>CM046878.1:273642577-274930077 GCA_025667525.1 Glebionis coronaria
ATACGACCTCTTAAGCATTTCACTCCATCAGCTCTAACCTCTAAAGGATCTCCTTCTCCTCGGAACCCTTCATTAACAAAATTTTCCTTCTTGCAAGCTTCTATTTGCGCATTTCTAATTTGCTCAGGCAAATTATTGTGCATGGTCAAGACTAGAGAACGTACCCTGATAGGCTCTCTATCTTTCCTACTTAATGCATCGGCAACAACATTGGCTTTTCCTGGGTGATATTTTATATCACAATCATAATCACTTAACAACTCTATCCATCTTCGTTGCCTCATGTTCAATTCCTTCTGGTCGAGAGTATACTGTAGGCTATTGTGATCGGTGAATACCGTACACTTGGTGTCATACAGATAATGTCTCCACAACCTAAGAGCAAAGACTACATCTCCTAACTCAAGATTATGAGTAGTATAATTCTCCTCATTCTTCCTTAATTGCCTAGAAGCATAAGCTATCACTTTCTCTTGCTGCATCAAAACATCTCCATAGCCTCTAAGAGATGCATCACAATACACTACAAAATCTTCACTCCCGTCGGGTAATGATAAGATTGGCGCACTACATAATTTTTTCTTCAATGTCTGAAATGCTCCATCTTCATCACTTCCCCAAACGAATGGTTTATTCTTCTGGGTAAGCTTAGTCAGGGTTTAGCTATCAAAGAAAATGCTTTAATGAATCGCCTATAATAGTCAGCCAATCCTAAGAACTGTCGCACTTCCGTTGGCGTTGTCGGTGCAGACAATTCTTAATGGCTTCAACCTTTGCAGGATCAACATGAATTCCATCTTTGTTAATCACATGACCAAGAAATTGCACAGAATCTAACCAGAAATCACATTTCGAAAACTTAGCATACAACTTTTCATCCTTCAACAAATTCAAAACAATCCTTAAATGTTCTCTATGTTCATCTTCATTCTTAGAATATATTAGAATATCGTCAATAAACACAATCACAAATTTATCCAAGTAGGGCTTGCACACTCGATTCATTAAATCCATGAAAACCGCAGGTGCGTTAGTTAACCCAAATGGCATTACTTGAAATTCATAGTGTCCATAACGAGTTCTAAATGCAGTTATAGGAATATCTTCTTCACGGACGCGAAGTTGGTGATATCCTGACCGCAAATCTATCTTAGAATACACACTAGATCCTTGTAGTTGATCAAACAAATCATCAATCCTAGGTAAAGGATATCGATTTTTAATTGTCAACTTATTCAGTTCCCTATAATCAATGCACATACGGAAAGATCCATCCTTCTTCTTAACGAACAAGACTGGAGCTCCCCAAGGCGACGAGCTCGGTCGAATAAAACCTTTATCAGACAACTCCTTAAGTTGCTCAGATAACTCCTTTAATTCAGAAGGGGTTAATCGGTAAGGCGCACGTGCCACCGGTGCAGCACCAGGAATTAAATCGATTCGAAACTCTACTTGCCTTATCGGTGGAAGTCCAGGTAAATCTTTAGGAAATACCTCAGGAAATTCACAAATAATAGGTACATCTTCCAATCGTTTCTCCTTAGACTCATTCCCGGTTACTTGAGCTAAAAATAACTCACAACTGTTCCTGATGTACTTTTGGACTTTAATACATGAAACGATTTTCAAACGGGATTCACCTCGATTACCATCAATTACTAACGTCCTATTCCTAAGAGGAATCTTAACCTTCTTCTCTCAACATAAAATAGTAGCATTATTCAATGACAACCAATCCATACCAATAATAATATCAAAACTACCTAATTCTATCAACATCAAATCAATCAGAAAGTAATAGTTTAAGAGATTTAGAGAGCATCCTTCTAATAGCTTATTAGTTTTCACTAATTTACCATTAGCCAATTCCACCTCGTAACTGGTATTTATCTCAACAGGTTCAATGTCAATAAGGGCACTAAATTTAGTGGATACAAAGCTCATATCAGCACCCGAATCAAATAAAGCAACATCATAATGATTGTTGAGTAAAAACGTACCGGTAACGACATTCGGATCCTCTTTCTTCACCTCAATTGTTCCAAGTTGATAGACACCACCCTGGGGGTTTCTTCCAGGTACAATCTCTTTCAACTTGGGGCATTCCGATTTCCTATGACCTTCTTCATTACATTTGAAGCAAATGGTTCCCTTCTTACACCTTTCAACCTTGTGTCCAAGCTTTCCGCAATTTTGGCACTTCCAGCAGTCGCCAGCATGCCTCTTGCTGCCACACTTAGGACATCTATCATCGTTGCGCGGTGTGTTGTTGGTAAGAGCATTTGCATTCCCATTTCTCTGGTTCTGACGGCGATTGAAATTCTTCCTATTATCACCTCTATCTACACGATCACCGTCTCCCTTTCTTTTTTCACCAACACGGGCTTCATCTTCCCTATCCTGAATTATCTGTCCAATGAGTTGGTAAGCCATTCGAACAGCATCATCAATGGTCAGTGGTTTAGATGATGTCACGTCCCCCCGGATATTCCTGGTCAACCCTTTAATATATTGCTCAATTCGGATCTCTTCGGGTTCCACCAATCGAGGACATAGCAAGGCCAACTCATGGAATCGGTTTGTGTAACTATCAATGTCCACACCTTTCATTCTCAAATGAATCAACTCTTGTTCTAACCTAATAATCACACTACGAGGACAAAACTCTAAAGTCATCCACTTCTTAATTTCAGCCCAAGGAGTAGCATTAGCAGCATCAAGACCCATGAAATCAATTCTCACGTTCCACCAAGTCAACGCACAACCTTTAAGAGTAGCCATAGCAAAAGTCACCTTATCTTCCTCCTTACACTTACTAATCTGAAACACCGACTCAATCTTCTCAATCCACTGGCTTAATCCTACAGCACCTTCAGTTCCATTAAAAGGTAGAGGTTCACACTTCATGAACATCACATAAGTACAACCACCAACTTCAGGTGCATTAGTTCCAAGTCCTCCTATATTTCCTCCAGCATTAGCATTCACATTATTAGTATTCACATTCACATTAGTACCGCCAATTCCACTACCGCCAGCTCCACTACCGCCAGCTCCACTACCGCCATCTCCACTACCGCCAGCTCCACTACCGCCAGCTTCATTTCTAGCATTTGCCATAAATTCAGTCATAGATGCGGTAACTTGCTCCGTAATAATCCTACGTACATCATCCTCAATCACAGCCTTCTTGGGCGGCATAGTTCTATAATATCACAATTTCAAAGTATTAAGCATTCACCCAACAAGGGATTCATATACTATGGATTGAATTCATAATCAAGATACAAATAAGGCACAATATGGAATTCAAGACAAGATACATATTTCATTCGATTTGAAACAAAAGCATTGTCTTAGTTACATCCCATATCAAAGTTCTAGCACTATATATATACTCAAAATTCGTGCCAAGTCTACTACTAACAAGTCGGTTCAGTCAAAGCTACAAAAGTACAAAAGATACAAAGGTCACTACTGAATACAGACTGGTCTACTGAGATCCGCCAGATGGTCCATCGTCCATCGTATTCTGTATCTTTTTCGGACGATCACTAGACACATCTTCAGCTGGGCGCTTACGGATCACTCCTCTTTCAACCATGTCAGCATAAAATCTACTATTCCAACCCACGGATATATTCAACTCCTTCTCAGCTTTCTCACGCATCGCACGAGCTACATTCAACTGAATCTCCATAGAATTCACCTTTTTCTTCATAGCAGCAAACTCACCACTTTCTAACACCGATAACCTCCTAAAAGCCTCATTCAAACCACGCTCTACATCAGTCAAATCCAAACTAAGCAATTCCCGCTCTTTCTCACCAACCTTAGTCTTCGACTCCAAATAAGCAACTTGAGTCTGAACAACACCTAATCCAATCTCTGTCATTCTACTCTTAACACGGGAAGCATCTAGATCACGTCTCAAGGCCCATGGTGCAAGACCATCAATATGAGTAGCCTCTCGAGCACTAGACAACTCTCCTATCACACGTCTACGAGTAGCAATACCATCAGTACCATCAGGTGCATTGTCATCCTCATCCTCCTCTGATTCAGAATCAGATTCAGACGATTCAGACATTTCAGCCATAGGTAGCTCAACCTCAGAATCAGACAAATAAACTAGTGGGGGCAAAGGCTCGCCCTCTGGAACATCATAAGGGTAAATAAGCTCAGCTTCCTCATCGTCATCAACCTCATCGTCTATACCTACATCCTCCTCGACATCCTCGTCGTCAATCTCATCATCTAAATTATCTAACCCAATCTCCTCATCATTCTCAATAACAACATTATCAATCTCATTCTCTACCATATCAACCTGAGGGCCAATCTGATCTCCTAGTCCTATCTCGGGCTCGGGATCCTCAAATGGTTCCTCCTCATCATCCATATCATAATCTACTAAGTCTAAATAAGGATCATCATCTACATTAGGTTCGGGAATAGCTTGGTTTTCTACAGGAATACTAGGGTCAGCCATGACAATCTGCATTTATATATATATCTCGTATTAGGATAACATACTATTTAAACAATTACATACTGAAACCACGATATATACATATATATAAATTAAATTATATATATCAAAATATATATCTTCTCAATAGGGCTTGTTGGTAACGTGGGAGATCTCTGGCACCGTTATAGTCAAAAGATTTTTCAAATATTTTCTCAAATGTTCATTGTTAAAAGATTTTGAAAAGTTTTGTTCAAAACCTTGGTTTTTAAAATCTTTTGTTCTCTATAACGAGAGCTCTGGTACCACACTGTAACACTCTCAATTTTCGTATCGGTACAGCGAAAGGGTCTTTCAGAGTGTTACGGGATAGCACAATAACTCCAATCATAGACAACACATAAAAATGGTTGTACAAGGTTCAACATACATTCATTCGATAAAAAGTTTTAAAGCGTACAACAGGTCCCAAATTATACAGGTCATTAAGTTTACAAAACATAGATCGAATGAACATTTTTAATATTATGTGGGCCATTAGAGTCGATCTCCATCCGGATTACCTTCAAGCACCTGAGATAAAAACATGCAAAAATCATATCAACGAATGCCGAGTGAATTCATAGAGTTTAATAAAAACCGTTATATAAAACAATCGTTAAAATCAGAACACAAGTATAATATCGGAAGTAAGTCCTCGTATTGATAGTCAGGCAATATATAAATCAAGCATACATCTTAAACCGTCCATGAGACCGTAGCCTCAATATTACCATAATAGGTAATATTATCATCGTTATTAGCATCGTATCATATCGTATATTTAGATTATATAGGATTATTATTAGCCGCATGACATTGTTACCTTACTGCGAAAACAACGGGTCGCGAACCCGACAAACAATTTGCCCATCTAAGTTAGCGTGTCGTCACAAAAATCACGCTATGGAAATCTTCTCATACATAAATTCGCTTACCAATCAATGTGGTACGACGGGGATCAACCGTCAAGGCGCGAACTGGGGTGATCGTCCCCAAATAGTACTATCATATGCATAAGCGTCTACCAAATCCCGGTAGTTCACAACTCATGCTAATGGGACTTTAAGTGACATAACCTAACTACTAATAATCCTTTTTGTCTCGTTTATAGGGTCATAGCATCATTCGGGTCCATATAATTAAGCATACCATCGGGACTACTTGTGTTCTATTTTTATTAAAAACTAGCATGATATCTCCCTCGCGGGTTTACAAATCATTTTATAGAACATTTAAAAGAGTGCGAGGCTATGAACTCACGTTGATAATGAAAGGCGGATTATCGGCTACGGGCGTGCTTCGGTCACGGAAACCTATATAAATAATAATCGGTCTTAGACTTTTGTCTAATGACTTTTATCAAAATAACAATATACATATGATGATTTTGTACATATGATGATGATCAAGTGGGTTTATATATCCTTGTTTACTCATTTTAGCGTTCATGTATTGGTAAGTTTTTACTAGTTTACTAGTTTTACCTATTTACCTATTTTAAGTCCAATAAGCTTATTATAAGTTCTTTAACTTGTATTATTTCATTTTATACTTATATTATCAGTATTTACACTTTTTTGGGCCCAAATGGGTTAAGCCCAATAAGTACTTTTTATAAGTGTTTAACTTATTTAGTCCAATTATTAGTCCAATATGCTTACTTAGCTCGTTAATGTCCGTATGTCCTATAGTTCGGGTTTTATCGGTTTTTACTTGTATTAGATACTTATATATCAGTATATGACTTTTAAAAACTTTACATTTGACGGGTTTGATCGTCTAAGTTTTAATTGGCGAAAAACGTTAATTTTACGGTAATAGCCGAAAAAGTCGTAAAAATCATGTTTATAGTTTTTATAACTTATAAATATTATTCAACTACTATAACACCCTAATTTGATAATGGAATGTCACGCGTAATTATGGCGTGTCATCAAAGCATACAAGGATAAATGTCTAAAACATTACATGACCATAGGGATAACCGGAATCAAACATCGGTTCCCAAAAGCCCAAAACATAATGAAGCAAAAGAAATGGATGAAAGACTAAACAATCATAAGTATATGAAGGCAAAAAGGAAAAGAAGTCTCTACCAGCTTCTATCCTATGCACGTCCTCCAAATGCTCGAGTCTTTCCTAGGGTACCTGCCGTTTTGGGACATGGAAAGGAAAGTAACGGCTGAGCAAAACGCTCAGTGCACGGATATAGACATAGTATAAGTGATTAAAACATAATAGAGACTTAATAGCAGCGGAAATGTATAAGTCCTGGAAAACCTGGAACATGTTCATAAAACTGGTTTTATAGTTTGAAAAGCCTTATGTTTATCTTATGAAAACTGTTTAACATATTTTATCATTAGCCAATATAGGTCATGAAAATCCACCGTGCATGAATACTTGGAGGGGTGACCTCATCATGCAAATTAGAGGGGCTTCCTCTAATTTAATATACTGGTTCTGGGTAGGAGGGATCAGCTCCTTGTGAAGGATGCAAGGCACACACCACATTCACCATGAAATCCTGACTAAAACATGTAACTAGGATGCACCCATACGCCCCACATGATAAATATAATATAAATGGCCAAAAGCTGAAGGGACGCCACGAGCAATCACTCCGCCGTGGTGAAGTCATTACATCAGTGCTTCTAATGTTATGGTTACGGTACCTCCATAACTAGGTGAAACTGGTCATGCATGTATATGGCTATAGGTATTCTAAATTAAACATAAGCAATTCAAACACATACTTATACTACGGGAAAAACATTTGGCTGCATACGGGGAATCCTAATAAGGAAAGAATGTCCATACTGAAAGGACGGGAATCCGTACCTTATGTCCAATGAACGAAGAAGATGAACTGATAGGAATCCTACTTCCGTATCACTAATGCTACATAAATACATACATGAATAAGTATCTGCTTACTAAGTACGTAACTGGTTTTATGTCATGTCTTAGCTTATTTTATATGTTCTTATCGTGTTTTACTGTTTTTAAACCTTAAACTGTGTTTATCTTATATTCTGTTTATTCTGATTAAGTATTTCTGGTATTTCATGTATTATTATACTTACTGTGTAATAATAAGTAACTTTCCAAAAATAGCAGGTTTCCTAAAATAGAAAGTTACCAAAAATAGAAAGTTTCCAAAAATAGAAAGTTACCAAAAATAGAAAGTTTCCAAAAATAGAAAGTTTCCAAAATTAGAATTACTGCTTAAAATAGATAAGTTTCCAAAAATAGAAAGTTTCCATAAATAGATTAGCTGCTTTATTTAAATAAGTTTCCATAAATAGATTAGCTGCCTGAAATAAATAAGTTTCTAAAAATAGAACGTTTCCATAAACAGATTAGCTGCCTTATTTAAATAAGTTTCTAAAAATAGAAGTTTCGATAATTAGAAATAAGCTGGTTAAATAAGCTAAGTATATAACCCCAAGTGTTTTCATGATTATTTTCTAAGTCATATGATATAATATATAGTTTATTAACTATTTCATGTAATTAAAATAAACTGTAGGTTAAAATATTTAATTAAATTATATCATGTTTTTAATAAATAAAGTTAAATACTTAGGTTAAAACATGTATTATTATTTATTAATAATATAACCTAAGTCATGTTAATTAATTAATTATAACCATGGTTTTTAAATAATTAATTAGTTATAAGTCTTAAAAATATAAAATACTTAGGTTAATAATTTCATGATTTTAATAATTAATATAACCTAAGTCATGTTATTAAATTAATCATGTCATGTTCACTAATTTAATTTTTAACATAAGATTATAAAAGAAAAATAATCTTAACATACACCGTGAACCGGATCTCGACTAAGAACCATGAACCGGACATGAAATCGACACCATACCCCGAACCAAATCGGGGTTACCCTTGTCTTGTTGCTGCCTTGGGACCCACACCAACCAACCGGGACCATATGGTCTCGGTGGTGGTCAAATAGCCAAACCGAGACCCTCTCGGGTTCGGTTTAAGCGGCGGCCAAGAACAACACCCCTAAAACATCCATTTTGATTTATTCCAAAACCAATTCCATGTTAGATCTATGATTTAATTAGGTTTTTAAGAAAAACATATCATGTTCTTAATTATTAAAAATATTAAATCAAAAGAAAAGGGTTAAAAGAATTACCGAATGCGTGGATCTAAACAACGATGAACAAACACGAACACTAGCAATAAATCCAAGATCAAAGATCAATAAACACCTCCTTTGGTGTGTTTGAAGGTGGCGGCCAAAAGAGAAAAAGAAGGAGGAGGAGAACTTTTAGGTTTTTGTGAAAATCCTCTATAAAGTGAAAATGAGTAGTGATCTTTTCCTAATTCCTTGTTTTAGTAAAAATTGATGGGCTAAGCCCATCTTCCCTCCCTAATTTCGTGGTTTGGGGCCCACATGGGGTAACCCATACATTTCCTGAGTCTAAATATTACAGTGTGTTCTCGTGTTCGTAATTTACGTGTTTTAATTAGTTATCGATCGTGACTTAATATATTTATTCGTGTTCGTAATAAATATATATACGTAATTAATATTAGCTCGTGATTTACGTTCATGATCGCATGTTCGTGATTAATTTTGTTTAAATAATTATTGCGTGTTCGTGCGTAATAAATACTTATCGTGTTCTAACACGTACGTAATACGTAAAATCCTAACACGTAAACGTAATCGTACTATAAAAGGAAAGTTTTAATCTAGTACGTACGATCTTAAGGGTACTATTCATGGTAAAAGCATGCGGGTTTTACAACTCTTCCCCCCTAAAAAGAATAATTCGTCCCCGAATTATAGATAACGTAAACTGAAAGAGAAACATACCCGAATCAAACTGAGAGGGTGTGTAAGATAAATGAACGTGCGGTTTTCCTGGCAGAAGGAATGCGGAACGTGACATGTCTTGAAAGGACATGGAACATGACGTGACTGAAAGGACATATCTAGTTGATAAGAGAAAAACGGATAAAAGTCCAGGATGAACTTGTCCGTTTCCAAGTGGCCTCCCTCTTGGAACGGTTCCTTCAGAAGATCTTGACACTAATGATAAATCTTGGTCCTCCTGACCTTGACTTGGAATACGAAGAAATTCTTGGTTATCAACGGAAGGTAGATCCCCTAAATTCGATCGAGGAAAGAAAAAAAAATAAGAGTTAACGTGCAAGGGTAACTGAAACGTTACGATGCAAGACATTATGACTTAACTGTTAATTAGAAACGATGCGCGAGACATAAAGAAACGTAGTACATGAAAAATTTTGAACGTGATACGTGAAAAATTTTGAACGTGCTACGTGGAGATATGGCGAGTGTAGTATGAGTAAACATATCGTGATCCATGATACGTGTAACATATCTTGATCATGATATGAGGAACATGGAATGAACATGACATGTGAAACATATCGTGAACATAGAATATAATGGTGGTAACGCCAAACGTTACATGGTGAGACATAGAATATGACGAGAAACGTCTATCTGAGGATAGGGAGTTATACTAAACTTGGGTCTGGTCTCTCAAGTTCTAGAAAAACTTCCCAGAATGAGAAAAGAACATAAAATCGTAATCCGAGATGCCGTCAGAAACATGAATAGTGTCATGAACGCGAGCGCGAAAGCAAGTCGTGAAATCAGAACAAGGACGTGAAGTAAACAAGGAGCATAATTGTGAATATTTTTCTGACTCGATAACTGAGGAATTGCCAAGTGATCGGATGAGCCTTGACTGGAATATGTCCGATCAATCTGTTGGTTCTAAAATCCTTGCGGATGTAAGGATTCTGCATACTTGATCAACCTGTTTGCAATAACCCAGATAGCATCATGCTTCTTGATATGAGCTTAAACTCATATCCTTTTATCAACAAATAACCCTAAAACATGAAGCAAAATACCCATTTATCTTGTAAAAAGCAGTGTTATGTGGTATGTTTGTGTTTGTGTGATCTTATGTAGGTAAAAGGATACAATTTCAAGCAAACAAGGAAAAACCAAGCTCAAATAGATGAAAAAGACAAAAGAAGATCAAAAGTGACAAGACTTTGAAGTTCAAGGACCTATCTTGACAAGTTGTGAAAGTTGGAGGACTAGAAGTGCAAATTATGGAAAGTCAAGATTAAAGTCAAATCTGGTCAAACTATCAAGTCAACTCAGTCAAAGGGTCATTTTATACAAGTTTTGGAAGTTAAAGGACCAAAAATGTCAAAGGAATGAAGATATTAGCTTGAAATGGGAATCTGCCAAGTACAAGGGCTTATTTTGCCAAGTTTGGAAAGTTTTGCAAAGTTGAATCCAAGTGAAAAGCTATAAACCAATCAGAAACAAGGAAAGAGTTCACACGGATCAAGTAATAAATATCCACTCACAGCCGTCACAATTAATACCATATCTCTACAGTGTGATCCATGTGCAATGTTTTAAACCAATCAAAGGCCGCCACGTGTCTATCTTCTTCAACAAAAATATTTACCAGGAACGGGATTTTGATAGAAGCCGTTTCAAGAGAAGATCAAAACACCAAAGTTGCTTAATTTTGGAAGACGAATCCAATGGTGTTATCCAATTAACAAATAATCCATTCGATCAAAAACCCCCAAATCAGTTCATCACCTTCAAAGAGGATTTGCAGAATTCATCCACGTGTCAAGCTATGATTGGCCCGAACACGTCACAAACTCCAACAGAATCTCCTATCTTGCCTATAAATACCTAGCTTGTACTTCATTTGTGATTGTAGCTTAATTTTGTAAACACATAGTTCTTAAATTTCCCTTTTCACTTTTCCCTCATTCTACCCTAACTACTCAAGAGTCTGACAAACTCTTGAGTCAGTTAGTTAGTTAGAAGCTTGTAACTACTTTTGTAACTGAAATCACTCAATAAAATTCAAATTTCCTTTTTCCCGCCAAATTCTGTTTCTCAAATTCCTGTTGAATCTTGTTGATATTGGATATACTAGTTGCTGTTTGATGTTAGTTATGATCAACCATTGATCATAGCTTACATTGGAGGAGTTTTGTAGCTGTTTGTTCAAGAATTCAGTTCATTCCTAGTTTCTTGAAGATTTTATGGCAGATTGATGATTTGCAGTTGTTTGATTGTTGATTTGAGTTGATTACTAGTGATAGGTGGTGGTATCACTAGGGCAAGAGAGCTCAGCGCTCCTCTTCTTCCCAAAGGACCTCTACAATAGGTTTCATAAGCTCTTATTTTTGTTCCTCTAAATCAGTCTTTGCATGCTAAATTTCCTAGATAACTTTGATGGCTGCCTGTTTTACTTGATAAATAGTTGTTGATTGATTGATTTAAGTTCATTTGTAGCTTAATCTTGCCTACTTGTTCATTGTTTTGAGATCCATTTGTAGTTTCTGCTTATTTTCAGTTACTTTGTAGCATAACAGCTTAAGTGAGTTCTAGTTGTTATAATTGTGTGATTTCAGTTTGATTAGCTTACATTTTATCCATTGAATCAAGTTTGCTATAGCTTTTGTTTCAGTTTAAACCATAACTCATAAAGTCTTTGTAAAAGTTTGATCAAAACCTTTTAAGGAGTGTTTGGGAGTAGTTGTAAATCAGTTTTCAAGTGTTAAAAATTGGTGTTTAGAAGTTCATTTCTAGTCATTAGGAGTTAACAAGTAGTCTTAAGTCATTTACAAGTCATAAAAATAGTCAAAAAGGCAATTGGCATAGAAATAGTTTGGGTCATACTTGTTATCAGCTTTTATTTCAAAACTTGCCAATTTCAATTGATTGTTTCTCCTTCATTACTTGATCAAATTTGCTCAAACCAGTTTCTAGTTATAGCTTATAACATAAACTTTTAGACTTTAAGAGGAAAATCTACAGTATTCAGGATTAAGCTAGAAAACAGTTTTTTAGTTAAGGTTTGAGCATTTTCAATTCTCTGATATAAGAAGCTTACTGTTTTGCTAGTTCTCTTAATCCTCTTCATAAAACTTGTAATTTTCTTTCACAAATCCATTCAGAAAGTATTGAATATGAAGTTTTGAAGTTTTGAGCTTTTTCATAAAAATCGGTCAACGTTTGGTCAACATAAGCTCAAAAGAGCTTATTTCAAATTTCTTCTTCATTACTGGATGAAAATGGCTCTAATTTGATTTCCCGTTCTTGTAATCAAGTGCTTAATCAGAATTGTCACAAAAATCAGGTTGTGACTGATTGAAATAAGCTGTAGCTTATTTTGTGCTTATTAATAAGCACTCAATTGCTTATTTTGGATTTTTAGCTTATTTCCTTGAACACACGTTTCTTAAATTGGATTTGAAGTTGTTTGCAAGTTGTTTCAGCTTATTTGGTTGAGTATTAAGCTCAAACGAGCTTATTCTTTCTTGTTGCCCGTTTTTAGTTAAAACTTTGGTTTATTTGCATTTTAGTCCCTAGAAGTTTAAACAGTTTCTAAACCTAGCTAATCTTCCTAATTTTGTGGTTTTTGCAAAATTCAGTCCTTTACTTTGCAAAGTTGTTAAATTCAGGTTGTAAAGTTTGGTAGTTTGTTGAAATTTGGTTAGTTTGTTAAAGTTTTTACAAGTTTAGTCCTTTTAGTTAACTGTTTTACATCTTTAGTCCTTATAACTTTTAGGATTTACATTTCAAGCATTTACATTTCATAAGAATTACATTTTCAGTCCTTATAGTTTTATATTTTGCATTTTTATATTTTTCTTGAATAAAATTTGGAATTTGCAACTTGTTTTACGTATAAGTAGGTTTATATTTTTCATTTTTAAATAGTTTTGTTTGAATTAGTAATAGATTACCAAGAAAGCTTGAACAACCAAAAACAATTATAAATTTGATATTGATTGGACTTTCTATTAGTTAAGAACTGAGAAAACGAACTTGCATTATACACATTTCAAATGGCGCCGCTGCCGGGGAACGAACCCGGGTCACCCGCGTGACAGGCGGGAATACTTACCACTATACTACAACGACCTTGTGATAACCAATTCCTTAAATATCATCAAGAGATCCTTCAACAAGTCAAACAAGGACAACAAGAAATGACTCAAGAATTAGTTCAAGCCTTTAAGAGCATGACATTGAACAATTCCTCAAACAATGTGAATGCCATCACCATTTCTTGTGTTACTTGTGGAGGTCCCCACTCTTATGAACAATGTGATAAGGTGCAAGGGTATCAAGGGGAATGCTATGCTTACCAAGAGGAACACCGTGAACACTTCAAGCCTAACATCAATCCAAATAACCTTTCTTACAAATCCCAAAATTACCTTACTCCACCCGGCTTCCCACCCCAACCACCCACCCAAATTCCACAAAATCCTCCTCAAATTTTAGCAAGGAATCAAGGGCAAAGACAACCATACCAAGGAAATAACTACAAGGCACCAAATCAATTTCAACCTCAAGCAAGTACCTTTTATCCACCAAATCAAGGATTTAACTCCCAACCTTTACCTTTCCAACCTCAAAGTTTTCAAGGTTATGTGCCACAAGAGTTAAATACAATGGATCTTTTGCAAAAGATGAATCAAGAGAATGAAAAGAAATTCCAAGCTATGGACAAGAAAATGAATGACCAATTCAATAAGCTTTTGATGGCATTAAATCAAAGACCACAAGGGGCTTTACCTTCCAACACACAAACAAATCCTAGGGCCAATGTCAATGCCATTACAACAAGGAGTGGTACAACAACAAAGGATCCTTCACCTCCTAAACCTACTATTGTTCAACCCACTTGTGCTCCTACTTGTGACAAGCCCTCTACTTCTACTTCACCACCTCAAAATGCTCCCATTGCTCCACTTTCAAAGCCTATTCATGAAATACTCAATAAGGAAAATTCTTCATCCACACCTCAACCACAACCAAAACCAAGTCTTCCTTATCCCTCCAGATTGAGAAAAGAAAAGCTTAAGAACAAGGATGACATCCAAGTTTCTAACTTTTTGAGGATGTTCAAGCAACTTAACATCAACATCTCCTTTGCGGAAGCCTTAGCCAATATGCCTAAGTTTGCTAAGATGATTAAGGATTTGCTTTCTAACAAGGAAAGATTGGTGGATTTGCCTAATGCTTCTTTGAATGAAAATTGTTCCGCGGTGTTGCTTAAGAAGTTGCCTACTAAGCTTGGAGATCCGGGGCGGTTTTTGATTCCTTGCAATTTCCCGGGGGTGGAAAATTGTATGGCTTTAGCGGATTTAGGAGCAAGCATAAATCTTATGCCATTATCGGTTTGGAAGAGACTTTCACTTCCCGAGCTTACTCCTACTAAGATGACTCTTGAGTTGGCTAACCGTACTATCGCTTATCCGGTGGGAATTGCGGAGGATGTTTTTGTTGGGGTTGATAGATTTACATTTCCCGCGGATTTTGTGGTAGTTGATTATGATGTGGATCCTAGAGTGCCTTTGATTGTTGGTAGGCCATTTTTGAGAACGGGTCGTACTTTAATTGATGTGGCGGAAGGAGAACTTACAATGCGGGTAGGAGACGAGAGAGTTGTGTTTAACATGGGAAAGTTGTCCAAAAAGTCTAATGAGCCCGAAGCGGTAAAACATATTGATGTTGTACATGAGGAGGAAACACAAGATGATCTTCTTGATGAAGTTTGTGATGAGTACTTTTATGAAGCTTGCTCAAGTGGAGATTTTGATTACCCTCATATTGAGACCATTGCTTCCATTACTTCCTCTTTGGATTTTCATGAACCTCAAGAGCTAAACTTTAGTGAAATTCCATATGACACCCCATTTTTCCACCATACTAATCAATTTGATGAGGACTTAAGTAATGAGGGATCTTTTCTTTGTGATTCACCAACATATGATGACTATAGTGATGATGAGCTTTCTACTTGTGACTCTCCATTTGTTGATGATCATACTTCCTTTGGTTTTGAGGGATCACCCATCTTTGATAGACCAATCTATGATGTTTATGGTGATGAGGAGGATTCTATCATTGATGAGAGTGATGAGTTTTTATTGGAGGATATATCTTTTGAGTATACTCTTGGTTACCTTGATGAGGAGGGGGACATACTCTATCTAGAATCTTTATTGCTTGAAGATCCTTTACCTCCTTTGTCCACCCCAACCTTTCTACAACCAATCACCCTACAACCTTTCTCTTCCCATGTGAATTACAAAGGAGAGTCTTCTAAGGCAATCATCACTTGTTGTTTTCCCATCAAGGAACGGATTTTTGATCCTGGCATAGAGCTTGCTAAACCATCTCAGTATCCACCTGATGCAACAAAAGGAAACCTTGTGAAAACTTTGAGAGCTTTACACCATCACCTTGGGAAGAACCTATGGGAAACCATTTTAGAGAACTAAACCTCACTCTTTTCACCATTGATTGGGAAGCTAGTTGTTGGTTTGTGTTATGAGTGGGAGGGTAATTATGTATTTGATCCTGGGGGATATTTATGGAGTTTTGATATATGAACACTTGTTTTACCTCATCATGGAGATTTTTCTTAAAAAGGGGCAAACATTTTCTTCTCCATGATAGGTTTTAGACACTTTTAAGTGTGGGACGAGTCGAGCTAGAGACTCATTAACTCAAGCATCGTATAACTAGGTTTAGAGTGTTGTAGGTTAGAAATAAAGGCATAGATTTGGAGATAAGTGTAGGGGAGACCTTCTTCTGTCTTCATGCTTGTTTGTAGGGTTGCTCACTCATTTCATGCTTTGGAGCTTATGGAGGAGGCCCTTGTATCCGGTTCACTTCGTTACTTTAGTGATTTTTCATTGACACCTTGTGCTTAAACATGATTTCACTAATATTAGTCCTTTCCTTAACTTGGGTTAAGCAAAGTCTATTCATTGTCATAAGTGTAGGGGAAGTTTTTATACTTCCATGCTCTTCAACATTGAGGACAATGTTTAGCTTAAGTGTAGGGGGGTCTTCTATCGAAGTGACCTTACCTAGAACTTGTCATTGTCTTGCATGATAACATGGTAAATTGAATTTTCAACATTTTTCAAATTTTTGATCTACTTTGGCCAACAAAAATATGCATTCATGATTTTTGCATCAATCATTTTTCATTTGCATAACACATTTGCATTGTATATATATTTCTTCTTTTGTTTTTCATCAAAAATATATAAAAAGGAAAAATATAATAAAACATGGTTTTAACAAATTTAGACTTCTTTGACATATTAGGCCCGCCATGGATATTTTGACTCAACCCGAGTTTGCTTATCTTAGCACTCTCTAGCTAGTATCCTTAACCATGTAGTCCTTCATTGGTCTATTAGGCTAAGCTTCCACCAATTTCATTCTTTGAAATTTTAAATTTGTGGAGAATGGGAAATGATAGAGTTGAAGCAAGTGTAAAAGGGCTAGATAGACTTCATGGCAATTACTTGTGGCTAAACCCTTCTCTTCTTTACCTCTATTTTCTTCGCTTGTATATAATTGCTAATAAATAATCAAGTACGGTTTTAATTGGTTTGTAATCTCTTATGCATTTTTGGCTAATCATTTATGGTTGATATGAGTACGTCTTAAGATTCTAAGTTAGCACGTTTTATGTGTACTAGACTTGTGTCATGCTCCATATTTAGCGGGTGTTTTTCCTTTTCTTCTTTGCAAATTTCTTGGTGAGGAATAAAGAAAAATAAGAGCGGCTTATGAAAAAAAAAAATGAGTGGCTAGAAAAAAAAAAGAGAAAAAGAAAAAAAAAAAAAATAAAAAAAAATAATGCAAGACTCCCAAGAGGGGCAGTGTGGTGTTAATTATAGTGACTATTGAGTTCCAATATTACCTTGACGGGTTGCGGGGATTCAATAGATTGCTCCAATCCAATATTACCTTGACGGGTTGCGGGGTTGAAGATCCAAAATCTCAAAAAGATGCGGATGTAAATTATTGCGTGAGTTTTATTTTTCTTTCCTTAGCGAGTGTGTAGTTACTTATGAAAGCATGACATGAGGATTTTACACATAAGGCGAATGACTTATTACTCTTAATACGGACTTGTATTAATTGTGAGCGGTTTTTCAAGTAATGGATGAGAAGATTACTTAGGATTAAAACCGTGCTTCCTTATTTTTGGATTTTACATTTCTTATATTTCACGCTTGAATAATGACAAATTTGCCCACAAGCAATTTGCTCAATTAATAACCGGTTCCACATTTAATTGTCATGAATAAGTTGATGCACTTTTTACTTGTGAATGCAATGATCCCATTTACTAGCTTGGTATGGGGAAAGTGAAACTTGAGGGTGATAAATGTTCATGGTATCCAAGCCCTAATCCAAGTCATTGAGTTCTTTATGAGTTATTTCCATCAAAACCATTTCAAGAAAAATCAAAAAGATATAGATAGAATTGTATTTTTATTCATTGCATTATTAAAAGTCAAAATCATGCATCATCTAGTTTAGAGTAGTGTAGATGCATTTCATATGGCCAAGGTGGATTAATTATGAGGGAAATGTAAATTTTTAAGCCTTGAAATATAATATTGCATGAGGACATGGCAATGCTCAAGTGTAGGGGAATTTGATATGAGCTTAAACTCATATCCTTTTATCAACAAATAACCCTAAAACATGAAGCAAAATACCCATTTATCTTGTAAAAAGCAGTGTTATGTGGTATGTTTGTGTTTGTGTGATCTTATGTAGGTAAAAGGATACAATTTCAAGCAAACAAGGAAAAACCAAGCTCAAATAGATGAAAAAGACAAAAGAAGATCAAAAGTGACAAGACTTTGAAGTTCAAGGACCTATCTTGACAAGTTGTGAAAGTTGGAGGACTAGAAGTGCAAATTATGGAAAGTCAAGATTAAAGTCAAATCTGGTCAAACTATCAAGTCAACTCAGTCAAAGGGTCATTTTATACAAGTTTTGGAAGTTAAAGGACCAAAAATGTCAAAGGAATGAAGATATTAGCTTGAAATGGGAATCTGCCAAGTACAAGGGCTTATTTTGCCAAGTTTGGAAAGTTTTGCAAAGTTGAATCCAAGTGAAAAGCTATAAACCAATCAGAAACAAGGAAAGAGTTCACACGGATCAAGTAATAAATATCCACTCACAGCCGTCACAATTAATACCATATCTCTACAGTGTGATCCATGTGCAATGTTTTAAACCAATCAAAGGCCGCCACGTGTCTATCTTCTTCAACAAAAATATTTACCAGGAACGGGATTTTGATAGAAGCCGTTTCAAGAGAAGATCAAAACACCAAAGTTGCTTAATTTTGGAAGACGAATCCAATGGTGTTATCCAATTAACAAATAATCCATTCGATCAAAAAACCCCCAAATCAGTTCATCACCTTCAAAGAGGATTTGCAGAATTCATCCACGTGTCAAGCTATGATTGGCCCGAACACGTCACAAACTCCAACAGAATCTCCTATCTTGCCTATAAATACCTAGCTTGTACTTCATTTGTGATTGTAGCTTAATTTTGTAAACACATAGTTCTTAAATTTCCCTTTTCACTTTTCCCTCATTCTACCCTAACTACTCAAGAGTCTGACAAACTCTTGAGTCAGTTAGTTAGTTAGAAGCTTGTAACTACTTTTGTAACTGAAATCACTCAATAAAATTCAAATTTCCTTTTTCCCGCCAAATTCTGTTTCTCAAATTCCTGTTGAATCTTGTTGATATTGGATATACTAGTTGCTGTTTGATGTTAGTTATGATCAACCATTGATCATAGCTTACATTGGAGGAGTTTTGTAGCTGTTTGTTCAAGAATTCAGTTCATTCCTAGTTTCTTGAAGATTTTATGGCAGATTGATGATTTGCAGTTGTTTGATTGTTGATTTGAGTTGATTACTAGTGATAGGTGGTGGTATCACTAGGGCAAGAGAGCTCAGCGCTCCTCTTCTTCCCAAAGGACCTCTACAATAGGTTTCATAAGCTCTTATTTTTGTTCCTCTAAATCAGTCTTTGCATGCTAAATTTCCTAGATAACTTTGATGGCTGCCTGTTTTACTTGATAAATAGTTGTTGATTGATTGATTTAAGTTCATTTGTAGCTTAATCTTGCCTACTTGTTCATTGTTTTGAGATCCATTTGTAGTTTCTGCTTATTTTCAGTTACTTTGTAGCATAACAGCTTAAGTGAGTTCTAGTTGTTATAATTGTGTGATTTCAGTTTGATTAGCTTACATTTTATCCATTGAATCAAGTTTGCTATAGCTTTTGTTTCAGTTTAAACCATAACTCATAAAGTCTTTGTAAAAGTTTGATCAAAACCTTTTAAGGAGTGTTTGGGAGTAGTTGTAAATCAGTTTTCAAGTGTTAAAAATTGGTGTTTAGAAGTTCATTTCTAGTCATTAGGAGTTAACAAGTAGTCTTAAGTCATTTACAAGTCATAAAAATAGTCAAAAAGGCAATTGGCATAGAAATAGTTTGGGTCATACTTGTTATCAGCTTTTATTTCAAAACTTGCCAATTTCAATTGATTGTTTCTCCTTCATTACTTGATCAAATTTGCTCAAACCAGTTTCTAGTTATAGCTTATAACATAAACTTTTAGACTTTAAGAGGAAAATCTACAGTATTCAGGATTAAGCTAGAAAACAGTTTTTTAGTTAAGGTTTGAGCATTTTCAATTCTCTGATATAAGAAGCTTACTGTTTTGCTAGTTCTCTTAATCCTCTTCATAAAACTTGTAATTTTCTTTCACAAATCCATTCAGAAAGTATTGAATATGAAGTTTTGAAGTTTTGAGCTTTTTCATAAAAATCGGTCAACGTTTGGTCAACATAAGCTCAAAAGAGCTTATTTCAAATTTCTTCTTCATTACTGGATGAAAATGGCTCTAATTTGATTTCCCGTTCTTGTAATCAAGTGCTTAATCAGAATTGTCACAAAAATCAGGTTGTGACTGATTGAAATAAGCTGTAGCTTATTTTGTGCTTATTAATAAGCACTCAATTGCTTATTTTGGATTTTTAGCTTATTTCCTTGAACACACGTTTCTTAAATTGGATTTGAAGTTGTTTGCAAGTTGTTTCAGCTTATTTGGTTGAGTATTAAGCTCAAACGAGCTTATTCTTTCTTGTTGCCCGTTTTTAGTTAAAACTTTGGTTTATTTGCATTTTAGTCCCTAGAAGTTTAAACAGTTTCTAAACCTAGCTAATCTTCCTAATTTTGTGGTTTTTGCAAAATTCAGTCCTTTACTTTGCAAAGTTGTTAAATTCAGGTTGTAAAGTTTGGTAGTTTGTTGAAATTTGGTTAGTTTGTTAAAGTTTTTACAAGTTTAGTCCTTTTAGTTAACTGTTTTACATCTTTAGTCCTTATAACTTTTAGGATTTACATTTCAAGCATTTACATTTCATAAGAATTACATTTTCAGTCCTTATAGTTTTATATTTTGCATTTTTATATTTTTCTTGAATAAAATTTGGAATTTGCAACTTGTTTTACGTATAAGTAGGTTTATATTTTTCATTTTTAAATAGTTTTGTTTGAATTAGTAATAGATTACCAAGAAAGCTTGAACAACCAAAAACAATTATAAATTTGATATTGATTGGACTTTCTATTAGTTAAGAACTGAGAAAACGAACTTGCATTATACACATTTCACTTCTTCTGAGTTTGCATTAATCTGGTAACCAAAATCCATGGAGATCTTGTCCCATTTTAGTTCACAAATTCAGATGATGAAACATACCAGTTTGTTGGTGTTCTATCTTAGCCTGTTGGTATGTCAGGTACATAGATATGGACGTAGCTGTATCCTGCTTCGTAGAAACTTGATACATAGAAGGTTGCGAAATTTGAGTCTCTGAATCTAGACTTCTCCTAGCGTAGGATTTCCTAGAACACCTAATGTAGTGTAGGGTTCTCTCCTTTACGCATAAGCAGAGTCATGGTAAGATTTACCGTAGAAACCAATGTGATTCAGCGCGTCACTGTAATCAAACAGAATTGATATTGAAAAAAATTTCTAGAGTAAAATTTCTCTTGTCAAGAATTTGCAACATAGTGTAGATATGGTCTTCCTGTTCTTCTCTAGGCTTAAAGGAAATCAGGTTATCCTCAATGAAAATGCTGATGAATTTGTTTAGGAGTTCATGGAAACTCAATTTATTAAGTCCATAATGCTGTTGGAGCATTGATGAGACTAAATCAAAATCATAAATCTAGCATGACCGAGTCGTGCACGAATAGCAGTCACGGACATGTCCTGCTCTTTCACCCGTCACTATTGGAAGCATGATCTTGAATCCGATCTTGTCAATACATGGAGGAGAGTAACGGTCGTAAATGGTGATTTGTTTAAAATCGACGGTAGTCGACACATAATCTTATGTTACCGTCCTACTCCTTGAAGGTTCTTCTGGAGTGTAAGGAACAATTTTGGAATAATCCATTGGTTATGCGTAAAAGGACTTTAGTAGTCGTGTCTTACTGACAGCTAGAAAATCTTAGCAATCATGGCTAACAAAGCACGTGCTTGGAAAGCATAGATAATTTGTACAGATTTTCCTGATGGAAAAATCAAGCTGAATGTATTCAGGAGCCTGAACATTACTGTACATAATTATGAATCGTAGCATGGTGTGCTGTTCATAGTTCATAATTAGGACAAAATTCATCTCGTGTCTGTCCGAGGATTACCGTTAGCAACTTGGATCTCATTATTAAGCTGAAGGAAAACCTTCGTATAAGTGGGAATCAGAAAGGCGTCCTTCATGGTCATGAATCTACGAGCTATGGTTACAAGAAATGAAAGTGTCATCGTGAAACTTGATAGTTCCCACTAATGCGCCGGTAATGGTACTGAAATTCTTGTGGTCTGATTAATACATGACACGACAGAATGGATATACCCTTGGAGGGTACCCTGAGTTTCTTAGAAATGTTCCATAGTTGGACATGAGTCATGTGTCTTGACTCGTGTCTTGGAATTATAAGCATGACATATGTCTTGACTGGTGTCTTGACATGTGTCTTCAGAAAGTATACGTGAGACATGTGTCTTGACTGATGTCTTGACATGTGTCTTCAGAAGGTATACGTGAGACATGTGTCTTGACTGATGTCTTGACATGTGTCTCGAGACGTAAAACAATAGAATTACAATATTAGGTTATTATGCCAGACTTGGCGGATCGGTTGGACTACTGATCCTTTGTATGCCTGATCACGTCCGCGGCCGGAGCCTCGGTTGCGATTTCTAGGATAGTTTCTGTCATAGTAGTGGTTACTATCGTCCTGTCTGTCAGTTCCATGACGGTCATTCTCATGACCGTGATTCATGTAACTATTCAGCTGAGTGGCCGGTTGGTACCGGTTTGCACTCATATGGCTGAAATGACAGCCGAATACATGTAACTAAGAATTAGGGACAATGATTGATGGAAATTGTCTGATGGTGAAGCATCTTCTCGTCCAATTGCTTTGCTCCGACGCCTTTGTCTTCGTCTAGTAGGATCTACAGGTTGTGAACAGCATCCGCATCTCGTAGCGTCTCCGAACGTCAGCAGCATCAACCTTTAGTAACATCTCGAAGTTATGAGCGGCATCAGCAATCTTGTAGAATATTAGCAATAGAAAATACGCCTGAGGTGATTCAGAATCGACTAGCGAATACTCGTGAAGTATTGCAAGTGGAATATACATGGATTAAGGTACGTGTAATACACATGAAATACGGTACGTGGAGTACACGTGGAATGCACATGAAATGATCGGTATGGGGTCGATCATTTGTCATGATTTAAGGAAAGTATATCGGTTAAACGGTTAGGAAAACCATCATGATAACCTGGCAGTATTAGCATAGACATCATTCTGGTTGTAACGGAAACGTTAAAGTGTGGTTACACAAAATTCAACGATGATTTGCCTGACAGCAAGATCAATGAAAACCAACCATGACTATCATGAAAGCAGGATTCAATGAAGTCTAACAATGTCTTGTAGGACAGCGTAAATAACAAAAGAGGCGTAAGACATAATCAACATGAAGACGGAATTATCATGAAGAAGAATGAAACCATCTATCATGAAGAAGTGTATAACATAATCAGCATGAAACTGAAGTTAACCATGATAGTATGAAAACATACTTGACATAAAAACATAGTAACTTATGAGGGGACATGAAAAAAATTTATGGCAATTTAAATCATGAGAAAAATTTTATGCATGAAAAACAGTGCATGAATGCGTAATGTAGTTTATAAAAACCTTTATATGTGCGAGGGGACGCCTATGGGTCGGTCCCAAAACAAAAGACATGGCGAGGGGACGCCTATGGGTCGGTCCCAAACTTAAAAGTTTCGATAAAAGCACATGCGACTAAATAGGGCCAGTCCTGTACCAACCATTACTTAGTCATAATCCCTGCAACAATGATACATGAAACATAAATAAATGAAACTCATCTGTCAAAACTTATCAGAAAAAATAATTTATGTGACTAATTATGAACTATTGGGGTTCAGTCCACATAGCCACAGTTCACGAGGAACACTATGCATGAAACAATGACACATAACTACATATGAATGACGGTTGTCCATCCATATTAGTAAAACAATATCGATGAAAACATCAAGGTTAAAACCTCAAGGTGTTGAAAACATCATGGTTAAAACAACAATGCGCTGAAAACATCAATACATGGAATAACAAACGTTAGCTTAGGAAGCTCCTGGTGACTACCCACTAGTCATAGGTCGAGTTTTAGAGCCTACAGGTCGAAGCCTTGTCTCTGATACCATAATTGTAACACCCTAATTTGATAATGGAATGTCACGTGTAATTATGACGTGTCATCAAAGCATACAAGGATAAATGTCTAAAACATTACATGACCATAGGGATAACCGGAATCAAACATCGGTTCCCAAACATAAGCCCAAAACATAATGAAGCAAAAGAAATGGATGAAAGACTAAACAAGCATAAGTATATGAAGGCAAAAAGGAAAAGAAGTCTCTAGCAGCTTCCATCCTATGCACGTCCTCCAAATGCTCGAGTCTTTCCTAGGGTACCTGCCGTTTTGGGACATGGAAAGGAAAGTAACGGCTGAGCAAAACGCTCAGTGCACGGATATAGACATAGTATAAGTGACTAAAACATAATAGAGACTTAATAGCAGCGGAAATGTATAAGTCCTGGAAAACCTGGAACATGTTCATAAAACTGGTTTTATAGTTTGAAAAGCCTTATGTTTATCTTATGAAAACTGTTTAACATATTTTACCATTAGCCAATATAGGTCATGAAAATCCACCGTGCATGAATACTTGGAGGGGTGACCTCATCATGCAAATTAGAGGGGCTGCCTCTAATTTAATATACTGGTTCTGGGTAGGATGGATCAGCTCCTTGTGAAGGATGCAAGGCACACACCACATTCACCATGAAATCCTGACTAAAAACATGTAACTAGGATGCACCCATACGCCCCACATGATAAATATAATATAAATGGCCAAAAGCTGAAGGGACGCCACGAGCAATCACTCCGCCGTGGTGAAGTCATAACATCAGTGCCTCTAATGTTATGGTTACGGTACCTCCATAACTAGGTGAAACTGGTCATGCATGTATATGGCTATAGGTATTCTAAATTAAACATAAGCAATTCAAACACATACTTATACTACGGGAAAAACATTTGGCTGCATACGGGGAATCCTAATAAGGAAAGAATGTCCATACTGAAAGGACGGGAATCCGTACCTTATGTCCAATGAACGAAGAAGATGAACTGAGAGGAATCCTACTTCCGTATCACTAATGCTACATAAATACATAGATGAATAAGTATCTGCTTACTAAGTACGTAACTGGTTTTATGTCATGTCTTAGCTTATTTTATATGTTCTTATCATGTTTTACTGTTTTTAAACCTTAAACTGTGTTTATCTTATATTCTATTTATTCTGATTAAGTATTTCTGGTATTTCATGTATTATTATACTTACTGTGTAATAATAAGTAACTTTCCAAAAATAGCAGGTTTCCTAAAATAGAAAGTTACCAAAAATAGAAAGTTTCCAAAAACAGAAAGTTACCAAAAATAGAAAGTTTCCAAAAATAGAAAGTTTCCAAAAATAGAAAGTTTCCAAAAATAGAATTACTGCTTAAAATAGATAAGTTTCCAAAAATAGAAAGTTTCCATAAATAGATTAGCCGCCTTATTTAAATAAGTTTCCATAAATAGATTAGCTGCCTGAAATAAATAAGTTTCTAAAAATAGAACGTTTCCATAAATAGATTAGCTGCCTTATTTAAATAAGTTTCTAAAAATAGAAGTTTCCATAATTAGAAATAAGCTGGTTAAATAAGCTAAGTATATAAGCCCAAGTGTTTTCATGATTATTTTCTAAGTCATATGATATAATATATAGTTTATTAATTATTTCATGTAATTAAAATAAACTATAGGTTAAAATATTTAATTAAATTATATCATGTTTTTAATTAAATAAAGTTAAATACTTAGGTTAAAACATGTATTAATATTTATTAATAATATAACCTAAGTCATGTTAATTAATTAATTATAACCAATTAACCATGGTTTTTAAATAATTAATTAATTATAAGTCTTAAAAATATAAAATACTTAGGTTAATAATTTCATGATTTTAATAATTAATATAACCTAAGTCATGTTATTAAATTAATCATGTCATGTTCATTAATTTAATTTTTAACATAAGATTATAAAAGAAAAATAATCTTAACATACACCGTGAACCAGATCTCGACTAAGAACCATGATCCGGACATGAAATCGACACCATACCCCGAACCAAATCGGGGTTACCCTTGTCTTGTTGCTGCCGTGGGACCCACACCAACCAACCGGGACCATATGGTCTCGGTGGTGGTCAAATAGCCAAACCGAGACCCTCTCGGGTTCGGTTTAGGCGGCGGCCAAGAACAACACCCCTAAAACATCCCTTTTGATTTATTCCAAAACCAATTCCATGTTAGATATATGATTTAATTAGGTTTTTAAGAAAAACATATCATGTTCTTAATTATTAAAAAGATTAAATCAAAAGAAAAGGGTTAAAAGAATTACCGAATGCGTGGATCTAAACAACGATGAACAAACACGAACACTAGCAATAAATCCAAGATCAAAGATCAATAAACACCTCCTTTGGTGTGTTTGAAGGTGGCGGCCAAAAGAGAAAAAGAAGGAGGAGGAGAACTTTTAGGTTTTTGTGAAAATCCTCTGTAAAGTGAAAATGAGTAGTGATCTTTTCCTAATTCCTTGTTTTAGTAAAAATTGATGGGCTAAGCCCATCTTCCCTCCCTAATTTCGTGGTATGGGGCCCACATGGGGTAACCCATACATTTCCTGAGTCTAAATATTATAGTGTGTTCTCGTGTTCGTAATTTTCGTGTTTTAATTAGTTATCGATCGTGACTTAATATATTTATTCGTGTTCGTAATAAATATATATACGTAATTAATATTAGCTCGTGATTTAATTACGTTCATGATCGCATGTTCATGATTAATTTTGTTTAAATAATTATTGCGTGTTCGTGCGTAATAAATACTTATCGTGTTCTAACACGTACGTAATACGTAAAATCCTAACACGTAAACGTAATCGTACTATAAAAGGAAAGTTTTAATCTAGTACGTACGATCTTAAGGGTACTATTCATGGTAAAAGCATGCGAGTTTTACAACTACCATTTTTATAAATTGTCCATTTATTTAACCTTATATATATTTATATAAATGAAATTCATAAGTTAGTGGGTTTTAATTTCACATTTTATACTATATAATTTGAGTGCTTATATAATAGTAATAAACATTAATTCTTCAAAATCTGATTTTTATTTTCATCTTCACCATTTTTATCATATCTAGAGTTCTACAATGAATTAGAAGCTCATTTTTGGATGGCATGAACTTTATATTATGTGCTACAATTAACTTAGTTATAGCTACTGCTCATTTTAAGTTTATCTATCCATAACAGTCCCTACAAAACAGCTTATTCAGATTAGCACACTCATCTTGTTTTGATCATATCTCACTCATTTTAATGATTCCATTGCATGGCCAACTCTCATATGTGTATAACATCTTGTACTTACTGTAAATGGATTCTACCATGCAAGTTTATCAGTTCAAGTTTTGGTTACATACTGTTTTTATACAGCCAACAAATTAAGCATGATTTTAGCCTTGTTTCTTATGGTTATTAATCTTTTTAAGCATATTTATCAACACTTGATCCCCACACAACATTTTTATCATCATTTATTCATCATATACATATACAACAAGAAAGAAAATACATTTGATCTTTACAAAAATAACAAGAGAAAATGGAGAGGATGATCTTCTTTACCAACCAAGAGTATATCTTGTTTTTAGAAGACAAGAACTTGATGAACACCAAATGTATCTCCAAGATCATCAAACACCAAGAAAGTAAGTTGAGAAATCAGCCCTAGGACACAAGCAAATCACCTCCTTTGTTGTTAAAATGGCCACCAAGTGATCAAGGCTTCAAGGTAACTCCATGATATAGCTAGATAACAAGTATTTTGTGGCTAGAAAAGATCAAAAAGGGGTGTTTGTTCTTGAATATTGGATGGAAATGGTGATGGTTTGAGAGAGAATTGAGATTGTTTTGCATGTATGAAATGGTGGTAATGAGAAGCTAGTTGTTTTTGAGTTAGTGGTAGCTTAAGTGTAAGGCTGCACACTCATCTTGTTTTGATCATATCTCACTCATTTTGATGATTCCATTGCATGGCCAACTCTCATATGTGTATAACATCTTGTACTTACTGTAAATGGATTCTACCATGCAAGTTTATCAGTTCAAGTTTTGGTTACATACTGTTTTTATACAGCCAACAAATTAAGCATGATTTTAGCCTTGTTCTTATGGTTATTAATCTTTTTAAGCATATTTATCAACACTTGATCCCCACACAACATTTTTATCATCATTTATTCATCATATACATATACAACAAGAAAGAAAATACATTTGATCTTTACAAAAATAACAAGAGAAAATGGAGAGGATGATCTTCTTTACCAACCAAGAGTATATCTTGTTTTTAGAAGACAAGAACTTGATGAACACCAAATGTATCTCCAAGATCATCAAACACCAAGAAAGTAAGTTGAGAAATCAGCCCTAGGACACAAGCAAATCACCTCCTTTGTTGTTAAAATGGCCACCAAGTGATCAAGGCTTCAAGGTAACTCCATGATATAGCTAGATAACAAGTATTTTGTGGCTAGAAAAGATCAAAAAGGGGTGTTTGTTCTTGAATATTGGATGGAAATGGTGATGGTTTGAGAGAGAATTGAGATTGTTTTGCATGTATGAAATGGTGGTAATGAGAAGCTAGTTGTTTTTGAGTTAGTGGTAGCTTAAGTGTAAGGCTAACTCACACTTGTTAGCTTAATGTTTACATGATGCCACATCTTTGATGTGGTGTCATGTTTGGCCGTCCCATGTGTGTAGTGGGGTGGGATGATTTATTTTGTCCCACCTCACTAATTTACGGGTATTCCTCGATTCTAGTTTCCTCGATTTGCGTGCCCTCGGGTCGTTTCACGAAAAATGTTTTTGTAAATTATGAATCAACGGCACAAAACGAATCCAATAAAAATTGTCTCATCAAAAACGGAGTTCAAAAACGTAAATACGTAATCCTAAGGTTTCCGTTTTAATCGTAAAGGACGCTAAATTATGCACGTAAGCCCAAATTTAAATCCGTAAATTGTGAGTTCATCAACCAACACAAAAATAAGTTTCAAAATATTATACGAGAAAATAATTCACTACCTGAAAATATTAGATTGTCACACATGTGGGAAGTTGAGTTGGTGTATAACTCGTAAAAATGGTCGTGTTTAGCCTTAATTGAGCACCTCTAGTGTAGTCTCATACTCATTCTCTAAATTGGCTAAATGGCTCTTCCTATATATGACTAATGATAGTTTACTTTGATGAACTTTGTATGTCATTAGGAGCCTTTTTCTTTTGTAGCCATTAAGTTTTTTCTTAACTTTCTTCCTACGTGCTAATTGAACCTATGTGTTTTTCCTTTGTGTGTGTTCTAGTTTTTATTGCTCTTAAGCATGACTTTATGATAAGTTAGACTAGAACATTAGGATTTGCTGAATTGGAAAATCCTCCATTCACCACCTAAACCAATCCTCTGTAGGCGGTTCTTTAAATAGACCGCGGCTCCATATCAATATGGAACCGCTGGTGGAGATAAAGAACCGCGGGCAGAAGCTCTCAAATTTGGGTTTTCTGAAACTTCCCAATTGTTCCAACACCCTTTGGAATCTTTGTTTCAAACCTTTGATCACTCCCAAAATATCTTGGGCTTTCTCTTTTTAACCCTTTACTAGTTTGGATCATCCCATCACCCTTTTAAACCCTCCTTGTTAGCCATGTTCTTCACACCTCAAATTATTCATCCTTACCCCTTAAACCACCCATTACTACCATGGTTTCTACAAGAACCTCCAATTCATCTAAAACCTCCTCTTCAAAGAGGCACCTCAAAATTAAGATTAAGTTACCAAAACTTAACTCTTCACCCTTTCACGCACCTAAGAATGAGATTGTGCCCATTCTCATCTCTTCATCACCCTTACCACCTCTTGCACCATGCAAGACTACCTCAACCCATGGTACCAACCATTCACATGGTTCTACCTCCTCTTCATTCCAATCTAGAATGAATGAGTTAACCTCACCCTTCACTCCTAGTACTCTCTTGGATGTGACTACTCAACCTCAACCTATCCAAAGCATTCCCTTTGAGAATTACTTTGTTGAACCCTTGGTGACTTCACCTTTTACCCCACCAAATTCACCCACTTTACCCCATCTCACCTTTGGAGAACATACCACATCCTCCACCACCCACATCACCCATCACCTTGTCTTATAATTAAGCATGTGCATTGCTTATTAATAAGACACCCAATTTAAGCAAATCTTAGATTTCTAGTGTAACTAGGATTAAAATTATGCTTAAGTTTTAGGCTTGTGTTTCATACATTTTTGTATGATCTTTTCTCTCCTGTATTTCCTTTCATGTTTTTCAACATGATTTGTCTATGGGTCTTAGATCTCGTTATTCTCGTGATCTTTCTTTTCTTCTTTATTTTCTCACTCGGTTGTCAAGGAAGGTTAGATTTATATCTAATTCGTCTCCTAGTAAGATTGAGAACTTAAAATATTTCTTTTGAAATATTCAAGTAAATTTAACTTGCAATTGCAATTGTTAAAAGTCATATCTGAAGCATTGACTTTCAAGCCTTTTAGCATCTTATGTTAAATTGTTTGACCAAGTGATTTTCCTTTGATTTGGACACCCAATGTCCACGGTTCCTCAAATAACCTTGGGTCTCATTATTGATAATGAATCACGGACCTATTTAACGAACCGCGGCCATTGAGTCCCTTGTTCGTTTTGGTCTTTTTCTCTTTTGACGAGTTTTCTTGAAGATTCCCTCTTTTCTTCTCTTTTGAGTTTCTTATCTCGTTTCGTGAAGTTATCCTTAACTTCTTTGTTGAGTCTCTCTCAACTCATTTTAATCATGCTCTTCTAAGTTGAGTCACTTTCTTCTATTCTTTCTAAACTAAGTTGAGTCGAGCCTCACCCTTTCCTCATCATGTAATTGTTCTTTGAACATTCATAATGATTGAGAAGAGCTACGAAACTTTGAGCATGTAGTTTATCGTATGCTAAACACCATTTGGTGTCGACATTCATAAGCATCCTTGCCAATAATGTCTTATATCCAGAATATTTTTTTAAAGTGTCGATTTATCCGCTTTTGGTTTTCTTTTTTTTTTGTTCAAAAATGTCTCTAGGTTGAGATATTTTTGTTCTTCTTTGTTGAGAGTTGATTGCGGTTAAAATTTACAATTGGATTGGGTGATTCCAACAATTCTAAGTTTTAAACCTTTTGAGAGGATTTTGGTTAAATCTTGAATTTTCTTGGGTGATTCCATAAATTCTAAGCTTTTTGCCCTTTGACATATTATCATTACAATGAGTATGGATGTTTCTTCTCTACCTCTATTCCAGCAATTGTGAATTGACCTTGTCAAGCTCCTCTCCTTTGACTTGTTTTTGGATTGACAAAATCGCGTGCACACTTCTTTCTTCAATGCTTGTTATTGTTTGTGCAAACGACTTGTTTATCATCCTCATTTTTTTTTTCATCATAGTCCTTCTTTCTCTTTTTTCGACTATGTGGAATTGTTTTTATTGTCCATGTCATACTCTCTTTAGTTTGGTATTTTTTCCATGATATTAAAGTAGAGTATCTCCTCTCGATAATATTTTCTCTTTTTTTTACATCGCTATATATATATGCTCTTGTTCACTAACTTTGTTTTGTAGGAAATCTAACCCTTCTTTGTAGCTTGTCACTTTTCTTGCTTTGTTGGTGCCTCAAGCAAAGGGGAGCTCATATCAAGAGGGAAAATTTTTAAGAGTTCAACTCGTTACATTTGTGATCGTTGACTCACTTAAATTGCATTCATCGAACATCATGCAAGTAATGAATTTTGGAATCTCGAAGATAAGCATATTATTATGCATAGAGTTGGTTAACCAATGGTGATTGAAGACTTCACTAGGATGTCGCAAGCTTGATATCATTGGATGATGGGTCTACGACTACCTTTTTGATTCGACAAAAGGGGGAGAAGTAAGTGTAAACGAGTAACTTATACATTTTAATATGCGTTGCGGTTTACTTGTTTGTCATCATCAAAAGGTGGAGATTGTTAGTGCAAACATTACAATGTTTAGCCGATATAATCTCTTTGTGTTTTGTTGATGACAAACGTATAATTCCCAATACATTATATAAAATGGTAAGGTACTCGTAATCACTCAAGAATACATTTTTATACTTCTCTCGACACCTCCAAGATCGTATTCGGCATGAATCACTCAAGGTATGAATAAACTTGTCATTAACCTAACTAATTGATCAAGGATTAATATTTTCTTAAAACTCACTTTTATACAAAGTGACAAAGTAATTTTTAATTAAGTTTATTTTTAAGAAAATGTTTTATTAAAAATAAAAATGGAAATTTGAATTTGGAATATTCCAAAGAATATTCTCTAAGGTATATTCCAAAGAATATTCTTTAATTTGAATTTGGCATATTCCATATGCCAAAGGAATATCCTTTGAGGGTATAAACTACCCCAGATGGCATATCCCCACTAAAGGATAAATTTGCACGGACTCCAAGCGGAGGTTCCTTAAAGGAAACCGCGGTTCCTTATTGATAAGGAACCGCGGATAGAGATAAGGAACCTCGGGTGTTTTTGACCGTTGCAATGTTGCCCTATAAATAGTGGATCATTTCCAGATTTTCTTTTAACCCTTTTTGCACAGTTTCTTCAAAAACATCTTTAAGCCCTTGATTAGTTAGTTTAGATTAATCTTGTTTAAGATGTTATTATCTCCTTCAATCTCCTCATCCTTTTAAGTGCAAAGAGAAGATCACTCACACATTTGTGATGTGATTAAAGATGAAGTCTTGATGAAGATCATCATGTTCATCATTTTTATTTGTGTCTTGTGTAGATCCAATGTATATGTGTATACTTGGATCAATCTTGTGTAGATCCAATGTATATGGGTATACTTGGATCAATATTGTGTAGATCCAATGTATTTGTGAATACTTGGATTAGTTGTGTTAATCCATTGTATTTGTGAATACTTGGATTAAGTCTTGTGTAAATCCATTGTATATGTGTATACTTGGATTTATGTTGTGTAGATCCAAGTTACATGTGTACACTTGGATATGTGTTTTATTGAGTTGTAATAGGTAAGAGTTGTGAGTTCTCACTAAACTATAAAGTAATGTGGTTGTGTCTTGTGAGTTCTCACTAAACTATAAAGTGATGTAGTTGTGTCTAGTGAAGTTCTCACTTAGCTTCAAAGTGAAGAGTCGTGAAGATTGGTTCTACCTTTCGATTAGAACTCGACATCTAGCCTTGTGTCGTAAAATGGTGAAGTAGGCAACGTTGTGAATATTGGTTCTACCTTTCGATTAGAACTCGACATCTAGCCTTGTGTCGTTAAATTGTGAAGTAGGCAACGTTGTGTATTTTGGTCCTACCTAAGATTAGGACTCGACATCTAGCTTAGTGTCGGAAATGTGTAAGCGACGTGTATGGTTTTCTCCGCCTTGAAAGGAGTTTTGTTGACTAGTGAAGTAACTATCGAGTAAGGTGTACTCGAGGAGTGGAGTAGGGCGAAGAGGAGCTTCGTGACCGAACCACTATAAATCATCGTGTCGGTACTTTCCTTTACATTTATGTCTTTACTATTATAGATGTATTTATCTTTTGTGTGTTGTATGCATCACATAATCTAAACATCTAAGTTGCGGAAAAGCTAAGGCTTAGTACGTGTGTGTTTCGTGTTTAGATTATGGTCAAGTGTGCATCCTTTAGTCTAAACATATTAGTTCCGGAAAAGCTAAGGCTTAGTACGTGTGTGCTTAGTGTTTAGACTATTGCTTGATGTACACTTGATTTGATGTGTTTGTGTGTTTCCTTACTTATAGTTATTATCTATTACAAACACATCTCATATCTAGTCAAGCTTAATCGAGAATTTGATACAAAGGATTGTCAAGGTTTACAACATATCAATATTTGGCATCCACTGTAGGCGGTTCTTTATTGAACCCGCGGTTCTTTATTGATAAGGAACCGCGGTGATATTTAAGGAACCGCGGCCAGTGGAACAAACGAAATGTTTTGCAAATTGAACTAGAAACTATTCAACCCCCCCCCCCCTTCTAGTTTCTACATTTTCTAATGCTTCTTGAACAAAGCTTTCTGATACGCGATCATGAGCACTGGCTGCTTCATCCAACAATAAAATAGCATGGTTCTTGATAATTGCTCGAGCCATTGCTATTTTTTTTTCTGACCTCCTGACAGCTACACACCTCTTTCAGCATAGTATGTTTCATACATGTCTTTCTAATATTTCTAATATTCCTCTACCAAGTGCCATCCACAAGTAGTACAAAGGTTAGTCATGCAGTTAATCAAATATTTCTAATTCAAAGAGTATGTGTTGGAAATACGTTTTTACGTATTTAGAAAGGATCGGTCAATCCAATGATATTGGGCTCGTGATCCAATATAGCCCACCAAAGCCCACATGTAGGGTGGCTATATAAACCCCCTCCTATCATGTTTGGAGGGGTTGAACACTTAACCATTTATCACATTTCATCTTTCTTCTCTTTCTCTCCTTTCTCTCTCTTCTTTCTCTCTCTAGTTCTTCCATTTCCCATCCATCTCAATAGGTAAATCATAACATGCTTAATCCTAAGAAAAAATGATCCTACAATTGGTATCAGAGCTTTGGTTGATTCTTCGGATTTACATGTTTTTTATCTATTGATTTGGTTGATTTGGTGTTTTTACCATTTGATTTGTTGGATTTACGTGCTTTAACAACCTTTGTTATATCAGAATAATACTTTTCATATAAGTATTATTCTTTTCTTGTTATATCCACTTGGTCCAAATTGATATTCAACAACTTTCGTCCAAATTGATTTTAGTCTAATATTTTTTTTCTTTCATATCAGTATAATCTCTTTTGTCCTCAACTGTGTATTGTTTTTTTTATTTATCATCAATTTTTTTTACATATCAAAACTGTCACATTGTCTTCATCAACTTATCACAACTTTTGTCTCGATACAGTCTATCAACTTTTGTATTGTTGTTCCTCAAGAAACAGGTTTGTACGTTACGATCTGAGTTTTGCGATCGCATAAACCCTGGGGGTTTCTACTTGTGATCCAAAGTCTCGATCACTTTTTGCGATCTCCACTACGATCACAACTGCGATCCCAAGTACGATCACGAGTGCGATCGGAGTGCGATCGGAGTGCGATCTGCGTGCGATCTGAGTGCGATCTAAGTACGAGTACGATCTTAGTACGATCAAAGACTGTGATGGTGTGTTGTTGTGACTGCGATGGTGTGTTGTTATGAATGCGATGGACATGTTAAATATTGCGATGGAAAAGTTTTTGACTACGATCATACGTTACGATCATAGACTACGATTGACCAAGTTTTGACTCGAAGATTCGACTGACTCACTTTTATCTCTCGACCAACAAATCCCCACACACCCAACAAAGACTCATCAAACACTCATCAGACCTTAAACCAAACACGAAGACTCTCAACTCTCAATTTTCAACTCAGCCTCGTAACACACAACTCTCAACTCTCAAATCCGACACAACCCACCCTCGACTCCATCACACCCTCGAACAAACCCACAACCAACAGACTCTGAATGACTCGAAACACTCTCACATGACTCGAAACCTTAACTAACTTGATCTCAGAATTTATTGTTTTTCGATGCATGTGTAGATCCTTTAAGATCATACATGAAAACAATTTTATCATCATAGATCTATTCTCAATTTTCGAAAATCAAGTAGGATTAATAAAAAGGATATTACAATCACGCACTGTTTTTTTTTCGTTTTAATTATACACATTCAAAAATTTATTAACCGTACCTGAGACCACCTACGTGACCTTGCAGCCGTAACAACTCTGAGTTTTTCGTGGGTATACTCTCTTTTTTCGAATCAAAGAGGTTGGTGTCGTGGTTAATATAATCAAGAAAGTATCTCGTTTGATGTTGTAAGGGGTTTGGATCGAAGATGTGTGATATTGTTGTATGAGATTCGATAGATATGTGATGAGGGATGATGATTTCTTGTTAGTGACAGCAAGTTTTTTAATTTATTTTTGAGATGTGGGATATGCGATTATAGATCTTTAATTAAAGGATCAGATGAGGTTTTATCTTCTGATGTTCTGAGAGAAAAGATAAAAAAGGGGGCGGAGGTTTCAAGATAGTTGTTATAGTGAGTGGACCGATTATTCAAAGAAGGAGTAGCAAATATTTAGGGTGGTGTTTTCAGAGTTAATTTAGGGTTGTGTTTTTGACTGCCACGTTTCTGGCACAAAGTTGGGCCACGTTAATCTCTCTATACACGTTCAATAGTTACTTTTGAAATATTTTATTAAAAGAAGGCTAGACGTGTAAAAGAGGTTGTGTTTTTTATTAAAAGTTAACTTTTGAAATATCAAAAATGAGATATCAAACGTTTATATTATAACACAAGAAGGATTTACACTAGAAGGATTTACACGATTTATGAGCTTTTTGTATTTTATATTATATTTCTTCAAGTTTGATTCATGGTAACAAGAATCATTCATTTTGATTACACGTTTTAGTCATACACGTTAGCTATACACGATTTAAGAAATATTTCATAATTAAGAGGGCTAGACGTTTTAAAGTTATCGAACTTTTTGGAAAAGTTAATAACGTGGATATAATTCTGTCGGGCCGGTTACTAGTTTAACCGAAGGCTGGTTTAATTAGTTTACAGGCTTTCTTTTTGGAGTGAGCCGCGGTTGCATTGGACTCCGGTTTAATTTTTCAAAGTTTGAGACGACAAAAATCATTGAGCCTTAAAAAGAAACTTATATCATCAAACGAGGATTGTCACGAAGTTTTTACGGTTTATTAATTGGTTGATGTGTAAAAATCTCATAAATTCGACTTCACGATTTCTTCACGAATTGTAAGATTCCGAATACAACTACAATCACGATCATTTTTTCATCATAATACAATGGATTGGTTGAGTTCAACATATCAAGAGGGACAATTGCAGAAGATGCGTGAAGAAGCTAGAAAAAGATGTCTAGTCGTATTTAGACAATTTGACAGTCATCTCGATGAGCTTACAAAGCTCACGTATGGTACCCTTTGTGGCAGTCTTTGGTCAAGATGCTCCTTTCTTAATTGACGCATTGATGATAAATTTGGATATTCTTCAGCAGAAAATTGTCAAAGACAACTTTAATCATATTGAATCTGCATCTGCACTTCAAATTCTTTTGAAACAGTTATCGATTTTTCTTCAATTCGATACTGTCAAGAAAGAAAATTCAGGGCTCTGTCGGTCATTCTTTGAAGACATGCATATCGAGATTCAAGAGTTCCAAGGAACCGTGTGCAAATACCTGAACTCTCTTACGCAACTTTTTCAAGACAGAGCACGACTCCAAATTGATTCTGATAATTGGAAGCCAGAAAATCCGATGCAGATACCAGAAGAAACTAATGGTCATACGATTGACACGTTGGAGGCTGCTAAAGACTGCAAGGACATGGAGTCAACAGTTAAGCATGACATCAGCAACAAGTCAACGAATGTTCCAGACATCTCTTATGATGACACCATCCCCATTTATGACGAAGAGCCTACACATATGGTACAATGTAATGTTGTATATGATGTCTATGCCGATGAACTACCGCATGTTGAGCATTTCGAACCTAATTATGACAAACATGGGATGGAAAAAGGTGATAGTTTTATCACTTTAGATTCACCCGATGTGCGTCATAATGGGGGAGAGATTGTTCAGAATGCTATAGTGCATCATGATAAATGCTTTATGACTGCTTCATTAACTGATTCCGCTTCCAAGTTTAAAGAGCTCAAAACAATTTTAGCTCAGAAATCCAAAGAGCTTGAGGATGCCAAAATTGAATTTTCAAAGAAAACGGAGAAATTTGAAACATATTTTGAAAAACTTGAAAAGTCAAACGTTGTTCTTGAAAGAAAATTAGATCAAGAAGATTTAGATTCTAAAGCTGAAAAGGATAATCTTATGAAACAAATTCAACTGCTAGAATCTATGTTGGCATCCCAAGATAACTTGCTCAAAGAGAATGAGACTTTAAAGGCTCAAGTACAGGAAAAGGTTTTTGCTATAGCTGCTTTGAGAAATGAATTAAGGAAAACTAAAGGAACTAGTGTGGACACTAAGCTTGAAAAACCATCAATCTTGGGGAAACCGCCTAAAAATCAGTTCATTCGACAACCGACTGCATTTAGATCCGAGCGATCAAAATCGTCGAGACCGCGGTTTGCCTCCCAAGTTGATATGGTTCATCTTTCTAGACCAGTCACTCCACTATCTAGGCCCAATGTGACTAAAACAGCTTTTGCAAGACCTAATCACATGATTGCATCTAGTCTCCCTAGACATAGTCCAAAGAACACGTCTCGAACTAGTTCAAATGACGTTCATCATAATTTTGGTCAAAGGGAAGCTATTCAAAATACACAAGTAAGAGATAGGAATTTCAAACCTAGTCAGATGCCTTCTAGTTTACCCAACACTGCTAACGTAGCATGTCACATCCTAGGATCATCAATCAATCATCTACGAATTCTAGATCTTACTCAGACATTAAATATGCTACTTGTAAAACATGTAGGAAATGTGTCTTTATTCCTGTATCAAAAAATTACTTAATAAGGTGAACTCCCGTGCTAGACTTAAATCCCAGTGGGTGGCTAAAATCAAACCCATTGGTAAAACATGGCGCCCCACTGGTAGAACTTTCACTCTTGTAGGAAACGAGTGCCCTTTAACTAGGATAGTCTCCGATTCTACCAAGACTACTAGGGAGGAAACTGCAAAGGATGATGCATCACTTAAGCCTGAACTTAGGTTTTCTATAAAAGGAAACGTTTGCCAACTAAGACAAGTGAATCATCCCCTCAGGCCACCTCTGGCACAAAAAAAGAAAACTATGAATCCCCGCATGGTTCTAAGATAGATATCGCTAACCCACATAAAAGCATACAAAATCCTAATGAGATTGCAGGTACCACAGTTGATGTTCCAAAAGAACGAAGCGGTCCAATCATTGTATACCGTTCAACTAAGGATACTATTAGAGTTTGGTTGCTGAAGAAGCAGATATCGGAGAAACAAGTGTCTCAGAGGATTCATGGTTAAGCTTACCAAAAGGACTTACAGTTAAATATCAGACTGTAACTCGGACTTCAATTTTAGGAAAGCCTATCTTTAAAGATAGCTTATCCTCGTAACGGGAAATTAAATTTTCTCAGTCATGAGCTTGTTTTAAAACATTCCAGGTTTTAAGCTCATCAAGGAAAGTGTATCTTTTAAATAAGAGAACTTTTCTTCTCAACGAGAAATTCATCTTTTTCGGTCATGAGCTTTACGTTAAAACATTCAAAGTTTTTCAAGCTCATGAAAACTATTTCTAAGTAAATGTCAGCTTAGAACTCGCTCTTCAGTTAAAAGGAAAGTTTATCGCCGATGATAAACTTATCCTTACAACGAGAAATTAATTTTTCTCGGGCATGGGCTACTATTAAAAACATTCGAAGTTTTTTAAGCTCATGCACAAGGACTTACAGTTAAATATCATACTGTAACTCGGACTTCAATTTTAGGAAAGCCTATCTTTAAAGATAGCTTATCCTCGTAACGGGTAATTAAATTTTCTAGGTCATGAGCTTGTATTAAAACATTCCAGGTTTTAAGCTCATCAAGGAAAGTGTATCTTTTAAATAAGAGAACTTTTCTTCTCAACGAGAAATTCATCTTTCTCGGTCATGAGCTTTACATTAAAACATTCAAAGTTTTTCAAGCTAATGAAAACGATTTCTAAGTAAATGTCATCTTAGAACTCGCTCTTCAGTTAAAAGGAAAGTTTATCGCCAATGATAAACTTATCCTTACAACGAGAAATTAATTTTTCTCGGGCATGAGCTAATAATAAAAACATTCGAAGTTTTTAAGCTCATGCACAATGACTTACAGTTAAATATCAGACTGTAACTCGGACTTTAATTTTAGGATAGCTTATCTTTAAAGATAGCTTATCCTCGTAACGGGAAATTAAATTTTTCTCTGTCATGAGCTTGTATTAAAACATTCCAAGTTTTAAGCTCAGAAAGGAAAGTGTAACTTTTAAATAAGAAAACTTTTCCTCATAACGAGAAATTCATCTTTCTCGGTCATGAGCTTTCCGTTAAAACATTCAAAAGTTTTCAAGCTCATGAACGCGACTTCTAAGTAAATGTCAACTTAGGACTCGTTCTTCAGTTAAAAGGAAAGTTTATCGCCGATGATAAACTTATCCTTAACAACGGGAAGTTTACAACTTCTCGGACTTGAGCTCGTTTTGTAAGATATTCAACATCTTAAGCTCAAGTAATTGATTTTCAAAATTTTGAACACAATTTTTCGAGAATTTCTCAAAAAGTTTTTCTAAATCTTTCAAAATTGTGTGTTCAAAAATGTTTTGATAAAAAGAGCATGTCTTCTGGAATCGATAATATTTACGATACTAGAAATGTCATTCAATAATGACACGGGGTTGTAAATAAAGTTCGAGCAGAAGTTCAAATGTTTTAAAACATGCTCAAAATGGTTTGCTATTATTTCAGATAGTAACCCGCTTTTCATACTCAAGTCAAGCATTTCACCGGAAAGCTTTGACTCATCAACGAGAATTAATTTTCTCGGGAATGGTTTATTTTATAACCATGTAAGGGATTATGTTTACGAAATAACACAATCTAACACGAATATATGTACGTGTTAGTGCATTTATTTGTTAAAACAAGAGAAATCTTGTTTTTATGAAGTTATCATCTCCACCAACCGTAGCAATTTACAATTCATATCTACATACTCGACGATGCGACTACTCAAACAGCGACTACAGCTCTTTCAATATAACACGGTTCAACAAATGAGGGGAGCAATTGTCCAGCATTCAGAATCTTTGACGCCGAAAGTGCCAAGTTCACATGTTGGTGTCAAGACAACGATATCAATCGCACACATGGAGTAAAGAGATAACTTCAGACATGATGAGGCGACCAACATTCGTGAACAAGAACCATGTGCTTCTTTCATATGATGTTCTCCATCATTCAGGTCCAACCTCATAAATCGCTAATATTGTGAATACATTAACATATATGATCTTTGCATGTGATAAGTACCTTACACTTGTGTTTAAAAGATACTTCATTCACGTTTCAAGTACACCCTCATTAATTTGAAGGGGAGCTTGTGTAAAGCATGAAGATAATTGGATTTACATTTTTCTTCCCAAATTTTCTTAAAATGCTATTAAATCAATTGATATTAAAAACATCGATTGGGTTAATATTTTTAATATGGGGGAGAAAATGTGATTTAATATGGGAAATGATTAATCACAAATGGTTTGATTTAACGTGATAGCTCATCCCGACATGTGCGAAATGTTTTCGGATATCGTGACATATGTTAAGGGGGAGCAAAATGGATTTGCACTTCAAAATGGATTTGATGGTGATTTATACTTACCCACAACCCTTTTATTTCACGACGATGAAGATTGCGGTGACATAAGGATGGTAGGATAGGTTAAAGTCCAATGATTCTTCTAGAACCGGAGGAATCTTCCCATGGACATTCCATAGCTAGAAATAATAGTCCTTAGGAAAGATGGAGAAAGATTGTGAACGTAGCTGAATGCCGACAAAGTACTTAAGTTAGCACTGGAACAATCACAACTAGGTGCTAGTTATGACGTATTGGTAAGCATTGAAGGGGTTGAAGAATGAAAAATAATTGTAAAGATAAAGGGTCTAAAGAAAGAAGCCCTCCTTACAACCTTAGGCAGAAACCGGGTCAGTACATATGCTATTAAGATCATTGTTGAATGATTCTTGATATTGAAGACAGACATCATGGACCCAGTGATGCAAGGCACAACCCATCCTAGCTAACTCAGATATCTCTTAAAAGATATTTGTTTTAATCACACGGAGACAACACATTATCTATTGATTTATTCACTCCGAATAAATTGATATTGAAATGGTGGCACTCCTCTCCAGCCTCCGATCACTAAAAATCCAAAATGCACGATTGAGTCTAGAGCCATTTGAGATCATCAAATATCTCATTATGACACACTTTCATAATTCCTTGCTTCTTCACACACTATGAAAAGTAAGAAAGATCTTAAGAGTCCTACGCAAAATCTTCATGATCTTGCCTGAACATCCGAGTAATACGAAAGTATTTACAATGAAGATGGAAATCCTTCTTGAGCGAATATCAAAAAGCTCATGGTAGGTGACTTATGCGATTCTTTATGAATCAAACTTGTGATAACTGGAAAGCAACAGTGGTTTAATTCTTAAATGAATTTAAACACGTTCCAGGCCTCTACGCAATATTTTAGTGATCTTTGCCAGAACACTCAGAGTGATACCTTAGTGTTCACAGTGATGAGTGGAAATCCTTCTAGTGTTAACCTCAAACAACACTTGGTAGGTAACTTGCAAGATTCTATGTGAATCAAGCTTGTGACAACTGGAAAGCAACGATGGTGCGTTTCTTAATTGAATTTCACTTGTTCCAGGAACATGAATTGACGGCTTCAAATCATGCGGATATTATTATCCAAATGATTCACTCTTTATGTTCGCAGTCAACTTTGGACGGTCGAATAAAGAGAACGGGTTTACCCGCGAAATCTTGTCAAGGAGATTCTTAATTGAAACTACCTGCCACAAGTACGATATTTAATATCGTCCAACGGTCTTCACCGACCGACGGTAAAATGCTACCGAATTAGAATGAAATGTTCAAGGCCATCTCATCCGTGTATATATTTTGTAGCTAACTGTCTTATGCATCGTAATAAGAAGGTGGCATTGCGGTGTTCAATCCAGAAGAAGTCGTCAACACATGCTTATGCTTTCTGCACTTAATACTTCAACAAATTCAAGAAAGTCTAAAAGTCAAGTCTTCCGCCGTATCAAACTCTGAAGCTTTCAAGAATTTATAAAAGTATAAGTATGTGGATCATGAAGTCACGAAGAAGCAAATATCACAAGTGATGAATGCACAAGGTCAAGGCAAGAGAACATGCTCAAGACTAAAGTCAAAGATCTCATCAGCATATTCACAAGAACAAGATCGAAGACTCAAGCATAGTATGCTAGGTTTAAGATTTTGTAAAATGGTGTGACCTCCCTTAGAGGGAGATTGTTGGAAATACGTTTTTCCAAGAAAAGTCTCGGTCACATCATTATTAGCATAGATCACGAGCTATAGACTATTTAGGACATTGTAACTTGTAGTGACCTCCCTTTTGGGAGATTGTTGGAAATACGTTTTTATGTATTTAGAAAGGATCGGTCACTCCAATGATATTGAGATCGTGATCCAATATAACCCACCAAAGCCCACATGTATGATGGCTATATAAACCCCTCCTAGCATGTGAGGAGGGGTTGAACACTTAACCATTTATCATATTTCTTTCTTCTCTTTCCCTCCTTTCTCTCTCTTCTTTTTCTCTCTAGTTCTTTCATTTCCCATCCATCTCAATAGGTAAATCATAACATGCTTAATCCTAAGAAAAAAATGATCCTACAGTATGGTTATCTAGAGCTGTGCTTATAACACATATTAAATATGTAATCCCTTTCATTTAATCAATCTATATTTTGCAGTTCCGTGCCTGTTACTTGGTCATATACGGATCATGATACACTTTAATGTGTATATTGCTAGCTGCAGCTATTACTTGAAATAGATTACAATGGATGATATAATTCGGCTAAACATGTATCACTTTATACTACATGTTTAATGGTTGAGGTAAGTGAAAAATGGCCAAAAACGGAGTCAAAAGTGAGCAAATATCTTAACATAGCTCATAATTAATACAATGCATCTGATTATAATAAGCTTTAACATAATGGGCTTGGCTGCAGGAAAGTTTTTGGGGGTTTAACATCATATTGGTTGAATTAGTGGAGCTTGCTCCTGGTGGTCGTGGTACCTCATCTTCTAGAGATCGTTATAGTGGCGGTTGTGGCTAGCCGGATGACAGTGTTTCTAGACGCCATGATTACAGAGGTGCGATTTCAGGTTACAGGTGCATTACAGTTTTTAATTGTCAAGAGTTTAGTTGTGATATATAATTGTTTTAAAACAATGGCAAAGGAACATTACAAGAAATGTATGGAGAAAAGGTATAAAGATGTGGTGGCAAAAAAAGCATAAGAATGTGTGAAGGTGGAACTTACTGATATAGATTGGTAGAGCACTTTTTTCTTGCGCCATCTCCCGACCTCTAACATCTCTGAGATCCCTGATCTTGAGGATCAAGACAAGTAAACTAAAAACATAAGTTATAGTATAGTATTTGATTAAAACACAAACGTCTGAATATTAGAGATCACCTGATTGAAATGATGATGTAGCTTCTGGTGTGCAAGTATATGTACAAAGATGCTTTTTTAACATGAGGGGGCAGAGGGTATCAAAAATTACTAATACTTTAGATGCAACCGGTATATACCATCATACTCAAGGTCACGCATCTGGTTATGGGTCTTTATAGAGTGAAGTCATATGAGGGAATTGAGTGTTTCTTTGCTGGTCTGCCTTTTTTGTATGAGATAATTCTCTGATCTCTCAAGCACACACACACACACACATACATTAGAAGATAACCATACGTCTGCTTTATGTTTCTTCAGTGTTTGTTAGATAGGCAGGTTTTGTATTTACACACATCACAGATGTCTACTTTATGTTCATCCATTTTTTGTTAGGTAGGCAGATAATGAATTATGTACCCAATGCTCTAACGACGGTAAGCTAGACTCCGATATGTCCCCTTCTGATTTCATCCTCATGGAGCCTGCTGATGCTACTGGTGCAAGCAGTAGGAAGTGAACAGATCAAGAGACACTGCTCCTTCTTGAAGCATGACGATTCTTGTCGTGGTCAACTGACCCACTCCTATGTGCACCATCAACTTCTTTTTCTCTTAGCTTCCTTCGTTCTTCTGCTTCTTTTTCCCTTGCTGCCCTTTCCTCTTTACGTGATATTTTAACAGATTGTATAATAATTTGTTTTGTTATTTGAAAGTGTTTTCAGGTTTTAAATATATCTCAGTTATATGATTCTTATCTGCAGATAACCTAGGAGAGCCCATTATCGATCTTTACAAGCAACCATGATTTAACCATGATGTTGTTTACTTGTACATAGTCCAAATGCAGAAACTTAATTGTCCTAGAATAGTCAGACCTCAATGCAACCCTAATCTAGCTCGACTTTGTTTAATCAATGTGACTTGATACAATCTGATCTTGCATAAAGTGACCTTACCTAGATTCTAACCCACCTATGTTTGAAATATTCCATCACTACCAGCAAATGGACAGTGATGAGAGATGGTATTTTATTTCTTCTGCTAATTCTGCCGCTGATGCTGGTGGTTCAGATGCGCTTAGCTTATATCTTTTAGTAAAAAGAGATCACCAGGTTTTGGAAAGAAGGGGTTTGGTTCGTAATGTTAGATTGATATATGTTGCATTGATGAATTTGATAAAATGTCAGAAAATGCAAGGGTCATGTTACACGAGGCACACGATATGTTCATCTATTATTTTATTTTTACCTTTTTCTAATAGTAATGGACTACGCTTTGTGTATTTTGATCATTTTGTAGGCATTGGAACATCCGTGGAAATAGCAAAAGCAGGAAATATTTCTATGCAAGGACTTCTTACTCTTTGAATCTTTGTATGTTACACTATAAAAGGTTTACAATATTTCATTCTATCTTGTGCTACTTTGTTTGTTACCAAGCTAAAACCCAGAGAGGTGACACCAACGGGATGAGGTCTAAGTGGAGAGTGGGTGAATTGCTCCAGTACTTTTGACCTGAAGGTAATCTTTCGAGAGCTAAAACACCAGGTGATTTGATGCCTAAAGGGGACAAAGACTCACTTAGAGGTTGACACCGAGTCAACAGAAGGTGAAGTTGAAGCTTCACTTTCTTCTTGATCATCGAACTAATCCCGAGGTACCCAATAAGGAATACATGACCGAATTTCTAAATCAATCATTTCAGAGATTGTAGATTTTACCCATCTATCAGAAGTCATACCGTAAACCCGTTTGATCTCCCTATCCGGTTTGTTTTACTATCTATACCAAGTATATTTTCTGAAAGCCTTTTAATGAAGCAAAGTTATTATCGTTATTGTCAATGATAACTGTATCTTATCTTATTCAGTTTATATTGCAAACTTGTGCTTCGAACATATAAGTTTTGAGCTAAGCGAGTAACAATTATAATGTTCTTATTTTTTAAATTTGTTTGTTAACTGATCCAACGATGACTTTTAACATAAATTGGTTTATTTGTGCTTCAAGTATTGAACTGTTATAAATTTTTAATAGCATTTTGTGCAGCTAAGAAGCAGTTATACATCTGCTGAGTTGGGCTCATAAGCTAATGATATTGCCTCGTCCAAGGCAATGAGGAGTTATTCACATCTAAGGTTGACTCTAGTTCGTGAAGAAGTGAGTATTCACCTCTAACCTTTTTTAATTACTATTATGAAGTTATGATCCAAGTCGCATGTATTTTGCGTTCAATTATTGTAACTGCACGTCCCGTATATGCTTTTAGTTATACCTTTTTAGTGTGTATGTAGCATACCATATCTGAGTAAAGTAAACCTGCATAACACCAAGTCTTTTAGCACCAAATGTCCAAACCAGTAAAAAAAAAAATAGATTTAGGGATTACTAAATTTATAGCATGCATCAAATGGATGTGTTTATGTTCTTTACAATTTGAAAGATAACTTTGCAAGAATCTAAGATGCATCATACTTTTTCATTCATTTTTTTCTCAATTCTCAGGGATCAGGAACAACACTCTTTCCAGGATCACCCCTATATCCCTTAGTAGGTACATTTTAATGTTAATTCAAGATTTTTTCCTTTTTTAATGTTGATATGTACAATTTTTATTCTGCTTACCGTGTCTAATACTGGTATGTTCAAAAGATGGACAGAAGCACAAAATGTGTCAGCTATCAAACATATTTCTGTTTATGGTCTCTTCCTAGAATGGCAAATTGGCAATAATAACTGGTCATTGGGAATGGTGCTTCATGGACATGATATACTTTTTTCTTGAGAAGTCTTAAATAAGTAACGATGCAATATCATGTCCAGACGAAGATTTCTTATTTAAATAAGAGGATATGGCATCAATACTGTTAATATCCTCATTCTCCTGTTACTTTAATTTACCGACTAAACATCTGAATCACGTCTAGATAAAGACTTGGCTCTTAAATCAGACGACTGTTTGAGTCTTCTATTTTGACGAATGAGGCATTAGTTGCAGGAGTTGGTATTTTGATCGGTGTAAGACTCTTGAAGGTATATTATTATCTTGTCAATTAAATTGTTTCTAAGCTTTCTCAATACGATTGATTAAACTTTAGTTGACATTACACGTCACACCACCCAAAAAAAGTGCGAACTCATGCCATATGGCACCGCCAGTTGGCCCCACCATACTATACCAGTGCCATTGCTCTCGACACCAGTATACTCACATGGAAGTTGCGTGGAGAGGAGAAAAAAAAGATGAAATATTATTTTCTTTTTAAATTTCTTAAGGTGGGTTTGTATGGTGTGTTTTTAGTGTGTGTGTTTGTCTTTGTGTCCCCACACAGCAAAATGATTATATGAACACAAATGATAAGATTTTGTTTTTTGATCATAGTTTTTTACAATCTACAATATACCCAAATGATGTTGATCTTATTATAGATATATTGTCTAATATGATTTCAAAACAATTTATCAAATCAGTGAGACGATGGTGGGTGAGGGGCCACAATTGCAACCGTATTATATTCTCCTAAGATTTTGTTATTCTGTATAAACTATATTTATATAGTTTGTTATTTGATGTCCTCCTTTGTTGCTCAGGTGGTCATTAGCAAAAGCAGGCATTGGCAGTTGGTACTTGGTGTGATTATCAGAAATATGGGATGCACTTCAGACTTCTCTAGAGGCCAACTTAACCCTTGCACAAGTGATAGTAGATAGTGCGGGTCATAGTTCAAAAAGCTGACTTGCCAATCACTTATTAATAAAATGCTCAAAAAACAACCTAGGCAATAAAGATTGAAGTGGGCAACCTAATGTGGGGTGATTTTTCTGAGATGATTGCAACAAGGAAAGATTTCATTCTGTCCCGTATATCAAAAGTGGCGGCTATGACTGCAACACCACAATGTCAACGAGTACCTTCCGCCGAAGTTCAGGTGAGCGACTCGATTTTTAATAGTCAAAATGGAAAAAAATATCTTGGCTTCTCATTAGTTTACATAAATGGAATGAGGGAGTTATTTTTTATCTATGGCCATTTAGCATTAGTGATTCTACTATATCTATCATTTGAGTATATGTACCCCTACCTTTTATTATTTATCAAGAACCATCTGATTTTATTATCTACTGAACAGGGATATATGATGAAGGATGCATAATGGTGAAAATTGGTCGGGAGGAGCCTTTAATTAGTATGGATAATAGCGAAAAAATTATATGGTTTAAGCAGAACGAGATTGATACCGTTAACATTAAGAGTGTGGGAGCTGATCATAAGGTTTGCATCTGGTTCTCCCTGGAATTAATTACTTCAACATGTTTTCTTTGTCTCCTTTTTATGAAGTTGACATTTTTTTTGTCCCCGTTACTTCCGAGGTTTCTGATGGAGAAAGATTAACTTTTCCAAGTTTAAACAAGCTGATAAGCCTATAAAATATGCTAATCCAAACACCCCCTTAGCTACGACACTTGCTACAATATTTAACAGAAAATGCAGTGGTACCTTGACTTTTTTACACCAAAATTAAGCCAAAATTACACCAAAATCGCATCTTTTTCGAACTAGCTGGGGGGGCATCAGCCCCCAATACTACTACAGTAGATCCTTCCATGATGTCATGCAGATAGTGGAGGTATCATAATTGGATTCTTTTTTTCATAGTTTGATGTTACTACTTATTGAGACTGCCTAACTTGTTACATGTAGTCATAACATTCCTACATTTAACGATAACATATCTGAGAGTCCATCAGGGGCATCAAGGTTAGGACTCTTTATATCATTTTGGGCCCTAAATTTAATATTTAAGTTTGTTGGTTTTAAGTATAATCTTAACCAGAAAAAGGAATGACTACATGTCTATTTAAATCAGGGTCCTAAAACTGTTACATTCTCTGTCATAAAACTGAAAACATTCATGATGTCTGCACACTACACATAATGTTAAAAGTTGGGTCAGGTTCAGTTTGGTTTTGTGCACTAACAATTGTTATGTTGTTACACAGGATTTAGTACCTTGTGTATGCAGGGTATGCATATGCGCCTCAATCAGGATATGATCAACAAAGTTATTGTAATTCTACATCCAGAAACATGTCAAACTGCTGCACAAGGGGGTCAGGCCGATAATTCTAATCAAGCCCCCAACATCTACACCTCAATCTGGCTATGTTCAGCAGCCTGGTTCAAACCCGAGTTATCCACCTCAGTCGGGCTATGGGATCCTACCAACTTCTCAGCCAGGGTATGGAACTCAACCTTCTGGATATAGCAGCTATGGACCTCCACCAACCCAAATGCCCCCTGGCATCGCTGCTGCACAAACTGGCTATGCTCAACCACCATACGGTTCCTCGCCTGCTTATAGTACTGCCAGATATGCCCAACCAAACCATATGGCGTACAACAACCACCAGCGTATAGAGACACTTATGACGATGGTTATCAACCTCCTGAATATTCTTCTGATGCAACTACAGCTGCTCCAGCGTCTTGATCTCAGGTTGTTCAACCTATTCCCGAAGCCTCACCTAAGCAGAATTGAGAACTCACCAAAGAAAGGTACGGGCATTTTAGTATTATATGGAGATTTAAGTAAGTGATGTTTAACGTAGGTTGTGTACTAGAGTTAGCACCGATATTGTTATATATTGGTTAATGATTTAGTTAATGGGTGGATCATTACACCTAAGCTTTCTTTGACATGTTTCGCATTTTCAAATCGTTAATAGATGACTTTTCACTCCCTGACCATGATGGTTGCTAGCATTCATATTACTTTAAGTTATTTATGTACTTAAATGAATCTTTTGTTTCAAATTAATGGAACCACCAAATTTTAACTATCTATAGTAGTTCATTTTGGTACTCGCCTTGATTTACAAGATGCTCTTATTGTATACTGATTGATAGTATGATTGTCGATAGTTCTAAATATTAGGCATATAAGGTTAAGGCACTTGAAGTGGCGATTTTCACATCATCACGTCTCTTGGTGTATAAAAAAACATGTTTCATAAATTCTATCATTGCCGTTTGTTAACTCAGGTTGTTAGACATAATTATATTGTTATCTAAATGCGAAAGATCATGTTGTTAGACGCGACCGACCCTCCCAAAAGTAGAACAATCCCACCACTATGCACAAAAGACAACCTCGGAACTTGACAAACTCTGGATTCACAATTAAGAGAGTGATTGATACGTAGCATAAGAGAAAAGCCGTGGCTTTCTTTCACATTAGTCCCCGTATTGTGCAAAGACTAACAAATCATTATCTAGAGTGGAAAGAAACATGCTCAACTCTACCATTTTGAAGTCTAAGCATATGCGTGTTCTTGAATATGACATATTGGTCATTTAGTTATCTGTAACTGTTTTCACTGTGATTAGACATACTTCTTTTATTTACATAAAAGATAAGATGGTTTGACGCGTATTCATGTGTGAGTGTTGACCGAACCCTCCAAAAATTGTATTAGATAGCTCATAGTTGGGTTGATTCATATTCCTTTAATATCAAGAAACACATATCGTTTTACTATGATATCAGGTACCTAAAGACGTATAATGGGGAAATTATACCGGTAACCGAAGACGTATAAGGATTACACGTTATACGTCTCAAATTCTGACATTTCCTTCATAATAGCCGCTGCGTATAGAGATTTGAATATAGTTGAACACTAAATTCCAACTTAATTCGATCATTTACAATTTAAGCGGTCAATGTGAGCAATCCCATTCCATCGTTTAAAATTTAAGCGGTCAATGTGAGCAATCCCAGTCTCGAAGTTACACCCTCACCACTAGACGACTCAGCACAGTATTGCTAGCGTATAGATGCGAATGGTGTATCTCGACTAAACATTAGAAGTTTTCTAAAGTATAGGTGTTTTGTTGAAAACAACAAGAACCAATATAACAAATCCAGCAAAGTTATTTTAAAAAAGATTTATGAAACGAACATGCCCATTGGGCCGGGTTACACATACTAAAAATACACACGATAGGTTTACAATTTATTAATATTGAAAACATGTCTTTATTCAACAAACAAAGTTTAATTATATGACCATCTCCCCTATAGCCCTAATATGATTTAAAATTTTTGAAAACATACAATTTATTAGCACCAATATTTAATTAAAGATAAAATTGAAAACGATAACTGTAAGTCTGCTCGCCCATTAAACTATAAAGGCTTGTGCTTATATTAAAGAGATTAAAGCTTCTAAACATAAAAATCTAACAAAATACATCAAAGTCGGATATATGAATTTAATTACACAAGCCAAAGAGTTAATGCTTCATAGTTGTCTAAGCCACTCATATGAAAGAAAAAAAATACCATTACAATACTACTGTTTATGTCATCTTAATGTATGCATTAGTTTTATTAAAAACGTTATCGACATAAAGTAATCTGTCAAACCCAATAGCCAATCCGCCCATCTAGCCACCTCTATAAAGCGAATATCAGGTTTGACTAAAGTGCATCATATTTGTACAACCAATGATTTACATTAGACAAAGCACGTCCGTTGGGTGGAACAATGCTTAAAATATCATAGATTAGTATGTTTTTATTTTCTTTTAAGATTTCAGCTTTGAATTGTCAGAAAAAAGTGGAGAGCAAAGGTACCTCCAACATGAGGAATGAGCCTATGAGTTTTACTTACATCTTTTTATTCCCATTGTGATAGATCAGTGTATACCAAAAAAATCTATCAAAAATTGATTCCATTACTTGTTTCCATCGTGTGTAAACAAACATACCCTTAGATTAACTCAAAGCCAATTGATCTAAGGCTAAAGGGAGTGGGGGTAAACCCACTCACTTTCACGTTAACGTCACATCAGCTTTTTAACAAACCTACTCACACTCACCTTTCATAGTTATTTTTTTTTATTATTTAAACATACCTCACTCACAAAAAACACCCAAAATTAAACCTAACCTAAAATATAAAAACATTCGGGCCCACATATATACAACTCACGATGATGAGTTTGCCCCATGATTTTGAGCAGTGCAACTAAGTCGCGCGCGACTTGTTTGTGGAAATGATGAGAGTAGCTCGTCAGTTTCATCAACCCACGAGTGGGTTTGTTTCCACTCCTTTCGGCTTAACGGTTGTTATTTTATCCTACCTTTTTCACTTTAACATGTGATTTTATTTGAAAGTTTTTCCGAGTGAAAACGGTGTTAATAAAAAACTTAACGTAACATTAACTAAAACATATTTGATGTATCATTTCACTAATGAAATTACGCTATAACCGAACCCATTTTGAATGAACCTGAACCAACCCGGCATGTTAACTTTGTAACTAAGTATAAAGATTTGCCTTCACAAATTTTAGAACCACTTTAGTCTTCTTATTTGGTTTGCCACTGGTTAAATTCTATACATCATTTTTAGGCCGTTAAACCTTTTTTTACAATAAACAAATATAACATACAGAAACGTTTTCAACCATACCGGTTTCATAAGTTATGGGACATAGACGTTTCTAAATACCTATTTTCGTATCCATCTCCGTTCAAATATAGACCACTTCTTTACAACCACGGCGTATATTAGAGAAGACTATGTCAAATATGTCTTATATAAAATTTAGTTAAAAAAGAAAACATAATAAATAGGTCAAGCTTAAAAGTTACCCATATTAAGGTAAAAACAAAATTTCAATAATACCTTTAATTGCTTACTTTTGTTATATTTTTCATATCTTTTATTTGATTATTATTTCGTGTATTCTATATAAATCGTCACTATATAGTTTACAAGAAAAAAAACAGTCATCAAATATTTTTCAAGACTTTAAAATGTTTAAAACATAAAGAATTTTATTTAAATCTAGATTGAATTTCAAATTTGTAAAAAAAATGTTTTAACATAAATATAACATTGCTTTAGCGTAAATTATAAAAAAAATATTAAATATTTTATTAGAAATTCAATAAACTAAAACTCACAAACAATAAACCCTCCGGAACAACAAAAAAACGACTCCGCCCGTTGGGCGGGTTATGACGCTAGTATATATATATATATATATATATATATATATATATATATATATATATATATATATATATATATATATATATATATATATATATATATATATATATATATATATATATATATATATATATATATATATATATATATATATATATATTTTAGTTAAAGTAGTGTAGTATCTTATAATTGTTAAAATAAAAAGTATTTTGAACCTTTAGATTTACTAGGTTAATTAGATGACATAAATCTCATTAAAAGAACATTAAACTTTTAATTAATTACATTTCTGTGTAGGTTATGACATTTATAAAAAATAGTCTTATTGCTTGAATTTAACCATATTTATTACCCCTATCAATTGTATTAATTTGAAATGCATGATATTAATAGAAAAAAACACTATCATATTTTTTTCAAAAGTAACTACTATGTATATTTTATTTATGTACTAGCAACAATTTTGTAGTTTTAGTTTTTTATGTTGTTTCACATTTTAATTTATACAGTTTTAGACAATTTATTTTGTGTATATTATATTAATTTATAGTTATGGATATCAACTGGTACATGATAATTTACTATTTGTTTAGTTAGTGTACGAGTTAAATGTCAAATATGTAGCATCATCTTTGTAATTTTGGATGTGACCAAAATTGTATCTATTTTTTTTATGAGTTGATAGACATGTATCTTCATTTTCTTGTTGATGTAGCATATTATTATTTTGTAAAATATTAAATATTTAGTTGTGTAGACTTGTAAAGATTATTATTTAGACATGATGTATCAAAGATTTGGTATGTATCAATTCTACCTAATATAAAGAATATAAATATAAAGATGTATCAAGAAAAACGTTATTTATCAAAAAGTATGGTTAAATGAAAACTAAATATTGTTTAAAAGAATAAATAATATTGTTTAAATGAAAATTAATTTTAGGTTTATGTATTAATTATCATTTGACTAGAGATTTATTACATTAATGCAACTCATATATCATTAATTATATCTTATAATAACTAATTAATCCAACGGTTTATACTACTTTTCATTTTAACAATTTTAAAGAGGTAAACTACATTAACCTAACTCTCTCTCTCTCTCTCTCTCTCTATATATATATATATATATATATATATATATATATATATATATATATATATATATATATATATATATATATATATATATATATATATATATATATATATATATATATATATATATATATATATAGGGTTGAATTATATACATAACTCATTTTAGGTGTAGTAATTATGCAGAACTTTTTTCAACCAATCAAAAATTTGTATTTTTAAAAAGAGTTATTTGATTGAAAAGGGCATAATAGTAAAAAATATTTTCACTTTATTTTTCTGAATTTTTATAATAAAAACGATTTTTAATCTTTTAATATTTAAAATTTAAAAAATATTGTTTTAAGCACATGTCTCAAACAATGTTATTTAAACTCATTTGGCTGCATATATGTTTTTAGTCTAAGTTGTTTAATATAGTAATTGCATGTACGTTTCTAATCTAAATTGTTTAATATTCTAAATTTATAACCGACACATAAAAATATATTCATGTAACATCTAAATTTACAATATACCAAAGAATTAAAATATTCGATAAAAAATATGACATAAAATGAAACACAATTTTTATATACAAATACATTTATATAAGCACACTGTCAAGAACATGTCTGCACATTGCAAGAACATATATGTAAGCGGCAAAACATCAATGCACCTTTCCAAAACACCAATGCACCTTTCCAAAACATCGATGCACGTTTTTTAAAAAACATCGACGCACGACATAAAAACATCGATGCACGCCTTTCATATACATACATGCACAACACAAAACGTCAATGCACGCCTTCCAATATGCTATGTATCCAACTTCTAAAACCACAAATACATTCATTGGATCTTCATCACACATCAATCTTCATCCCACTGGAACAAACATACAAGACAAAAGAAAACTAGTCATGTCACATTATACAATATTAAATTAACTGTAAAACTTGTCGATAAATTAAAAATTAAGCAAGAAAATATATGTGTTGAACTATAATTTGTGACCCACAACCAAACATATCTATATATTACATTACAACAACAGTTAACCTTCATTTTAAAATAAACAAAGAAAAAAAGCACCATATTTTAATATAGTAGATGGTTGAAACGGACTTTTTAATCAATTGATGTTGACTGAAACATCTAAAATAAATCCAAGATCCATCAATTATTTAACGTTTTAAGATTTTTTAGTAAAATGAAAACAATGTTGTGGTTGTATAGGATTGCCGTGTAGATTTTGAAAAAGAAATTATTTTTTTGTAATTTTTTATTTAATAAAATTAAGCAACTTAAATTTTAATATGTATTTCAAGTAATTAAAGACATTTAATCAAATAAAAACTAGATGAAAATACCTTTCCATCTATTATAAAGGATCGAGTGAAGCAAGAATTCGTCTTTACGACGGATGCACCAAACGAACAACCATCTCCGGCTGCTACGCCAAACGCCTCGTCGCCAATAATTCTTTTTTATTTCCGGCGATTAATAGTTCTCGAGATCTTGATGAATTCGATCCATTCATCTTTATTAAAAAAAGTTGATGCTTTCCCGGTCCAAACGGATCTGTGATGTTTAATTTCTTTATTTTTTTTGCCAAGCAATAGATCTACAAAAAAAGATGCGGTGATAAAAAAAACCAGATTTAAGAAACCCAACCTGTGAATAAAACAAGACCAAATATATAAATCGATGGGTGATTTTTTCATTTTCTATGTATAATAGATCTACAAAGAGAAAGAGAAAGAGAAAGAGGCAACATTTGGTTTTTGATTAGGTCTAGGTAAGGAACGCATATAAAAAGTGAGATATAAGTTACAACATTTTCTAGGATAATGCAAAGTACAATATTGACCTTACAGTCTTTTTTTAATTGAAAACAAGATCCTTATCTTTTGCTTAATTACAATTTTGACATTTTTAATCTTAACCATTTATTAAACTCATCTAATGGTCCATATCAAATTAAATAGTTTTACATGGTTCTACACTTAAAATGGGTTCTACAAATAACTCTTACCTATATATATCTCTATATTATATATAGGTATAATTATGACTTGAAACCACAGTTTTTAATCCAGTCATATCCCAGTCACATCTTTTAACCAATAGAATTTGACTTTTGGCTAACAAAACTCACTTTTTTCCTTTTTTATCTCATTTTCGGCGGGCCACATTTTTTAGAAACATGTTTTAGTGCAAAATCGCGTTTGCATACCGTAGGTATAAGTACTCTATTTTTCCCCATTTTTTCCACACACGGGAAAAAACACACAGGCGACCCATTATTCTCTTTTCAACTAGATCTTAATCTTAATAAAAAAACATAATAAAATGCTTCGATCTTTCATCTTTGTTAATAAAAACATTAGATCTTTGATCTTTGATCTTTCATAACATTCTTTTTTTTTTATCTTTGATCTTTGTTTATTAAAACATCCCTTATGAATTTATCCCGAATAGATCGTAATTGATGTTTCATCTTTGTTTTTTTGATTGACTTTCTATTGTATTACTTTTAAACCCTAATCCAACCACTAGCAATCGTATTATTTGTAAACCGTCATCCATTTTTTTTAATTAGTGGGATGTTAACCCTAACCCAAAAAATATAAAGATCAATTTGTTTTTAATGTTTGTTGTTTGATTCAGCTTAATGGATTTACCCTTGGCTATTTTGCAGGCGGTCATTCAAAGGGTACCCACTCAATCAATCGGTTATGAATCCCTAATCAAGGATGGATTCATGACATCGCACACGAACCTGTTAAGGGGCAACTTTAGCTTCTGCGTGACGCACATGGAAAGCCACCTAGAGTACGCACGAAAAGCCTATGCTCAGAATATGTGAGTCATTCAGAATTGGGGAACATGTTCGTAATCGATTGATTAAATTCACATAGTAGTTTGTGCAGGTCAGGAATTAATTTTATCTCACTAAACTTCATAATGCTTTACCACTTATAAAAATCCAACTTTGGACATTTGGATGAGAGTGTCTGATGTAGCTCTTTTACAAGTTCTTATTCAAAGTCATTTGTAAGATGACAAAACGAATATGTTTCTGCAACGAGTTAAGGTTCTATGGTTTCAATTATATATTTGTTTTCTGTTGTGTCACTATACCTGCTCTTAAGGTTAGGAATTATACTTATAGTTCGGGCAGCTCATTGCTGACATAGAAGCCAACACCCCCGGCATTGAAAGTGTCGTTATCTCAACCCTTTTCCAAAACGATCTGGGACTTTCTACTGCCAATGGTTTTATTTGGTAAAAAAGGGACCGGGAGGATAATGGCATGGAGCAATATACAATATTTGTTTTAAAAAAAGTGAACTATCCGCAGATCATTTACAATAGCAAATGAAAGTGATTAAAAGAAATCAAGAAACCAATCTAAGATGTTTACACTCCATGCTTTTGTGAAATGTTATATTTGGGTAGCCACGTATACATTTAGATTGCAACACCTGTTATCATTTGGTCTTAATGACATAAATACACAACTTTTACGATTGTCCAAAATTTTCTAAACTGCACTCACCACCTAAAGCAAATACTAGATTCTATACCATAAGAAATTCTATATGGACATATCTGTGAAAGGGAGCAACTTCAACGCAGGATTGGATATAGTATTCAATTTACTAAAATTCATGTTTGGTTTTTTAAACACAATATATTATAATTTAAGTTCATCTGAATGTTAAATTTTATTTAGGATATCAAAAGACTAATTCTCACTACCCCTACTTCATAATTTGAGCTTTCGTCATATAGTTTTGTAGATTAGTGAAGAAAGGTATATGACTTTGTAGCACTGAGCTCTCTTTTATCCGCTTTATCCTTGCCTACAACCTAATTACCTCAACTTGGCTTTCTTAAAAAGTCAAGCAGGTCCAAGGGAGTATTAAACCTCAACTTGGCTTTCTTAGTAGTAGATTATCATTGTACTGTACTAAGTTTTCTAATTATTTTACCACATTAAGTATCCATCAAATGCTGTAAAAGAGAATAAACACGTGTCTATTGGTCGACCTAACCCCTTTTGATCCGCACCAGAAAACTATTTCTTATGTACTGCTCATTTAAAGTTTGAAGGGTACTGAATCATTATTGTTCTTAAGGTCCTTTTATCATCTCCTACGATCCAAGGATCTGTGTAGTTTATCCGGAGTATGGAGTCAATTTGACCTCTTTAAAGTGAAAGATTGAACTTTTGGTTCCTCCCAAATAAGTTTTTGTGGTATACTGCACAGCTGTAATCGAGAAAAAATTGGAGTTAAGTTTTAGGGATATAAAAATCATATAAAAACAATAATGCTTACTGAAACTTGTTAAGGCGTTCCTTCTAAAGCCAGGTAATACTCTATTGTCTACATGAGTGTGTGTTTTTTCATAATCTGTAGTTTCTTAAGAATCATGGATTGTGAATTTTGTGTTTTTATACTTGCCAATGCTACTTCTCTTTCTTTTAAATTAATGCCACTCATATATTTTAAGGATGTAAATAATCAGTTGATCTCTTTCTGTGCTGCATGTTTCTCGCAAGCAACATCATGTGTGCTTAGGAGCCATTCATCTTTGAAGACATCTATGACATGGACCTGAATGGGTTTAAAATGCACACCATGGATTTAGTGAGTGTTACATTTAATCATCTTCAACATTTGTTTGTTATTACTATAAACATTTGTCATTCTTTCATTTGCAGATGCTCCTTCAGGGATGGATGGGTCCAAATTAATCCATGTCTATAGCGTGTGCCACCAGCAATATTCACATCATCAGAGGTGAAGTTGTAAGTACTTTTTTATGGCAATTAAATCTTTGTTGCGTACACTCTTTGAGATCAGGACGTAAATGTAAAACTAATTATTCAATTGTGTTTCCTATATGAGATCAGGATGTATTTCGTTGTTGCGTTTTAATAGTATTATCTGATGCAAATTTTACTTGATTATCTCTTTTCATGTTTCAAGCTATTTATTTAATAATATCAACACCTTTAATACCTGTAATGCCTTTCATACCAGGTAGATGATTAATACCAGAAATTACATAATCCTATATTTTTCTCCATGTTTATAGATTTTAATGGTGGCCATTGTTCTTTGTGTGCTTAAAGTGCTATTTTAAGTTATGAAAGAGTTATAGTTCTGCAATATGTACCTAACATGTCATATTTTTAATGTAGTTATTGTATAACTAACAGATCAATATGCATAAAAAGTAGCTGAAGCATCCAGTTTGTTTCTTCTCTGATATGTTGTAGACCGGAACGAGAAAAAGTGCCTTGCCGATTTCCATCAGCATATGGACAACACTTCAAGTTATAGGGTCATCGGTTATAAATTGATCAGATCTAATCTTTCAAGAAAGAGGGTTCTTGCAGTGAAAATCAAGTACAACTGATGTTACTAACAAATTCATTAAATTTGAATAAGCAGAGAAACAAATATTAGTCTACAACACATAGGACAAAAAAGGAACAAAACATAACATAGGACGAAATAACCTACTGAATTTGAAAACCCACATAACTAGGATAATGGCACAGTAGTAACCATTTCAAATTGCAACTATTCAAAGCTACCTGATTCACCATCACTGTAAGTCTGCAAGTAGTAATTATAAAAACCAGCAAGACTCAAGTTTATATGTTAATTAGGTAACGTTTTTTCGGAAAAATGACATTCAGTTAGGAATGTAGTTGCAACCCTATTTATATGTTAATTACATATCTTAGATACGTTTATGTGGCTTATTTTGAATATTGTCAGCCTATGTAAGTTTCTTATGTTATAAATAATCCGAAAAGTTTAATACTAAGCCAGAAACAATGAGCCTTATGAAACAAAAGCTCAGAATCAAATAAGCCATAAGCTGAAACAAACATCCCCAAAGTTTTTAGAACTTTTTGCCTTATACTGTGCTTATGAGCTTATTTGATTTCGGAAGCTATAACTGGAAGGGATATAAAATACTATCTCAGATTGTACTCTTTAGCATACATTAATTAGCAGGGCGATATAGCATACATTAATTACCATCAGTTACTTTTGTTTACGCTTAAATTTTTTATGCATATATTTATGTGTGGGTGTTGGTTGTGTCCGGGTATGTATCTGCCCCGACCTGTTCATGGCAATGCATCATATCTCGACTTTATGGGCTTAATATTTATGTAGTACAGTAGCAAATTAGCATCCAATGACTAAAGAGTTCCTGCCAGTGTACGTGTGTAGTTAGTTTAGTTTTGTTTACAATTTAATATGATCACAACATAAGTCTAAATTAATCCTAAACGTAACACAACTACACTTGCCAACATTCATTGCTTCAAGTTGGAGGGGCCGATCATGAACGAGACATGTCTCTTACCGGTGACCTACTGCATGGCATAACACATTATATGTTAAAGTGCAGCAATAACAATTGATATATCTATAACTACGAGTCGTGATGTCAATCTGTATACAATAAAATTGTGTTTATTTGGTTTATGTTTCAATTTCAATAACTCACAGAGGTCAGATTTGAAAACTTCCAAGAAATAACGTGGGGTCAAACAGAATGTATTAATAAAATGGGTGAAAGCTACCAAAAGTGTTGAGCAATTTTTTCCACCATAATGCCTTTCTTAGAAACCATATATTTAACGAACATCAGATAGTTTCAAATTACTCATACATCGAATAGTTTTCAATTCAAAACCAGTTGTATATTGCATGTTATATTAGCGTTAGTTAAATGTTATTGATGGGATTGTTGTGTAGATATGTGTTAGTAGAAGAGCTCACAGTTGAAAGAGAAGAATGACATATATAGCTTTGGTGTTGTTTTACTTGAGCCTTTAACTGGCAGAAAACCTGCTGATCACATACTGCCATGTGAGCAACAGAATCTCGTCATCCATATATTAAATACTCCATATATCTTTTGTTGTTAGGCGCATAAGATAAGATTAAAAGTTGAAATGTTTTGTTGGTTTTAATTTGATGTAGGCAACTCCAATGGTAAGTGCAGACGAAGTTGGACAGTGCGTAGACCCAAATCTTAACGGACAGTATTCTTTAAAGGCCAGTACTAAACTTGCAGCAGTGGAATCATTGTGTGAGCAAGATGAGCGTGACCTTAGGCCAAATATGAGCATCGTGGTTAGGGCACTTCAACATCTCTTTAAGACGGCTCCTGCGTATGTGGTCGAGGTCTAGGCATCACGTAAAGTGGCATGTGGTTTTGTATGTATGTAGATTCTGGTTTGGACCACTTCTCTATCCTGATATACATAACCATCATCTCCAACAATTTTATTTTTTTGTGCAAGCCCAGATGAGACAGTTAAAATGTCTATATAATCTAAAATTTACTAAACACTTGAAACTTGGTAAGTAATTAGCTTTGTTTCATTACCTAGCCTCTTCAGCATTATCATATCTGATCATTTGACTATAATGCATATGCTCCAGTGCAGATAGCAAGGCAAAAACAAGATTGGCTTCACGAGCAATTCTGTAACCAGAAAAGATTAGTATAATCACTAATGAATCCTCACTCCCTGCTACTAAATATGATATATAGTTCAGGACTTAACTTTAGTTTACTCTTGCACAAGGATATGGTTGATGTTTATTGCAAACTGGTAGGTGTGTAAACTCCCATCCTTTTTACCACTTAATTACAATAATAACCGAGCCAAAACGTGTATTTTATGTCTTTTATGTCAGAATTATGCGTGGTTTGTGTTTTTGTTGTGATTTAGGACGAAATTGTGTAAAGTGGAGAAAACACGGCATTCACGGGCTTTTATTGAAGAAAAAGATGAAAGATGAAGTCGAGAAGTCAAGAGTGCAAAAAGAACGGAAGTCCAAGACCAATTCTGAAGATTTATCGAAGAAAAAGTCGAAAGACGGAAGTTTACTTAAAGCCGAAGAACTCAAGTCTACTTTATTGAAGAATTAAAAGACGAGTTCAAAGAAATCTCGAGCCAAAAGTCATTAAAAGTCCAAGATTAAAGAAGATTTAAAGGCTTAAGGACTAATGGTGCAATTAACAAAGAGATTAAGAAGGAAGGGCCTAATGATGCAATTAAGAAGAAAGGAAGAAGGGGAGGAAGCTTCCTAATCCTCCTCTATATATAGATTAGATCTTAATTACTTTCATTTTGTTGGCTAATGGTGACAATTAGTTATTCCACTTTTAATTACCTTATCATTTAAATACTTGTCAAATTTAAATTCTTGTCTTGCACCTTAATTACCATTTAATTTCAAGTAAGTTTTTCTTTTAATTCTTGTTAATCTTTATGTTTATCTTGTTAATCTCATTCTACCTTTCTTTAATCTTTATGTTGATTTGTTTATGTTCATGTTTTTGATTTTTGTTGATTTATTTAAGTGGGTTTTGATTATTTTGATTAGTTTTGTGAGTTTGATTGTTTTGGATTGATTGTTTATGATTGATAGATGTTAATTTGTTTGTTTGATTTAATCTTGTGGTTGATTTAGCTTTGTTTTTATTAAATTCGTGCATATTTTCTTCCTTGTTCTTCGGTTCTTTTTGTTTCTGATCTTTCCAAGGAAAACAAGCCCAGCCATCATTCCGAATCAAGGTCTCGTGCAAAGGTGGACTATTCGGAATATCCTTTATTCCGAATAGGATATATATTCCGCATAGGATATATATTCCACATATGCCAAGATTCCGCATAGGGGTGATTATTCCGAATAGTCACACTATTCCGCATAGGACCCATTATTCCGCATAGGAATTTATTCCGGATAGTGTTGATATTCCGAATAGGGGTTACATTCCGGATAGGGATAATATTTCGAATTGGGGAGTTATTCCGAATAGGCTGTATTCCGAATAGGGTATTTATTCCGAGTAAGGTGGATATTCCGCATAGGGGAGCTCATTCCGGATTGGCATTATATTCTGGATAGGCAACTTTATTCAGCATAGGCACTTTATTCCGAATAGTATTCCGAATAGGCAGATTTTCCGAATAGGGCCATTTATTCCGGATAGGTTCTTTTATTTTTAGTTCTATTTTAATTTTCTGCCTTTTTAATTTCGAACTTTATTTTTTCCGCCTTTTTACTTAGTCGCACTTTAACTTTATTTGCCTTAGATTTATTTTACCTTTGCCTTAGTTTAAGATTTAGTTTTAGTTGCGTTTTAAGTTTGCCTTAGTTAGATTTAAGTTTGAGTAATTTACTTTTAGTGCCTTTAAATTTTCGTCAAGCTTTTAATTACTCGCACCATTTACTTTAAATTAGTTTTAGATATACTTTAATTGCCCTTTTACTTTAATTGTTTTTGCACTTTTATTTTAATATACTACAACGACCAATCTATTTGTTTCCACCAAAAGACGACTGAGTCGCACTTAAACCGGTTTTCAATTCGAAGAGATTGGTACAACGATAATTTTTAACCTGAGTAAAATCGAGTTATCAAATGGCGCCGCTGCCGGCTCTTTTCGTAAAGATTAACGGTTTTCTGTGAGAGACGTGTTGCTTTTTGGGATCCCTTCACTTGTGAGCGTTATTTTTCTTGCATAAAAAATTCAAAAAATCATAAAAATTAAAAATTGATAAAAATTAAACATTTCAAAACTCCAAAAAGATTTTATCTTTATTGTGTATATATATTGTCTTTGTGTTTGGTTTCTTTTTCTTTTGCATTTTCAGGTGTATGCGTACTAGATCTTCTAATTATCAAGAGCCCGAGACTCAAGAAGATTTAAGTATGTCTGGTGTTAACAACAATAATCATCCACCGCACCTCAACAATAACAACAATGTTCTTCCACAGCCCGATCTTCGGACCATGGAGGAGCTTTGTCAACCTACCATGTCTGGACAAGGAGGACCGATTGCGCCGATGCAAATCAACGCTCCTGAGTTTTCGTTGAAGCACCACATGATTCAGCAAGTGCAAACTAACTCATTCCGTGGATTGCCTGATGATGATGCCAACAAGCACCTCGACAAGTTCATTACAATCACCCAAAGCATGAAGTTGCCTGGTGCCACAATGGATGTTCTTCGCCTACAACTCTTTCCACATACTTTATCACATCATGCCGAGAAATGGTTTGATCGTCTCCCGAAGAATTCTATTCACACTTGGGATGACATGACTCAACGCTTTTTGTCGCGCTACTTTCCACCATCCATGGTCACAAGCCTTCGCAATCAAATCAGCGGTTTCATGCAAGAACCCGATAAATCTCTTTTTGATGCTTGGGAAAGATATAATGTCTTGATTGATCGTTGTCCAAACCACAACATGCTCCCTGTGACCTTAATTGATACTTTCTACAACGGTTTGACTTTTCGAGATCGTGATACGATTAATGCAGCCGCCGGTGGCACATTCATGAAAAGGAGACCCGAGGAGTGTAGAGAGCTTATTGAGAACATGACTACTCACCACAAAAATTGGGATTCCTCCGCTTCTTCAAGGAACAACCCGAGAGTCAATGTTTCTTCTACTTCAGCAAACCCTGAGATGACCGAACTCACCCGCATGATGACTGAAATGAGCAAAAGTATTACACTTCTCGCTTCAAACCAACAACAACAAGTTAAAGCGGTTGCACCTTCTTGTGAAACATGCGGCGGTCCTCACTCATACACCGATTGTCCTTCTACACAAGGAAATCTGGAAAATGTGTATGCAGCTTATGGTAATTATTCACCGGAAAATTACCAAGCTCGACCTCAAGGGGATAGAAATCTGCTGAGTTACCGGTCCAACAATTACCTTTCACCCGGTTTTTCTCCTCAAAACCAAAACCCCGCCAACAACTACAATAGAAGCAACCAAATCCCACCTCGTGCTTCTAACCCTTATCATCCACCCGCCCAACAAACCCCACCCATTAACCCCGATGTTGAAGCCATCATGAGAACCCAAGGTGAGCAAATCAAGAATCTTCAGAGCCAAATTATCAATCTTAAAGGAGATATCACCAAGCAAGGGAATGAGATTAGATCCGAGCTTCGAGATAATATCCAATCCTCCTTCAGCAATCAAACCATTGATTTGAAGAATATGCTTGCTAGTTTCTTGCCCGCCGCTCAACCTTCCACTGCAAGTTCTCTACCTTCAAACACCGTCACCAATCCGCGAGCAAATGTGAGTGCTATTACTACTCGTAGTGTAATTACCATTGTCGATCCACCGATCCCGCCCCCATCATCTACACCTCCTCCACCACCATTTATCCCTACTCCTCCTACACCTAGTATTAGTGCACCATTACCGTCTCCGCCTCGTCATGACGATGTACCTAGGAAGGACCCTTTAACATCTCAACCTTTACCTACTACACCTGCACCTTCCCCACCCAAACCCAATATCCCTTATCCTTCTCGCTTGGGCAAGAACAAAATGCTAACCACGGAGGACTCTCAAGTGACGAGCTATGTGAAGATGATCTCTCAAAGGAACTTCAACATTAGCTTTCTTGAAGCACTTGTCCATATGCCGAAATTTGTTAAAGCATTTAAGTAATTGCTTAACAAGAAGGAGAAGCTGATTGAGCTCGCCAACACACGCTTAAATGAAAACTGCTCTGCAGTTATTCTTAAAGAACTTCCGGAAAAGCTTGGAGATCTCGTTCGTTTTGTGTTGCCTTGCGTGTTCAACAAAACAGAAGAATTTACTGCCCTTGCTGATCTCGGGGCCAGTATTAATCTTATGCCTTTGAGTGTTTGGAAAACACTATCATTACCCGACCTCACTCCAACAAAGATGACTCTTGAACTTGCAAATCGCACTCTCGCTTACCCCGTTGGTATAGCCGAAGACGTGTTCATCAAAGTTGGCACATTTACTTTCCCGGTCGATTTTGTAGTTGTTGATTATGAAATGGACCCTCGTATTCCTTTAATACTTGGTCGGCCATTCTTGAGAACCGGACGAGCTTTAGTGGATGTGGCCGAAGGTGAGTTAATCTTACGAGTCGGGGATGATGCACAAGTTTTCAAAATGGGGAAGCTTACCAGTACAACCTTTGGAGGACGAGAATCAGTGAATATGATTAATGTGCATGATGACTTCGTTGTCTACAACAATACTCTATTCGACTCTTGCATCGATAATCCACTTTTTCATGATGATGTGGATGATTCCCTCCCTACTTTGGAACCTTCTCCCATATATGATTCTCCACCGATCTTTGATGCTTATGATGATGATTCTAGCTCAGATTCGGATGATTATGATGACCTTACTTCTGAGTATCCCGAGCTACCCACTTATGATGATTTCGATGAGGCTGATACTCTTTCGAGCGATTCTTTACATGATGAAGATCCTCTGCCATCACTCGATCCTACTTTGGACGATTACTCATTTGAGGAAGATTTCTCTGCATTTCTCAACACTTACTTCCCTCATGAGAGTGATGCACCTCCTTTGGACTTTGAAGATTATCGTCTTGATCCTACTTTAGATTTGAAGAACATTCTTTCAAACGAGAAAAAACCGGTCGACACCGATATCCGCAGCACATATGATTTAATACCTCTTTGTCCCCCTTCTGAGGACAAGGTTGTGCTTCTTCGCGGATCTTCTTCCCATTCTGCTGAGCCTGAGTGCTATTTTCCCTTAAAGGAAAAGGTGTTCGACCCCGGTATTGAAATCTTTAAGCCATCTCAGTATCCACCTGATGAAATAAAAGGAAAAATCTTTGGAACTATTGAAGACATGCTTGCACCACTTCACCCTTTCTTCCACCGTGCTCCATCGCTGCTTAAGGGAACCTTGCCTACTCTCCTTTGGCTTGCCTTGTTCGCCTTAAGCTTGTGCTATTTTATGGACGAAAACTATGTCTTTGATCCTGGTGGATATATTTCATGCTTCTTCCTATGATGATCAAGGGCGAGTCAGGCTCACGACTCGGTAAACAAAAACCAAGCGCTTCTTGGGAGGCAACCCATGTATCTATCTTTTAGCTTTCTTTATCCTAAGTGTAGGGGAGACCCGTTGGTTTGCTATTTCCTCTCCTCTCTTAATCAGGGATTCGAGCGCTCAATGATCCACTCTTGATGATTCTTGACGACCCGTGATTCCGTGTTCACTTCTTCCCGGTTCTATCCTAAACTCTTTCGATTCACTATTTTATATTTTCTCAATATTAAAATAGGAATCTCTTTAGTTGTCTTTTCCTTAGCGAGATTTAAACAAAGTGCACAATGTCCTAAGTGTAGGGGAGTTTACTCCCACATGCTTAAACATTGAGGACAATGTTTATGTTAAGTGTAGGGGGGACTTCTATAGAAGTTAAGTGGCTCTTTTCCTTGTATTTTCCCTCATTTTAACCGGAAAATCAATTTTTCGACATTTTTCAAAATTTTTGATCTATTTTGGCCTATTAGTTTTTACCTTTGTATAGTTATTTTCTTTCTTTGCTAGAATATATGTTTAATAAAGTGGTTTTAATTTTCAAACGTTGTGAATCTTTTGACTCAACCCGAGTTTACTTATCTAAGTTTACTCTAGCTAGTATCCTTAACGCGTTTAAGTCAAGTTTTGCTAGGCTTTTATATAGGGAGCTATAAAACGCGAAAGTCTTAACTCTCACGGGTTAAGAACAAGAACTTTTCACAAGTTCCTATAATTGATCCTAGAGAGTCGTTTATCAAGGGAACTTTAAAACGAGATTTCTAAAATTGAAAAAGTCTAAGAGTTTGCAAGATCCTATAGGCGACTCGAAAACCCAAAACTTTGATTTAATAGGCTAAGCATCCACGAGTCTCATTCCTTGAGATTTTAAACTGTGGAGAACGAGAGATGATAGAGCCAGTTATAAGTTTGGTATTCTTTCGGGAATTTATGTGAGTTAATTATGAGCCTATTCTCCCATCGCTTGCTAATAAATTTATCTGCAATAAATAAGGTTGTACGATTTGAAAAGTTACTTAGCTTCTAGCCCAAGATCATTTAAAAGTTGCTCGGTATGGATTAGAGTTCATAGCCAAGGCATAACTTATTGAAGGGGGATGCGAAGATTGGCGAGTCCAAAAAGGTCCTAACAAGGCATGAGGGCTATATTTTGTTGCTAAAGATCCAAAGTGATGTGAAGAATCATTTATCGAAAATCAATATGAAGGATCGAGACACACGACGAAAAGCAAAAAACTCCCCAAAAGTCATGGAGAAGTGTATCCGAAAAGACCCTAGCAAGGTATGAGGATAAATAAAGCCAAGTCCAAAAAGGAGGCGGATCGTTGTATATCAAAGTCCAAAATAATGATTGGAGAAGAATGAAGAAGTCGTGGTCCAAGTATGAATCTCTCAAAACTTCAAGTGAAGAAATTCCTATATGAAGAGAAGACCATAATTTCATGAACGTCTCTCAAGGTTTGAAGTATGAAGTCGCTGCCAAATATCGGTCCGAGAAAGGTCTCAAATCGCGAAGCGAGTTATGCCAAGATATGAACTTTATGAGGTCCCGAGAAGCAGTTTTAAAAGATTTTGTCCTTTAGCTAACTATTGATTAAATCGTTCACTTTATTTTCGGCCTAAATAACTATCGAAATAAGTAAAAAATGCATCCTCGTGATCATTCAAGACAAAAATAAAATATAAGAGATACCCATAGGAATAAGTGAGTCTAAGTGAGTAATTGGCCCACATGAGTTCGTGTTAGTTTGCTAACTTATAATAACGATGATCTCGTTTTTAAGCTTAGTTTGGAGAAAGTGAAAACTTGAGGATGATGATTATTCATGACATTTCCTAAACCCAAGGTATGCTTTTGATTTCTTTACTTTGAATGTTTATAATTTTCTATCTCTTTAATAAAGGCCAACGTGGATTGAATTTGATGAAAAATGTAAATGTGCTTTGTAACTAATGCATTGCATGAGGACATTGCAATGGTCAAGTGTAGGGGATTTGATAGGTGTGTAAACACCCATCCTTTTTACCACTTAATTACAATAATAACCGAGCCAAAACGTGTATTTTATGTCTTTTATGTCAGAATTATGCGTGGTTTGTGTTTTTGTTGTGATTTAGGACGAAATTGTGTAAAGTGGAGAAAACAAGGCATTCACGGGCTTTTATTGAAGAAAAAGATGAAAGATGAAGTCGAGAAGTCAAGAGTGCAAAAAGAACGGAAGTCCAAGACCAATTCTGAAGATTTATCGAAGAAAAAGTCGAAAGACGGAAGTTTACTTAAAGCCGAAGAACTCAAGTCTACTTTATTGAAGAATTAAAAGACGAGTTCAAAGAAATCCCGAGCCAAAAGTCATTAAAAGTCCAAGATTAAAGAAGATTTAAAGGCTTAAGGACTAATGGTGCAATTAACAAAGAGATTAAGAAGGAAGGGCCTAACGATGCAATTAAGAAGAAAGGAAAAAGGGGAGGAAGCTTCCTAATCCTCCCCTATATATAGATTAGATCTTAATTACTTTCATTTTGTTGGCTAATGGTGACAATTAGTTCTTCCACTTTTAATTACCTTGTCATTTAAATACTTGTCAAATTTAAATTCTTGTCTTGCACCTTAATTACCATTTAATTTCAAGTAAGTTTTTCTTTTAATTCTTGTTAATCTTTATCTTTATCTTGTTAATCTCATTCTACCTTTCTTTAATCTTTATGTTGATTTGTTTATGTTCATGTTTTTTTTATTTTTGTTGATTTATTTAAGTGGGTTTTGATTATTTTGATTAGTTTTGTGAGTTTGATTGTTGTGGATTGATTGTTTATGATTGATAGATGTTAATTTGTTTGTTTGATTTAATCTTGTGGTTGATTTAGCTTTGTTTTTATTAAATTCGTGCATATTTTCTTCCTTGTTCTTCGGTTCTTTTTGTTTCTGATCTTTCCCAGGAAAACAAGCCCAGCCATCATTCCGAATCAAGGTCTCGTGCAAAGGTGGTCTATTCGGAATATCCTTTATTCCGAATAGGATATATATTCCGCATAGGATATATATTCCGCATAAGCCAAGATTCCGCATAGGGGTGATTATTCCGAATAGTCACACTATTCCGCATAGGACCCATTATTCCGCATAGGACTTTATTCCGGATAGTGTTGATATTCCGAATAGGGGTTACATTCCGGATAGGGCTAATATTTCGAATTGGGGAGTTATTCCGAATAGGCTGTATTCCGAATAGGGTATTTATTCCGAGTAAGGTGGATATTCCGCATAGGGGAGCTCATTCCGGATTGGCATTATATTCCGGATAGGCAACTTTATTCAGCATAGGCACTTTATTCCGAATAGTATTCCGAATAGGCAGATTTTCCGAATAGGGCCATTTATTCCGGATAGGTTCTTTTATTTTTAGTTCTATTTTAATTTTCTGCTTTTTTATTTTCGAACTTTATTTTTCCCGCCTTTTTACTTAGTCGCACTTTAACTTTATTTGCCTTAGATTTATTTTAGCTTTGCCTTAGTTTAAGATTTAGTTTTAGTTGTGTTTTAAGTTTGCCTTAGTTAGATTTAAGTTTGGGTAATTTACTTTTAGTGCCTTTTAATTTTCGTCAAGCTTTTAATTACTCGCACCATTTACTTTAAATTAGTTTTAGATATACTTTAATTGCCCTTTTACTTTAATTGTTTTTGCACTTTTATTTTAATATACTACAACGACCAATCTATTTGTTTCCACCAAAAGACGACTGAGTCGCACTTAAACCGGTTTTCAATTCGAAGAGATTGGTACAACGATAATTTTTAACCTGAGTAAAATCGAGTTATGACAAACTCATATTGAGCTCCATATTAAACAAAGTTATCGACAATATGTTACATTGTTTATTTTGCACATCAAGTACCACACAGTAGTTTGAGTGATCAGAATTTGGTACCAACCACCAGGTTTTTTCTTCTTCTAAAGCTCAGTAGCTATTTTCTTCTTCTTGGCAAACTCGCAATGCTATTAATGAAACCAAAAATTCCCATTTTCTTAAGTGATGGCTAAGGATGAAATTTATATACGCTACTACTCCTACTAGAGAAAGTTTATGACATGTGCTTGGGTTTGATCTTCTTTTTTGGTACAACTTGAAGAAACAAAATATCAGATGAAATAGGACAGGTTCTTCTTCCGTGACTATATCAATTTATAAAGTTATGGATAAAGCCAACGCATAACACACTTTAGAGCATTGATGCGGAAGATGTATATAAGTTTAATAAGATTCAAGCTCCTCAAACCATGAATTCAGAATAAAAAAGCTCAAAGTTAAAAAGGCCATCAAGAAAGGCAACATGGGGTAAACGTAAACACCACCCGTAAACGTAAAGAACAAATGATAATCTAAAACTGTCGTCTCGGTTACACGTTTAGAAACTTAAGATAAGATGAATAGGCTTAGTAAAAGTATAGGGTCGATTGTGAAGAGTCTATAGTCGACTTTAAACACTGGGTATTTGCAGAATATGAACGAAACGATGGATTCACTTGAGATGCAATTTGTGAATATGGATGTTCAAGCCGAGTTTATGGAGAGTTCGATGGTGGGAAGTACGAGTTTGAGGACGCCTGAAGGGATATGTACCAATATTTCAAACATTAACCGAAAACGGCGAATGCTAAACATGCATACATCTCAGCATTCCCACTTCTGTTTGAAAGAAACTTTGCACAATTTAGACGTACTTAACAAGTATATCTAGACCCAACGAATCAAAAGTTGCAACATGAATTCCATTTGAACGTACAAAAGACCTGACTCGAAAGCAACTGTGCATACCATTTTTGATACTAAACCAACTAATCTATCACAAAATGGGCATTATTTTATACTAGAACGGTACCGCGCAATACGGTGGCGAGTACCTAATAACGAATTTTGAGACTAACAAATATTAATCTCTTACTCATTGTAAAGTTATAAAAAATCGAATTAAAAAACCCACTAAAATTGAAAAAGACTAAAAGTTTATAAAAATATATAAAAATGGATATCGAATTAAAAAACACAAAATTTTAGAAAATATAGTGAAATTAGATTATAAAAAAAAAAAAAATTCAATTTAAAAGAAAAAATGTTATTTTAAAAGGTTAACAAAAGTTTGTTATAAAAGGTTGTTTGAAAAAGGATATAGTATATAATTTAATGAAAATATCAATAGTTTTTTTATTTAATAGGTAAAAAGTCTAAATTTTCAGCCTTGCTATTTTAAAAAGGTCCCGAATGCTTTATAATTATTTTATATTTATATATGATGATATCCACTTTGGTAATTTTACAAGTTTTAGTCAAACACTTAAAAATTTAATAATAATATTTGTCAAACACTTAAAAATTGATTATCTAATTATTGTCATATAAAACAATATAATTAAATTAAAACATTAGATTTTAACTAAAGTTTTGTAACAATTAATTATCTAATTATTATATTTCAAACTACATATTTATTATGAATAGCCAATACCAAAAACCCTCTAAGAACGAGGAGAGAGTTGAAAATTTAATTAGAAAATAATATGATAACATGCTTTGAATACAAGCATTTGCATAATGTTTTTCTTTATTAGTATCCAATAGGCTTTTTAAACAATCATAAATATTGCACTTAAAATAGTCTAGATTTGAGTTGAGATGTTATACATCTATGCCGATAACCTTTGTTTGTCCAAAAATGGAAGAGGTCACGTGATCGAGACGATGTTATGATATATTGTGAGATACCATTAAATAAGAAGAAGTCAATGAGACACTTATACAACCTTAACATTTTTAGATAAAACAAAGTAGCTTTATTTTATTTTTACACAATATTACTTGATCATATCTTTCCTACAAAGGTGAGTGAAAGAGTTAAGTAAGACTTTTTCGTATATTATGTTGCGCTTTATTCTTTACGTAAACAAAGTATGGTAAATTTGTGATCACTCCGTTTCAGTCAACCTTAGTATTATGTACATTATTGTGAGCGAGCTTGTCCGTCGGGTGACTAAAATCCACACAATATTAAACATTGTTTTAAATAGGATTTATGAACCAAACATGTCCGTTGGATAAGCCAAAGCATGACAATATCAAAAGTTGGTTGCCTATATATGAAATTAAACTCATTTGAGATTTTATCTTGCCCACCTTACTTTGATCATCTCACCACCTAGAATTTTGGCCAAAGTAATAACCGTTATGATCTTTATTCTTGTCCTCTTGAAGTCCTACTTCATGACAACAAAAACAATAATTGGGTGTACCAACACTCAACACTATCACATGTTAGTTTATCTTAAGCAACAAATTTAAAAGAAACAAACAAACCAATATTTGTACAATCAAATATTTAAATGGGATAAAACACGTCCGTTGGATGGGCAAAGGCTTAGAAATATAAAAAATAGTTTCATTTTAGTTTTCTTTTAATAAAAACGGATCCTACTACAAACAGATATAACTAATACACAAACGTACTTTTAGAGAATATTTCCAAAACGAACCCGCCCATTGGGCAACAAAATAAATGCAAACGTACAAAGTCTATTTGTTTAAAAGGAAATTGAAAGATAGTGGTAGTCATTTATGAGTTCATTTTTATATAAAAAAAATTACTCCTCCCTAATAATGCTATTGGTTATCAAATATTCTCTACACAGTAAGACGATACGTATAGTACGTCCATAAATTTAATATGAGTTCTATACTCTTACTAAAAAAGTGATAAAATATACATAATATCAATACTCAAGTCATGAAATCATGAGGGGTTCGTTAAAAAAAATTCTTTTATGTTTTAACTTGTTTATATATGCACAACCAAATATTCACATGGAACATTTCACGTCTGTTAGGTCGGTCAAGGCCTAAAAATATCAGCTATTAGTTTCTTTATAATTTTCTTTTAACATAAACAGGTCTCACTCCCAACAGGTATAACTAATACACAAAGGTACTACTAAAACGTAAATAAAACACAAAATACACTTCAACTAAATCTAATCAGATTGTCATGAAAAGAAAATATTCAGACTCTACAAAATTAAAAAAAAAACTAAACTAAAAAAAGAACAACAAACCCTCTGAAACAATTAAAAAAACGACCCCGCCCGTTGGACGGGTTACGACGCTAGTATATATATATATATATATATATATATATATATATATATATATATATATATATATATATATATATATATATATATATATATATATATATATATATATATATATATATATATATATATATATATATATATATATATATATATATATATGTATGGGGAGAGATCAAATCAAAAGACTTTTTTTGGTGAGAAGGATAAGAAGGATTGTCAATTATTGATTTAAAATCAGTGGATGAGATTAAACCACAATCCTAACTAACTAACTAACCATTTAAACATGATTTTTAAAAAGTTCTTCAAAAATTCCAAAAAATTCTAGTAGATCGGGTATGTTGGTACAAAAAACTTTTGTAAAATTTGTTTTTTTAATTCGAAGTTTTTTACGTTTCTTTAATGCACAAAAACAAAATTTTGATGCACAAAAACTATATTTTTTAGGTTTTTTGCGTTTTTTGTGCATTAAAAATTCATTTTTATGCCCAATTTCTTTTGACTTTTTGCTTTAAAATTTGATGCCGCATCAAACTAAAACAACTTGAAAATTTTATGCATGATAAAAATTTTGTACACCAAATTTCACCTTTTTGTGCATCAAATTTCGTTTTTTATGCATTAAGAAAATGTAAAAAACTCAAAATTAAAAAAACTTTCTTCACAACTTTTTTATGCACCAACTTATCCGACATTGTGAAATTTTTTCATAATTTTTTGAAAACTTTTTTAATATCATGTTTTGATGGTTAGTTAGTTAGTTAGTTAGTTAGAAGTATTGATTGATCTTATCCATTGATTTTAAATCAATAGCTTAAAATCCTTCTTATCCTTCTCACCAAAAAAATTCTTTTTATTTTAACTCTCCCAATATATATATATATATATATATATATATATATATATATATATATATATATATATATATATATATATATATATATATATATATATATATATATATATATATATATATATATATATATATATATATATATATATATATATATAGTGGCGTTATTGTGGTGACCATCCTTAAAATAAAAACAATAAGAACCAATATAAATCGTTGGATATACTCATGTTAGATGAAATTTAATTCTAATTTAATAAGTACCCATAATGGCAATATTGTAATTAATTGAAAATTTAGTGTCATTCTTTTACTCGTAATGAGACTTTAATGTATATTCACATAATTCTCTTCTTCAGATGGTTCCTTTTTCCGATTGTATTATTTTGAAATATCTTTGTTTAGCTTTTTTTTAACATCTGTTACAACTATTAGACTTTTCCTATTGATTCTTTTTTATTTTTATATGCTTTGCACATTAAATTTCATCACTCCTTTTTAGTGACACACTAACTTTCATGACACACATATATTCATTATGTTTAGTGAAAATTCAATTTTTGACGCATTTTTTTGAAACACTTTCTCTTTAGATAGATTTTAAATGACGCATAATTTTTGTAGAACATTTTTTATAGACATATAGTGATACATTAATTTTTAGATCTTTTTTTGTGACAAATGTAGTTTTTTTATTTTTTTTAGTAACACACTCATTTTGTGTCGCAAAATGTTTTAAAATTTTATAATATATCACTATAAGTGTACTAAAATTCTAATGTGTCACTATATAATTATCAAGAAACATTATTTGACACTAAAAATGTGTCACTATGTGTGTATCATAAAAGAAGTTAAATAAAAATTATTGTCATGATACGTAACATTTTATTGTTAAATTAGGACACCAACAAATCATATGATTACAAAGTACTTGAGGTACACGAAAGGTAAATAAACATTGCTAATTTGTATTAGATCCAAACATTGTCTTCGAATAATCGAGTTACTTGTTTGTAAACAACCTTTAGACGTTCAACTTTCAGACAACCTTAAGGCTCCGAATATCACTATGTATCGCCATGCATCACCTCGGTTTATTAACTCGCATAACCAATATCAATACGAATCAGCGTGCGTCACCTTATTTACAAAATTTTAATCATCGACGATCTCATGGTGGAGATTCTTCGTCGAGGGAAATTGAGTAGAGGGGACTTGCGGACCTAAGATGAGTAACAAAAAAGACCCGATCATTGACATATCCGATTTGGCAGGAGGCCGGCAAGTGCCAACGACGACGAGGTTTTAGATATATAACCATACAAAGATCTAGTGATTAGCAAATATTTTTTTATTGTGACAAAAAGATATGGAAACTTTTGCATTGGGTATGATTCATTATAGTGAAAAAAATTGAATGAGAAACTTAAAATACAATGATAGGAGTAATGAATTACGCCAGATTTGGATGAAAGATCATGGTGTATTTTGGAAAAAAGCAAAAGTAACGGCATATCTTGTAGGTTAAATCAATATGGAGAACACCTAGGAATAAAAATTTCCAGAATTACCCTTTAGTTTATTTTATTATTAAATATGTCATTAAACTTAAAATTACACGTGTCACTTGATGATTGGTTCTTATTGTTTTTATTTTAAACTTGGTTCTTACATGAACGCAAATCTATATATATATATATATATATATATATATATATATATATATATATATATATATATATATATATATATATATATATATATATATATATATATATATATATATATATATATATATATAGATTTTAGATCATATGAGAACTTTCTAAAGTTGTAAAAATAAAAACTTTTAACAACCAATAAACATGCACCATATGGCAGATTATTAATTAAATAAAATTAATATCATTAACCAACACGTAGGGGGTATTATAGACATATTAATTCTTAATTGTCATTTCCACAAAATTCAAAAACATTTACATCCGTCTCTCTCACCTATCCTAAAGAAAAAAGTAGATCTTTATTATTAAAAAACCTCAATCTCATCCTCCTTATTATGGGTTCGTGGATTTGTTATATGATTGGTTTTCAAGTTTTCATGACACTTGATATGGAATCCAAATTTGTTGTGTATATCAGTTTCATTGTCAGAGGAAAAGCATAGATCCGATACATGATTTTTACAAGAAGTCGGGTCTACCTTCATTCAGGTTTTCTTGTGTGCAAACAATCGGATATGGTTTACGTTTTTCGTGGAAACCCACGGATTCGATACATAAATTTTTATGTGTATTGGGTCTATTTTATGTATCGGGGTTATGGAAAAACAAAAGATTCTGGTGTTCCATAATTTTATCTGAAGAACCATTTTTTCGGATTATTATTTTATTTTTATTTTTTACATCATTTTTCGGTGAGTGGATTTCGTGACGATCTCGATTTAATATTCTTGTGATCTTAGTTTAATTGTGGTTCGACGGGTTCTTGGTTTTCAAGGAGTTTGAGAGGTTTGTGGTTTTCAACAGCCGGTGGTTGTTGGTTTCTAGGGGTTCTCTTGGGTAACGATGTGTGATTTGTGGCTTAAAGATAGGTTGGTGTCACTGATGTGACGGTACCTTGGAGGTTAATGGTGGTGGGTTGAGGTTAGTGAGCTGTTGTACCATGTACCATGGTACATTGGAGGTTAATGGTGGCGTGATGTACCGGTACACTAGTAATTGATCGTGGTGAGTTGATGGTTGCGAGATGGTGTTGAGCCGCTGCACAAAATGATGATGTATCAGCGTCTGGTGTAGTTTGGTTTTGATGTGTGTATCAAAAACTAGATGCTTTATATATAATATTGGTTTTGGTCTTTATTTGTTTTCAAAAACTAGATGCTTTGGTGTAGTTAGGTTTTGATGTGGTTCGATGGGTTTTATGTTGTTGTAAGGATTTGTTGTAGTAGTGTACTCCGTATTACGGAGTAGCTTTTTTTAATATGTTCGAATCATGTTATTCAAAAAAGTCCCAATAAGGTGTTGTACTCGTTCTTTGTTTTGAACGGAATATATAGTAACAGTTGAATCATATTACTTTCGAAAGGATATGTTTGCTGCTGATTTTATTTGTATCAAAAGTTCATGTACCATTGTACCATTGTTTTGTTCATATGTGTTTAATACTATTCTTTAACAAAAAAATGGTTGGTGATGTATCAGTTAAAAATAGTAGTTGACAGTTGAAAATATTGTTTGTGAAAAAAGATGCGTCACAGTTCGAAAAAAAATGCGTCAAAAACTAATTTAATATATTATTAGAATTCTCCAAAATACCCTTCAAACTCTATTTATTAGATTTAAGGTATCTCATTTAATGTTGATCAAATCAAACAATAGTTAAAAGATCCAACGGCTTAAATGAGTTCTCATTTTTATTACTTTAAAAAATCTCTCACATTAACCCTCCTCTCTCTCTCTCTCTCTCTCTCTCTCTATATATATATATATATATATATATATATATATATATATATATATATATATATATATATATATATATATATATATATATATATATATATATATATATATATATATATGCTTAGGTATGACGTAGCCTTATGTTTTCTATCACCACAAAATGAATACTATGATCCAAATCGTCCTTTAAGATTTATATGTCAAAGTGGTTGAACTCAAAGATGATGTTAATATGGTTATTAATGTGAGTAATCCTCTTTGTGAAGTATCAGAATTCGTGAGCTCACATTGTGACATTCATAACAGTATTTGCATTTTGTAGCATGGCTATTTGACATCGAAACTCAAACTTTGACTACTGTAAAATTTTGAGATGCGTTATTTCATAGGTTTGTATTAAAATTGTTATGTTATTTGTAGATACGAAAAGGATACTTAGATATAACAAAAGATAATTCAGGAATAATGTTAAAATTTGCTTTTGAAGTAACTCTCAGATAAATTGATAATCACAAGCAGTTTGATGCTAACCAAGTACTTACTGTATATAAAAAAGAATCATAAATATGATGTATAGTTGCTCAACAACCCTGAGGTATTACAAGACACCAATAACACCAGTTCAAAATCTAAAAGCATACATTACTAACATGAGAATTGGGAATACAACAAATTCTTTTCTTAATATCATTTATAACGTATATTAAAAAATTATACCGCGTGTCAAATTGCTCGAATAATAAAGGTTAATTTATAATCTAAAATCATTATTTAAAACTACATAAATAGATTACAAGATACTAGACATTGACAATTACTTATACATATGAACGATGATGTATAATAGCATTAATTTGTGTGTAATTATTTTTAATTTTTATGTATACATGAGCCTGATAAGTGAACGCAAAGATAGTTAACGAGTTTGATTGTAAATACTACAAATTGTGTTTTTTTATTTTGACTCGGTAAGTAAAAATATTTACAAAAAGTTAAGAGTTATTATTTTAATTAAAAATAATACTAATAATAAAAGTATTACAAAAATACCCGTACGTGCATGAGTATTATAACTAGTATAAACCGAACGATTTGAAAACTAACTATATAAAAATATATGTATTTTTAATGTATTTATATTATTATATACATAAAAAATCATTAAAAAGATATCTTAGTATGTATTAAAATAATTTTTGGCTAAAAATCTACGTATATAATAAAATTTAGCAAAAATATAAATTGGGTAATGAAATTCGGTTGTTAAATCCCATTTGGATTGGGTGAATTAAGGCTATCCACATAGTATTGGGCGACCGAAGGCGACCGAGTCACAGTCGGTCGACACTGTTATGATGATTGAGTCCTCTCAATTGATCGCATCAACTCGATTCCACCTGTGACCATGTTAAAAGTTAGATAAATAAAAGAAAAATTAAAAAGGTTAGTGGCTCTATTTTTTTTCGAAGAAGAGGAGAAATATATGACAAAGGATCCGTTCTTTCATCATTCTTTTTATTTTTGTTTTTGGGATTAAATTAAAATAGTTTTAATTAAATAAAATTTTCAATTAATTTTTATATTTTAATATATTGAGTTTTATTTAGTTTGATATATTATATATTAATTTGATTATTTTTAGAGTTAGTTTTAGTTAATACATTTTATCTTCTTTATTTTTAAATAAATTTTTTTAATTATATCTTTAATAATATTTGAATATAAATTTGTTGTAATATTTTTATTTTATTTAAATAATTATTTAAATAAAAAAATTAATAAAATTTGAATTTAGTTGTGAAGTTGTGATAAATAAGTCGCTGTAAGTGTCGGAAAGCAAAAACTGAAAAAAAGACATGGCATGAGTAGCCTAAGTTAAAGAGTATAAACTTAAAATCGGGGTTCGTTTGGTAAGAGTTTTTCTAAAGCTTTTTTGTTAAAAAAATAATCTAATAGCTCTGTTTGGCACAACATTTTTTTAGAGCTGTTAACTTTTTATTTTAACCAAATAGCTCTTAAATAAAAAGCTGTTTCATACAACTTTTTAGATTGTCAAGAGCTGTTAAAGCTGTAAATTACTGATATAACCTTCAACCATATTATAATTTATTTAAAGATGTCCTTTTAAGTCATTTTACATCTTACCTAATATACCAAACACTTTTATTAAAATTAACAGCTTTTTAGCAAACAACTTACAACTTACAGTTAACAGCTTACAGCTTACAGCTAGTTTTACCAAACATAGCCCATGCCTTTTAATATATTTTTTTTGTCAATTGTTGTACATATTTTATGTTTCGTTACTTTTAAATAGGGATGGTTAGGACGGGTATGGACAGTGGGCTAAACGGATATTGGTCTATGGATGTGGATCAAATGAGCAATTTTTAATATTTGAAACAAATGGACTTAGGTCAAATAGACAATATTAAAAGAAAAACAAATAATTTAACCAAATGCTTTTATGTTGTCAAAATAATCCATAATACCCATTTATTTAACCAAATATTTTTATGTTGTCCAAATAGTTCAACTAAAATAGAAATCAATACTATTTAGAGTGAAATGCACATATCATACTTCTGGTATGTCCAGATTGCATATTTAGTAACTAGTCTTCTGAAAGTGCAGACGGCCTCCCTGGTCTTTCATTAAGTGTTCACTTAGATACTTTGATCGTAACGATGGTTATTCTTTGACCGTTATGTTTTGTTGCTACAGGGCTTTATTTGTCTTTTTCCTTTTTTTTGCCCATCACCCCTTCCCATCATCACTACCACCTGCACAATCACCACCTCCGCTGCCACCATCACCTCACCACCTCAGTCGCAGCCATTCTCATACATAAATGTATTAGTAAGGGTCAGATTGGTTTAATTCTCAGCCATTCTCATACATAAATGTATGAACAGTCAATGTTTTAATTTGATTTCGAGATATTACCTTTAGAAAAAGATGATTACAAAAACTAATTAAAAACACTAAATTCAAGTATTTTATTAGTTTGTAAAGTCTAGCTTATAACGATAAGAATATCAGCTATGTTTCTTTTCTTCAGCTTTGAAATACTTCTTCTGCGAGGAATCAATGAATCATCATTTTCTGTAACCAAAAATCAGCTTACTTGTGAAGTTAAAAGTAACATGTTTGATGTTCAAAAGTCAAAACTAGATCTAATGTAAAACATGGTCGTTATTCGTGCCCAAAACCATGGTCAAGGAAAACTAAGAGATTTAGTAAAGAACAACAAATTATTAACCGCTTAGATTGCTTCAGTTCACAGATTTATCTGTTTACATATGCTCAAAATGATAGTGCACTTGCCACCTATCTTCATAAGTCATGAATATGAACGTTCACACAAGTTCTAATTTAAGCAGGTCTTGTTACTAGTCCCAATCCATTATCAAGTTCTATGTTTTTACATCGACTTAGTCAAACTGTTTAGTTCTATCATGTTAGTCCTTCCCAAATACAAATCTGCTTGAACACGTTGGTTTTTACATGGTAAAATATGCGTATATAGGATGTTTCATGTTTGAAACCTGAGATACAAAGGTAGACCTGTCTAATACTGTATTATTTTACTCAGCAGCGTAAGTAATGACCGACCAAGTAAACTAAGTTTTAGAAACTAAGTTTTAGTCTCATTATAGAGCCCGAGCAACTTAACCAAATTAAGAGAAAGAATTGACACCATCTTCTCGTTTTTATGAGTGTTTTTTTTATGAAGTTCTGGGTAGTGGCGACGGAGGTGGTGAGGTGATGGTGGCGACGGAGGTGGTGATTGTGCAGGTGGTAGTGGTGATGTTGGAAGAGGTGATGGGCAAAAAAAAAAGGAAAAAGACAAATAAAGCCCTGTAGCAACAAAATATAACGGTCAAAGGATAACCATCGTTACGGTCAAAGTACCTAAGTGAACACTTAATGAAAGACCAAGGATGCCGCCTGCACTTTCACAAGACCAGTTACTAAATCTGCAATCTGGACATACCACAAGTATGATATGTGCATTTCACTCATACTATTTATTTTATAAAAAAAAGTCCAAATAACTCAATTTTAAACATGTGGATAGAGGTGACAAATCTTGTCCATTTTGATAAATATGAGCATTTTTTATTGATGAGATGGCATTTATACATGATCTCATCGTTCTTTTCGGGCTTTAAATGCATTAAAATGTCATAAAATACCATATATATGCTTGTGTTTGTTTACTTGTGTATTTTAGGTATGGATATCGTGAAAAAGACAAAAGATCACAAGATACAAGGAAAAACGAACACGAGAAACGAAGCCGTACAAAGAACCGGGCCCTAATCATGGAATTTTCATCAAATACCCTTGAAGACTTGAAGACAAAACAAGATTGATCCTCCAAGAATGAAGAAATGACACTTAAAACCCTTGTATATTAATAATTACAAGTTTGGTCCCTTAAGTTTGTCAAAATTGCAAAAAGGTCCTTCAACTTTGAAGAAATGGCAAGAATGGTCCCTCAACAATTTCAAAATGCCAATTATAGTCCCTCATGAAGTTTAAGAGACATTGAAGACCTTTGAAGATCAAGATTGTCCAAGTTCAGTCCTTGAATTATCCAAAAATGTCAAAAATAACCCTTTGATAACCTTTTTCAAAGTCTTGTGCCAAAAGTGACAATAAGGGAAAGTTATTTGTGAAGGAAATACGTTTTTAGGGCACTGAAACTTCAAATGCAAAAATATTCAAAACAAAAGGACCAAAAGTGCCAAAAATGAAAGATTCAAATAAAAACAGGCGCTTAACACCTTGTTTCCCCCAAATTAGGATCTAAAGATTTACTATTCATCATTCTTACCACCCAGAAATTACCCCGACCTTCCCTTGGGTAAAACTCAATTAAACCCTCACACGTTTAATTCCCACACTCCAAAACCTATCCCACTCCTAAAAACCTGCATCCCACGTTTGTGGTCCAAACCCCCAATTCCCTCTCAGCCAATCACATCATACCTTAGTCCCCAAGGCTTGTGACGTGTCCCACTTGAACGGTTATGATCATATGCTTGGCCATTACGCAAAATAAACAGTGGAGATCAATTTGGACAGCTTATTCACCAAATTCGACTAGAAGCTTCAAAGGGTAGAATAGGGATTTCTCTTGTATTAGGGTTTGTAATTTCATCTTCCTAGAGTAGTATAAATAGGGTGTGAGCATGTTCACAACCCTTTGTTCCAGTTTTCCTTTCAAATTCTTGTAATTCCTTTTATTTGAAATAAAAGTTGTGTTTTTGTTTAAAAACAATATAATTCCTTTTTATTTATTTAAAGTTGGTATTTTGTTTGGGAAGGAAAACTGAGTTCCATTTTCTAGTTTGACAAGTAACTTTGATTTTCAAAGTTATTTGAAGGTTTTCTGAAAATTGAAAGATTTTTGGAAGAATCTGTTTAAGGTTTTATGGTGTTAAGAGTTTCATGTTTTTGGTGTTAGGGTATAATAGAAAAAGTGTTTTCTAAGTCTTAAAAGTTTTGGAAGAAATTTTAAGAAGAAAGAAAATAAAACAGATTAGTATAGTATCATATATTATATTTGTGTGTTTTCTTTGATTTTGATTTCAAACAGGGAAGAAGAAGGTTGATTCAGTTCTGCTCCAACCCGAGTTGGATTGGAGGAGGGTTTTACACCCTCTAGGGCTTAGGAAGTTAAAGCCCTAAGGTATTCTTCTTTTACTTTGAAAAATTCAAGTATAGGTGATCTTGTTTGAATCTGTGCTAAGTGTGTTATAAGCTGTTGGATTCTAGTTGTTTTGTGATTGTATGCTTGCTATATGATCAGTGAACAAGTTTGTTAAGTTTGCAAGTGTTTTTGTGTGTTAAAAAACGATTTTCAGAAAATAAAGAGGTGTTTGGCAATACGTTTTAGCAGGGGATGGATCTTAATTAGTGATTATTAAAGGTGTTAGACAACTTGATTAGGGTTAAGTTAGATGTTAGTAAGCTGGTAATATACTTTGGAACAAGTTTTGAGTTATTTGGTGAGGTTTTAAAGTGAAAAGAATATAAAAAATCTGCATGCTCACTTTTGCTGAATTTTTCATGCATATTGGTGCTTGATTCTTGATTGCCTGAGAGTGGTAGGTTTGTTTTAGGTTTGATATTGCTTGAACACCATCTTGTGAGTGTATGTGCCAAGTTTCAGGTCTTGAAATCAATTTGTGTGCATTTGGTAGCATCTTAAACCACCAGACCTACATAAACATCACAGAGAATTGACATAGGCCTGTGTGTATGTGTTCTATGATCTTTGGGTGCTAATTGCTTTTTATTGCTTGTTACTTGTTTTCCTTGACTTCTTGTGCTCAAAGGAGCACAAGAGTGCCAATTGTTTCCACAAATATCATCCAAATAAGCATAGGGTCAAGTCCTCTTGACTAAATCTCAAAGCAAAACAAGCAGCAATCTGCTTGTGTTCATATTTGGAACCAGACACGTTTTTCCTTGAAATCTTGGCTAAATTGTTAAGTTGGAGTTGGATTGTAAGCTGTTTAAGGTCACTAGTTGGTTTGGTTAAGAAAATAAATAAAAAAAAATAAAAAGCAAAAACCGTCATAGCATGGACTCGAACCCCCGACCTGTCGTGCAGGAGTGAAAGGGTTTACCATTGATCTATGAGGCTTTTTCTGTTAGCCTCTCAACACAATAGTTACTTGACCAGTTTCCATTTCTAGCTTATTATTAAAAGCCGTGGCTTATTTTGGATTTTCCAGCTTATTTGCTTTTCATTTTTGATTATTTTCATTTTTCCTAGAATCTTAATAAGTTTATAGATTTTTCTAGCTACTTTTCATATTTTTCACATTATTAGTTTATTTAATAGAATTTATTTAATATACGTTTTTAGAAAATCAATAAAAAATACCAAAAATAGTTTTTATTTTTAGGAAAAATAGTTTTTAGTTTTTAAAATATAATTTTGAGGTTTACATCAAGTTTTGGTTTCAAAAACATTTATTTTTAATTTTATAATATTTTAAGGTTTTTTATAAACTTTAAAGATTTTTATAAAATTATTAAAAAAGGTTTAGGAGCTATAATTTGTGTTTTTCTCTTAATTATATTATTTAGGATTTTTATAAATTTTTTATTTTAAATTTTAGAAACTTTTTATTTTTAGCATTATTTTATTATTATTTTATTATTTAAATTTCAAAATTTTCTTTTTCTTTATTTTTCATTTTTCTTAAGTTCTTTAGCATTAATTAGGATCATTTCCATTTTTAGAATAATTTTTAAGCTTTTAGATTTATTTTTATAATTATTTTAAGTTTAAATAGGTTTTAATCATTTTTAATCATTTTTAGAGTTTTAAAAAATAGTTTTAATAGGTTTTAATTTTTAGAAAATTACTTTTTAGTCTTCTAATAATATAAGTTAAGTGATTATTCAATAAAATCATATTTTAGACTTTTGAATTAGTTAAATTTAATTTTAGGGCTTTAATTAGCATTTAAAATTAATTATTTAATTAATAGAAGGTTTTAAAATATCTTTGTTGGATTTTTATCTTTGTTTATATTATTTAAGACTTGTTTTTAGCCTTTTTGATATTTTGTTTTTGGTTTTAATAATTTTTAATTTTTGTGGTTTTTCTACGGCTTTACGTTTTCGTCGTAATTTAATTTTAACGTAACCGTCTTTCATCTTCTCATCCCCATTTCTCTCAATATTAATCTCAAAGAAATACAAATTAGAACACACACATATACCTCCTTGGGAAACGAATCTTTCTCTCATTTTATTTGATTGTGGGTCATTACTTGTGGTTTTCCTAAATCACTCGTCGATACTTACCGCTCATATTTAGTTGCTTGTTTTTCCTAAAGCAAGTTATCTAAATTTACTACAATCATTTTGGCGCCGCTGCCGAGGAGGTGTGTCGTGTCTTAATTTGGAAACTTTTGTTTTTGATATTATCCATAATAGTATTTGTGTTAAGTGGAACTCCCTTAACACGTATTATCGGTTTCCTTGGTTTTTCTTTGTGAATATTATTAATATATTGTATTAAGTATCACAATCAAAATACAATATCTCCAAAAGTGTGAAAACACAACCTTAATTGGGATTTGATCTCCTAATTATTGTATTCGAATCTCAAACAAAAAGGAAAAGGCAAAAATAGATAAATACTTTCGTGAAGCTCGATTTTGAAAAATACGAACTATAAGGTGGGTATAAGGCGGGTATTATAAAATATACCCTAAGGAAAAAGGCTCTTAAGTGCTTCGCGCCGCCTCGTTTCCCCGCTTGCTTGTGAGTATTTTGAGATTGAAAGCTAATCGAGGGTTTTGCCGCCCAAAGTATTAATACGTATACTATATTTGCTTGGTTTTCTTTGTGATTAAACCCTCGTGAACAATTTGGTTTTCACCAAAGTTCTAAAGTCAATCGAAGACGTTCACTCCACGTGATCGTTTTCATTCCTTTGAGGCTTCTTTAATCAAGAGTTTGATTTGAGGAGAGATTTTGTAGATTGTTGTCTACGAAAATACACCAAAATCCAAAAAAATTAAATATCATCAAAAACACAAAAAAATTGAAAATCCACAAAACAACCAAAAAGAATCTTCTTTGCTCACCTCCCATTCTTCGTGAAGTTTATGATCACTCGTAATCAAGCAAAACGAGCTCGTAAACGTCTTCAAAAGCAAGCAAATCAAGGATCGTTGATTGTTGAAGAACCTCCAATTGTTGAACCTATTATAGAACAAGAAGTCGTAATGGCTAATCGTACTATGATGGAGTTGTTACAAGCACCCACCGAGGGTTTTGGAGAGGCAATTGTTATTCCCGCCATCCTTGCGGAGAATTTCGAGATTAAGACGGGTTTAATGTCGATGCTACAAGCAAACAAGTTTCGAGGGCACGAGAAAGACAACCCGCATTACCACATTAGGAATTTCAACCGTCTCACCGCCACTAGCAAATTCAAAGATGTTCCACATGACGCCATTAAGATGATGTTGTTTCCATATTCGTTGGATGGACCCGCAAAAATTTGGCTCGAGAAAGAACCGCCAAATTCGATTTTGACATGGGCCGATCTCGTTTCTAAGTTTGTGAACAAGTTTTTTCCACCATCGAAAACAACACACTTAAAAAATGAGATTTCACGATTTGTGCAACGTAACAATGAAAGTTTTTCAATGGCATGGGAACGATTTAAAGAGATGTTACATGAATGTCCTCACCATGATTTTTCGGAATTGCATCAAATAGATACTTTTTATAATGGGCTTAATGATCATGAACGAGATTATTTGAATGCCGCCGCGGGTGGTAATTTTTTGTGCAAGACGACAAATGAGGCTTTACAAATCATTGAAAATCGATCTAAGGTTTATAGCCCTCGTAACACACCGAGTGTTGCCAATATGGGTTCGTCATCGTCATCACAATCGTCTCGTAGCATTAACGCCTTACAAGATGAAGCTAATGAGGAAAATCGGTTTTTTGATAGATTTGCTAATCTAATGTCCCATTGGAAGGCTCAAGAAGCTTCCAATTCCGCTTCGGTTAAAGCGGTTGCTAAGAGTTGTTTATCGTGTGGAGGAGCTCATGATTTATCCGAGTGCATTACCGCGGATGGTAACACTTCGAGTGCTTACGTAGCAACGGGAACTTACAACCAAAACGGCCAAGGTTCCCGCCAAAATCAAGCTCCACCAAACCAAAATGTTAACAATTATCGAAACAACAACCAAGGTAATTACCAAGGCAACACACGCAATTACAACAAAGGGAATTATCAAAGTGGGAATGGACAAATCTCTAATCAAAACCAAAACCGTGATTTTCAAAACACTACACAAGGTTTTCAAAATGCTCACACGAAAAATTTGCAAGGAGAATTTTTGGATTATGCTAAAGCAAATGATGCTAAATTTGATAATATGCAACGTGAGATGATTAGCTTAAGGTCCGAATTGAAAAACGAGCTTAAAAATGAACTTGCTAATGAACTTAAAACTCATGCTAACAAAATGGAAGGAAATGTCCAACGTCTTCAACAAAACCAACAAAAGATGGAATTAGGACAACATGAGATTAAGCAAGAGTTATTGAAAGCGGATGCTAGGCAATCAAAATTTGAGGACCGTATGGCTAAGATGTTTGAAGCTATCATGTGTAAGCCCTCTTCTTCGGGTGGTCTTCCTAGTGATACCATTGCAAACCCGAAGGGAGAAATGAAGGTTATTACTACACGAAGTGGTAAAACTTTCAAGGAACCAATCTCTCGACCAAGTACTTCTACGGAAAAGGAAATCGAGAAAGAACCCGAGGTGATGGTCGAAAAGGAGCACATTACAATCCCACGAAGTACCGCTCAAACCACACCTACGGTTACACCAATACCAATTGTGGAACCCGAGTTTCCAAGGCCGTCGCCTAATGACCAACCCACACCACCTTTACCTTACCCTTCGAGACGAAACAAAGAGAAAGCACAAGAAAGGAACAATTATCAATTCGAGCTATTTATGAAAATGTTTCGTGATCTACATTTTAACATAAGTTTTGCCGATGCTTTAATCATGATGCCTCGATTCGCCGCAAACTTCAAAAGTATGCTAAACAACAAAGAAAAGTTACAACAATCGTCTAGTTGTTCATCGGTTTTTCTAAGCCGCATACCACAAAAAGTTGGTGATCCCGGTAAATTTTTGATTCCGTGTGCTATACAAGATATGGAGGAATGCTACGCCTTGGCCGATCTTGGCGCTAGTATTAATTTGATGCCTCTCGAGATTTTCAAATCGCTTTCGCTTCCGGCTCTTACTCCTTCGAACATGTCCATCGAGATGGCCGATCATTCTACGATCATGGCATGTGGAGTAGCCGAGGACGTTTTCGTTAAAGTCGGAAAGTTTTACTATCCCGTTGACTTTATCGTTGTAGACATTCCCATCGATCGAAAAGTTCCTCTCATTTTGGGTCGTTCATTTTTGGATACATCACGAGCACTTATCGATGTTCATGCTCGTAAAATCACCCTTCGTTTCAATGAAGAAGAACTTGTCATCAATGCAACACAAAACTCCAATCTTTCTCATGTATATTCTATTGCAACTTTAAACCATGGTGACTCGACCAATGTCGTTTGCAAAGAATTTTCACCAAGAGTTTTAGGGAATGTCTCCAAAAACAATTTACCATTTCCTCCGCCGGTGGAGGTTATGAGTGCTAAGCCTATAAAGAAGAAACCGTCAATACTTGAATCGAAAAATCCTTCGCCTCATCTCGAACCTTCATTCTTGAAAAGTGTTGATAAGTTGCCGGTTTCTACGGAAGATCTTTCGGATGATGAATATGTTGGCCCCGATGGGGAGGTTTTCTTCGTCGATAAACGTTTTGAGAACTTGCCACCACCAAAACCAAAACGGTTTCAAAATGTGAGAATTTTTAGTGTAACTAACATCGTCTTAGAAACACCGAATATTTTCGACATAATCAAAAAGGGTTTTCATAAGGAGAGTTCAAAAGATAAAAATGGAAATGATCTTAAATGTGATTTAATTGATTTTTCTACAAATCTAACTCCGTCATCACCGCGTGCTTTGAGTACTACAAACTCGTCTACTCCTTTTGACGATGTTTTGTGTGGTTCTAGTATGGGGGAAGCCCCTTATGTTCCCTCATCCTTGTCCACCGAGGACGAGATATTCGATCCCGGAATTTCATGTAAAGGGAAATCTCGGTCTTCCACCGATGCAATAAATGGAAACTATATCTATTTGCTTGGTGCGAGTCTACCTCGAGTAGCTCAAACGTTTGTCTTACCAATTGTCTCACCATTCTACTTCTCATCTATTTTCTTCAAACTCTTTGAGTTTATGGCACATGTTGAAGTGACGTTGAATTGTTTTTTCCATGAAAACGAGAACGCCATCTTCGACCCCGGTATTTTGCATCATCTAAGGACTTAGTCCTTTTTACCGGTTGCTTTTTGGGCCTTGTTTATCATGTAAGCCCCATCAAAAATTGACCACACCATGATATCCCTAAATGTTCACATTTTAAGGGGATCGAGTCGAGCTCATGACTCGGTAATCAAAAACGAGGTGCCTCGTGGGGGAGATCCCATGCTTATCTTTATGCTTTATTGTTCACTAATAAGGGGACTTGTACCTTTCCAACTCGTTGTCTCGTGGTTGTTTGTGATTGTGTTATCTAGATCATCATCATCGTCTACGATTGAAGACTCTCGTGTTCGTTTACATGAGCCTCCATCGTTCGTTTGAAGAAGTTTTTCACGATTCCATGACATATCCTTTATTGTTCTAACAATTATCTTTTAGCATAATTAATAAACGGCTTTAGATATATTGTTGATCACCCTTTCCATGCTAGATCCTAAGCATTCGACTCTTCGTCTCTAGTATGGGGGTGCTCCACCTTTAGACTCGAAACATTGAGGACAATGTTTACTTTTAGTATGGGGGGTGAATAGGTACTTGCTTTACTACGCCCTCACGTTTTCCAACTTTCAATGTTTTGTTTTGCTAATAAGGCCAAAATGGCCAAATTTTAAAATTTTTCTTAGTTTTCATAAGTGTTTTTAAGACACGAATGTATATTTTCCGATGGGTAGAATAAGAGTTAATTTTTGACTTGATGGGCATTTGGAGCCATTTACATTCCTTAACCCGCTCAATTCAAGTTTTGCTAGACTTTTATATAGGGAGCTTTAAAACGCGAAAGTCTTAATTCATTCGAGTTAAGAACAAGAACTTTTCGCAAGTTCCTATAATTGATTCTAGAAAGTCACTTATCAAGGGAACTATAAAACGCATTCTCTAAACTTGAAAAAGTCCAAGAAAGTGCAAGATCCTATAGGTGGCTTGAAAACCCAAAACTTTGATTTGATATAGTCTTAATGAAAGCTAATCCAAATTTGGCTTAATTTTGACTTGCATGGCTAAGTATTCACGAGTCTCTTTAATTAGAGGTCTTTAAATAGTGAAGAACGAGAAATGATAGAGTTAGACAAGTGATCATGCTAAACGTAGAACATGAAAGTGTTCTTTCAAAAACTCATATGTTTTTAATTGTGGCTTTTTCTTCCCATAAGATCAATGCATTAGGAATAAATCATAATTGCAATAAGTAAGGTCGTACGATTTGAAAGGTTACTTAGCCTCTAGCGCAAGATCGTTTAAAAGTTGCTCGGGGTTGAATAGAGTTCATAGCCAAGGCATAACTTATTGAAGCGGGACGCGAAGATTGGCGATCATCCAAAAAGGCCCTAACAAGGCATGAGGAGCTCTATTTTTGCTAAAGATCCAAAGATGATGTGAAGTATCATTGTTCCAAAATCAATATGAAGGATCGAGACACACGACGAGAAGCTATTACTCCCCTAAAGAATGGAGAAAGTCTATCCAAAAAGACCCTAACAAGGTATGAGGATGAATATATCCAAGTCCGAAAAGGAGGCGGATCGTTGTATATCAAAATCCAAAGTAAAGATTGAAGAAAAATGATGAAGTCGTGGTCCTATATGAAGAATCTCTCAAAAACGTCAAGTGAAGAAATTCCAAATATATGAAGAGAAGACCATTATTTCAAGAACGTCTTCCCAAGATTTGAAGTATGAAGTACATGCCAAATATCGGTCCGAGAAAGGTCTCAAATCGTGAAACGAGTTATGCCAAGATATGAACTTAAGGAGATACACGAGAAGCCGTTTTAAAAGATTTTGTCCTTCGGCTAACTATTGATCAAATCGTGCTACTTTGCTTTCGGACTAATAACTACTCAAATAAGTCAATATGAATCACTTGTGATCCATGACAAATAGATAAAAAATGATAGTAACCCATTTCCTTTTATAATAACTAGGATTGCGGGGAGAGAAAGTATTACACAATTTGAACGTATGAGTAGTGTTAGCATTGTGACTTGTACCAACAATGATCTTGTTTTTGCACTTGGCATGGAATGTATGACAATCAAGGATGACGAAGTTTACTCTAAGGGACATTAACTTGTTTCTATTCTTAGACCCTAAAAGTCACATTTTGGTGATGAAAATCATACATTATGTCTTTACACATCATCGTAGTATGTTGCAAGTGTTTTACTCTTCAATAAAGGTTAATAAAATTGAACTTTGGTGATGCTTAGATACTTTATTCTAGCATTGCGTGAGGGCACGGCAATGGCTTAGTATGGGGGAGTGATGAGATGGCATTTATACATGATCTCATCGTTCTTTTCGGGCTTTAAATGCATTAAAATGTCATAAAATACCATATATATGCTTGTGTTTGTTTACTTGTGTATTTTAGGTATGGATATCGTGAAAAAGACAAAAGATCACAAGATACAAGGAAAAACGAACACGAGAAACGAAGCCGTACAAAGAACCGGGCCCTAATCATGGAATTTTCATCAAATACCCTTGAAGACTTGAAGACAAAACAAGATTGATCCTCCAAGAATGAAGAAATGACACTTAAAACCCTTGTATATTAATAATTACAAGTTTGGTCCCTTAAGTTTGTCAAAATTGCAAAAAGGTCCTTCAACTTTGAAGAAATGGCAAGAATGGTCCCTCAACAATTTCAAAATGCCAATTATAGTCCCTCATGAAGTTTAAGAGACATTGAAGACCTTTGAAGATCAAGATTGTCCAAGTTCAGTCCTTGAATTATCCAAAAATGTCAAAAATAACCCTTTGATAACCTTTTTCAAAGTCTTGTGCCAAAAGTGACAATAAGGGAAAGTTATTTGTGAAGGAAATACGTTTTTAGGGCACTGAAACTTCAAATGCAAAAATATTCAAAACAAAAGGACCAAAAGTGCCAAAAATGAAAGATTCAAATAAAAACAGGCGCTTAACACCTTGTTTCCCCCAAATTAGGATCTAAAGATTTACTATTCATCATTCTTACCACCCAGAAATTACCCCGACCTTCCCTTGGGTAAAACTCAATTAAACCCTCACACGTTTAATTCCCACACTCCAAAACCTATCCCACTCCTAAAAACCTGCATCCCACGTTTGTGGTCCAAACCCCCAATTCCCTCTCAGCCAATCACATCATACCTTAGTCCCCAAGGCTTGTGACGTGTCCCACTTGAACGGTTATGATCATATGCTTGGCCATTACGCAAAATAAACAGTGGAGATCAATTTGGACAGCTTATTCACCAAATTCGACTAGAAGCTTCAAAGGGTAGAATAGGGATTTCTCTTGTATTAGGGTTTGTAATTTCATCTTCCTAGAGTAGTATAAATAGGGTGTGAGCATGTTCACAACCCTTTGTTCCAGTTTTCCTTTCAAATTCTTGTAATTCCTTTTATTTGAAATAAAAGTTGTGTTTTTGTTTAAAAACAATATAATTCCTTTTTATTTATTTAAAGTTGGTATTTTGTTTGGGAAGGAAAACTGAGTTCCATTTTCTAGTTTGACAAGTAACTTTGATTTTCAAAGTTATTTGAAGGTTTTCTGAAAATTGAAAGATTTTTGGAAGAATCTGTTTAAGGTTTTATGGTGTTAAGAGTTTCATGTTTTTGGTGTTAGGGTATAATAGAAAAAGTGTTTTCTAAGTCTTAAAAGTTTTGGAAGAAATTTTAAGAAGAAAGAAAATAAAACAGATTAGTATAGTATCATATATTATATTTGTGTGTTTTCTTTGATTTTGATTTCAAACAGGGAAGAAGAAGGTTGATTCAGTTCTGCTCCAACCCGAGTTGGATTGGAGGAGGGTTTTACACCCTCTAGGGCTTAGGAAGTTAAAGCCCTAAGGTATTCTTCTTTTACTTTGAAAAATTCAAGTATAGGTGATCTTGTTTGAATCTGTGCTAAGTGTGTTATAAGCTGTTGGATTCTAGTTGTTTTGTGATTGTATGCTTGCTATATGATCAGTGAACAAGTTTGTTAAGTTTGCAAGTGTTTTTGTGTGTTAAAAAACGATTTTCAGAAAATAAAGAGGTGTTTGGCAATACGTTTTAGCAGGGGATGGATCTTAATTAGTGATTATTAAAGGTGTTAGACAACTTGATTAGGGTTAAGTTAGATGTTAGTAAGCTGGTAATATACTTTGGAACAAGTTTTGAGTTATTTGGTGAGGTTTTAAAGTGAAAAGAATATAAAAAATCTGCATGCTCACTTTTGCTGAATTTTTCATGCATATTGGTGCTTGATTCTTGATTGCCTGAGAGTGGTAGGTTTGTTTTAGGTTTGATATTGCTTGAACACCATCTTGTGAGTGTATGTGCCAAGTTTCAGGTCTTGAAATCAATTTGTGTGCATTTGGTAGCATCTTAAACCACCAGACCTACATAAACATCACAGAGAATTGACATAGGCCTGTGTGTATGTGTTCTATGATCTTTGGGTGCTAATTGCTTTTTATTGCTTGTTACTTGTTTTCCTTGACTTCTTGTGCTCAAAGGAGCACAAGAGTGCCAATTGTTTCCACAAATATCATCCAAATAAGCATAGGGTCAAGTCCTCTTGACTAAATCTCAAAGCAAAACAAGCAGCAATCTGCTTGTGTTCATATTTGGAACCAGACACGTTTTTCCTTGAAATCTTGGCTAAATTGTTAAGTTGGAGTTGGATTGTAAGCTGTTTAAGGTCACTAGTTGGTTTGGTTAAGAAAATAAATAAAAAAAAATAAAAAGCAAAAACCGTCATAGCATGGACTCGAACCCCCGACCTGTCGTGCAGGAGTGAAAGGGTTTACCATTGATCTATGAGGCTTTTTCTGTTAGCCTCTCAACACAATAGTTACTTGACCAGTTTCCATTTCTAGCTTATTATTAAAAGCCGTGGCTTATTTTGGATTTTCCAGCTTATTTGCTTTTCATTTTTGATTATTTTCATTTTTCCTAGAATCTTAATAAGTTTATAGATTTTTCTAGCTACTTTTCATATTTTTCACATTATTAGTTTATTTAATAGAATTTATTTAATATACGTTTTTAGAAAAGCAATAAAAAATACCAAAAATAGTTTTTATTTTTAGGAAAAATAGTTTTTAGTTTTTAAAATATAATTTTGAGGTTTACATCAAGTTTTGGTTTCAAAAACATTTATTTTTAATTTTATAATATTTTAAGGTTTTTTATAAACTTTAAAGATTTTTATAAAATTATTAAAAAATGTTTAGGAGCTATAATTTGTGTTTTTCTCTTAATTATATTATTTAGGATTTTTATAAATTTTTTATTTTAAATTTTAGAAACTTTTTATTTTTAGCATTATTTTATTATTATTTTATTATTTAAATTTCAAAATTTTCTTTTTCTTTATTTTTCATTTTTCTTAAGTTCTTTAGCATTAATTAGGATCATTTCCATTTTTAGAATAATTTTTAAGCTTTTAGATTTATTTTTATAATTATTTTAAGTTTAAATAGGTTTTAATCATTTTTAATCATTTTTAGAGTTTTAAAAAATAGTTTTAATAGGTTTTAATTTTTAGAAAATTACTTTTTAGTCTTCTAATAATATAAGTTAAGTGATTATTCAATAAAATCATATTTTAGACTTTTGAATTAGTTAAATTTAATTTTAGGGCTTTAATTAGCATTTAAAATTAATTATTTAATTAATAGAAGGTTTTAAAATATCTTTGTTGGATTTTTATCTTTGTTTATATTATTTAAGACTTGTTTTTAGCCTTTTTGATATTTTGTTTTTGGTTTTAATAATTTTTAATTTTTGTGGTTTTTCTACGGCTTTACGTTTTCGTCGTAATTTAATTTTAACGTAACCGTCTTTCATCTTCTCATCCCCATTTCTCTCAATATTAATCTCAAAGAAATACAAATTAGAACACACACATATACCTCCTTGGGAAACGAATCTTTCTCTCATTTTATTTGATTGTGGGTCATTACTTGTGGTTTTCCTAAATCACTCGTCGATACTTACCGCTCATATTTAGTTGCTTGTTTTTCCTAAAGCAAGTTATCTAAATTTACTATAATCATTTATCCATTTTTAAAAAAGGACGGGACACTTTTGCCTATTGTTTATTGTTAATGGGCTAAACGGGCGCATATGTAAAAAACTTATGAGTTTAATGGGCGCACATGTAAAACACTAAATAGGCTACTCGATGGATATTTTATATTTAGTTTTTATCCCAGCTTTTAAACATATATTTTTATTTATTAATTCTACGTTTTTATATGTCTTTTTTCTCATTTTAGCTTGCGCCCGTTTAGCCTGCCCGTTTAGCTCGTGCCCGTTTAACCCGTGCCCGTTTGACCCGCCACTCGTTTAACCCGTTGCCCGTTTAACCCGCCCGCCCATGCCCGTCTGCTCGCCCGTTTTATCACCTCTACATATGGACAGAGGCGGACCCAGAATTTGTGATCGGGTGTTGCACAGATTTTTCTATGATTATTAGGACTAAAGATACTTTACATTACATAAAAACGAGTGTTGCACGTATCGTAAAAATGCCTATTTTAGAAAAAATTATCTTTCGTGGCCTAAAATTGGATTTAGCCCGTGCCACACCTGGTTTCCATGTGGGTACGCCCCTGCATATGGATATGATTTTTTTGCGACCTCTGCTTCTCGCCAATAAAATTTTTAAATCCTAGTCACCATTAATCACATGTTATCTGTAGTTGCCAAATTTTAAACATACAATTGAATTTAATAATCTTTTACCCGAACTAATCGAACTGATAGACCGAACGAGTTAATAGGTATGAATAGGGATATAAAATTCCTCTGCCACCATACACGACCGCCATAAGACAGACAGACAGCCCATAAAATCTAGTATCAAATTTTGACACAGTAGAAAGAAAGAAAAAAGATGTCTTCAAAATTCTCAGCAACCTTAAAGATCGGTGACCTTAATGATTACATCGCACCTTCTCAAGGTTGTGTCGTTTCTATGAAATCCGGCTCCGACAGACTCCATCCATCCAAGGTTTTTTTTTCTTTTTTTATATTTCTATTATTTTATCACAGGGGTCTTTGGAATTGGGATTACCAACTTGTAGTTCTAGGACAACTAGACTAAGGAGAAAAGTAAGTAATTTTAAATACCCTTTGGGACTTGGGGAAAGGGTTGGGGGATACCGTGTTTAGGCTGGGTAACCTCAACCTGGAAACCCTCATTTTTCCCCTTTGGAATTTTTGATGCATAAGAGTACAATACTGGTACAACAAAGGAGCTGTTTTGGGTCTTCTTATAAGTGTTTTTTAGGCCATAAATTAGCCATGTACTTTACGCTCATTCTCCCCGAGTACCAACTAAGAACTGTTGAAAGCTGTAAATGGAACATTGAATCTTTTTTAAGCTTAGGCGGGGGACATGAACGTAAGTTTATGGCTATTTTATGGACTAATCCCTAATCACGTACACAATTAGGACACGCAACCTCAAAACTACTGTTGAATTGAAATACGTAGATCAATATTAGATATTATATTATCTGGACTTTGCATGGTTCAAGACATTGATATTATGTTTTAGGGAAGTCTAATCAGTTTACTAATTTACCACAAAGCATGTCAAAAGGTGCATGTTATATATTGATACCCATTTTGATGTTTTGAAAGAAATTTGTGATTACCAACAAGTACAATACTGTAGTGCTTAACCTTTAACTTCAATGGCATCATGTTTGCATAGCCTGGTACCAGAGATTGAGTAGTCAGGGAAAACCAAACTGACATCCATTTTGCTTTTATGCTTAACATGGATATGTAAGTGCACCTTTTTGTTGCCGTTCAAAAAAATAGTGCACCTTTTTGTTGGAACGGTGTTCTTATCTAGGAAATCTGTAAGGTTATAAGGATATCTACTGATGCTGTAACACTTGTGATTTCAGCTAATCGTGAAAACTGAGTGGCTTCAAAAATTGTTTTTTTTAATGCCTGCTGTAGAAGGTGAATTGGTGCTGCTGCTTTCTAAGAGACTGTGTGTGTTAAAGCATCAGAGTATATAGTTTAACTCTTAGAACAACTCTCACAACAACATGTGCAGAACCCTTCACTGGTTTGATGGAAGCTACAAGTTGTTGCTTTATCACTGCTCTTTTAAATGTTTTTTACCTGTTTATTCTTGGGCTATATAATCAGCTTCATAGGGTACGAAAGGGACTCATAGGACTGTTATTACTCCAGGGCTTAATTTGTACTTTGTTAGTATTAGGGGTTCTCCTGGATCTGGGATATGTTTTACGGTTCATATAGCATGGCAACTATTGATGCCGGGCTGCTGGTTTTATGTGGTTGGATCAATTTCGTTTGGCTATATAAGCATTTTAAACCGTACGGCCAAAGGTCACTTGATAATTAGCCTTCTCAAAGGCTACAATTAGGCATGTGACTAGGATTATGTTATCAGTAGATGGAGGTGTGTAGATGTTTTGAATGGAGGTCTGATACATTGTATTTGCTCCTAGCCTCCTATAAGGTTCTTGAAAGTTGTACTAAACACAGATGTTATTAATAATGTTCATTAGATGCATCTGTAGTTTGTGCGTTTTTTCAGCACTAATGTCGATTTAGACTTTTACTCTCTAGTTGGCTTTACGTTCTTGTAAACCTATCCCTAACATTTTGGCTAGACAACTTGACTTCCTTTCTTATGTTCAGGGCTAGCTATAGCATAATTCAGGTCTCGAAAGTAGGCTTTACGGTAGTATTTAGAAATATCGCACCAAATATAAGCATGCCTTGATCTATAAAAAAGGAACGAACGCCGTAGAGTTAACTAAACTTAAGCTAGAGATGATAACTCGAGGTAAGCAAGCAGCTAGTGGACCCTCACAGGCTGCACAGGCTTCACCTCAAGAACCAGAACCAACTCAAGTAATTGATTATATGTCGTAAAGAAGGTGTTGATAAGGAAATCACTAATCGGTGCTGCTGCTTTTTAACAGACTGTGGGTGCCCTACCTGTTAAAGCATCAGATTCTAGTTTAACCCTTAAAACAACCCTACCAACATGTGCAGAACCCTTCACTGGTTTAACCTTAAATCACTGGTTTGATGGAAGCTGCAAGTTTGTTAATTTTTGGCTGCTCTTCGAAATGTTTTTACCTGTTTACCAGGGGTATATAATCAGCTTCATAGTGGTATGAAAGGGACCCATAGGACTGATATTACTCCAGGGTCTGTACTTGGTTAACATTAGGGGTTTTCCTGGATATGGGATATGTTCAACGGTTCAATAAGCATGGCAGTATTGCTGCTGGTCTGCTGGTTTTGTGTGGTTGGGTCAGTTAGGTTTGGCTATATATATGGACTAAGCATTTTAAACCATACAACCAAAGGTCATTTGATAATTAGTCTGCTCAAAGGCTACAATTAGATCGCAAATAGTTTGCTCAAAGTCTACAATTAGGTTGTAATTTGTTTGCTCAAAATCTACAATTAGGTCGTAATTAGTTTGCTCAAAGTCTACAATTAGGTATGTGAACGGGATTTTGTTATCAGTAGATGGAGGTGTGTAGATGTTTCGAATGTAGGTCTGCTAAATTGTATTCGCTTATAAGGTTCTTGTAAGTTGCACTAAACACGGACGTTGGATATATATGCCTGTATGATAAGTTTCAACTGTAGTCCTGGGAAAAGACCATAGTTCAGATTTCGTGTTCTCTTTACCGTTTGAGGTATTTGACTACCTACTGTGATGTTAACTCTAACTAGTCATTAAAAACAAATGGTTATCTAAGAATTGTTATAAAAAACAAATGGTTATAAGCTTCATGCCTTATGTATCAAAGTTACAATCTCACTGATATGGAATTATATCCGCAGATACTTTGTATCAAGTATATGTATCTTTGGTTTTCGAATTTGTATTTATGGTTATCTAAGAATTGTTGAAATTAATATATTCTGATGGTGTTGTGTAGTAACTAGTAACTAGCAAAATGATAATGTGTTGCTGTTGAATTCAGATATTCTAGATTTCTTGCAGTAAGGTTAACAAACATGCCTACGGTTTATCTTTAATTATGATCAAATTTGAAATAACCATTGGCTTGGTAGTACAGTACTGCGGACATCATGCATGTTCTTATAGCAACGATGGTAGCTATGGCCATGCAATGAAAATACTGCACTAAAAAACACATGATGCCCTTGATGTGAATGAGAATATTACAGTCAACTTAGACGTCATTAGCTGCATTACTGATGGCTTTGTCGTAAGTGCATGTGGCAAATTCGACTCTTCATTCTTGTTTTATCAGTATTGGGCCTTCTTATACATATGAGTGTATCACTTAAATTGTACTTGTACAATAAGTTGGTTTTTCACCCGTTACTTTTTTGAGATTTTATGGTTTTCACTTTCCATAAAGAGAGTTACATTTATATTCTAGATGCAAATGTAGTGCTTCGCAAATGAGGCCTTGATATGAATTTTTACAACTTTGACTGCGCGGTTATATTTTTCTATGTGCTTTAATGTTTGACATATTAAATAATTGTTTATGTATTTCCCAAATCATCTAGTTTGACACAGAAAAGTGTGTCACTTGCTTGCAACAAGCGTGCTAATCTAACTTCTGGTCTTTGGTTATCTGTAAAACGAGTTCATGATTGAGATTTGGCTTTCTAGTACAGGAATGTTAAACAATAGCATAATGTTTGTTGAAAAAAAAAACAATTGCATAATGACTATATTTCTTTGGGTTGTGGGTAATTCGGAATGGCATGCTAGCATGTATTTTTCGTGTACTGCGATGTTTGTTGCGTGTCACAGAATAGTGGGCCAGCCCCATTCCCTTTTGTTAAATTAGCTACCGTAACTTCAGAAATTATGAATGACAATACTGTTGACCGTCTTTGATGCTTTGAAGCGGGCAATCTTTTTGAAATTTTCAACTCATTATTCTTAACTAAACTAGCAAGTTCATACCTATATCTTATTCATGGTGTTTTTTTGTTGAACAGAAGGCGACAAAAACAGCATCTCCTCTAGAAACGTTTGAAAAGGATCCAGTAAAAATATCACTCAAGGATTGCTTAGCATGCAGGTAGTTATTTCTTATCCCGTTGGAGCTTTCGTAAGGCATTTACAGCATGTTTTTGAAGAGTATACGCGTAATGCTGGCTATAATTTTTTTCCCTGATTTGTGTGTATTTAAAAATGTGTTGATGTAGCACAATTATATGACAGGACCCGGAAAGAAAGTATAACAAAGTGAATCGGTACATAATCTGATATAATAAACGTATACATAGACTATATGTAAGATGTTTAACAGTGATGATAAGTATGGATTCAGCATAAGAAGTATATATAGACGTACCATATTATGATGAATATGTTGGTACTATTGTTGTTGCAGTGGGTGTATTACATCTGCAGAGACAGTTATGCTAGAGAAGCAAAGCTTGGATGAGTTTCTTGCTAATATAAACAGTGGTAAAACTGTTATTGTCTCACTTTCACCCCAGTCTAGGGCATCTATTGCTGTGCATTACGGTCTTTCTCCTGTTCAGGTATGTTGCTATACATTAAGAATCGTGTTATTGTCCCATTCTCTACATTAGGAATGTTGTCATTGTCCTGCACATCCACTTTCATTATGGATGCTTGTTTAGGCAACCATAAAGTTGAAGGGGGATATTATTCTACATAGATATATGGTGTTTTTGTTTCTCAATCATGCCCTATTAATTTAATCTAAAAGCAGTTGTTGAATTTGTTCTTTTGCTAAATGAATTAGATGCGAGTTCAATGCCTCTTTATGAGTTTACAGGTATTTGTCTTCTATTGGGTAATTCGGAATGGTATGCTTTCAGGTTTTTAGGAAACTAACCACACTGTTCAAGTCTTTGGGAGTTAAAGCCGTATATGATACCAGCTGCAGTAGAGACTTGTCTCTTACTGAATCTTGTCATGAATTCATATCACGCTATAAAAAAAGCCATTCAGATGAGAAGAAGGAATCCACGTCATCTTTACCCATGATTTCTTCCGCATGTCCAGGTATTCTTACCATCCTAGGATTTTTTTTAAAGTTAGCTTATCAAAAATCTCTACCGTATCCTCACCATCCTAGGATATTTTTTAAGTTACCTATCAAACATCTTGCATAGTTAAAGCCTACCGTGGAAATTATTGAAGTCACGGTAGCTATTTGGTTTCGGTTACTCTTTTGCAGTAACTTGATTGTGGGTTAAAATTGAGACATGGGTTATTCAGTTATTCGGTTTGTAATGTTATATCTGTATATCTGTATAATATATAAATTTATAAACTTAATTTCCAGGTTGGATATGCTATGCTGAAAAAACACTTGGTTCATATGTTCTGCCCTATATTTCCTTAGTAAAGAGCCCCCAACAATCTATTGGAGCTATCATCAAGCACCATCTATGCCAAAAATCAGGCCTTAGGTCAGCATCTTTTCCGTTCATTCGTGTAATTATCTGCATGCGTCATTGTCTCATTTTGGTTGTTATTTGCTTCAACTGTACAGGCCAGGTGATATTTATCATGTGACGGTAATGCCCTGCTATGACAAAAAGCTTGAAGCTTCTCGGGATGATTTTGTATTCCGAGACCAATCTGATGGCGATGATCAAATGACTACAGAGGTAGATTCTGTGCTGACAACTGGAGAGGTCGTAGATTTAATACAGGTAAGCCAATAGTTCTATAGCTATAAAAGTGTAGCATCTTTTTTATCCTCAAAACACATGATGTAGTTTGTCTAGTAGATGATGAGGGTTAATAAACGTAAAAAAACACCCCTTAAATTTTACAGAGGCAAGTGTAAGACTTTATCTGGGTTGTGGGAAGATGAATGGTTAATAATATTACTTTCCGCTGGTTGTGCAGTCAAAAGCAGTAGATTTCAGCAATTTAGATGAGGCCCCTCTTGATAAATTGTAAGTAGAACAAAACTTGGCTTCTTTGAAATTTTATTCTTCTGAAAAGTAAATGACTTGCATTACCAATCTTGCAGATTATCCAATGTTAGTGAAGAAGGGCATCTTTTTGGGGTTAGGGGAAGCTCAGGGGGATACGCAGATACAGTATTTCGTTATGCTGCGAAGACACTATTTGATCAAGACATTAAAGGGCCTCTGGAATTCAGGACGTTAAGGAACTCTGATTTTAAAGAAGTGACTTTGGAAGTAAGTTGGTGGCATTTGAGGAGCTATCAAATTTAGATTGTAAAATTCAAGCAGTTCCTTGGATTTTGGGTTGATGGTTTATTTAAGTATTCTAAATGAAATTTGCAGGTAGAAGGTAAAACCGTATTGAAGTTTGCACTATGTTACGGTTTTCGGAACTTGCAAAATGTAGTGAGGAAAATTAAAGAAGGAAAATCTGACTTCCACTATTTAGAGATCATGGCTTGCCCTTCAGGTATCATCTTCTATTTCGGTTCTTTGTCTTTTTTAGCTAAAACTACTTCTCACACATGTCTAAATCTCCTCACACTTTAAGGTTGCAAGACGGGTGAGTTGGTTGGGTTTTGTATGCGGTTGAAATGGGTTTGGGCTGCAATACGCCGCTTTCAAAACTGGTTGAAACGAGTGACCCACTAACACCTCCTTTTCTTCTTTTAAGAATCTTTTATGTATAATGCGTTAACTCTGATTACAGAAACAATAATAGTGCATTACTGTAATAGTATTTCGAGTATACCAATTTAGGTGTTTTTTTACATCGAATGTTGGGATTTGGGTAATTTCAACCCCTTACGCTATTAAACTCATTCTACCCGTTCTTGTAGCTAATGATTTATGTTTGACTCATTTGACCTGATTGGTCAACATGTCCATCTCTAATCAGAGCTAATGAAAATGCACTTTACGCAACATACATGTGATCAGGTTGCCTAAATGGAGGGGGTCAACTGAAACCGAAACCAGGACAATCTGGCAAAGACTTGGTTCAGGCATTAGAGACGACATATATGGAAAATGTAAGTATAAAATCATTTGTAGTTTGAATAGTATATAGCCTCCATCGTTTCTGGTGGTTTTGCATTTTGCGATCAAGACACCAAAAATAGACCATGTCAACATTGCACACCAGTTTTGCAGAATGGAAAGTATTGAAAGAAAAACTGATCTCAATTATTACATGACTTTCAGGTTTTGGTAGCTGATCCATTTGAAAACCCCATCGTGAAAAGCTTATACAGTGAGTGGCTGGGACACCCTGGTTCTGAGAAAGCTAAATCATACATACACACGCAATACCATCGAATTGAAAAAAGTGTTACCTCACAGTTGAATAACTGGTGAGACATAAATCTTTTACATTTTTGCACCTGGACACCTCTCGTGCTGCTGGTGCTGTTTGTGTCGCGAATCTTAATCGGCATACACCAGAGTGTCAACTTGTGCTCTTCGTGTGTGACGTTCTGCAATGCTCTATGAAGCTGAGTTTCAAAATGTTGATGAGTAGCAATTTTGACAATCTATACGATGCTGCTAGAGAAATGTGACTTAGGCCTGGGAAAGGAGAAAAACAACGGTAGGGGAGCTCATTTTTTGGGTATCTTTGGTATGTTTTTATTTGCAAGCAATGTTTGCACAACAGTAATTGAAAAAAACATACTTAAAAGTATACATGTGGATGCTCATCAGTCAGCACTTTTATTTGTTTTGTCTTTTCTAGCGTTGTTGCTAATCCATCTCTGCTTGAATTTGGTTTGGCACGTTCCTGAACCTCGAATTCAACCGAATAAAAATAGGACAAAACAAGTTTACCATTGTTTGGAATTTCTATATCTATCTAGGTCACTAAGAAAACCTTAAAATGATGCGTGATTTATTTTGGTTGCTGGTTGGCCTCGAAATTAGAGAACTTTCTCCTGATACTTTGATTATTCATCATCTCAGCGGTGAAAATGAATGACACAAACCTGATGATCCCACCTATGTCAGTATCCAAACTTGTACAAAGTTCTTTTCAATTAGGATTGTCTAATTAAAGTTCTTTTCAATTAGGATTGTCTAAAATCATCTTTTACTTGAAAGCTAGTTTCATAATGATTAGATTCAATTTTAATGCATTAACAATGACAAGTAATAAATGTATGCAATGTAATGTAGTAAGTAAAGGATAAGGAAATAAGCAACTTAATAGGAAGACACCAAGATTTATAGTGGTTCCGTAACGAAGCTCTATCTTCGTTCCTATTCCACTTCTCGAGTACACCTTACTCTAGATTTTCACTATATCCACAAGCTCCCTTCTTGGCGAGAAAATCTTACAACGTTGCTGACATTATTTTCCGACACTAAGCTAAATGTCGAGACCTAATCTTCGCTAGGACCAATCTACACACGTTGTCTGCTTCACCATTTTTCGACACAAGGCTAGATGTCGAGTTCTAATCGAAAGCTAGAACCAATCTTCGTCGCCCATCTTCTTTTCCGACACAAGGCTAGATGTCGAGTTCTAATCCAAAGCTAGAACCAATCTTCACAACTCTTCACTTTGAAGCTAAGTGAGAACTCACAAGACACATACACAAATCACTTTGTAGTTTAGTGAGAATTAACACACAACACTTACAATTCAATAAAACATATCCAAGTATACACATGTAACTTGGATTCACACAACACAAATCCAAGTATACACATATACAATGGATTTACACAAGACTAATCCAAGTATTCACAAATACATGGGATTAACACAATTAATCCAAGTATACACAAATACATTGGATCAACACAAGACTCAAATAAAAATGATGAACATGACTAGATCTAAGGTAGGTTGATCTTCATCAAAGCTTCATCTTTAATCACATCACAAGTGTGTGAGTGATCTTCTCTTTGTACAAGGTAAAGAAGGGGATCAAGAGGATAATCATAAGTAAACATACTTAACACATTAAATGATCATTTACTAATGATTAAGATTTAGAAAAGAGAAAGATGGCAGAAAGATTGTCCAAAAAGGTTCTTGGAGAACGTAGATTTGATATTTATAGGAGAGAAAGGCCAACGTATCTCTGAGCGCGATTCCTTAATCGTGTCTGCGGTTCTTTATCACTAAAGAACCGCATAGCCATTTGAGGAACCGTGGGTATAGACCCCGCTCCTTTTTGTCATTTAGTGGGGTAGTAATATCTGTGGTAAGTTTTACCTTCAAAGAATATTCCTATGACATTTGGAATATGCCATATTCAAATATACATTTTTGCATTTTAATAAAATATTTTCTTAAAAAGAAAGTTTATTAAAAATCTTTTGTCACATTTGACAAAATATAAGTTTAAGGCTAATCACTTTTAGGATTAAAGCAATAAATTACCAACGAACTTTATTCTTTTTCTCGACATTACAAATATGAAACATATAATACTATTATAACCATCTAAACTTTACAATTTGTTCTAAAGTTATAAACTTTCTCAAAAATGACCTACTATAACCGGTTTTCAAGTAATATTAACCTACATGTCATTTTTATCAACCAGTCATTTTAAATATTAAATTAGATTATTTCCAGATGGCTTTTGAAAATCCTTTCAAACCTCACCCACATTAACTTTATCTGTATAAACATGTGAAAATCATACTATGTGTGATTTCAACAATAATAAACATAAAAATAAAAACACCAATTAAATTAAAATGCAAAACTTGTTATTCGAATAGATGAAATGGGCATTAGTCTGGGATCTCATCACGAATTCCAATTTGTAACCTTGTTTTTACGTCATGTGAATTGTCATAAGCTATAACATGGATGATAAGTCCAATGCGTACCAGCCAAAACATGAAGAGAACAAGCCAACAAAAATGAGATCTCATCACGAATTCAACATCTGTTATGAATGCCAATTTCTAAGTTTTTTATTTAGATCTAATGACGAAATCCAATTTCTGTTGGTGTTTTCAACCGAATAGTTTCTTTTCGGTTTATTTTCAAATTAAAGTTCTTTTAAATTAGGATTGTCTAAAATCACCTTTTACTTGAAAGCTAGTTTCATAATGATTAGATTCAATTCTAATGCATTAACAATGACAAGTAATAGATGTATGAAATGTAATGTAGTAAGTAAAGGATAAGGAAAAAACAACTTAATAGGAAGACACCAAGATTTATAGTGGTTCCGTAATGAAGCTCTATCTTCATTCCTACTCCACTTCTCGAGTACACCTTACTCGAGATTTTCACTATATCCACAAGCTCCCTTCTTGGCGAGAAAAACTTACAACGTTGCTTACATTATTTTCCGACACTAAGCTAAATGTCGAGACCTAATCTTAGCTAGGACCAATCTACACACGTTGCCTGCTTCACCAGTTTTTGACACAAGGCTAGATGTCGAGTTCTAACCGAAAGCTAGAACCAATCTTCGTCTCCCATCTTCTTTTCTGACATAAGGCTAGATGTCGAGTTCTAATCCAAAGCTAGAACCAATCTTCACAACTCTTCACTTTGAAGCTAAGTGAGAACTCACAAGACACATACACAAATCACTTTGTAGTTTAGTGAGAACTAACACACAACACTTACAACTCAATAAAACATATCAAAGTATACACATGTAACTTGGATTCACACACGACAAATCCAAGTATACACATATACAATGGATTTACATAAGACTAATCCAGGTATTCACAGATACATTGGATTAACACAACTAATCCAAGTATACACAAATACATTGTATCAACACAAGACTCAAATAAAAATGATGAACATGACTAGATCTAAGGTAGGTTGATCTTCATCAAAACTTCATCTTTAATCACATCACAAGTGTGTGAGTGATCTTCTCTTTAGATAAGGTAAAGAAGGGGATCAAGAGGATAATCATAAGTAAACATACTTAACATATTAAGTGATCATTTACTAATGATTAGGATTTATAAAAGAGAAAGATGACAGAAAGATTGTCCAAAAAGGTTCTTGGAGAATGTAGATTTGATGTTTATAGGAGACAAAGGCCAATGGATCTCTGAGCGCGGTTCCTTAATCGTGTCTGCGGTTCTTTATCACTAAATAACCGCATAGCCATTTGAGGAACCATGGGTATAGACTCCGCTCCTTTTTGTTTATTTAGTGGGGTAGTAATATGTGTTAAGTTTTACCTTCAAAGAATATTCATATGGCATTTGGAATATGCCATATTTAAATATACATTTTTCCATTTTAATAAAACATTTTCTTAAAAAGAAAGTTTATTAAAAGTTTTTGTCACATTTGACAAAATATAAGTTTAAGGCTAATCACTTTTAGGGTTAAAGCCATAAATTACCAACGAACTTTATTCTTTTCTCGACATTACAAATATGAAACATATAATACTATTATAACCATCTAAACTTTACAATTTGTTCTAAAGTTACAAACTTTCTAAAAAATGACCTACTATAACTGATTTTCAAGTAATATTAACCTACATGCCATTTTAACCTACATGTCATTTTTATAATCAACTAGTCATTTTAAATATTAAATTAGATTATTTCCACATGGCTTTTGAAAATCCAGTCACACCTCACCCACATTAACTTATCTGTATAAACATGTGAAAATCATACTATGTGTGATTTCAACAATAATAAACATAAAAGTAAAAACACCAATTAAATTAAAATGCAAAACTTGTTATTCGAATAGATGAAATGGGCATTAGTCTGGGATCTCATCACGAATTCCAATTTGTAACCTTGTTTTTACGTCATGTGAATTGTCATAAGCTATAACATGGATGATAAGTCTAATGCGTACCAGCCAAAACATGAAGAGAACAAGCCCACAAAAATGAGATCTCATCACGAATTCAACATTTGTTATGAATACCAATTTTTGAATTTTTTTTATTCAGATCTAACGACGAAATCCAATTTCTGCTGGTGTTTTCAACCAGTTAAATAACTTCTTGTCGGTAATGGCGATTTTAAGATCTGATTATGAATACCAATTTCGGAATAAGTACAAGACTCTATGGAGGATGAAAACTTCTTATCTTTAATGAAGAATTCCAATTCAGAGTTAATGACAAATAAAAAAAGTAATCTTTTAGAAATTTATGTTGACTGTTGATGATGATGGGTTAATTTATGTGAATGAAACAAGTTATGTTTTTATTAATCTGGGAATACATGGGTAGATGAAGGATGAAGGTGAATAGATGAAAGATGATAAAACAAGAGATAAGGGCATTTTAGTCTTTTAAAAATTCATATGTGGAAAAACTTAACAAAATTTAATGCCACGTGGAAAAGAAAATTGATATGGAAATTATAATGATTATGTTACTCATATTAACAAGTACCAACAAGTTTAGATGGTTATAATAGTATTATATGTTTCATATTAGTAATATCGAGAAAAAAAGTAAAGTTCGTTGGTAATTTATGCCTATATGATAGTGTTTGTTAAGTAACTCGTCTTACGATTGTATTTGATGATAAATGTCTTTTTAATTTGTCATGATCAAAACTAAGAAAGATTAGTTAACACTAATAATGTTTTTAGGCATCACTTGCATTAACAATCCCCCCTTTTTTATTACGACAAACTATAAACTTATTTATGTAAAATACAAAATTATTCAAATTATTAACGAGTTTATCACTATCATTTCTCCCCCTTTGTCGAAGCAAAAAGGTTAGCACAAGTCTTTGAAGAAGAGAATAATCGACTTTGCTAGTAGCTCTCCCTTGGTGTTTACTCCCCTAGCTTGGGGCACCAAGAAATTGAGCTAAAGTGACATGCTACATACAAAGGTTAGTAGAGAGAAAAGAAACACCAATGTATATATTAGTCATTACCTACTAAAAAAAGTGAGAGGGAGGAAGAAAAGAAATCTCAAATTAGAAGTAAGTATTTGCTAAGTATGTCCAAGGAGGGTGTTTTGACAAAATCAAAGTACAATTGGTGGAATAAAGGTAGAAAAAAACATCCATACCATTTGTAATGATAATATGTCAAAGGGTTAGAAACTTAGAATTGTTAGAATGTAACACCCCACTTGGATAAGTGGACCGTTACGTGTATTTATGGCGTGTCATCAAAGCATAAGGTAAATGTTCTAAAAAATTAACTGACCATGAAGGAAATACCGGAATCAAACATCGGTAATCCAAACATAAGCTCAAAACATGAAAAGTAAAATACTGAAGGAAAGGACTGAACAATGTCCAAAAGCAGAATAATGTAAGAAGTGCATAAAGTAAGAAGTCCGGATAGTTTCCATTCAGTGCACATGCTCTCAGAATCCTAAGAGCGTCCTGGTGTACCTGCCGTTAGAACATGAAAGAACTACGACTGAGCATAACGCTCGGTGAACGGATATAAAGCATGATAAGGAATTACTGAAATGAAGCAGATGATAAAATACTAAAGCTGTAAGACTGATAAGTAAAGTTGTAGCGGAAAATCTGTGTATAATCTATAAAGTCTGATTTATAAATAATAAAGCTGAACTGTTATCTGTTAAATCTGAAAAACGTGCATTTACTGTATTTTAATTGCTAGAGCTTATATAGGTCATGTGCTGTAACAACGGTGTATGAATAACTGGAGGGGTGACCTCATCATGCTGTAGAGGGGTGACCTCTAAATAACTGTAGAGGGGTGACCTCTAAATACTGTGTTGAGTGGAGGGATCAGCTCCAATGTGAAGGATGTAGAGCACACACCACATTCACCCTGATAACTGTAAACTGATAAGCCTAGGATGCATCCATACGCCCCACTAAAAATCCTGATAAAATGGCCAAACTAAGCTGAGTGGGACGATGCAGGATATCACTCTCCTGCATGTGAGTCACGACACCGGTGCCTCTAGTTCCATGGTTACGGTACCTCCGTAACTAGTACATAAACTGATCATGCTTGTATATAATGCTCAGGTAATATCTTAGTTATTTAAATAATTTCTGATAATTTATCACATGTACTGGGGAAAACATTTGGCTACAGACAGAAAATCCTAATCATGCATAGAAAGGAAGTCCTTACTGAAAGGACGGGAAATCTGTACCTTCATGAAACTCGATGCCTAATCACACGCCAAACTTATTTTCGTTAAATGATCTACAAAAAAATAAAAACATTCGACTACTAATTCATGGCCAACTAAATACATAAATAAATACATCCATGTTATAAAGTTGATACAAGTTATTTGTACATGACATCAAATCACTAAGCATGGCTGTAAAACTTTTGTAGAATGAGGGGCTCGTCCATTTAATCTTAACAAAACACTCCATATCTTTGACATGTTAATAATTATGTTTTGTAGAGTGGTAAATGACTTGTTAATGATTATCAAATAGCATTTCATTTATGTGAGCTAAACTTGTAAATAAGCCTATTAATAAAGGACCAATTTTGTATTTTCGAATTTAGAATATTTGAAGACGTATGTCTTCATCAACTAAAAGAGACCATTTCAAATTTGTAACTCACATGCTGTTCATACGTTATTAAGCATAATCATGTAATCAAAGTGTGTTTTTATCGACATGCGTAGGATTCGGCGTTTAACTCGTACTATGGATAATATATGGCTCGAGATGTTACCTTTCAGATAATGACTTCGAACGGAACTCGACACCCGCATGATCACGCACATGGCCACGATCACGAACAATAACTCGAAACACTAGCAACTCCTATCGTGAACCAAGAACCATGACGTGGACTCGTAATGAACTGATCGTATTCAGCCTATACAAGAATGTAAACCAAGAACGTATCGCAACCTAGAGCTTAAGCCGAACATGAACTATATAGTTGAACTATATTCACCGACGAACGAACCCGAACATGAACCAAAAGAACCTAACGTGAAACCAAAAACAGTGTGAAACTTGTTGAGGTCTGCTACTTTTCTTCACACGATCTTCAAATAGAACGAACCAATCTTGAACAAGAACACACGAAAAAAAACATGGAGACGTATTCACGATACAAACAGCAACCGAGCAAGATCAAAGCCAATGCGAACCTAAATTTATTGAGTTTTGTTGTTCTCGACACCTTATAGCTGATGTAGCAATTTTTTTTTTCATTTTTCTTTCTGGTTTGTGATTTGATTCGAGAGATTCAGAAAAGAGGATAATGAAGATCTGTTTATATGATATTCTTTGCCAACAATCATGTCGTAATAAGCAGATTATGTCTTAAGAAAGGTATTAATGATGGAGCGTTTTGACATTGTGATGGAAATGACGATTTCACAAAGGTGATGATATACAATATTACTCATCATAACTGCCATCAAGATTATAGGGAGGTAATTAAGGCTTGTTAAGACCTAATTAGTCGATGATTGGAATATCTCCTCACAAAAATAGTCATGGATTCATTTAGATAGTTATGGCCCAAAAACATCAGGATTTTGGACGTGACTTCTTCATGTCGTTTAAATAAGTTCAAATATCATATTTGCTAATTTGATTTAATGATCATTATTGCTAATTTGTTTAAATTGTTTCCAAAAATCATTTGGTCAAGTACATGTTGCTTGACGTATAAAGCCATGCCAAATTTTAGTTGTGTTACTTATTACTGATGATTTATTTTCAAAGATTTTATTATGTAGCATGTAAACTTATTATTTCATATTAAATGCTTTTTTTTATTTAAACTTTATATTATATTCAAAATGACTAAACAAAATATAAACCAAATTTATAGGTTTTACAACTCTTCCCCTCTTAAAAGAATAATTCGTCCTCGAATTAGAAACGTGATATTGCTGCCGGTTTTACAATTCTTCCTCTATAAAAGGAACAATTCGTCCTCGAATTAAAGGTAATAAGCTGATGAAGTTATAAAAGCTGGAAAGGACACATAGGCTGAATGAATATGAAAGCTGAAAGGACATACAAGCTGAAAGAAAATTCGTCCTCGAGGTAAGACATAATGTTGCTGAAAGAATATAGCATGACCTATTGAAGGAAACGGATGAGAGGTCCGGATGGACTCCTCGGTTTCGAGTGGCCTCCGCTCGAAACGATTCCTTCAAAGGTCTAAACATAATAACAAAAAATCTTGGTCCTGTTGACCCTGTCCTGCTGAATGCTGAAAAATATCTGGTTCCATACTTAAAATGGGTTTTTTTCTAAATCTGATAGAATGAATAAGCTATAGCTTGTACGATACATGGAACAGTACGTACAAATATCTTTAAAATATAACATTTATATCTCTGAGCAAGCTGCTGAAAATACATAGGGACGACTACGTGAACAATTGTGAACGTGCTATGTAAGCAATTGTTAACGTGGTTCGTGATTATATAAGGAATGTTGTGCATGAAGTATATCGTGAATGTGATATGTCAAACATACCGTTATAGTAGTACTAGGACATATCATGAACGCATGCTGACTGAGGAAGGAATGCCAAACGATACGGCCTGATACATGAAACGTCTGCCTGGGTATGGAAAAGCTGTGCTAAACTTGAGTCTGGTTTCTCAAGCTTTCTGTAATCGTATTTGGTAACAACTGTGAAACGTGTATCGTGAGATGGAACACGAACTTGAACGTGACAATGTCACAAAAGCGAACGTGAACTACAATCATGAGATAGCATAAAATATGGACTGAAGCAACATCATGATTGTGAACGTGAGAGGTAACCGTGAAGGTGAACGTAAACGTGACCGTGGATGTGAAATTTCTATCTCATGATGATGGTTGATGGAACAACTTGTAATTGTACGCTCTATTGCTGAATTTCCTGTAGGTCTACTACTATGAAATCTCTTTGAATGAGAGAACCCTCGTAGGCTGGTTTAAAGGGTCGACAATGACTAAGATAATATCATATTTTATGAGTTCTGTGGTAAACTGAAAACAATCTGCATGGAATCTTGTCTCCTTTCTGTCCAGAATTTTCTACTGGTAGTAATAACTCGCTAGCATGACTACGTTCTATCTTAAACCTTCTAGAATGGCAGGCATTCAGATATGAACATAGCTGCCTCTACGTTTTATACTGCTTCTATTAAAATTTTTTCTGGGATTTTTATACGTTCTGGTGGAAATCTGGTTGAATAGTCATGGAAGATTTTTTTTGAGAATTTTCAGCAGTTTCTGCGATAGCAGTCAGATGAGTTCTAGAAAATTTTGTACTTCGTTCACAGGCGTCGATCGAGACCATCAGGTGATGGCCTTCACCTTCGCAGGATTGTCTGAAATTGCTTTCTACTAAAATAGGGTGGCTCAGAAATGCCACTTTGTTCATCTGGAATATACGTTAGGAAAGCTGCTCATATAATTTCCTCCTATTTGAGAATCTGTATGTCCGTGAGAGGATGATCTCGTATTCTTCTTTGGGATTTAGTAGATCAGAAAGTGATCAATGAATACACTAACGATTTTGTCTGAGAATTCATGGGAAAAAAAGTTTTATTCGTAAATTTCATCATATAGCTGGAGCATTAGGGAGCTCAGGAGAATGAATCAAGATTTTTGAGAGACTGTAATGTGTTCAACAGCAATCTGGAAAACATCAAGTTCTTCTCTCACCGCTACTGGTGTCACGGTTACGAATTATTCTAGAAAATATTTAAGATATCGTAGCAGGTCAGGTAACCTCTTATTCGTGGAATGAGTATCGTTTTAGGAATGGCGACCTTGTAAATTTTCGGTGATCGATACATGATCTCATGTTACCGGCCTTCTTTCTGATAGACAAAAACGGTACACCTCTTAGTGGTGCGTTAGGGCGAATACAACCTTGTTCCGGTAAATCTTGCAGCAAATGCTGTAACTCCTTTAACTCAGCTGAAGTCCTGCGATAAAGAGTTCTGAAAACAGTTTCCGTCGTTGAGACAAACTCGATGTTAAACTCTGTCTCGTGGTTAGGAATGAATTTCTGGAAACCTTCTGCAATGACCTTTGGAAAACTTTGCGATAATTTGCTGATCATGAATTTAAAGAGTTTCAGAAGTAACTTTATAACTGATAGTTATAAGTCTTCGTAGCTATGCACTGAGAATTCACGCACTTAAGGCAGAAAAATTTGTACTGATTTTCTGGCCGAAATATAAAGAATATATTTGGGATCTAGTAAGACGGATCTCGTCGTTAACTGAACTGAAACCCTTCATAATTACGGTGTGTACTGTGGATTCTTTTCTGGCTGTAAGGTAGATAATGTCTGATTTAGATAAAGCTAACATATGAATAATTTAGCAAACATGGCAAATTTTGCTGAATATGTTTGTCTGTAACCTTACAGATTGAACTCTGCGTGTTTAATCTAAATAATACTCTAGTAGTGGTAATTGAGTTTTTAATTATCTGATTTAGGCGTGTCATGACAAAAACGGTATACTCCCTTGGAGGGTACCTGAATTTCTGAGAGCCTGATTTAGCAAACATACAGAGTTATGAGTTCTAACTCGTACTCTGAGAAGATATTCGTATGACGTGTACCATGACTGGTGTCCTGATATGTGTCTTCCGAAATGATACATGAGACATGTGTCTTAACTGTTGTCTGGACATGTATTTTAATGGTGAGTCTGAATAAGGTTAAGAATTTCTGGTAACTGCTAGGATCGGCGAACCGGCTAGACTACTGACCTCTATATTTTTGGTCTCGTCCGTTCCAGAGTTTCGATGGTTACTGACTGATTATTTTTAAGCACGGTGGTTTTCATTACCGCCTTGTTTGTCAGTTTCAAGACGGTCATTATTACTACCATGATTCCTGTAGCTATTCTGCTGAGTGGCCGGCTGGGTTCTGGTTCACACTCTTCTGCATGAACGGTTAGCTGAGTGAAGTGCGACATCTAGCTAACAAAGTGCAAGCATGGAATGGAGTGGTAGTGTCTGATGGTTGAAATTTTTTCTTGTTAGAAATTTCAAATTTATAGTTTTCGTCTTTGTTCTGCAGAGTCTTCATAGTATAAACAGCATCAGCATCTTGAGAAATCTCCAAGGTATCAGCAGCATCAACATTTGTGAGGTCTTCCAAGTGTTAGTGGCATCAGCATCTGGCAAAATCTTCAACTCACGGGCAGCATCAACGTTTGGTAGAATATCGACAAGCGGAAATGCTTGAGGTGATTAAGGATCGATTAACGGTACACATGGTGTAAGGTGCATGGGGTACACCTGAAATACTGTACGTGAAGTACACGATGAATACTATTCATGTGGTACCGTTGAAGGTTTGCTGATATGATCGATACTGGTGTAAACCGTCTGACACGGTCAACGGAAAATAATTTGATTTAACTGGTTAGCAACTGAACCGAAATAGTTAACATGATAGGCTGAAAATTTATGCGTAGACTTAATGCTTGTTGTATAGAGGCTGAGAAGTATGATTAAACGGAGTTTCATCAATGTTCAGTATAAGGACATGATTGATAAAGACCAGAACATGATTTATCATGAAATAGGATTTTTTTTACTGTAATTCTTCTGTATCTTAGCATGAAAACATCATCACCTTGCTGAAAACGTAATCCTCATAAAGAGACATGAACTTAGTCAGCATGAAAACGACATCCACTTGAGAGTACAAACTTGACTGATACAAGGAACATAGAAGAATAATCAATTGAGGTTTAACATCAACTGATGTGGATAGTTATGGTTTAGTTCACAGTATTCATATTAGGAAGCATGTGACTAAGTATGGGTGATTCTGGTTCGATCCATACTTGTCAAAATTTCATGAGAACTGTCAGGTATAGAAATTTATAATCTGGGACTAAATATGGTTGGCTGTAGTCCAATCCATACTTGTCAAAGTTTATGAAATGTCCTGATATGACAAAGGTGAACAACTGTGGATCGGTTCACAAAACATCATTCGACTGAATAGCATGAAAATTTGATCTGAAAAAAATGGTGAACGTTTTTGGGTCGGTTCACCAAGTAATATTGAACTGAAAAACATGAATATGCCATGAGTAAGGATGAACGCATATGGGTCGGTTCACCAATACAAAATCTGAATGGGCAAGGGTGAACGCCTATGGGTCGGTTCACCAAAACAAAACTCGTAGAAAAACACATGCGACTAAATATGTTCACTCTTGTACCAACCTTTTACTTAGTCCAAATTTAAGACAACTGACTGATTAATGGATAAAACTGACTGATAAGTGCACGAGAAACAATAAAAATAACATCGCCAAAACTAGGCAGTTCCTGGTGACTACCCACTAGTCACAGGTCACGTTTTAGAGCCTACAGGCCGAACCTTGCGCTCTGATACCATAATTGTAACATCCAACTTGGATAAGTGGACCGTTACGTGTATTTATGGCGTGTCATCAAAGCATAAGGTAAATCTTCTAAAAAATTAACTGACCATGAAGGAAATACCGGAATCAAACATCGGTAATCCAAACATAAGCTCAAAACATGAAAATTAAAATACTGAAGGAAAGGACTGAACAATGTCCAAAAGCAGAATAATGTAAGAAGTGCATAAAGTAAGAAGTCCGGATAGTTTCCATTCAATGCACATGCTCTCAGAATCCTAAGAGCGTCCTGGTGTACCTGCCGTTAGAACATGAAAGAACTACGGCTGAGCATAACGCTCGGTGAACGGATATAAAGCATGATAAGGAATTATTGAAATGAAGCAGATGATAAAATACTGAAGCTGTAAGACTGATAAGTAAAGTTGGAGCGGAAAATCTGTGTATAATCTATAAAGTCTGATTTATAAATAATAAAGCTGAACTGTTATCTGTTAAATCTGAAAAACGTGCATTTACTGTATTTTAATTGCCAGAGCTTATATAGGTCATGTGCTATAACAACGGTGCATGAATAACTGGAGGGGTGACCTCATCATACTGTAGAGGGGTGACCTCTAAATAACTGTAGAGGGGTGACCTCTAAATACTGTACTGGGTGGAGGGATCAGCTCCAATGTGAAGGATGTAGAGCACACACCACATTCACCCTGATAACTGTAAACTGATAAGCCTAGGATACATCCATACGCCCCACTAAAAATCCTGATAAAATGGCCAAACTGAGCTGAGTGGGACGATGCAGGATATCACTCTCCTTCATGTGAGTCACGACACCGGTGCCTCTAGTGCCATGGTTACGGTACCTCCGTAACTAGTATATAAACTGATCATGCTTGTATATAATGCTCAGGCAATATCTTAGTTATTTAAATAATTTCTGATAATTTATCACATGTACTGGGGAAAACATTTGGCTGCAGACGGAAAATCCTAATCATGCATAGAAAGGAAGTCCTTACTAAAAGGACGGGAAATCCGTACCTTCACGAAACTCGATGCCTAATCACACGCCAAACTTATTTTCGTCAAATGATCTACAAAAAATAAAAACATTCGACTACTAATTCATGGCCAACCAAATATATAAATAAATACATCCATGTTATAAAGTTGAAACAAGTTATTTATACATGACATCAAATCACTAAGCATGGCTGTAAAACTTTTGTAGAATGAGGGGCTCGTCCATTTAATCTTAACAAAACACTCCATATCTTTGACATGTTAATAATTATGTTTTGTAGAGTGGTAAATGACTTGTTAATGATTATCAAATAGCATTTCATTTATGTGAGCTAAACTTGTAAATAAGCCTATTAATAAAGGACCAATTTTGTATTTTCGAATTTAGAATATTTGAAGACGTATGTCTTCATCAACTAAAAGAGACCATTTCAAATTTGTAACTCACATGCTGTTCATACGTTATTAAGCATAATCATGTAATCAAAGTGTGATTTTATCGACATGCGTAGGATTCGGCGTTTAACTCGTACTATGGATAATATATGGCTCGAGATGTTACCTTTCAGATAATGACTTCGAACGAAACTCGACACCCGCATGATCACGCACATGGCCACTGATACAAGGCTGTTGCCCGTATAAAAATATTGAAGTTCGTGTTCTCGGTTTCTTAACGAATTGATCTAGGCTCCCTATGTGACTCTATCTTTTTTGGTGAAAAAGAATATTTTTGGTTGTTTTTAAATAAAAGGTGCAAAACTTTAAAGTAAAGGTGCGTTAAAGTAAATCTAAGTCTAATTAAAATAATGGTGCAAGTATTTAAAAACGTGACTAAAATTAAAAGGCACTAAAATAAATGACGTAAACTTAAATCTATCTAAGGCAAACTTAAAACGCAACTAAAACTTAAACTAAGGCAAAACTAAAATGAAACTAAGGCAAATAATCTTAAAGTGTAATTAAAATAAAGACAGAAAAAATAAAGCTTGAAAATAAAAATCAAAGACAAACACTAATAAGAACCTGAATACAGCTCATTCGGAATAATCCTTCGTTTGGAACAATCACTCGTCCGGAATGTCACCTTCGGTTGGAATGATTCTTCTTCGCTCGGAATATTACTAAAATCCTTGATCCGGAACAAATTGATCTGAATATGTCACTTATCCAAAACAATCCTTCGTTCGGAACTTTACTGATTCGGAACTTCTCAAACTTGCCTTGATTCGGAACTTTTGATCAACCCTTGATTCGGAAGATTCCGAATGAACACTCCTTGATCCGGAAGTTTCAGACTTCCGAATGAACACTTCTTGATCCGGAACTTGCCCTTGATTCGGAAGTTGGTTCGAAACTTTTAAGAAGTTCCGAATGAACAGCCCTTGATCCGGAACTTTGGAGACTTCCGAATGAACACTCAATGATCCGGAACTTTTGGAGTTCCGAATGAATTGCTTGATCCGGAACTTTTGAGTTCCGAATGAAGCCTTCTGATTCGGAACTTTTGAGTTCCGAATGAATGATTCTTGAGTCGGAAGTGATCCTTCGTCCGGAACTTTGAATGTTCCGAATGAAGCCCTTGGTTCGGAACTTTGGAAGTTCCGAATGAACAGACTCCCTCTCTTGATTCGGAAGATTTCCTTGAAAGATCAGAAACACAACAAACTTCCCGAAGAACAAGGGAATCACATATAACAACTAATCTACCAAAGATTGAACTAAAATCAACAAACGATTAAGCTAAACAAGTAACGAATCAACAGTTAACATAAACGAACAATTTAAATCAATAAAACAAACAAATTTAACCACAATAATCAAAAACCATTTGGATCAAAATAAAAGCATGAACATGAACATAAACATAAACACAAAGATCAAAGATTAAGAAAGGTAGATAAGAGATTGACAAGATAAAGTAAAGATTGACAATAATTAAATGAAAACTTACTTGAAATTAAATGAATTTAAGGTGCAAGACAAGGTATTTAAATTTGACAAGAAATTAAATGACAAGGTAAGTAAATGGTAGAGGAGCTAATTGTCACACTTAGCCAACAAAGAAAAAATGATTAACAATCCTAATCTATATATAGGGGAGGATTAGGAAGCTTCCTTCCCTCTTTCCTTTTCTCTTAATTGCGTCATTAGGTCCTTAAGCATATATTCTTCACTAATTGCACCATTAGTCCTTTTTCCTTCTAATCTTCTTTAAACTTGGACTCTAATGACTTGTGGCTTGGAATTTCTTTTGAACTCGTCTTTAAATTCTTCAATAAAATAGACTTGAATTCTTCGGCTTTTGATAAACTTCCGTCTTTTGACTTTTTCTTCGATAAATCTTCAGAATTGGTCTTGGACTTCCGTTCTTTTTCCACTATTGACTTCTCGACTTCGTCTTTCATCTTTTTCTTCAATAAAAGCCGTGAATGCCCGTGAATTCCCGTGTTTTCTCCACTTTTCACCTTTTCGTCCTAAATCACAACAAAAACACAAACCACGCATAATTCCGACATAAAAGACATAAAATATACGTTTTGGTCCGGTTATTATTGTAATTAAGTGGTAGAAAAGATGGGTGTTTACACACCTATCAAATCCCCTACACTTGACCATTGCAATGTCCTCATGCAATGCATTAGTTACAAAGCAAGATTACATTTTTCATCATAATTAATCCACGTAGGCCTTTATTAAAGAGATAGAAAATTAAAGACATACAAAATAAAGAAATCAAAAGCATACCTTGGGTTTTGGAAATGTCATGAATAATCATCATCCTCAAGTTTTCACTTTCTCCAAACCAAGCTTAAAAACGAGATCATTGTTATTATAAGTTAGTAAACTATCACGAACTCATGTGGGCCAATTACTCACTTAGACTCCCTTATTCCTAGGTGTATCTCTTATATTTTATTGTTGTCTTGAATGATCACGAGGATGCATTGTTTGACTTATTTCGATAGTCATTAAGTCTGAAAATAAAGTGAACGATTTAATCAATAGTTAGCTAAAGGACAAAATCTTTTAAAACTGCTTCTCGGGACCTCATAAAGTTCATATCTTGGCATAACTCGTTTCGCGATTTGAGACCTTTCTCGGACCGATATTTGGCAGCGACTTCATACTTCAAACCTTGAGAGACGTTCATGAAATTATGGTCTTCTCTTCATAAAGGAATTTCTTCACTTGAAGTTTTGAGAGATTCATACTTGGACCATGACTTCTTCATTTTTCTCCAATCTTTATTTTGGACTTTGATATACAACGATCCGCCTCCTTTTATGACTTGGATCTATTTATCCTCATACCTTGTTAGGGTCTTTTCGGATACACTTCTCCATGACTTTTGGGGAGTTTTGCTTTACGTCGTGTGTCTCGATCCTTCATATTGATTTTCGATAAATGATTCTTCACATCACTTGGGATCTTTAGCAACAAAATATAGCCCTCATGCCTTGTTAGGGCCTTTTCGGACTCGCCAATCTTCGCATCCCGCTTCAATAAGTTATGCCTTGGCTATGAACTCTAATCCATACCGAGCAACTTTTAAACGATCTTGGGCTAGAAGCTAAGTAACTTTTCAAATCGTACAACCTTATTTATTAGCAGATAAATTTATTAGCAAGCGATGGGAGAATAGGCTCATAATTAACTCACATAAATTCACGAAAGAATACCGAACTTATAATTTGCTCTATCATCTCTCGTTCTCCACAATTTAAAATCTCAAGGAATGAGACTCGTGGATACTTAGCCTATTAAATCAAAGTTTTGGGTTTTCGAGTCGCCTATAGGATCTTGCAAATTCTTAGACTCTTTCAAGTTTAGAAATCGCGTTTTAAAGTTCCCTTGATAAACGACTCTCTAGGATCAATTATAGGAACTTGCGAAAAGTTCTTGTTCTTAACCCGTGAGAGTTAAGACTTTCGCGTTTTATAGCTCCCTATATAAAAGCTTAGCAAAACTTGACTTAAACACGTTAAGGATACTAGCTAGAGTAACTTAGATAAGTAAACTCGGGTTGAGTCAAAAGATTCACAACGTTTGAAAATTAAAACTACTTATTTAAGCATTTATTCTAATAAGGAAAGGAAATAACTATACAAAGGAAAAACTAATAGGCCAAAATAGATCAAAAATTTTGAAAAATGTCGAAAAAATTGATTTTCCAGTTAAAATGAGGACAAATACAGGGAAAAGACCACTTAACTTCGATAGAAGTCCCCCTACACTTAAGATAATCATTGTCCTCAATGTTTAAGCATGTGGGAGTAAACTCCCCTACACTTAGGACATTGTGCATGATAACTAGATTTTACTCAGGTTAAAAAGATTCGTTTTAAGTATGTCTAATCGAATTGATCTTAGTTCTCTATGTGACTTCGTTTTATTTTGGTGGAACGAAGATGTGTCGTTGTAGTGTTCAAAATTAAAAGGTGCAAAGACTTAAAAGTAAAAGTGCTCTTAAAGTAAATCTAAGTCTAATTAAAGTAAAGGTGCAAGTATTTAAAAACGTGACGGAAGTTAAAGGGCGCTAAAGTAAATGACGTAAACTTAAATCTATCTAAGGCAAACTTAAAGTGCGGCTAAAACTAAGGCAAGTCTAAAATAAAACTAAGGCAATTAATCTTAAAGTGCAATTAAAATAAAGGCGGGAAAAATAAAGCTTGAAAATAAAAATCAAAGACAAAAACTAATAAGAACCTGAATACAGCTCATTCGGAATAGACCTTTGTTTGGAACAATCACTCGTCCTAAATGTCACCTTCGGTTGAAATGATTCTTCTTCACTTGGAATATTACCAAAATCCTTGATCCGGAACTAATTGATCTGAATATGTCACTTATCCAAAACAATCCTTCGTTCGGAACTTTACTGATTCGGAACTTGTAAAATCTACCTTGATTCGGAAGTATTTTGTCACCCTTGATCCGGAAGTTTATGACTTCCGAATGAAACCCCTTGATTCGGAAGTTTAGAACTTCCGAATGAACCTTTCTTGAGTCGGAACTTACCCCTTGATCTGGAAGTTTATGACTTCCGAATGAAAAGTCTTGATGCGGAACTTGATCCTTGATTCGGAACTTTGAGTTGATTCGGAACTTTTGAGAAGTTCCGGATGAAACCCTTGGTTCGGAACTTTGGAGTTCCGAATGAATTCTCTTGGTTCGGAAGTTTTCACTTCGTCCGGAACTTTGAAAGTTCCGGATGAACAAGTTTGGCTCGGAAGATTTGTTGAGTTAAAATCTTCCGAATGAAGCCTTGATTCGGAACTTTAGAAGTTCCGAATGAACACTTTCCCTCCCTCTTGGTTCGGAACTTTTCCTGGAAAGATCAGAAACAAAGCAAACACTCCCGAAGAACAAGGAGATACAGTAACAGCAGAATAATAACAAATTTAATCAAAATAAACACAAACGATCTAACTAAAATAACAACGAATCAACAGTAATAACAAACAAACAATTTAAAACACGAAATCAAACAACTTTACCCGAAATAATCAAACACCACTTGGATCAAAATAAAAGCATGAACATGAACATAACATAAACACATGAATCAAAGAATAAGAAAGGTAGATAAGAGATTGACAAGATAAAATAAAGATTTGACAAGAATTAAAATGAAAACTTACTTGGAATTAAATGGTAAATAAGGTGCATAACATGAATTTAAATTGACAAGTAATGTAAATGACAAGATAAGTAAATGGTGGAAGGTCTAATTGTCACTATTAGCCAACAAGAAGGAAATGAGCACAATCCTAATCTATATATAGGGGAGGATTAAGGAAGCTTCCTCCCCTCCTTCCTTTCTTGTTAATTGCAAGATTAAGTCCCTTTTCTTCTAAATTCTTCATTAATTGCGTCATTAGTCCTTTTCTTCTAATCTTCTTTAAACTTGGACTTAAGGGACTTTTGGCTTCGGGATTTCTTCGAACTCGTCTTTAAATTCTTCAATAAAATAGACTTGAATTCTTCGGCTTTTGATAAACTTCCGTCTTTTGACTTTTTCTTTGATAAATCTTCAGAATTTGTCGTGGACTTCCGTTCTTTTTGCACTTTTGACTTCTTGACTTCGTCTTTCATCCTTTTCTTCAATAAAAGTCCGTAAATGCCCGTGAATGTCCGTGTTTTCTCCACTTTTCACCTTTTCATCCTAAATCACAACAAAAACACAAACCACGCATAATTCCGACATAAAAGACATAAAATACACGTTTTGGTCCGGTTATTATTGTAGTTAAGTGGTAGAAAAGATGGGTGTTTACACACCTATCAGTGCACTTTGTTTAAATCTCGCTAAGGAAAAGACAACTAAAGAGATTCCTATTTTAATATTGAGAAAATATAAAATAGTGAATCAAAAAGAGTTTAGGATAGAACCGGGAAGAAGTAGAACAAGGAATCACGGGTCGTCAAGAATCATCAAGAGTAGATCATTGAAGCTCGAATCCCTGATTAAGAAGTGAGGAGAGGAAATAGCAAACCAAAGGGTCTCCCCCTACACTTATGATAAAGAAAGCGAAAAGATAGATGCATGGGTTGCCTCCCAAGAAGCGCTTGGTTTTTGTTAACCGAGTCATGAGCCTGACTCGACCTTGATCATCAACGGAAGTAGCATAAAACATATCCACCAGGATCAAAGACATAGTTTTCGTCCATCAATAAACACGAGCTTAAGGCGAACAAGGCAAGCCAAATAAGAAGTGGCAAGGTTCCCTTAAGCAGTGACGGAGCACGGTGGAAGCAAGGTTGAAGTGGTGCAAGCATGTCTTCAAAATTTCCAAAGATTTTTCCTTTTATTTCATTAGGTGGATACTGAGATGGCTTAAAGACTTCAATACCGGGGTCGAACACCTTTTCCTTTAAGGGAAAATAGCACTCAGGCTCAGCCGAGTGTGAAGAAGATCCGCAAAGAAGCACAACCTCGTCCTCAGAATGGGGACAAAGATGTGTCAAATCATATGTGCAACGGATATTGGTGTCGACCGGTTTCTTCTCCTTTGACAGAATGTTCTTCAAATCCAAAGTAGGATCAAGACGATAATCTTCAAAGTCATAAGGAGGAGCATCACTCTCATGAGGGAAGTAAGTATTAAGAAATGCAGAGAAGTCTTCCTCAAATGAGTAATCGTCCAAAGTAGGATCGAGTGATGGCGGAGGATCTTCATCATGTGAAGAATCGCTCGAGAGAGTATCAGCCTCATCAAAATCATCGAAAGTGGGCATCTCGGGATACTCAGAAGTACAATCAAAATCATCCGAGTCTGAGCTAGAATCATCATCATCATAAGCATCAAAGACCGGTGGAGAATCATAAATGGGAGAAGGTTCCAAAGTAGGGAGAGAATCATCCACGTTATCTTCAAAGAGTGGATTATCGATAGAAGAATCGAATAGAGGATTGTCATAGATGGTAAAGTCATCGAGCACATTAATCATATTCACTGATTCTCGGCCTCCAAAGGATTTGCCTGTAAGCTTCCCCATTTTAAAAACTTTTGAATCATCCCCGACTCGTAAGATTAACTCACCTTCGGCCACATCTACTAAAGCTCGTCCGGTTCTCAAGAATGGCCGACCAAGTATTAAAGGAATACGAGGGTCCATTTCATAATCAACTACGACAAAATCGACCGGGAAAGTAAATGTGCCAACTTTGATAAACACGTCTTTGGCTATACCAACGGGGTAAGCGAGAGTGCGATTTGCAAGTTCGAGAGTCATCTTTGTTGGAATGAGGTCGGGTAATGATAGCGTTTTCCAAACACTCAAAGGCATAATATTAATACTAGCCCCGAGATCAGCAAGGGCAGTAAATTCTTCAGTTTTGTTGAACACGCAAGGCAACACAAAACGACCGGGATCTCCAAGCTTTTCCGGTAATTCTTTAAGAATAAGTGCTGAGCAGTTTTCATTTAAGCGTGTGTTGGCGAGTTCAATCAGCTTCTCCTTCTTGCTAAGCAATTCCTTGAATGCTTTGACAAATTTCGGCATGTGGCAAAGTGCTTCAACAAGGCTTATGTTGATGGTCATTTGAGATAGCATTTCCACATATTTTGATACTTGACAGTCATTCTTGGTTAGCTCGTTGGTCTTGCCTATGCGAGAAGGGTATGGGATTCTAGGTTTATAGGTGGAAGGTGAAGGTGTAGTCGGTAAAGGTTGGGATGTTGAAGGGTCCTTCCGAGATACATCGTCGTGACGAGGCGGAGACGGTAATGGTGTACTAATACTAGGTGTAGGAGGAGTAGGGATACATGGTGGTGGAGGAGGTGTAGATGATGGTGGTGGAATAGGTGGATCGACAATGGTAATTCCACTACGCGTAGTTATAGCACTCACATTAGCTCGCGGATTGGTGACGGTGTTTGAAGGTAGAGAACTTGAAGTAGAAGGTTGAGTGGCGGGCAAGAAACTAGCCAACAGATTCTTTAATTCAGTCGTTTGAGTGCTGAAGGAGGATTGAATATTATCGCGAACCTCGGTTCTGATGTCATTACCTTGCTTCAGGATATCTCCTTTCAAATTGATGATTTGGCTCTGTAGATTCTTGATTTGCTCACCTTGAGTTCTCATGATGGCGTCAACATCGGGATTAATGGGTGGGGTTTGTTGGGTGGGTGGTTGATAAGGGTTAGAAGCTCTTGGTGGGATTTGGTTGCTTCTATTATAGTTGTTGGCGGAGTTTTGGTTTTGAGGAGAAAAACCGGGTGAAAGGTAATTGTTGGATCGGTAACTCAGCAGATTTCTATCCCCTTGTTGTCTACCTTGGTAATTTTTCGGTGAATAATTACCGTAAGCTGCATACACATTTTCCGAATTTCCTTGAGTCGAAGGGCAATCGGTGTATGAGTGAGGACCGCCACATGTTTCACAAGGATTAGCAACCGCTTTAACTTGTTGTTGTTGTTGGTTTGAAGCGAGAAGCGTAATACTTTTGCTCATTTCGGCCATCATGCGGGTGAGTTCGGTCATCTCAGGGTTTGCTGAGGTAGAAGAAACATTGACTCTCGGGTTGTTCCTAGAAGAAGCAGAGGAATCCCAGTTCTTGTGGTGAGTAGTTGTGACAACCCTAGGTTTTGGGTTTGTCACTTGGTCTTACTTTTAGGTTATTTTATGTGTGCTTACTTGAATTATGTGTTTACGTGTTTATTTTGTGTGAACGAGGTTGGTGTGGTTATCGTTTATGAGTATAGAGTACTCATAAGTAAATCGAGGAACGGTTATTTCATGTTCATGAGCTCACAAGTGGTGACTATGAAATGAAAATGGTGATATTGTGGTGTTTACGTATACGTATAAGTATTATAGTAATAGTATTTTTTTTTTGGATTTACGGTTTAGCGTTTAGAGGTCTCGGGTGAGGTAATTATCCAAAAGAATATTTTTCGGGATGGTTTTAAGTCATTTAGGACTTAGTTATAAAGTTTATTTAAGAATTTGAGATTTTTTTTAAAAGTGTATATTTTCCGACTTTTACGGTAAAACGCGTAAAAACTGACTAGTTTTACGGTTTTGAGGTTTTGGAGGCTTTAGGAGCTGAAATAAATTAAGAAAAATTAAGGTAATATTAATAAGATATTTATTAATAATAAAATAAAGAAAAAACGAATTTTATGGTGTTTAGGTCGGTTTAGAAGAGAAAAAAAAGGAAAAAAAGAAAAGATTTATGGTAAGTGGGCTTTGGGTTGGACTAGGATTCACCCATACCCTATATAATGTATATACTAAACCAAATTCATTATTTTTCTCCTGGAGATAAAGGAAATTCGTGAGTTATATAAAAAATTAGGGTTCTTCGTAAAATTTTGGGGTTTTCATAAATCAAAGGTAAATCTTCATAACCCTTTTCAATTTAATTGTTTTTATGTTTAAATTAATCATTCTTATGATGGATTAGGGTTAGGGTTTAATATAAAAACAGTAAATTAATGTTGTATTAATCATAATATGATGATTACATAAGTTAGGGCTTGTAATTAGAGGGATTAGGGTTAATTAATGAGGTTGATTTTGTTAAACCCGTTTTTAAAAACTGGGCAGAATTTTGGGTCATTGTTTTGATCATATAGGGAGCTCTACAAACTTTTATCTTACGATCCACATACCCCTGAAAAGGTATTTGAAGTGGCTTTCCAATGAAAGAAACTAGAACTAAATTGGAGGTCGGGAAGTGGGTCAAAAACAGGTTACAACAGTCGGAGGTCAAAACAGTTTTGAATTCAGCCTGTTTTCTTTTTAAGTTTTGGGTTGTTTGGGGTACTTAGGGTTGCATTGGGATCTTCTCACGAACATGAGAGATGGTTTATATATTTTAATAAGGATCTGCACTTGGGCTAAGATTGTGGTTTAGGGTAAGACCCTCGAATGGTAATGAACTTTTCATACGTTTAAAATCAGGAAAACTGGAATGACAAAAGTATATATATATATATCAGGGCTTTATCAGTAGCTTTAAGGTTAGGGAAAGTGGGAGGTGTTAGCCAACATATGTAAGGGTATGAATATTCTTTTTACAGAAACCATGGGTATGTTTAAGTGGACGTTTGACTTAAAGTTTTGAGACCTAAAACTGGGACTGTTTTGTGTAAAATTGTGAACGGGATAGCTATTAAACTTAACCAAGTTAAGGACTTGTTAGGGAAGGGTAATGGGGTGTTTAGAGTTATAAATGGGGTATTTAAATGAGAGGAGGTTAGATGTCCATCATAGGTTGATGAACTATTTTAGAGGTTGGTTCATGTATTGATTTATGTGTTTTTGGATTATTAGCTTGGGGCTAGAGCAAGGACTTTGGAGAAGTAATCAAGTGAGTTCATAGTCCCATTTTACTACGTTTTTAAATGTTTTTTTTCCAGTATGGGATGGAGATGACACTTGTAATGTTCTTTAACATGATTTAGTACTATGTTATAAAATGTGTGGACATAAATGTGTTATTGTGTGACTTGCGTGCTTATGTGTTCTCATATGTGCTTTGGTACGTGTTCTGCTATGTGAATCTTGTTTGGATTGTGATTGGCTTTGGTACATAGATGTATGGGCGTCTATGGGACCAGTTGTGATGTGTGTGGAGCGTGGGGCACGATCCGTCCTGAGTACTTGTGCATCGTCTCTTCGGAGGCAAGATATCTCGACGGGGATATAGTTCATCTTCCACAGGTGGTGTGGGAAAGATCCGGATAGTGTGGTGTGTTCTTGTGCGTGTGACGGGATACTTCTTGATTGTTATAATGTGCTTTGTGAATTGTAGATGTGATTGGTACTTGGCTTGAGTTTTGTTGTGGATGCATGTAGCATGATTATCACATTATGGTCCATTACTATAAATTGTTTTTCTTCAACTTATTTACTGCGGATGGCAAGGTTTCTTATGATGTTCTAGATAACTTAAACCTATGTTCTCACCAACTTTATGTTGACAGATTTTAGTGTCATTTTCAGGTGAGGTAGTTGTGCAAGATGATGTTAGAAGTGGCTAGAGTATAGAGGCTACTAGGATTGCAATCGGAGGAATCACTTTCCTCTTAGATTTTATTTTGTGTTTTGATTAAGTGAACTTTGTGGTACCTATATGTTTGATGTTTGTTTATTTGTATGTCTTTGGTAAGAGGTAGGCCTGTTACCTACTTACCTAGACGCCTGCATTGTTGAGATATTGTCACGACATTTGTGTCGCCATCTATGATATTTCAATTTCATTTAGTTCTCTCTATAGACACGCTGTTGTTGTGATGATATCCATACGTCGCGCCCCATATTCCGCCATGGTGGGGTGTGACAGAATGGTATCAGAGACAATGGTTATAGAGAATTAGGTTGCCTAGTCGTGTAGCCTAGTCTATAGCTTAAGGGTCCCTGCATATAGGCGTCATAGGAGTATGTGTGCATTTTATAGTAGTTGATGTGTTTGAATATTATTTTCGAAGAATTTGTTTGGTTATGAACTACTATGGTTCATACTTAACTACATGTTATTTTCTTTACGAGTTTTGATTAGTGCGGGTGGAACCATGGTCGTATACGCTAGTCATTGTTGGATTTCGCTTAATTATGTTTTCATGTTCTTTATACATTCGAATTTTGTCTACGCTGGTTCAGCTAGACTACGAGTTTATGTGTTTCGTGCATTGGCTATGTTATTTTAATACATGGTATTTTAATACATGGGGTTTTGGATCTTATCTTGTGTAGTATTAATTTCTTATAAGTGTCATCATAGGAGGGAGTACATTGGTGAAAGGGAACATGTATAATTATGGAGGCCTACATAATTATATATGTGCCACAACACCACTGGACTTTCAAGTATGATTGCATGAAAGAGAGTTAATACATGCTTGTATAGTATATGTTGGATGGATTTGAGTGTATGTACGCTTATGCCTATGTATGTAAAATTATTTTTTACTTATCGGTTGTATTCTTGGGATGGTTGCTAGCTCGTTTCTCTTTGAGATGTTCAACTTCTGTAGTAGCGCATTTCTCGGGTCCTCATTTCACATGTTTGTTTGTACGGTACTTTTGGCGTGAAGGATTTTGAGATGGTGGAGATTTCTTTTTGGGGTAACGATGTCTTTTGTTTCGAGTTATACATGGTAAAAAAAAAATATAAAACTTGCAAATTGAAAAAAATGTTGTTGGTAGTCGATGAAATAAGGAAGTGTCGGGATCATGTTTCAAATAAGGTGGAATATAAAATCTTTAACATATAAGCATGACTCGGTTATTTTAAAATATTTTGGTTTTGATCACCTAAAGTTATTGTTCTTAAGTTAAAAATTTTGTTCTTATTTAGTGAAATATGTTAAAATCATGTAATTAATAGAGTTTTAATTTTCTGGAATTAAAATAAATTATGTTCTAGTTTTGGTAATTAATGGGGGGTTTTAGGGTTTAAAAATCGTTTTTTTTTTTTTTTTTTTTTTTTTTTTGTATAAATCGGAGTACGCAGAAACTGTCGCTAAACTGTCAAAATATGTCGCTAACTGTCAGAAACTGTCGCTAATGCCTAGGCAGATTTTGAGAAAAATCGTTTTGGTCATAACTTATTCGTTTTTAAAGGTTTTTGGGTGATTCAAAAGCCTAAAATTATGTACTCGGAACATACTTTTCAAATTATGTACTCGGAACATACTTTTCAAATATTCAGAAAGTTTCGTAATTGGAAGTCAGTAGCTTGGTCGAATTAATTGTACAAGTGTTGAGTTCAAGGTTAATTTTCGGACAACATGGTTTAAACTCGTGTTTTGGGTATATTTTGTGGTAATGAACACTTGGAGGGTTAACATAGAGATGAGTTGGGAAGGAATTTGAGAGTTCTTTAGACCTTATTATACGTGGTTATATTTTGATGAGTTTTGATTTATGGTACTTATGAGTAAGACTGAAATCGGGGTGACAGTGTTAAACCCGTTGAGTTATGTGACGGCTCCTAACTTGATTTCAAGACAGTTCTTGTCTGATGAGTTACGAGATTTAGTTAGGTTGGTTACATAACTTTATGGTTTTGATAAGTTTTCTCGCGGACGGTTAAGGCTCATGTGTTGTTGGTTGAGATTATTTTCGTGTAAACTGAGTTCACGTTTGAACGTGAAGGTTTTATTAGGGATATGCATCCTCGTTTGTTTGCTGAGAATAAGTTTGAGTTTGGGAGTGAATCTCGGGACGAGATTTCTATTAGGAGGGAGTGATGTGACAACCCTAGGTTTTGGGTTTGTCACTTGGTCTTACTTTTAGGTTATTTTATGTGTGCTTACTTGAATTGTGTGTTTACGTGTTTATTTTGTGTGAACGAGGTTGGTGTGGTTATCGTTTATGAGTATAGAGTACTCATAAGTAAATCGAGGAACGGTTATTTCATGTTCATGAGCTCACAAGTGGTGACTATGAAATGAAAATGGTGATATTGTGGTGTTTACGTATACGTATAAGTATTATAGTAATTGTATTTTTTTTTTGGATTTACGGTTTAGCGTTTAGAGGTCTCGGGTGAGGTAATTATCCAAAAGAATATTTTTCGGGATGGTTTTAAGTCATTTAGGACTTAGTTATAAAGTTTATTTAAGAATTTGAGATTTTTTTTAAAAGTGTATATTTTACGACTTTTACGGTAAAACGCGTAAAAACTGACTAGTTTTACGGTTTTGAGGTTTTGGAGGAGCTGAAATAAATTAAGGAAAATTAAGGTAATATTAATAAGATATTTATTAATAATAAAATAAAGAAAAAACGAATTTTATGGTGTTTAGGTCGGTTTAGAAGAGAAAAAAAAGGAAAAAAAGAAAAGATTTATGGTAAGTGGGCTTTGGGTTGGACTAGGATTCACCCATACCCTATATAATGTATATACTAAACCAAATTCATTATTTTTCTCCTGGAGATAAAGGAAATTCGTGAGTTATATAAAAAATTAGGGTTCTTCGTAAAATTTTGGGGTTTTCATAAATCAAAGGTAAATCTTCATAACCCTTTTCAATTTAATTGTTTTTATGTTTAAATTAATCATTCTTATGATGGATTAGGGTTAGGGTTTAATATAAAAACAGTAAATTAATGTTGTATTAATCATAATATGATGATTACATAAGTTAGGGCTTATAATTAGAGGGATTAGGGTTAATTAATGAGGTTGATTTTGTTAAACCCGTTTTTAAAAACTGGACAGAATTTTGGGTCATTGTTTTGATCATATAGGGAGCTCTACAAACTTTTATCTTACGATCCACATACCCCTGAAAAGGTATTTGAAGTGGCTTTCCAATGAAAGAAACTAGAACTAAATTGGAGGTCGGGAAGTGGGTCAAAAACAGGTTACAACAGTCGGAGGTCAAAACAGTTTTGAATTCAGCCTGTTTTCTTCTTAAGTTTTGGGTTGTTTGGGGTACTTAGGGTTGCATTGGGATCTTCTCACGAACATGAGAGATGGTTTATATATTGTAATAAGGATCTGCACTTGGGCTAAGATTGTGGTTTAGGGTAAGACCCTCGAATGGTAATGAACTTTTCATACGTTTAAAATCAGGAAAACTGGAATGACAAAAGTATATATATATATATATATCAGGGCCTTATCAGTAGCTTTAAGGTTAGGGCAAGTGGGAGGGTTAGCCAACATATGTAAGGGTATGAATATTCTTTTTACAGAAACCATGGGTATGTTTAAGTGGACGTTTTGACTTAAAGCTTTGATACCTAAAACTGGGACTGTTTTGTGTAAAATTGTGAACGGGATAGCTATTAAACTTAACCAAGTTAAGGACTTGTTAGGGAAGGGTAATGGGGTGTTTAGAGTTATAAATGGGGTATTTAAATGAGAGGAGGTTAGATGTCCATCATAGGTTGATGAACCATTTTAGAGGTTGGTTCATGTATTGATTTATGTGTTTTTGGATTATTAGCTTGGGGCTAGAGCAAGGACTTTGGAGAAGCAATCAGGTGAGTTCATAGTCCCATTTTACTACGTTTTTAAATGTTTTTTTTTCCAGTATGGGATGGAGATGACACTTGTAATGTTCTTTAACATGATTTAGTACTATGTTATAAAATGTGTGGACATAAATGTGTTATTGTGTGACTTGCGTGCTTATGTGTTCTCATATGTGCTTTGGTACGTGTTCTGCTATGTGAATCTTGTTTGGATTGTGATTGGCTTTGGTACATAGATGTATGGGCGTCTATGGGACCAGTTGTGATGTGTGTGGAGCGTGGGGCACGATCCGTCCTGAGTACTTGTGCATCGTCTCTTCGGAGGCAAGATATCTCGACGGGGATATAGTTCATCTTCCACAGGTGGTGTGGGAAAGATCCGGATAGTGTGGTGTGTTCTTGTGCATGTGACGGGATACTTCTTGATTGTTATAATGTGCTTTGTGAATTGTAGATGTGATTGATACTTGGCTTGAGTTTTGTTGTGGATGCATGTAGCATGATTATCACATTATGGTCCATTACTATAAATTGTTTTTCTTCAACTTATTTACAGCGGATGGCAAGGTTTCTTATGATGTTCTAGATAACTTAAACCTATGTTCTCACCAACTTTATGTTGACAGATTTTAGTGTCATTTTCAGGTGAGGTAGTTGTGCAAGATGATGTTAGAAGTGGCTAGAGTATAGAGGCTGCTAGGATTGCAATCGGAGGAATCCCTTTCCTCTTAGATTTTATTTTGTGTTTTGATTAAGTGAACTTTGTGGTACCTATATGTTTGATGTTTGTTTATTTGTATGTCTTTGGTAAGAGGTAGGCCTGTTACCTACTTACCTAGACGCCTGCATTGTTGAGATATTGTCACGACATTTGTGTCGCCATCTATGATATTTCAATTTCATTTAGTTCTCTCTATAGACACGCTGTTGTTGTGATGATATCCATACGTCGCGCCCCATATTCCGCCATGGTGGGGTGTGACAGTAGTCATGTTCTCAATTAACTCTCTACACTCCTCGGGTCTCCTTTTCATGAATGTGCCACCGGCGGCTGCATTTATCGTATCACGATCTCGAAAAGTCAATCCGTTGTAGAAAGTATCGATTAAGGTCACAGGGAGCATGTTGTGGTTTGGACATCTATCGATCAAGACATTATATCTCTCCCAAGCATCAAAAAGAGATTCATCAGGGTCTTGCATGAAACCGCTGATTTGATTTCGAAGGCTCGTGACCATGGATGGTGGAAAGTAGCGCGACAAAAAGCGTTGAGTCATGTCATCCCAAGTGTGAATAGAATTCTTCGGGAGACGATCAAACCATTTCTCGGCATGATGTGATAGAGTATGTGGGAAGAGTTGTAGGCGAAGTACATCCATTGTGGCACCAGGCAACTTCATGCTTTGGGTGATTGTAATGAACTTGTCGAGGTGTTTGTTGGCATCATCATCAGGCAATCCACGGAATGGGTTTGTTTGTACTTGCTGAATCATGTGGTGCTTCAACGAAAACTCAGGAGCGTTTATTTGCATCGGCGCAATCGGTCCTCCTCGTCCAAACATAGTTGGTTGACAAAGCTCCTCCATGGTCCGAAGATCGGGCTGTGGAAGAACATTGTTGTTATTATTATTATTGAGGTGCGGTGGAATGTTGTTGTTGACACCTGCCATACTTAAATCTTCTTGAGTCTCGGGCTCTTGATAATTAGAAGATCTAGTAACGCATACACCTGAAAATGCAAAAGAAAAGGAAACCAAACACAAAGACAATATATATACACAATAAAGATAAAATCTTTTTGGATTTTTGAAATTTTTAATTTTTATGGATTTTTATCAATATTTTTATGATTTTTTTTTAATTTTTTATGCAAGAAAAGTAACGCTCACAAGTGAACGGATCCCAAAAAGCAACGTGTCTCTCACAGAAAACCGTTAATCTTTACGAAAAGAGCCGGCAGCAGCGCCATTTGATACAAGGCTTTTGCCCGTATAAAAATATTAAAGTTCGTGTTCTCGGTTTCTTAACGAATTGATCTAGGCTCCCTATGTGACTCTATTGTTTTTGGTGAAAAAGAATATTTGGTTGTTTTTAAATAAAAGGTGCAAAACTTTAAAGTAAAGGTGCGTTAAAGTAAATCTAAGTCTAATTAAAATAATGGTGCAAGTATTTAAAAACGTGACTAAAATTAAAAGGCACTAAAATAAATGACGTAAACTTAAATCTATCTAAGGCAAACTTAAAACGCAACTAAAACTTAAACTAAGGCAAAACTAAAATGAAACTAAGGCAAATAATCTTAAAGTGTAATTAAAATAAAGACAGAAAAAATAAAGCTTGAAAATAAAAATCAAAGACAAACACTAATAAGAACCTGAATACAGCTCATTCGGAATAATCCTTCGTTTGGAACAATCACTCGTCCGGAATGTCACCTTCGGTTGGAATGATTCTTCTTCGCTCGGAATATTACCAAAATCCTTGATCCGGAACAAATTGATCTGAATATGTCACTTATCCAAAACAATCCTTCGTTCGGAACTTTACTGATTCGGAACTTCTCAAATTGCCTTGATTCGGAACTTTTGATCAACCCTTGATTCAGAAGATTCCGAATGAACAATCCTTGATCCGGAAGTTTCAGACTTCCGAATGAACACTTCTTGATCCGGAACTTGCCCTTGATTCAGAAGTTGGTTCGGAACTTTTAAGAAGTTCCGAATGAACAGCCCTTGATCCGGAACTTTGGAGACTTCCGAATGAACACTCACTGATCCGGAACTTTTGGAGTTCCTAATGAATTGCTTGATCCGGAACTTTTGAGTTCCGAATGAAGCCTTCTGATTCGGAACTTTTGAGTTCCGAATGAATGATTCTTGAGTCGGAAGTGATCCTTCGTCCGGAACTTTGAATGTTCCGAATGAAGCCCTTGGTTCGGAACTTTGGAAGTTCCGAATGAACAGACTCCCTCTCTTGATTCGGAAGATTTCCTGGAAAGATCAGAAACACAACAAACTTCCCGAAGAACAAGGGAATCACAAATAACAACTAATCTACCAAAGATTGAACTAAAATCAACAAACGATTAAGCTAAACAAGTAACGAATCAACAGTTAACATAAACGAACAATTTAAATCAATAAAACAAACAAATTTAACCATAATAATCAAAAACCATTTGGATCAAAATAAAAGCATGAACATGAACATAAACATAAACACAAAGATCAAAGATTAAGAAAGGTAGATAAGAGATTGACAAGATAAAGTAAAGATTGACAATAATTAAATGAAAACTTACTTGAAATTAAATGAATTTAAGGTGCAAGACAAGGTATTTAAATTTGACAAGAAATTAAATGACAAGGTAAGTAAATGGTAGAAGAGCTAATTGTCACACTTAGCCAACAAAGAAAAAATGATTAACAATCCTAATCTATATATAGGGGAGGATTAGGAAGCTTCCTTCCCTCTTTCCTTTTCTCTTAATTGCGTCATTAGGTCCTTAAGCATATATTCTTCACTAATTGCACCATTAGTCCTTTTTCCTTCTAATCTTCTTTAAACTTGGACTCTAATGACTTGTGGCTTGGGATTTCTTTTGAACTCGTCTTTAAATTCTTCAATAAAATAGACTTGAATTCTTCGGCTTTTGATAAACTTCCGTCTTTTGACTTTTTCTTCGATAAATCTTCAGAATTGGTCTTGGACTTCCGTTCTTTTTCCACTATTGACTTCTCGACTTCGTCTTTCATCTTTTTCTTCAATAAAAGCCGTGAATGCCCGTGAATTCCCGTGTTTTCTCCACTTTTCACCTTTTCGTCCTAAATCACAACAAAAACACAAACCACGCATAATTCCGACATAAAAGACATAAAATATACGTTTTGGTCCGGTTATTATTGTAATTAAGTGGTAGAAAAGATGGGTGTTTACACACCTATCAGCCACGATCACGAACAATAAATCGAAACACTAGCAACTCCTATCGTGAATCAAGAACCATGACGTGGACTCGTAATGAACTGATCGTATTCAGCCTATACAGGAATGTAAACCAAGAACGTATCGCAACCTAGAGATTAAGCCGAACATGAACTATATAGTTGAACTATATTCACCGGCGAACGAACCCGAACATGAACCAAAAGAACCTAACGTGAAACCAAAAACAGTGTGAAACTTGTTGAGGTCTGCTACTTTTCTTCACACGATCTTCAAATAGAACGAATGTAGAAATGTAAATCTTGCTTATGTTTTTAGAGAGAGAAAGAGATAGAGAGATGGTGGATTACACACACACTTAGAGAGAGAAACCAATGTTTACTATGTGTAAATAATGAAACCACACACCCTCTCCATCAAAGGAGAGGGTTTATATACCCAATCCTTGTGATGGGCTTGGGCTTACAATGTTGGGCCGGCCTACACATGTTGTAGGCTAGGCTTGACTTTGTTTGTTTAATAAAGATATCTAGACTACGAGCTAATACTTAATATATTGTCGGAGTGACCGAATCTTCTTAAATACGTAAAAACGTATTTCCAATAATCTCCCCCTAAGGGAGGTCACTCCAAACAAAGGCGTTACCCAAGTTACAATAATAAAATAAACCTAGCATACTATGCTTGTCTGGAGCTCGTAGTCTTCTTCTTTCTTTTCTTTTTATTTTATGGTGAACATGCTGATGTGATCTTTGATATCAATCTTGAGCATTAATCTCTTGCCTTGATCTCGTGCATCCATCACTTGTGATCTTTGCCTCTTCGTGACGCCATGTCCCACATACTTATACCTTCGTAATTCTTGAAAGCTTCAGAGTTTGATACAGCGGAAGACTTAACTTTTAGGCTTTCTTGAATTAAATGAGATATTAAGTGCATAAAGTATAAGCATGCGGGGACGACTTCTTCTTGGATCCCGCAACGCCACCGTCTTCAAATGCCGCAACATAAGTAGACACGAACGAAATGGCTTTGAACATTTCATTCTAATTCGGTAGCATTTTACCTCCGGTCGTTGAAGACCGTTGGACGATATTAGATATCGTACCCGTGACGGATAGTTTCAATTGAGTAACTTCCTGACAGGATTTCGCGGGTAAACCCGTTCTCTTTACTCGACCGTCCAAAGCTGACTGCGAATGTAAAGAGTGAATCATTTGGATAAAATTATCCGCATGATTTGAAGCCGTCAATTCATGTTCCTGGAACAAGTGAAATTCAATTAAGAACCGCACCATCGTTGCTTTCCAGTTGTCACGAGCTTGATTCGTATAGAATCTTGCAAGTTACCTACCAAGTGCTGTTTGTGGTTAACACTAGAAGGATTTCCACTCATCACTGTGAACACTAAGGTATCACTCTGAGTGTTCTGGCAAGATCACTAAGATATTGCGTAGAGGCCTGGAACGTGTTTAGATTCAGTTAAGAATTAAACCACTGTTGCTTTCCAGTTATCAGAAGCTTGATTCATAAAGAATCGTACAAGTCACCTACCATGAGCTTTTTGATATTCGCTCAAGAAGGAATTCCATCTTCATTGTAAATACTTTCTTATTACTCGGATGTTCAGGCAAGATCATGAAGATTTTGCGTAGGACTCTTAAAATCTTTCTTACTTTTCACAGTGTGTGAAGAAGCAAGGAATTATGAAAGTGTGTCCTAATGAGATATTTGATGATCTCAAATGGCTCTAGACTCGATCATGCACTTTGGATTTTAGTGATCGGAGGCTGGAGAGGAGTGCCACCTTTTCAATACCAATTTATTCGAAGTGAATAAATCGATAGATAACGTGTTGTCTCCGTGTGATTAAAACAAATACCTTTTGAGAGATATATGAGTTAGCTGGGATGGGTTGTGCATTGCATCACTGGGTCCATGATGTCTATCTTCAATATCGAGAATCATTAAAATGATCTCAATAGCATATGTGTTGACCCGGTTTCTGCCTAAAGTTGTAAGGAGGGCTTCTTTCTTTACACCCTTTATCTTTACAACTCTTTTTCATTCTTCAACCCCTTCAATGCTTACCAATACGTCATAACTAGCACCTTGTTGTGATTGTTCCAGTGCTAACTTAAGTACTTGGTCGGCATTCAGCTACGTTCACAATCTTTCTCCAACTTTCCTAAGGACTACTATTTCTAGCTATGGAATGTCCTTGGGAAGATTCCTCCGGTTCTGGAAGAATCATAGGACTTAACCTATCCTACCATCCTTATGTCACCACAATCTTCATCGTCGTGAAATAAATGGGTTTCGGGTAAGTATATGTCACCATGAAAATCCATTTTGATATGCAAATCCGTTTTGCTCCCCCTTAACATATGCCACGATATTCGAAAACATTTCGCACATGTCGGGATGAGCCAGCACATTGAGTCAAACCATTTGTGATAATATCCCATATTAAATCACATTTTCTCCCCCATATTAAAAATATTAACCCAATCGATGTTTTTAATATCAATTGATTTAATGTAGTTTTAACAAAAGTTTTGGGAAGAAAAATGCGAGTCCGTTTTATCTTCATGATACCAACTGTGTGAGATATGATATCGATTTGTAACAAGATCACATATTCACCATATTAAAAAGAATTGACAAGGTTGGACCTGATTGATGAGAACATCATATGATAAGATCAAATGGTTCTTGGCAGCATATGTTGGTCGCCTCGTCACGTCTGAAGTCATCTCTTGACACCACACGTACGATTGGTATTGTTGTCTTGACACCAACTTGTGAACTTGGCACGTTCGGCATCGAAGATTCTGAATGCTTGACAGTTGCTCCCCCTCAACTGTTGACCCGTGTTCTATCGAAAGAGCTGTAGTCGTCAGTTGAGTAGTCACATCGTCGAGTATGTAGATACCAATTGTAGATAGCAATGGTTGTAGAGATGATAGCTTCATAAAAACAAGACTTCTCTTGTTTTAACAAATAAATGCACTGAGGCGTACATAGATTTGTGTTAGACCAAGTTATAAAGTAAACTTGATCCCTTACAAGGTTTTAAAGTAAACCTTGCCCGAGAAAATTAATTCCCGTTGTGAGCCAAAGCTTTCATAAGAAATACTTGACTTTAATGTGAAAACCGGGTTGCAGTCAGAAATAACTATAAGCCATTAGGGCATGTTTTATGAAATATTTACAACTTTTGTACGAACTCTATTTATGGCGTCGTGTCAATATTAATCAACATTTCTAAGGCCGTAAATATTATCGTACCAAAAGACATGCCTTTGAAAAATAAAGTAAAAATATTTTTGGATGTTTCTAGATTTTTCAATTTTTTTGGTTTTTATATGGTTTTATATTTTTGTATTTTGCTTTTGTGGATAAAAATATAAACAATATATACAAATGATCACCAAGGATACGGAGAATAGTTTTACCACCACTATTCTTTCGCTTCATCTGCTAGTTCCTTTAGAGTCTCAGGCAAGAAAGTTCTCATTCCTAGCTTGTCGGCCAAAAATTCAATTCGAGCGCGATCTAAAGCCTTCGTGAAAATATCCGCCAATTGATACTCAGATCGGACAAAGTAAAGCTCGATTACTCCATTTTCCACTTGCTCCTTGATGAAGTGGTAGCGAATGTCAATATGTTTCGACCGGGAGAATTGAACATTGTTGCAGCATAAGGCAATTGCACTTTTGTTATCGCAGTACATCGGAATCATGTTAAAACCTAGACCATAGTCGGTTAATTGCGATCTCATCCAAAGAATTTGAGCACAGCAACCGGACATAGCTATGTATTCTGCTTCCGTACTTGAAATTGCAGCACTTTTCTGCCTTTTCGATGCCCAACTGATTAATCGATCTCCTAGAAGTTTCAATGTTCCACTCGTGCTACGCCTTGTATCTTGACAACCCGCGTGATCCGCATCTGCATATGCCATTAGTGTAATAGAAGAGTCCTTCGAATACCAAAGTCCCCGATTAATGGTTCCTTTAAGATATCGAAAGATCCTTTTAACAGTAGCTAAGTGTAACTCAGTAGGCCTAGTTTGATACCTGGCACAAATACATATAGCAAACTGAAGATCAGGTCGACTGGCTGTGATATACAGAAGAGTACCGATCATTCCACGATAAAGTGTCGGATCAACAGCAACTCCATGAGGATCTGCATCAAGCTTAGTTCGTTCCACCATTGGAGTATCCACGGGGTCGCAAGATTCCATCTTGTATTTCTTAAGCGATTCAAGGGCATACTTGGATTGATTGATAAAGATGCCTCTAGGACTCTGAGATATCTGAAGACCTAAGAAGAATGATACCTTGCCCATCATTGACATCTTAAACTTGGAAGACATGAGTTTCCCAAATTCGTCGGATAAAGTTTGGGTCGAGGCGGCAAATATAATATCATCAACATATATTTGTACCATAATCATATCTTTACCTCGTTTCTGAATGAACAACGTAGGATCCACCTTGCCTTTAGCGAAGCCTTGCGTAATGAGGAATTGTGACAAAAGATCATACCATGCGCGAGGAGCTTGCTTCAACCCATAGAGAGCCTTCTTAAGCTTGTACACATGATTAGGATAATTAGGATTCACAAAACCATCCGGTTGTTGAACATAGACCTCTTCCTTGAGTTCACCATTAAGAAATGCCGTCTTCACATCCATCTGATAGACGATCATATTCATATGGGCTGCATAATTGAGGAATAGTCGGATAGCTTCCAAACGGGCAACAGGTGCAAAGGATTCCATAAAGTCGATGCCCAATAATTGCTTGTATCCACGAGCTACTAGTCGAGCTTTGTTCTTCAATATTCCGCCTAACTCATCGAGTTTCACCTTGTAAACCCATTTCAAAGTGAGTAACTGCACTTGATCCGGGCATGGGACAAGTTCCCATACTTCAAGACGTATAAATTCATTAAGTTCTTCTTGCATAGCTTCTATCCAACATGATTGAGTAAAAGCTTGTTGCCATGTCTTAGGTTCAACTTCAGTGAGAAAAGCATCAAAGTGACAAAACATTGCACTTTCTTGTAACTGACTTCGTGTGGATACCGGACGATTAGGGTCACCAATAATAGAATCTATAGGATGATCCTTTGTCCACTTGCTGTCATGTTCACGAATCCGTGGATTGGAGTAAACCGTAGAAGGAGCTTCCTCTGAGGTGGACGACCTTGCTTGATTAGGGTCGGGAATTGGTACACCAAAGAATGGAAGTTCACGCATTTGAGCGAATTCCAAATCGTGATCATCATCATCCTCTTCATCATCAATAGGCATGATGTGGGTAGTTGTTACATGTGTTGGTTGAGAATTACTCGTTGATGGTATATCTTGACCAATTGTAGGAGCGACAACTTCGGTTACCGAAGCTATTACCTCAGGTTCTGGAGCAACAATACTGGGAGGAGTACAAAATTCATCAAAAAATGGTTGAAACAACGTATCCTATTCAGTCCTAGAAGGTGGTATAAATGATGATGAAGTAGGGTTGTTTGGGACAAGACCAGAACTAATGTTACTGGGTCCCATTTCATGAAGTGCGGGTTCAGAGCTGCTTTGCTCAGAAGCCATTGCTGTCAGCTCATCAAAATCAACATTCATAGTTTCTAGGATCTTGCGAGAGTTACGGTTGTAGATTCGGTATGCCTTCTTTGCGGGGGCGTAACCAATGAAAATACCAATATCAGCCTTTGGTTAAAGTTTTCCCAAATTGTCACCATCATTATTTGGATAGCAAAGAGAACCAAATACATGAAGATATGATAAATCTGGTACTTTACCATGGAGAAGCTCATAAGGTGTTTTACCATGGCGTTTACGAATTAGTGACCGGTTTTGGGTGTACACTGCTGTAGATACTGCTTCTGCCCATAAAAACAATGGATCCTTTGCGTAAATTAACATCGTTCGAGCAGCTTCCATAAGTGTGCGATTTCGCCTTTCAACGACACCGTTTTGTTGTGGAGTGCGAGCAACGGATGTTTCATGAGATACGCCAACTTCTTCATAATAATCACGTAAGATTTGATTCACAAATTCGGTTCCATTATCTGTACGAATGCGTCGGACAGTAGTGTTGAGACGCACTTGAATCATCTTGAGAAATCCGATGATGAATTTAGGTGCCTCGTTTTTTGCTTTAAGAAATTTCACCCAAGTAAACCGAGAGTAATCATCGACAATGACGAGGATGTACTTTTTGCCACTAAGACTTTCAACACGCATTGGCCCACAAAGATCCATATGCAATAGATAAAGTTTCTTTTGGTTGGTGTCTTCCGTCTTGGGTTTGTAAGATTTCTTAGTGCTTTTCCCCATTGTACACGCGGAACACAAATGATCCTTGTGAAATGATAGTTTAGGAAGACCACGAACAAGTTCGTTTTTCGCCAAATGATTAATAGCGTCAAAGTTAAGATGAGATAATCGTCGATGCCATAACCATGACTTAGTCTTCGATACTTTGGAGAGAAGACATACGGGAGAAGCGGCCATCATGTCTTGTAGAGACAAAGTATACAAATTATTCCCTCGAGTACCTTTCAATAAATCAACCCCTTCCAAATTACAAATGAAGCAGGTATGCTCTCGAAAAGCAACTTCTAGGTTTGCATCACAAAATTGTCCCACAGAAAATAAGTTGTGACCGAGACCTTCCACATAATACACTCTTGAAATTATAACATTACCAATATGATATTCACCATAACCCTTTATCTTTGCAATATGATCATTTCCAAATCTAACCGTGCCAAGAAACTTGCTGACGAAATTTATGAGCTGAGAGCGATCTCCGGTCATATGCTTGGAGCAACCAGAGTCCAAATACCAGAGAACAATCTGGACCACCTGTTTTCAACAACAACAGTAGACAATGCATTGGAAACTATTGGTTCCAGAGTGTTAGCAGATACAGATATATAATTATCAGAATTGCTAACATTTTTGAGATCCTTAGATTTCCTGCGTTTTCTAATGTGAGTTTTAGCACTAACAGGTTTTACTGTTCCAACTTTCTTAGGTTTTGGATTATTCGCGGGCACTACAGTGGGAGTAGACCTATTTAAAGGGCACTTGGTTCCTACAGTAGTGTCGGTGTTCCTAGTTAAAGGACACACTTGTGTTTTGGTAGTCTTGGTACTCCTAGTTAAAGGGCACACTTTTTTCACTTCAGTGGGAGTAATCCTAGTTAAAGGGCACATATTTCCTACTATAGTGAAAGTTCTACCAGTGGGACGCCACATCCAGCCAACTTGGGTTAACACTTTCCCAGTCGGTTTCCATTCTAATCTATTTTTCCGGGCATACATCTCATTCACATGGTCAATAAGGCAAGAATCATGACGACTAGAAAACATACATTCATTGCAATTCCAACATTTCAAGTTAGAATTCACAGTAGGCTTAGAACGCTGCACAACCGCAGAGCCTTTAGGTTTAGCTACATGATTCTTTTTATTCAAAACAGAAATAACATTCCTAGGATGGGCTTCTACTTTCTTCTTCACTTGACTACTAGATGGGGGCAAGATCCTATCATTCTTCTTGTTTCTTTTAAGCTTAGATCTTTGAACCTTAGTAGTGGTGCTTAGTCCTGTAGAAGGCAACACGGGAATATTAGAAGCTGGTTTTGTTTCCGCCTTATCTTTAGTGACCAAAGTTTGAGATGGTTTAGTCTTAGGGCCCTTGTTATGTGGTGTGACGGCAATAAGGTTCCTTTTGATTGCACTAGAGGACGATGCTGAGACCGTGGCTGTGTTATCCACAACATTCTTACCTTTTATAGTACGAAGTGTTTCCTTTAACTCAGCCAAAGCCAGATTTTTATCACAAATTTGTTCCCTCAAATCAGATATTTCCACCGACTTTCTATTCAATTGTTCAATCAATGATTGATTATGTGCAGTGGTATGAGCACATGTTGGCTGTAGTGAATCGAAAAGTCGTGTATTTTTCTGTTTTAAGTTATCAACTTTGGACAACATCTTGGAAACTCGATTATCTAGATCAAGTTTAAAATTCTCAGCGGCCTCAAGTACGTTCACACAGTGAAGCTCCTTAGATTTCTCTATGTCTATCGACAAAGATTTAGCAACCTTGTCACTTGGCTGACGCTGTTTTGATTGTAAATTCAATCGAAAATTCTTTTCAAAGTTTGCATCATCGATATTAACACCTTCGAATGACGTTTCAAAGATTTCTTGAATAAATTGTTGCTTGCATTCAAGCGAAATACAATGTGTTTGAACCTCATCAAAACGTTTTGAAAGCGAAGAATATGAATCTTGAAGTTTTAAAAATCCAGCGTCAGATTCGTGACAAGTACTATCTACCACATTATCCACAGTTTCAATATTATGCACAGTAGAATCATTATCAACACGTTTATTCACACAGACGGAAACAATATCATGAGACATCAGTTGCTTCAGAAGCTGATCATTTTGGCGTGAAACTCGTTCTATTTCAAGTAAATTGTTTTCATAAGCATCATCCATTTCATTGAAAACACGTTTAACTTCTTCTATTTCCAAATACAAATCTTGATCAAGATTACTAAGACAAGCTTTAACATTCTTTACAAACGGAATAATTTCGTCTCGGAACGCAGCTCTAGTGTGCTCAAAGTTCCATTCACCTTCCGTTATGGCCGAAGCCGTCGTACGTTCCAAAATGACCTTGTCAAAATCGGCTAAGTGTTGGTGTACCGCATTTAAGTTAACGGACGGCTTACTTACCGGTGGAATTAACTTCGTTAAATCCTTTATGACAAGTGTAGGAGACGTACTAGGAGGGTTTTCATTTGACAAACTTTGGGGCACAAGAACTGTCAATTCAGCTAATTCCTTTTGTAAGCGAATGCGGGTCTTTTTAGAAAATTGATCTTTGTTATGTTGATCATAATCAATTGTATGGAATTTTGAAAGCATCTTAGAATGAGTTTCATCCGCAAGTGATTGTGACTTCTCAGAACTACGAACAAACGGTGCTTCTTTTGATTTGCCAATTATGGTCATATCATAAAGACCGGGAATATATTCCTGAGCTTGTTTTGCATAACCGGGATTAGGTGGTAAATCTTGAAGACGTTTAAGTTCGAGTTCTTTAAATGATTTAGTTAAAAGATGAACCTTTTCTATGGAAGCGTATTGTTTTAAAAGCTGTTGTTCCTTGAATTTAAGAAGTTTGGTAGCATTAATTTCTGATTCAACCTTTTTAGACTCGAGAGTTTCGAAATCCATTTTAAGTTTCTGAAAATCATTGAAAACCGACTCCTTTTCTTTTAATTCATTAGAAAGATTAGCTTTTAATGATTCTATTTCTTTCAAGTGTTCAATCTTTTCAAAACGAAATTGGTCAAATTCAGAACATGTTATTTTCTCTGCTTGAGGGACCATTTCAAAAGCTTTGACCTTTTCTTTATGCAACGCAAGCTCAGCAGTTAGGGTGGAATTCGTATCTACGGATTGTCTGAGGGCCATATGCATTTGATCAATAATATGTTTAGGCACCATGACCAAATCATGTGGAGCATAAGATTCCATACCCGTCGTAGCATTTGGTTGAGGTTCACTCAAATGTGTAGGTTTGGGTACCACATCATTTGAATTACTAGTTCCCGAATGCTGTTCGAGGTTGTCATTTTCATGCCCAACTTGATGTTGGTTATCATCAATATTATTAGATGTGGTTGGTACCTCACTGATGACATCAAAACCGTAGTGAGAGAGATTAGCAACGAGAGCAGCTTGGGCAGAGTGAATGTCATCACAATCCGAATCGTATGCATCAAGATCGTCCGCTTGATAAGCTGCATTAGAAGTGGAAACGACTGCAATGCCTTCAGTATCTGCTGTCCCTGGGTCTGCAAGAAATGCCAACTCCTCTGAATCCAAAATCTTCCCCTTAGACTAAGCATCAACCAAATACATCTTCTCACGAAGCCATGCATCATCCCTTCTCCTTTTCGGCTGAGTGCATTCCCTAGCGATATGACCTTGTCCTCGGCAATTATAGCAAGTCACAACCTTTTTAGGACCAATAGGACTCCCATTTCCACTAGCTTGGGAATTCACAACTTGATTGTTCCCAGTCCTTGTAGGAGTTCCATATGAATTTTGCCTTCCCTGAGTAGGTTGCACCGTCACTTGACCATCTTGAACAGTGGCTTGTTGTCGAGGATTTGAAGAGGTGCGGAGCTGATTGTTTGTTGGTGGAAATCCTCTAGTTGCAACAAGTTTTGACAAGTAAGCAGTGAGATGGTTTAGTACATCAGCTGGCGTATCATTTGGAGTAAAGATCGGTGCTTGAATTGGTGGAAGTTCATTAGAGTAGAAAGCTTGTGCTGGTTGTGCTTCTATTGGAAAATATCCTTGCTGAGGAGTATAGCCCAATGGAGAAGTGTTGGCTTGTGATGGTGATGTCTGATATTGTGGTTGCTGTGGAAAAGATTGTTGATGAACACTTTGTTGATATTCTTGCTGTGGCATCATTGGTGGTTGATAAGATGGTTGCTGATAGATGTGTGGTGGTGGCTGCTGCAAGTATGATGGTTGTTGATAAGTATAAGCCATGTTTTGTTGAGAAGCATACATTGCAAGTGGATCATGAACTTGAGGTGTAGACAATCGAGCCTCGATCACATGGCATTCGTGTTGTTGAAGAAAAGCTTGAAGTTGATCCACATTGGTGTTATGCAAGTCCTTAGCCAATTTAACATCCGTCACGTATTTTTTCCATTCTGGAGGAAGAGTGTTCAAATACTTGGTGTTCAATTGAAAGGTAGGAATTGCCATGCCATAGATATTAAGCTCATTCAACAATAGGGTAAATCTCAGATAGTAATCATTGAGAGTCTCCCCTGGCACATAGGCAAACTTATCAAAAGTATCATAAAGCTTACACTCTCGTTCTTGTTTTGTTAACGAGGTGCCTTGCATGAGAACACGAATTCTATCCCATAACTCTTTGGCAACTTTATGTTTGCTGACGAGTTTGTAGACGTCTGGAGGAAGGGCTTGGAGAATGATGTTTGTAGCATACTTATCACATTTATCTTGAATCTTCATATCTCCAGTCAACTCACCCGTTGTGCGAGGACGAGTAGTTGTTCCTTCCGTCACAGTACCATAATCTAATGGTCCATTGAGCACCGATGCCCAAATTAGATGTCCATTCTCCTTGTTCAACATATAAAGTTCCATTCGGGAAGCCCATTCCTCATACATAGTCTTCACCAACATTGGTGGACGATTATCCGTACCCGAGAGGATGGACTTATCCGTAAGAGATGTGTACTCCATTTCAATAAGTGAAGATTTACAAAGTTGATCGATCAATGAAAGAAAGTAAATGTATTTGTTGTTGTGTGTTTAAGACCGAGAAATAATGTTAAAATCCCCTAAATTATGTCCTCGATAAACCAAAAAATCCAAGACGAAATTACACACGATAAAAATTTTCAAAAACACGTTTTTGAAAAACTGTTGGATCGTACTCAGATCGCAGTGGTGATCGTACTCCCTATGATCGTACTCAGATCGTAGTTGTGATCGCACTCCCTATGATCGCACTCAGATCGGACTCCCAGATCGTACCCAACGATCGTACCCTGATCGCACTCCCTTATCGCAACAAGTGATCGCACTCAGATCGGACTCCCAGATCGTACCCAACGATCGTACCCTGATCGCACTCCCTTATCGCAACAAGTGATCGCACTCAGATCGTACTCCCAGATCGTAACAAGTGATCGTACTAAGCAATCAGATTGAGGGATCGTACTAGGGATCGTAGTGATGGATCGTAGTGAGCTATCGAAGTCAAGATCGTAACTTGGATCGTACTAATGATCTCAGTTAGATCGTAACAACAGATCGTAACTATGGATCGCAAGTAGAAACCCCCAGGGTTTATGCAAACACAAAGTCAGATCGTACTATGGATTCCTACTTACCTTATTTCTCGGACAGTACAATAACACAATCAAATGAAGATTCAAAGCCAAAATATGAATCAAACAACCAAAAATTTTGTGTTTTTAACCCAAATAACAATACCAAATCACTATCACAAGTAATAAGATGAAGTAAATCAAGATTAACCCATATAAACACAAAAAAAAAATTCGGTTCGTGTGAAAAAGGATCAAAAATGGCGAGAATCAAGAACACAAACACAAGAACTAAACAATCATCCCATGACTCTTGATACCATTTGTAGAAATGTAAATCTTGCTTATGTTTTTAGAGAGAGAAAGAGATAGAGAGATGGTGGATTACACACACACTTAGAGAGAGAAACCAATGTTTACTATGTGTAAATAATGAAACCACACACCCTCTCCATCAAAGGAGAGGGTTTATATACCCAAGCCTTGTGATGGGCTTGGGCTTACAATGTTGGGCCGGCCTACACATGTTGTAGGCTAGGCTTGACTTTGTTTGTTTAATAAAGATATCTAGACTACGAGCTAATACTTAATATATTGTCGGAGTGACCGAATCTTCTTAAATACGTAAAAACGTATTTCCAATAACGAACCAATCTTGAACAAGAACACACGAAACAAAACATGGAGACGTAGTCACGTATACAAACAGCAACCGAGCAAGATCAAAGCCAATGCGAACCTAAATTTATTGAGTTTTGTTGTTCTCGACACCTTCTAGCTGATGTAGCGATTTTTTTTCATTTTTCTTTCTATTTTGTGATTTGATTCGAGAGATTCCGAAAGGAGGATAATGAAGATCTGTTTATATGATATTCTTTGCCAACAATGATGTCGTAATAAGCAGATTATGTCTTAAGAAAGGTATTGGGTGATGGAGCGTTTTGACATTGTGATGGAAATGACGATTTCACAAAGGTGATGATATACAATATTACTCATCATAACTGCCATCAAGATTATAGGGAGGTAATTAGGACTTGTTAAGACCTAATTAGTCGATGATTGGAATATCTCCTCACAAAAATAGTCATGGATTCATTTAGATAGTTATGGCCCAAAAACATCGGGATTTTGGACGTGACTTCTTCATGTCGTTTAAATAAGTTCAAATACCATATTTGCTAATTTGATTTAATGATCATTATTGCTAACTTGATTTAATGATCATTATTGCTAATTTGTTTAAATTGTTTCCAAAAATCATTTGGTCAATTACATGTTGCTTGACGTATAAAGCCATGCCAAATTTTAGTTGTGTTACTTATTACTGATGATTTATTTTCAAAGATTTTATTATGTAGCATGTAAACTTATTATTTCATATGAAATGATTTTTTTTATTTAAACTTTATATTATATTCAAAATGACTAAACAAAATATAAACCAAATTTATGGGTTTTACATAGAATCACCTAAAAACAATTGTAAAATTTAACCATGATCAACTCTTAACAATATGTGTGATAAAGAATTAGCGGGAAAAGAAATAACACACATAACTTCTTATTACAAAAATATGAGAGAACATACAAGAGAAATATTCATACACACAATATGAATATAGAAACAACAAATAAGGAAAATAAACTACATAAGCATAAACTACTCTAGCAGTGATAATCCTCCGAGATTGCTTAGGTTTTTAATTTGACTCAAACAACTAAAACACAAAGTATGCTTTAATTGGAAAAATAAGACGACGAGGCATCATTCGAAGATTTGTTCATGGGAACAAATATTTTGAGAGGAGGTCGAGTGAGAAGAAATTCAAGAAAATTTAGCTTGTCATACACACGAGAAAGTTCAGTTTGTTGAAATCGACAGCAAGCACACGAGCTTCCATGATGCAAAACAAAGTCGTTTGATGGGGGAGGTCCATCAAAATGAGAAGGTGGTGAAGGAGAAGGAGAAAGTGGATAAGAGAGGTTTTCACAATGCCTAGTGAGATTGGGGAAAGAAGAAAGGTCATTGAGGGGAGGTATGTTGCAAGGTTTAGGTGGTGGTGGAAGAGCTTATATTTCTCCTGTAATTGGATTGATAGAGAAAGTCTCATTCCAATACTCAATAGGAGAGAAAGAAGAAGTCTTACAAGGTTTGGGAGAAGAGGATTCATGATGATCCTTGTTCTTCTTGATCCAAACGGGTCGAACCGAGATTTTTGGTTTCTTAGAAAGCTTAGAAGAAGAAGCTTTAGGTTTAGAATAACGTGACAAGGAAATGTCAAGGTTAAGATTAGAGAAGTTAGACATCGTGAAGGATGAGAAGAAGAGCTCCCAAAAACAAGAGGATTTAAAGAAAATAGACAAGGCAAAGATTTGAAATGAAAACAAAATGTTTCAAGAAATGTTTAGCCAAAATTAGCAAACAAAGAATCTTGAAAAAGACTGTGGTCAAAGAAGAAAGACCAAAAATGAGCCAAAAATTGGCTTGCTGTCCGCGGTTCTTTAAATGAACATGCGGTTCTTTAAAGTTAAGAACCGTGCGACATTTAATGATCCGCCTACAGTGGACGTGAAAATTTAATTTTACGAAGTTTTGAGAAAAATAAGAATCTTTCAAAATTTTGCAAATCTTGAATGTTTACCTCTATTAGCACTAGATTATGCTTTGGTTGCACAAAAGGCACCACACTCACAAAGAGTGTCTTGACAAAGGGTGACAAAATATTTAGATAACATTTTGATCCAATTTTAGTCAAGTTTTAGAGGTTATGATAGATTACGGTTCAATTTAAATAAATTAAAGTTAATTAGTGTGAGCACATAGGTTGAAACCCACAAAGACCTAATCAGTTAAACATACTCATGAAAAACTCATGAAGGAAAAGGAAATACAAGAAATAAAATAATAACTAACTATTACAAAGTTAGTTAAACTAGTTCTTTATTTGGTTAACTTCCTTGGCTTGATTTTCATAAAAACACATTTTTGGAAAATCATCATTCATCTCCTAGAAGGAGGAGGCATGGAGAACAAAGTAAGCAAGAAATCTTGCAACCTCCTATGAAGTCCAAACATCTCCATTCTTAGATTTTGAATGATTTAGTTGTTATAGAGGCAACATGGACAATTAGAGCCATGAGCTTCTAGGAAACCAAAGAAGTACGGATCACCCATGAAGCGGGAAATGGGAACACCCAAAACTGGAGTATTAGAGGGAGGAGGAGTCATGGTGTCCAATGGTGATATGGGTGAGTTTGGTGGAGTGAAAGGTGAGGTAACCAAAGGCTCAACAAAGTCATTCTCAAAGGGAATGCTTTGGAGAGGTTGAGGGTTCACATCCAAGAGAGGACTTGGAGTGAAGGGTGAAGACAACTCATTCATCCTAGATTGGAATGAAGAGGAGGTAGAACCATGTGAGTGGTTAGTACCATGAGTAGAGCTAGTCTTGCATGGAGCAAGAGGTGGTGAAGGTGATGAAGAAATAAGAATTGGAGAAATCTCATTCTTGGGTATAAGAAAAGATGAAGAGCCAAGTTTAGGTAGTTTGATCTTAATCTTAAGGTTTCTTTTGGAGAAAGAGTGTTTGGAGGATCTTGTGAACACCATGGTTGTATGTCTAGGTTTAGAAGAAGGATTAGAGGAAGAAGAAGAAGAATAACCAAGAGAGGTTTAAGAAGGAGAAGGAATGATCCAAACTAGTAATAGGTTAAAATTCATTTTGATGAATAATGAAATTAGGTAGGCTAAATTAGGAAAAAGCTGATTTTTAGCAAAAATTTCATCAATGTTTACAAGGATTTAGAGAAAACAGTGTAAAGGAAAGATGCCATCCTAGTCAGTACATGCGGTTCCTCAAATAGGGCCGCGGTTCTTTATTGATAAAGAACCGCCTAATACCTAGAGAACCGCGGGCAGAGGGCTAAAAAAGGTGGTATTTCCAGCAACTTTTAACAGCACTGATTTTAAGCAAGGATTTAACAAGCCAAAGTAGACTACTCACCAAAATCTAGATAGCTAACTAACACAAAATTTACACAAAGTCATGTGAATCAAAGCATTGATCACACAAACACAGTAGGATTAAAATAATAAGTAATCCAAACACAAAGTATTTGTTTAACAAACCCGAATCTAAATGCAAGAAACATAAACAAGTCTAATGAAACAGAAATAGTTCAACATTACACAACATGTTAACAAACATGTCAACCTTGCATCATTACCATAGCTTCACTTGATCATTACTTCTTCTTTTCGCCGAAGCCCTTGATCATTTTCCCTATGCTCTTGAAAGCACCCCTTGAATCCATTCTATGATATTACAACTCACCACGCGTTTGAAGATTTAAACGATAAACGTGCTCAAGCCCGAAATTTTTCGGAAGATCACTAGTGGCATAGTGAGGAGGAGGAACAATATGGTCTAACCCGTCCATGAAAGTGTTCATGGATGGGGTGGAATCACTCGAAGAGCCAACGCGAGCACTAGTACCTACATCATCACCATCACTTGGCGACATAAGAGTGTCCTCATCGTCGGACTCTTGAGGGTCATTCCTTCTCGTACCTCTATCACTTCTAAGCTTTTGTGGTTGCACCGCTCGAATTGGTAGCATCACACGGTTAACCGGTTGAAAGAGAGAGAGATCAAGATCGGGGAAGTCTTGACCAACCCTTTTAAAAAGGCGAGTGAGGAGCATGACATAAGGGAGGTTTGTGGTTGGCCTAGAAAGAGCATAGTTGATCCGTCGAGTGATATAATATGCAAGATTGTACTTGGTGTCAGTAAATATGCAATATATCATATGTGCCATACACGCCGGGATATGATCCTTGTTTCCACCAAGATAAAACATATTTTATATAAGAATGTCAGCCCAACGGACCATACAATTAATAAGGTCGCTTACGAGTATCTCATAGCGATTCAAAGATCGCTTAGTAGAGTGAACACTTTATAGAACGGTTCTACCACGCCCTTTGGTGATGACTTCAAGGATGAGGTCAAGGTCCGGCATGTCGGTGTCATATGTATGGTTGTCGATACACTCATTTAAACCATCAATTCTCTACGAATTCGTGAATCGGCCTTGACCAACATATGGCACACCAAGTGCCTCGCCAAATTCCTCGAGAGAGTACTGAATGAGCTTGCCATCGATGATGAACTTAACAAATAATCCATTATCATTTGAAACAAGGGAATATGTGCTAAAGAACTCCAAGAGAAGTGAGTATAGATGACTTCATCAATATTTAATAAACTATTAAAATCAATTTGAGCAAACATGAACTTGATGTAGCCATAATCCTCAATGTCCTCATAGACAACTCTACCCTCATGGACAACTCTACCCTCATGAAAACAACGATTTTAAAGTGAACGAAAGGTATGACCAAGAGTTACTGCAAGAGTTACTGAAGGACAAATGTCGGTAAGATTAGGTATGTAACTTTTAGTACGTTGACGGTCTTGTTGATATTCCGAAGGCATGATTAATCACCTATAAACAACATAGAAAATATTTCCACAATCACTCTACATAATGAAAAAAAGTCAAAATCACGAGAATGTGTTTGATCAATTGCTTGACAAACAAAGGATTAATCCTTATCATTCCCATGTTCACAATGTACTAAATTCATCATTGACTAAAAATCAACCATGAATTTGAACATTGGTTTATCAAAAATTCGTTTTTAGGTAAGCATTTTAATGCAATTACCAATTTGTTCATGGTTTCATATCAATTCCATCATTTAACCAAAATAATTTAGTCAAAATTCGGATTGTTCTACAAGTGGGTTTAGTGAAATCGTAATGAATTCAAACCTAAGGAATCATAGTAATACAACTATGTCAACCCACATTCTTAATAAGGTTCCAATTTAATATTAATTTAAAAAAATCCCCACTTATAAAAATAAGAACCCTAGAACAAATTGATTGAAATTAAATGAATGTACTTACAACTAATTGATGTTGGAAGAAGGGTGAGTGAAACCCACGACTTAGAATCAATTAATCTTGAGTGATTGAACCTTTTAGAAAATAAAAAATGGTGGTTTTGAGGTGTAACCCGTCGCCTATGGAGAAGAAGGAGAGGGTTTTGTTTTGAAAAATGATAAAAAATAAAATCCAGGTTATTTTAGTCACTTAGTAGGCCACAGTTCTTTATTGATAAGGAACCGCGCATTTGTGCTGTGACAATTAAAGAACCGCCTACTGTGGGTGGTTTTTAACCAAGAAAATTAATGAAATTTTAAAAACCAAGTTTTTCTAAAATGCTTAAAATATGTCTCAAGCCTTTTGGAAAATCATTGGACCACTTCAATACTAAGTGATAATGCCTTAATGAAGGATTATGAGTTAAGTCGAGACCGAAAAAGACCAAAACGGAAAAACGACTACTCGTAAGAAAGAAACAAAGAATATAGAAACCAAGGGAAGTGAATCATGACCAAGTTCATTGCTCAAGAGACAAGTGACAATCTTCAAGTTTTAGAAACGAAGAGCTTGTGTCATATATAGTGGTTTAAGACGTGCCTTTCCAGCGTAAGTCTAAACGGCTTTGGTAATGAATCATACCAAGAAATTTTGATAAATAGAGTAAGATCACTTTCAAGGATAGTCTTAAGCTATTTCAAAATGTGATCTAAGTATAGATTCACTTTCTCTCCCACATGATCGGACAATTATTATTGCTAGGGTTTACAATAACAATATCCTGGAATATTTCAATTCCAAATGTGTAATATCCTAACTACAACTTATAGAGTAGTTTTGTATCTCAAGGGATTAATCAATCACCCTAGAGATGAGCTCAATTGCACATATTACACATGATATAGGGCCTACTAACCGTATGGGCGCAAACTATGGAAATCATGCTTGATACTTAAGCTACTACTAACTCACTCTACATCTCCTAAGTGAGTCAAGTATCCAAGCAAGAAGGTTTCAGAGGGTATAAGAATAGAATCACATACCACAAAAAAATGTCAAGGCAAGGATGCCAAGAACAAGCACATAGTCAAATAATGATCAAAAGAATGATCAATAGGGCGTGTGGAAGGACAAAAATGTACCTTAGCCGCAAAATGCATTCCAAGTCTTCTAAGAATCAATGCAATGCCCAAACATGACCAAAGTCACTATTAAGTCCTCAAGGACTAGTATCACTCCCATACATCTTGATATCATCACTCAATGATGTTGGAGATCAAAGAAGATGAGTCTTCTACAAGTGTAAGCAACTCAATCCACAATCAATTTAATGATTAATCTTCATTAGTACCTACACATAGCTAGATACAAACTAGTAGATACATTTCAAGAGTAAATCTAAAATGTATAAATACTACAAATCCAGATGAGATGCTATATTACCAATTAAAAGGCCTATTTTCAATGAAAAAATAGTTTTGACCAAAGAGAAACTTTAGTACAACCAATATTTCTAATTTGAGGAGACTATGGATCGATCCAAGCTTTAAAGTACAATATACTCCAAAGATCTTTAGTGACCATAACTCTGATACCAATTGTAGAAACTAGAAGGGGAGGGGGGGGGGGGGGGGGGGGGTTGAATAGTTTCTCTTTGTTTTATGTCCTAATTAAAGTTCCTTTCAATTAGGATTTTCCAAAACTACCTTTTACTTGAAAGCTAGTTTCATAATGATTAGATTCAATTCTAATGCATTAAAAGTGACAAGTAATAGATGTATGCAATGTAATATAGTAAGTAAGTAAAGGATAAGGAAATAAGCAACCGAATAGGGAGACACCAAGATTTATAGTGGTTCGGCAATGAAGCTCTATCTTCGTTCCTACTCCACTCCTCGAGTACACCTTACTCTAGATTTCACTATATCCACAAGCTCCCTTCTTGGCGGCGAAAACCTTACAATGTTGCTTACATTATTTTCCGACACTAAGATAAATGTCGAGACCTAAGCGTAGCTAGGACCAATCTACACACGTTGCCTACTTCACCATTTTCTGACACAAGGCTAGATGTCGAGTTCTAATCGAAAGCTAGAACCAATCTTCGTCGCCCATCTTCTTTTCCGACACAAGGCTAGATGTCGAGTTCTAATCCAAAGCTTGAACCAATCTTCACAACTCTTCACTTTGAAGCTAAGTGAAAACTCACAAGACACATACACAAATCACTTTGTAGTTTAGTGAGAACTAACACACAACACTTACAACTCAATAAAACATATCCAAGTATACACATGTAACTTGGATCCACACAAGACAAATCCAAGTATACACATATACAATGGATTTACACAAGACTAATCCAAGTATTCACAAATACATTGGATTAACACAACTAATCCAAGTATACACAAATACATTGAATCAACACAAGACTCAAATAAAAATGATGAACATGACTAGATCTAAGGTAGGTTGATCTTCATCAAAGCTTCATCTTTAATCACATCACAAGTTTGTGAGTGATCTTCTCTTTGGACAAGGTAAAGAAGGGGATCAAGAGGATAATCATAAGTAAACACACTTAACACATTAAGTGATCATTTACTAATGATTAGGATTTAGAAAAGAGAAAGATGGCAGAAAGATTGTCCAAAAAGGTTCTTGGAGAATGTAAATTTGATCCACTATTTATAGGAGACAAAGGCAACGGATATCTGAGCGCGGTTCCTTAATTGTGTATGCGGTTCTTTATCACTAAAGAACTGCATAGCTATATGAGGAACCATGGGTATAGACTCTACTCCTTTTTGTCATTTAGTGGTGTAGTAATATATGAGGTAAGTTTTACCTTCAAAGGATATTCCTATGACATTTGGAATATGCCATATCCGACTTTACATTGTCCATTTTAATAAAACTTTTTCTTAAATTTTTTTTGTCACATTTGACAAAATTTAAGTTTAGGCTAATGACTTTTATGATCATTAAACATGATTAAGATATGTTTGTGAAATACTTAAATGATTATTACTTTGATGATAGTGTTTGTTAAGTAATTCGTCTTACGATTGTCTTTGACGATAAATGTCTTTTTAATTTGTCGTGATCAAAACTAAGAAAGATTAGTTAACACTAATAATGTTTTTAGGCATCACTTGTATTAACATTGTTGTCTATTGTATTAAATGCCAGCCAAATGTGAATGAACATTTATTTCTCGGATAAAAGCTATAGATTATCAATCTATTTATTATTTTATCTCGGATTGAATTAGTTGTGTGACTTGATACCGGTTGGAACCTGACAACTAGACATTTTGTCATATATGTATTTATTTTTCATTTTTGCGTGGGCTCTAATCTTCCTCATTCACTTCACGTATCATATCATTTTTTGGTACAGTCATATATCTCATCCTAAATTCCAATATTGTCCACCCTCCTCACAAAAATCTCCACATCTCAAACTATAAAAAAAGCTCTCAATCTCTTAATAAAAAAAACAAAGCCATTCTAAATCTTCATTTGCATCTATACGGTGACTTGTTTCCATTGAGCAGGTTTACACATGTAATCCCCGTTGTCTTAATATCGCCATTCCAACACTAGGCTTTTTTTCTTGTCGTGGCGTGCTAAACGATTGATGGCGAAGACGATGAACGAATCCTTTAATAAACTGTTAGAGTTTCATTACATGATGTATCATGACGTGATATACAATCCGTTGGCACCTTATTAATGATGGATTTGGGCTATTTTGAGGTAATAGCGCCAGTGGCTATTATGTTGTTCATGGAAAATGCCCGAATCTTGATGTAAAAAAGTGCACAGTTAGAGAAAGGATATTATGTTGTTCAATGGGCTATTTTGTTCATGGGTTTCAGTTTTCAAGAAGATGGGAATAGGTTAGATGGATTTGTTGATTGGCATGTGACGATGGGTTTATGATTAGTTTGGTTTGATGAAGTTGTTGATGTTATCGTTGGTTATGTTGATTGGTATGTGACAACACTCAGGTGTTGAGATCCACCGAATCAGCATAAGAGACAGGAAATTAGAACAAAATCGCTGATATAAAAACGGTAACAAAATTAAAACTAAGCGGCACTGCAAGCAGCCACCCTTAAACTCCTGTAGAAGAGGGCGGTGAAGTTTAGGGCTACCCTCGACCCATTAGAGAGTCAGTGTCTCTGCACTTATGTTTTCTAGTTCTATATACACCTATGTCAGCACCAGAGAATCATTCATTAGTGTTTATAAAACTGATGTACGTATTTCTATACGCTTCTAGGAAAAAGACGTATAATGGGCAAGTATTAAATATTACGATTTAGGAAATTCGTAAAACCGATAAATGCAAGTTCGTTCTTGATGGAGGTGTGTGATGTGTGACAATATAATAAAATCAAGTTTGGATTAGTGTCGTTTTTGGTTTTTAAGAGAGAAAATTAAATACGAGTTACACTACGATTACACTACGACGTAAAACGTAAAAACGATGACGTAAAGACGTTAAACGCGACGAAATTAAAAATTAAAACTAAAAATTTATTAAAAAATAAAACTAAGTCTAAAATAATATAAATAATAATAAAAATTGAATAAATAAATTTTAAAACTTTTTATTAATTAAATATTCAATTTTAAATGCTAATTAAAGCACTAAAATTAAAAATAATTAACAAAAGCCTAAACTATTATTTTATCAAACAAATATCTTACTTATATTAATTAAACACTAAAAAGTATTTTTCCTAAATTTTAGAAACTATTTTTCTATTTTTTAAATGCTAAAAACACTTTTTAATCTAAACTAATGATTTAAAATAATAAAATAATGTTAAAATTAATTTGACTTTTTGAAAAATCATATTTTATATTACTAAACAGTAGAAAAATAAAAAAGTTTGAAAAAAGTAATTTTTACCACTAAAAGACAAAACAGTTTTGATTAAAACCTATTTAAACCTTAAATTAGTTCTAGAAAATAATTAAATAAAGTGAACAGTAAAATTTTTTTTAAAAAAAATCTTAAATTAATTTACTGAAACTAAGGAAATTTGTTAAACTGAAAAATATGAATTTTTTACACTAAAGGACAAAAATAGAATTAATAAAACTAATTAAAATTGAAATTAATTCTAAAAATATTGAAATAAATAATTTAATAAAAACTAACTATTTAAAAAATATTAAAATAAATTAAATAACACAAGAAAATTAATGAAAGATAAAGGATGAAATAAGTCCACTAAAGACAAAAAAACAGTAAACCAAAAGTGACCTGTCACTTTTCTTTGTCTTCTGGCAGATCAGTGGGAAAGCTATCACTAGCAGTGGGTAGTTTTTCCCACTGCTTGACCTTAGAAACAAGTTTTTTGGCGTTTTTTTGCTTGTTTGTTGGTTTTAATGGAAAGCAAAGGCACCCCTACACTCAGTGGAGTGTAGGGAGTCAGTTTAAGCACAAAAACAAATAGATCTAACACAAGAAAATCACTCAAAATGGAAAAATAGAGTTACTGTGATGCTAAACAGGTCTGGTAGGCTATGTTGCTAAACTAGTTGGCAAAAAAGTGAGTTTCACAACACCAAATCTTGATTAAATGCTAACCAAATAACACTTAACAAACACACAACCCTACATTAACGTAAACCCCAACAGATAACCAGATTTTATGACCTAAAACACTAGAACAACCTAGTTTATACCATGTTGAATATCTAAGCTGATTTTACCCAACTTTTTAACATGCAAACTCTATTTTCTATGTTGTCTACCCTAAACCAAGTCACCAACTATTAAAAATAAACCAAAAGTGAGTGACTTAAACCTATTTCAGTTACACTTGTATTACACAAGCTACTTAAATCAGTAAAGCCAAACACCCCTTTAATCTAAAATCTTAACAGATTTCCCAAAGAAACTTTTCAAACCAACTACAAGCCTATATAAAATTTATCTAACACGTGTTTAAGCAACTACTCCCTCCGTCCCACTTTAATTGTCCTCATTTGTGATGACGTATAGTCTCCATCCGGGTCATGAACCCGGCCCACGGGCATTACCCGTATCCGGCCCATCACAGATGGGTGGGAATAATGTTATTTGAGCTTATGGGCTTGGATGAACAGTAACCGCACACATGTGTGCGGCCCACGGTCCGGCATGACCGGTACAGGGTTAGACAGAATCATATTCTATCTATGAATAGGATTCACCCCAAAGAAGAGGATATTTACTCACCATAATTAGAAGATAACAATCAAATCAATTATGGTGCTTATCCTTTCCTTGGGGCCGAAGCATCAGTAACAGCCCATTAGGGTTGTCACTGCCTATAAAAGGAACCCTCAAGGGTTTCACAAAGGTATTACGTTCGATATACTCTCAACTCACTCGACTCCTATAAACCCTAACCGATTACTTACTCTCACGCCGGAGTCTAATCGTGGGAAACATTCCCACGGTAAGCCTAACGCGTGTTGTTTAGTGTGGAGGGTCCCAACCATACAGTTCACTTGGTGCAGGAGCCGGGACCCAGCCAACCCGAGTTAAGACTAATTCGGGTCTAGCAAGGATCACCCAACTTTTGCATCAACAAGTTGGCGCCATCCGTGGGACCCATTACACTAAGCTAGAGCAAAATCTCATCTTGAACTCTCAATGACGAAGGGGCATCCGCAAGCTAATCCCAGGAACATAAATCCTGGAAATCGGAAGTCCCAAGGGGAAGGGATACTCATCCCCAATCAATCCCCTAGCCGTCCAACGGGCGGACAGAACAACCGCAGTAGTTTTCAGTCTATGGGAGTGAAGAGCACGATCTTCATGACTCCTCCACCTACTTCGACCCTGGACAACCCTGACCGAGGGAGTGCGCCCAATCCCCCTAACAAGGAGCCGCGCAGACCGTCGATAGAGGAAGAAGTAGAAGTCCAACCACTCAGCGAGGAAGATCTCACTCGGGTTCTCACGCAGAACTTTGATAGGATCATCCCAGGGATTGCATCAAGGTTGAATCTAGGAAGGAACCTCCAATCTAGACTCAACTTTGGCAATGCCGGACCAAGCACCTATTCCCAAAATCAGAGGAAAAGGAAGACCCAGCCTCAGGAGCGGAGCCTCTTTGAGGAAACTCCCCAACCTAGGAATGTGTTTGAGCGCATAAGAGATCGCCTCATGCGGGAACTAACACAGTCTCGGGAAGGGGAGAAGTCCGACGGTTCACCCGAGCGACCAGATCTAGAACTGACCAGAGCCACTCGCCGCACAAGTGTGTGGGATAGGATGAACACTGGGAAGAAGGCTCCCGGCTCTTCTCAAAAGAGCGATCCTCACCCAAGAGAGGGGGCACCACCCCCTTCTCCAGATCCATCAGGAGAGGACTCGGATGACCATCCGCCCAAGCGTCGCCGACCTAGGCGTACCCCTCCACCACCACCAAACAATGATGAGTATTATGGTGGCCCCTATTATCGAGAGGCAGAAGCGGAGGTTCTTTACCGTCCGTGGTGTGACCCGTGGGAAGACCCTAGGCTCACCCGTCCATGGGCGGATCCCAGGGAAGATCCTTTTACTCTCCGCATACGGAACTACTCCGAGGACACAAAACGTCGCATGCCGGCGTGTGTCAAGACTTATGATGGAACTGGTGATCCGGATGATCACCTCAAAATTTTTGATACGCAGGCTAAGATCGAGCGATGGCCCATGCCTATATGGTGCCAAATGTTCAATTCAACTTTGATCGGCAATGCTCGTGATTGGTTTGAGGGACTCCCTCCGCGAAGTATTGATAGCTTCACTGAACTACGCACTGCGTTCAAGAATAATTATACTCAGCGGAAGAAGTATAATAGGGATCCGGTCTCATTGGCAACTGTCAAGCAACGGCCGGGAGAGTCTACAGAAGCTTTCACTGAACGCTTCAACGACGAGTGCACACGAACGAAAACAATGCCGGAACTCCTGAAATTTTCCGACTACATGCATGCCATAACAGACAGGGAACTAATCAGGCGTCTCAATGACAAGCGTCCGGAGAGGTATGATGACCTCATGGAAAGGGTCAGAAACTTCATAGAGGGAGAAACAGCGGTTGCCGCGGCCTACCCTTCCAAAGGAAACGGCTACTGGTCGAACGACCAGTCTAGGAGACAGTCGGGCGGTCAAAGCAACCAGAACAATAGTAGGGGCTCAGATTACAAGAGCCAAAACAAAGGAGGACGACCGGACGATAAGTTTACCCCTCTAAAGATGTCCTACCGGGAGATCTTGCTGACGGAAGGGGCAAATTTTCCGAGGCCTCCCCCAATGACGACTCCGCTGGACCGTCGCCAAGGAATCGTTTCTGCGAGTTCCATAACGACAAGGGCCATGGCACGGAGGAGTGTATCCAGCTGAAGAAGCATATTGAGTCACTGATCAAATCAGGTAAACTCAAGCATTTGGTTAAAGATTGGAAGGATGGAAAAGACAACAAGAAGTATGACAAGAAGGATCCCCAAAAGGACAAACCTTCGACCATATACATGATCCAATCCAGACAACGCCGCACGAGGCATAAAATTGGTCAAAAATTTTCACGCGGCAGGGAAATCTCATTCCCTCCCATCACAGCAAGCGATGTGATTGATGCGCCTCTCACTATTGAGATAAGCATTGGAACACACAATGTTCGTCGCATGTATGTGGATGGAGGGTCATCAACAGAAGTACTGTATGAACACTGTTTTGTGCAGTTACAACCAGAAATAAGAAGCCAATTGGTACCGGCCACGACGCCGCTCATTGGTTTTAGTGGAGACACCATCTGGCCGATAGGGCAACTGCGTCTGCTTGTAACCATTGGGAATGAGGAACACTCCACCACTGCGTGGATGAACTTTATGGTGATACGCTCACATTCTCCATACAATGGGATCATAGGCAGACCAGGTATTCTGGCCATACGTGCGGTACCTTCCACGGCACACGGAATGATCAAGTTCCTTGTAGAAGGAGGAGTCGTCACCATTTACAACACAATCATACCAGCATCCGAGTGTCATACCGTGACAACACCGGTTCCGCCCGTTCCACCCAAGGATGGATCACCACCTCCCAATTGGAAGGTGGCAATCCATCTTGATTATCCGGAATAGGAGGTATCCATAGGAGGAACGCTCTCGGATAGCGGCAAGAGGGCCATGTGCTCTCTATTAAAAGCAAACTTAGACATATTTGTATGGGAGCCAAAGCACATGACAGGCGTACCACGCGCGATAGCAGAACATAAGCTCCAGATCCGCCAGGGGTATCAACATGTCAAGCAAAAGAAGCACGGCCAGGCACCTGAACGCAGCAGAGTGATACTGGATGAAGTATGGAAGCTAGTGGACGCGGGTATCATGTGCGAGGTATACAACCACCAGTGGTTATCCAATCCAGTCATGGTCAAAAAACATGACGGAAGTTGGCGCATGTGTGTGGATTTCACGGATCTGAACAAAGCCTATCCACAGGATTGTTACCCGTTACCGGAGATTGACTGGAAGGTGTAATCTCTATGTGGATATCCCTTTAAGTGCTTCCTAGACGCATATAAAGGATACCACCAGATCCAAATGGCGGAGGAGGACGCAGAGAAGACGACATTCCATACCAGTCAAGGCGTATATTGTTATACGAAAATGCCGTTTGGACTAAAGAACGCCGGCGCTACATACCAGCGGCTTGTGGACAAAGCCTTTGACTCACAGGTAGGCCGCAACCTGGAAGTCTATGTGGATGACTTAGTCATAAAAAGTCATACGGAGGATGCACTTCTCCGGGATGTCCAAGAGACATTCGACACACTGAGGAGGATTAATATGAAGCTAAACCCAAAGAAATGCACGTTTGGGGCAACGGAGGGAATGTTCCTTGGATATATGATTGATCCAAATGGCATCAAACCTTGCCCAGAGAAAACGGACGCAGTAATACAGCTACCATCCCCTCAGACACGGAAAGAGGTGCAATCCTTAAATGGGAAGCTGGCCGGGCTAAATAGGTTCTTATCAAAGTCCACAGAGAAGTCACTACCCCTATTTAAAACACTCAAGAAGTGCATTAGGAAGGGAGACTTCCGGTGGACAAAGGAAGCCGAGGAAGCCTTTGGCCAACTCAAGCAACACCTTGCATCTCTCCCTATGTTAGTAGCTCCCCGGCCAAAGGAGGAGCTCACTATGTATCTCTCAGCCACACATGGAGCAATAAGTGCGGTACTAATGACGGATAGGGATACGGTACAAACTCCGGTCTATTTCATAAGTAGAACATTACAAGGGATGGAGTTGAATTACTCCTCTATGGAAAAATTGGTTTTGGCACTAGTGTTTGCTACAAAACGGTTGCGCCGATACTTTCAGGCGCACCTAATTGTAGTCATTACAGACCAGCCAATAAAACAAGTCATCTCTAGACCGGATGTGGCAGGAAGGCTACAAAAATGGAGCATTCTATTGGGGGAGCATAATATATCCTATAGGCCAAGGACGACTGTTAAAGGCCAAATCTTGGCAGATTTCTTGATAGAGAAGCCGGATGAGGAAGGACCAGTCGTAAAACAAGAAGAGACTCTAGCAGAACCATGGGTGTTATTTACGGACGGATCTTCATGTACGGATGGGTCAGGAGCTGGTCTCATCCTCACAAATCCGGAAGGAATGGAGTTTACGTACGCCCTCCGCTTTGAGTTCACAGCCACCAACAACGAGGCGGAATATGAAGCATTAACTTCGGGTTTAAAAATCGCCGCTAGAATGGGAGTCCGCAACCTTGAGGCCTACGTGGACTCACGGCTTGTCGCGAACCACATTCTAGGTGGATATGTGGCTAAGGAGGATAACATGGTCCGATACTTGGAGAAAGTCAAGTCACTCATCGCGGCTTTCAGCAAGTTTTCCATCAAGCAGGTACCAAGAGGTGAGAACAAGAAGTCGGACGCTCTTAGCAAGATAGCATCCACAAGCTTCGCCCACTTGTCCAAGCAAGTCTTGGTGGAAATACTCAAGGAAAACTCTATAACAGAAGGGCATGTCGCTACTATAGTTGAGGAGGATGGACCTACATGGATGACCCCGGTCGTCAACTATTTAACTAGTGAAACCCTTCCGGACGATGAAAAAGCGGCGCGGCGCATCAGAAGGAAGTCGCAGCACTTCGAACTTCGAGAAGGTATCCTCTATAAGCGCTCCTTCTTGCAGCCGTGGTTGCGGTGTGTTGGACCACGTCAGGCTACTTATGTAATCAGTGAGATACATGAAGGGTTATGCGGCATGCACGCAGGTCCACGATCTGTGGTAGCTCGAGCCTTACGAACAGGATATTATTGGCCTACCATGCGTAGGGACGCGCGCGACATGATTCGCAAGTGTAGTGATTGCCAAGTACATAAACCAGTACCGCGACATCCGCAGCAGGAGCTTACACCTATTACATCCCCATGGCCATTCTATAAGTGAGGAATCGACATCGCGAGACCATTTCCTGTAGCTGCGGGGGGAGTTAAGTTTTTTATTGTCGCGATGGACTACTTCACACGATGGATAGAGGCCAAGGCAGTCAAATCCATCACAGGCAAACAAGTTAAAAAGTTTGTTTGGGTGTGCCGTTTTGGCTTACCAGGAGAAATCATCTCGAACAACGGTAAACAGTTCGCGGATAATCCATTCAAGGACTGGTGCGCATCATTGAATATCAAACAGCGCTTCGCGTCTGTTAAGCACCCGCAGACAAATGGCCTTGTGGAACGAGCAAATAGAAGCTTGGGAAACGGCATCAAGGCACGTCTGGAGGAACGAAGTGGCAAATGGGTGGATGAGCTACCACATGTTCTATGGGCGCATAGGACTATGATCAAAACAGCCAACGGGGACACTCCATTTGCATTGGCCTACGGCACTGAAGCTGTTATACCAGCAGAAATCGGAATGCCTACCATCCGCACGGCGGAGGTTAATGTCGTCACGAACGACGAGCAACTGCGAATCAACCTGGATTTGTTGGCAGAAAATAGGGAGATAGCAGCCATCAATGAGGCTAAGTCCAAGGCTAAAATGAAGGCTTATTATGACGCCAAGGTTAAAGGTGTTTCTTTTCGACCAGGAGATTATGTCTATCGGGCTAACGAAGCAAGTCGAGCGGAGAATACAGGAAAGCTGGGCCCTAAGTGGGAAGGACCGTATGAGGTCACGGAAGCCTTAGGACGAGGCGCGTATAAGTTACGTGACATGGATGGCCGCGATCTGGAACGCACGTGGAACATCTCCAATCTCAAAAGGTGCTATCTTTGAAAGCTACGACTTCCGCATGGATACTTCGCTACGCTTGGATTTAATGAAGATCCATGTACTCTATCTGTTTTATCTCTTATGTTTCTTCTAGGTTCCTTTTTTGTTTTAAGACTTCCCATTCTTGTTTAAACAAAAAATGTAAACGTTCTAATAAAATGCCGTGGTGCCTAGCTAGCTCCACGGCTTGTTTTGTGTAAATTATTTTTTAGGATTTTGTTAGTCATGTGAATTTTAGTTGTTATTATAATATGCCATGCCTCATTCATATGCATTCATTCAATCACCGTACATGTACTATACGCCTCCAGGCGGGGTAAGAGGATTAAGTGAACCTACTAATTCAACTTGTCGCATATGAGGGATGCAACCCCAGCGACGCGGATCATGTATCCTTACTAGACACCTTACTCACAAGACATTGTGGTAAGTTCCGTATGCCGTACTCACGCAGTGCTTTGCATAGTAAAGACGCACGTCGCATGTCTAGTGAATTATAGACTTGCATGTATTTTCTCTTTTGTGTAAGACGTGACATGTCATGCAGTATCGGTATACGATATTTAACAAAATAAAAATACACAAGTTTCCAAATAATAACAAAATGGCCGTGGTCATCACGGACTTACATACAAAGGACAGTTCTTTCACACATGTCTTAGCCGTGTAAATGCACGGACGAATAAAAGCTACAAATGTTTAAAGGTTACAAACCAAATTGTCTAAAATAGATAACAAAGTAGGGGCACCGTACATGGGGGGGGGGGGAGAAACTTACCTATCTCCACTTGTTCTTCAGCCAAGCAAGGCAACCTCTCACCACGTTCCCTCCGCTTCAGGGCTTGAGCCGCATTCCTCTCCAGCACCCCGCTTAAAGGTTCTTCATCAAGTACGATCCTGGTTACGTCCTCATAGATAGGAAGTGTAAGGTGGCGGGGCGAGGGAGTGAAGGAAGCAAGGGAATGACCCTCATCTTGAGAGAACACCCCAAGACTAAGCTTTTCCGTGATCTCCATGTTTGATGCATCCTTTGTGGCTTCCAGCTCGGCCAAGAATGGATAATGTAGATCTCGCATTGTGGCCATGGAAGCAGTCATCTTGTTAGCAGCTTCAGGATTAAAGAAGGCATGCCTGGTGAAGTTCTCCTTTTTCTTGATTAGCTCTACGGCCTGGACCATTCCTTCATGGAGGCCGTGATCAATGCCATCCGACACAAGGCTCGTAAACTGTTGCACAAATTCAGGGGCTTCCAGCACCTTGGTAACGGCTAGACGTGCCCCGTGTCCTACCATCCACCTGCGGCCGGCAATGGCTGCTAGTAGTCAGGGGCATAGCACGTCGTCACGTTCGGTGGTAAGGGCATTTATTATCACATCTTTTTGAGCGGACGCCTCCCTTAGCTCTTTGGTCGTAACCCTCTCGTAAGCAAGCTCTTCTTGTACCTTTTCCAAGCCTTGGATTATTATCTGGGCATCCTCAAGTTTTTTGGTAAGCACGGATACTTGGCTGGAGGAGGACTTGGCGGACGCCTCTGCTATGGTCACCTATATGAGAAAGATTACTTGTTAGACTATGGTTCTTATGGAATGAGAGTGATGCGTCGTGGATACGTACCTTGGTTGTTGCGGCCTCAAGTTTTGCCTCGAGCTCGGCCACCTGTTGGTCATAAGCATTAGCGTGGGCTGATTGTTCCTTCACGGTCGCCTCGGCACTAGCAAGTTGGGATTGGAGGGCAGCAATTTGAGCTTCATTCTCTTCGATCATCCTCTCCATCCGTCCAACTTTCCTCTTGAGGGACTCCACATGCCCAAGCGCGGCTTTAAATCTCACTCTCATCGAGGTGCCCATTGCCATTTGATGTACCAAGGCGCCGTTATACTCATCCACCAGGTCAGCATGGCTTAGTGCATTCACGTCTCGTACCAAGCCTGGTGGGATGCAGTTATTGAGGTACTCACGGCATTCCTCGGCTTCCCTCATTCGTGACGCAGTGGTAATATTCTAAACAGGATTGAACGATTGAGGGGGGCCGGATGTTGGGAGGTCTTGGGAGGCTGTGGGGGTACCTTCTTCGAATGCAGGACCGGATCTTGTGACTGCCGTATGAAGCATAGGGTCTCTCTCCACTTCCTTCTCATTTCCCTTCTCCATTTGGGCATCAGGCGGAGGCACGACACCAGTTTGTTCATCCCTGCAAAACAAACATTTGGATACATATCACATATTGATTAAAGGAAATTCGTGGCTCTTACTTAGCAAGATGAAGCCTTACATGTTATTTCCTGCTAGTTCTGATGCATTCGAGGGAATCTGAGTAACTGGATCGACATGTGCAGCCCAGACCGTCTCAGAGGCCTGGGTGGTGCTCCCAACAGATTGATATAGGGGGTGATCCTCTCGAAGTTTTTTGGCGGGGGCATTGTGTTCGCCAACCTCGGCCGGAGCGACTCTTCTTACCCGCTTATTTTTTCTGCGGGTACGCTTAGCGACGGGCTGAGCTGCTGCTTCTTCAACCTCCTCTTCAACTTCTTTTTCGGCTTCCTCGTCGTCCTCTTCATTGACTTGCTGCACCTCCTCCTCATCGTCGCCCAGCATCTGGCGAAGGCTGGAGGTGGTCCGGTCAATATTATCTCCTTGCTCTTCCCCATGTGCGGGAGTGGCATTCTTAGGCGGCGAGGAGGGCCCGGCTCCTCCTTCGAGCATCCTATTATCATCATCCTCGTTGGAAAAATCGACGGGGGTTCTCAAGAGAGTTGTTTCTTCTTCGTCCGAGTGGGGGTCCGACACGGCTTCCAGAGCAACCGTCACGTTTCGGGTGTGCTCAAGGAGGGGTAATTCGTTCTCACGTCTAGGACGAGATCCCTCTGGTACGGGCTTTGGGTCGCCTTGACGTAGAAGTCCAAAAAAGTTCATTTCTGCCACAATCAACAAAATATATTAGGCATTACAAAATAATTGAATGCGCTTTTTGGTGTGCGGATGCTAACCTACCTTCACCCTGCCTTCTCCAAAACACAGGATATTTGTTGGACGAACCGAAATAGTTGCGGCTAATCCCTAGGAAATAGAGAAATGCTTCGGGGAGGTTTCTATGGAATCCTGTCCTGTTCAGATCTATTTCTCGGGAGTGTTGGGGGTTATATGTACTAACATGCGGCAAGGGGTCGTGGGATAACCTATGTTTGAAGGCATAATCGGCCGGCCACACTATCGAGTCAATGAAAAAGTAATGGTCGTACCAGTTTTTCAACGAGTCCATGGGCTTATTATGGGACTGGGGGCTGTTGGGAGATCGTTTCTTAAAAGATAGCCAACCATTTACTATGCTGGGGGTGTAAAATAGCCGGAATAGTTCTACGGTTGGGGAGATTCTTCTAGCACGACAAAGAATCTCGAATTGACTTATCTTACATGCGCCTATAAAGTGAAGCTGGCTAATATGTACATCATAATATCCTAATAGATCTATGAGGAAACGGGTAAACGGAATGCGGTAGTTGGCCGCATCAAAAAGGCGTGTGTATAGGCCAATTTTACCCCGCGGAGCCTCAGTTATGAGGTCTCCGGCGCCAGGGAGCGAGGGGTGTAGGTTGGTAGGTATGAGGTAATTGGTACAAAAGTGATCTAATTGTTCCTGGGTCATTACGTTGAGCACGGATCCAATTGTGGGGTTGTTTCTTTAGGCCATTACTAAATAAAAAGGTAAGGACGTGGTATTCTAACCTGCAGAGGAAGGGATCCGTGCGTGCTTAAGTGAAGCTAAGAAGAAAAGCTTTAATGGCAGAAATGGAGATAAAGACTGTGTGTTTCACACAGCCGTAGGGGTGGCTTATTTATAGGGTTGCCTCATGGGTCATGGTCTGTTGGATGCGTGACACGTGTTTGCCACTATCCTTAATCGTGTGGTTAGGGTGTAAGTGGCAAGTGAAACGTCAGGTGGGACCCACGGGTCATTTCTGACTCAGACGTTTACGCTGCTCGAGGTTCTGACTGTTTGCACTTTTTCAGTCACAATGGCAGGTGAACAGTTGTTTATGTAGGGATATGCGGTCTTACGTAAGACCGAAATTCAATGCTACATTTAATTTGTCTCGGTCATCAAGTGCGGCTGAGATATTAATGGAATATATTCCTAAATCAGGTTGCCACGTGCGACCAAAACAAATTCTTGGACAAATTATCATTCCCTAAAGATCTTTCTTGGTACGTCCAGGGAGCATCTTGATAGTCTAGAGGTTACGCCTACGGCTGTAACAACTAGACTGGGGGGACATGATGACGTATAGTCCCCAGCCGGTTCATGAACCCGGCCCACGGGCATTACCCGTATCCGGCCCATCACAGATGGGTGGGAATAATGTCATTTGAGCTTATGGGCTTGGATGAACAGTAACCGCACACATGTGTGCGGCCCACGGCCCGGCATGACCGGTACAGGGTTAGACAGAATCATATTCTATCTATGAATAGGATTCACCCCAAAGAAGAGGATATTTAGTCACCATAATTAGAAGATAACAATCAAATCAATTCTGGTGCTTATCCTTTCCTTGGGGCCGAAGCATCAGTAACAGCCCATTAGGGTTGTCACTGCCTATAAAAGGAACCCTCAAGGGTTCCACAAAGGTATTACGTTCTATATACTCTCAACTCACTCGACTCCTATAAACCCTAACCGATTACTTACTCTCACGCCGGAGTCTAATCGTGGGAAACATTCCCACGGTAAGCCTAACGCGTGTTGTTTAGTGTGCAGGGTTCCAACCATACAGTTCACTTGGTGCAGGAGCCGGGACCCAGCCAACCCGAGTTAAGCCTAATTCGGGTCTAGCAAAGATCACCCAACTTTTGCATCAACAATTTGACTTTTTAAAGTCTTACTTTTTTAACTTTGATCTTAAATAATTTTGTTTGTATTATGTAATATTTGATGAAATATATATATGCATGAATTAGTTTTTAAATGTATTTTCATTAATATCATTTTTTAACATGTATTATATAACACAAACAAAATTATTAAAGATTAAATTTAAAGAAAATAAGACTTCAAAAAGTCAAATGAGGACAATAAAAGTGGGACAGAGGTAGTAATAGACATAAACCAACCATTACACTAGCATGACTACCTACAGCAAACACATAGCATCAAATTCATAAGCATTTCACAATAATATAAGATCCTAACTAGATGGGTTCAATCCAAACCTTATGGTGGCTGATGCCTTCAAGGAGTCGGCTTATAAAGTTGCTCAATGACTTCTTCAATGAACTAGTGTAAAGGGCTTTTACCGAGGTTCTACAACAGAAACTAAAAGCAACAATTATGTCTTCAAGAAAAAGTGAAAGAAATGAAAATGGTGGCTCTTGTGTTACCTGCACACCACAACAAGTAAACAAACTACAAGTACATAAAGATTGGTCACAAGCTCATTTGTCAAGTGAGCTTGAGACTAGCTTTATGCACAGTAAGTGTGACAATAAAACTTCAAAAGACTTTTTCACCAAAAAGTTGGATAGGAAATACCTTTTCAAAAGAAATAAAAGTCGCCGACATCAAAATAACACTAATCATAAACCTTAAAATATTCTTTAATTGTCAGTTAAAGAACATCTAAGCCTTATAAATAATGGGTCTCAAAATCAGATTTTTGCCAAATTCTTTTAAACACAAAAAACAGCTTTGATAAAAATTACACTAAAGTTGCATTAAAAAGTAATTTTTTAATTTAAAAGCATGAAAGTAAAATGGAACTCAGAGTTATATCTCAAATGCAAGGTGATAGTTGTAAAATACGTCTTTTAGGAAAAAGAGCGTAAATAGGGTAAGTATAAACAAGTAGTTTAGGAAAACCACAAGTTATGACCCAAAGTAGGGATCGTTCTCAAGGAGGCTTGGTGTGTGTGTGTTAAGAGATGATTAACTTTGTGATTATATTTATGAGAAAAGAAAATAGAAAAGAGATAAGAAGAGAATGGCGGTTACGATTGTGAATTACACTAAGACGAAATGTCGTATACGTAAAACCGTAAAAAGTGGTAAAATTTAAAATTTACCCTAAAAATTCTTAGAAAATGGAAATAAATCCTAAATAATGTAATTAGAGTTTACAAAAAATCAAAAATCACTCAAACCTTTTGTTTAATTAAATATTAATTTTTTAACGCTAATTAAAGCCCAAAAAATCAATTTAATTAACAAAATGCTCAAAATGAGATTTTTTCAATTGTAAACCTCTAAAATGACTTAACTAAATTTCAAACCATTTTCGAAATTTTAAAATTAACTAAAACTATTTAAAAACAATTAGAAACTATTTAAACTTAAATAATTATAAAATTAATCTAATGCCAATAAAAATATTATAAAAATTGTAAAATTCCTAACTTAATGTATTCGCCTAAGAAAAATATAAAAACTTGAAAAATCTGAATTTTAATTTTTAATAATAAAATAATAATAAAATATTAATAAAAATCCAAAATTTATAAAATTTTTTAAAAAGTTGCAAACTAGTTTATTTTAACCTAATAAACACAGAAATGAAGTTGAAATTACAAAAATACCCCTAATGGGCCTAGAAATGGGCTAAAAGACAAAACAGTTCCTTAATGGGCTTAATTTGGGCCCAATAAGAAAAAGTCAACCAAATAAGCCCAAAACTTCCAGTATGACTCAAAACTTGATTTTAAGAACAAAACTCTGAAGGCCCAAAAGCTGAAAATGTGTTTAAGCTAGCTTATTTCAAAGCAGCTTATTCTTAATGGGCTTTTTGGCCCATTAAGCTATAAGCTGATGCATGAGCTAAAATTAGACACACAAGATTCTTTTGAGTTACTTAAGAGTTCTGTAAAAAGAAATTTGAAATAAGCACAAGGAATAAGCCTGAATAAGCTAAAAGCTATCTTCACAAAACGAAAAAATAGTCGTTTTCGAGTTCTAGGCCACCCCAAGAGCTAATTCAAGTTTCAAAAGCTTTTAAATGACTTAACTAAGCTTAATCACAAAAAGTTTTTCAATAAGCACACTCAATAAGCTGAAATAAGCAAATAAGCACTTAATTAAAAGTCAAACTTATGAGTTTTCTAGTAAAAAGTCAAAGCCAAGGTATGATAAGCTCCAGATCAAATAAATGGGTCAAATGATGAAGATCTATCACAGAAAATAAGTTGTTGCAAGTCTGGATAAGCCAATATGGCTTATAAATAAGCTGACTGACAAATTACACTAGCAGGGGCTAGTTTTGGGTGTTGAGCAGTGGGAACTTTTCCCACTGCTTGACTTTCTTGACTTTTTGTCTTATATGGCTTTTTTGTGGATTCAAGTTTCACAAAGGCACCCAAATGATCAGTTAATCATAAGGAGTCAATAACAATCACAAAAACACAATCACAATCAACCAATTAGCACAGTTAATTCAAAACATCACCAGATCTAGCCCAGACATGAACATAAGCAGTCAAGAGTTCAATAAGCTATTTTAGCAAGATTCAGCTAACCAAATTGCACCAAAAGCATACACCAGCTATAATAAATTCAAATGAACAGATTTAAACAGGTTTCATGCAATGGTTCAAGGTCTAGATCAAGATTCAAGCACAAAAAGTTACCGATGAACACTTAAACAAGCAAATTTTCACTTTTGCTGATATACTTGACCAACAAGCCAAATTCAAACACTCAAATCTTCAAACCAGGTTATATAAACTATGATTTAACACCTTTTAGCCCTAAGCATGCATATACTCTAGGTATTTCCAAAATCTTAGGTCAAAATCAGTCAAAACAAGTGAGATATAGCACAATCTAGGATTCAAGGTTTTAAAAGCCAACAACTTGTAGGTTTAGTATTCAAACAAGTAAATAACAGATACAAAGCATAAACAACAACTTCCAACAACACAATGGCAACCTATGATCTTAAACAGATAATCCCAAACACCCCTTATCTTTTTCAAATCAACTTCAAACAAGTATAAGTGTATTCCAAGGTTACCCAAGCCCAATCAAACACATAAACAGATGTAATATGCAGTATTAAGCAAGATTAGACCATAAATTCCACAAGAACACAAGCAACACACAAAATCACCAAAATCAAGATTTTAAGCAGATTGTGGGTAGAAAGGTTCAAACCTCAAGGATGTACATCCACACCCACGAATTTTGAGCTTATGTGCTAGCAAGAACAAGCACAAGCTTCCACAAACAACCCTGCTAAGATTCAACAAGGTTAGAAGCAAAAATTCATAAACAGAAAGTAACCACTTGGAAAATAAACTTGATTAATGCAACTCTTGTACCCCACACTTGATTATCCCCAAGTTATAAGCCTCGCAACACCTTGATATCACAATATCAGGGTGCTATGATCAACTTATAGCCCAAAAATTCCAAGGTGTACCAAGAACTTAGCAAAATATCAAGATATAAGGAAAATATGAAAACTTTTGCACACTCCTTTGAAAACAGGTTTTAGGATTCAGGTTTAGTTAACATGTAACATTAACAAGAAATAATAATGATTGGCACTTGGTTTCTCTTCAAAGTTTCAAACACTTTTCATTCATAAATGACAAAGGATTTACAGAACTTGAACAAAGGAAAAACAAGAGCAAGTGCAAATGTTGCACATCCTATGCCTTATATAGGCTACAAATGAACTAGTGAATGCATAAAAAACGTAAAACCCTAGCTAATGAAGTTCCTGAAATGCCCTTGAGGGTTTGAATATCTTGAACATGTGATGGATTCTTGGCTGGTTATGTGAGTTGGCAGTTGTTGTTATATGATCAAATGGTCCATAATAAGCTTAGAAAGTAAGCTTGTATGTGGGGCGTTGGATTCCCTTGGCAAATTTGTCTTCTTCCCCAACCTTGGTAGCAGGGGACTCATCATGTGACAAATGTGGTGACGTGGCATGGTATTTGTTAGCTGGGTTATGTTTTATGATCCCTTAATCATAAATCTAGAAAGTTATAACACTCAATTTTTGGTAAGCATGAAATGCCCAATTGAGATTATGAACATGAAGAACAAGGTTTTAATCCGTTTTGGTTAAGATTATGTTTAAAAACATGTTTAGGAGCCAAGGGATTAAACAAACCTTAAACCGGTTTAGTGGAGAGTGATGTGGCAGTTTGGTGTGTGGTGATTGGTTGGTTGGAGTAAGTGGGGCACGTGTCACCCCACTAATGCTTAAGGTAACTATCTTTGTCTGCCCAATTCAGTCCCTTGTTTCCTTCTTCCTTGCCACTTTGTATTAAACAGGCCAAAATTCGTTTTCCTTTGTATTTGAAGTTTCACTTTTCACACTTTTGCCGCAAATACTTTTCCAAAGTATTTTTAGGGGTATTTCTTGCCATTTTATGATTCTTGAAGGGTTGTTTTGGCATATTCTTCAATGATAATGGTCTTGACTTGTATGGTTGACATTTTGGAGGACTGAAAATGACAAGTCATGATTTACGAGGGACCATTTTTGCCATTTCTTCAAAGTTAAGGGTCCTTTTTGCAATTTGACATATTTAAAGGACCAAACTTGTAATTTCTTGTAACTTGAAGGCCTTCATGGTATGTTTGACTTTGAAGAGGACTAATATTGACAATTTAGTTTTGTTGAGGGACTAAATTTGCCAATTCTTCAAAGTGGAGGGCCCTTTTTGTAATTTTGACAAACTTTAGGGACCAATCTTGTAGTTATGAAGATACAAGGGTTTAAAGTGTCAATTCTTCAATATTGGAGGACCCTTCTTGCATAATCTTCAAATCTTCAAGGGTTTCTCTTGGAAAATCTTCATTAGGGCTTGGTTCATTGTGCGGCTTCGTTTCCCGTGTTCGTTTTTGCATGATTCTTGTGATCTTTTTTTATTTTCTCAATATCCGTACCTAAATACACAAGTAACAAACACAAGCATATATTTTGCCATTTTCATGATATTTAATGCATTAAAAGCCCTTTTTAGACGATGAGACTATGTATAAAAGCAGTCTCATCACTCCCCCATACTGAACCATTGCCGTGCCCTTACGCAATGCTAGAATAAAGTATCGTAGCATCTCCAAAATTCATTTTTATTTACTTTATTGAACGATAAACTAGCTACACTACTACTATCACTACTACTTGCGTTTTAGACATAATGTATGATTTTCATCGCAAAATGGGACGTTTAGGTTCATAGAACAAGAACACGTGAATGCTTTGTTATGAATAATTTCATCGTCCTCGATTTTCACCCCAATTCCATGCCAAGCGTGCAACGAGATCATTGTCATTATAAGTTAGTAATGCTAACACTACTCATATGCCCTAATCACGTACTTATCCTCCCATTTTCCTAATTTGTATCTCTTATATTTTATTTTGTCTTGAATGTTTCACGAGGATACATTGTTTGACTTATGCGATAATAGAGATTTAGGTCTAAAAATAGAGTCCTAACGGTGTAACCAAGACCATCGAATTAATAACCCTCCTAATAGACAACGATGCCAAAAAATTAAGTCAACAAGAAGGATCGATAAACACTGTTTTATAACGGTTTTGAACATGAGACTTATTACCAAGAATTTTATACGCCCCCTAACGGAAGGGCCATATTATCATAGGTTTACCTCCATCTTTTATTCAACTTCGCCATGAAGCTTTTATTATGACTTCGGTCTTGCCTTGCCTTTTATTATCCGCCTCATCGGTGGTTTTATTATGGCCAAAGACGTATATCCTCACGCAAAGGCGAATTTTGGATCTTTAAATCTTCAAAGATTAAGGCTTGATTCACTTTCAATTTTGCATAGATTTTTCGGCCTTTTGAGCTTCAAATTGTTTGCTTGATTTAGGTGAGCACTTGAAATCTTATTATTGGGTGAAGCTTTCGATTATTCGGGTTGCCAATACTTCAAAACCGTGACGCTGGAGATACCTTAATGTCTTCCCAATTTAATTACATGGAAGCTACTAGAAAAGACTAGAAACCAACAATCAAGACTAAACCGCTAAGTCAATGTTTCTTAAGTAAAGAAATATTTACAAGCGAAGGGAGAATAAGCAAACAACGAGAACACATGAGTTTTTGAAAGAATACGAGTACTCTACGTTTAGCATAGTAACTTATAATTGACCCTATTATTTCTCGTCCTCATTTAAGAGACTTAGCCTAATATAAGTTAAGGAATCGAAGCTAAGTGCTCAACACGCACGGTCGAGTCAAAAATTACTCTTATTCTTGCCATCAGAAAACCTACATTCGTCTTCAAACACTTATAAAACATGAGAAAATTTTTAAAATTTGGCCATTTTTAGCCTTATTTTGCAACAAAACAATAAACAAAAAGATAAACTTTGGAAAGCGTAAAGGTTTAGCAAGGCAAGTATCTATTCACCCCCCATACTAAAGTTAAACATTGTCCTCAATGTTTCGAGTCTAAGGGTTGGAAAACCCCCATACTAGAGACGTAGTCGAATGCTTAATCTAGCATGGAAAGGGTGTAACCGTTAAATTTAAAGCCGTTTATGAAGTGTGCTAAAAACCTAAGTTTAGAACATCAAAGGATATATCATGGATATTGAGAAAGTCTTCAAAGCAAACGATCGAGTGCTCCCATAAAACGAACACGAGAGGGTCCATTCGTGACGATAATGATCATCTAAAATCCACAATTCACAAACAACCACGGAACAAAGGTTGGAAGGGCACAAATCCCCACACGTTACTACATTAGAAAGAGATAATATGTACATAGGATAAGCATGAGACTCCCCCACGAGGCACCTCGTTTTTGATTACCGAGTCATGAGCTCGACTCGATCCCCTCAATACTAATTATCATTGGGGAAGGTGATTTGGTCGAGGTAGTTCAAGGATGGAACTTCCCCGCCAAAGTAGTGCTTCAACCTATGTCCATTCACCTTGAAATTGGGGCCATCATTTTGAGCTAGCTCGATGGTCCCATATGGAAAAACTTGAGTCACGGTGAATGGACCGGACCAACGGTATTTCAACTTACCGGAAAAGATTTTCAAACGAGAGTTAAAAAGAAAAACTTGATCCTCAATGTTAAAAACCCGGTTTTTAATTTTTGAATCATGCAACTTTTTAGTATTTTCTTTCTAAATCAATGAATTTTCATAAGCAATATCCCTTAATTCATCCAATTCATTTAATTGCATTTTCCGGTGTTTTCCCGCGGTCTCCATGTCATCATTACAATGCTTTAGGGCCCAATAAGCTTTGTGTTCTAATTCAATTGGCAAGTGATAATTCTTCCCATACACAAGCTTATAGGGAGTGCACCCGATGGGCGTTTTATGAGCGGTCCTAAAGGCCCATAAAGCATCGTCCAACTTATCCGACCAAGATTGTCAGTTCTCCCCAATAGATCTCTCCAAGATCCTCTTCAACGCTTGGTTTGAAACTTCGACTTGCCCACTCGTTTGCGGGTGATAAGCCGTAGAAAGACGATGTGTAACCTCATATTTCCTTAGGACCCTTTCTAATTTTCCATTACAAAAATGGGTTCCACGATCGCGTACGATCGCACGAGGGGTTCCAAACCGAGAAAACAAGCATTTCAAAAACTTGACTACCACACGAGCATCATTGATGGGCAAAGCCTTAACTTCCACCCACTTAGATAGGTAGTCAACGGCGACAAGGATGTACTTATTACCACGAGATGATGGGAACGACCCCACAAAGTCAATGCCCCAAACGTCAAAGATCTCACACACTTGGATGATATTTTGTGGCATTTCATCTTTTTGTGAGGTTTTTCCTTGTCGTTGGCATGAGTCACACGACTTCACAAGCTCATGTGCATCCCGGTAAATAGTAGGCCAAAAGAAACCGGCATCAAAAACCTTCTTAGCCATAAGATTAGAACCGTGGTGACCACCCGTGGGTCCCTCGTTACAAGCTCTAAGGATGTTAGAAGCTTCGGTACCAAAGACACAACGTCGAATTATTTGATCCGCACAAGTTCGAAACAAGTAAGGGTCGTTCCAAAAATAGAACTTGACGTCACGAAAGAATTTTTGTTTTTCTTCAGTCGTCATACCCTTGATGATGAAGTTGCCTGCATGGTAATTTGCGATGTCCGCAAACCATGGGGTGGAAGAATCAAGTTTAGAATTCACTACACCAAGTGTCTCGAGCGGAAATGTTTCGGTGATTTCCTTGGGCTCGTAAACACTTTGGTGAGGATCTTCCAAACGAGAAAGATGATCGGCCGCTAGATTCTCGGCTCCTTTTTTTTCAACGATTTTGTGATCAAATTATTGAAGGAGGAGAATCCAACGAAGTAATCTCGGCTTAGCATCTTGTTTAGCCATAAGATACTTGATAGCCGAATGATCCGTATACACTATGCATTTTGTCAAGACGAGATAATGTCAGAATTTCTCAAATGCATACACCACGGCAAGGAACTCTTTCTCCGTTGTAGTGTATTTTAGTTGAGCCTTGGTCATCGTCTTGCTAGCCTAGTGAATAGGCAAGAAGTGTTTTTCACGACGTTTCCCCAATACGGCCCCAATAGCGTAGTCACTAGCGTCACACATGAGCTCAAAGGGGAGGTTCCAATTGGGAGCAACAAGAATGGGAGATTCGGTAAGTTTCCTCTTAAGGATTTCAAAGGCTCGTACACAATCTTCGTCAAAGACAAAACGTGCATCTTTTTCTAGGAGATGTGTAATAGGTCGAGAAATCTTTGAAAAATCCTAGATGAATCGACGATAAAAGCCAGCGTGGCCTAGGAAACTCCTAACTCCCTTAACGGTTTTGGGACGAGGTAATTTGGCGATGACGTCTACCTTAGCTTGATCTACCTCAATCCCCGCTTTCGAAACCTTGTGCCCTAAGACGGTTCCACTTTTAACCATAAAATGACATTTTTCCCAATTAAGCACAAGGTTGGTTTCCTCACAACGTTTGAACATTCTCTCAAGATTCGACAAACACGAAGTGAACGAACTACCAAACACGGAAAAATCATCCATGAAGACTTCCATCGTCTTCTCGATCATATCATGAAAAATATCCATCATGCACCTTTGAAAGGTTCTCGGTGCATTACAAAGTCCGAATGGCATTCTACGATAGGCAAATCTTCCATATGGACACGTAAACATAGTTTTTTATTGATCACGAGGATCGATGGGGATTTGGAAGTAACCGGAAAAACCATCTAAAAAGCAATAGAAATCGTAACCCGCAAGACGCTCCAACATTTGGTCCATGAAGGGCAAGGGGAAATGGTCTTTTCGAGTGGCTTCATTCAACTTACGATATTCAATGCACACTCTCCATCCGGTCACGAGTCTAGTGGGAATTAACTCGTTGGCATCGTTTGGCACAACGGTCATTCCTCCCTTTTTAGGGACACAATGGATAGGACTCACCCAAGGGCTATCGGAAATAGGGTAAATCATTCCTGCGTCAAGGAGTTTAAGGACTTCCTTTTTGATGACGTTGTGAATTTTGGGGTTCACCCTCCTTTGACATTGGATTGCGGGTTTGTAATCCTCCTCCTTTAAGATTTTATGGGTACAAAATTTGGGATCGATCCCCTTAATGTCGGATAACTTCCACGCAATTGCCCCTTTGTGATCCTTTAGAACATCGACAAGTGCGGTTTTTTCATCATCCGAAAGATCTTTCGCAATAATAACTGGCAACTTGTCGTCCTCCTCCAAAAATACATATTCGAGATGAGGAGGTAAATCTTTCAACTCGAGGATAGGTGGTTCCTCAATTGAAGATTTGGGCTCGATACTCATAACCTCCTCGGGTGGAGGAAATGGGAAATCGTTAAGAAAATCCTTGATAATCGAGAAGTCCTCATCATTGTCGAGGTCTTCGTCACAAGTACGTGGAACATCGAATTCTTCCAACGTAAAACCACCACCTTCAAATGGAGTGAAGATTGGTGTCGAGTTATCAAGAATGGGATCTAACATAGTGGGACTGCCACTATTTTCATCATCACCAAAACCTAAAACTTCTTGTGAAAATTCCTCGCAAACAAAGTCAATCATATCAACGAGGTTTATGGTTGCAACGGAATAAACATGAGAAATTTGAGAATTTTGAGTTGCGTTTATAACAAGTTCCTCGTCGTTGAAACGTAAGGTGATCTTTCTAGCATGCACATCAATTAAAGCCATAGACGTATCTAAAAACGAACGACCTAAAATGAGAGGAACTTGAGGATCCATGGGAATATAGACAACGATAAAGTCTACCGGATAATAGAACTTTCCCACTTTCACAAAAACGTCTTCCGCCAATCCACATGCGGGAATTGTGGAATGGTCGGCCAACTCGATAGACATTAGTGAAGGAGTAAGATTAGGAAGGTTGAGCGACTTGAAGATTTCAAGTGGCATCAAGTTAATACTAGCACCAAGATCGGCCAAGGCATAACATTCTTCCATGTCTTGGATTGCACAAGGGATCAATAATTTACCGGGATCACCAACTTTTTGAGGTATGCGGTTAAGATAAACCGATGAACAACTAGATAATTGTTGCAATTTCTCCTTGTTGTTCAACATACTCTTAAAGTTAGCGGCAAATCGAGCATCATGACCAAAGCGTCGGCGAAACTCACATTTAAATGAACGTCACGAAACATTTTCATAAAAATCTCAAATTGATAATTATCACGCTCTTGACGTTTCTCCTTTCTAAGTCTTGATGGATAGGGCAAAGGTGGTGTGAGTTGAGGCATAGGCATAGCCTTTGGAATCTCGGGTTCCAAATGTGGTAATGGGTCAACCGTAGGTGTGTCATGAGCGGTACTTCGTGGGATTGGGACATGCTCCTTTTCGACCACCACCTCGGGTTCTTCCTCAACTGCATCCTTCGTAGGAGCAATTGGTTGAGGAGTCGGTTCCTTAAGTGTCTTACCACTACGTGTGGTAATCACTTTCATCTCTCCCTTAGGGTTCGATATGGTGTTGCTAGGAAGACTACTCGAAGACGGTTTGCACATAATTGCCCTAAACATAGATGAAATTTATCCTCAAACATGGATTGCCTCTTCTCGGCCTTAATCATCTCTTGTTTTATTTCATGTTGACCTTGTTCCATTTTTTGTTGATTTTGTTGTAACCTAGTTACATTTCCTTCCATTTTGTTTGTATGGATTTTAAGCTCATTTGCTAACTCGTTTTCAACTCCTTCTTCAAGTCGTTCTTAAACTCGGATCTTAGGCTAATGATTTCTCTTTGAATGTTGTCAAACCTAGCATCGTTCCCATCGGCGTATTCAACAAATCCATTTGGAAGATCTTTCAAAGTTTGCAAACCTTTGTTGTTGTTTTGAAAATCATTATTTTGATTTTTGTTTGAAACTTGATTGTTATTAGCCCCTTGATTCCCATAGTTTCCTTTGTAATTGTTTTTAAAACCAACTTGATTGTTTCGATAGTTGTTGTTAGCATTTTGATTGGGAGCAAAACCCGGTGGGGTCAATTGATTGGAGCGGGTAACTTGACCGTTTTGGTTGTAAGTTCCCGTGGCCGCGTAGGCACTCGAAGTGTTACCACCGTTGGTAATGCACTCGGAGAAATCATGACCTCCACCACAATACATACATGAAACCTCAACCGCTTTAGCCGTAGCGGGAGCACTTTGTTCTCCAACTTTGAATTCAATTAAAAGTCCTTTAAGCTTATCAAAGATTTTGTTTTCCAAGTTCGCCTCAATTTTGCAAGCATCGATGGTATTAGACAAAGAAGGTGAAGTCGAAGACGAAGCCTTACGAACAATCGATGTGTTACAAGGACTATACACCTTAGACCTATTCTCAATTATCACCAAAGCTTCCTCAACCGTTTTACACAAAAAATTACCACCCGCGGCGGCATTAAGATAATCTCTTTCATGATCAATAAGTCCATTGTAAAACGTGTCAATTTGATGCAAGTCGGAAAAACCGTGATGAGGAAACTCATGTAACATTTCCTTAAACCTATTCCAAGCCGTTGAAAAACTCTCATTAAATTCTTGTGAAAATTTTGAAATCTCATTTTTCAAATGCGTAGTCTTAGAGGGAGGGAAAAATTGGTTCACAAATTTAGAAACAAGATCCTTCCACGTCAATATAGAATTGGGTGGCTCTTTCTCTAACCAAATTTTTGCGGGCCCCGCTAAGGAATACGGAAAAAGCATCATCTTAATCGAGTCATTAGCAACATCCTTAAATTTGCAAGTGGCGGTAAGACGATTGAATTGGCGGATATGGTTGTGTGGGTTGTCCTTTTCATCACCACGGAATTTGTTGTTTTGAATCATCGACAAAAAACCCGTTTTCACTTCAAAATTCTCCACAAGGATAGCGGGAATCACAATAGCCTCTCCATAACCCTCGGTGGGTGCTTGAAGTAACTCCATCATAGTTCGATTCGCCATGGTTGGTTCTTCTCTTACGATAGGTTCGTCAATAAGAGACTCCTCACTAGAAAGATTAGGAGTAGGTGTTGACTCCTTTCGTTTTTTCGTTTACGTGCACGTCTTGCTTGGTTGCGAGTTTGCATAAACGTCACGTACAACGTGGGGATGAGCAAAGAAGATTCTTTTTGGTGTTTTGTATTTTTCAATTTTTTTGTGGTTTTTGATTGTTTTTACTTTTTTGGATTTTTGTGATTGTATTAAGTAGACAAAAATCTACAAGTCTCCTCCTTAATCAAATCTCTTGATTAAAGAAGCCTCAAGGAATGAAAACGATCACGTGAAGTGAACGCCTTCGATGACTTTAGAACGTTGGTGGAACACCAAAACGTTCAAGAGGGTTTAATCAATTGAAACCAAGAAAAGATATATGATACTTAGTAATACTTTGGGCCGCAAAACCCTCGATTAGCTTTCAATCTCAAAATACTCACAAGCAAGCGGGGAAATGAGGCGACACGAAGCACTTAAGAGCCTTTTTCCTTAGGGTATATTTTATAATACCCGCCTTATACCCACCTTATAGTTTGTATTTTTCAAAATCGAGCTTCACGAAAGTATTTATCTATTTTTGCCTTTGATTTCTTGTTTGAGATTCGAATAAAATGATTGGGTAATGACCTCCCAAGTCAAGGTTGTGTTTTCACACGTTTGGAGTACTTGCGAATTTATTGTTCTACGTATACAATATAGTAATAATATTCACACAAAAAACGAAAAACCGATAATACGTATTAGTAGAGTGCTACTAATACAAATAGATATTATGGCTATATATAAAAACAAAAATTTCCAAATCAAAACATAACACGCCTCCCTGGCAGCGGCGCCAAAATGATAGTTGTAAAATACGTCTTTTCGGAAAAAGAGCGTAAATAGGGTAAGTATAAACAAGTAGTTTAGGAAAACCACAAGTTATGACCCAAAGTGGGGATCGTTCTCAAGGAGGCTTGGTGTGTGTGTTAAGAGATGATTAACTTTGTGATTATATTTATGAGAAAATAAAATAGAAATGAGATAAGAAGAGAATGGCGGTTACGATTGTGAATTACACTAAGACGAAATGTCGTATACGTAAAACCGTAAAAAGTGGCAAAATTAAAAATTTACCCTAAAAATTCCTAGAAAATGGAAATAAATCCTAAATAATGTAATTAGAGTTTACAAAAAATCAAAAATCACTCAAACCTTTTGTTTAATTAAATAATAATTTTTTAATGCTAATTAAAGCCCAAAAAATCAATTTAATTAACAAAAAGCCCAAAATGAGATTTTTTCAATTGTAAACCTCTAAAATGACTTAACTAAATTTAAAACTATTTTTGAAAATTTAAAATTAATTAAAACTATTTAAAAACAATTAAAAACTATTTAAACTTAAAATAATTATAAAAATTAATCTAATGCCAATAAAAATATTCTAAAAATTTTAAGATTCCTAACTTAATGCATTTAACCTAAGAAAAATATAAAAACTTGAAAAATCTAAATTTTAATTTTTAATAATAAAATAATAATAAAATATTAATAAAAATCCAAAATTTATAAAATATTCTAAAAAGTTGCAAACAAGTTTATTTTAAGCTAATAAACACAGAAATGAAGTTGAAATTACAAAATACCCCTAATGGGCCTAGAAATGGGCTAAAAGACAAAACAGTCCCTTAATGGGCTTAATTAGGGCCCAATAAGAAAAAGTCAACCAAATAAGCCCAAAACTTCCAGTCCAACTCAAAATTTGATTTTAAGAACAAAACTTTGAAGGCCCAAAAGCTGAAAATGTGTTTAAGCTAGCTTATTTCAAAGCAGCTTATTCTTAATGGGCTTTTTGGCCCATTAAGCTATAAGCTGATGCCATGAGCTCAAATTAGACACACAAGCTTCTTTTGAGTTACTTAAGAGTTCTGTAAAAAGGAATTTTAAATAAGCACAAGGAATAAGCCTGAATAAGCTAAAAGCTATCTTCACAAAATGACAAAATAGTCGTTTTCGAGTTCTAGGCAACCCCAAGAGCTGATTCAAGTTTCAAAAGCTTTTAAATGACTTAACTAAGCTTAATCAACAAAATTTTTTCAATAAGCACACTCAATAAGCTGAAATAAGAAAATAGGCACTTAATTAAAAGTCAAACTTATGAGTTTTCTAGTAAAAAGTCAATGCCAAGGTCTGATAAGCTCCAAATCAAATAAATGGGTCAAATGATGAAGATCTATGACAAAACATAAGTTGTTGCAAGTCTGGATAAGCTAATATGGCTTATAAATAAGGTGACTGACAAATTACACTAGTAGGGGCTAGTTTTGGGTGTTGAGCAGTGGGAACTTTTTCGATTGCTTGACTTTCTTGACTTTTTTTCTTATATGGCTTTTTTGTGGATTCATGTTTCACAAAGGCACCCAAATGATCAGTTAATCATAAGGAGTCAATAACAATCACAAAAACACAATCACAATCAGCCAATTAGCACAGTTAACTCAAAACATCACTAGATCTAGCCCAGACATGAACATAAGTAGTCAAGAGTTTAATAAGCTATTTTAGCAAGATTCAGCCAACCAAATTGCACCAAAAGCATACACCAGCTATAATAAATTCAAATGAACATATTTAAATAGGTTTCATGCAATGGTTCAAGGTCTAGATCAAGATTCAAGCACAAAAAGTTACTGATGAACACTTAAACAAGCAGATTTTAACTTTTGCTGATATACTTGACCAACAAGCCAAATTCAAACACTCAAATCTTCAACCAGGTTATATAAACTATGATTTAACACCTATTAGCCCTAAGCATGCATATACTCTAGGTATTTCCAAAATCTTAGGTCAAAATCAGTCAAAACAAGTGAGATATAGCACAATCTAGGGTTCAAGGTTTTAAAAGCCAACAACTTGCAGGTTTAGTACTCAACCAAGTAAATAACAGATACAAAGCATAAACAACAACTTCCAACAACACAATAGCAACCTATGATCTTAAACAGATAATCCCAAACACCCCTTATCTTTTTCAAATCAACTTCAAACAAGTATAAGTGTATCCCAAGGTTACCCAAGCCCAATCAAACACATAAACAGATGTAATATACAGTATTAAGCAAGATTAGACCATAAATTCCACAAGAACACAAGCAACACACAAAATCACCAAAAATCAAGATTTTAAGCAGATTTTGGGTAGAAAGGTTCAAACCTCATGGATGTACATCCACACCCAAGAATTTTTAGCTTATGTGCTAGCAAGAACAAGCACAAGCTTCCACAAACAACCCTGCTAAGATTCAACAAGGTTAGAAGCAAAAATTCATAAACAGAAAGTGACCACTTGGAAAATAAACTTGATTATTGCAACTCTTGTACCCCACACTTGATTATCCCCAATTTATAAGCCTCACAACACCTTGATATCACAATATCAGGGTGCTATGATCAACTTATAGCCCAAAAATTCCAAGGTGTACCAAGAACTTAGCAAAATATCAAGATTTAAGGAAAATATGCAAACTTTTGCACACTCCTTTGAAAACAGGTTTTAGGATTCAGGTTTAGTTAACATGTAACATTAACAAGCAATAATAAAGATTGGCACTTGGTTTCTCTTCAAAGTTTCAAACACTTTTCATTCATAAATGACAAAGGATTTACCGAACTTGAACAAAGGAAATGATAGGTGTGTAAACACCCATCCTTTTACCACTTAATTTTGGCTAAAACAAGACCAAAACGCGTATTTAATATCATTTGTTTGGAATTATGCGTGGTTTTAGTGTTTATTGTGTTTTCAGAGCCAACCGGATGGATAATGGAGAAAACATGGGATTGCACAGGATTTATCGAAGAAAAAGACTCAAGATGAAGTCTATTGTCCAAGAGATGCAAAAGATTTGAAGTCACTGGGCCTATTCGAAGATTTATCGAAGAAAAGGACCAAAGATGTAAGATTTATATAAGTCGAAGAAACTCAAGTCCATTAAACGGAGAAATTAAAAGACGAGTTGAATTTAATCGACGACAAATCCCGAATCAGAATCGAAAACGTCAACTTTTCTGAAAAGACGAGAAGACAAGAAGAACGGGAGAAAGCCCACTTCACCAACCAAAGGGAACACCTATATAAAGGGTTCCCCTCACACACACTTTGCAGTTAGTTTTTTAGTTTTTTCTCTCCTTCTTTTTCTCCCTTTCTGTTTCGTAGACATCACCAACACCACTAGGGTGTTTGGTGATTTTGATCTTTGTTTTTCAATCTTGTAATTTTAATCTTTGTTTTGTGATTGTTAAAACCTTAATCATTCAATACATCAATCTATTTCATTTCATCTTGTTCATCTTTCCTCTTTTTATTCAAGTTGTTAAGTTCTTATTTGATTGATTTGATCTTTAAAAAGTTGTTGAATTTGTGTTTTTACTGTTGGGATTTGTTATTTATGGTAGTTAAATGATTATTGGTTAATTTGGTAAAACCTTTTTGATTATTTAGCTTGATTTTGGATTAAAACGCGTTACCCTGTTTTTTTCTGAAGTTACTGTTCTTTTTCCCAGAAGTTCCGGATGAACTCAAACTTCCGGATGAACAAGTACTTCCGGATGAACTAAAAGTTCCGGACGAACAAAATCTTCCGAATGAGTTTTTCTTTTCAAAAGTTCCGAATCAATTCCCAAAAGTTCCGAATGAGTTTATGTTAAAAAGTTCCGAATCAGTTTTTAAAACTTCCGAATGAACACAAACTTCCGAATGAGTACAAAGTTCCGGATGAACCCAAACTTCCGAATGAGTCTCAAAAGTTCCGAATCAATTCATAGTTCCGAATAAACTTCCGACTCAAAGTTCCGAAGAAAGTTCCGGATCAACTTCCGAAGAAAGTTCCGAATGAAGGTTCCGAGTGAAGTTCCGAGTGAAGGTTCCGAGTAAACTACCGAACGAAGTTCCGAATCAAGGGTTCCGAACCAAGTTCCGAGTGAACTTCCGAATCAAGGTCAAACTTTCGAATCAAATTTCTTTTGAGTATTTCTAAGGTTTACTTACTGTTTCTCCAGTTCATACTTTAATTTTAATTTTAATTTTATATTTAATTCAAGTTTTATTAATTGTTATTAATTTAATTGCTTTTAAATTTAAGTTTACATTTTAATGCATTTAAAACTTTTAGTAGACTAGAAAATCACTCCCCTTTTTAGTAACCAAGAACAATCATTCCACTTAGAACCAAGATCAATTCGAGAGGATATCGAGAGACAAAATTTAACCCAATGAAAAACCATGTATCAGGAAACATCAAGAGCAAGTGCAAATGTTGCACATCCTATGCCTTATATAGGCCACAAATGAACTAGTGAAAGCATAAAAACGTAAAACCCTAGCTAATGAAGTTCCTGAAATGCCCTTGAGGGTTTGAATATCTTGAACATGTGATGGATTCTTGGTTGGTTGTGTGAGTTGGTAGTTGTTGTTATATGATCAAATGGTCCATAATAAGCTTAGAAAGTAAGCTAGTATGTGGGGCGTTGGATTCCCTTGGCAAATTTGTCTTCTTCCTCAACCTTGGTAGCAGGGGACTCATCATGTGACAAATGTGGTGACGTGGCATGGTATTTGTTAGTTGGGTTATGTTTTATGATCCATTAATCATAAATCTGAAAAGTTATAACACTCAATTTTTGGTAAGCATGAAATGCCCAATTGAGATTATGAACATGAAGAACAAGGTTTTAATCCGTTTTTGGTTAAGATTATGTTTAAAAACATGCTTTGGCACCAAGGGATTAAACAAACCTTAAACCGGTTTAGTGGAGAGTGATGTGGCAGTTTGGTGTGTGGTGATTGGTTGGTTGGAGTAAGTGGGGCACGTGTCACCCCACTAATGGTTAAGGTAACTATCTTTGTCTGCCCAATTTAGTCCCTTGTTTCCTTCTTCTTTGCCACTTTGTATTAAACAGGCCAAAATTCGTTTTCCTTTGTATTTGAAGTTTCACTTTTCACACTTTTGCCCCAAATACTTTTCCAAAGTACTTTCAGGGGTATTTCTTGCCATTATGATTCTTGAAGGGTTGTTTTGGAATATTCTTCAATGATAATGGTCTTGACTTGTATGGTTGACATTTTTGAGGAATGAAAATGACAAGTCATGATTTATGAGGGACCATTTTTGCCATTTCTTCAAAGTTAAGGGTCCTTTTTGCAATTTGACATATTTAAAGGACCAAACTTGGAATTTCTTGTAACTTGAAGGCCTTCATGGTATGTTTGACTTTGAGTAGGACTAATATCGACAATTTAGTTTTGTTGAGGGACTAAATTTGCCAATTCTTCAAAGTGGAAGGCCCTTTTTGTAATTTTGACAAACTTTAGGGACCAATCTTGTAATTATGAAGATACAAGGGTTTAAAGTGTCAATTCTTCAATATTGGAGGACCCTTCTTGCATAATCTTCAAATCTTCAAGGGTTTCTCTTGGAAAATCTTCATTAGGACTTGGTTCATTGTGCGGCTTCGTTTCCCGTGTTCGTTTTTGCATGATTCTTGTGATCTTTTGTCATTTTCTCAATATCCGTACCTAAAATACACAAGTAACAAACACAAGCATATATTTGGCCATTTTCATGATATTTAATTCATTAAAAGCCTTTTTGGACGATGAGACTATGTATAAAAGCAGTCTCATCACAAGGTTTAAAAATCACTTTAACTATTCAACTTAAAAAGTTTACAAAGAGATAAAAATTCTGGAACAAGGGCTTACACATGCTCCTATTTATACTGCTAAGTAGAATATTCTAGAACAGTGAATAAACATAAAACCCTAGCTATAAGGAATTCCAATAATGGCCTCAAGTTTGAACTTAGAATCTTGGTCAAAGTGGTTTCATGTGATTGCTAGCTGCATTTTTGATCTTGGTCGTTTATTGGTAGCCTTTGGGACCAAGTTTGAGCCTTTGGTCGTTGATGGACTGCTGATATTCGAACTTTGCCATTTTTGAAGGAGTAGGGGACCATGGTAGGGACCATTTGGGTCACAGGGTGAATGGAATGAGAGTGGGGTTGTATTTGTATGATGGTTAATAGTGTATCTGGAAGGAATTAGGGTAAAACCCTTTGATTTGAGTTAATTAGGGTTTTAGGGTTTGTGAGATTAGGGGTGTTAAGAAGGTGAGGTTTAATCTGTTTTTGTGTTTAAAAACGTGTTTCCACTAAATTGTTTACTTAAACAGATTTTTAATAAATCTATTAATAAAGTTTGAGTAGAATGGTGAGGTGGCGTGATGAGATGAAGTGGAGGGTGGTGATTGGGTGAGGTGGTGACATGGCAGTAGTGGATTGGTTGTTTAGGTTTTGTTGTATGGGCATAATCAGACCTCCAACTCCCTTCTTCTTGTCATTCAAGTTTAAACAGCATTTAGCTCCCATTCCTTTGATAACAAACTTTGTGTTTTTATATTTTGGCTACCAAAACTCTTGTAAAGTTATCACAAGGACTTAATTTGCATTTTGACCATATTCTAAGGACCAATGATGTAATTTCTCATCATTTTAGGGACCCATATGCAATTATTGAGTTTTACAAGGGTTTAAAATAACAAGTCTTCCAAAGATAAGGGACCATTCTTGACAATCTTCAAAACTTCAAGAACTTCAATGGAAATTCATGATTCGGGTCCGGTTCTTTGTGTGGCTTCGTTTCCCGTGTTCGTTTTTGCTTTATTCTTGTGATCTTTTGTTAATTTCACGATATCCATACCTAAATTATAACATGAGCAAACACAAGCATATTTTGGGGTATTTTAATGATATTTTTAGCATTTTAAGCCCGATTTGGACGATGAGACTATTTATAATTGCAGTCTCATCACTCCCCCATACTAAACCATTGCCATGTCCCCACGCAATGCTAGAATTAAGTATCGTAGCACTTCCAAAATTCATTTTTATGTGACATTTATTAAAAATGTAAACTTAAATAAACTACTACATGTGTTTTAGACATAATGTATTGTTTTCATCACGATTAAGTGACTTTTAGGGCCAAAGAATAAGAACACGTGAATGCCTCATAGAGATAAGTTCGTCGTCCTCGATTTTCACCCGATTCCATGCTAAGCGTGTAACGAGATCATTGTCATTATAAGTTAGAAACACAATCATTACTCATGAGTGTTAATTACGTACTTAGACTCCCTTATTCCTAAGGTGTATCTCTTATATTTTATTTTTGTCTTAATGATAACGAGGATGCATCATTGACTTATTTCGACATTTTATTAAGGCCGAAAATAAAGTAGGACGATTTAATTAATAGTTAGCTAAAGGAAACGATCTTTTAAAACGGCTTCTCGTAATCTCCTTAAGTTCAGATCTTGGCATAACTCGTTTCACGATTTGAGACCTTTCTCGGACCGATATTTGGCATGTACTTCATACTTCGAATCTTGGAAGACGTTCTTGAAATAATGGTCTTCTCTTCATATATGGAATTTTTTCAAACTTGGACCACGACTTCATCATTTTTCTTCAATCTTTATTTGGGATTTTGATATACAACGATCCGCCTCCTTTTCGGACTTGGATATATTTATCCTCATACCTTGTTAGGGTCTTTTTGGATAGACTTCTCCATGATCTTTAGGGGAGTATATTGCTTCTCGTCGTGTGTCTTGATCCTTCATATTGATTTTGGAATAATGATACTTCACATCATCTTGGATCTTTATCAACAAAATGGAGTTCCTCATGCCTTGTTAGGGCCTTTTTGGAACTTTGCCAATCTTCGCATACCACTTCAATAAGTTATGCCTTGGCTATAAACTCTATTCGAACACGAGCAACTTTTAAATGATCTTGGGCTAGAAGCTAAGTAACCTTTTAAATCGTACGACCTTACTTATTGCATTTATTTAAACAAAAGCGTGGGGAGAATAAGATAATAATTACTACACATGAGATCGTCAAAGATTACGTAACTTATAATTAACTCTATCATTTCTCGTCCTCATTTAAGAGACTTAGCCTAAAAAGTTAAGGAATCGAAGCTAAGTGCTCAACACGCACGGTCGAGTCAAAATTACTCTTATTCTCACCATCGGAAAACCTACATTCGTGTCTTAAACACTTATGAAAAGCAAGAATTTTTTTTAAAATTTGGCCATTTTTAGCCTTATTTTGCATAAAACGATAACAAAAAGATGAAAATTGGATTGCGTGATGACGTAAGCAAGGTGAAGTATCTACTCACCCCCATACTAAAACTAAACATTGTCCTCAATGTTTCGAGTCTAGGGGTGTAACACCCCCATACTAGAGACGAAGTCGAATGCTTAATCTCGAGCATAGAAAGGGTAAAACGAATAACCTAAAAGCCGTTTATGAATTATGCTAATAAGATAAACGTTAGAACATAAAAGGATATCATCGGATATCGGAATCTCCAAAGGCAACGATCGAAGCTCAAGTGATCCGTAAAACAAACACGAGAGGCTTCAATGATGACGATGAACCTAATGAATCACTATCACAAACAACCACAAAACAAAGGTTGGAAGAGCACAAGTTCCCTCAAATTAACTAATTAGAAAAATAAAGGATAGGCATGAGATTCCCCCACGAGACACCTCGTTTTTGATAACCGAGTCAAGAGCTCGACTCGAATCCCCATAAATGTGATCATTTAGGGATAATCATGGTTTGGTCATTTTTGGTGGGGCTTACATGATAAACAATGCCCAAAAGTACATGGAGTACTTTAAAAACCCGATATACGTATACCGGGGTCAAAGATAGCGTCCTCGTTTTCGGATGAAAGATGAAACAACGCTACTCCAACCGATAGTAGAACCTCAAAGAGGTCAAATAAAATAGATGTGAAGTAGAAAGGTGGGACAATGGGTAAGGCAACATAATGAGCTACTCGAGGTAGACTCACACCAAGCAAATAGATTTGATTTCCATTTATTGCATTGGTGGAAGACCGAGATTTCCTTTTACAAGCAATTCCGGGATCGAATATCTCGTCCTCGGTGGAGAAATGTGAGGGAACATAAGGGGCTTCCCCCACACTAAAACCACACCAACCATCGTCAAAAGGAGTAGACGAGGTGGTAGTACTCAAATAACGATGTGATGACGGAGTTAAACTTGTAGAAAAATCTTTTAAATCAATTTTAAAATCTTTTCCTTTTTCATCGTTCAAAAAATCTTTATGAAAACCCGATTTTATGATGTCGAAAATATTTGGCGTTCAAATTCCAAATTAGTCACGCTAAAAGTCCTCACATTTAAGTCGCGGTTAGGGGGTGGTGGATTATGTAAGTTCTCAAAACGTCTATCAACAAAGAGAACCGCCCCCGCAGGGTCAACATATTCGTCATCCTCATGATCGTGAATCTCATCGATTTCTTCATCATAGATGGGTTTGTCAAACCAAGGTTTTTCATTCCCCTCATTTTGGATTTTAGAAACTCTCTCAAAAAGATCACGATCAAGCACAAAACCATCATTCTTTTGTGGGGATCGTTGATAAGTTAGATCCTCACAAATGTGGTAAACTTCATTCTCATTTGAGGAGTGTTAATTAGGTAACTCCTAGAGAATGGGATTTTGGGTCACGTAAGTTGGTTCGTCATCAAAAATAATATGTTCCAACTCATCAAGTTCATCCTCGATTTTGGAAAAATCAACCTCACTCGTAGGTGGAAGTAGAGGCAAAAGAGCTAGCTCTCGTTCGATAATTTCCTCAATCTCGGGATCAAACTCGTAATCATCGTACTTACCACATTTAGAATTCTTTTTAGGAGAATCAAAAATTGCATGTGGATTTTGAAGCACGTGATCAATTTCGGCAAAATCGGCATCGTCATCATCAAAGAAAGAGTCAATGTGAGCACTCACAACCATGGTCTTACAAGCCCTAGGGCTATGCTTAGGTGACTTTTCTATGACGAGAGTGTGACACCTCCAAATTGAGTCAAATGCAGCGGAAATAATATTTGGGTGTCACGTAGGTGGATCAACAGCAGACAGAATATAGAGCAACAGATAAAAGATTATCCTTACATTTATTACATGATTGAAAGTGCAAATACATGAGATCCTATATCATGATAGCCGGGATGCAACCCTAATAGCTTATCATGATGTACAAAAGATCTAGTACATCTAATCTACTGGTGCCTAACAGACTCCTCGGATACGGCTGGTGCCACGGGCGGTGATGAGACAGCTGGTGCATGCATGGCAACCTGCATCGCGCTCATGGCAGTCCTGGTCTCCTTGAGCAGTCGGAGTGCCTCGAGGAACTGGTCTCTGAGAGTCTGCTGAACTCCCCGGAGATGAGCGGTCTCTGACGTCAATCCCTGATGACGGACCTCCTGGAGGTCGAAGAAAATAGCAAGAGTCTCCTCCATGGTCAAGAGGGCAGTATGAGTGTCCGTCTGCTGGCTGTGGAGTAGGTAGATCTGCTCACGGAGGAACTCATTCTCGTCCAGCAAACACTGGAGAGAATGATAAGTAGTCGACCACGCCCCTCGTGCAGCGTGCGCCTCCGCACTCATAGTCTATGATAGAAGGTCCTGGCGCTGCTGTAGAACAGCGCGCTCAGTCTGTCCGACCGATAGCAGAGCAAGAATGTCTGCTACATCCTGGGCCTGGCGGGCGGCCAGTGCCGTGATCTGGGCCTGAACGGGGTCAGCATGTCTGGCCCGGGAACCCTCACCGATCTCATAAGTAGAATCGAGAGGTGCCTCATACCTCCTCTTACGAGGTGGCAGAGACTTGGGTGCATGCTCCCGTAGTGAAGTCACAAGTGGTACAGGTGGTATAGCAGCAGAAGGCTGGACCTCTTCCCTAGCGGGGGAAATAGGTGGAGTAGAGATAAGTGCCTCAATAGAAGCGACGTCAACAGATGCGTGACTATCGCCGGAGTCACTGGCAGCTTGGTTTAAAAATGCGTGCATCATTGCGCAAATTGCATGCATTAATGCATTGCATTTAAAATTTCGCAACGAGGTGCCTAATGCATTGCCATCCCATATTGCGTTCGCATTAAACTTCATTTTGCCGCATTTGTGTAATGCTAGCAATGGTAGCAATTGTCGCAATCTAGTACGTATGTCATTTTTGTCAAATTTTAAGCATATAAAAGATACATATTTTAATGGATCGTTAAAGGTAAAACTTGTTAAAAAAACATCTAAAACAAACACAATAACAAAAATATAGTACCTTGCGTTTACTAAGTGTTTTTCTTCAAGCTTTACTTTCGACTTATTTGTTTTACAAAGGGATTATAGAACGAATCTCAATATGTTAGTAACTTATTTTGTAACTTTATTTCACATACTTCGTACTTGATAAACTATACTATTTCTAAATAATTTTTTACTTTATTTTATACTAAACGCATCGCATACAAATTGCGCTCGCAATCGCATCACGCATTACGCAATAGATTTTGGGACCTTTAGCGTAATGGATCGCAAAACGCATTTTTAAACCAAGACTGGCAGATAACCATCCACATAAGACGATCGTCGGAGATACGGCAGCAGGTGTATCGGTAGGTGATGTCATGATAAATCTGAAAGTAATATAGTTTTAATTGATATAAGTATAAACTTACTCAAGTTAAAAGTTTTGGGAAATATAATTTAAAATTATATAATAGTGCTGTTTAACATTCGCCATGCTAAAGGTTACGTTAATACTTCTAAGATTAATCAACCGGATGTTAATAATCAATGCACAGGCAATCACACAATCGATGTATGCTCTACAGTCTATATGCTTAACTATTCTAGTCCAGAAAATCCCAAAAGATTTTTAAAGCAGTTATAGTCCAGATTATATAAAAATTTCATTTTTATATTTATTTTAATTTTGCTCTGATTCTCTATAACTATCTCTCTGATACCATTCTGTGACACCCCCAAATTGAGTCAAATGCAGCGGAAATAATATTTAGGTGTCACGTAGGTGGATCAACAGCAGACAGAATATAGAGCAACAGATAAAAGATTATCCTTACATTTATTACATGATTGAAAGTGCAAATAGTATTAAAATAGTCATTAACATTGTTCAGTGGTTTGAATTATTCCCCAGTTTATAAAAGCCCATATGAGCTCTATAAATGCAGCCTATCATGATGCTTGACTCCATGCACACCAATACGTGCTTCAGTTTCCTGAGAAAACATGCTTAGAGAGTCAACATAAAGTTAGTAAATTCACAGGTTTAATTAAAATAAGTTTGGACATTAAATATTCACTGAAGTAGTAATGTACAAAGCATCAATACTTAAAAGTAATTACATTCCCATATTGCCCGAAACTAAAACTTGACAGTTAAGTCCTTAACAAATAAGGACCCTTCGCCTTATAAAAAGGCACCCATAAAAATAATAAGTGCTGACATGTGAAACATCTGTTGTCGTGGCCTAGGCACAGTGAGCATGACTCAACCAGATGGGGACGGTCAATCCCAAATAGATCTATTTATAACATTCAGGTAATTCAATAATTCTAACAGTTTCGGATGCACGGGTCATGCGGGTTCATCTACAATAGGCAATGTAATCAAAGGTTTCGCAGTTCAATCCATGTCCATAAAATAAAATATGTTGCATGTTTTCTTCCCCATTAAAAGGTTTAAAATTTTGTCAATATATAAAGTGGGGCCATGAACTCACCTCAGTAGTACAACAATAAGTCAGAAGATAAATCTGCTAAGGATGCTCACGATATCAACGACATAAATAATTATAAGGTCTCAGTAAATGCATAACATAATGCATAAAAGTTTCAGAAGAAATCTGTACATGCTTATACTAGTTTTAAGCATTTTATTACGATACTTGTACTTTTGTTCATCGTTGTACAAGTTCTAATAGTATTTATTTTAAGTATAAAATAAATAATAAGGTTAAATTAATTAATCCATTTAATTAATATTTTGTACTTATGTTGTTTATAAAACACTTTAAATATTTATAAAAGGTAGTTTTATATACATATAAAGTAATAGGAAATAAATATAATTAATATATTTATTTTATAAGTTAATCGTTTTTAATTTATATTGAATATATAAATAAGGTTTATAAAACGTATAACATTTTAATTAAATTCCACGTTTACGTAGTGTTTATAGTTATTAAATTATAAGTTTGGAAAAATGACAATTGTTATGTTTATTTAAGTTTTACGTTTTAAATAACGGATATAAATATATAGAATTTTAGGGTTCGTAATACTTTGTATAATTTACGTTTTAGTCCTCCAACAATCGGCTAATATTTAAGTTTAATATCAAGTTACACAAATGCCTCCTAGGGCTTGCATATCTTTTGGCATATGGCAGAAATAGTCGCCAGGGTTACTTAGGGCTTGAATAAGTTTGTCAACTTGGCATAATTGGTCCCTAGGGTTAATATTATGTTTCGTCAATTGACCAAAGTGATCCCTAGGTTTTCTAAATTTTACACAAATTACCCTAACACTTTATTAATTCCATTTAAGTCCTTTTTATCACCTTTAAGTTTCGGATAATGTTTAAAACATACCCTTAACTCTCGGCAATATATAAAAGTGGTCCAAAAGTTTATATTATTGGAAAATAAACAAGTGTAGAAACTTATTTTCCAAAAATATAAACTTTTGGACCACTTTTATATATTGCCGAGAGTTAAAGGTATGTTTTGAACATTATCCGAAACTTAAAGGTGATAAAAAGGACTTAAATGGAATTAATAAAGTGTTAGGGTAATTTTTGTAAACTTTAGAAAACCTAGGGATCACTTTGGTCAATTGCCGAAACATAATATTAACCCTAGGGACCAATTATGCCTAGTTGACAAACTTATTCAAGCCCTAAGTAACCCTAGGGACTATTTCTGCCATATGCCGAAAGATATGCAAGCCCTAGGGGGCATTTGTGTAACTTGATATTAAACTTAAATATTAGCCGATTGTTGGAGGACTAAAACGTAAATTATACAAAGCATTACGAACCCTAAAATTCTATATATTTATATCCGTTATTTAAAACGTAATACTTAAATAAACATAACCATTGTCATTTTTCCAAACTTATAATTTAATAATTATAAACACTACGTAAACGTGGAATTTAATTAAAATGTTATACGTTTTATAAACCTTATTTATATATTAAATATAAATTAAAAACGATTAACTTATAAAATAAATATATTAATTATATTTATTTCCTATTACTTTAAATGTATATAAAACTACCTTTTATAAATATTTAAAGTGTTTTATAAACAACATAAGTACAAAATATTAATGAAATGGATTAATCAATTTAACCTTATTATTTGTTTTATACTTAAAATAAATACTATTAAAACTTGTACAACGATGAACAAAAGTAGAAGTATCGTAATAAAATGCTTAAAACTAGTATAAGCATGTACAGATTTATTCTGAAACTTTTATGCATTATGTTATGCATTTACTGAGACCTTATAATTATTTAGGTCGTTGATTGTATCGTGAGCATCCTTAGCAGATTTATCTTCTGACTTATTGTTGTACTACTGAGGTGAGTTCATGGCCCCACTTTATATATTGACAAACTTTTAAACCTTTTAATGGGGAAGAAAACATGCAACATATTTTATTTTATGGACATGGATTGAACTGCGAAACCTTTGATTACATTGCCTATTGTAGATGAACCCGCATGATCCGTGCATCCGAAACTGTTAGAATTATTGAATTACCTGAATGTTATAAATAGATCTATTTGGGATTGACCGTCCCTATCTGGGTGAGTCATGCTCACTGTGCCTAGGCCAGGACAACAGATGTTTCACATGTCAGCACTTATTATTTTTATGGGTGCCTTTTTATAAGGCTAAGGGTCCTTATTTGTTAAGGACTTAACTGTCAAGTTTCAGTTTCGGGCAATATGGGAATGTAATTACTTTTAAGTATTGATGCTTTGTGCATTACTACTTCAGTGAATATTTAATGTCCAAACTTATTTTAATTAAACATGTGAATTCACCAACTTTATGTTGACTCTCTAAGCATGTTTTCTTAGGAAACTGAAGCAGGTATTGGTGTGCATGGAGTCAAGCATCATGATAGGCTGCATTTATAGAGCTCATCTGAGGTTTTATAAACTGGGAAATAATTCAAATCACTGAACAATGTTAAAGACTATTTTAATACTATTTGCACTTTCAATCATGTAATGAATGTAAGGATAATATTTTATCTGTTTCTCTATATTCTGTCTGCTGTTGATCCACCTACGTGACACCCAAATATTATGTCCGCTGCATTTGACTCAATTTGGGGGTGTCACAGAGAGGATCAATGTCGATGAAACCTTTAGCCTCAACGGGTGTTGGGCTAGGAAATGGAGGCACTTCGATGGAGTTAGAAGTTGATGCCTCAAAGACGTGGTCCTTCGAAAGTGGTGAAGACGAGTCCATTTTGGTCATTGTCGTGATGGCACTAACGTCGCCCTTCGGAATTGGTTGTTCACCAAATATATCCCAAAATGATTTTTCATCCATAAATTTACGAATACCATTTTGAATTAAGTAAACGTATTCTTTCTCATTAAAATCCTCATCTTTAAAACCGTTCATTTTCATCCTTTCAAAACATGCATCCAATCTCATTTTTTCCGCTAAAGTATGTGCTTTGATATTGTCAAATTTTGAAATGTCGGGTTTTGAAACCTCGGTTTTATCATGATCATTTGAAACTTGAGATTTATGCATGAAAAAGTTCATTTGTTCCTCCCCATATCTCATAGTAAGTTTCCCACCGTGGACGTTGATTACGGCTCGAGCCGTCGATAAAAAGGGTCGACCTAAAATAATGGGACATTTAGGATCACACTCATAATCGGATATGACGAAGTCCGTGGGAAAAAAAACTTTACAATCCTAACATAGACATCCTCGGCTATTCCAATTGGTTCTAAAGGTGTACAATTTGCAAGCTCGATAGTCATGTTCGTGGGGGTAAGACTAGGCAATCTCATCAACTTCCAAAGAGAATGAGGCATGAGATTGATGCTAGCACCTAAATCGGCAAGGGCTAAACATCCCTCATTCTCGGAAAAATCACAAGGTAGTAGAAATTAGCCCGGATCCTCTTCCTTTCTCGGCATATGCCTTTTGGGTTTTTTTAAGAAGGATTGAAGCACAAGTTTCTTCAAGGGTTACTTGGGTGAGGTCGATAAAGCTCTCTTTTTGAACCGTGGATGGAATTCAAGGTACACGACGGTGTGCACTCTTTTCCTTGGTCACCACGTTCACCCCATCGACTTTAGAATATGAAGGCATCTTAGAAGTCGAGGGTTGAGAAGAATGAACAACTCTAAATCCATCAAGGTTAGGGGTAATCACACGAATTTTCTCATGAGACGAGGCAGCTTTAAATTGTTCCTTCGGATTAGCAACGGTGTCACTAGGTAACGAACTCGATGACGTACCCGAGGCCTTGTTCATAATAGCCGAAAACATCTTTTTTATGTCAATTTGTCCTTGCTCAATCTTCGTGTTTTGATTTTTAAAGTGTTGGAAAAGTCGTTTTTCAAAGTACCAATTTGTCCCTCTAAATGTCTCATATTAGCCTCATTCGTTTTCATGTATTCTTGAAAATCGTTTGACGAACTATTTTGATTAGCATTAAACTTCCCTTGGTTTTGATTACTTCTTTGAAACTTTCCTTGATTACCACTCGAAAAATTGTTTCCTTGATTGTTGTTGTTTGAAAAATTTGAGTTTTGATTGTTATTATTATCTCGATTTTGCCAACTCAAATTACGACCTTGATTATAACCTTGATTCGAAAAATTTCCTTGTTAATTATTTCCTTGAAAATTGTTTCGGTTTTGATTAAAATTGTTGCCTTAGTTATAATTTCCTTGTGATGGACCCGCGTTGTTTTGATTTTGAAAATTGTCGTTTAACGCGTTAACACTCGACGTTATCCATCCGTAGCCGCACAATCGTAATAATTATGAGGTCCACCACACAACGTACACGATGCCTCAACCGCTTTCACCGTAGCGGGAGCGTCTTTCTTTTGCATCTCGATGAGAAAAGATGTAAACACATTCGTCAACTTATCAACTTTCCCATCAACCCTCTCAATGTCGCGATTAGAATTACTAACATTGGCAACATTGGCAACACTCGGTGCGTTGCGGAGTTGGTAAACCTTGGATCGATTCTCGATAATCATTAATGCATCTTTCGGAGTTTTACACAAAAAGTTGCCACCGGCGGCGGAATTCAACGAATCTTGCTCTTGAAAACTAAGACCGTTGTAAAACGTATCGATTTGGTGCAACTCGGAAAATCCATGGTGAGGACATTGCCTAAGCAATTCCTTAAAACGATCCCACGCGTCTCTAAATGATTCATTCAGTTTTTGCTCAAATCTTGTAATCTCGTTTTTGAAAAACGTTGTCTTAGACGGTGGGAAAAATGATTAACGAATTTAGAAACGAGATCCTTCCACGTAATTATGGAATTAGGTGGCTCTTTCTCGTACCAATCCTTGGCGGCACCATCGAGCGAGTTCGGAAAAAGCATAAGCTTGACGACATCGGTGTCGACGTTCTTAAACTTGCTCGTGGCCAAAAGACGATCAAAATTCCGAATGTGATCGTGAGGATTATCCGCCTCATAACCTCGAAACTTTGTAGCTTGAATCAACGAAAGCATTCCGCTCTTAATCTCAAAATTCTCAGCTTCGATAGCGGGAATTACGATCGCGTCTCCGTAACCCTCAGTGGGCGCTTGGAGCAATTCCATCATCGAACGATTGTCGACCATCTCGTCTACGGTCTCTTCAACCACGATATTAGCCCTTTTTCTCTTAACACGCACAAGCAAGCGGGAGAAACGAGGCGGCGCTAAGCACTTAAGACCCTTTTTCCTTTAGGTCGTGAAATACAACCGCCTTATACCCACCTTATAGTTTATGTTAATCTAAATTAAGCCTCACGAAAGTATTTATCTATTTTGTCTTTTCTTTTTGCTTTAGATTCGAATATAATAATTGAGTGATGAAATCCCAATTAAGGTTGCGTTTTCACGCTTTTGGAGATATTGTAAATTTATTGTGATACGTATACAATATATTAATAATATTTACAAGAAAAACGAAAACGAATATATATACAATATAGTAAAATGATTGTTGTGTGTTTAATTTAGAAAAACTAAACATGATTTATTTGGATATTATAATATAATAGAGAAAATAACAAAAATGAGTATGTACGATATTTAGGCTTTTCAAAAATCGAAAAGCAAAAACGCACTACTCACACAAACACGATATATATATGGCTAAAACACCTCCTCGGCAGCGGCACCAAAATTGATGTACGTATTTCTATACGCTTTTAGGAAAAAGACGTATAATGGGCAAGTATTAAGTATTACGGTTTAGGAAAACCGTAAAACCGATAAATGCGAGTTTGTTCTCGGTGGAGGTGTGTGATTTGTGCCAATAGAATAAAATCAAGTTTGTATTAGTGTCATTTTTAGGTTTTAAGAGAGAAAATTAAAGACGAGTTACACTACGATGTAAAACGTAAAAACGATGACGTAAAGACGTAAAACGCGACAAAATAAAAAATAAAAGCTAAAAATTAATTAAAAAGTAAAACTAAGTCTAAAATAATAGAAATAAGAATAAAAATTCAATAAACAAATTTTAAAACCTTTTATTAATTAAATATTCAATTTTAAATGCTAATTAAAGCCCTAAAAATAAATATAATTAACAAAAAGCCCAAAATATTAATTTATCAAACAAATATCTGATATTTATATTAATTAAACACAAAAAAGTAGTTTTCCTAAATTTTAGAAACTATTTTTCTATTTTTTAAATGCTAAAAACACTTTTTAAACTAAAATAATGATTAAAAATAATAAAATAATGTTAAAAATAATTTGACTTTCTGAAAAAACCTATTTTATATTACTAAACAGTAGAAAAATGAAAAATTGTAAAAACGTAATTTTTACCACTAAAACACAAAACAGTTTTGATTAAAACCTATTTAAACCTTAAATTCTAGAAAATAATTAAATAAAGTAAACAGTGAAATTCTTTTTTTTTTTTAAATCTTATATTAATTTACTGAAACTAAGAAAATTTGTAAAACTGAAAAATATGAATTTTTTAACTAAAGGACAAAAACAGAATTAATAAAACTAATTAAAATTAAAATTAATTCTAAAAATATTGAAATAAACAATTTAATAAAACTAACTATTTGAAAAATATTAAAACAAATTAAATAACACAGGAAAATTAAAATGAAAGATAAAGGATGAAATAAGTCCACTAAAGATAAAAAAAACAATAAACAGAAAGTGACTTGTCACTTTTCTTTGTCTTCTAGCAGATCAGTGGGAAAGCTATCACTAGCAGTGGGAAGTTTTTCCCACTACTTGACCTCAGAAACAAGTTTTTGGCGTTTTCTTGCTTGTTTGTTGGTTTTAATGGAAAGCAAAGGCACCCCTACACTCAGTGGAGTGTAGGGAGTCAGTTTAAGCACCAAAACAAACAGATCTAACACAAGAAAATCACTCAAAATGGAAAAATAGAGTTACTGTGATGCTAAACAGGTTTGGCAGGCTATGTTGCTGAACTAGTTGGCAAAAAAGTTAGCTTCAAAACTCCAAATCTTGATTAAACCCTAACCAAATCACACTTAACAAACACACAACACTACATTAGCATAAACCCTAACAGATAACCAGATTTTATGACCTAAAACACTAGAAGAACCTATTTTATACCGTGCTAAATATCTAAGCTGATTTTTACCCAACTTTTTAACATGCAAACTCTATTTTATATGTTGTCTACCCTAAACCAAGTCACCAACTATTAAAAATAAACCAAAAGTGAGTGACTTAAACCTATTTCAGTTACACTTGTATTACACAAGCTACTTAAATCAGTAAAGCAAAACACCCCTTTAATCTAAAATCTTAACATATTTCCTAAAGAAACTTTTCAAACCAACTACAAGCGTGTCTAAAATTATCTAACACGTGTTTAAGCAACTAATTGACATAAACAAACCATTACACTAGCATGACTACCTACAGCAAACACATAGCATCAAATTCATAAGCATGTCACAATAATATAAGATCCTTACTAGATGGGTTCAAGCCAAACCTTATGGTGGCTGATGCCTTCAAGGAGTCGGCTTATAAAGTTGCTCAATGGATTCTTCAATGAACTAGTGTAGAGGGCTTTTGTCGAGGTTCTACAATAGAACCCAAAAGCAACTATTATGCCTTCAAGAAAAAGTGAAAGAAATGAAAATGGTGGCTCTTGTGTTACCTGCACACCACAACAAGTAAACAAACTAAAAGTACATTGTAAAACCCGCATTAAAAACCTATGAACAATACACGTGAACAGTGACTTATGAAAACACGGTAAAATTTAAACTTTCCATTTATAATATTAATACACGTGTCACGACAATAAATACCGAACAATCATGAATATTATAAATGTGACACTATCACGAACACCAAAATCATGAATAATAAATCACGAACACACACGTTAATAAATTAACACACGAAAAGTTACGGGTTTACCCATGGGCTCCCTTGGTGCCGAGGCTACAAAAGAAAGAAGGAAGGGGTGGGCTTTGGCCCATGACCCAAATTAAATATATGTTAAGAAAAACTCCAGGAAACCTTTTCATAATTTTAGGTTTAACAAAAATTTGCTCCCTGCCTCCTTCTTGCTCTTGCCGCCGGCCACATTAAACCACAAGGAAGATTCAGACAATTTTGATCTTTGATTTTGGAGTCTACGTGTTCGTGATCTTTAATTCTTTTCTTTCCACGTGTCGGTAATCATAACACTTCTTTTTCTTTTTAAATTTCTTATGATTTCATGTTATTAAATTTAATTAATCAATAGAACAAGTACATAAAACAAGGGGATTAATTAAATCATGTTAAAAGGGGGTGTTTGGCGTTGGTGTTGTTCGACCGAGACAACCGAGACACCAGGGGGGGGGGGGTGGTGCTCGGCTTGTCTTCATCACCACCAACGAGACCACAAGGGGTCTCGCCTAGGCTTGGGTGTGGCTCGGACGCAGCAAGAACCCCGACCAAAGGGTCGGGGTGTGTTTGTGTTTGGTTTTTTTGTGAACCGAGACACAACCGAGACCCGTAGGGGTGCTCGGTTGGTTTTGTTTATTCGGACCCGAGACAAAAAGGGACCCTGACTTCGAGTCGGGGTATATTTACATGTTAGTTGTTTAAGTAGTGTCAACCGAGTTCCTTTCCAAGGACTCGGTGGGACTTGTTTATAGCTTATTTGATTCGGCTTATATTAAAACACGGGCTCGGGATTCGGGTTTTTATAAAAACTATTTTTATAAAACACGTCATATTAAACTTTACGTTAAGTAACTTATTTAATTAATTCATGTATAACCTAAGGTATTTATACTTAGTTATTTTAACTAAACGTGTATTTTAATTAAAATCATATAACATATAGTTTAACTAAATTAACCAGTTATTTAATTAATCAACTATAACCATGACTTGTATTGTACTAACTTAACTTTATTTATTATTTATAATTCTGCTTAATTCTAATTATGGAAACTTACTATTTTTGGGAACTTTCTATTTTTAGAAACTTTCTATTTTTGGAAACTTACTATTTATGGAAACCTGCTATTTTTAGAAAGTTACTTAGTATTACAATAGAAGTATTATAATACACTAATACATGAATAATACACAACAGAACATCAGAATAACTACATAATACTCAGTTCAACCGTAAAACATGACAGAATACGTATAACAAGCTAATAACACACGGAACCATTAAAACACATGTAATTCAGACAACTCATACACGTCCATATTTCTTATGTAGTGTTATCCGTCAAGGCGGATTAGTCTTCATCATTCCCGTTAGCTTCTACTAGACATAAGGTACGGATTTCCCGTCCTTCAGTAAGGACAATCTCTTCCTTCATTAGGATTTCCCGTATGCAGCCAACTGTTTTCCCCAGTAGTTACAGATTAAATGCTTATGTTTTATTAGTTACCTTAGCCATATACATGCATGACCAGTTTCACCTAGTTACGGAGGTACCGTAACCATAACACTAGAGGCACTAGTGTTATGACTTCACCATGGCGGAGTGATAGCTCGTGGCGTCCTTTTTCAGTTATTTGGCCATTTTCTTATTATATTATCATGTGGGGCGTATGGGTGCATCCTAGTTACATGTTTCAGTCAGGATTTTCATGGTGAATGTGGTATGTGCCTTGCATCCTTCACAAGGAGCTGATCCCTCCTACCCATTGACCAGTTAATTAGAGGCAACCCATATAATTGCATGATGAGGTCTCCCCTCCAAGTATTCATGTACGTTGTTGACCTCATGACCCATATTGGCTATTATGGTACATTAACTAATACAGATTTTCATAAGTATGTTTTCAGAACTAAAACCAGTTAATATGACAGACAACTAGGTTTTCCAGGACTTATTCATTTCCGCTGCCATTCATGCTTTATATTCTTTATATGCTTCCATACTCTATGTATTCTATGCTTTATTGTATATCTGTACACTGAGCGTTATGCTCAGTCATCTACTTTTCCATGTTCCCAAACGGCAGGTACCCAAGGACGCAAGTAGGACTCCAGAGTATGTGCATTAGGATTGGAAGCTATCCGGCATCTTTTACCTTATGCTTTTATTCCTACTTTATCATAATTTATGTCTTTTGGACATTGTTTAGTCCTTTCCATTTACAGTACCTATATTGCTTGTTTGTGAGTTACTAGACTACTGATGTTTGATTCCGGTATTTCTATTTATAGTCATGAATGTTTAGACATTTGCCTTGCATGCTTTGATGATACGCCATAATTTACTGTAGCACTCTATCCTATTACATAGGGTGTTACAGTTATGGTATCTGAGCCAAGGTTTCGACTTGTAGCTCTTTAAAAATGACATGTGACTTACGGGTAGTCACCGGTGTCTTCCTAGAACTGACAGTTGGTTTTCATGCATTCATTCATATTCATTTTATTTCATGCATTCATATCATTGTAGAAGGTTTATGACTAAGTAATGGTTGGTACAGGACTGGCCCTATTTAGTCGCATGTGATTTTATCGAAACTTTTAACTTTGGGACCGACCCAGTGGCGTCCCCGCGCCATGTCTTTTGTTTTGGGTGAACTAACCATAGGCGTTCACTCTCGTTCATATAAAAGTTTTATAAACTGCATCATGCATTTTTATACATTGTTTCATGCATTATAAAATGCTTCTTGATTTATACATTTTTCATGCATTCTTATGTTATCTTATTTCAAGATTTATAATTTATGTTGCATTTTGTTATTTAAACTGTCAGATGGTGAACAATCGCAATACTCCAAATTTGACAGCAGCTGTCAATGCAGCTCTACAAGCCCTCCTTCCCCAACTTCGCAATGAAATCAGGGATGAACTTCAGGTGGAATTCCAGGCTCATGGTAATCACAACAATCCTCCTAACCCTCCACCAGTTACTCTTATGACTTGGTTGGAAAGATTCAACAAACAGCGACCCCATTCGTTTGAGTAGACTGACAGCCCCAACAAAGCTGAAGCTTGGATTTCTCACATCGAGAAGATTTTCGATGCTATGGGTTGTGATGGTATTTACAAGGCAAGACTGGCTTGCTATAAGTTTGAAGGTGATGTGCTGTAGTGGTGGAAATCGGTCAAGCAGTCCAACGGTGATGACAATTGGGTTGCACAGCTGACGTGGGACCGGTTTAAGGAGCTCTTCCTTAATCATCACTTTCCACATGCTGAGCAAGAGAAGCTCAAGAGGGAATACCACAATATTCGGCAGATTGCTGGTGAAAACATCAACGAATTCATGTAAAGGTTTCTCTGGTTAGCAGGTTTTCTAGGTCCAGCCGTAGGAACTGCTGTGGAGCAGGCTGAGAAATTTTGCTGGGCACTTCGCACTTCGGTTGCCAACAACCTAGTTTGTGCTACTTTCACTACAGTGGCACAGGTGGCCGATGCAGCCCGTAAGCTCGAGATGCTTTAGGAACGAGAGGAGTTCGGTGATGACAGGGCGGTGAAGAGGTATCTTCCATCACCAATTGTAAATAATGCATTTCCATCAGTATTATTCATTTCATTTAAACCTCTGTTCAACAATATATATATTCCAGGCAGAAGACTGACGACCGTAAGCCGGCGGCCGCTTAGCAGCAAGCATCCAAGGGAAACGGTCAGACTAACGACCGTTTTGGTTCTAAGAGGCGTGGCGGTAACGATAGTTACCGTAACAACGCTAGCAACTCGAACAATAACAGGTCCCTACATTAACCTTCTTTCATGTAAACTATTTTATGTTATGGTATTCTGACACTCCAACAATTGTTGATTCAGGAACAATGGTAACGGCAGGGATCAGGACCGTAGGGTTCACAACCTAACCGTTCTATCTCATCTGGTAAATTTTACACCTTCTATGTAACCATGTTTATGTACCACGATCATGTCTCATGCATGTAATCCTTAAACAGAATCTCAGATAACTAGGACGCCTGCTGGAGGATTCACTAATCCTATCTGTCCTACTTGTTCGCATAGACATTCGGGTGTTTATCGCCGGGGAACTGATGGTTGCTTCAAGTGTGGCCCACAAGGCCATCAGCAGAAGGACTGTCGCCAGGGTGAGATAGAAGGCACCTCTGGACACGTCGATACCAAGCCACCTCCTACCTCTGGTCGTGTGTTCACTACTACTCGAGATCAGGCGAATAAGACCTCAGGTACTATCACCGGAAATCTCTTTATGAATGGTTTGTCAGCATGTGTTCTATTTGATAATGGAGCGATGCATTCGGTCGTGTCCACTACTTTTGTTGTACGTGTTAGGATTTCCCCAATGCCATTAGATAATGCCTTATGCATTTCCACGCCACTTAGGTACTCTGTACGAATCACTTAGGTGTACAGAGACCTTCCCCTAGAATTTGATGACAAGATCCATAGAGTTGACGCACTTCCTTTGGATATGTACGATTTTGACTTGATTGTGAGCATGGACTGGTTATCCAAACACCAGGCCACGATTGACTTCCACACTTATCGGGTTATCTTCGGTGATGTTAAATCCCCAGAGTACATACACCGTGGTTTTCTGCCAAGAAGGTCAGTAGAGATTATTTCATCTATGGAGGCGCGTGCATTGATATCACACGACTGTCAGGGCTTCATAGCCAATATTCATGACATTTCTGCCGAGTCTCGATCGATCCAAGATCAACCTATGGTGTCAGAGTTTCCTGACGTGTTTCCAGATGAACTTCTAGGTATACCACCTGTTCGTGAAGTCGAGTTTGGAATCGAGCTCATACCAGGTGCAGAGCCAATTTCTAAAGCTCCTTACCGTATGGCTCCTATAGAGCTTAAGGAACTAAAAGATCAGCTATAGGAACTTCTGAAACGAGGTTTCAACCGTCCCAGTGCATCGCCATGGGGTGCACCGGTACTGTTCGTGAAGAAGAAAGGCGACATCATGCGTTTATGTATAGACTATCGTGAGCTGAATAAGATCACAATTAGGAATCGTCATCCTTTGCCGCGAATTGATGACCTATTCGATCAACTTCAGGGCGCCATGCATTTCTCCAAGATCGATCTGAGGTCCGGCTACCATCAGTTACGGGTTAAAGAGCAGGATATCTCTAAGAGTACTATCCGTACATGTTATGGGCACTACGATTTCGTAGTCGTGCCATTCAGACTCACTAATGCTCCAGCTGTCTTCATGGATTTGATGAACCGTGTATTCCATGAGTTTTTGGACAAGTTCATTATTGTGTTCATTGATAACATCCTGATATTCTCCAAATCCAAGGAGAAACATGAGGAACACCTTCGTAAAGTCTTACAAATTCTTCGTCAGAAGCAGCTGTACGCCAAGTTCTCTAAGTGTGAGTTATGATTAACCAAGGTGGCATTTCTGGGCCATATTGTATCTGCAGAAGGGATCACCATGGATCCTACCAAGGTTGAAGGTATCACTAAATGGCCTAGACCTACATCTGCAACAGAAGTTAGAAGTTTTCTGGGTCTAGCTGGCTACCACCGCAGGTTTGTAGAGAACTTTTCACGGTTAGCCTTACCTTTGACTAAGCTGATGAGGAAAGGAGAGAAACTCGTCTGGACGGAAGAGCGAGGGAAGAGCTTTGAAGATCTTAAGCAGAAGTTAGTGACTGTACCTATTCTTACTCTTCCATCTGGCTCAGGTGGATTTTAGATTTATAGTGACGCTTCAGGAAAGGGATTAGGCTGCGTTCTCATGCAACATGGGAAGGTTATTGCATACGCATCACGACAGCTGAAACCTTATAAAGAAAACTATCATACTCACGATTTAGAGCTTGCAACAGTTGTTTTCGCGATGAAGATCTGGAGACATTATTTGTATGATGAATCATGTGACGTATTCACCGACCACAAGAGTCTTAATTACATCTTCACCCAGAAGGAACTGAACATGAGACGGAGGAGATGGTTAGAGCTATTGAAGGACTACGAGACCAACATTTAGTACCATCCTGGTAAGGCGAATGTGGTGGAAGATGCTCTAAGCAGAAGGTTGGGTATGATTACTGGCATTTGGATTGCAAAGGAGATCATTCGTGACCTAGAGATGATTGACATTGAGTTTTGTGTACGAGGACAACACGGTTACTGGGCTAATCTTAAAGTGGAACCAGAATTACATTCTAGGATCAAGGAAGCTCAGAAGGAAGATGGTGAGATTTGGTCTATCATTCAGAATCTTGATCAACAGACGGAGTTTCGTGTTGACAACGACGGTATCTTATGGCAGGGCACTAGACTAGTGGTTCCTGATGACTCTACTCTCAGAGAAGCTGTGTTGACTGAAGCTCACAATTCTTCATTTACCATACATCCTGGTTCTACCAAGATGTACCACGACATCAAGCAACACTTTTGGTGGAGTGGTATGAAGCAGGATGTTGCCACCTTCGTTTCTAAGTGTATGATCTGCCAACAGGTGAAGATCGAACATCAGCGTGCTAGTGGGGTTTACTACAACCATTAGATATTCTAGCCTGGAAGTGGGACAAAATCTCCATGGATTTTGTTACTGGTTTTCCGGTTACTCAGAAGAAGAATGACACAATCTGGGTCATTGTGGATAGGTTGACTAAATCTGCTCATTTTCTGCCGATTCGCAAGGAGCATCCGGTCAGCAAATTAGCAGACACATTCTAGAGGGAGATCATGAGACTGCATGGTACTCTATCAGAAATCATCTCTAATAGAGATCCCCGTTTCATATCACGTTTCTGGCAGAGTCTGCAGAAAGCTTGGGGCACCAGACTTAGCTCAGCATTGCCTTTCATCCTCAGACCGACAGACAATCGGAACGTACCATTCAGACATTAGAGGACATGCTACGATCGTGTGCTCTAGAATGGTCAGGAAGCTGGGATGATTATATATTCTTAGTAGAATTCGTATATAAACAACAGTTGGCACGCTAGCATCAAATGTGCTCCCTTATAGATGTTGTATGGCAGGAAGTGTCGCGCCCCAATCTGCTGGGATCAAGTGGGCGAACGACTGCTTGAAGGTCTAGAAATGATTAAAATGACCAATGAGACGGTCGCTGTCGCCAAGGCAAAACTTCAGGAAGCTCGTGCTCGTCAAAAGAGCTATGCTGATAAACGTCGTAGAGATGTGTCTTTCAACGTAGACGACCATGTTTTCCTCAGGGTATCACCTGTACGAGGAGTTAGACGTTTTGGAATCAGAGGGAAGCCCAGTCCTCGCTTCATCGGACCGTTCGACATCATAGAATGCATTGGTGAAGTGTCATATCGTTTAGCGTTACCGCCTCAGTTATCACAAGTTCAAAACGTGTTCCATGTGTCCATACTCAGAGGATACAACTATCATCCAGTTCATGTTGTCCAGTATCCACTTGATCAGATTCGAGAGGATCTTTCATATGTCGAAGAACCCGAGAGAGTTCTTGAGCGAAAAGATCCTGTCATGCGGAGGAAGACGATCCCTTTCGTCAAAATCCTCTGGAGGGATCATCCTGAGCGAGAAGCCATTTGGGAGACGGAGGAGTCTATACGGACTTCTTACCCTCATTTCCAGTTCTAATTCGGGTATGTTTTTCCTTCAGTTTACGTTTCTCCAATTCGAGGACGAATTGTTCTTTTAGAGGGGAAGAGTTGTAAAACTCGCATTAAAAACTTATGAACAGTACACGTGAACAGTGACTTACAAAAACACGGTAAAATTTAAACTTTCCATTTAAAACATTAATACACGTGTCACGACAATAAATAACGAACAATCATGAATATTATAAATGTGACACGATCACGAACACCAAAATCACGAATAATAAATCACGAACACACACGTTAATAAATTAACACACGAAAAGTTTCGGGTTTACCCGTGGGCTCCTTTGGTGCCGCGGCTACAAAAGAAAGAAGGAAGGGGTGGGCTTTGGCCCATGACCCAAATTAAATATATGTTAAGAAAAACTCCAGGAAACCTTTTCATAATTTTAGGTTTAACAAAAAGTTGCTCCCTGCCTCCTTCTTGCTCTTGCCGTCGGCCACTGATAGGTGTGTAGACACCCATCCTTTTACCACTTAATTCGGGCTAAAACGAGACCAAAACACGTATTTAATATCATTTGTTTGGAATTATGCGTGGTTTTTATGTTTATTGTGTTTTCAGAGCCAACCGGAGGAATATTGAAGAAAACATGGGATTGCACGGGTTTTACTGAAGAAAAAGACTCAAGATAAAGTCTATTGTCCAAGAGATGCAAAAGATTTGAAGTCACTGGGCCTATTCAAAGATTTATCGAAGAAAAGGACCAAAGATGGAAGATTTATATAAGTCGAAGAAACTCAAGTCTATTGAACGAAGAAATTAAAAGACGAGTTGAATTTAATCGACGACAAATCCCGAATCAGAATCGAAAACGGAAACTTTTCTGAAAAGACGAAAAGACAAGAAGAACGGGAGAAAGCCCACTCACCAACCAAAAGACAAGCCTATAAAAGGAGTCCCCTCACACAAGTTATAGAGTTAGTCTGGAGTCTTTCTCTCCTCCCCTTTTTTTTCTCCTTTCTTGTTCGTAGCATCACCATCACCACTAGGGTGATTGGTGATTTTAATCTTTGTTTTTCAAATCTTGTTGTTTTAATCTTTGTTTGATCTTATTAAAACATTAATCATTCAATATAAGTTCTTTGTTTAATCTTTCCATTTAATCTTGTTCATCTTCATCTTTTTCTTCAAGTTCTTGAGTTTTTGTTTTTCTTGATTTGATCTTCAAAAGTTGTTGGGATTTGTGTTTTTGTTGATGGGATTTGTAGCTTATGGTTAATAGATGCTTTATGTTTAGTTTTATTTAAGATTTGGTGAAAAATTTGGTGATTTTGGATCAAAATCATTTTTCCCTGTTCTTCGGGTGTTATTTCTGTGTCTGGGTTTCCAGACTTCCGAACCAAGCTAAAACTTCTGAACCAAGAAAAAGTTCCGAACGAAGCATAAGTTCCGAACCAAGCCAAAAACTTCCGACCCCAGGAAAAGTTCCGAACAAAGCAAAAGTTCCGAACGAATCAAAAAGTTCCGAACCAATTTTAGACTTCCGAACCAATTTCTTCCGAATCGGAACTTTGAAAAGTTCCGAATCGAAACCACCAAAACTTCCGAACCAAGCAGAAAGTTCCGAACGAAGTCCAAAGTTCCGGATGAACTAGAATCTTCCGAATGAATCATTAAGTTCCGCATGAGTTAAGTTCCGAATCAAGGGTAAAAGTTCCGAATCAAATTTTCTTTTAGAGTTGCTGATTTACTGTTTCTTTATGTTTATTCCATAATTTATATTTTAACTGTAGTTTGAACTTTAATTTCAATTTTAATTTAAATCTTAATTTAAATCTTAATTTTAATCTTAATTTCAATTCAAGTCTTTGTTAATTATAATTTAGGTAATTGTCTTTGATTTAAATTTTCATTTCCACTTTTTATTAGATTAGAAAACCAAACCTTTTTATTTAGTAACCAAGAACAATCATTCCACTTAAGACCGAGATCAATTCGAGAAGATTCCGAGATTTAATCTGAACCCATAGCAAAACGCTTATATCAAATGGCGCCGCTGCCGGCTCTTCTCGTTAAGATCAAAAGTTATTTGTGAGAACTTGGATTTTGGGATCCGTTCCCTGTGAACGTTACTTTTTCATTAAAAATTTTCAAAAACAACTAAAAAATATAAAAAATTTCAAAAATACAAAAAAATTAAAAAACATAAAACCAAAAATATTTGTGCTTTGCTTTTCTTAGTTCGTTATTTTGCAGGTGTATGCGCACTCGATCCACGACATATCAAGAGCCCGAGCCTCTCGATCACTTAGACATGGCCGGTGTACCACCTCCAAACAATAATAACAACAACAACATGAATAATAACAACAACAATGAGCCCCTTCCGGATAATCGCCCGATGATTGAACTGCTGCAAGCTCATGTCGATGGCAACACGGATCCAATTGTTATACCACCAATTGCCGCCAACAATTTCGAGCTAAAATCAGGCTTTATCCAGATGGTCTCCGCTCAACCGTTCTTGGGACGTACCATTGATGACCCACATGACCATATAAAGAGATTCTTGCAACTCACCAACACGGTCAAATTCAATGGCGTTCCACAAGAGGTTATAAGGTTACAACTTTTTCCCTTTTCTTTAGAGGGACAAGCCCGGCATTGGCTTGCGAAGGAACCGCCACAGAGTATTCTCTCGTGGACGGATTTGGAAACAAAGTTTATCAATTACTTTTTTCCACCCTCTCGTACTACCGCTTTGCGGAATGAAATCATAAATTTTGAACAAAAGTACGATGAGTCATTCAGTGAATCTTGGGATCGTTATAAAGATCTTTTAAGAAAATGCCCACAACATGGTTTTACCAAAGTACATCAAATTAATACTTTTTACAATGGTTTAAGCATGAGTTACCAAGATTCACTGAACAGTGCCTCGGGGGGTAATCTATTGGCTAAGACTTCCAATGCTGCTTGGGACATCATTGAGAATAAATCTCGTGTGCAAACCAAGAGTGTTAGGACCAATGTCGCTAGTGCTAGCACAAGTGACAGCGACAAGCGATTGGACAAAATCACTACGCTTCTTGAATCGCTTGTCACCCACACCGTCAGCAACAACAACAGCAACAACGCCAAAAACGCTCAAGTGAACGCTGTCAGCCAACCTTGTGAGATATGCGGTGGTCCTCACTCTTACACAACTTGTACCGCCACCAAAGACTACCCTGCTGAGAATGTGAATGCGGCATATGGCACCTATCCTCAACCTGCTTATCAAGCTAGACCTCAAGGTGACCGTAGTTTGCTTAGCTATCGATCCAACAACTATCTTTCACCACCTGGTTTTCCTCCTACCAACCCAAACCAACAACAAAACCTTAATCGCCCTCCTCAACAACAACAACCTCGACAACCATACATCCCTCCTCACAAGCAGCAACAACCACCTCAACGTACCAATCAAGTCTACCAACAACCTGCTTACCAACCACCTGCATACAATGCTCCTCCCAACCAAACCACCACTGCATTACACCAAGAGGTTGCAACCTACATGAGGACCAATAATGTGATTGTGGAAAATCTCCAACAGGAAGTGCGAAACTTGAAGGCAGACTTGGTAAAGCAAGGAAACGACTTGAGAGCCGACATGAGAAACACGTTGGATAGCCAAACTAATGATCTGAGGAACATGATGGCTAGTTTCTTCCAAGGTAATCAACCCTCTTCTTCGGGTACTCTTCCGAGTAACACCGTTGCGAATCCAAGAGGGGAGATGAAAGCAATCACTACTCGAAGTGGCAAAGGTACCAAGGAACCCGAGCTTCCTATACCTCCACCAGTGGTTGTGACTAAGGAGAACGAGTCACCTGCTCCTATTCCTCACCCTTCTCCTTCCCTAATTTCTCCACCTCTTCCTTCTACCCCTCCTCCACCCGTGGTTGTGAGTGATCCTATTCCCCTAAAGCCTTCTTCTTCATCCAATATACCTTATCCATCTAGGTTGCGGAAAGAGAAGCAAAAGAGCAAGGATGATATTCAGGTTTCGAACTTCCTAAAAATGTTCAAACAACTGAATTTCAATATCTCCTTCGCTGAGGCTCTCGCTCACATGCCCAAGTATGCAAAAATGTTTAAAGATCTTCTGAGCGACAAGGAAAAGCTCCTCGATATTGCCAACACCCAACTTATTGAGAATTTCTCTGCAGTACTCTTAAGGAAATTGCCAACCAAGCTTGGTGATCCGGGTCGTTTTCTTATCCCTTGCAATTTCCCGGGAGTAGAGAATTGCATGGCCCTAGCCGATCTAGGTGCCAGTATTAATCTCATGCCTCTAAGCGTTTGGAAGCAATTATCTCTCCCAGAGCTAGTCCCCACCAAAATGACTTTGGAATTAGCTAACCGTACGGTTGCTTATCCAGTGGGGATAGCCGAAGACGTCATTGTAGGAGTCGACAAATTCACCTTCCCTGCTGATTTTGTTGTCGTCGACTACGAGATGGACCCCCGTGTGCCACTAATTGTTGGTCGTCCATTCCTTAGGACCGGTCGCACTCTCATTGATGTTGAAGCCGGTGAGCTTATCATGAGAGTGGGTGACGATAAAGTAGTCTTCAACATGGGAAAGTTGTCTAAACAGCCTTATTCATATGAGAGCGTTAACTGTATTGACGTTCTTGATGAGGCTTGTGAAGAACACTTTAATGATGCTTGCAAAAGTATTCCTACCTCTCTTCCCAATGTTGAGACCGTGTCCTCTATTGATTCATCGTTGTCTCTATTTGGAGATAGTGATTTATTCTGGAACAATCTTGAAGATACCATGGGAGATGTGAATTTAGCTACTAATGATTCTCCCACCGAGGGGGGATGAAGACATGAATTTCTTTGACAATCTTCTCACTGAAGACAATCCTTCTCCTCCATCTCCCACGGTCATTGCTATCGATACTCCGACTTTGAAAACGCATCCCGTCGAAAATCCTCCGGATTTAGAACTTAAGGAGTTGCCGCCCCATCTCGAGTATGTATTCCTTGATGAAGAGAAGAAGTCGCCAGTCATCATTGCTAAGGATTTGAAGGACGAAGAGAAAGCCCGACTTGTCGCTGTGTTGAAAGATCATAAGAAGGCTATTGCTTGGACGATTTCGGATATTCGTGGAATTGATCCTCACTTCTGCACACACAAAATTCTCATGGAGGACGACTTTAAGCCCACTATTCAAAGCCAACGAAGGGTGAATCCAAAAATCCATGAAGTCATCAAAACAGAGGTTATCAAACTTCTTGATGCGGGTATGATTTACCCTATTTCGGATTCACCATGGGTTAGTCCAATCCATTGTGTGCCCAAGAAGGGCGGAATAACCTTTGTTCCCAATGAACACAACGAGTTGATTCCCACTCGTCTCGTTACTGGGTGGAGAGTTTGTATAGACTACCGCAAACTCAATGATTCCACGAGAAAGGATCATTTCCCTCTACCTTTTATGGACCAAATGCTTGAACGTTTAGCCGGTAATGAATATTACTGCTTTCTTGATGGTTTCTCGGGTTATTTTCAAATACCCATCGATCCCCAAGATCAAGAGAAGACGACATTCACTTGTCCCTATGGCACATTTGCTTACAAAAGAATGCCTTTTGGCTTATGTAATGCGCCCGGGACTTTTCAAAGATGCATGTTAGGTATCTTCCATGACATGGTTGAACAAACCATGGAAGTCTTCATGGATGATTTCTCGGTCTTCGGGGATTCTTTCTCTTCTTGCCTTGCCAATTTGGAACGTATGCTTAAGCGGTGCGAAGACACTCGCCTAGTTCTGAATTGGGAAAAATGCCATTTTATGGTAAAAGAAGGCATCGTGCTGGGACATAAAATTTCCAAAGCCGGTCTTGAAGTAGACCGTGCTAAAATTGATGTTATCGCAAAGTTGCCTCCACCTTCAACCGTGAAGGGTGTGAGAAGTTTCCTGGGTCATGCGGGCTTCTACCGTCGATTCATCAAAGATTTTTCTCAAATCGCTCGCCCGATGACCCACCTCTTGGAAAAAGATACTCCTTTTATCTTCTCCAAAGAGTGTCTTGAAGCCTTCAACTCGCTTAAGGATAAGCTAACTAAGGCACCCGTCTTGGTTACCCCTAATTGGGAGCTTCCCTTTGAGTTGATGTGCGATGCTAGCGATTTTGCTATTGGAGCGGTTCTTGGACAAAGAGTGAACAAACACTTCCAACCGATCCATTACGCTAGCAAGACAATGACGGGGGCACAATTGCATTATACGACAACCGAAAAAGAGCTTTTAGCTGTTGTCTATGCTTTTGAAAAATTCCGCCCCTATCTTGTCCTTTCTACCACCATTATGGATACCGATCATTCCGCGCTGAAGTACTTGTTGACAAAGCAAGATTCCAAACCAAGACTTCTTCGCTGGGTTTTGCTGCTCCAGGAATTTAAAATCGAAATTCGCGATAAAAAAGGAGCTGAAAACTTAGCCGCGGATCATCTTAGCCGACTTGAGGATCCTTACCAAGGGGATCATCCGACCAAAGAAATCAATGATTCTTTTCCCTTGGAGACCTTAATGTCTATAAACTCGAAGCCGAATGAAACCCCGTGGTTTGCGGACTTTGCAAACTACTTGGCGGGTGGAATTCTCAAGGAAGGGTTGACGTCCCAACAAAAGAAGAAGTTCTTCACCGACATCAAGACTTACTTTTGGGACGACCCTTACCTATTCAAACAATGTGCCGACCTGATTATTCGCTGATGTGTTGATGGACCGGCAGCGTCTGAAATCCTTGATGCTTGCCACAAAGGACCCACCGGTGGTCACTTTGGTCCCAACTACACCGCCAAAAAAGTGTTTGATTCGGGATTTTATTGGCCCTCCATATATCGTGATGCTCACAATATGGTTAAACGATGTGATGTTTGCCAAAAGCAAGGCAAAATCACACATAAAGACGAGATGCCTCAGAATTTCATACAAGAATGTGAAATCTTTGATGTTTGGGGTATCGACTTTATGGGGCCATTCCCTTCTTCTAAAGGCAACAAATACATCCTTGTAGCCGTTGACTACGTCTCCAAATGGGTTGAATCCAAAGCTTTACCTACTAATGACGCAAGGGTGGTTTGTAACTTTTTGAAAGCTCTTTTCGCTAGATTCGGTGTGCCTCGCGCCATTATTAGTGATCGTGGGACTCATTTCTGCAATGACCAATTTGCTAGAGTCATGGCTAAGTACGGTGTAAATCATCGTCTTTCCACAGCCTACCACCCACAAACCAATGGCCAAGCTGAAATATCCAACCGAGGACTTAAGCGAATTCTTGAAAGGACCGTGGAAGAGCATCGTGCCTCATGGGCTGACAAACTTGATGATGCTTTGTGGGCTTTCCGTAGTGCTTACAAGACCCCGATCGGCTGTACGCCTTATCGTCTTGTGTACGGGAAAGCGTGCCACCTCCCCATTGAGTTGGAGCACAAGGCTTATTGGGCCTTGAAGTGGGCTAATTTTGATATAAACAAAACCGGTGACCTACGCAAGATCCAACTCAATGAGCTGAATGAACTTCGGAATGAGGCTTATGAAAATTCTTTGATCTATAAGGAAAGAACTAAGCTCATTCACGACTCCAAGATCAAAAACCGAGAGTTCCATGTTGGAGACAAAGTCTTACTTTTTAACTCTCGGTTGAAAATCTTCTCGGGAAAGCTCAAATCTCGTTGGTCCGGCCCATTCACCATTGCCCAAATTTTTCCATATGGTACTCTCGAGCTCGCTCAACCTAATGGACCTAATTTTAAGGTGAATGGCCAACGAGTGAAGTTGTACTTTGGTGAGGACACCTCTCAGGAGGTGATTCCATCCCTCACCACGTTCCCCATGAACTAATTTTGGGTCGAGTCAGGCTCGTGACTCGATTATAAAAAACAAGCGCTCCTCGGGAGGCAGCCCGAGTATCTATCCTTTTAAGTTTTAACCTCGTAAGTGTAGGGGAGCCTCTATAGAGTGTTTGTCTTTGTGTGGTGTGATTACAGGGATAAGTGCACTCTTGGAATCTTTGAAGAACCGTGTTCCCGTGTTATTCGAAATCCGGTTCTATCTCTCAAACTATCGTGATTCAATTTTCTTTATACTCACATTTGAAATTGATCACTTTAGTCGTCTCTTCCTTAACTTGAGTTAAGCAACGTGCACAATGTCATAAGTGTAGGGGAGACTTTTCCCACATGCTTAAACATTGAGGACAATGTTTATCTTAAGTGTAGGGGGGACTTCTATCGAAGTTTTAAGTGGACTTTTCCATGAAAATGCCTTCATTTAAACCAGAAAATCCTATTTTTCAACATTTTTCAAATTTTTTATTAACTTTGGCCATTTAGTCTTAATTTTTAAATTTTTATCGTTGCTTTCATATGTATATATCCCGCAATAAAGTCAAATTTTAATAAAGTGGTGTAGCTAGTTTAGAAGTCTTTGACATATTAGGCCCGTTGCGTTTATTTTGACTCAACCCGAATAAACTTATCCAAGTTTATTCTAGCTAGTATCCTTAACCATGTAGACCTTAATTTGTTTATTAGGCTAAGTGTCCACGAGTCTCATTACTTGAGATTTTAAATTGTGGAGGACGAGAAATGATAGAGTCAATTATAAGTCGGTATTCTTGCGCAAGCTCACTTGGTGTAATTATTTGCCTATTCTCCCATCACTTGCTAATAATTTATCTGCAATAAGTAAGGTCGTACAATTTGAAAAGTTACTTAGCTTCTAGCCCAAGATCGTTTAAAAGTTGCTCGGTAATGACGAGAGTTCATAGCCAAGGCATAACTTATGAAGCGGGGCGCGAAGATTGGCGAGTCCGAAAAGGCCCTAACAAGGCATGATGATTCAATTTTATTGCTGAAGATCCAAAGTGATGTGAAAAGCATTATTCCTAAAATCAATATGAAGGATCAAGACTCACGACGAAAAGCAATCAACTCCCATAAAGATCATGGAGAAGTCTATCCGAAAAGACCCTAACAAGGTATGAGGATAAATAGATCCAAGTCCGAAAAGGAGGCGGATCGTTGTATCTCAAAATCCCAATTAGAGATTGAAGAAATAATCATGAAGTCGTGGTCAACAAAGTTGGAGTACCCCTCAAAAGTCTCCAAGTGAAGAAACTCTATTATGATGAGAAGACCATTATATCAAGAACGTCTCTCGAAGATATGAAGTATGAAGTACATGCCAAATATCGGCCCGAGAAAGTTCTCAAATCGTGAACCAAGTTATGCCAAGATATGAACTTTTTGATATCCCGAGAAGCAGTTTTAAGAGATTTTGTCCTTTAGCTAACTATTGATCAAATCGTCCTACTTTGCTTTCAGCCTAAATAAACTATCGAAATAAGTCCAAAAATGCATCTTCATGATCATTCTAAGACAAAAAATAAAATATAAGAGATACACCTAGGAATAAGGGGGTTTAAGCATTTAATTAAGCCATGTGTGTAAGTGTTTGAAATGCTAACTTATAATAACAATGATCTCGTTTTTAAGCTTAGTTTGGGGAACGTGAAACTTGAGGGTGATAAATCTTCGTGGCACCAAAGCCCTAATGTAAGTCATCGATTTCTTTGCAAGTTATTTCGATGTAGCTATTTTCAAGTGAAAATGGTTTTCTATCCCTTTATTACCTTTGAAGTTTTATTTCTTTAATTTTTGTTTAGTAGAATTTAAATAAGGCCAAGGTTGATTAATTATGAGAAAAGTGTAAAATTGCTTTATCACTAAGCATTGCATGAGGGCATGGCAATGGTTAAGTGTAGGGGATTTGATCGGTGTGTAAACACCCATCCTTTTACCACTTAATTCGGGCTAAAACGAGACCAAAACACGTATTTAATATCATTTGTTTGGAATTATGCGTGGTTTTTGTGTTTATTGTGTTTTCAGAGCCAACCGGAAGAATACTGAAGAAAACATGGGATTGCACGGGTTTTACTGAAGAAAAAGACTCAAGATAAAGTCTATTGTCCAAGAGATGCAAAAGATTTGAAGTCACTGGGCCTATTCAAAGATTTATCGAAGAAAAGGACCAAAGATGGAAGATTTATATAAGTCGAAGAAACTCAAGTCTATTGAACGAAGAAATTAAAAGACGAGTTGAATTTAATCGACGACAAATCCCGAATCATAATCGAAAACGGAAACTTTTCTGAAAAGACGAAAAGACAAGAAGAACGGGAGAAAGACCACTCACCAACCAAAAGACAAGCCTATAAAAGGAGTCCCCTCACACAAGTTATAGAGTTAGTCTGGAGTTTTTCTCTCCTCCCCTTTTTTTTCTCCTTTCTTGTTCGTAGCATCACCATCACCACTAGGGTGATTGGTGATTTTAATCTTTGTTTTTCAAATCTTGTTGTTTTAATCTTTGTTTGATCTTATTAAAACATTAATCATTCAATACAAGTTCTTTGTTTAATCTTTCCATTTAATCTTGTTCATCTTCATCTTTTTCTTCAAGTTCTTGAGTTTTTGTTTTTCTTGATTTGATCTTCAAAAGTTGTTGGGATTTGTGTTTTTGTTGATGGGATTTGTAGCTTATGGTTAATAGATGCTTTATGTTTAGTTTTATTTAAGATTTGGTGAAAAATTTGGTGATTTTGGATCAAAATCGTTTTTCCCTGTTCTTCGGGTGTTATTTATGTGTCTGGGTTTCCAGACTTCCGAACCAAGCTAAAACTTCCGAACCAAGAAAAAGTTCCGAACGAAGCATAAGTTCCGAACCAAGCCAAAAACTTCCGACCCCAGGAAAAGTTCCGAACAAAGCAAAAGTTCCGAACGAACCAAAAAGTTCCGAACCAATTTTAGACTTCCGAACCAATTTCTTCCGAATCGGAACTTTGAAAAGTTCCGAACCAATTTTCGAAAAAGTTCCGAATCGAAACCACCAAAACTTCCGAACCAAGCAGAAAGTTCCGAACGAAGTCCAAAGTTCCGGATGAACTAGAATCTTCCGAATGAATCATTAAGTTCCGCATGAGTTAAGTTCCGAATCAAGGGTAAAAGTTAATCAAATTTTCTTTTAGAGTTGCTGATTTACTGTTTCTTTATGTTTATTCCACAATTTATATTTTAACTGTAGTTTGAACTTTAATTTCAATTTTAATTTAAATCTTAATTTAAATCTTAATTTTAATCTTAATTTCAATTCAAGTCTTTGTTAATTATAATTTAGGTAATTGTCTTTGATTTAAATTTTCATTTCCACTTTTTATTAGATTAGAAAACCAAACCTTTTTATTTAGTAACCAAGAACAATCATTCCACTTAAGACCGAGATCAATTCGAGAAGATTCCGAGATTTAATCTGAACCCATAGCAAAACGCTTATATCAGCCACATTAAACCACAAGGAAGATTCGGACAATTTTGATCTTTGATTTTGGAGTCTACGTGTTCGTGATCTTTAATTCTTTTCTTTCCACGTGTCGGTAATCATAACACTTCCTTTTCTTTTTAAATTTCTTATGATTTCATGTTATTAAATTTAATTAATCAATAGAACAAGTAAATAAAACAAGGGGATTAATTAAATCATGTTAAAAGGGGGTGTTTGGCGTTGGTGTTGTTCGACCGAGACAACCGAGACCCCAAGGGGGGGGGGTGCTCAACTTGTCTTCATCACCACCACCGAGACCACAAGGGGTCTCGGCTAGGCTTGGGTGTGGCTCGGACGCAACAAGAACCCCGAACAAAGGGTCGGGGTGTGTTTGTGTTTGGTTTTTGTGTGAACCGAGACACCACCGTGACCCGTAGGGGTGCTCGGTTGGTTTTGTTTATTCGGACCCGAGACAAAAAGGGACCCTGACTTAGAGTCGGGTATATTCACATGTTAGTTGTTTAAGTAGTGTCAACCGTGTTCCTTTCCAAGGACTCGGTGGGACTTGTTTATAGCTTATTTGATTCGGCTTATATTAAAACACGAGATCGGGATTCGGTTTTTTATAAAAACTATTTTTATAAAACATGTCATATTAAACTTTAGGTTAATTAATTTATTTAATTAATTCATGCATAAACTAAGGTATTTATACTTAGTTATTTTAATTAAACATGTATTTTAATTAAAATCATATAACATATTGTTTAATTAAATTAACTAGTTATTTAATTAATTAACTATAACCATGACTTGTATTGTACTAATTTAACTTTATTTATTATTTATAATTTAGCTTAATTCTAATTATGGAAACTTACTATTTTTGGGAACTTTCTATTTTTGGAAACTTTCTATTCTTGGAAACTTACTATTTATGGAAACTTGCTATTTTTAGAAAGTTACTTAGTATTACAATACAAGTATTATAATACACTAATACATGAATAATACACAACAGAACATTAGAATAACTACAGAATACTTAGTACAACCGTAAAACATGACAAAATACGTATAACAAGCTAATAACACACGGAACCAGTAAAACACATGTAATTTAAACAACTCATACACGTCCATATTTCTTATGTAGTGTTATCCGTCAAGGCAGATTAGTCTTCATCATTCCCGTTAGCTTCCACTGGACATAAGGTACAGATTTCTCGTCCTTCAGTAAGGACAATCTCTACCTTCATTAGGATTTCCCATATGCAGCCAACTGTTTTCCCCAGTAGTTACAGATTTAATGCTTATGTTTTATTAGTTACTTTAGACATATACATGCATGACTAGTTTCACCTAGTTACGGAGGTACCGTAACCATAACACTAGAGGCACTAGTGTTATGACTTCACCACGGCGGAGTGATAGCTCGTGGCGTCCCTTTTTAGTTATTTAGCCATTTTATTATTATATTATCATGTGGGATGTATGGGTGCATCCTAGTTACATGTTTCAGTGAGGATTTTCATGGTGAATGTGGTGTGTGCCTTGCATCCTTCACAAGGAGCTGATCCCTCCTACCCATTGACCAGTTAATCAGAGGCAACCCCTCTAATTGCATGATGAGGTCTCCCCTCCAAGTATTCATGAACGTTGTTGACCTCATGACCTATATTGGCTATTATGGTACATTAACTAACACAGATTTTATAATAACATAAGCTATGTTTACAGAACTAAAACCAGTTAATATGACAGACAACTAGGTTTTCCAGGACTTATTCATTTCTGCTGCCATTCATGCTTTATATTCTTTATATGCTTTCATACTTTATGTATTCTATGCTTTATTGTATATCCGTGCACTGAGCGTTATGCTCAGCCGTCTACTTTTCCATGTTCCCAAACGGCAGGTACCCAAGGACGCAAGTAGGAACTCCAGAGTATGTGCATTCGGATTGGAAGCTATCCGGCCTCTTTTACCTTATGCATTTATTCCTACTTTAACATACTTTACGTCTTTTGGACATTGTTTAGTCCTTTCCATTTACAGTACTTATATTGCTTGTTTGTGAGTTACTAGACTACCGATGTTTGATTCCGGTATTTCTATTTACGGTCATGAATGTTTAGACATTTTCCTTGCATGCTTTGATGTTACGCTATAATTTACTATAGCACTCTATCCTATTAAATGGGGTGTTACATACATAAAGATTGGTCACAAGCTCATTTGTCAAGTGAGCTTGAGACTAGCTTTATGCACATTAAGTGTGACAATAAAACCTCAAAAGACTTTTTCACCAAAAAGTTGGATAGGAAATACCTTTGCAAAAGAAATAAAATTCACCGACATCAAAATAACACTAATCATAAACCTTAAAATATTTTTAATTGTCAGTTAAAGAACATCTAAGCCTTATAAATAATGGGTCTCAAAATCAGATTTTTGCCAAATTCTTTTGAACACAAAAAAAAGCTTTGATATAAATTACACTAAAGTTGCATTAAAAAGTAAATTTTTAATCTAAAAGCATGAAAGTAAAATGGAACTCAGAGTTATATCTCAAATGAAAGGTTTAAAAATCACTTTAACTATTCAACTTAAAAAGTTTACAAAGAGATAAAAATTCTGGAACAAGGGCTTACACATGTTGTAAGCTCCTATTTATACTGCTAAGTAGACTATTCTAGAACACTAAATAAACATAAAACCTTAGATATAATAAATTCCAATAATGCCCTCAAGTTTGAACTTGGAATCTTGGTCAAAGTGGTTTCATGTGATTGCCAGCTGCATTTTTTATCTTGGCCGTTTATTGGTAGCCTTTGGGACCAAGTTTGAGCCTTTGGTCATTGATGGACTGCTGATATTCGAACTTTGCCATTTTTAAAGGAGCAGGGCACCATGGTGGGGGCCATTTGGGTCACGGGGTGAGTGGAATGAGAGTGGGGTTGTATTTGTATGATGGTTAATAGTGTATCTGTAAGGAATTAGGGTAAAACCCTTTGATTTGAGTTAATTAAGGTTTTAGGGTTTGTGAGATTAGGGGTGTTAAGAAGGTGAGGTTTAATCTATTTTTGTGTTTAAAAACATGTTTCCCACTAAATTGTTTAGTTAAACAGATTTTTAATAAATATGTTAATAAAGTTTGAGTGGAATGATGAGGTGGCGTGGTGAGATGAATTGGAGGGTGGTGATTGGGTGAGGTGGAGACATGGCAGTAGTGGATTGGTTGTGTGGGTTTCGTTGTCTGGGCATAATCATTGCTCCAACTCCCTTCTTCTTGTCATTCAAGTTTAAACAACATGTAGCTCCCATTCCTTTGATAACAAACTTTTATTTTTATATTTTGGCCACCAAAACTCTTGTAAAGTTATCACAAGGACCTAATTTGCATTTTGAACATATTCCAAGGACCAATGATGTAATTTCTCATCATTTTAGGGACCCATATGCAATTATTGAGTTTTGCAAGGGTTTAAAATGACAAGTCTTCCAAAGATGAGGGACCATTCTTGACAATCTTCAAAACTTCAAGGACTTCAATGGAAATTCATGATTTGGGTCTAGTTCTTTGTGCGACTTCGTTTCCCGTGTTCGTTTTTGCTTTATTCTTGTGATCTTTTGTTGATTTCACGAAATCCGTAGCTAAAATACACAATGAGCAAACACAAGCATATTTTGTGGTATCTTAATGATATTTTTAGCATTTTAAGCCCGATTTAGACGATGAGACTATGTATAATTACAGTCTCATTACTCCCCCATACTAAACCATTGCCGTGTCCCCACGCAATGCTAGAATTAAGTATCGTAGCACTTCCAAAATTCATTTTTATGTGACATTTATTGAAAACGTAAACTTAAATAAACTACTACATGTGTTTTAGACATAATGTATTGTTTTCATCACGATTAAGTAACTTTTAGGGTCAAAGAATAAGAACACGTGAATGCCTCATAGAGATAAGTTCGTCGTCCTCGATTTTCACCCGATTCTATGCTAAGCGTGTAACAGATCATTGTCATTATAAGTTAGCAACAGAATCATTACTCATGAGTGTTAATTACGCAGTTAGACTACCTTATTCCTAAGGTGTATCTCTTATATTTTATTTTTGTCTTAATGATCACTAGGATGCATCATTTACTTATTTTGATATTTTATTAAGGTCGAAAATAAAGTAGGATGATTTATTTAATAGTTAGCTAAAGGACACGATCTTTTAAAACGGCTTCTCGTAATCTCCTTAAGTTCATATCTTGGCATAACTCATTTCATGATTTGAGACCTTTCTCAGACCGATATTTGGCATGTACTTCATACTTCGAATCTTGGAATAAGTTCTTGAAATAATGGTCTTCTCTTCATATATGGAATTTCTTCAAATTTGGACCACGACTTCATCATTTTTCTTCAATCTTTATTTGGGATTTTGATACACAACGATCCGCCTCCTTTTCGGACTTGGATATATTTATCCTTATACCTTGTTAGGGTCTTTTTGGATAGACTTCTCCATGATCTTTAGGGGAGTATATTGCTTCTCATCGTGTGTCTCGATCCTTCATATTGATTTTGGAATAATGATACTTCACATCATCTTGGATCTTTAGCAACAAAATGGAGTTCCTCATGCCTTGTTAGGGCCTTTTTGGAACTTTGCCAATCTTCGCATCCCGCTTCAATAAGTTATGCCTTGGCTATGAACTCTATTCGAACACGAGCAACTTTTAAACGATCTTGGGCTAGAAGCTAAGTAACCTTTTAAATCGTACGACCTTACTTATTGCATTTATTTAAACAAAAGCTTGGGGAGAATAAGCTAATAATTACTACACATGAGATCGTGAAAGATTACGTAACTTATAATTAACTGTATCATTTCTCGTCCTCATTTAAGAGACTTAGCCTAAAAAGTTAAGGAATCGAAGCTAAGTGCTCAACACGCACGATCGAGTCAAAAATTACTCTTATTCTCACCATCGGAAAACCTACATTCGTGTCTTAAACACTTATGAAAAAAAAGAGAATTTTAAAATTTTGCCATTTTTAGCCTTATTTTGCATAGAACGATAACAAAAAGATGAAAATTGGATTGTGTGATGTACGTATTTCTATACGCTTTTAGGAAAAAGACGTATAATGGGAAAGTATTAAGTACTACGGTTTAGGAAAACCGTAAAACCGATAAACGCGAGTTCGTTCTCGGCCTGATGTGTGCCAATATAATAAAATCAAGTTTGGATTAGTGTCGTTTTTAGGTTTTAAGAGAGAAAATTAAAGACGAGTTACACTATAACACCCTATTTTGGTAAATGGAATGTCACGCGTGATTATGGCGTGTCATCAAAGCATACAAGGATAAATGTATTAAACATCACATGACCATAAAGAAAATACCGGAAACAAACATCGGTACCCCAAAGTAAAGCTCATCACACACAAACATAAGTACTGTAAATGAAAAGGACTAAACAATGTCCATAGAAATGAGTATCAAAGTATGAAGAAATGCATAAAGTAATGAAGGCTAGGAAGCTTCCAATCCATATGCACGTACGCTTACAGTCTACTAGCGTCCCTGAGTACCTGTCGTTTTGGGAACATGAAAGGAAAACGGCTGAGCATAACGCTCAGTGCACGGATATACAATTATAGCATGAATAATATAAGCATATATAACATATAGCAGCGGAAATGTCTAAGTCCTGGAAAACCTGATATAGCTTAGTAAAACTGGTTTTATAGTTTGAAAAGCCTTATGTTTATCTTATAAAAACTGTTTAACATGTTTACCATTAGCCAATATAGGTCATGAAATATCAACATGCATGAATACCAGGAGGGGTGACCTCGTCATGCAATTAGAGGGGCTGCCTCTAATTAATATAAGTTTTGGGTAGGAGGGATCAACTCCTAGTGAAGGATGCAAGGCACACACCACATTCACCTAAATAATCTGTAAAAACATGTAACCTAGGATGCTCCCATACGCCCCACATGATAATAATAATATGGCCAAAAGCTGAAGGGATGCCACGAGCTATCACTCCGCCATGGTGAAGTCATAACACTGGTGCCTCCAGTGTTATGGTTATGGTACCTCCATAACTAGGTGAAACTGTTCATGCATGTATATGACTTTAGGTATCTAATTAAACATAAGCAATTCAAAAACATATAAAACATATACTGGGAAAACAGTTGGCTGCATACGGGGAATCCTAATAAAGAAAGAATGTCCATACTGAAAGGACGGAGAATCCGTACCTTGTGTCTAGTGAACGAAGAAGACGAACGGAAGAGAGTCCTACTTCAATATCACTAATGCTACATAAATAATATACGTGTATAAGTATTCTGGGATTACTGTATACGTAACTGGTTTTATATCATGTCTTAGCTTGTTTTATATGTTCATGTCATGTTTTACTGATCTTAACGTTATGCTGTGTTTATCATGTATTCTGTCTATTCTGATTAAGTATTACTTGTATTTCTTGTATTATTATACTTGTTGTTTAATAATAAGTAACTTTCTAAATATAGCAGGTTTCCAAAAATAGAAAGTTTCCAAAAAAAGATTTACTGTTTAAAATAGATAAGTTTCTAAAAACAGAAAGTTTCCATAAATAGATTAACTGTCTGAATTAAATATGTTTCTAAAAATAGAAAGTTTCCATAATTAGAACTAAGTTGGATTATTAAACTAATAATATAAGCTTAAGTTTTACTGATTAATATTCTAAGTCATGTGATTTAATAATATAGTTTATTAATTATTACATTTAAATTAATAAACTATAGGTTATAAGATTTAATTAAATATAACATGATTTAATTAAATAAAAGGTAAAATAATACTTAGGTTAAAACTTGTATCAATATTTATATTAATATAACCTAAGTCATTTAAATTAATTAATTATAAGACATGTTTAATAATTAATTAATTATATAGTCTAATTAAATAATAAATACTTAGGTTAAAATCCATGTATTATTAACAATAATAATAACCTAAGTCATGTCCAAATTAAAATAATTATGTACATGTTTAATTAATTTAATTAATCTTGTAATTATTTATCTTATAAAATAATTAACTTGTAAAAAATCAAATCATGAAACGAACCCGTGTTTAAATCTAACATGTTGTGAACCGTGTTTTAATTTACTAAGCGTGCCGTGAATCGTGTTCGTGAACCCGTGATCGGACCCGTAAACCGGTCAAAGAAACACACCCTTAACAGTGGCAAACCGGCTTGGCCGGTTGCCACTGCTTGCGTAAAGGTGCCACCGGCTTAATCCGGTGGTTCCTTGGTCTTGGCTAGCCGCTGGCCACGCGGCGCTTCCCCCTGCTTTCTATAATTAGCCACCGACTTAAGTCGGTGGTGTTGGTTTGTTTTTTTAGTCGAGACCCACAAAGCCAAAACACACCCTGACGCATGTCGGGGTTCCCTTGTTCTTGCGACGAGACACCACAGCCACACTGAGACCCCTTGGTCTCGGTTGTTGGTGTGAAACAAAAGCAAGCCGAGAGCCTAGGCTCTCGGTTCTTTGCGTCAGAAGAAACAAACACCCCTAAAAACACCATGATTTGACCCCCCATGATTAATTACATGTTTATGTATACTTATTTTTATAACTCTATGATTTCATGTGTTATTATTTAATAAAAACATAAAAAGAAATGGGGTTTAATGATTTACCGAATACGTGAAATAATGAAGAATGAAAACACGAACACCCTTGCAAGAATTGATCATCAAAATCAACCAATCACACCTTTTGTGGTGTTTGTACCCGGCGGCCAAGAGAGAAGGAGAAAAAGATTTAGGGTTTTCATATTTTTGTAATTATGAAAAGTATATTTCCCTTTTTCTAGATTTGGTAAAAATCAACATGGGCTTGGCCCTTTCTCTTGTTTCTTGCCGTGGGTATGTGGGGCCCACAAGGGGAAACCCATTGTTTTCCGTGTCTAAATATTATACGTGTTCTCGTGTCGTGTTTACGTGTTTTATTTAATTATCGTTCGTGTTGTAAACTATATTTATTTGTAATCGTAATAAATATACGTAAATACGTAATAATAAGTTCGTGATTATTTACGTTCATGATTTTCATGTTCGTGATTATAATTATTGTTGATAATAATTATCGTGTCTTAATACGTAATAAATACTTATCGTGTAATAACACGTACGTAATATTGTAAATTCCTAATCGTGAAACGTGAAAGTGCTAAATAAGGAAAGTTATAATCATATACGTACGATCATAAGGGTACTGTTCATGGTAAAAGCATGCGGGTTTTACATACACTAGAATTACACTACGACGTAAAACGTAAAAACGATGACGTAAAGACGTTAAATGCGACGAAATTAAACATTAAAGCTAAAAGTTAATTAAAAATTAAAACTAAGTCTAAAGTAATATAAATAAGAACAAAATTTCAATAAATAAATTTTAAAACCTTTTATTAATTAAATATTCAATTTTAAATGCTAATTAAAGCCCTAAATTTATATATAATTAACAAAAAGCCCAAAATATTATTTTATCAAACAAATATTTTACTTATATTAATTAAACACTAAAAAGTATTTTTCCTAAATTTTAGATACTATTTTCCTATTTTTTAAATGCTAAAAACACTTTTTAAACTAAAATAATGATTAAAAATAATAAAATAATGTTAAAACTAATTAGACTTTTTAAAAAATCCTATTTTATATTACTAAACAGTAGAAAAATGAAAAAGTTGAAAAAAAGTAATTTTTACCACTAAAAGACAAAACAGTTTTGATTAAAACCTATTTAAACCTTAAATTAATTCTAGAAAATAATTAAATAAAGTAAACAGTGAAATTCTTTTTAAAAAAAATCTTAAACTAATTTACTGAAACTAAGAAAATTTGTAAAACTGAAAAATATGAATTTTTTACACTAAAGGACAAAAACAGAATTTATAAAACTAATTAAAATTGAAATTAATTCTAAAAATATTGAAATAAACAATTTAATATAAACTAACTATTTGAAAAATATTAAAATAAATTAAATAACACAAGAAAATTAAAATGAAAGATAAAGGATGAAATAAGTCCACTAAAGACAAAAAAACAATAAACAAAAAGTGACTTATCACTTTTCTTTGTCTTCTAGCAGATCAGTGGGAAAGCTATCACTAGCATTGGGTAGTTTTTCCCACTGCTTCTCAGAAACAAGTTTTTTGGCTTTTTCTTGCTTGGTTTGTTGGTTTTAATGGAAAGCAAAGGCACCCTTACACTCAGTGGAGTGTAGGGAGTCAGTTTAAGCACAAAAACAAACAGATCTAACACAAGAAAATCACTCAAACTGGCAAAATATAGTTATTGTGATGCTTAACAGGTCTGGTAGGCTATGTTGCTAAACTAGTTGGAAAAAAAGTGAGTTTTACAACAACAAATCTTGATTAAACCCTAACCAAATCACACTTAACAAACACACAGCCCTACATTTAACATAAACCCTAACAGATAACCATATTTTATGACCTAAAACACTAGAACAACCTAGTTTATACCCTGCTGAATATCTAAGCTGATTTTTACCCAACTTTTTAACATGCAAACTCTATTTTCTATGTTGTCTACCCTAAACCAAGTCACCAACTATTAAAAATAAACCAAAAGTGAGTGACTTAAACCTATTTCAGTTACACTTGTATTACACAAGCTACTTAAATCAATAAAGTCAAACACCCCTTTAATCAAAAATCTTAACAGATTTCCCAAAGAAATTTTCAAACCAACTACAAGCCTATCTAAAATTTATCTAACACGTGTTTAAACAACTAATAGACATAAACCAACCATTACACTAGCATGACTACCTACAACAAACACATAGCATCAAATTCATAAGCATGTCACAATAATATAAGATGCTAACTAGATCGGTTCAAGCCAAACCTTATGGTGGCGATGCCTTCAAGGAGTCGGCTTATAAAGTTGTTCAATGGCTTCTTCAATGAACTAGTGTAGAGGGCTTTTACTGAGGTTCTACAATAGAACCCAAAAGCAACAATTATGTCTTCAAGAAAAAGTGAAAGAAATAAAAATGGTGGCTCTTGTGTTACCTGCACACCACAACAAGTAAACAAACTACAAGTACATAAAGATTGGTCACAAGCTCAATTGTCAGTTGAGCTTGAGACTAGCTTTATGCACAGTAAATGTGACAATAAAACCTCAAAAGACTTTTTTCACCAAGAAGTTGGATAGGAAATACCTTTGCAAAAGAAAAAGAAGTCACCGAAATTAAAATAACACTAATCAGAGACCTTAAAATATTCTTTAATTGTCAGTTAAAGAACATCTAAGCCATATAAATAATAGGTCTCAAAATCAGATTTTTGCCAAATTCTTTTGAACACAAAAAATAGCTTTGATTAAAATTACACTAAAGTTGCATTAAAAAGTAAATTTTAATCTAAAAGCATGAAAGTAAAATGGAACTCAGAGTTATATCTCAAATGCAAGGTTTAAATCACTTTTACTATTCAACTTAAAAAGTTTACAAAGAGATAAAAATTCTGGAACAAGGGCTTACAGTATGTTGTAAGCTCCTATTTATACTGCTAAGTAGACTAATCTAGAACACTAAATAAACATAAAACCCTAGTTGTATGAATTCCAATAATGCCCTCAAGTTTGAACTTGGAATCTTGGTCAAAGTGGTTTCGTGTGATTACCATCTGCATTTTTGATCTTGGCCGTTTATTGGTAGCCTTTGGGACCAAGTTTGAGCCTTTGGTCATTGATGGACTGCTGATATTCGAACTTTGCCATTGTTGAAGGAGCAGGGGACCATGGTGGGGGCCATTTGGGTCACGGGGTGAGTTGAATGAGAGTGGGGTTGTATTTGTATGATGGTTAATAGTGTATCTGGAAGGAATTAGGGTAAAACCCTTTGATTTGAGTTAATTAGGGTTTTAGGGTTTGTGAGATTAGGGGTGTTAAGAAGGTGAGGTTTAATCTATTTTTGTGTTTAAAAAGATGTTTCCCACTAAATTGTTTAGTTAAACAGATTTTTTAATAAATATGTTAATAAAGTTTGAGTGGAATGGTGAGGTGGCGTGGTGAGATGAAGTGGAGGGTGGTGATTGGGTGAGGTGGTGACATGGCAGTAGTGGATTGGTTGTGTGGGTTTTGTTGTCTGGGCATAATCAGTCCTCCAACTCCCTTCTTCTTGTCATTCAAGTTTAAACAGCATTTAGCTCGCATTCCTTTGATAACAAACTTTGTGTTTTTATATTTTGTCCACCAAAACTCTTGTAAAGTTAGCACAAGGACTTAATTTGCATTTTGACCATGAAAGGAAACATGAAAGGAAAACGAATGAGCATAACGCTCAGTGCACAGATATACAAGCATAGTATGAATAACATAGCATATAAACATATAGCAGCGGAAAAGACTAAGTCCTGGATAACCTGACATAACTTAGTAAAACTGGTTTTATAGTTTGAAAAGCCTTATGTTTATCTATAAAATTTGTTTAACATGTTTACCATTAGCCAATATAGGTCATGAAAATATCAACGTGCATGAATACTTGGAGGGGTGACCTCGTCATGCAATTAGAGGGGCTGCCTCTAATTTATAAAAGTTTTTGGGTAGGAGGGATCAGCTCCTTGTGAAGGATGCAAGGCACACACCACATTCACCTGAATAATCTGTTAAAAACATGTAACCTAGAATGCACCCGTACGCCCCACATGATAACATAATAATATGGCCAAAAGCTGAAAGGGACGCCACGAGCTATCACTTCGCCGTGGTGAAGTCATAACACTGGTGCCTCCAGTGTTATGGTTATGGTACCTCCATAACTAGGTGAAACTGGTCATGCATGTATATGGCTTAGGCATTTATTTAAACATAAGCAATCAAATCATATAAAACATATACTGGGAAAAATAGTTGGCTGCATACGGGAAATCCTAATAAGGAATGAATGTCCATACTGAAAGGATGGAGAATCCGTACCTTGTGTCCAGTGAATGAAGAAGACGAACGGAAGAGAGTCCTACTTCGATATCACTAATGCTACATAAATAATATACGTGTATAAGTATCCTGATTACTGAGTACGTAACTGGTTTTATATCATGTCTTAGCTTGTTTTATATGTTCATGTCATGTTTTACTGATTTTATCGTTATACTGTATTTATCATGTATTATGTCTATTCTGATTAAGTATTACTTGTATTTCTTGCATTATTATACTTGTTGTGTAATAATAAGTAACTTTCTAAAAACAGCAGGTTTCCTAAAATAGAAAGCTTCCAAAAATACAAAGTTTCTAAAAATAGAAAGTTTCCAAAAATAGATTGTTTCCAAAAATAGAAAGTTTCCAAAAATAGAAAGTTTCTAAAATAGAAAGTTTCCATAAATAGATTAGCTTCCTTAATTAAATAAGTTTCTAAAAATAGAAAGTTTCCATAAATAGATTAGCTGCCTTAATTAAATAAGTTTCTAAAAATAGAAAGTTTCCATAATAAGAAATAAGCTGGATTATTAAGCTAATAATATAAGCTTAAGTTTTACTGATTAATATTCTAAGTCATGTGATATACAGTATAGTTTATTAATTATTACTTGTAAATTAAATAAACTATAGGTTATAAGATTTAATTAAATATAACATGATTTGATTAAATAAATTGTGAATAATACTTAGGTTAAAACATGTATTAATATTTATTATTAATATAACCTAAGTCATGGAAATTAATTAATTATATGCCATGTTTTAATAATTAATTAATTACTTTAGTCTAAAATTAAATCATAAAATACTTAGGTTAAAATCATGTATTATTATTACTAATAATTAACCTAAGTTATGTCCAAATTAAATTAATTACATAGCATGTTAAATTAATTTTATTAAATCTTGTAATTATTTAACTTGTAAAAATAAATAATTAACTTGTAAAATAAACCGTGAACCGAACCCGTGTTTTAACTCTAAACATGTCATGAACTGGTCCGTGAACCCCTTGAACCGGATCTACAACCCTTAACCATGGCAAACCACCACCGACTTAAGCCGGTAGTACGTGTGGTGTTTCAGCCGAGACCCCCATGACCACCAAGGTTAACCCCGACATGCGTCGGGGTCCCTTGGTTCCTCGCGGCCGAGCCACCCAAACCAAACCGAGACCTTGTGGTCTCGGTTGGTGGTGATCACACAACCACCGAGATCCTTGCACTCGGTTCTACCCATTAGCCGAACCAAATACCCCTTAAACCATATATTTTTAACACCCCATGATTAGATCTACATGTTTATTAACTTGTTTTTAATAACCTCATGATTTCATGTGTTTAGATCTAATAACAATTAAAAAGAAAAGGTTTAGGAGAATTACCGATTCGTGGATCAAAAGGAAAATACTAACACGAACGATTTAGCAATAATTGGTTATACCAAAATCAACCAACACCTCCCTCTTGGTTTTACTATGCGGCGGCCACAAGGAGAAAAGGAGGAGCAAGGTTTTGTGATTTTCTAATTATTTTGTATTATGAAAATCTACTTTCCTTCTTTTCCTTTTAGTTAAATTTTTAAGTGGGCTTGGCCCACCTTGTTGTCTATGCGTGGCTATAAGGGGCCCACATCGGGAAACCCGTTGTTTGTCCGTGTTCTATTTATTTACGTGTTCTCGTGTCGTGTTTATGTGATTTAAATATTAATCGTTCGTGTCACAAAATATATTTATACGTAATCGTAATAAATATACATAAATACATAATATTAGGTTCGTGATTATTTACGTTCATGATTTTCATGTTTGTGATTATAATTATTACTGATAATAATTATCGTGTCTTAATACGTAATAAATACTTATCGTGTAATAATACGTACATAATACTTGTAAATTCCTATTCGTGAAACGTAAACGTGCTAATTAAGGAAATTTCTAATCATGTACGTACGATTATATTTGTACTGTTCATGGTAAAGCGTGCGGGTTTTACAACTCTCCCCCCTAAAAAGAATAATTCATCCCCGAATTATAGATAATGTAAACTGGAAAAGAAGAAAATACCCGAATTCTAAATATGAAATGAGGGTAAGAAGCCCGGATAGACTCCTCTGTTTCCCAAGTGGCTTTCCGCTCGGTATGATCCCTCCAAAGGATTTTGACGAAAGGAATCGTCTTCCTTCTCATGACTCGTTCTTGTCTGTCAATAACTCGTTCGGGTTCTTCTATGAAGGTAAGATCTTCACGAATCTGTTCCAGTGGATACTGAACCATGTGAAGAGGATGATACTTGTACCCTCTGAGTAAGGACACATGGAAAACATCGTGAACATGAGAAAGCTGCAGAGGTAACGCTTAACGATAAGATACTTCACCGACTCGTTCAATGACATCAAACGGTCTGATGAATCGAGGACTGAGCTTCCCTTTGATTCCAAAACGTCTAACACCACGTGCCGGCAAAACCTTAAGGAAAACGTGATCTCCTACGTTAAAATGTAAGCCCCTACGATGCTTGTCGGCATAACACTTCTAACGTGACCGTGCTTCTTGAAATTTCTGCTTAGCTACTGCGACCTTCTCGTTGGTCAACTCAATCATTTCTGGTCCTTTAAGTGTTCGCTCGCCAACCTGATCCCAACAGATTGGGGCGCGACACTTTCTACCATACAACATCTCGAACGGAGCACACTTGGTACTTGCGTGCCAACTGTTGTTGTATGCAAACTCTACCAAACAGATGTAATCGTCCCAATCTCCCGTCCATTCCAACGCATATGACCTTAACATATATTATAATGTCTGAATCATTTGCTTTGATTGCTCGTCTGTTTGAGGATGAAAAGTCGTGCTAAACTTAAGTTTTGTATCCCAAGCTTTCTACAGACTTCCCCAGAATCGCGAAGTGAAACGAGGAACTCTGTCTGAGACGATGCTGAATGGAGCACCATGAAGTCTCATGATCTCCTTCTTGTAAGTATCGGCGAGTTTACTGACCGAATATTCCTTGCAGATCTGTAAGAAATGAGCTGACGTGGTAAGTCGATCAACAATAACCCAAATCGCATCGTGCTTCCTCTTTGTCTGCGGAAGACCGGTAACAAAATCCATGGTGATTTTGTCCCACTTCCACTCTGGAATATCTAACGGTTGAAGAACACTGCCAGATCGTTGACACTCGATCTTAACCTGCTGGCAGATAAGACATTTGGAGACGTAAGTCGCAACATCCTGTTTCATACCACTCCATCAAAAGTATTGCTTGATGTCATGGTACATCTTTGTCGAACCAGGATGGATAGAGAAAGGGGAGCTATGAGCCTCAGCTAACAATGCTTCCCGGAGTTCTTGATCATCAGGAACACAAAGTCTCGTGCCCTGCCATAAGATACCATCTGCGTCTACTCGAAATTCTGGCTGCTTCTCCAAATTCTGAATTATCGCCCAGATTTCACCATCATCTTTCTGAGCTTCCTTGATCCTAGAGAGTAACTCGGGTTCCACTCTAAGATTATCCCAGTGATCGTGTTGTCCACGTACCATGATCTCAATGTCTAGTCGCTCCAAGTCTCTTATAATTTCCTCCTCAATTTAATGTCGTTTATCATTCCGGACTTTATGCTAAGTGCATCTTCCACTACATTCGCCTTGCCCGGGTGATACTACAGATTAATGTCATAATCCTTCAACAGCTCTAACCATCTCCTCTGTCTAATGTTCAATTCACGTTGAGTGAAGATGTACTTCAAACTCTTGTGGACCGTGAAAATATCACACGATTCCCCATACAAGTAGTGCCTCCATATCTTCAATGCAAACATGACTGCTGTAAGTTCCAAGTCATGCGTAGGGTAATTTTCGTCATAAGGCTTAAGCTGCCTTGAAGCGTACGTGATCACTTTCCCATGTTGCATGAGAACACAACCAAGTCCCTTCCCCGATGCATCACTGTAGATCTGAAATCCACCTGTACCAGATGGGAGAGTAAGAATCGGTGCAAATACTAACTTCTGCTTTAAGTCTTCAAAGCTCTTCTCTCGTTCTTCAATCCAGACGAATTTCTCCCCTTTCCGCATCAGTTTGGTCAATGGCAGTGCTAAACGAGAAAAGTTCTCCACGAACCTACGGTAGTAACCAGATAAGCCTAGGAAACTGCGAACTTAAGTCGCTGATGTCTGTATTGGCCACTTGGTAATAGCCTCAACCTTTGCTGGATCCATAGTGATTCCTTCTGCTGATACAATGTGACCTAAGAATGCCACCTTGTCTAACCAGAACTCACACTTGGAGAATTTAGCATACAGCTGCTTCTGGCGAAGAATCTGTAATAATGTACGAAGATAGTCTTCGTGTTCCTCCTTGGACTTAGAGAATATCAAGATGTCGTCAATGAAGACAATGATGAACTTGTCCAGAAATTCATGGAAGATTCTGTTCATCAAATCCATGAACACTGCTGGAGCATTGGTAAGGCCAAATAACATGACTACAAATTCGTAGTGGCCATAGCGTGTACGAAAAGCAGTCTTGGCGATGTCCTGCTCTTTAACCCGTACCTGATGATAACCCGACCTTAAATCAATCTTGGAGAAATGTTTGGCCCCTTGGAGTTGGTCAAACAGATCGTCTATGCGTTGTAGTGGATACCTATTCCTGATGGTAATCTTGTTGAGGTCGTGATAATCTATGCAAAGACGCATACTGCCGTCCTTCTTCTTAACGAATAAGACCGGTGCGCCCCATGGAGATGCGCTCGGTCGAATGAAGCCTCGTTCTAGAAGTTCTTACAATTGATCCTTCAGCTCCTTCAACTCTATGGGAGCCATGCGATAAGGGGCCTTAGAAATTGGCTCAACTCTTGGGATGAGCTCGATATTAAATTCGACTTCACGTGCAGGTGGTATGCCCGGAAGTTCTTCTAGAAATACATCTAGAAATTCTGACACTATAAGCTGATTTTGAATTGATGGGGATTCAGCATCCATGTCATGAACAGTAGCTAGATAGCCCTCGCAACCATGTGAAAGTAATGCACGTGCTTGCAGGGTTGATATGATTTGTACAGACCTTCCGGGTACGAACCTGTTGTGGATGTACTCTGGTGCATTAACATCACCGAAGATGACTCGATATGAATGGCAGTCTATGGTAGCATGATGCTTAGATAGCCAATCCATGCCCAATATCATGTCAAAATCATTCATGTCCAGCGGAAGTGCGTTAACAGGACGAATCTTGTCATCAAACTCTAGGGGAAGACTCTTGTACACATGAGTTATGCGTATAGAGTCTCTTAAAGGCGTGGAAATATTCAGTATATTCTCTAGTGGCATGGGGAGTATCCTAACATACTTAGCATAAGCAGTAGAAATGACCGAGTGAGTAGCACCCGTGTCAAATAGAACACATGCAGCTTGACCATGCATATACAAGATTCTAGTGATGGTACCTGTAGACTTGTTGGCCTGATCGCGAGATGTCGTGTAAACGCATCCACTAGTAGGAGGCGGCTTGGTATCAGCATGTCCCGATGTGCCCTCCATCTCGCCCTTGTGGCAGTTCTTCATGTGATGGCCTGGAAGACTACACTTGAAGCATGCGTCGCTGTCGCGGCGACATGGCCCTGGGTGCTTACGGTTTCAGGTAGTGCAAAGAGGATGAGTATATCCTCCAGCAGGCGTCCTTGCTGGCTGAGATCCTGATAAGAACGATATACATGAGACATGATAATAGGTACAAAGGACAATGCAGATAATTCGTAAGATGGAATACCAGTGATAGCTGGAAGGTTAGGCTGTGAACCTCTCTGGTTCTGGTCCCTCCTGTTACCATGATTCCTGGTAGAAGATTCTCAAATGTGTCAGAATTAAAACTATTGCATGTAATCATAAGAGAATGAGTAAGTAAAAGGACTTGCTGCTGTTGGAGTTTCCAGCGTTGTTACGGTAATTATCATTACCGCCATGCCTATCCGTAGCAGGATGGTCGTGAGTCTGACCATTTCCCTTGGGCTGAGTAGGCTGTTACAGAGTAGCCGGCTGAGACCGGTCCCTAGTCTTCTGCCTGGAAGATACAGTTTAAAAGAGATGTAAGTATGCTGAAAGAATACGGTTTGGTCACCGCTGATTAACGAATGTTTACCTCTTCTCGGGTCTCTCTACTTCCCCGAACTCTTCTCTTTCTTGCAGCATCTCCAGCTTACGTGTTGCATCGGCCACTTGTGCCACCGTGTTGAACGTAGCACACACTAGGTTGTTTGCGACCGATGTACGAAGAGCCCACCAGAAGTGGTATGCTTGCTCTTCGGGAGTACCTGCTGCTGCACCAAGAAAACCAGCCAAACGGAGAAAGCGCTGTATGAACTCGTTGCTATTCTCCCAGCTCTCTGTCGGATTCCATGGTACTCTCTCTTCAGCTTGTCTTGCTCAGCCTTGGGAAAGAATTGTTCCATCACCCAATCTCTGAACTGAGCCCAAGTCAAACCAGCCACCCAATTATCACCTCCCTCAGACTTCTTCAGTGCCTTCCACCATGCTAATACATCACCTTCGAACCGGTAACAGGCCAACCTCGACTTAAAGACGGGGTCACAGCCCATGGCATCGAAGATCTTCTCAATCTGAGCCAACAAGCTTTCAGCTTCACTGGGGCTATCTGTTCTCTCGAAAGCTCGAGGGCGTAACTTATTGAATCTCTCCAGCCATGTAACCAATGTTGCTGGAGGAGGAGGAGGAGGTACTGGGTGCTGTTGCTGATTGTTGGCAGCCTGCACCTCAGCCCTGATTCCGTTCCTCAGCTGAGGAAGCATAGCTTGCATTGCAGCTTGGACTGCTGCATTGAGTTGTTCCTGCTCGCGTGTGAGAACCATCTGAGAGTATAACATAAAAATACCTGATTAACTGATCAAAACATAAAATATATACATGAAAAAAAAATTATACAAATAAATCATGAGAAAAATTTTATGAAGAAAAACTAGTACATGAATGCATGATGCAGTTTTATGAAACTTTTATATGCGCAAGAGTGAACGCCTACGGTCAGTTCACTCAAACAAAAGACATGGCGAGGGGACGCCAATGGTTCGGTCCCAAAGTTAAAAGTTTCGATAAAAGCACATGCGACTAAATTGGGCCAGTCCTGTACCAACCATTACTTAGTCATAAACCTGCGACAATGACATATATATGTATGCATGAAAATCATGAATGCATGAAAACCGACTGTCAGTTCTAGGAAGACCATAATGACTACCCACTAATCACAGGTCGTGTTTTGAGAGCCTAAAGGTCGAAGCCTTGGCTCTGATACCATAATTGTAACACCCCATTTTGGTAACTGGAATGTCACGCGTGATTATGGCATGTCATCAAAGCATACAAGGATAAATTTATTAAACATCACATGACCATAAAGGAAATACCGGAAACAAACATCGGTACCCCAAAGTAAAGCTCATCACACACAAACATAAAAACTATAAAAGAAAAGGACTAAACAATGTCCATAGAAATGAGTATCAAAGTATGAAGAAATGCATAAAGTAATGAAGGCTAGGAATCTTCCAATCCATATGCACGTACGCTTAAAGTCTACTAGCGTCCCTGAGTACCTGCCGTTTTGGGAACATGAAAGGAAAAACGGCTGAGCATAACGCTCAGTGCACGGATATACAAGTATAGCATGAATAATATAAGCATATATAACATATAGCAGCGGAAATGTCTAAGTCCTAGAAAACCTGATATAACTTAGTAAAACTGGTTTTATAGTTGAAAAGCCTTAGGTTTATCTTATAAAAACTGTTTAACATGTTTACCATTAACCAATATAGGTCATGAAACATCAACGTGCATGAATACTTGGAGGGGTGACCTCGTCATGCAATTAGAGGGGCTGCCTCTAATTAATATAAGTTTTTGGTAGGAGGGATCAGCTCCTTGTGAAGGATGGAAGGCACACACCACATTAACCTGAATAATCTGTAAAAACATGTAACCTAGGATGCACCCATACGCCCCACATGATAATAATAATCTGGCCAAAAGCTTAAGGGACGCCACGAGCTATCACTCCGCCGTGGTGAAGTCATAACACTGGTGCCTCCAGGGTTATGGTTATGGTACCTCCATAACTAGGTGAAACTGGTCATGCATGTATATGGATTTAGGTATCTAATTAAACATAAGCAATTCAAAAACATATAAAACATATACTGGGAAAACAATTGGCCGCATACGAGGAATCCTAATAAGGAAAGAATGTCCATACTGAAAGGACGGAGAATCCGTACCTTGTGTCCAGTGAATGAAGAAGACGAACGGAAGAGAGTCCTACTTCGATATCACTAATGCTACATAAATAATATACGTGTGTAAGTATTCTGATTACTGTATACGTAACTGGTTTTGTATCATGTCTTAGCTTGTTTTATATGTTCATGTCATGTTTTATTGATCTTAACGTTATGCTGTGTTTATCATGTATTCTGTCTATTTTGATTAAGTATTACTTGTATTTCTTGTATTATTATACTTGTTGTTTAATAATAAGTAACTTTCTAAAAATAGCAGGTTTCCAAAAATAGATTGTTTCCAAAAATAGAAAGTTTCCAAAAATAGATTTACTGCATAAAATAGATAAGTTTCTAAAAATAGAAAGTTTCCATAAATAGATTAATTGCCTTAATTAAATAAGTTTCTAAAAATCGAAAGTTTCCATAATTAGAAATAAGCTAGATTATTAAGCTAATAATATAAGCTTAAGTTTTACTAATTAATATTCTAAGTCGTGTGATTTAATAGTATAGTTTATTAATTATTACATGTAAATTAATAAACTATAGGTTATGAGATTTAATTAAAGATAACATGATTTAATTAAATAAAAGGTAAAATAATACTTAGGTTAAAACGCGTATCAATATTTATATTAATATAACCTAAGTCATGTAAATTATTTAATTATAAGACATGTTTAATAATTAATTAATTATATAGTCTAATTAAATAATAAATACTTAGGTTAAAATCCATGTATTATTAATAATAATAATTACCTAAGTCATGTCCAAATTAAATTAATTATGTACATGTTTAATTAATTTAATTAATCTTGTAATTATTTATCTTATAAAGTAATTAACTTGTAAAAAATCAAGTCGTGAAACGAACCCGTGTTTAAATCTAATATGTCGTGAACCGTACTTTAATTCACTAAGCGTGTCGTGAACCGTGTTTGTGAACCCGTGAACCGTGTTTGTGAACCCGTGAACCAGACCCGTGAACCGGACCCGTGAACCGGTCAAACAAACGCACCCTTAACAGTGGCAAACCGGCTTGGCCGGTTGCCGCTGCTTGCGTAAAGGTGCCACCGGCTTAAGCCGGTGGTTCCTTGGTCTTGGATAGCCGCTGCCTACGCGGCGGTTCCCCCTGCTTTCTATAATTAGCCACCGGCTTAAGCCGGTGGTGTTGGTTTGTTTTTTTAGCCGAGACCCACAAAGCCAAAACACACCCCGACGCATGTCGGGGTTCCCTTATTCTTGTGACCGAGACACCACAGCCACACCGAGACCCCTTGGTCTCGGTTGTTGGTGCAAAACAAAAGCAAGCCGAGAGCCCAGGCTCTCGGTTCTTTGCGTCGGCCGAAACAAACACCCCTAAAAACACCATGATTTAACCCCCATGATTAATTACATGTTTATATATACTTGTTTTTATAACTCTATGTTTCATGTGTTATTATTTAATAAAAACATAAAAAGAAAAGGGGTTTAATGATTTACCGAATACGTGAAACAATGAAGAATGAAAACACGAACACCCTTGCAAGAATTGATCACCAAAATCAACCAATCACACCCTTTGTGGTGTTTGTACCCGGCGGCCAAGAGAGAAGGAGAAGAAGATTTAGGGTTTTGATATTTTTCTAATTTTTGTAATTATGAAAAGTATATTTCCCTTTTTCTAGTTTTGGTAAAAATCAACATGGGATTGGCCCTTTCCCTTGTTTCTTGCCGCGGGTATGTGGGGCCCACAAGGGGAAACCCATTGTTTTTCGTGTCTAAATATTATACATGTTCTCGTGTCGTGTCTACGTGTTTTATTTAATTATCGTTCGTGTTGTAAACTATATTTATTCGTAATCGTAATAAATATACGTAAATACGTAATAATAAGTTCGTGATTATTTACGTTCATGATTTTCATGTTCGTGTTTATAATTATTGTTGATAATAATTATCGTGTCTTAATACGTAATAAATACTTATCGTGTAATAACACGTACGTAATATTGTAAATTCCTAATCGTGAAACATAAACGTGCTAAATAAGGAAAGTTCTAATCATGTACGTACGATCATAAGGGTACTGTTCATGGTAAAAGCATGCGGGTTTTACATACACTACGATTACACTACGACGTAAAACGTAAAATGATGACGTAAAGACATTAAACGCGACGAAATTAAAAATTAAAGCTAAAAGTTAATTAAAAATTAAAACTAAGTCTAAAATAATATAAATAAGAATAAAATTTCATTAAATAAATTTTAAAACCTTTTATTAATTAAATATGCAATTTTAAATGCTAATTCAAGCCCTAAATTTATATATAATTAACAAAAAGCCCAAAATATTATTTTATCAAACAAAAATTTTACTTATATTAATTAAACACTAAAAAGTATTTTTCCTAAATTTTAGAAACTATTTTTCTATTTTTTAAATGCTAAAAACACTTTTTAAACTAAAATAATGATTAAAAATAATAAAATAATGTTAAAACTAATTAGACTTTTTGAACAATCCTATTTTATATTACTAAACAGTAGAAAAATGAAAAAGTTGAAAAAAGTAAATTTTACCACTAAAAGACAAAACAGTTTTGATTAAAACCTATTTAAACCTTAAATTAATTCTAGAAAATAATTAAATAAAGTGAACAGTGAATTTTTTTTTAAATCTTAAATTAATTTACTGAAATTAAGAAAATTTGTAAAACTGAAAAATATGAATTTTTTACACTAAAGGACAAAAACAGAATTAATAAAACTAATTAAAATTGAAATTAATTCTAAAAATATTGAAATAAACAATTTAATATAAACTAACTATTTGAAAAATATTAAAATAAATTAAATAACACAGGAAAATTAAAATGAAAGATAAAGGATGAAATAAGTCCACTAAATTCAAAAAAAACAATAAACAGAAAGTGACTTATCACTTTTCTTTGTCTTTTAGCAAGTCAGTGGGAAAGCTATCACTAGCATTGGGTAGTTTTTCCCACTACTTCTCAGAAAGAAGTTTTTTGGCGCTTTCTTGCTTGTTTTTGGTTTTAATGGAAAGCAAAGGAACCCCTACACTCAGTGGAGTGTAGGGAGTCAGTTTAAGCACAAAAACAAACAGATCTAACACAAGAAAATCACTCAAAATGGCAAAATATAGTTATTGTGATGCTAAACAGGCCTGGTAGGCTATGTTGCTAAACTAGTTGGGAAAAAAGTGAGTTTCACAACACCAAATCTTGATTATACCCTAACCAATCACACTTAACAAACACACAACCCTACATTAACATAAACCCTAATAGATAACCAGATTTTATGACCTAAATCACTAGAACAACCTAGTTTATATCCTGCTGAATAGCTAAGCTGATTTTTACCCAACTTTTTAACATGCAAACTCTATTTTCTATGTTGTCTACCCTTAACCAAGTCACCAACTATTAAAATTAAACCAAACGTGAGTGACTTAAACCTATTTCAGTTACACTTGTATTACATAAGCTACTTAAATCAATAAAGCCAAACACCCCTTTAATCTAAAATCTTAATAGATTTCCCAAAGAAACTTTTCAAACCAACTACAAGCCTATCTAAAATTTATCTAACACGTGTTTAAGCAACTAATAGACAAATCCTTTGAGAGGAATGCCTGATGATGATGCCAACAAACACCTCGACAAGTTCATTACAATCACCCAAAGCATGAAGTTGCCTAGTGCCACAATGGATGTTCTTCGCCTACAACTCTTCCCTCATACTTTATCACATCACGCCGAGAAATGGTTTAATCGTCTTCCAAAGAATTCTATTCATACTTGGGATGACATGACCCAACGCTTTTTGTCGCGCTATTTTCCACCATCCATGGTCACGAGCCTTCGCAATCAAATCAGCGGTTTCATGCAAGAACCCGATGAATCTCTTTTTGATGCTTGGGAAAGATATAATGTCTTGATTGATCGTTGTCCAAACCACAACATGCTTCCAGTCACATTGATTGATACTTTCTACAACGGTTTGACTTTTCATGATCGTGATACGATAAATGCAGCCGCCGGTGGCACATTTATGAAAAGGAGACCCGAGGAGTGTAGAGAGCTTATTGAGAACATGACTACTCACCACAAAAAATGGGATTCCTCCGCTACTTCAAGGAACAACCCGAGAGCAATGTTTCTTCCACCTCAGCAAGCCCTGATATGACCGAATTCACCCGCATGATGACTTAAATGAACAAAAATATCTTGCTTCTCGCTACAAACCAACAATAACAAGTTAAAGCGGTTGCACCTTCTTGTGAAACATGTGGCGGTCCTCACTCATACACCGATTGTCCTTCGACTCAAGGAAATCCGGAAAATGTGTATGCAGCTTACGGTAATTATTCACCAGAAAATTACCAAGCTCGACCTCAAGGGGATAGAAATTTTCTGAGTTACCGGTCAAACGACTGCCTTTCACCCGTTTTTTCTCCTCAAAACCAAAACCCCGCCAACAACTACAATAGAAGCAACCAAATCCCACCAAGATCTTCTAATCCTTATAACCCACCCACTCAACAAGCCCCACCCATGAACCCCGATGTTGAAACCATCATGAGAACCCAAGGTGAGCAAATCAAGAATCTGCAGAGCCAAATCATCAATTTGAAAGGAGATATCACCAAGCAAGGAAATGACATAAGATCCGAGCTTCGAGATAATATCCAATCCTCGTTCAGCAATCAAACGAATGATTTGAAGAATATGCTTGCTAGTTTCTTGCCCGCAGCTCAACCTTCTACTTCAAGTTCTCTACCTTCAAACACCGTCACCAATCCGCGAGCAAATGTGAGTGCTATTACTACCCGTAGTGGAGTAACCATCGTAGGACCACCTATCCCACCCCCATCATCTACACCTCTTCCACCACCATTTATCCCTATTCCTCCTACACCTAGTATTAGTACACCATTACCATCTTCGTCTCGTCATGACGATGTATCTAGGAAGGACCCTTCAACATCTCAACCTTTACCTACACCTACACCTACACCTTCACCACCCAAACCCAATATCCCTTATCCTTCTCGCTTAGGCAAGACCAACGAGCTAACCAAGAATGACTGTCAAGTGTCAAGCTATGTGAAGATGCTCTCTCAAATGAACATCAACATTAGCCTTGTTGAAGCACTTGTCCACATGCCGAAATTTGTCAAAGCATTCAAGGAATTGCTTAGCAAGAAGGAGAAGTTGATTGAGCTCGCCAACACACGCTTAAATGAAAACTGTTTTGCAGTTATTCTTAAAGAACTTCCGGAAAAGCTTGGAGATCCCGGTCGTTTTGTGTTGCCTTGCATCTTCAACAAAACCGAAGAATTTACTGCCCTAGCTGATCTCGGGGCTAGTATTAATATTATGCCTTTGAGTGTTTGGAAAACACTATCATTACCCGACCTCACTCCAACAAAGATGACTCTCGAGCTAGCAAATCGCACTCTCGCTTACCCCGTTGGTATTTCCGAAGACGTGTTCATTAAAGTTGGCACATTTACTTTCCCGGTCGACTTTGTCGTTGTTGATTATGAAATGGACCCTCGTATTCCTTTAATACTTGGTCGGCCATTCTTGAGAACCGGACGAGCTCTAGTTGATGTTGCCGAAGGCGAGTTAATCTTAAGAGTCGGGAATGATGCACAAGTTTTCAAAATGGGGAAGCTTACAAGCAAATCCTTTGGACGAGAATCAGTGAATATGATTAATGTGCTTGATGACTTTGTTGTCTACAACAATCCTCTATTCGACTCTTGCATTGATAATCCACTTTTTCAAGATGACGTGGATGATTCTCTATCCAATTTGGAACCTTCCCCCATTTATGATTCTCCACCGATCTTTGATGCTTATGATGATGAGTCTAGCTCAGATACGGATGATTTTGATGATTGTACTTCCGAGTATCCCGAGATGCCCACTTTCGATAATTTCGATGAGGCCGATACTCTTTCGAGCGATTCTTCCCATGATGAAGATCCTCCGCCATCACTCGCTCCTACTTTGGACGATTACTCATTTGAGGAAGATTTCTCTACCTTTCTCAATACTTACTTCCCTCATGAGAGTGATGCTCCTCCTTTAGACTTTGAAGATTATCGTCTTGATCCTACTTTAGATTTGAAGAAAATTCTTTCAAAGGAGAAGAAACCGGTCGACACCAACATCCGAAGTACATATGATTTAACACCTCTTTGTCCACCTTCGGGGGAGGAGGTTGTGCATCTTCTTCGCGGATCTTCTTCACATTCTACTGAGCCTGAGTGCTATTTTCCCTTAAAGGAAAAGGTGTTCGACCCCGGTATTGATATTCTGCAGCCATCTCAGTATCCACCTGATGCAATAAAAGGAAATATCTTTGGAACTTATGGAAATCTGCTTGCACCACTTCACCCTTGCTTCCACCGTGCTCCATCTTTGCTTAAGGGAACCTTGCCTACTCTTCTTTGGCTTGCCTTGTTCGCCTTAAGCTTGTGCTATTTGATGGACGAAAACTATGTCTTTGATCCTGGTGGATATGTTTCATGCTTCTTCCTATGATGATCAAGGTCGAGTCAGGCTCACGACTCGGTAATCAAAAATCAAGCGCTTCTTGGGAGGCAACCCATGTATCTATCTTTTCGCTTTCTTTATCCTAAGTGTAGGGGAGACCCGTTGGTGTTTGCTATTTCCTCTCCTCTCTTAATCAGGGATTCGAGCTCAATGATCCACTCTAGATGATTTTTGACGACCCGTGATTCCGTGTTCCATTTTCCCGGTTCTATCCTAAACTCTTTTCGATTCACTATTTTATATTTCTCAATATTAAAATAGGAATATCTTTAGTTGTCTTTTCCTTAGCGAGATTTAAACAAAGTGCACAATGTCCTAAGTGTAGGGGAGTTTACTCCCACATGCTTAAGCATTGAGGACAATGTTTATATTAAGTGTAGGGGGGACTTCTATCGAACTTAAGTGGCCTTTTCCTTGTATTTGTCCTCATTTTAACCGAAAAATCAATTTTTCGACATTTTTCAAAAATTTTGATCTATTTTGGCCTATTAGTTTTTCCCTTTGTATAGTTATTTTCTTTCCTTATTAGAATAAATCTTTAATAAAGTGGTTTTAATTTTCAAACGTTGTGAATCTTTTGACTCAACCCGAGTTTACTTATCTAAGTTTGCTCTAGCTAGTATCCTTAACGTGTTTAAGTCAAGTTTTGCTAGGCTTTTATATAGGGAGCTATAAAACGCGAAAGTCTTAACTCTCACGGGTTAAGAACAAGAACTTTTCGCAAGTTCCTATAATTGATCCTAGAGAGTCGTTTATCAAGGGAACTTTAAAATGCGATTTCTAAACTTGATAAAGTCTAAGAGTTTGCAAGATCCTATAGGAGACTCGAAAACCCAAAACTTTGATTTAATAGGCTAAGCATCTACGAGTCTCATTACTTGAGATTTTAAACTGTGGAGAACGAGAGATGATAGAGTCAATTATAAGTTCGGTATTCTTTCGTGAATTTATGTGAGTTAATTATAAGCCTATTCTTCCATCGCTTGCTAATAAATTTATCTGCAATAAATAAGGTTGTACGATTTGAAAAGTTACTTAGCTTCTAGCCCAAGATCGTTTAAAAGTTGCTCGGTATGGATTAGAGTTCATAGACAAGGCATAACTTATTGAAGCGGGATACGAAGATTGGCGAGTCCAAAAAGGTCCTAACAAGGCATGAGGGCTACATTTTGTTGCTAAAGATCCAAAGTGATGTGAAGAATCATTTATCGAAAATCAATATGAAGGATCGAGACACACCACGAAAAGCAAAAACTCCCCAAAAGTCATGGAAAAGTGTATCCGAAAAGACCCTAGCAAGGTATGAGGATAAATAATGCCAAGTCCAAAAAGGAGGCGGATCGTTGTATATCAAAGTCCAAAATAAAGATTGGAGAAAATGAAGAAGTCGTGGTCCAAGTATGAATCTCTCAAAATTACAAGTGAAGAAATTTCTATATGAAGAGAAGACCATAATTTCATGAACATCTCTCAAGGTTTGAAGTATGAAGTCGCTGCCAAATATCGGTCCGAGAAAGGTCTCAAATCGCTAAGCGAGTTATGCCAAGATATGAACTTTATAAGGTCCCGAGAAGCAGTTTTAAAAGATTTTGTCCTTTAGCTAACTATTGATTAAATCGTTCACTTTATTTTCGGCCTAATAAACTATCGAAATAAGTCAACAATGCATCCTCATGATCATTCAAGACAATAATAAAATATAAGAGATACACCTAGGAATAAGGGAGTCTAAGTGAGTAATTGGCCCACATGAGTTCGTGTTAGTTTGCTAACTTATAACAACATTGATCTCGTTTTTAAGCTTGGTTTGGAGAAAGTGAAAACTTGAGGATGATGATTATTCATGACATTTCCAAAACCCAAGGTATGTTTTTGATTTCTTTACTTTGAATGTTTATAGTTTTCTATCTCTTTAATAAAGGCCAACGTGGATTGATTTTGATGAAAAATGTAAACGTGCTTTGTAACTAATGCATTGCATGAGGACATTGCAATGGTAAAGTGTAGGGGATTTGATAGGTGTGTAAACACCCATCCTTTTTACCACTTAATTACAATAATAACCGGGCCAAAACGTGTATTTTATGTCTTTTATGTCAGAATTATGCGTGGTTTGTGTTTTTGTTGTGATTTAGGACGAAAAGGTGAAAAGTGGAGAAAACACGGGCATTCACGGGCTTTTATTGAAGAAAAAGATGAAAGACAAAGTCAAGAAGTCAAGAGTGCAAAAAGAACGGATGTCCAAGACCAATTCTAAAGATTTATCGAAGAAAAAGTCAAAAGACGGAAGTTTACTAAAAGCCGAAGAACTCAAGTCTTATTTATTGAAGAATTAAAAGACGAGTCCATAGAAATCCCGAGCCAAAAGTCATTAAAGTCCAAGATTTGAGAAGATTAAAAGGCTTAAGAACTAATGGTGCAATTAACAAAAGATTAAGAAGAGAAGGACCTAATGATGCAATTAAGAAGAAATGAAGGAGGGGAGGAAGCTTCCTAAGCATTCCTTAACCTCCCCTATATATAGATTAGGATGTCATTAGTTAGTTTTTGTTGGGTGGATTGACAAACCATTTCTTCCATTTTAAATTTACGCACATTTAATTTCATGTCCATTTACATTAATTGTCTTGCACCTTAATTACCATTTAATTTCAAGTAAGTGTTCTTTTAATTCTTGTTAATCTTTATCTTTATTGTTTGATCTCCTTCTTCCTTTCTTTGATCTTTATGTTTATTGTTCATGTTCTTATGTTCTTATTTTGATCAAAGTGGGTTTTGATTATCTTGATCTTTATTGTTAGTTTTGTTGTTTTGGATTGTTTGATTATCATTAGTATATGTTTATTGAATAGTTTGATTTAATCTTGTGGTTGATTTAGCTTAATTTTTATCTAGATCGTATCTTTTTCTTGTTTCCTTGTTCTTTGCTATTCATCTTTATTCCCAGTAAAAGTCCGGATCAAGCCGGTTATTCCGAGTGAAGGAGTTTTGCTGATTATTCCGTATAAAAGTTGTTCATCCGGAATATTAGATATTCCGGATCAGTTGTGCTCATTCAGAATAATTCATTATTCCGGATCAAGCATCTCATTCGGAATATTAAAACATTCTGGATCAACCTTTTATTCCGGATCAACAGTATATTCCGAACGAAGGAAATATTCCGGATCAACCTAACATTCCGAACGAAGGGAATATTCCGGATCAAGCAAGTTCATCCAGAATAATTTATTATTCCGGATCAAGGAGTTTATTCGGAATATCTTGACATTCCGGATCAAAGGTTTCATTCGGAATATTATTCCGGATCAACGATTATTCCGGATCAAGAGATATTCCGAACGGAGGCAACATTCCGAATCAAGACCATTATTCCGAATCAAGGACTTTATTCTGGATAAGTGACATATTCCGGATAAAGGATTTATTCCGGATCAAGGATTTTGGTGAATATTCCGAGTGAAGAAAAACATTCCGAACGAAGGTGACATTTCGGATGAGTGTTTATTCCGAACGAGGGTAATATTCCGGATGAGCTAAATTTTCAGGTTCTTTTAATTTCTGTTTTTAATTCTCAAGATTTATTTTTCCCGCCCTTTTCCTTAGTCGCACTTTAACTTTATTTGCCTTAGATTTATTTTAGCCTTGCCTTAGTTTTAAGTTTTAGTTGCGTTTTAAGTTTGCCTTAGTTAGATTTAAGTTTGCGTTATTTACGTTTATTGCCTTTTAATTTTACTCATGCTTTTAAATACTTGCCCTTTACTTTAAATTAGACTTAGATTTAAATTGCTTGCCTCTTACTTTAATTGTTTTGCACATTTTATTTAAAAACACCCAAAATATTTGTTTCACCAAAAACAACTGAGTCGTACTTTGAACTGGAAATCAATTCGTTAAGATACCGAGAACAACAATTGAACCTAGCAAAATTCATTCATTAACTACCTATCAAGCGATGATATGGATGAAGACTCAAGGAAAGAAAGTGATCATAAAATGGTGTCTATGCCTAAGTCACCAGAGAAACCCTCTGAAGTGGTCAAGATAACAGAGCAACCAGAAGAACAGGCGACCCCTAGAAAAGTCATACGTCAAAACTACTATTGATCTCTCCAAGCCAACATATGACCCAAATGCAGAGTTCATTGACCAAACCTCCTTTATCTATGAATATTTCTTAAAGATGGTGTTTGATCAACAACTTCAAGCCATAAGTGAACAATCATCAAGCATCTGCTGCTCTAACTTCAAACCCACCTGGTCACATTAATGACAATTTGGATAAATTTAATGAAAAATTAACAAGTCTTGAAGTGTCAATTCCTGAGATGATTGTAACAGCTATCAAAGAAACTATCTTCGAACCTCTATTAGCTGGGGTGAAGAAAAGATTTCAACATGGTCTCAAAAAGGTATGTGCCAAGATCACTAAGACAATCAACTCTGACATTCCTCCCATGTTTGCAACCAATGAGAAACCAATGCATAAGGAATTTAATGCATTGAACAAAACATGTGCTAGACGTGTTTTGTTACTTCGAAAATTTGTTAGGCAGACAACCAAGAAGCAATACTGTAAAACCTCTGATTTTACCTATTTGACTTTGTCAACAGTTGTACTCATCATTTCTGGAACCTATTTATTACCACTTTTTACATTGGAGCATTATTTTCGACTTATCATACTATCATTTCATATTTAATTTTAATATATATGAACCTTTAGTCTTTTCTGACTACTTTGGCAATTAACTGGCCACATGATAAACAAGGAATCACCACCTCAGTACACATTTAATAATTATAACAGTCTGGAAACATGATCTCACATACTTAATTTCACTAAGTATCTAGACTTACAATTATATGTATATACACTTAAATATCTCATACTATAAGAAACCATATGACTCTATAAAAACAACATATGTTACCTCACCTTGACATTTTTATTTATTATAAACAGGTATAATATTTTTAATATTATATACATTTTATACTTTCACCAAATTATCTAAAACCTTAACCAAAGTACCTAGAAACTTCACAAGTGCCTACAATATATTACCTAGACTTGTAGTAACTTCCTAATTTAAATAAATAAAACACATTTCTACCCTAACACATATTCTAGCCGTGTATATATACATGTATACCATGGACACACTTAATAAATCTTGAAATGTTATGTTACCACAAGTCAACCCACACCAAACTACTAACCATACCACTCAACACTTGCTACTATTTCAAGCCATATCATGTCCCCTTCGACTTCCATCTACACGGCAAGAAAATAAGAAAAGAACAAGGATGCATGTTTTGCCAATTAAGGAATGGTACTTGTGTATCTAAATTAATATCTTCCATATCCGATGAAAATCTTGCCTAGGATACTTAGTACTATGTTTTGGATACACCAAATCCTCCTATATCTTGCTATAACCGAATATCACATGCACACCTCTCACAAACACACTCAAATCCCTCTCACTCTCTCTCCACTCTCGGATCACATGCAATTCGACACAAAGAAGCATTTAATTCACCATTACTACACCAAATCTATGTCCTAAACATCTTAAATATCAATCATTGTCCACTCCTACACAAACTTTATCTCCAAGACAACTCCAAGTAGCTACACGAACCATCAATGGTCACGGCTTAGTTTTTTTCTAGCGTTTTCTCCATTGTTGATTTATATAAGCTTAAGTTTTCCTTGGGTTTACTTATCCCCACTCTTGTCATCTTAACAAGTAAAGTCCATACCAACTTATATCTATCCTATTTACATTCATTTTACATTCACTTAATCATTACATGAACACATATTATAAATTTATAAAAACTTAAAAACTAGTGTATATATACCTATGTAGGTCACGACTTAATTATGGTTTCACAAGGAATTGTGTAAAGTTTACTTAGCTATAAAACACATGAACATATACTCATACTAAACCTATAATAAATCATGAAACCCTCCTAAGTCTAAATAGAGCCGTGGGATATATGGCTCCATATGGAGTTTGTGGTTAACTTTGTTAAACTTATACTAAACCTAGTTAAAAACCTTAGATCTATAAATTTCTTGAATAATTAATAACAATTCTTTATTTATCTAGAAGCCTATATGTGGTTAATGGATTTAGTTAAGCCCAATGAATAGTAGCCAAGCCTTTAGAAAGCCCATTAGGCTCATACTTGCTAAATAAGCCCATTAAAATAGTCTTATAATTTATTGGACTTAAAAATATTGATAAGCCCATTTAGATTGACTTTAGCCCATCTAGATTTAATAAAAGGGTTAACGGGCTTTGTGAAGCTCATTAAGAGTATAGTAAGCCCATAAGCCCACTCGACTTATTTAATAGGCCCATTTAATATTTTTAAACTTATATAAACTTTTGACACTAAAAATATAACTTATAAAAGTTTTCGGACCAAATATGTAATTATATAAAGTTTAAGGGCTAAAACCGTGATACTTGTAACTTATAATAGAAAAACGTTAATCACAAGGACTAAAAGTGTAATTATTCAAAAGTCTAAGGGCTAGCAAATTCCATTCGAGGCCTAATTAAACCCTAGAGACCAATATTGTACATAGCCGAAACCTATTCGAGCCCTAGGGGCGGTTTTTGTCATTTTATCAAAGTCCTAAAACCTAATTATAACCCTAGGGACTAAATATGCCATAATCCGAAAGTTAATTAAGCCCTAGGGGGCTGTTTCGTAACTTAACTTAGGTTACAAACCCTAATTCAAACTTGAAGGACCTTTTATGTCATTACCTAAAAGTTATATGAGCCCTAACCCTAATTAAAACGTGAGGGACTATTCCTTCTAATTACCGAAACATATAGAAACCCTAGGGGTATTATGTGTAAATACTGTGGGTATTAAACCAAAAATAAATTGGAGGGACTTGTTTTGCAATTATAGGAAACTTATATAAACCCTAAAACCATTATATTAATATATAGGTTAAAACAAAATTAATCTCTAATCTGTAAGGACTAAAACAGTCATTACCTCATACATATAACCCAGGGACTATTTAGTAATTTATAGAAACTTCGGGGACTTTAATTTAAATTAAATAAATGTTACACATTTTATAAGAATTATTTATATAATTTTTATAAATTAAACACGAATAAATTATAAAAGTAAATATATTAAACATATTTATATTTTTCCCATCCTTCTAAATATATAAAAATCATTCTTTTTATATATTATTTAAACTAACTTATGAAAGTAAAAGTACAAGAATAATAAGTAAAGAATTATTTATTTAAACTGTGTTATTAACTACGCAATTAATATTGAGTACCATTAATATACAACGATTAATTAAAATACAGAGATCATGATAAAATGCTTAAAACCAGTATAAGCATGCACATATATTTTTCAGAGACTTTTATGCATTATTTCATGCATTTACTGAGACTGTACAATTATTTAGGCAGTTGACTGTATCGTGAGCATTTCGTTGGATTACTTGTGATTTATTGTTGTTACTAATACCGAAGTGAGTTCATGGCCCCACACTATATATTGGCAAAGTTTTAAATATTTTATGTGGAAGAAAACATGCAACATATTTAATGAACATAAATTGAACTGTGTTAAACCTTGATTACATTTGCCTATTGTAGAATGCCTCACTTACCCATGAACTAAAACTGTTAAAATTATTGAATTGTCTGAATGTTATAAATAGATCTATTTGGGACTGATCATCCCCATCTGGGTGAGTAGCGCTCACTGTGCCTGAGCTAGGACAACAGACGTGTATCATGTCGGAACATTGTATTGGGTGCATTTTTATTAATGAGAAGGTCCTCATTTGTTGAGGGCTTAACGAGTTTAAGCGTCAGTTTTGGGCAATAGGAAATGTAGTTACCTTTAAGTATTGATGCTATGTGTATTACTACTTTAGTTAATGTTTTACTGTCCAAACTTATTTTATTAAACCCGTGAATTTAGCTACTTTATGTTGACTCTGAAAGCATGTTTTTATCAGGAAACTGAAGCAGGTATTTGATGTGCATGGAGTCAAGCATCATGATAGGCAACATTTATAGAGCTCATCTGGGGTTTTATAAACTTGGGAATAAGCAAACTATTGAATAATGTTAAAGACAATTTTTATGACAATTTGTACTATGGTTCATGTAATATTTGATTTGATAATCTTTTATATGTTGCTCTACATACTATCTGCTGTTGATCCACCTACGTGACACCCAAAAATTATTTCCGCTGCATTTGACCTATTTGGGGGTGTCACAGAATGGTATCAGAGCGATAGTTATAGAGAACCAGACCAAAATTAAATATAAAAGTAATTTTTTTTATATAAACTGGACTATAACTGAATAAAAATCTTTTGAGGATTTTCAGAACTAGAATAGTTGAGCATGTAGAATGTAGAGCATACATTTATTATGTGGACTAAGTGTGCATTGATTATTAACATCTGGTTAATTAATCTTGTAAGATTAACGTAACCTTTAACTTGCGATGTTAAATGGCACTATTATATAATTTACAACTATGATTTCTAAAACTTTTTAAAATTGAGTAAGCCTATACTTATGACAATTTAAAATGATATTATTTTCAGATTCATCATGACTTCACCAGTTTTATCTCCCACTGCTCTATCACCGACTTCAGTACTACCGGGATGGTTGTCGACCAGCGAGTCTGAGGACAGCCAGCCTGCCGGAGACACCGCACTCGTTGATTCTCTTCTTGTCTCTTCACCTGCTACACTTGTTTCCCCTACTAGGGAAGAGGACCAGATGACTTTCACCCTGCCACCTTTACCACCATCTTCCTCTCTTTAGCGCTATGCTCCCGGGTCTCTGCCACCTCGTAAGAGGAGGAATGAGGCTCCTCCCGACTCTACTTTTGAGATCGGAGAGGGCTCCGGGGCGGGACGTGTTGACCCCGTCCAGGCCCAGATTGTTGCCTTGGCCGTACGCCAGGCTCAGGACATGGCAGATGTCCACACTCTGCTGATGGCTGGACAGGCCAGACGCTCTGTTCTGCAGGAGCGTCAGGACCTCCTTTCATTGACCGTTAGCGTAGAGGCTCACGCTACTCGGGGGACATAGTCTATATTCTACCACTCCCTACAGTGGCTGATGGAGGAGAATGATTTTGTCCGTCAGCGAGTGTATACCTTGGAGGGTCAGCAGACGAGACCCATACCTCTCTTATGACCATGGAGCAGACGCTCGCGATTTTCTTTGATCTAGAGGAGGTACGCCACTAGGGCTTGACTGCAGAGACAACCTATCTCAGAGGATCCGATGACACTTTTAGGGCTCAGATCTTGGAGGCACTCTGACTCCTTAAGGAGACACGAGTCGCCATGATGACGATGCAGGATGCCATACAGGCACCGATTGTTTCAGCTTCACCAGTTGCACCGGCCGTTTCTGAGGAGTCAGTTAGGCATGAGTAGATTAGATGTACTAAATCTTTTATACATCATGATAAGCTTTTGGGTTGCATCCCTGCTATCATGATATAGGATCTCATATACTTTTATTTCCTTTCATCTTTTGTATCCTATCTTTGTACTGTACTATCCTAGATAGGTGTTTATAGATGATGTACTTTAGACTATGTGTACCACTATCCCAGACAGGCGTGTTGTGCTTCTGTCTTGGATTGGTTGTGCATTATGTTATGGTTATTCTTCATAAAAATGACATGTACTCACTATCTTTTGCTATATTATGTGTTGTATTATATTATGAACTCTTGACAGGTTATCCAATCTGTTGTGAATTCTATGCATGGACTTTTTCATGTATTTAAATATAAAAACAGTACTAACACCAAAAACTAATGATCTCATTTTTGTGTATGACTATAGACAAATGGCAATCACTAGAACGAACCCCAACAATGCTGATGCTACCCAAAACGTCACTGCCGCCCAACTAAGGGAAAGGATTGATCAGGGCATCGCAACTGCTATGGCCTCTAGAGATGCTAGCAGGAACATGGATGATAGCCAAAAATCCAATGCCCGCAGAAAAAACCATACCATCAGGGGTTGCTCTTACCCTGACTTCCTGAAATGCAAGCCTTCATACTACCAGGGCAGGGAAGGCGTTGTGGAACTGATGCAATGGTTTGAAAGACTGGAAACTGTGTTTCATATCAATGACTGTGCTGATGAGAACAAGGTCAAATTTGCCACCTGTACCATTACTTGAGAGTGCTCTTACATGGTGGAACTCCGTGGTTGCTACTTTTGGACACGATGTTGCCTATGCTCTCAATTGGGTTAATCTGAAAAAGAGGATGACCGAAAATACTGTCCAAGAGGTGAGATGAAAAAGATAGAAGTGGAACTATGGGATCTCAGATGCAAGAACAATGACATCGTGACATACAACCAGAGATTCCAAGAGTTGACCCTAATGTGTACCAGAATGTTCCATGAGAAGGAAGAAAAGATTGAGAAGTATGTCAATGGACTCCTAGACGCCATTCATGACAACGTGATTGTATCTCTACCCATTACTGTCGAGAGTGCCATTGAGTTCGCTATTGAATTAATCAACGAACAAGTTCGTACCATGTCTTTGAGGCAAACTGAAAGCAAGAGGAAGGCATATGAAAATTTTCGCAATCAGTACCAGCAGCCTCCTAGAAGGAAAATACTGGATAGGCTTATAGTGCTATGAACACCACATGAAGTAAGCCATATGCAGGTGCCAAACCTATGTGCCCAAGGTGCCACTATCATCATACTGTTGGTAGTCCGTGTCAATCATGCCACAAATATGGAAAGATTAGCCATTTTGCCCGAACTTGTCAAGTTAATGCTGTCACCCAGGTCCGACCCAACCACAACACTGGAAACAACAACAAGGGCGGATACAATGCCCGTGGGAACGGGAATGGGCAGCCGGGAAACCACAATACTTCAGTAGGAAATAACAACGGTCCAGAGAAAGGAGTTGTGTCCTACGAATGTGGAGCACCAGGACATGTGAGACCAAGTTGTCCCAAGTTGGCCAACCAGAACAAGAACAATGGAGGAGCTTCATCAAGGGTGTACGTGGTAGACAATGCAAAAGTCAACCCATAGTCTAATGTTTTCACTAGTATGTTCCTACTAAACAATCGCTATGCATCCGTTTTGTTTGATATTGGAGCAGATAGAAGTTTTATATCCACTGAATTTAGTAATGTACTAGAAGTCATCCCATCGATTCTAGACCACTGCTACTCCGTAGATTTAGCTAACGGTAAGACTGTAGAAGCCGATACCATCATTAGAGGTTGTACTTTAAATCTTTCTAAGAATCCCTTCAACATTGACCTAATCCCGGTAAACATTAGTAGTTTTGACGTTATTATTGGCATGGACTGGTTGGCAAGATACAACGTAGTCATTGCTTGTAATGAAAAGCTAGTCCGTATTCCATGGGGAAACGAAACTTTGATCATTCAAGGGAACGGTAACACGGACATTACGGACAATATACTTAGTGTTATCTCTTGTACTAAAGCCCATAAGTATTTGTTGAGAGGATGCCCTATTTTTGTTGGGTCCTAGAATCATGTAATCTTTGCACGATTGACCAATTAACTACTAATAACACAATTTGTACTTTTCAACGTATAGAATTTTATTAGAATCAAATAAAGAATCTATAACCCACTTTGTTTGTGGAAACATAGTGGTTGAATGACAAGGGTTCTCTCTTGATGAACAAGAGAGGAAGAATTCCTAACACTACACTTTGTGTTTTATGTGAAATGGAAAACTTATCTAACTCTACTAACAACCTATCTATATATAGGGAAAGAAAAGCTAAAGCTTCCAAAGGAAGCTTTCACTAAAGTGAAGCCCATGTGCTCCCATGCTTTCTTTCCCATCAAAGTACAAAAGTAAATATTACTTTTGACTTTCTTATTGGCTGTACAAGTAACCACTCTTGAACTCTTGTCTTCTAGCAAGTTCCCGCCAATATCTTCAGGTTGTAATTCGAGAGTTAGATGAACATCGTTCAGCTTGGTTTGTCACTCCAAGCTGAACTGAAGGTAACTTCATTCAGGCCTGTCCTTCAGATGCTGATCCGCATCAGCACTGAAGGTGAAGACTTTATCTTCAAAGGACTCTGGAAGTGCTGGTGTTGAACTGTCTTCAGCAAGACTGGTGCTGGACCTGGTGCTGAAGTGTCTTCAGCAATTCTTCAAGTCTTCAGCAGCTATTTTATATTCAAATACTTGTGAGGAACAATTGGGTCAAATCTTGACCCAACAATCTCTCCTTATTTGGATATAAAAATAGCCCGAGTTGTCGTCTTCTATGTTCAAGTCTTCTTTGTCCGCTGACCATATTTAGTCACTGAAGCTTGAAATCTTGAAGATGACAAACTGAATGTTTTTTCACTCAGTACATAGACTTAGTCTATTTGTTGTTCAAATCCTAGTCCAACAATCTCCCCCTATTTGGACATAAGAATATCCTAAGTGAAATCATCAGATGTGAGTGAGCAAATACAACTTCTTCTCACCTTCGGATGTTACAAAAATAAAATGATAAACAAATGTGTACATATTCTTTGTTGTTGTAGTTGCAAGAAAGTAAAATCTAAAACATGAAACAATAACATCAGTGACCCATTTTTTGAAATCGCATTCTGGTACAAAGTTTAGAGTTTTGGTAAGTTCAGCAACTTGGGTGTAGTGAAGGGTTTAATGGGTTAACATCGATACCTGGAGGTTTAAACATAAGTTGTTTCAGAGGATAACAGTGGTGATCAATCACTGTGTATACACTTAACAACCAGCTTTTAGCTTCTCCACAACGTGAGCAAACATAACCCTTTTCTTAATCCCATCATCAGCTCTATTCAAGGCTGATCAATCACTACCCCTATTTTCAACCAGCTTCATTCTTTTGACAAAAAACAATATCATACGTCGCACCCAATACTTCACTTCCTCGACACACCCAATACCTTTGTGTTTTACAAACACACCCACTCCATCTTCAGGTTGTTTTTTTAAGGTTTGGAATGTGTTTTGTTGTGAGATTTGTTTTGGTTTATGGTTTGTTCTTGTAATATTTGTTTGAATGATAACATGGTTCTTACACCCCTGATGCTTGATAAGCATATTCTATGCTTCCTGTCAATATTAGTGTATTCTTCTCTCCCTCAAAAATTGCAAACCTTAGCAATTTTTGAACAATTACACTAATAAAATGTAGCATCAGGATGTGTGAGCGAAGTTCTTACCTGCTGAGGTTCAGTCACGACATGCTGAAGGTTTGTCCAGAATCCTAGAGGTTCACCTTCATTTTCAAACTTCTATTTGAGCTTCAGATCTTGCTGAAGGTTCAGTCACTGCTAGTGGTTCAGGTTCAGTGCTGAAGGGGTCCCCTTTTTCTGCTGGAGGTCCAAAACTGCTGAATGTCCAGTCCAATCTGATGGAGGGTTTGCCAGTTTTGCTAAAGGGGGGGGGTCCAGTCTTTGCTGAGGGGTTCAATCCTGCTGGAGGTCCAGAACTACTGAAGGGGTTCAGTTTCAGACTGCTGAAGGGGTTCAGCTTCAGTCTGCTGAAGGGGTCCATCAGCTGAAAGGGTTAAGTTCTTGCTGGGGGTTCAGAAACTGAAGGGGCGTTCAATATTTGGGCTCGTGGGCTTCAGTATGTACTGATGGACTCCAGCATTAAATCGAGTATATATCAGTTTGCAATATACAAACTGAACAACCCATTTCCTCCCAACTGATTTTTATCAGCTCTACAAAACTGAACAACCCGTACCTTTTTTCAGCTTTTCTTAAAAGCTATCATTTACCTCCCCACATCAGTTCTTGATGCAAACACTGGTATTGATTTCAGCTTTTATTGAACAGCTCATACCACGTTCGTCTTTTCAGATCCACCTTTTTTTAATCTACTGATATTGATTATCAGTTTAACAACCATCAGCCACAACAGCTGCTCATCACCATCATTCAATTATCACCACTTTGATCCAACCATAAAGCTATAATAACCGCCACCACTCATCTCCATTTACCGGCATCAATAACTCATTTCTTTGGAGTATTGATAATCACAGCAAATCCACAACTGATTCAAATCCACCAACAATACCTATCAACACGAATGCTTCCACCAATTACAAGTAAACGATATTCAACAATCACCAAATCCTTCCTCTGGCCTCGAAGAAGATATTCGCCCAAGTTTTTCAATCGTTATTGTTTTTTTTTTCTCGTGAGTTTTGATTGTTGTGTGTATTGTTTTTCTGAGATTTGGTTGCGGTTTATGGGTGGTTACTGGATATGGGTTTGTGGATATTTTGGTTTATAAGAACAGATCGGGAGATTTTTTTTATTTGGATAATGGTTTATGACGGTGGATTTGTTTTTTATGGATGGATCTGGTTTTTTTTATTGGTGGGTTTTTTGTGTTTTGGTTTTGGATAAAATATCCATGGTAGGTTTGTTCAACTTTATGGTTTTTCTCTCCCTCAAAATTGCATACGCTTCATAAGCAGTAGCAGTTTTGAATAACAACCATAAATTTTAACGATGCTCAAATGCTATTAGCAGTTAATATAGAATGGATCTGGATCATAAGAATAATCCACCCGCTCTGATACCACTTGTTGGGTCCTAGAATCGTGTAATCTTTGCACGATTGACCAATTAACTACTAATAACACAACTTGTACTTTTCAACATATATACTTTTATTAGAATCAAATAAAGAATCTATAACCCACTTTGTTTGCGAAAACAAAGTGGTTGAATGACAAGGTTTCTCTCTTGATGAACAAGAGAGGAAGAATTCCTAACACTACACTTTGTGTTTTATGTGAAATGGAAAACTTATCTAACTTTACTAACAACCTATCTATATATAGGGAAAGAAAAGCTAAAGCTTCCAAAGGAAGCTTTCACTAAAGTGATGCCCATGTGCTCCCATGCTTTCTTTCCCATCAAAGTACAAAAGTAAATATTACCTTTGACTTTCTTATTGGCTGTACAAGTAACCACTCTTGTACTCCTGTCTTCTAGCAAGTTCCCGCCAATATCTTCAGGTTGTAATTTGAGAGTTAGACGAACATCGTTCATCTTGGTTTGTCACTCCAAGCTGAACTGAAGGCAGCTTCATTTAGGCCTGTCCTTCATATGCTGATCCGCATCAACTACTGAAGGTGAAGACTTTATCTTTAAAGGACTCTAGAAGTGCTGGTGTTGAACTGTCTTCAGCAAGACTGGTGCTGGACCTGGTGCTGAAGTGTCTTAAGCAATTCTTCAAGTCTTCAGTAGCTATTTTATATTCAAATACTTGTGAGGAACAATTGGGTCAAATCTTGACCCAACAATTTTCTTAGCTCATATTTCCTAGACTGATAAAGAAGACAAACCCGAGAAGAAGCAAATCAAGGACGTACCGATCGTCCGAGAGTTTCCTGAGGTCTTTCTAGATGAGTTGCCAGGCTTACCAACGACCTGACAGGTGGAATATCAAATTGACTTGATTCCAGGAGTTGCACCTGTGGCTAAAGCTCCATACCGGTTGGCACCATCAGAAATGAAAGAGCTAGCTGAACAACTTCAGGAATTATCTGACAAAGAATTTATCCGACCTAGTTCCTCTCCGTGGGGAGCTCCTGTTTTATTTGTCAAAAAGAAAGATGGTTCCTTCTAAATGTGTATCGACTACAGAGAACTGAACAAACTAATTGTGAAGAATCGTTATCCACTTCCTCGCATTGACGACCTATTTGACCAACTACAAGGTTCAAGTGTGTACTCCAAGATTGATCTGAGAACTGGATACCATCAATTGAGGGTTAGGGAGGAAGATATTTCAAAAACAGCTTTTAGAACCCGTTACGGTCATTACGAATTCCAGGTTATGCCATTTAGGTTGACTGAAAAAGAGATTTTTGTTTACCCTTTTTAATTCTATTATCGTTCCTCGATTCGACTCGAATTTGATTTCCAATTAACGTTACGACTATAGATTGTTTTTGGTAAAATCTATTTTTGGTAATTTAAACTAAAACTATTTAATAAAACACTATCTAATCTATTACTTAAAAATCTAAAAATTAAACTAATTTAAATAAGAACTTTTAATTGAAAACTTAAAAACTTTAAAACTAATTTTATAAAATAAACTAAAAACTTTTTAAAAAATTTTAAAAGAAAATATATTTGAAACTAAAACTATTTTATTAAAAGTAAATTTCAAAACTAATTTAAAATTGTAAAAGTAAATAAAGAAATTTTACTAAAATAAAATTAATTTAAAATTCCTAAAGTAAATAAAATGAAAATATTTTTTAGACTTTTTATATTTTTATAAAACTGAGTTAAAAGGAATTTAAAAATAAAATAGAAACTAACAAAGTTTAATAAAGATCTAAATAAACTAATTAATTAAAACTGCCAAATAAAGAGTGACTATATTAATTTAATGGTGCGAAATAGAACACAAGAAAAGGTGTAGCACAATCGTTGAGCTGTTTGGACGTTATGTGATAGGTCCTGGGTTCGAACCCCAGTAGACCTTAATTTAGCTATTTAAATTTTTTGGACAAATTTTAAAACAAACAGACCAAAGTGTCTGTTGCTTTTATCTCAGCAAAGCAATAAGCACAAGCTGAAAACCAAATAACAATAAGCAGTTTATTCAAAAGCTAAATAAGCAGAACGCAAATAAGCTAGAGCATACTAAACTAAAAAAAATCTGATAAGCAGATCCTAATAAACTAAAATCGGAACAAATTTAAATAACTCAAACAGTTTAAACATAACAATCAAATCTGAAAACCCTTACTCAAAATCAGAATCAAATAAAAATCTATTTTAACAAGCATATAAATCAAGCAGATTAAATAATAGAACAAAAAAACAGATGCAAACAAAGCTATCTAAACAGTAACTTAACAATCAGCAGTTTAAAAAAAAACAGTAATAAGATCAATCAGTAACATTTAAACTTAAACAAGCAAATATTAAAACTAAAAAAAAACTTATAAAAACTAAAGAGAAGGAGAACCCGATGTCGAATCTGTTGAGATGAAGGTGGGCGCTGAACCCCCTTTGTCACCGAATACAAACACCATCTTCATCATTAAAAACATCATCATCACTTCGTCGATCCACTCTTCTCAAACAGTAATGTTTGTTTTATTATTTTTTTTATTATTATTTCTTTTTTTAATTATTTCTTCCGAATAATTAATAACGAACAGTGCTAAAAAAAATTAAAGACGAATTTTAACACTTGACAAATATATTAAAATTAGACTGAAATTAAATAAAAGTAAACAGGATTAAAGATTAACAGAAACAGAAATTTAAATTGGAGATGAAATTTAATAAGAAAAATAACTTTTCATTAATTGATTAAAAATTACAAGACTGGAAATAAAAATATTACATTAACCCTAATCTAATCTTGCTGAAAATTAAATCTAATTTAACCTACTCCTAATTAATTAAAAAAACTGAAAATAAAGAAAAGCTTGCTATTACATCTTGGAGATGGGGTTTTTATAAAGAAACCCTAAACTTGGTGAGCAAGGCTTCAAATCTTGGCCGTTCTTCATCTTCTCTTTCTTTTTCTTTTGATCAAGCGGTTGTAATTAAACCTTGTGCCACGGATTGATGATGTGGTGTATGTTTATTGGTGGGATTGGTTTTAGATGTGTATTAACCAATCACAAAGAAGGATTTGGCCATGTAGGATTGGACCACCATAGTTATTGATCCGAAAAACTTGGGGGATTTATTTGTGTGCGTGTGAATCACACGAATTTGGTGAAACCCCCAAATTTCGTTGGGTAAAATTGGTGTATTGGGAGATTAGGGTTTTGTAAAAATGGAGGCTGTGTAAATGTTTTTGTGGGAGAGAAAAACAGTAAATGAGGGTGGGGGATAAAAAAACAAAAGGTTTTATTTAATAAAAGTGAGTGAGGGGTCGGTTGGGGTGTGGAAAAGTTTACACGTGGGTGAAGTTTGTTTGTGTGGGGGTGAGGTTAATTTGACTGTGAATTGGGGAATATTTGACCAAGCAAACCATTCTTCAATTCGTCCCAAAAAAATGGCATGAGGCCCAAAAAATGGCATGAGGCCCAAAAAAATATACTTTTCAACCGTCCCTTTGTTTTCTTGCATAATGGGCTTGGCCCAATAACATTATAATCCGTATGGTGTGATTTTGATTGGGCTTAATATTGGGCTTTTTTTGCCAAATGTAAATATTCCTTACTCCTTAATGGGCTTTTGAGCCCATATATCTTATGTGGGACCCACAAGACTCGAAATCTTCGTAGATGATTAAATCCGTAAGAATCAAGCTCGATTTCGGCTTTCTTGATCATTTCTTCAAATTAAAGTTGACTTAGCCGGTTTTCGTGATCTTTGGCACACTTTTGATCTTTTGACTTTGTCTTCGTCTCTTTTTGGACTTTTCTTTGACATTTGACCGTGAAATCCTGTGTTTTCTCTTCTTTTGATCATTAGTACCTATTTAGCACAAAAACACAAAACCACGTGTAATTCCGACTTTTACGACATTAAACACATGATTAGGTCTTGTTTTTCCTTGATTTTAGTGGCAAAAGGATAAGTGTTTACACACTTATTAAATCCCCTACACTTGACCATTGCAATGACCCCATGCAATGCATTATTTCAAAGCCAATAGTTACATTTTTCTCATAATTAATCCATCTCGGCCTTTATTACTATTACTACTACTACGACGAAAAGAAAATAAAAACTTAAAAGAAAACAAAAGTTATAACAATTTATTAACTTGGAAATTATTTGATGGAAGAAACTTGTAAAGAAATCTAAGACTTCAATTAGGACTTTGGTGTCATGAATATTAATCATCCTCAAGTTTCACGTTCCCCATACCAAGCTTAAAAACGAGATCATTGTTTACCATAAGTTAGCACAACAAACACTTACTCATGTGGTTTAATTAATCACTTAGACCCCCTTATTCCTACGGTGTATCTCTTGTATTTTATTTTTGTCTTGAATGATCACGAGGATGCATTTTTGACTTATTTCGATAATTTATTAAGGCCGAAAATAAAGTGGGACGATTTAATCAATAGTTAGCTAAAGGACAAAATCTTTTAAAACTGCTTCTCGAAACCTCATAAAGTTCATATCTTGGCATAACTCGTTTCACGATTTTAGACCTTTCTCGGACCGATATTTGGCTTGTACTTCAAACTTCAAATCTTGAGAGACGATCTTGAAATTATGGTCTTCTCTTCATTTTGGTATACATCTTCATTAAGAGTGAAAGATGCTTCAAACGTTGACCACGACTTCTTCATTTATCCTCTTCTTTATTTAGGATTTTGATATACAACGATCCGCCTCCTTTTCGGACTTGGATCTATTTATCCTCATACCTTGTTAGGGTCTTTTTGGATAGACTTCTCCATGATCTTTAGGGGAGTAATTGCTTCTCGTCGTGTGTCTTGATCCATCATATTGATTTGGATTAATGATCTTTACAATCTCTTAGGATCTTTAGCAAAAAGTGAATCCTCATGCCTTGTGAGGGCCTTTTTGGACTCGGGTATCCTCATGCCTTGTTAGGGCCTTTTTGGATAAGCCAATCTTCGCGTCCCGCTTCAATAAGTTATGCCTTGGCTATGAACTCTAATTAATACCGAGCAAATTTTAAACGATCTTGTGCTAGAAGCTAAGTAACTTTTCAAATCGTACAACCTTATTTATTGCAAATATATTTATTAACAAGCGATGGGAGAAAAAGCTCATAACTAACTCACATAAGTTAATGAAAGAATGCCAAACTTATAATTAACTCTATCATCTCTCGTTCTCCACAATTTAAAATCTCAAGGAATGAGACTCGTGGATGCTTAGCCTAATAAACCAATTAAGGTCCATATGGTTAAGGATACTAGCTAGAGTAAACTTGGATAAGTAAACTCGGGTTGAGTCAAATATTCACGACGGGCCTAATATATCAAAGATATCTAAACTTGTTAAAACCATTTTATTTATTTATTTATTATTGACTTTATTCTTTAAATGGAAATTATTAATACGATATGAGGAAAGAAAATAATTGGAAATACTACTAGGCCAAAATAGATAAAAAATTTGAAAACATTGAATTTTTTTTTAAATTTTCCAGTTAAATAGGGTCAAATTCATGGAAAAGCCCACTAAAATTTCGATAGAAATCCCTCCTACAATTAATATAAACATTGTCCTCAATGTTTAAGCATGTGGGAGAATAAACTCCCCTACACTTATGACATTGAGTACGTTGTTTAAAATCGAGCTAAGGAAAGGACAACTAAAGTGATTGCATTTATTTGTTTTATTTATATACAAGATAGAATCATAATAGCAAAAACTTACCGAAGGAACCGGGTACACGGGAAACACGAGAACACGGGTCACGTCAAAGGTACCAAAAGTGGATCATTAAGCACATGTCCCTACACAATCACAACACACAAAACAAACAACCTACACGGCTCCCCCTACACTTATTGGTGAAAATAGATAAAAGATAGATAATCGGGTTGCCTCCCGAGAAGCGCTTGTTTTTGTTAACCGAGTCACGAGCCTGACTCGACCCCGAATTAAATGGTCCATGAGGAAGCCTCGAATGTGATACCGGGATCAAAGATCTTGTCCTCGGTCCCGGATGAACATAATAAATGAGAGGCAGGAGGATAAGTCATAGAAGGTAAAAAGGTCCTCTCAACATACGAAAAGTATGTGAGGTCGTGATCCACGGGAGGTGGGGTGGGTAAAGAAGACAAATTGTCACCCCCCAAAGACAATGGATGGTCACTATTCGGCAAAGCCGTAAAGGTATCAATTATAGAATGGTCAATGTCACCTCCCGGGTCATAGCATTCATCCTCATGAACGTGAATCTCTTCGATTTCTTCATCATAGATAGGCTCGTCAAACAAAGGTTTGTCGTTCCCCTCATTGAGGATTTTTGAAATTCTCTCGAAGAGATCACGATCAAGTACGAAACCATCATTCATTTGTGGGATTTGTTGATAAGTTAAATCCTCACGAATGTGGTAAACGTAACTCTCATTAGAGGAGTGTTGATTAGGTAACTCCTCGAGAATTGGATGAGAATCGGTGGTAGAATCAAAAGTAATTGGCGAAGAGGCAAATGTGAATTTATCAAAATCCGAGTTCTCAAAATCAATATCAATATCAAGTTTTAAAACACCATTTGCCTTCTCATCAATACCATGATCACAATGAAGCTCATGCGAGAAATCCAATAACACGGGATCATAAAAAGCATCCTCGTGATGGAATTTCTCGATACTCGGGGTATAAAAGTCATCACTAAGGAGTAAAGAATCCGATAAATCATTAGTATCATGGTTTTCAAAAGTCGGTCTTGGTAAAATAGGCGAATCATCCTCATCCGATCCCGAGGAATAATTAAAAATGTAGTCGGAATCAAAAGATAATTCATCCCTATCTACAAACTCCTTAGGTGTAGGACAACTTATGGGTTCTTCTTCTATGCACTCACACTCCTCAAAAATTGGTTTCTCAAAACATGTCTCACTAAGAGGATTTGATGAAAGCATAAAGTCATTTGAAGGGGTAGGTGAAGGAGGCATAAAAGAAATGGGGTCATCAACGGGTAATGAAGGCTTAAGAATAATCTCGGGAATTTCCTCAATAGGTGAGGAAAGAGGAGAGCTAATAGTATCCGTGGGTGTCAACACCGGAGGGTGAGTAAAACTCATGATAGTCTCCGGGCCTTGTCTCTCCTTTATTGGCGGAGAGATGGAAGGATACATAGTGGGAACATCACTACTAGTAGTGGTGTTAGCCTCAATATCAATTCTTAAAGACGGCTCAATATCACATTGAGCTTGATAGGTTTCTAAAATGAGCATGAATTTCCTATCGGTTTCCTCTTGCATTTCTCTTAAAAATCTATCATGTTCCTCAAGTTTATTAAGAATTAAATCCATTTGAGGTTGTGAAATACTCCCTTGATTATAGTTTTGAAAATTTCCTTCATTTGGAAAACCTTCATTGTTTGAAAACCCTTGATTTTGAAATTCCCCATAAAACCGTTGATCATATTGTGGTGGGTCATAGTTGTAGGAAAACTAGCGGAGCCAAAATAAGTATTAGTATCATAACACATACTTTCCTCATTATTAAAAACCTCCTCATAAGTTTTGTCACAATTAAAATAAGCATGACGCCCACCACAAGTCGAACACTCCTCGGACATAATCTTATAACGCTCTTCTTGTAAGATTTCCCAAATCGGACGATTATCCCAGGCAGCGGCGCCATTTGAAAAAGAGATTTTTGTTTACCCTTTTTAATTCTATTATCGTTCCTCGATTCGACTCGAATTTGATTTCCACATAACGTTACGACTATAGTTTGTTTTTGGTAAAATCTATTTTTGGTAATTTAAACTAAAACTATTTGATAAAACACTATCTAATCTATTACTTAAAAATCTAAAAATTAAACTAATTTAAATAAGAACTTTTAATTGAAAACTTAAAAACTTTAAAACTAATTATATAAAATAAACTAAAAACTTTTTAAAAAATTTTAAAAGAAAATATATTTGAAACTAAAACTATTTTATTAAAAGTAAATTTCAAAACTAATTTAAAATTGTAAAAGTAAATAAAGAAATTTTACTAAAATAAAATTAATTTAAAATTGCTAAAGTAAATAAAATGAAAATATTTTTTAGACTTTTTATATTTTTATAAAACTGAGTTAAAAGGAATTTAAAAATAAAATAGAAACTAACAAAGTTTAATAAAGATCTAAATAAACTAATTAATTAAAACTGCCAAATAAAGAGTGACTATATTAATTTAATGGTGCGAAATAGAACACAAGAAAAGGTGTAGCACAATGGTTGAGTTGTTTGGACGTTATGCGATAGGTCCTGGGTTCGAACCCCAGCAGACCTTAATTTAGCTATTTAAAATTTTTGGACAAATTTTAAAACAAACAGACCAAAGTGTTTGTTGCTTTTATCTCAGCAAAGCAATAAGCACAGGCTGAAAACCAAATAACAATAAGCAGTTTATTCAAAAGCTAAATAAGCAGAAAGCAAATAAGCTAGAGCATACTAAACTAAAAAAATCTGATAAGCAGATCCTAATAAACTAAAATCGGAACAAATTTAAATAACTCAAACAGTTTAAACATAACAATCAAATCTGAAAACCCTTACTCAAAATCAGAATCAAATAAAAATCTATTTTAACAAGCATATAAATCAAGCAGATTAAATAATAGAAAAAAAAACAGATGCAAACAAAGCTATCTAAACAGTAACTTAACAATCAGCGGTTTAAAAAAAACAGTAATAAGATCAATCAGTAACATTTAAACTTAAACAGGCAAATATTAAAACTAAAAAAAAACTTATAAAAACTAAAGAGAAGGAGAACCCGATGTCGAATCCGTTGAGATGAAGGTGGGCGTTGAACCCCCTTTGTCACCGAATACAAACACCATCTTCATCATCAAAAACATCATCATCACTTCGTCTATCCACTCTTCTCAAACAGTAATGTTTGTTTTATTTATTTTTTATTTTTTAATTTTTTAATTTTTTAATTTTTTAATTTTTTTAATTATTTCTTCCGAATAATTAATAACGAACAGTGCTAAAAAAAATTAAAGACGAATTTTAACACTTGACAAATATATTAAAATTAGATTGAAATTAAATAAAAGTAAACAGGATTAAAGATTAACAGAAACAGAAATTTAAATTGGAGATGAAATTTAATAAGAAAAATAACTTTTCATTAATTGATTAAAAATTACAAGACTGGAAATAAAAAGATTACATTAACCCTAATCTAATCTTGCTGAAAATTAAATCTAATTTAACCTACTCCTAATTAATTAAAAAAACTGAAAATAAAGAAAAGCTTGCCATTATATCTTGGAGATGGGGTTTTTATAAAGAAACCCTAAACTTGGTGAGCAAGGCTTCAAATCTTGGCTGTTCTTCATCTTCTCTTTCTTTTTCTTTTGATCAAATGGTTGTAATTAAACCTTGTGCCACGGATTGATGATGTGGTGTATGTTTATTGGTGGGATTGGTTTTAGATGTGTATTAACCAATCACAAAGAAGGATTTGGCCATGTAGGATTGGACCACCATAGTTATTGATCCGAAAAACTTGGGGGATTTATTTGTGTGCGTGTGATTCACACGAATTTGGTGAAACCCCCAAATTTCGTTGGGTAAAATTGGTGTATTGGGAGATTAGGGTTTTGTAAAAATGGAGGCTGTGTAAATGTTTTTGTGGGAGAGAAAACAGTAAATGAGGGTGGGGAATAAAAAAAACAAAAGGTTTTATTTAATAAAAGTGAGTGGGGGGTCGGTTGGGGTGTGGAAAAGTTTACACGTGGATGAAGTTTGTTTGTGTGGGGGTGAGGTTAATTTGACTGTGAATTGGGGAATATTTGACCAAGCAAACCATTCTTCAATTCGTCCCAAAAAATGGCATGAGGCCCAAAAAATGGCATGAGGCCCAAAAAAATATACTTTTCGACCGTCCCTTTGTTTTCTTGCATAATTGGCTTGGCCCAATAACATTATAATCCGTATGGTGTGATTTTGATTGGGCTTAATATTGGGCATTTTTTTGCCAAATGTAAATATTCATTACTCCTTAATGGGCTTTTGAGCCCATATATCTAATGTGGGACCCACAAGACTCGAAATCTTCGTAGATGATTAAATCCGTAAGAATCGAGCTCGATTTCGGCTTTCTTGATCATTTCTTCAAATTAAAGTTGACTTAGCTGATTTTCGTGATCTTTGGCACACTTTTGATCTTTTGACTTTGTCTTCGTCTCTTTTTGGACTTTTCTTTGACATTTGACCGGGAAATCCCGTGTTTTCTATTCTTTTGATCATTAGTACCTATTTTAACACAAAAACACAAAACCACGTGTAATTCCTACTTTTACGACATTAAATACATGATTAGGTCTCGTTTTTCCTTGATTTTAGTGGCAAAAGGATAAGTGTTTACACACTTATTATTGACCAACGCACCAGCCATTTTCAAGGACCTTATGAACCGTGTGTGCAGACCCTACCTGGATAAATTCATGATAGTCTTAATTGACGATATATTCATTTATTCCAAGAACGAACAAGAACACGGAGAACACCTTGCACAAGTACTAAAGGTGCTCAAGGAGGAACAACTATATGCCAAATTCTCCAAATGTAAATTCTGGATCCCTAGAGTGGAATTCCTCGGTCACGTTATTGATAGTGACGGTATTCACGTAGATCCAGCAAAGGTTGAATCTGTCAAGGATTGTGTATCCCCTAAATCACCGACAGAGATCCGCCAATTTCTAGGCCTTGCTGGGTACTACCGCAGATCTATTGAAGACTTCTCCAAGATAGCCTAACCGATGACCAAACTCACTCAGAAAGGAATAAAGTTTGATTGGGGAGAAAAGGAAGAATCATCTTTTCAGCTGATAAAGAAGAAGCTGTGTAGTGCACCCATTTTAGCCTTACTTGAGGGCAACGATGATTTCGTTGTATATTGTGATGCTTCACACAAAGGTTTGGGTGCATTATTGATGAAGCGAATGAAAGTGATCGCTTATGATTCAAGACAATTGAAGAAACACGAGAAGAACTACACCACTCATGATCTAGAGCTTGGATCCGTAGTATTCACTCTAAAAATCTGGAGACATTACCTTTACGGAACAAAGTATACAGTGCATACTGACCATAAAAGTTTGCAACACATACTGGATCAAAAGCAGCTGAACATGAGACAACGCCGTTGGATTGAGTTGTTAAGTGACTACGACTACGAGATCAAATACCACCCCAGTAAAGCAAACGTGGTTGTTGATGCTCTAAGCCGTAAGGAAACGGACCCTCCTATGAGAGTCCGAGCACTGGTTATGACAATCAGTTTGGACCTACCCAAGCAAATTTTGGATGCTCAGACCCAAGCCCAGATACCAGAAACCTCGTGAAGGAAGACGTCAGGGGAATGCTCAGAACTGACGTAACCAAGGAGAAATTAGAACCAAGAGCACATGGAACCCTATGTCTTCATGGGAGGAGTTGGTTACCTTGTTATGGAGACTTGAGAAACGTGATCATGCACGAATCCCATAAGTCTAAATATTCTATACATCCCGGATCTAAAAAGATGTATCAGGATATGAAGAAACTATACTGGTGGTCGAATATGATAGCTGACACTGCTACCTATGTTCAAAAGTGCTTGACATTCTCACGTGTCAAAACCGAGCACCAGAGACCATCAGGTTTGCTTGTACAACCCGAGATACCAAAATGGAAGTGGGACAACATCACTATGGACTTTATTACCAAACTCTCAAAGTCAACTCATGGTTACAATACTATTTGGGTAATCGTCGACCGACTCACCAAATCTGCTCACTTTCTACCAATTAGGAAAACTGATTCCCTAACAAAGCTAGCGAAGACGTATCTTAAGGAGATAGTGACCAAACATGGAATACCAGTCTCAAAAATCTGTGATGGGGACGGTAGGTTCACATCGAACTTTTGGATGGCTTTCCAACGAGCCTTAGGTACAAGCTTGGACATGAGCACTGCTTATCATCCACAGACTGATGGTCAAAGTGAATGAACCATCCAGACTCTAGAAGACATGCCACAAGCATACGTGATTGACTTTGGAAATGGATGGGTTGACCACATACCTTTAGTTGAATTCTCCTACAACAACAACTATCACGCCAACATCAAGGCTGCCCCTTTTGAAGCATTATATGATCGAAAGTGTCGTTCACTTGTGTGCTGGGCAGAAGAAGGTGAATTTCAGCTCACCTGACCTGAGTTAATCCAGGAGACTACCGAAAAGATCGTCCTCATAAAGCAAAGAATTCAATCTGCTCACGATCGACAAAAGAGCTACGCGGACATGAAACGTAAACCTATGAAATTTGAAGTACGTTACCGCGTCATGCTCAAGGTATCACCTTGGAAGGGAGTTGTACGCTTTGGTAAACGTGGAAAAATGAACCCACGTCATGTCGGCCCCTTCAAAGTGATAACCAGGATCGGGGAGGTAGTGTATCGTTTAAAGTTACCACAACAATTGAGCCGGGTACACTCTACCTTCCACGTGTCTAATCTGAAGAAGTGTTATGCTGAAGAACCATTGGCTATGCCATTGGAAGGAGTTTAATTTGACGACAAACTCTGGTTCACAGAAGAACCAGTAGAAATGATGGAGAAAACGGTTAAGAAATTGAAACGCAGTCGCATTCCGTTGATCAAGTTACGTTGGAACTCAAGGAGAGGTCCCGAGTTCACCTCGGAACGAGAAGACTCGTTCAAAACCAAGTACCCGCATTTGTTCACCTGACCAGTGACGTCATCTTAAGCTTTGAGGACAAAGCTAAAATAACAGGAATGTATTGTAAAACCTATGATTTTACCTATTTGACTTTGTCAACAATTGTACTCATCATTTCTGGAACCTATTTATTACTAATTTTTACATGATTAATTGGAGCGTTATTTTCCACTTATCATACTATCATTTCATATTTAATTTAAATATATACGAACCTTTAGTCTTTTCTGACTACTCTGGCAAGTGACTGGCCACATGATAAACAAGGACCACCACCTCAATACACATTTAATAATTATAACAGTCTGGAAATATGATCTCACATATTAATTTCACTAAGTATCTAGACTTACTATTATATGTATATACACCTACATATCTCATATTATAAGAACATATGTTACCTCATTTTGACATTTTTATTTATTATAAACAAGTATAATATTTTTAATATTATATACAACATATACTTTCACCAAATTATCTAAGACCTTAATTAAAGTACCTAGAAACTTCACAAGTGCCTACAATATATTACCTAGACTTGTAGTAACTCCCAAATTTAAATAAATCAAACACATTTCTACCCTAAACACCTATTCTAGCCGTGTATATATACATGTATACCATGGACACACTTAATAAACCTTGAAATGTTATGTTACCACAAGTCAACCCACACCATGCTACTAACCATACTACTCAACACTTGCTACTATTTCAAGCCATATCATGTCCCATTTGACGTCCATCTACACGGCAAGAAAAGAAGAAAAGAACAAGGATGCATGTTTTGCCAATTAAGGAATGGTACTTGTGTATCTAAACCAATATCTTCCATATCCTATGAAAATCTTAACTTAGATACTTAGTACTATGTTTTGAATACACCAAATCCTCCTATATCTTGCTATAACCGAATATCACATACACACCTCTCACAGACACACTCAAATCCCTCTCACTCTCTCTCAACTCTCGGATCATATGCAATTCGACACCAAGAAGCATTTAGTTCACCATTACTACACCAAATCTATGTCCTAAACATCTTAAATATCAATCATTGTCCACTCCTACACAAACTTGATCACCAAGACAACTCCAAGTAACTAAACGAACCATCAAGGGTCACGGCTTGGTTTTTGTCTAAGGTTTACTCCATTATTGATTTATATAAGCTTAACTTTTCCTTGGGTTTACTTATCCTCACTTTTGCCATCTTAACAAGTAAGTCCATACCAACTTATATCTATCCTATTTACATTCATTTTACATTCACTTAATCATTCACATGAACATATATTATAACCTTATAAAAACTCAAAAACTAGTGTATATATACCTATGTAGGTACGACTTAATTATGGTTCCACAAGGAATTGTGTAAAGTTTACTTAGCTATAAAATACATGAACATATACTCATACTAAACCTAGAATAAATCATGAAACCCTCCCAAGTCTAAATGTAGCCGTGGGCTATATGGCTCCATATGGAGTTTGTGGTTAACTTTGTTAAACTCATACTAAACCTAGTTAAAAACCTTAGATCTATAAACTCCTTGAATAATTAATAACAATGTTACTTTATCTAGAAGCCTATATGTGGTTAATAGATTTAGTTAAGCCCAATGAATAGTAGCCAAGCCTTTAGAAAGCCCATTAGGCCCATACTTGCTAAATAAGCCCATTAGAATAGTATTATAAATTATTGGACTTAAAAATATTGATAAGCCTATTTCGATTGCCTTTAGCCCATTTAGATTTAATAAAATGGTTAACGGGCCTTGTGAATCCCATTAAGAGTATAGTAAGCCCAAAAGCTCACTCGACTTATTTAATAGGCTCATTGAATATTTTAAACTTATATCAACTTTTGACACTAAAAATATAACTTATAAAAGTTTTCAGACGAAATATGTAATTATATAAAGTTTAAGGGCTAAAACCGTGATACTTGTAACTTATAATAGCAAAACATTAAACACAAGAACTAAAAGTGTAATTATCCGAAAGCCTAAAGGCTACTTAATTCCATTTGAGACCTAATTAAACCCTAGGGACCAATATTGTATATAGCCGAAACCTATTCGAGCCCTAGGGGCTGTTTTTGTCATTTTATCAAAGTCCTAAAACCTAATTATAACCCTAGGGACTAAATATGCCATATGCCGAAAGTTACTTAAGCCCTAAGGGGCTGTTTCGTAAGTTAACTTAGTTACAAACCCTAACTCAAACTTGAAGGACCTTTTGTGTGATTACCTAAAAGTTATACGAGCCCTAACCCTAATTAAAACGTGAGGGACTATTCTTGCCAATTATTGAAACATATAGAAACCCTAGGGGTATTATGTGTAAATACCACGTGTATTAAACCAAAAATAAAATGGAGGGACTTGTTTTGCAATTAAACCCTAAAACCCTTATATTAATATATAGGTTAAAACTTAATTAAACCGTAATCTATAAGGACTAAAATTGTCATTACCTCAAACTTATAACCTAGGGACTATTTAGTAATTTACAGAAACTTCAGGGACTTTAAATGAAATTAAATAAATGTTATACATTTTATAAAAATCATTTATATAAGTTATATAAATTAAACACGAATAAATTATAAAAGTAAATATATTAAACATATTTATATTTTTTCCATCCTTCTAAATATATAAAAATCATTCTTTTTATAAATTATTTAAACTAACTTATGAAAGTAAAAGTACAAGAATAATAAGTAAAGAATTATTTATTTAAACTGTGTTATTAACTACACAGTTAATATTGAGTACCATTAATATTTATACAACGATTAATTAAAATACAGAGATCATGATAAAATGCTTAAAACAGTATAAGCATGGACATATATTTTTTAGAGACTTTTATGCATTATTGCATGCATTTAATGAGACTGTTCAATTATTTAGGCAGTTGACTGTATCGTGAGCATTTCGTTAGATTACTTGTGATTTATTGTTGTTACTATTACCGAGGTGAGTTTATGGCCCCACACTATATATTGACAAAGTTTTAAATCTTTTATGGGGAAGAAAACATGCAACATATTTAATTGACGTAAACTGAACTGTGTTAAACCTTGATTACATTTGCCTATTGTAGAATGCCTCACTTCCCGTGAATTGAAACTGTTAAAATTATTGAATTGCCTGAATGTTATAAATAGATCTATTTGGGACTGACCATCCCCATCTGGGTGAGTAGCGCTCATTATGCCTGGGCCAGGACAACAGATGTGTATCATGTCGGAACATTGTATTGGGTGCATTTTATTAGGTCTTCATTTGTTGAGGGCTTAACGAGTTTAAGCGTCAGTTTCGGGCAATAAGAAATGTAGTTACCTTTAAGTATTGATGCTATGTGCATTACTACTTCAGTGAATGTTTTACTGTCCAAACTTATTTTATTAAACATGTGAATTCACCAACTTTATGTTAACTCTCAAAGCATGTTTTTATCAGGAAACTGAAGCAGGTATTTGATGTGCATGGAGTCAAGCATCATGATAGACAACATTTATAGAGCTCATCTGGGGTTTTATAAACTTGGGAATAAACAAACTGTTGAATAATGTTAAAGACAATTTTTATGAAAATTTGTACTATGGTTCATGTAATATTTTATTTGATAATCTTTTATCTGTTTCTCTACATACTATCTGCTGTTGATCCACCTACGTGACACCCAATTATTATTTCCGCTGCATTTGACCTATTTGGGGGTGTCACAAATACAAGCACATGCTCTTTCATACCCTTAAACGATTTTCTCATATTGCCATGGAGAAACAGGTAGACAAGGGTGTCAGGCTTCTAAAAACACTAACATGTGAGATTTATGGTGAATCAGCTGATAGTGAGGGGAGAAGAGTCCAAAGCCAGAACATAATATTGAAGATAAACCTACATCCTTTGTATTTAAGGACATGGAAGATGATTTCATTACTCATGTTCCCTTGTCAATCATTCTCCTAATTCACGGGGAGAAAAAGGTTGCATAGAACTCAGAATACTGAAGCACACTAACACTGGTGGAAACAAAGGAAGATAAGCTTGAGGAATCTGAGCCGCCTCAAAAGAAGTTGAAAGTTATTCTTGAGCAACAAATACCTATTCCTAAACCTCTACAACCACAACCTCAGTTATCATTCACTCAGTTCTTTGAAAATTTGTTCAAAGGAGGTCAATCCAAATTTGTACCCGTCTCTACAATGAATATTGATAAAGGGAAGTAAATTATCAATGTTGATGATGAAGACAAGTTGGAGAAAATTGCTTCTCTACTAGATGAAGGGGGTTCCAAACCGGACTCATATCAGTTTTCTACCTTTATTGTACCTGAAGAAAAGCCTATGACTCTAGATAAGGTTCAGACACAATTAGAAGATTTTAAGAGGCCGACAGATTTGAAGAAAGCCAAAGAACTCAATGAAGCCAAACTCGGGAGAATGAGTCCAGAGCAGAGAAAGGAACAACGTAAATCTCTTCTTGAGATTGAAAAAAAGGCTGACAGACGAACAAGATAAAAATGATTATGATGAATGTCTGTACAGAGACTGTTCCCTGAAGAGATTACCAAGTTAAAGTACTCCATTGATAAGAAGTCGGAGAAAGCTCAGATGATGACCTGGAGAAACAATCAACTTACATTCTATCACATCTATGATGACTTTAAAGTCAAAATGTTGGGATTGAAAAAGTGGCTTGAACTTCATCAACTTGCATCAAATAAGACGGGTAAGGATAACACATCCTTACTTAAACCCCTAAAGGAAAAGTTTTATGATACCGGAGACAAATAAGAAGCTTAGAGTTGATCCTCCCTCACGACTCTCCGTAAAATAAATGAAAACGTTTGATAAGAAGAGAAAGAGGACTCAGGAAATACTAAGGGAAGTCTTTGTGAATTAATATTTATAAGTTGATGGTATGCACAGGAACCGAATTCTCCACAAGGTGTTACACATCCTGCGCATGGTAAGGTAATTGAAAAACACGAGAAATGGTTACTCCTCAAGAACATAAACACAAATTACTTCCTATAGATGACAAGTGAACTTGTACTTGCGTCAACCACCCAACTGATTAGACTTTAATCAATAATTATCAAGGACTCTAACTATGGAAAGGATTTCGCTAATGAGTTGAGATAGGAGATTGAATCAAGCCCTAATAAAGATAAGGCTATGGAAGTTATAAAAAAGAATCATGATGGTTTAGACTTGTAATTTCCATATAACTATGGAGAGATGAGATACTAAAGTTGGTACAATACACTAAAGTTGGGATACCAGAGGTGTGACAACATAAGTGTGATATTTAACATATGTAGAACATAATTATGATATCTTGTACTGATATAATGTGTAATAGCTAAGTGTTAAATAAAAGTTATGTTTCATTATTATATTACTCATTCTAAATTATGTGTAAGAATAAGTTGTGTACTCACTTACAATAATTTTTAGACTTAGCCATATTTATATTTAAATAGGGGGAATTGTTGGGAAAATTAAGTATTTTAGTTTTTTCCTAACTTCGATTTAATTCATAATATGCTAAGTAGTTGTAAACTCGTCTGAACTAGTAAGACAGTGAGAATGAAAGTCTCACAGAGGTTCTGACCTCAACGTGCAACCATAGAGAAGTTCAAGTCAGAGACATCGAAAGTCTGTTGGGCCAATGAAAGTTTTAACTATGGACCAGTCTAGATTTGTTTAAATTAGACTAAGTGTTACTGATCGCTGAGAGGACCAGCGACAGAGACCAGACCAGCGGAAGGCAAAGCCTCAACTGGCACACCAAGAACAATCAAGTCAAAGACAACGTCAATGAAGTCGAAGACAATCTGAAGTCATACTTACCAGCGATTATGAATAGCTGGGATGTAGAAGGAATGTGCTGGTGTTCAAGGATCTCTGAGTTGACAATACTCAGAGATCACTTAAGAATCCTAGAAGTCTGATACAAGCAAATCTTGTCCAATCCTTTATAGTTTAGGCGGGAGAATCTACAAAGTGTTTTGAGCGGGACAAAACAAGAGATTCAAGATAAAGTCTAGTACGACCTAGTGGGACAAAAGGTGAACAGTTGGCAGAACTGTTCACCTAAAGTAGTTTAAAGGTATGTCTCGATTTGGACATGCATTTAATATGTTGTACTCTTCCACTCAGAAGATGACACGTATCAACTACTCCAACTAAGGAAGAAACCTCGTACCACTATAAATAGGAGTGAGAAAGAAGAATTAAATCAACCTTTGTGCTTGGATAAATTATCTAAGTTCTTTCTCCCTTTTGGAACCTTTGAGCCCTCAGCTGTCTACCAGTGACTCATAGGTTCTCTTGTAAACTTGAGTCTCGAATCAAGTTTACTTGTTCTAGGGTTCATTTCTTATTTTCATTCAACGGGTGTATTCATAGCACTTTGTAATACTTTGTTTATTATAGTTAATAAATCATTACGCGTTTGAAAAGTATTTCGTTGTGCATTTGTGTTTATACGAGTTATAGTTTCGACAATTGTTATATTTAGGGACTTCAAATTGGTATAAGAGCGGTTTGATTTATAAAACTTTTTATAAACCGTTCTTGTTTTTAAAATCAAGATCCTAATATGACTAAAACTATGCCTCCTATACCACCTCCCTTTGGTCAAACCAGTCAAGGTAACACTTCGACCAACGCTCTGGCCACCACATCTACTACCATGCCTACACCGGTTGTAAGCACTGGTAATAATGATGATGACCTTCCCCAATTTCTTGATGTTAGTGGGGGGTCACATGTGTCCAATGTTCCAGCGTTTGATGAAGAAGATTTTTCAAGTTGGAAGAGTGAATTTCTTATATATTTAGATGGCTTAGAACCCTTCTTGATAGAAATCTTATAAAATGGTCCCTATGTACCACTGGCCGTTTCCTCTACCCCTGAGAGAACCATTAAGAAGCCTGTTAAGCAATGGTCTCTAGCGGATAGACGCCTGTCTAACCAGGACAAGAGACTCAAAAGTATCATAGTCTCTTGCCTACCCAAGAACATTATGAAGTCCATAATCAAATGCAATTCTGCTAAAGAGATATGGACTGAATTAGTTGTAGGGTATGAAGGTCCAGAGGAAACAAAAGAAACCAAAATCCAAGCCTTTAGACTTAAGTTTAATGCTTTTAAAGCTTTGGAAACAAAAACTGTTGCTCAAACTTATACTAGGCTTAAGATTTTGTTGAATGATTTGGGAAACAATGGAGTTGTTCTACCTAAGACTGAGGTTAATGCTACATTTGTCAATAGCTCTTGTTGCTAACCATTCTTTTTAGGACAGTGACTCTGACATAGAAGAGGATACTAGAAGCAGTCAAGAATTTCTTGACAAATTGCATGTTGAGTTCCATGACAGAGCTCTTCTAGCTGATCAAAAGAGATACTACAAGAGATCAGGTAGAGTTGGAGCTGCCAAGGTTGACAAATCCAAGGTGTCATGCTACACTTGTGGAAAGACTGGTCATTTTTAGAAAGATTGCTCGTTAAACAAAACCTTCTCTCCAAGCTTTCCATCATCCAGCAACAATGACAGCAACAAAAAGAAGTTCACTACCTCACCTTTCAAGCAAACTTCCCACTCTGACTCAGAGGGAAAGAAGGACTACAAAGTCAAGTACAAAGCTTTGAAAGCTGAGCTGATGAAACTCAACCAAAAGGTTGAAGACGCAGTAATGAAAAAGGACAACAAAAAGACTGAAAAAGGTCTGATTGCTGCTTCATTTGACTGGGATGATGAACCTCTTCCTTCAGAGGATGAAGGAACCACTACTGTCAGAGCTTTTATGGCTGTCGCTGATGAAGAACCTGCTATTGGAAAGAGTGAAGCTAGATCATGTCAATGGGTGGACATCACCATGAAAAAGGTACAAAGATTGCTTTATATGCCTGAAGCTCCTGATAGAGACCATGTCAGTGACTACACCTTAGTTGACCTCTATTTTGTGGAAGAGCAAAGAAAAAACATGTTAAACAAGTTCCATAGTCTTAAAACTGAGTTAAATCTTTGTCAATCTAAGTTAACAAATCTCAAACCTTTTGTAAATCTTGCCAATCAACTTCAAAATGAGGTAAACAAACTTTTCATTGAAAATGAGTCTTTAACTGATGAAAACACTGAACTCAGAAGAACCATAGAAAAATGAAACCTGGCTCAATCCACTGTGGAGGAAATAGTTGTTGAAGCCATTCTAGGTGATGTGGTTCGGGCTATAGGGGGAAGGGTAGGTTCAAAAATCACATACATGTGCCCAATGTAAAATTTGTCCCTTCAGCTGTTTCTTCTCCGTCTTCCACCTCTATGGATGAGAAAAACTATTACAAGAAATCAGACGCACCAACACTACCTAAACTCGCTGGTGCTAACCCATCTGATTCTTTGCTTGGCCCAAAACCTCCCACCAAAACCTTTGGGACTTCAATTCTCAAAGTCGCTAATAATGCGCACAAAAAGGTTTGTGTGGCCAAAGACTCCACCAAACCCACTCCTCCCCCTGAAGAGCTTTCACCCACCAAGAAACTTCTCCTCACCCTGATAAAAGAAGTAAAGGGTTTGAAAGAACAGATCAACCCCAGAGTTAACAGTCCATCTGTCAACTCTCTTGGTGAAGGATCAAGCAGCTCAAAGGGGAGAGCGTTATTCAGACCTTGCAAACATTGTGGTTTCAAAAATCATTCCTTTGAGGACTGCACTAAGAAACCTAAATGTATCACATGTGAGTCCACTAAACACACCTCTAGAGAGCATGAGGAGACCATTGCTGTTCAAAGAACAAGAACCCAATTAAGGTCAAAAACTCCTCACAGGCCCTCTAGGAAACCTAAACCCAAACCCAGAGATAACTCTCAGGGTTACACACCAAATCCCCCCTGCAAGTACTGTGGTTTCTTTGACCATCACTCTGATGAGTGCGAACATTATCCTAGATGTGACATATGTGGAAGCATGCGTCATGAAACCAGAGACTGCAACCAAAGAGGGGGAGACATGAACCAGAGAAGACCTAATGTCGCTGGTCAGCGACAGCATATACCCACTGGAAAGTGGGTTCATCATTGAAACTAATATGGATCTGTTATATCTATGCAGGCATACTTGAAGAAATCTGTTTGGTATCTGGATAGTGGGTGCTCCAGACACATGACAGGGGTTAAACAATATCTGCATAGATATAAGAAGGAGTCTGGTCCGAAAGTAGTCTTTGGAGATGACTCCTCAGGGGCTACTGAGGGTTATGGCTCAGTGGATTGCAATGGTATAACCTTCACAAGGGTCGCTTATGTCAATGGACTAAAGCATAACTTAATCAACATCAGTCAACTCTACGATGTTGGTTTCAAAGTTCTGTTCACCAAGACCCAAGGAACAATCTTCAATCAGAATGATGATGTTGTTCTAATTGCACCCAGAAGAAGGGATGCGTGTGTTATTGACATGGCATCATGTCCAGAAGGAAAGAACACCTGTCTCTTTGCCAAAGCATCTGATAGTGAAAATTGGCTCTGGCATAAGAGACTTTCCCACCTTAACTTCAAGAACATCAAAAAATTGGCCAAGAAGGATTTAGTTGCCGGGCTTCCCTCTCTGACCTTCACCAAAGACAGACCATGCTAAGCCTACAAGAAAGGGAAGCACCACAGAGCCTCATTTAAAACAAAGCAATCATTCTCCATAAATAAGTGCCTCCATCTTCTTCACATGGACTTATTTAGGCCAGTAAAACCATAATCCCTTAATCACAACAAGTATACACTAGTCATTGTGGATGAATTCTCTAGATTCACATCGGTACTCTTTCTCAAAAGAAAGAGTGATGCAGCTGAAAGAATAATTTCTTTCATTAGAGAAATAGAGAACTTCAATGACTACAGAGTTAAGGCTATCAGAAGTGATAATGGCACTGAATTCAAGAACCATGCCATGGAAGCATTTTGTGATGAAAAGGGAATCTCACAGAACTTTTCAAACCCACGCACCCCTAAACAAAATGGTGTCGCTAAAAGAAAAAACAGAACTCTTATAGAGGCAGCCAGAACTATGCTCAACGAATCAAGACTTCCAAAACAGTTTTGGGGTGAAGTTGTGAACACATCATGTTACACACAGAATAGATCCATTATTGTGAAGAGACACGGTAAAAACGCTTATGAAGTGTATAGGAAGAGAGCCCCTGATGTAAGCTACTTCCATGTCTTTGGTTGCCCTGTTTTCATTCACAACTACAGAGATCATCTGGGTAAATTTGATGAAAAGTAATATGATGGATTCTTTCTTGGATACTCTCCTACCTCCAAAGATTTTTTAGTATTCAATATTCGTAGGCAAGAACTTGAAGAATCCATTCATGTTACCTTTAATGAAGTAGATGTTGTCATTACTCATACCAACTCAGAAGAATGTGACATTGATTTCAATGAAGTCAAAGCATATCCAAAGGATGATTTCTCAAATCCTAAGGAATCACCTCAAGTATATCACAAGGACTTTCCATATGTTCATGCTTTTGATCCTCACTCAATCTCTGACATCACTCTAGAGGTTGCAATTGTTGAACCTGTCACTCCATCACCCATAGAAGAGAATGTTGATCTTATCTCATCAATCTCTCACCTAGATGAAGAGATTATGGATGAAGAAATAATATGTGATGAACCTCCAGCATTCATTGAACCTGTTGTGACTCCTGAACCCACAGAGACTCCTGCTCCTCAATCCAAATGGAGTAGGAACCAAGATATTCTTCTGGTGAATATTCTTGGTGAACCCTCTGAGTGAGTCACCACCAGAGGAAAGTTGAGATCTATGGAAACCGCCTCAACGAATGAATGCCTTTTCGCTGACTTTCTCTCTGAAGATGAACCCAAGAATGTGGCTGCTGCTCTTCTAGATGAAGGTTGGGTTGTTGCCATGCAAGATGAATTGAATCAGATCAACAGAAACAAGGTGTGGACTCTGGTAAAAGCTCCAGCTGGAAAACAAGTAGTTGGAACTAAATGGGTCTATAGAATCAAGAAGGATGAAGCTGGCATGATAGTTAAAAACAAGGTTAGGCTTGTGGTGCTGGGGTACAATCAATCTGAGGTTATTGATTATGATGAAACGTTTGCACCAGTGGCCAGATTGGAAGCTATCAGAATCTTCCTAGCCTTTGCAGCTTATATGGGGTTCACTGTATACCAGATGGATGTAAAGAGTGCTTTTCTAAATGGTAAGCTTGCAGAGGAAGTATATGTCTATCAACCTCCAGGGTTCGAAAGCAGTGGCTATCCTGATCATGTCTGCAGACTTCACAAAGCACTCTATGGGCTGAAACAAGCGCCTAGAGCCTGGTATGAAACTCTGTCAAAATTCCTACTTGAAAATAAATTTGTCAGAGGTGCCATTGACCAAACCCTGTTCACTTATAGGTCCAAGGGTGATGTCATTTTAGTACAGATTTATGTGGATGACATAATTTTTTGTTCAACCAACATTACCTTGAGCAAACAGTTTGCTAAACTTATGACCAAAAAGTATGAAATGAGCATGATGGGGGAACTAACTTTTTTCTTGGGTTTTCAAATCAAACAAAATTCAAAAGGAATTTCTATTTGTCAAGAAAAATATGTTAAGGATTTGCTCAAGAAGTATGATCTGTCTGATTGTGCATCAGTGAAATGCCCCATGCTTCCTCCCAACAACTTGGGAGCTGATGACTCAGGGGTCTCTGTTAATGAGACCTTATACCGAGGCATGATTGGGTCACTGATGTACCTCACAGCAAGCAGACCAGACCTTAAGAGCAAATAATGTAGCCTAAACCAGACCTTAAGAGCAAATAATGCTATCAAGAATGATACTTTGGCCCAACTATTTGGTAGATATAACTATGAAGAAGGGCTAATTGACTCAATTTATAAATCAGAGACTGCTAGGTTTACCACCAATATCACTGGTTCAAAAGCTCTTGTTGCTAACCATTCTTTTCAGGACAGTGACTCTGACATAGAAGAGGATACCAGAAGCAGACAACAATTTCTTGACGAATTACATGCTGAGTTCCATGACAGAGCTCTTCTAGCTGATCAAAAGAGATACTATAAGAGATCAGGTAGAGTTGGAGCTGCCAAGGTTGACAAATCCAAGGTGTCATGCTACACTTGTGGAAAGACTAGTCATTTTCAGAAAGATTGCTCGTTAAACAAAACCTCCTCTCCAAGCTTTCCATCATCCAGCAACAATGACAGCAACAAAAAGAAGTTCACTACCTCACCTTTCAAGCAAACTTCCCACTCTGACTCAGAGGGAAAGAAGGACTACAAAGTCAAGTACAAAGCTTTGAAAGCTGAGCTGATGAAACTCAACCAAAAGGCTGAAGACGCAACAAAGAAAAAGGACAACAAAAAGACTGAAAAAGGTCTGATTGCTGCTTCATTTGACTGGGATGATGAACCTCTTCCTTCAGAGGATGAAGGAACCACTACTGTCAGAGCTTTTATGGCTGTCGCTGATGAAGAACCTGCTATTGGTAAGAGTGAAGCTAGATCATGTCAATGGGTGGACATCACCAAGAAAAAGGTACAAAGATTGATTTCTATGCCTGAAGGTCCTGATAGAGACCATGTCAGTGACTACACCTTAGTTGACCTCTATTTTGTGGAAGAGCAAAGAAAAAACCTGTTAAACAAGTTCCATAGTCTTAAAACTGAGTTAAATCTTTGTCAATCTGAGTTAACAAATCTCAAACCTTTTGTAAATCTTGCCAATCAACTTCAAAATGAGGTAAACAAACTTTTCATTGAAAATGAGTCTTTAACTGATGAAAACACTGAACTCAGAAGAACCATAGAAAAATGAAACCTGGCTCAATCCACTGTGGAGGAAATAGTTGTTAAAGCCATTCTAGGTGATGTGGTTCAGGATATAGGGGGAAGGGTAGGTTCAAAAATCACATACATGTGACCAATGTAAAATTTGTCCCTTCAGATGTTTCTTCTCCGTCTTCCACCTCTATGGATGAGAAAAACTATGACAAGAAATCAGACGCACCAACACTACCTAAACTCGCTGGTGCTAACCCATCTGATTCTTTGCTTGGCCCAAAACCTCCCACCAAAACCTTTGGGACTTCAATTCTCAAAGTCGCTAATAATGCGCACAAAAAGGTTTGTGTGGCCAAAGACTCCACCAAACCCACTCCTCCCCCTGAAGAGCTTTCACCCACCAAGAAACTTCTCCTCACCCTGATGGAAGAAGTAAAGGGTTTGAAAGAACAGATCAACCCTAGAGTTAACAGTCCATCTGTCAACTCTCTTGGTGAAGGATCAAGCAGCTCAAATGGGAGAGCGTTATTCAGACCTTGCAAACATTGTGGTTTCAAAAATCATTCCTCTGAGGACTGCACTAAGAAACCTAAATGTATCACATGTGAGTCCACTAAACACACCTCCAGAGAGCATGAGGAGACCATTGCTGATCAAAGAACAAGAACCCAATTAAGGTCAAAAACTCCTCACAGACCCTCTAGGAAACCTGAACCCAAACCCAGAGATAACTCTCAGGGTTTCACACCAAATCCCCCCTGCAAGTACTGTGGTTTCTTTGACCATCACTCTGATGAATGCGAACATTATCCCAGATGTAACATATGTGGAAGCATGCGTCATGAAACTAGAGACTGCAACCAAAGAGGGGGAGACATGAACCAGAGAAGACCTAATGTCGCTGGTCAGCGACAGCATAGACCCACTGGAAAGTGGGTTCATCATCAAAACTAATCTGGATCTGTTATATCTATGCAGGCATACTTGAAGAAATCTGTTTGGTATCTGGATAGTGGGTGCTCCAGACACATGACAGGGGTTAAACAATATCTGCATAGATATAAGAAGGAGTCTGGTCTGAAAGTAGTCTTTGGAGATGACTCCTTAGGGGCTATTGAGGGTTATGGCTCAGTGGATTACAATGGTATAACCTTCACAAGGGTCGCTTATGTCAATGGACTAAAGCATAACTTAATCAGCATCAGTCAACTCTGCGATGCTGGTTTCAAAGTTCTGTTCACCAAGACCCAAGGAACAATCTTCAATCAGAATGATGATGTTGTTCTAATTGCACCCAGAAGAAGGGATGCGTATGTTATTGACATGGAATCATGTCCAGAAGGAAAGAACACATGTCTCTTTGCCAAAGCATCTGATAGTGAAAATTGGCTCTGGCATAAGAGACTTTCCCACCTTAACTTCAAGAACATCAACAAACTGGACAAGAATGATTTAGTTGCCGGGCTTCCCTCTCTGACCTTCACCAAAGACAGACCATGCTCAGCCTACAAGAAATGGAAGCACCACAGAGCCTCATTTAAAACAAAGCAATCATTCTCCATAAATAAGTGCCTCCATCTTCTTCACATGGACTTATTTAGGCCAGTAAAACCATAATCCCTCAATCACAACAAGTATACACTAGTCATTGTGGATGAATTCTCTAGATTCACATGGGTACTCTTTCTCAAAAGAAAGAGTGATGCAGCTGAAAGAATAATGTCTTTCATTAGAGAAATAGAGAACTTCAATGACTACTGAGTTAAGGGTATCAGAAGTGATAATGGCACTGAATTCAAGAACCATGCCATGGAAGCATTTTGTGATGAAAAGGGAATCTCACAGAACGTTTCAAACCCAGGTACCCCTGAACAAAATGGTGTCGCTAAAAGAAAAAACAGAACTCTTACAGAGGCAGCCAGAACTATGCTCAACGAATCAATACTTCCAAAACAGTTTTGGGGTGAAGTTGTGAACACATCATGTTACACACAGAATAGATCCATTATTGTGAAGAGACACGACAAAAACGCTTATGAAGTGTATAGGAAGAGAGCCCCTGATGTAAGCTACTTCCATGTCTTTGGTTGCCCTGTTTTCATTCACAACTACAGAGATCATCTAGGTAAATTTGATGAAAAGTCAGATGATGGATTCTTTCTTGGATACTCTCCTACCTCCAGAGATTTTTGAGTATTCAATATTCGTAGGCAAGAACTTGAAGAATCCATTCATGTTACCTTTAATGAAGTAGATGTTGTCATTACTCATACCAACTCAGAAGAATGTGACATTGATTTCAATGAAGTCAAATCATATCCAACGGATGATTTCTCAAATCCCAAGGAATCACCTCAAGTATGTCACAAGGACTTTCCATATGTTCATGCTTTTGATCCTCACTCAATCTCTGACATCACTCCAGAGGTTGCAATTGTTGAACCTGTCACTCCACCACCCATAGAAGAGAATGTTGATCTTATCTCATCAATCTCTCACTCAGAAGAAGAGATTATGGATGAAGAAATAATATGTGATGAACCTCCAGCATTCATTGAACCTGCTGTGACTCCTGAACCCACAGAGACTCCTGCTCCTCAATCCAAATAGAGTAGGAACCAAGATATTCTTCTGGTGAATATTCTTGGTGAACCCTCTGAGTGAGTCACCACCAGAGGAAAGTTGAGATCTATGGAAACCGCCTCAGCGAATGAATGCCTTTTCGCTGACTTTCTCTCTGAAGATGAACCCAAGAATGTGGCTGCTGCTCTTCTAGATGAAGGTTGGGTTGTTGCCATGCAAGATGAATTGAATCAGATCAAGAGAAACAAGGTGTGGACTCTGGTAAAAGCTCCAGCTGGAAAACAAGTAGTTGGAACTAAATGGGTCTATAGAATCAAGAAGGATGAAGCTGGCATGATAGTTAAAAACAAGGTTAGGCTTGTGGTGCTGGGGTACAATCAATCTGAGGGTTTTGATTATGATGAAACGTTTGCACCAGTGGCCAGATTGGAAGCTATCAAAATCTTCCTAGCCTTTGCAGCTTATATGGGGTTCACTGTATACCATATGGATGTAAAGAGTGCTTTTCTAAATGGTTAGCTTGCAGAGGAAGTATATGTCTATCAACCTCCAGGGTTCGAAAGCAGTGGCTATCCTGAACATGTCTGCAGACTTCACAAAGCACTCTATGGGCTGAAACAAGCGCCTAGAGCCTGGTATGAAACTCTGTCAAAATTCCTACTTGAAAATAAATTTGTCAGGGGTGCCATTGACCAAACCCTGTTCACAGGGTGATGTCATTTTAGTACAGATTTATGTGGATGACATAATTTTTGGTTCAACCAACATTACCTTGAGCAAACAGTTTGCTAAACTTATGACCAAAAAGTATGAAATGAGCATGATGGGGGAACTAACTTTTTTCTTGGGTTTTCAAATCAAACAAAATTCAAAAGGAATTTCTATTTGTCAAGAAAAATATGTTAAGGATTTGCTCAAGAAGTATGATCTGTCTGATTGTGCATCAGTGAAATGCCCCATGCTTCCTCCCAACAACTTGGGAGCTGATGACTCAGGGGTCTCTGTTAATGAGACCTTATACCGAGGCATGATTGGGTCACTGATGTACCTCACAGCAAGCAGACCAGACATACAATTTGCCACATGTCTCTGTGCTAGGTACCAAGCTAACCCCAAGGAATCCCACCTTGTAGCTGTCAAAAGAATTTTCAGGTACTTAAAAGGATCCCCCACACTGGGTCTCTGGTATCCAAATGGATCAGGCTTCTACCTCAGAGCCTACTCTGACTCAGATTACGCTGGGTGCTCCCTTGATAGAAAGAGCACCTCTGGGAGTTGTCAAATCCTTGGAGGAAAGTTGGCATGCTGGAGTGCAAAGAAACAAAACTCAGTGGCTATGTCATCAGCTGAAGCTAAATATGTAGCTGTCGCTGGTTGCTGTGCTGAAGTTCTCTGGATGAAAAGTCAGCTGGCTGATTATGGGATCAATTATGAAAAGGTTCCCATATTCTGTGACAACACAAGTGCTATAGCCATCTCCAATAATCCGGTACTTCATTCCAGAACCAAGCATATTGACATCAGGTATCACTTTATCAGAGACCATATTTTAAAAGGTGATATTGAGCTTCATTTTATACCCACTGAATACCAGCTCGCTGATATTTTCACCAAGTCTCTGGCTGAGCCAAGTTTTACTAGGCTGGTTGTTGAGCTGGGTATGCTCAATATTGGTAAACAAATCTGATAAGTGATCTCTGTCTCTGGGCATCTAAGGGAATTGAATGTAACGAGGTAGCTACATTCCAATGGGAGTTAATATATTCCCATATTTAACTCAAATGATTGTCCTTCAATGTCAACAACTTTCTCGCTTTCCAAGGGGACAGAAAAATCACATGACGGGTCAAGGGGTCCCACTTTTTCTTAAAAGGCAAACATTTGCATTTAATGCTTTAATTGAAAAAACGGCAAAACCTTTTTACAAGCCCTTGACTCATTTTCTTGTATCACATCATTCATATTTTTCACACACACATACTATTTAGATTCTTCTAATCCTCTAAACCTTCACTTTAAACAACAATGGCGTCTTCATCAACAAATCCCTCATTCACCGTCCAGGCTGCATCCAACATAGACTTTGGGATTAACGATGGAAAGATTGCGCTTAACAACTGTGTGGCACTCCTCGAACACAAAATCCCCTCTATACACCATTGTTAACCTACTTGAAGAACTCTCCCATAGTCGAAGCCATCACAGGATAACCTTTAACCTGCTACTCACAATACCTAAAGGAGTTATGGTATTCGACTGAAGTTGATCCGACTTCTTTCCACATCACTTTCCACCTTTCCACCCATCCTGAACCTCTCACATTCGATTTCACAACCTTTGCTAAAGTCATTGGACTTGAAGTAAATAAACATGACCGTTGTGCCCACCAACGCCACTGTGAAGAAGGCCTTGGTAACTATCAGGCCTCGAGATGATGATGACAAACCCTTCTCCTCCATTGCCTTACAAAACAAATCCCTGGTAAAGGTTGTTAATGCAAGTGATGCCTAAAAACATTATTAGTGTTAACTAATCTTTCTTAGTTTTGATCACGACAAACTATACAACACATTTAGTGTAAAACATAAAACGAATTATTTAACTAACACTATCATCAAGGTAATAATCATATCACTAACTTTTCTTAATCATACTTAGTGATCATCAAAGTGATTATCCTTAAAACTCACTTTTGTTAATATGACAAAATATTTTTTAATAAACTTTCTTTTTAAGAAAATGTTTTATTAAAATGGAAAATGTAAATTTGAAAATGGCATATTCAATAGGCCATAAGAATATCCTTTGAAGGTTTAAAAAACCTCAGATATTCCTACCCCACTAAAAGACAAAAAAGGGAGCGGACTCTACTGGGCGGTACCTTAAATAGCTAGGCGGTTCCTTATCGATAAGGTACCGCCGGCTAGATAAGGATCCGCGCCCAGCTAGCCGTTGGACTTTGTCTTTTATAAATACTGCATCAAATCTCATTTTCCAACAAGCCTCTTGGACGTTTTTCTCAGCCCCCTTTCTCTTTTCTATAGAATAATCATTAGTAAATGATCACTTAAAGTGTTAAGTATGTTTACATATGATTATCCTCTTGATCCCATCCTTTACCTTGTCCAATGAGAAGATCACTCACTCACTAGTGTTGTGATAAAGATGAATCCATGAATTAGTCATGTTCATCATGTTAGCCTTTTTATTTTTTGTTAATCCATTTGTATTTATGAAATACTTGGACTAGTTGTGTTCATCCTAGTTATTTGTGAATACTTGGATTTGTTGTGTACATCCATTGCATATGTGTTTGCTTGGATTTGTGTTTTGTAGATCCAAGCAACATGTGTGTACTTGGATATGTCTAGTTGAGTTGTAATAGATTTGTGTAGTAGTTCTCACTAAACTATAAAGTGATGTGGTTGTATCTTGTGAGTTCTCACTAAACTTGAAAGTGATTAGTAGTGTGTTGTGTGAAGTTCTCACTTAGCTTCAAAATGAAAAGTCGTGAAGATTGGTTCTAGCTTTGGATTTGAACTCGACATCTATCCTTGTGTCGTTAAATGGTGAAGTAGGTAACGTCGTGAAGATTGGTTCTACCTTGAGATTAGAACTCGACATCTAGCCTTGTGTCGTTAAATTGTGAAGTAGGCAACATTGTGTAGATTGGTCCTAGATAATGATTAGGTCTCGACATTTAGCTTAGTGTCGGAAAATAATGTAAGCGACGATGTAAGGCTTTCTCTGCCAAGAAGGGAGCTTGTGGATATAGTGGAAATCTCGAGTAGGTGTACTCCAGGAGTGGAGTAGAAACGAGGATAGAGCCTCGTTGTCGAACCGCTATAAATCTTGGTGTCTTGTCACTAGGTTGTCTCTTTCCTTACTCTTTACTTATTTCATTATCATTGTACTTACCTATTACCATTGCTAATGCATTTGAATTGAACCTAATCATTATGTAACTTAGCTTCAAGTAAAAGATAGTTTTGATACACACTTAATTCAAAGTAATTTAAATTAGGTGACTAATTGAAGAGAAACTATTCAACCCCCCCCCCCCCCCTTCTAGTTTCTACAATTGGTATCAGAGCGATGGTCACTCAAGATCTTTGAAGTATATTGTACTTTAAAACTTGGATCGATCCATTGTCTCCTCAAATTAGAAGGTCAAGTTTTACTAAAGTTTCTCTTTGGTTAAAACTATTTTTTTCTTGGAAAATAGGTCTTTTAATTGGTAATATTGCATCCCTCTTAGATTAGTAGACCTTATGCATTTTAGATCTACTCTTGAAATGTATCTACTAGTTTTCATCTTGCTTTGTGTAGGTACTCATGAAGATCAATCATTTAATTGGTTGTGGATTGAGTTACTTGCACTTGTAGAAGACTCATCTTCATTGATCTTCAACATCCTTGAATGATGATATCAAGATGATTAGGAATGATACTAGTCCTTGAAGACTTAGTACTCATCATAGTCATTGTTGGGCATTGTATTGATTCCTTGATGGATTGCTCTTTGTGGCCAAGGTACGCTTTCGTTCTTCCACATGCCCTTTGATCATTCTTTTGATCATTACTTGACTATGTGCTTGTTCTTGGCATCCTTGCCTTGACATTTGTTTGTGGTTTGTGATTCTTTTCCTTTATCCTCTCAAACCTTCATTGCTTGGATACTTGACTCACTATGGTGATGTAGAGTGAGTTAGTAGTAGCTTAAAGTATCAAGCATGATCTCCATTGTTTGTACCCATACGGTTAGTAGGCCCTTTATGGGAGAGAAAGTGAATCAATACCTTGCTCATATTTTGGTTTAGACTAAGACTATTATTGAAAGTGATCTTAGTCTATGCATCAATAATTGCTTTGTGTTTATTCATTACCAAATCCGTTTATTGTTTCGCCAGAAAGGCACGTCTTAAACCACTATATATGACACAAGCTCTTCGTCTCCATGTTTTGAAGATTATCATTAATCCCTTGAGCATTGATCTTAGTCTTGATTCACTTCCCTTGACTTCTCTCCACTTTGCCTTTTCGCTACGAGTAGTCGTTTGTCCATTTCGGTTCTTTTCGATCTCGATTCAACTCGTAATCCTTCATTAAGGCATATTGCTTAGTGTTATGATGATCCAAATGATACTCTAAAAGGTTTAAGATATATTTTTAAGTATTTTAGAAAACTTTTTTTTCAAAATTTTGGCGTGTTTCAATGATAAAAACCTGCCTCTGCAGGCGGTTCTTTATCTCTGGCGGCTCAAACCTGCGGTTCCTTATCGATAAGGTACCGCGGGCAGTAAAGTTTGTCAGAGCGCCAGTTTTATTAAAATAACCTTTTTCAAACCAAACCCTCTCTCTCCCAAAAACACACACCGACGGGTTTCACCTTTTCCACCATTGTTGAAGCTTCAAAACCTTCAATCACTCAAATTAATTGATTCCAAGTTGTGAGTTTCACTCATCCATCATCAAACATCAATTAATTGTAAGTACTTTCTTTCAATTTCATCTATTTTGTTCTAGGGTTCATCCTTTCATAATTGGGAATTTTTAAAATTGAAACCGAATTAGAACCTTAATAGGAATATTGGTTGACATGGTTATTTTACTATGATTCCTTAGGTTCATATTCATTAAGATTTCACTAAAACCCACTTGTAAAACAAATCCGAATTTTAGCTAAAGGATTTTGGTTCAAAGATGGAATTGAGATGAACCCATGAACAAATAGGTAGTTGCATTGTTAATTCTTACCTAAAAACCTTGTTTTGAAAAACCAATGTTCTAGTCCATTGTTGATCCAACATATGTCATATGTTCTTGGTTAATAATAGAATAGACACATTGTGAACATGAGAATGTTATGGATGCAATACTTTGTTTGTCAAGAAATTGATATAACACATTCTCATATTTTTTAGTTTTGATTTTATTTTTCATATGAGTGATTGGAAAAATATTGTCTTATGTTTATATTAGGTACTAATCATGACTTCTCAATACCAAAAGGATCATCAACTCACTAGACAATACATGCCAAACCTATGCTTCCACTCAACTTCGAAACTCCTTTCCATCCCTTCCTACTCGTTGTTTCCATGAGGGTAGAGTCGTTGACAAGGGAATAACGGGTTATGACTATATCTAATCTATGTTTGAGCTTTCGGGGTTTGATTGCTTGCTCAACATAGAAGAAGATATTTACCCCTTGTTTCTTATAGAATTCTTTAGCACTTACTCCATTTTTGAATACAATGGAGAAATCTTCATTCGATTCTTATTGAATGATCAAATGATTCAATAATCTCTCGAAAACTTTGGTGAAATTCTTGGTGTGCCATATGAAGGCACTTGTTGTTTTACGGATAAATGGAGACTTGATGCTCTCTTGGAATCCTACGATAAACCTCCAAATGACCACACCGAAATTGATCCGGAGTTTATCCTTGACATCATTTCGAAAGAGCGTGATGGAAACGTTGTGAGAAGCCTTCATTCAAATGTGCGAAATGTGAATCACTATGAAGTGCTCACTAGCGACCTTAAGGATTTTATGGTCCAATGGGCAAATATCCTTAGGGAGAATGTGTTTTGTCTTGGTGGAAACCGAGATCATATCCTGGCTTGTATGGTGCATATGTTGAGTTGCATCTTTACATCAACCAAGTACAACTTGGCATTCTATATCGCTCGACGAATAAATTATGCCCTTGCAAAGCCCAAAACAAACCTTCTCTGTGCTATGCTTCTTACTCGCCTTTTCAAAAGGTTTGCTCATGACTTTCCCCACCTCGACCTTTCTCGCTTTCACCCGGTTCATCGGGTTATGTTGCCTATTCAAGAGGTATATGCAAGAAAGCCAAGAAGTGATCGAGGTTCGCGAAAATCCGATCATCAAGAGACGGATGATGAGGACACCTATATGCCAACAAGTGATGGTGATGGCATAGGTTCTAGTTCTCACTTCAACTCTTCGAGTAATTCCCACCCATCCTCAAACTCATTCGTGGATGGACTTGAAGACTTAGCTCCCCCACCTCATTACTCCTCTAGTGAAGTACCGGAAGATCTCAACATGGAGCATCTCTACCGTGAAAGTCTTAGGACTCGAGGTGAATTGCATGAACATCGGGTTGAGTCAAGGAAGGGATTCAAGTATTTGGGGAATATGATCAAGGGAATGGGCAAGAAAAGAAGGTGAAGACTTTGAAGTATTTCAAAGAATACATGTTGGTAAACATGTAATGTTGAACAATTTCTTATCTTGGATATGTATTAACTAAATTCTACTTTTTTGGATTATTTGTTATTTATCCTAAATGTTTGCCATTGTGATTATGATTTGCATAGCTTTGTGGATCCTATGTGTTAGTTAGCTTCCTAGATTTTGGTTTGTAGTTAACTTTGGCTTGAAAATCCTTTCGTAAAAATATGGGCTAACCAAAATTTGAGGAAGTACCATTTTTTGAAAACCACTGGTCGCGGTTCCTTATAGACCCGCGGTACCTTATTGATAAGGAACCGCCACCCCTAGATAAGGAACCGTCGGCTACTGTGTCCGACAGCATCTTTGATTTACACTATTTTCCTTAATCTGTGTAAACCTTGCTTGATTCTTTGCAAAAACCTGCACATTTCCTAAACTAGGTTAGCTAAATTCATTGTTCACATAAAATGTTTTTAACCCATTACTAGTTTGGATCATCCCTTCACCCTTTTAAACCCACCTTGTTAGCCATGTTCTTCACACATCAAACCATTCTTCCTTAAACCTTAAACCTTTCATTTCAACCATGGTTTCTACAAGAAGCTCAAACTCATCCAAAACCTCCACCACAAAGAAAAACCTTAAGATTAAGATTAAAATGGCTAAACCTAACTCCTCACCCTTTCACACTCCCAAGAATGAGATTGTCCCAATTCTCATTTCTTCATCAAACTCACCACCTCTTGCTCCATGCAAGACTTCATCAACCCATGGAACCAACCATTCTCATGGTTCTACCTCCTCTTCATTCCAATCTAGGATGAATGAGCTTTCCTCACCCTTCACTCCAAGTAATCTCTTGGATGTGACTACCCAACCACAACCCATCCAAAGCATTCCCATTGTGAATGACTTTGATGATACCATGGTGACTTCACCATTTACCCCTCCTAACTCACCCTTTTCACCCTTGGAGAGCATGCCTCCACACTCACCCACATCACCCTTGGAGAACATACCTCCTCCACCTCCACCTCCCTCAAACACTCCCATTTTGGGTGTTCCACTTCCCTTCTTTATGGGTGATCCTTACTTCTTTGGGTTCCTATAAGCTCATGGTTCTCATTGTCCATGTTGCCTCTACAATAACTACATCATTCAAAACCTTAGGATGGAGATGTTAGGACTTCATATGAGGTTGCAAGATTTCTTGCTCAACTTGTTTAACATGCCTCCTCCTAGGAGATGAATGGTGATTTTCTTTAAAAATAGTTTTCAAGAAATCAAACCAAGGAAGATTACTAATCAAGACCTAGTTTTTAATCTAGTTTTGTTTTTAGATAGTTATTATTTTTTTTATTTCCTTTATGTATCTCTTTCATGAGTGTTTTATGAGAATGAACTTTGGACTTAGCATTGTGTGCTTCTATCTTTATGTGGACATTAATCAACTTTAATTCCAAATTAAAATTGAACCTAAATCTATCACAACATCTAAAACTTGACTAAAATTGGTTCAAAATGTTATCCAAAATTTTGTCACCCTTTGTCAAGACATTCTTGGTGAATGTGTTGCTTTTATGCAACCCTAGCAAAATTTAGTGCTAATAGAGGTAAAATTCCAAGATTTGCAATTTTTTGAAAAAGTCTTAGTTTTTCTCAAAACCCTGGAAAATCTAGGTTTCAAGTCCACTGCATGCGGTTCCTTAAAGACGCGCGGTTCCTTAAGTGATAAGGAACCGCCGGTCCCTATAAGGTACCGCGGACAGAAAGTCATTCTATGGCTCGTTTTCGGTCTTTCTTCATCACCCTTTCCCAGTCAAGATTCCATGTTTACTCAATTTGGCTAAACATTCCTTGACACTTTACATTTGTTTTTCAAACCTTTGCCTTGTATACTTTCTTCTTATACCCCTACCTTGAGATTTCATACTCACACCTCAACAATGCCTAACTCTCCCTTTCATAACCTTGACATTTCTTTGTCACAAACCTCCTCACCCAAAGCTTCCTCATCCAAGCTTTCCAAGAAACCGAAAATCTCGGTTAGACCTATTTGGATCAAGAAAAATGAACCCTCTTCATCTAAACCACCCAAGAACCCCACCTTCTCTCCAATCAATTATTAGAATGAGACCTACTCCATTAACCCCATCACTGGAGAAAAGGAAAATCTCCCCCACCACCAAAACCCTTTGACACCCCTCAACTTAATGATCTTTCAACCTTCCCAAACCTCATAAGGCATTGTGAAAACATTACCTACCCACTCTCCTCACCACCACCAAATCCTAGGTGTGATGGCCTTCCCCCATCTTCCGAATTTGTGTTGCATCATGGATCCTCGTGTGCTTGTTGTCGATTTCAACAAATTGAACTTGCTCATGTGTATGAGAAGTTAAATTTTCTTGAATTCCTCCTCACTCGACCTCCTCTCAAAGTTTTCGTTCCCGTGGACAAAACTTCGAATGATGCATCGTCGTCTTATTTTTCCAACTAAAGGGCTACACTCCCTTGGAGTCAATAAAACTTTAGTTGTTTTAGAGTCATTAATGTTTTTAAGCAATCTTGGAAAATTATCATTATTAGACTAGCTTATGCTTTGTGGTTTATTTTTCCATATCTCTTGCTTTAGATACTCATATTGTGTGTATGACTATCTACTTTGTTTGTCATTTTCATATTTATGTAATATGAAATCTTTGTGTTGTGTTTGTTTTCTTTATTTGATCATTCTCTCTTTCTTTTGAGTTGATCGTGGTTAAAATTTATAATTGTTTATTGGTGATTCTATCAATTCTAAATTTTAACCCCTTGACAAATTTATCATCTTCATTGGTTGGATGTTTCCTCTCTATCTCCATTCCACCAATTGAACCTTGATTTTGTCATTTACCTTTTTAGACATACTTAGCAAATACTTGCTTCTAATTTGAGATTTCTTCTCCTTCTCCCTCTCAAGTTACTTAGTAGGTAGTGATCATATATACATTGGTGTTTCTTTCCTTTCTACTAACCTTTGTGTAGCATGTCACCTTAGCTCATACACATGGTGCCCCAAGCAAGGGGGAGCAACCACCAAGGGGGAGCTACTAGCAAAGTCCGGATATCTTCAAATACTTGTGCTTACCTTTTTGCTACGACAAAGGGGGAGAAATGATAGTGATAAACTCGTTAATAATTTGATATTTTGTGTCTCTAAGTAAATGAGTTTATAGTTTGTCGTAATAAAAAAGGGGGAGATTGTTAATGCAAGTGATGCCTAAAAACATTATTAGTGTTAACTAATCTTTCTTAGTTTTGATCACAACAAACTATACAACACATTTAGTGTAAAACACAAAACGAATTATTTAACTAACACTATCATCAAGGTAATAATCATATCACTAACTTTTCTTATTCATACGTAGTGATCATCAAAGTGATTATCCTTAAAACTCACTTTTGTTAATATGACAAAATATTTTTTAATAAACTTTCTTTTTAAGAAAATCTTTTATTAAAATGGAACATGTAAATTTTAAAATGGCATATTCCATATGCCATAAGAATATTCTTTGAAGGTTTAAAAACCTCAGATATTCCTACCCTACTAAAAGACAAAAAAGGGAGCGGACTCTACTGGGCGGTACCTTAAATAGCTAGACGGTTCCTTATCGACAAGGTACTGCCGGCTAGATAAGGATCCGCGCCCAGCTAGCCGTTGGACTTTGTCTTCTATAAATAGTGGATCAAATCTCATTTTCCAACAAGCCTCTTGGACGTTTTTCTCATCCTCCTTTCTCTTTTCTATAGCATAATCATTAGTAAATGATCACTTAAAGTGTTAAGTATGTTTACATATGATTATCCTCTTGATCCCCTCCTTTACTTGTCCAATGAGAAGATCACTCACTCTCTAGTGTTGTGATAAAGATGAAAACATGAATTAGTCATGTTCATCATGTTAGCCTTTTTATTTTTTATTAATCCATTTGTATTTATGAAATACTTGGACTAGTTGTGTTCATCCAAGCTATTTGTGAATACTTGGATTTGTTGTGTACATCCAATGCATATGTGTTTGCTTGGATTTATGTTGTGTAGATCCAAGCTACATGTGTGTACTTGGATATGTCTAGTTGAGTTGTAATAGATTTGTGTAGTAGTTCTCACTAAACTATAAAGTGATGTGGTTGTATCTTGTGAGTTCTCACTAAACTTGAAAGTGATTAGTAGTTGTGTTGTGTGAAGTTCTCACTTAGCTTCAAAGTGAAAATTCGTGAAGATTGGTTCTAGCTTTGGATTAGAACTCGACATCTAGCCTTGTGTCGTTAAATGGTGAAGTAGGTAACGTCGTGAAGATTGGTTCTACCTTGAGATTAGAACTCGACATCTAGCCTTGTGTCGTTAATTTGTGAAGTATGCAACGTTGTGTAGATTGGTCCTAGCTAATGATTAGGTCTCTACATTTAGCTTAGTGTCGGAAAATAATGTAAGCGGCGATGTAAGGCTTTCTCCGCCAAGAAGGTAGCTTGTGGATATAGTGGAAATCTCGAGTAGGTTTACTCGAGGAGTGGAGTAGAAACGAGGATAGAGCCTCGTTGTCGAACCACTATAAATCTTGGTGTCTTGTCACTAGGTTGTCTCTTTCCTTACTCTTTACTTATTTCATTATCATTATACTTACCTATTACCATTTCTAATGCATTTGAATTGAACCTAATCATTATGAAACTTAGCTTCAAGTAAAAGATAGTTTTGATACACACTTAATTCAAAGTAATTTAAATTAGGTAACTAATTGAAGAGAAACTATTCAACCCCCCCCCCCCCCCCCCTTCTAGTTTCTACAAAGGTGAATTGCTTCTCGCCCATATGGAGGACACTGATGCTATACATTGTAAAATATCTAGGGGAAACCAAGGATCGCATGATCAGTTAAATGCATCCTAGCAGGCAATTGCTTATAGTCTAATTTGGGGATTAGATATATGAATTTCCCTCATACTTTATACCTACCTCATTGCCAAGCTCGAGAACAAAGAGAAGAAGAACCGTCTGGCAACCATCTGCTACACCAGATATCTCTCTCTCGTGATAGAGGATATTCTTGGTGAAACCTACACCAATGACGAACTTCACTCCATTTCTCCCTATCACATCACTGCAGCATCTCTAAAGACTCCTTTAGAAGATGAGGTGCCTCTCACCAGGCACATGTTAAGAGTTGCTGGTATGCTACTTGCTGGAGAAGATGAGCCCTAGATCCCTCCACCAGAGGTGAATGCTGAAAGTATGGCTGATAAGTCTTTGTCCAAGACCTCTGTGCAGTCTACTTCTCGGCCCAAGGCGCTGAAGGAAAAGAAGAAGAAAAGGAAAGACATCCCCCTTTCCTCTGAAACCCCTTCTGTTAATCCATCCAAAAAGAAGAAGACCAAGAAACACCCATCCCCTACTCAGGTGGATGAGGATAGAGAGCCCATCGCTGACGAACAACCTGTGTCTAGCGTCTCCAAGTCATTAGAGACTTCTAAGAACCTTCTTGACACTGATATCTCACAGGTATTAGTCTGCCCTTCATATTTTTTGAGGTTCACAAGCAATCACTCTCAAATTTCTGTATGAGAGGGTGATGAAGTTTAGGGTATGCCTCAACCCATAGAGTGTCTATGTCAGCACCTAGATCTCTTAGAATTATCTGTACACTCTGTCTTGGCACTAGGAAATGATTTATTTGTGCTCATAACGCACCCCGATGATCCTTCACCCTCTGGACTGTGCTCTTGCCTATAACAACTTGAGCACACTATAGGTCCCGACCCAGAGTCTCTGCACTTCACATGGAATCTGGGTCCCATCATAATAAAAAGAGTCCCGAAGAATTTATTCTTTTGGGGGGACTGAATAATCACCCTCAGTCTTCCTAGGGGCAGCGATAAAAGGCGACCTTTACCTTCAAATACATCACAACTAAAAGAGTCCCAAGGAGCAATCCTTCAGGGGGAGTTGGATAATCACACCCAGCTATCCTAGGGGCAGAGAAAGGCGACCATTCCCATATCATGTTTCATAACTAAAAGAGTCCCAAGGAGCAATCCTTTAGGGGGAGCTGGATAATCACACCCAGCTATCCTAGGGGCAGCGAACGGTGACCATTCACCTCATAGTATTCACAAATCAAAAGAGTCCCAAGGAGTAATCCTTATGGGGGAGCTGGATAATCACACCCAGCTATCCTAGGGGCAGCGAATGACGACCCTTCAACATATCTGTTTCACAATAAAAGAGACCCAAGGAGAAATCCTTAGGGGGGGTTGGATAATCACACCCAGCTTTCCTAGGGGCAGCGAATGGTGATCTATAACTTCATTTTATTTCACACTAGTTACTAACAAATGTCATAACAGGCTCACAATCTTCATGAAGAACAGCAGAACGATGAGGCTTATTCCATTGTCGGTGACGATAATGCTGAAGCCTCCAACATTGATCTAGATGCCATGTCAGACATTGACTCCATGCCTGAAGATGAGGTTTTTATCATTGAAGATGATCTTACCATTTCAGACTATGCAGACATGGATGCTGATGATGACCAAGTCACATCTGAGTTGAAGCCCATTCCTCTCCCATCAAGGTTAATGTTCAGGAACTTGCTGCCAAGCAGCTATGGGACCAGCGGCTCAGTACACCAAACCCAGTCCCCTTCCCAACTTTGCCAAATGTCATGGAACTGGGGGCAAAGAAACACTTAGAAGAATTTCAAAACCTCAAGCCTATCCCTGTTCCAAGAATGAAAGATGTTCAAGAACTGCCCGCTGAGGAACTATGGGCTAAGAGGGGAGACATCAGTGTCACAAAGCCCAAAGTCACAAATGATGTTATCCTTTCTGAAATACAAACTCTCACACATGCTGCTGAAGAACTCACAACAAACTTAGAGACTTCCCTACTCTCATCTGTGGAATCCTCTCTGACTTCATTGCTTCCGCAACTACTGGGAAATGCTTTGAAAACTCAACTCCCAGTGGTTATAAACCAGAGTCTCCAGCAGTACATGCCATCAGTCCTCACAGCAACTGTCAAGGCTAATGTCGCTGCTATTGCCAAGGCATCTGAACCTTCCAGGAAACTTCTTCAGGAAATCTTACAGGAAGAACTTAAAGAAATCTGTCTCTTTGTACATCAAGAATTCGTTAAGTTCCATAGAGCAGGAACATGCACAGCTACTACTGGCGCTATGCCTGAGGGGGAGAATTCTGCTACTTCCACCTCTGAAGAAGAAGAAGCTGATGCTCCACCTAAGGGGGAGAAATCACTTAAACAACCTGCACCCACAACAGAGATCCCCACACCAAAACCCATCAGATCTTTCAAACCCATCACTAAGGTGGCAAAGGATAAGGGAAAAGGTATTGCCACTGAGGTGCTAGAAACAACCCTGCACTCCCTCCAAGAAGAAGGTGGATCCACTGCCAGACACTCTGATCTGAACAAATTTAAAAGCGTAGATGAACCACCACTAACCCCAGAGCAGGCAAAGGCTCAAATCATGGAACAAAAGAGGTTAGCTGACATTAGAGCTGCTGAAATCAAGAACAAAGAGGCTCTGAATAAACTACTCTCTCCAGCTGTAAAGGAAACTCAACTAAATAAGCTCAAAGAACTTGAAGTCAAAAGGAGAAACCTTCAAAAGGAATATGAGAGATTAGTGGACCAAAGAGCAGAGCCCGGACAAATCACCAAGTACACTTGTTACAATGATAAAGACAAGAAAGTAGTGATGACCTTATACAGAGATAATCAAATAACCAACTACAAAGTCTTTAGTGATTTTAGACTCAGAGATCTGGGCCTCTCTGAATGGTTAGAAGTGTTGTCTCTTGCCCAAAAGAAGACTGGGCCTAGTGCTGCCCAGATGATGAAAAACATACAAGCTAAGCTTAATTGGGTAAGAAACACTGCTAAGAAGCTGAAGCTACCTCTGCCTCCCCAACTATCACAACAACAACTAACTCAAGGACAAAGAAAAAGGAAACCCGAATGGGGCCTCTAGTAGAGAAGTTGGTCACTGAAAACGTTGTGGTAGATGGAATGTACAGAAACAGAGATAGGATTGGTATTCATGAATAGGAACTATGAATACTGCTTCTAGAGAAAAAGTGAGTTACACTTGGCCTCAACCATGCAACTCATCAGACTCAAACAAGGCATGCTCAGAAACTGCAAGGAAGCCAGTGACTTTGAATTTGAGATGGAGTTAATCATCAACTCCAGGGCTGATAAAGTTGAAGCTCAAAGAACTGTGGACCAAGGCCTTGATCGGGCTGAAGAACCTTTTGTTTTTTATTTTTACACCACTGGGTGTTCATGTAATAGGTTAGGTTTTTTATGATGAATAAAACTCTGAGGTATGTTTGTTAAAATTATGTGTAAGAAGAAGCTATGTAATCACTTACAACAATTCTAGACTTAGTATAATTTGTAAACAAATAGGGGGAGATTGTTGGGCCAATGAAAGTTTTAACTATGTCCCAGTATAGATTTGATTAAATTAGACTAAGTGTTACTGATCTCTGAGAGGACCAGCGACAGAGACCAGACCAGCGGAAGGCAAAGCCTCGGCTGGCAAACCCGGAACATTCAAGTCAAAGACAACGTCAGAGAAGCCGAAGACAATCTGAAGTCATACTTACCAGCGATTATGAATAGCTGGGATGTAGAAGGAATGTGCTGGTGTTCAAGGATCTCTGAATTGACAATACTCAGAGATCACTTAAGAACCCTAGAAGTCTGATACAAGCAAAGCTTGTCCAATCCTTTATAGTTTAGGCGGGAGAATCTACAAAGTGTTTTGAGCGGGACAAAACAAGAGATTCAAGATAAAGCCTAGTACGACCTAGTGGGACAAAAGGTGAATAGTTGGCAGAACTGTTCACCTAAAGTAGTTTAAAGGATGTCTCGATTTGGACATGCATTTAATACTTTGTACTCTTCCACTCAGAAGATGACACGTATCAACTACTCCCACTAAGGAAGCAACCTCGTACCACTATAAATAGGAGTGAGAAAGAAGAGTTAAATCAACCCTTGTGCTTGGATAAATTATTGATATGAGCAAAAACTCATATCAATTAATCAACAAATCACCCTAAAACACATAGAAAATACCTAACTTTTGTGCTATAAAAGCAGTATTATGTGGTATGTTCTGTGTTTGTGTACAAATAGGTAAGAAAGATGCATTTTCAAGCAAACAAGAAGAAAAACAAGCTAATTGGATGAAAAAGACAAAGAAGGATCAAGAGTGACAAGACTTTGAAGAACAAGGACCTATCTTGACAACATTTCAAAGATGAAGGACTAAAAGTAAACATTTGTCAAAGTCAAGATCAAATTCTAACATGGTCAATAATGAAGTCAACTAAGTCAAAGGGTCAATAGTAGCAAGATTGTATGTTGAAGGATCATTTTTGCCAAAGAAATGAAGATTCTAGCTCAAATTAGCAATCTGCCAAGTCAAAGGGCTAAAACTGCCAACTTTGCAAAGTATTTTGAGGCTTAATCCATGTGAAATGGTGTGGACCAATGAGAAGCAAGGAAAAGGGTGACACGGATCACCACCTCACCCCACTCACAGCCGACACATTAATTAAAGCCAATCACAACAGTGTGATCCACAACTCTTCCTTTTGGCCAATCAAATTTCAGGAAATGGATAATGATCTGTGTGCAAATTCTCCACCAACCACAGCCTGCCACGTGTCATCTTCTTCAAACAAAAAAATTGCCAGGATCGGGATTGAGCTAGAATTCATTTCAGAAGGAGTTATAAACATCAAAGTTGATCAAAATCAAGAGACGAATACAACCCAACAACTCAATTAACATGAAATCAACTCAATCAAAAATCCCCAATTAAGTTCTTCACCTGCAAATTTCTGTTAGCAAAATTTGGACACGTGGAGCTCAATTATTGGCTTGGACACCTCACTCTCTCCAACAACCTCACTTTTTCATTCTATAAATAGGCCTAGAGTCTCTCATTTGTATATAGTTAGCTAGTGTGAAAACACACACTAGATTTTAATTCTCTCCTTCATTCTGTTATTAGCAGTTGTAGTTACCAACTCTCAAAAGCTTGACAACCTTTTGAGAGTTTGTTAGTTAGTTTTAACAAACCTTGTAACCACTTTTCATTCATAATCAATAAATTTCAAATTTCCCTCCAATTCTCTCAATGCCTTTACATACTGTTCATACGCCATTGATGATGCTTGTCTCTAGTGATCATACTTAATCATTGGGAGCCTTTTTGAAGATTGTAGCTGATTGATTTCATCCAGTAGCTGTTTTCATTGATTTGATCATTCATTTCAAGAGCTTGGTAGAATTTGCAGAATTTCAAGTTCAACAATGGAGTTCTAGTTGATTAGCTCATTAGTTGGTTTTTGATTAGTGAAACTAGTGCTAAGGTGGTGGTTTAGCACTACCTAGATAGCTCAGCGCTACTCTACTCCCCAAAGGAGGCCTAAGCTGAAAGGTTTCAGTTTTCTGCATTTTTGTTCCACTCAAATGTTGCAGGCATGCTCAATACTTAGTGTAACCTTGTTTGATGTATGATCAAGTGTGTTTTTGAGTAGATGATGAGATTCGAGTAGCTCATTTGTAGTATATCACTTTGTCATTAGCTTAATTCTCATACTAGTAGCTTAATAACAGTCACTTTATCTTAATAGTTCATTTAGAGTATCCAACTATTTCATAGCTTGAAATTGGTTCCTTTACATCACATTTTAGTCATAAAACTTGGTTTGAAATTTGTCCTTAATCAGTTAAGCTTTTAGCTAAAATTTCTTTCACAAAGTTTTAAAAGTTCAGTTAAACTTGTGTTTGGGAGTATGATTTCATAAGTGTTCAAGTAATTGTAGTTGGTTCATTTTAGTTCTTATTCATTCAATAGGTCAAAGTAAACTAGTTTACAAAGTTTCAGGTCAAGTCTTTAGTAAAAAAGGCAATTGGCATCATAAAAAGTTTGGGTCAGTTTTGATAAACTAGTTTTCAGAAAAGTCTTGATTTTCAATCCATTGCCTTTCTTTGTTACTTGATGGATTTTCGTGAAATTTGTTTCTAGCCCTCACACAACATATGTAGTTTAAGCTGTTAATAGGAAATTCTATAGTATCCAGTAATAAGCTAGGAATAAGCATTTGTTTAAGCCTTTGAGCAAATGCAATTCCTTGTGATAAAAAGCTTAACTGTTTTCTCATACTAGCTTATCCACTTCAGAAACTTGCTTATTTTCTTTCATAAATCACTTCAAAAAGTGTTCCTGGTTAAGATTTGAAGTTTTTAGATTTTTGGATTTTTGGTCAACAAAAGTCAACATAAGCTCATTTTAGCTTATTTTCATTTTCTGAGCTTATTAATGGATCATTTTCTTTGAAACAAGATTTCCCATTCTTCTTGTGAGCTGATTAACAAGTTTCTTCAATAAAATAAAGTTGTGCACGTGTAGCTTATTAGATAGCTTATTTTGAGCTTATTTGAAATTGCTTATTAGAGTTTTAAGAAGTTTTAGCTTATCTCCTTTTACAAGCCTAGCTGAATTTCAATTTTAAGTCTTTTAAAACTGGTTTGAGCTTATTTGGTTAAGAAATGAGCTAATACGAGCTTGTTTAAGTCCTAAACCCGTTTTTGTTAAAAAACTTTTGGAAATTGCATTTAAGTCCCTAGTTTGTTTAACAGTTTTCATTACTGGTTAATTGCACACTTTATTAGGTTTTGCAAAATTCAAGTCCTTCTATTTTCAAGTTTGTTAAAAATTGGTTAATCAGTTTTCAAATTAGTTAAAAGTTAGTTACTTTGTTAGATATATTTTCACATTTAGTCCATTTGGTTAACTGTTTTTGCAATAATAGTCCTTTGACTTTTTGACTTTGTATTTTTAGCATTTATTTTTCATTGAATTTACAATTTCAGTCCTTTAAATTTTGTAGAATTTACATTTGTGCATTTTAATTGAATAAATACTTGGTTTGTGCACTTTGTTTTACGTATAAGTAGACTTTATTTTTCATTTTAGCAAGGATCTGTTTGAATTAGATATAGAATATCCAAATACCTTACCAACCAAAAACAATTAAAAACTCGATCTTGTTAGGACTTTCAATTTGTTAAGAACTGAGAAAACGAACTTCAACTATACATATTTTAAATGGCGCCGCTGCCGGTTCTTTGACTTTACGAGAGACTATCGATTGACGGTTTTCATTGGCTTTTGGGATCCGTTCACCTAGTGAACGTTATTTTTACGTATCATAAATCAAAAAGAATAAAAAAAAATAAAAAAATATAGAAATACATTAAAAACTAAAAAATTAACAAAACAATTCTTTTCCTAAAGAATTGACCAAACAAATTAAAAAATCCAAAAAGCAATCATTTTCCTAAGAGATTGCACCCAAAAATATATATTATTGGATTCTCTCGGTTTTTATGTACATATAGTATTTTCTCTTAAAAACTCATAAATACAAAAATATTTTCCATATATTATTATAAGTAAATACGTATACGTATAAGAACTACCAATTCACATATTCTCCATAAGTATTGCCAAGGCAATACACTGTGTTGAGGGGCGTTCCGGTCCTTGACACGTGTATCGATCAAACAAAATAAAGCAAGAATAGATAAATACTTCCAATAAGCAACAATTCGAAGAATACAAACAATTAAGTGAATAGAAAGGCGATGTGCTATAAAATGCCATCTAAGGGTCAATAGGTACTTAAGTGCTTCGCGCCACCTAACCCCCCGTTCACTTGTGAGTTCGTTGGGGGTCTTGCACCCAAGTAGTACATACGTATATTATTATTTTCTTGTGGATATTTCATATTGAAACTCGAAGGGGATAATCCTTTTCTCTTCAAAGCCACACGAGAGCTTCTCTCTCATTCCTCGTATTGAGTTGCATGCTCACTCGCAGGCGTGCACAAATACCGATTGGTGTACAACCCCTTCCTCCGAAAAGGAAGAAAAAGATAAAGAGTAGGAACACCACCGTCCATCAAGCCGATCACGAGAATCGTGCTTTGATTCATCCACAACAAGAAGCCATGGCCGGAGTTGATACTCGTTCTTTGATGGAACGTTTGCAATCCAATGTTCACGAATATGCCGATGCTATCAAGATACCCGATATTCCCGCAAATTTATTTGAGCTAAAAACGGCTATGATTAACTTGGTTTCAAACACACCTTTTTATGGAAACAAGAATGATAATCCTCATGATCACCTTAAGAGATTTCAGGCTCTTTGCAATACCATTAAGTACAATGGAGTTCCCCATTATGCCATTAAGTTGATATTGGTGCAATTTTCACTAGAGGGTCCCGCTAAGCATTGGTTAGACACACAACCACCCGATAGTATCACCACATGGGATGGTTTCACTACTAAGTTTTTGAACAAGTTCTTTCCCCCATCTAAGACTACGGCTTTGAGGAACTTAATTATAGGCTTTCAACAAAAACCTAGTCAAACCTTTAGTGATGCTTGGGAGGAGTTTAGAGAGTTATTGAGGAGATGCCCTAACCATGGATTGGATGAAGTTCACCAAATCAATACTTTCTACAATGGCCTTAAACCTCATCACCAAGACTCCCTCAATGCTTCCGCGGGAGGAAATATTCTTCTTAAATCCATTCAAGAGGCTTGGGATATTATTGAGACCAAAGCAATTATACAAACAAACACTCAATTTGAAGAAAGGGTTCATGTTATCCAAAACAATTCTCAAACACCTTGTGATAACCAATTCCTCAAGTATCACCAAGAGATAATTCAAAAGATAGATAGGGATCATGAGATGAGTTTTAAGGCACATCAAGAATTGATCCAAGCTATTAAGAGCCTTTCATTGAACAATTCTACAAATGATGTGCATGCCATTACCCTTTCATGTGAGACTTGTGGAGGTCCCCATTCCTATGAACAATGTGATAAGGTGCAAGGTTATCAAGGGGAATGTTATGCTTACCAAGAGGAACATCGTGAACATTTCAATCCAAATATCAATCCCAATAACCTTTCTTACAAGTCTCAAAATTACCTTACTCCACCGGGATTCCCACCCCAACCACCCACCTAACCTCACCAAAATCCTCCTCAATTGTTACAACGGAATCAAGGCCCAAGACCACATTACCAAGGGAATAACTACAAGGCACCCAACCATTTTCAACATCAAGGAAATAACTTTTATCCACCAAATCAAGGATTTAATGTACCAGCTCCACCTTATCCACATCAAGGTTTCTATCAAGGGAATGTGCAACCTAACCACATGGATTTGATCCTTCAAAAGCTTACTTCTTATGAGAAACAAATGAAAGATGCTTAAGAGGAAAATAACAAGAAATTTGCTCTTCTTCACAACCAAATTATGTATAATCAAAGACCACAAGGAGCTTTACCATCTAACACACAAGCAAATCCAAGGGAAATGTCAATGCTATTACAACAAGAAGTGGAAAGTCAACAAAGGATCCTTCACCTCCTCAACCTCCTATTATTAAACCCACTTTTGTTCCTACATGTGACAAGCCTTCTACATCTACTTCACCACCTCAAAATGCTCCCATTCAATCAAACACACCTTCTCAACCTATTCCTACTTCTCCTCTACCTTCCACAACTCCCAATGAAGAAGCTATCAAAGACAAATCTTCCACTACAACACCTACACCTAAACCAACTCTTCCCTATCCTTCAAGGTTGAAAAAGGAAAAGTTAAAGAACAAGGATGACATCCAAGTCTCAAATTTCTTAAGGATGTTCAAGCAACTTAACATCAACATATCCTTTGCGTAAGCTCTTGCTTATATGCCAAAGTTTGCTAAGATGTTCAAGGATTTACTCTCCAACAAGGAAAAATTGGTTGATTTGCCCAACACATCCCTCAATGAAAATTGTTCTGCCGTGCTACTTAAAACCTTACCAACAAAACTTGGAGATCCGGGGCAATTCTTGATACCTTGTAATTTTCCCGGTGTGGAAAATTGCATGGCTTTGGCGGATCTAGGGGCAAGCATAAACCTCATGCCATTATCGGTTTGGAAAAAACTCTCTCTTCCCGAGCTCACTCCCACTAGGATGACCCTTGAGTTAGCCAACCGAACCATAGCTTACCCCGTAGGTATCGCAGAGGATGTGTTTGTAGGTGTGGATAAGTTTACATTTCCGGTCGACTTTGTAGTGGTTGATTATGACATGGATCCTAGAGTTCCTTTGATTGTTGGTAGACCGTTTTTGAGAACGGGTCGTACTTTGATAGATGTGGCGGAGGGAGAATTAATTATGAGAGTAGAGGATGAGAAAGTAGTGTTTAAGTTAGGGAAAGTTTGTGATAGGAAAGAGGTTAAGGAGTCTAGACCGTGTGAGACTATTAACATAGTTGATGTGCTAGATGAGGTGTGTGATTAACACTTTCATGATGCTTGCAAGAGTACTAGTGAGGAAATGCCCCATGTTGAAACCGTGGCCTCAATTGCTCCCTCCTTAACACCTTTTGGAGAGAGTGATTTCCTCTTGGAGGAATTTGAGTCCAACTTTCTTGGTGATGATGATTCTCCCATTAAATGGGAAGAAGATATTCTTACTATCTAAAAGTTGCTCAATGAGGACCCTATTCCTTCCCCTACTCCACAAGAAGTTACCAATGAGGATCCTTCCATAGTAAAACCTTCCATAGAGAGTCCACCTCCAATTGAACTTAAGGACCTTCCATCCCACTTAGAGTATGATTTCTTAGAGGACAAAGACCAATTACCCATGATAATTGCTAAAGAGTTGAAAGAGGATGAGAAGGAAAAACTCATTGAAGTCCTTAAGAAACATAAGAAAGCCTTAGCATGGAAAATATCCGACATAAGGGGAATTGATCCACATTTTTGTACACACAAAATCCTTATGGAGGATGATTACAAACCCGCCATTCAAAGTCAACGAAGGGTTAACCCAAAAATCCATGAGGTCATTAAAAAGGAAGTGATTAAACTCCTTGATGCAGGCATGATTTACCCCATTTCCGACTCTCCATGGGTTAGCCCGGTACTTTGTGTTCCAAAAAAGGGTGGAATCACCGTAGTACCTAATGAGAACAATGAGCTTATTCCTACGAGACTTGTTACCGGTTGGAGAGTTTGTATTTACTATAGGAAACTCAATGAGGCTACTAGGAAAGACCACGTCCCATTACCTTTGATGGACCAAATGCTTGAACGCTTAGCGGGAAATGAGTACTATTGCTTTCTTGATGGCTTTTCGGGTTATTTCCAAATACCCATTGACCCTAAGGATCAAGAAAAGACCACATTCACTTGTCCCTACGGTACATTTGCTTACAAGAGGATGCCTTTTGGCTTATGTAATGCACCGAGAATGTTTCAAAGGTGCATCATATGGCGATTTTCCATGATATGATAGAGCAAACAATGGAGGTTTTCATGGATGACTTTTCCGTCTTTGGAGATTCATTTACCTCATGTCTCACCAATTTAGAAAGAATGCTTAAGCGTTGTGAGGAAACACGTTTAGTGCTTAATTGGGAGAAATGTCACTTTATGGTGAAAGAGGGAATTGTTTTAGGACACAAAATATCCAATAAGGGATTAGAAGTGGATCGAGCTAAAATTGATGTGATTGCTAAGCTTCCCCCACCCACTACGGTTAAAGGTGTAAGGAGTTTCTTAGGTCATGCGGGGTTTTATAGGCGCTTCATACAAGATTTTTCTAAGATAGCTACACCGATGACTCACCTCTTGGAAAAAGAGGCTCCTTTCATTTTTAACCAAGATTGCTTGGAATCTTTTGAGACTCTTAAGGAGAAATTGACAAAGGCTCCCGTTTTGGTTTCTCCAAATTGGGAATTACCTTTTGAGCTTATGTGTGACGCTAGTGATTATGCGGTGGGGGCCGTCTTAGGACAAAGAGTGAATAAGCATTTTCAACCTATACACTATGCGAGTAAAACCATGACCGGTGCACAACTTCATTATACTACCACGGAAAAAGAGTTGCTTGCTATAGTCTATGCTTTTGAGAAATTTAGACCATACCTTGTGCTATCCAAAACCATAGTGTATACGGATCATTCCGCTCTCAAGTATCTCATGACAAAACAAGATGCTAAGCCTAGGCTTTTGAGATGGGTTTTGTTGCTTCAATAGTTTAAGATAGAACTTCGAGATAAGAAAGGAGCCGAGAATTTAGCGGCGGATCATTTGAGTAGACTTGAGCATCCTTTTCAAGGCGATTTTTCTAATAAAGAAATCAATGAATCCTTTCCATTAGAGGAGCTCATGTCTATCTCTTCCCAAGAGGATGCCACCCCTTGGTTTGCGGATATAGCAAACTATCTTGTGTGGAATGTGCTAATTGAGGGTCTTACTTACCAACAAAAGAAGAAATTTCTTAAGGAAGTTAAGTACTACTTTTGGGATGATCCTTATCTTTTTAGGCAATGTGCGGACCAAATCATTATACGGTGTGTAGATGGGCCCGAGGCATTTAAAATTTTAGAAGCATGTCATAAAGGACCTACGGGTGGACATTTTGGGCCTAACTATACCGCCAAGAAAGTCTTTGATTCGGGTTACTATTGGCCTTCCATTTACAAAGATGCCCAAGAAATGGTGAAATTTTGTGATGTGTGTCAAAGACAAGGAAAAATCACGCAACGTGATGAGATGCCACAAAATTTTATTCAAGAGTGTGAGATTTTTGATGTATGGGGCATAGATTTTATGGGACCTTTTTCATCTTCCAAGGGAAACAAGTATATACTTGTGGCGGTGGATTATGTGTCTAAATGGGTAGAGGCTAAAGCCTTACCTACCAATGATGCTAGAGTTGTTGTGAAGTTCTTAAAGTAATTGTTTGCTAGATTTGGTGTACCTCGGGCCATCATAAGTGATCGTGGTACGCACTTTTGTAATGATCAATTCACGAGAGTTATGAAGAAATATGGAGTTAATCATAGACTTTCTACCGTGTATCACCCTCAAACCAATGGTCAAACCAAGGTCACAAATCGTGGTTTAAAGAGAATTTTAGAGAGAACGGTGGGAGAGCATCGAGCTTCTTGGTCGGATAAGCTTGATGATGCTTTGTGGGCTTTTAGGACGGCTTTTAAGACACCAATTGGTTGTACCCCTTATAGGCTTGTCTATGGAAAAGCGTGCCACCTCCCATTCGAGTTAGAACATAAGGCATCTTGGGCTCTCAAGTGGGCTAACTTTGATTTAAACCAAGCCGGTTCACATAGGAAAGATCAACTTAATGAGATGGATGAATTGAGAGCCAATGCCTATGAGAATTCTTTGCTTTACAAGGAAAAAACTAAGAAATTGCATGATGCTAAGATCAAGAACCGTGAGTTTAAAGTTGGAGAGTCGGTTCTCCTTTTTAACTCAAGGTTGAAACTTTTTACGGGCAAGCTTAAGTCGAGATGGTCCGGTCAATTCACTATTGCCCAAGTGTTTCCATATGGAACTATTGAGTTGTCACAACCTGATGGTCCAAACTTTAAAGTGAATGGTCACCGTGTGAAACATTATTTTGGGGAGGACATTTCCGTTGAAATGGTCCAAGAGATCCCCATTTTCCCCATGAATTAATTCATTGAGGGAAGAGTCGAGCTAGAGACTCCTTAACTCAAGCATCGTATAACTAGGTTTAGAGTGTTGTAGGTTAGCAATAAGGGTATAGAATTGAGGATGAGTGTAGGGGGAGATTTTTTTTGTCTTAATGTTGTTTGTAGGGTTGCTCACTCATTTCATGCTTTGGAGCTTATGGGGGAGGCCCTTGTATCCTGTTCACTTCGTTACTATTGTGATTTTTCATAGACACCTAGTGCTTAAACTTGAATTCACCAATAGTTGACCTTTCCTTAACTTGGGTTAAGCAAAGTCTATTCATTGTCATAAGTGTAGGGGAAGTTTTTATACTTCCATGCTCTTAAACGTTGAGGACAATGTTTAGCTTAAGTGTAGGGGGGGCTTTCTATCGAAGTGACCTTACCTAGAACTTGTCATTGATCTTCCTGATAACATTGGAAAATTAATTTTTCAAACATTTTTCAAGTTTTTGATCTACTTTGGCCACCAAAAATATGCATTCATAATTTTTGCATTAATCATTTTTCATTTGCATAACACATTTGAATTATATATATTTCTTCTTTTATTTTTTTCAAAAATATATAAAAAGAAAAGATAATAAAAACATGGTTTAACAAATTTAGATTTCTTTGACATATTAGGCCCGCCATGGATATTTTGACTCAACCCGAGTTTGCTTATCTAAGCTTACTCTAGCTAGTATCCTTAACCATGTAGTCCTTCATTGGTCTATTAGGCTAAGCATCCACCACTCTCATTATTTGAGAGTTTAAATTTGTGGAGAATGGGAAATGATAGAGTTGAAGCAAGTATAAAAGGGCTAGATAAACTTCATGATAATTACTTATGGCTAAACCCTTCTCTTCTTTACCTCTATTTTCTTCGCATGTATATATGTTAATAAATAATCAAGAACGGTTTAAATCGGTTTGTAATCTCTTATGCATTTTTGTCTAATCATTCATGGTTGATATAAGTACGTCTTAAGATTCTAAGTTAGAACGTTTTATGTGTACAAGACTTATGTCATGCTCAATATTTAGCGGGTGTTTTTCCTTTTATTCTTATCAACTTTCTTTGTGAGGAATAAAGAAAAATAAGAGCGGCTTACAAAAAAAATGAGTGGCTAGAAAAAAAAAAGAAAAAGAAAAACAAATTATACAAGACTCCCAAGAGGGGCAGTGTGGTGTTAATTATAGTGACTATTGAGTTCCAATATTACCTTGACGGGTTGCGGGGATTCAATAGATTGCTCCAATACAATATTACCTTGACGGGTTGCGAGGTTGAAGATCCAAAGTCTCAAAAAGGCGGAGGATGTAAACTATTGCGTGAGTTTTATTTTTCTTTCCATAGCGAGTGTGTGGCTACTTATGAAAGCATGACATGAGGATTTTACACATAAGGCGAATGACTTATTACTCTTGAAACGGACTTATATTAATTGTGAGCGGTTTTTCAAGTAATGGATGAGAGGATTACTTAGGATTAAAACCGTGCTTCCTTATTTTTGGATTTTGCATTTCTTATACTTCACACTTGAAATAATGACAAATTTGCCTGATTGTAGTGTTTTACTACTCTTTAGGAAAAGAGAGTAAATAGGGAAAGTATCGAGTGATGATTTAGGAAAATCAAACACTAATGACCCTTATGGTGTGAAAGTTCGTTTCCCAAGGAGGTATATGTGTGTGAAAAACTTGTTAAATGTTTGTGATTAGTGATTGGTTTAGAAGGGGATGAGAAAAGAAGATGACGAAGATGTGAAAATAATTACTACGACGACAAAACGTAAAACCGTAAAAACTACAAAAATAAAAATTAATTCTAAAAATTACCAAAAATTCACCAAAAATCAAATTAAATAAACTAAGAGTTTACCAATGATCAAAACGTTTTCAAACCTTTTAAATAATTAAATATTCAATTTTTAAATGCTAATTAAAGCCCTAAAAATCAAATAAATTATCAAAAAGCCCAAATAAAGATTTCTCAATTGGTAAACCTCTAAAATGACCTAAAAAGATTAAAAAATATTTTTACAAATTTTTAAACTAATAAAAACTATTTAAAATGATTTAAAAACAATTAAAACTTAAAATAATTATAAAAATTAATCTAAAAGTGATAAAATTATTCTAAAAGTTGCTAAATTCCTATTTTAATGTATTAAAGCTAAGAAAAATGTAAAAAGTTGGAAAATGTGAAATTTGAAAAATAATAATAAAATAATATTAAAATAATATTAAAAATCCAAACATTATAAAAAATTCTAAAAACTTGCAAACTAGTTTATTTTAAACTAAATAATCAGAAAATCAAATTGAAATGACCAGAATACCCCTATTGGGCCCTCAAATGGGGCAAAACCAAAAACAGTCAACATAATTGGGCTTTTTAGCCCAAAAAGTCAAACTTGGCACAATTGACTTGGAAAAGCCCTATCTGACTCAAAATTTAATTCTAAGAACAAAACTCTAAAGGCCCAAAAGCTGAATGTGAGCTTATCACAGCTTAATAAGCAAACAGCTTATCCTTATTGGGCTTTTTAGCCCATTAAGCAATAAGCTAATGCCATAAGCTCTAATTTGACACACAACCTTCTTTTGGGATGCTTATGAGATCTGTAAAAAGAAATTTTGAAAAAGCACACTCAATAAGCCAGAAATAAGCAAAGTACAAAATCCACAAAACGACAAAATAGTCGGGTTTAAGATTTAGGGCACCTCAGAAGCTCTAGTTTGTTGCAAAAGCTCACAAATAGCTTAACTAAGAATAATCAATCAAGAAAATCACAAAAAGCCAAGTAGAATAAGTTGTAAGAACCAATAAGCTGGCTGAAAAAGCCAAATAAGCTAGTTTTCTAGCAAAAGCTTAACTAAAAGACTTGTAACCTTCCAGATTTGTTATTAAGCTAAGAAAAATGATTTCTATTAAAAAAGCCAAGTTGTTGCATGTGCCAATAAGCAGTTCTCAAAAATAAGCCAATTTGTGCTTATTTGACCAAAAGTCAAAGTACTCCAAAGTTTACCAAATGATCAGGAATGGTATATGGGCTTGTTATAAGCAATTTTTGTGAAGGACTCAAGGAGGAGGCCTTGTGAATCAAGAGGTCAGTTGACCTTTTGATGGCAGATTTTGACAATAAGGGCTTAATAAGCCAGTTAGCTTATAAGCCAGATACAAAGCACACCAAATAGCAAAATCCACTCACAAGCAGCACTTAAACAAGTTCCAAGCAGCAAAATCACAAGGCATACACTAGGATAACAAATGCAAACCCAAAATGAGGTGGTCACTTTGCTGATGCAAATGACCACTTCAGCCAACTTTGTTAAGCTATAGCACACTCAATAAGCCACCAAATTCAACAACTAGATAACCAATAGATAGCTTATCACCTAAACATTTCCCAAACCTGATTTCAGACCTTAGATCCAACAAACAAATAAGTTATTGGATCTGATGTGTTTGACCAATTCCAAAAACACTTTTATCAAATTTTTGACAAAACTTCAAATCCCTTTTCCAAACTTTCAGAAACTTAACCAATGACTAAAACTTGTATATTAAGACTTGTTTAGACTTCCCAAACCCTAAGAACCAAGGCCACAAGGCCTTATGAACCAGTAATCCCAAACAATCCTTTATCAAGCACTTTTTAAACAAACTTCTTAATCCTTCAAACAACCTACTGATTTTAATGATCAAAAAGCTACACTAGGTGACAACTAACAGATACCAGCCATAAAACACAAGGCACAAACACAGAATCACCAAATCACATGCCAAAGTACAAAACAGACAATAGCATATGATTTTTGAGAGGAATCTTAACAAGAGGTTATACCTGCCCTCCACAACATCCTAGGAGGGCCAGCTATGCTCCTTGGACCTTGTTCAACAACTAGAACAAGACCAAGGTACTTCAGTAACAAAGATGATGAATGCCTTGGTTGATGTTTCAAAGCAGAAACTCAAGGGCTTGATTTCTTCAACACAATGAACAAACAGCCCAACCAAAGGCCCTAATCCCTTCACAAGCTTGGTGTCAACAAGCTTGCAAGAGCTTATAGCTTATGGTTAAGGATTAGTACACAATAATAAGCAAATTTAGAAATCTCTTTTCAAGCTTTTTCAAACTTGAAAAACCTTACCAAACATAAACGTCCTTGAACCAAATGATTCAAGCACACTTATAACAACAAATGGAACTCAGAATCACCTTTAAACAATACCAACTTTCAAAAACATAAAAAGGAATTACAATTTTCTCAAAATACCAACTTTTATAAATTTCAAAAAGGAATTACAAGTTTAAAAGGTAAAGACTGGAACAAAGGGACTCTCACATGTTGAGGTCTCCTTTTATAGGCAAATGACTGGCTACAGTATTCACAAACCCTAGAAGTAAATTCTCTAAAATGCCCTTGAGCTCTTGAGGCTGTTTGTTGTTGATGAGCTGTCCAAAGTGATCCAAGACGTTCATTTTAGCTTTGTGATCAAGCAAAGAGTGTCAGCTGTTGATTTGGACACGTAGGATGACTTGGAGAGTAAGTTGCATTTTCATTGGTTGAGGAGGTTGAGTGTGGGGTCCAAGGAGTAGTGGGATTGAGGGTTTTGTGTGTGGGATTTGTTTCTGCACATGTGAATCACACAAGTGCCTGGGTAATTTGTTTTTACCCTTTGTTTTAAGTGAAGTGGTAACTGGGTTCTTGGGGTGAATAGTAAACCCTTTGATCCGTTTTTGTAGGGATGGAAAAGTGTTTGGCGCAATATTCATTTGAATGTTTCATTTGCACAGCTTTGCCCCTTGTGTTTTGGCAAAATAGGTAAAACGTGTTTTTAGCCACCAAAACTTCCATTCCTTTGTAAATAACTTTCAGCCTTTGACACTTTTGGCACAAAACTTTGGAAAAAGGTTTACAAGGGTTGTTTTTGCCATTTTGAGATATTTCAAGGGCTGATATTGGACATTCTTGATCTTCAAAGGTCTTCAGTGTATCTTTGGCTTCATGAGGGACCATAATTGTCAATTTGGAATTGTTGAGGGACTAATCTTGCCATTTCTTCAAAGTTGAAGGACCATTTGTGTAATTTTGACAAACTTAAGGGACCAAACTTGTAATTATGAATATACAAGGGTTTTAAGTGTCATTTCTTCATTCATTAAGGATCAATCTTGCATATCTTGAAGTCTTCAAGGGTATTTGTTGAATATTCCATGATTTATGGCCCGGTTCTTTGTACGGCTTTGTTTCTCGTGTCCGTTTTTCCTTGTATCTTGTGATCTTTTGTCTTTTTCACGATATCCATACCTAAAATACACAAGTAAACAAACACAAGCATATATATGGTATTTTATGACATTTTTATGCATTTAAAGCCCGAAAAGAACGATGAGATCATGTATAAATGCCATCTCATCACTCCCCCATACTAAGCCATTGTCGTGCCCTCACGCAATGCTAGAATAAAGTATCTAAGCATCACCAAAGTTCAATTTTATTAACCTTTATTGAAAAGTAAAAGACTTGCTACATACTACGAAGATGTGTAAAGACATAATGTTTGATTTTCATCACGAAAGTGACTTTTAGGGTTAAAGAATAGAAACAAGTAAATGTCCCTTAGAGTAAACTTCGTCATCCTTGATTGTCATACATTCCATGCTAAGTGCAAAAACGAGATCATTGTTGGTACAAGTCACAATGCTAACACTACTCATACGTCCAAATTGTGTAATACTTTTTCTCCCCGCAATCCTAGTTATTATAAAAGGAAATGGGTTACTAGTATTTTTTTAACTATTTGTCATGGATCACAAGTGATTCATATCGACTTATTTGAGTAGTTATTAGTCCGAAAGCAAAGTAGCACGATTTGATCGATAGTTAGCCGAAGGACAAAATCTTTTAAAACGGCTTCTCGTGTATCTCCTTAAGTTCATATCTTGGCATAACTCGTTTCACGATTTGAGACCTTTCTCGGACCGATATTTGGCATGTACTTCATACTTCAAATCTTGGGAAGACGTTCTTGAAATTATGGTCTTCTCTTCATATATTTGGAATTTCTTCACTTGACGTTTTTGAGAGATTCTTCATATTTGGACCACGACTTCATCATTTTTCTTCAATCTTTACTTTGGATTTTGATATACAACGATCCGCCTCCTTTTCGGACTTGGATATATTTATCCTCATACCTTGTAAGGGTCTTTTTGGATAGACTTTCTCCATGATCTTTAGGGGAGTAATTGCTTTTCGTCATGTGTCTCGATCCTTCATATTGATTTTAGGAATAATGATACTTCACATCATCTTGGATCTTTAGCAAAAATAGAGCTCCTCATGCCTTGTTAGGGCCTTTTTGGATGATCGCCAATCTTCGCGTCCTGCTTCAATAATTTATGCCTTGGCTATGAACTCTATTCAACCCCGAGCAACTTTTAAACGATCTTGCGCTAGAGGCTAAGTAACCTTTCAAATCGTACGACCTTACTTATTGCAATTATGACGCATTGATCTTATGGGAAGAAAAAACCACAATTAAAAACATATGAGTTTTTGAAAGAACACTTTCATGTTCTACGTTTAGCATGATCACTTGTCTAACTCTATCATCTCTCGTTCTTCACTATATAAAGACCTCTAATTAAAGAGACTCGTGAATACTTAGCCATGCAAGTCATAATTAAGCCAAATTTGGATTATCTTTCATCAAGACTATATCAAATCAAAGTTTTGGGTTTTCAAGCCACCTATAGGATCTTGCACTTTCTTGGACTTTTTCAAGTTTAGAGAATGCATTTCATAGTTCCCTTGATAAGTGACTTTCTAGGATCAATTATAGGAACTTGCGAAAAGTTCTTGTTCTTAACCCGAATGAGTTAAGACTTTCGCGTTTTAAAGCTCCCGATATAAAAGTCTAGCAAAACTTGAATTGAGCGGGTTAAGGAATGTAAATGGCTCCAAATGCCCATCAAGTCAAAAATTAGCTCTTATTCTACCCATCGGAAAATATACATTCGTGTCTTAAAAACACTTATGATAAATAAGAAAAAATTTTAAAATTTGGCCATTTTTAGCCTTATTAGCAACTAAAAACAAAACATTGAAAGTTGGAAAGCGTGAGGGCGTAGCAAAGCAAGTACCTATTCACCCCCCATACTAAAAGTAAACATTGTCCTCAATGTTTCGAGTCTAAAGGTGGAGCACCCCCATACTAGAGACGAAGAATCGAATGCTTAGGATCTAGCATGGAAAGGGTGATCAACAATATATCTAAAGCCGTTTATTAAGTATGCTAAAAGATAATTGTTAGAACAAAAAAGGATATGTCATGGATTCGTGAAAAACTTCTTCAAGCAAACGATGGAGGCTCACGTAAACGAACACGAGAGTCTTCAATCGTAGATGATGATGATGATCTAGATAACACAATCACAAACAACCACGAGACAACGAGTTGAAAGGGTACAAGTCCCCTTATTAGTGAATAGTAAGCATAAAGGATAAGCATGGGATCTCCCCCACGAGGCACCTCGTTTTTGATTACCGAGTCATGAGCTCGACTCGATCCCCTCAATGCTAATTATCATTGGGGAAGGTGACTTGGTCGAGGGCAACCATTGAAGGAATTTCCCCACCAAATTAGTGCTTAAGCCTATGTCCATTCACCTTGAAATTAGGACCATCATCTTGAGCTAGCTCGATGGTCCCATACGGAAACACTTGTGTAATGGTGAACGGACCCGACCAACGAGATTTCAATTTCTCGGAAAATATCTTAAGTCAAGAGTTAAAAAGTAACACTTGATCACCAACGTTAAAAACCCGGTTTTTAATCTTTGAATCATGAAACTTTTTAGTATTTTCTTTAAAAATTAATGAATTTTCATAAGCATTATCTCTTAATTCATCCAATTCATTCAATTGTATTTTCCGGTGATCTCCCGCGGTCTTCAAGTCAAAGTTTGCATGCTTAAGGGCCCAATATGCCTTGTGCTCCAACTCAATGGGCAAATGACAATTCTTCCCATAGACTAAGTTATAAGGAGTGCAACCGATAGGTGTCTTATAAGCGGTCCTAAAGGCCCATAAAGCGTCATCGAGTTTGTCGGACCATAAAGCACGGTTTTCTCCAATTGACCTCTCTAAAATCCTCTTCTAAGCTCGGTTCAAAACCTCGACTTGCCCACTCGTTTGCGGGTGATAAGCCGTAGAAAGTCGATGAGTAACTCCATATTTCTTTAGAACCTTTTCGAATTGGTCATTACAAAAATGGGTTCCACGATCGCTTATAATAGCACAAGGGGTTCCGAACCGAGAGAATAATTGCTTCAAAAACTTCACTACCACACGAGCATCATTAGTAGGCAAAGCCTTAGCTTCCACCCACTTAGAAAGGTAGTCCACCGCGACGAGGATATATTTGTTGCCATGAGACGATGGGAGCGGCCCCATAAAGTCTATTCCCCATATGTCGAAAATCTCACACACTTGAATTATGTTTTGCGGCATTTCATCACGTTGAGACGATTTTCTTTGACGTTGGCACGAATCACACGACTTCACAAGTGCGTGTGCATCACGATAGATAGAAGGCCAAAAGAAGCCGGCATCGAACACTTTCTTAGCCGTGAGATTAGCACCGTGGTGACCACCCGTGGGTCCCTCGTGACAAGCTCTAAGGATATTAGAAGCTTGGGCACCAAAAACACAACGTCGAACGAGTTGATCCGCACAAACCCGAAACAGATAAGGGTCGTCCCAAAAATAGAACTTGACGTCACGAAAGAATTTTCATTTTTGTTGTGTCGTCATACCCTTAATTATGAAATTGCCTGCATGGTAATTTGCAATATCGGCAAACCATGGGGTGATGTCTTTAGAATTCACTACACCGAGAGTCTCAAGAGGAAATGTTTCGGTGATTTCCTTGTTCTTGAAAACATCTTTGTGAGGATCTTCTAGACGAGAGAGATGATCGGCCGCTAGATTCTCGGCTCCTTTTTTGTCAAGCACGGTGACATCAAATTCTTGGAGGAGGAGCATCCAACGAAGCAATCTCGGCTTAGCATCTTGCTTAGCTAAGAGATACTTGATTGCCGAATGGTCGGTATACACGATGCTTTTAGTCAAGACGAGATAAGGTCGGAATTTCTCAAAAGCATAGACCACGGCAAGGAATTCCTTTTTCGTTGTCGTGTACTTTTATTGAGCCTCGGTCATCGTCTTACTAGCATAGTGGATAGGACAGAAATGCTTGTCATAACGTTGCCCTAAGACGGCCCCTATAGCATAATCACTTGCATCGCACATGATTTCAAAGGGTAATTCCCAATTAGGAGCAAAAAGAATGGGAGCTTCTGTAAGTTTCCTTTTGAGAGTTTCGAAAGCTCTAACACAATCCACATTGAAGTTAAAAGGAGCATCCTTCTCGAGAAGGTGTGTCATAGGTCGAGAGATTTTCAAAAAGTCCTTGATGAAACGACGATAAAAGCCCACGTGGCCTAAGAAACTCCTAACTCCCTTAACGGTTTTGGGATGAGGTAACTTGGCGATGACGTCTACCTTAGCTTTATCGACCTCAATCCTCGCTTTCGACACCTTATGTCCTAAGACGATTCCTTGTTTACACATAAAATGACATTTTTCCCAATTAAGCACAAGATTGTTTTCTTCACAACATTTTAACATTTTCTCGAGATTAGATAAACACGACGTGAACGAATTGCCAAACACCGAGAAGTCATCCATAAACACTTCCATCGACTTCTCGATCATATCGTGAAAAATCGCCATCATACACCGTTGAAACGTACCCGGTGCATTACAAAGTCCGAAAGGCATCCTACGATAAGCGAACATTCCATAAGGACATGTAAACGTAGTCTTCTCTTGATCACGAGGGTCGATAGGGATTTGAAAGTAACCGGAAAAACCAACTAAAAAGCAATAGAATTCATTTCCCGCAAGTCGCTCCAACATTTGATCCATGAAGGGCAAAGGAAAGTGGTCTTTAAGAGTGGCGTCATTTAACTTTCGGTAGTCAATACACACCCTCCAACCGGTCACAACACGAGTGGGAATTAACTCGTTGTTTTCATTAGGCACAACGGTCATTCCTCCCTTTTTAGGTACACAATGGATTGGGCTCACCCATGGGCTATCGGATATAGGATAAATCATTCCCGCGTCGAGGAGTTTAAGGACCTCCTTTTTAATGACATCGTGAATTTTGGGATTCACCCTTCTTTGACTTTGAATTGCGGGTTTGTAGTCCTCCTCCATTAAAATCTTGTGAGTACAAAATTTTGGGTCAATACCTTTAATGTCGGATATTTTCCACGCAATTGCCCCTTTATGAGCCTTAAGAACTTTCAAGAGCTCGGTTTTTTCATCATTAGCAAGACCTTTTGCAATAATAACCGACAACTTGTCATCACCTTCCAAGAATACGTATTCAAGGTGAGAAGGAAGATCTTTCAATTCAAGGATAGGTGGTTCCTCGATTGAAGATTTTGGTTCAACACTCATAACTTCCATCGGCGGAAGAAATGGTGGAATAGAAGTATCATCACTAATCAACACCTCATCTTCATTATCGATTTCATTAGAAGTGAGATCGCCTCCTTGGAATGGAGTGAGATTTGGTGTGGAATTAGCAAGAATCGGATCCAAAATAGTGGGATTGCCACTTGACGAGCTATCGGAAAAACCTAACACTTCTTGTGAAAACTCATCGCAAACCACATCAACGATGTCAATGTGATTGATGGTAGCGATTGCATAAACATTAGAAGGTTTCGAGTTTTGAGTAGCGTTTATAACAAGTTCCTCTTCGTTGAATCTCAAAGTGATAGTTCTCGCATGAACATCGATAAGCGATCTCGAAGTGTCTAAAAATGAACAACCTAAAATTAGAGGAACTTGAGGATCCGCGGGGATGTCAACTACTATAAAATCAACGGGATAGTAGAACTTCCCCACTTTCACGAAAATATCTTCGGCTACTCCACATGCTAAGATCGTAGAATGATCGGCCATCTCGATAGACATGTTCGAAGGAATAAGAGCCGGAAGCGAAAGCGATTTCCAAATGGAAAATGGCATCAAATTAATGCTCGCACCAAGATCGGCCAAGGCGAGACATTCTTTCATATCTTGTATGTCACAAGGAATGAGAAACTTTCTGGGGTCACCAACCTTTTCCGGTATGCGGTTAAGATAAACCGAAGAACAATTAGCAAGCTTTGAAAGCTTTTCCTTGTCGCTCATCATACTTTTAAAAGTGGAAGCGAAACGAGGCATATATAACAACGCGTCGGCTAAACTCACATCAAAATGCACTTGTTGAAACATTTTTATAAAAAGCTCGATTTGTTGTTTGTTACGTTCTTGCAATTTCTCTTTGTTTCGTCTCGAAGGGTAGGGTAAAGGTGGTGTGGGTTGGTCATTAGGCAACGGCCTTGGAAACTCAGGTTCCATAATTGGTATTGGTTCAACCGTAGGTGTGGTATGAGTAGTACTTCATGGGATTGTAATGTGCTCCTTTTCGACCATCACCTCGGGTTCTTTCTCGATTTCCTTCTCCGTAGAAGTACTTGGACGAGAGATTGGTTCCTTGGAAGTTTTACCACTTCGTGTAGTAATAACCTTCATTTCTCCCTTCGGGTTTGCAATGGTATCACTAGGAAGACCACCCGAGGAAGAGGGTTTACACATGATTGCTTCAAACATCTTAGCCATTCGGTCCTCAAATTTTGATTGCCTAGCATCCGCTTTTAACAACTCTTTCTTAATCTCATGTTGTCCTAATTCCATCTTTTGTTGATTTTGTTGAAGACGTTGGACATTTCCTTCCATTTTATTTGCATGAGTTTTAAGTTCATTAGCAAGTTCATTTTTAAGCTCGTTTTTCAACTCGGATCTTAAGCTAATCATCTCACGTTGGATGTTATCAAATTTAGCATCATTTGCTTTAGCATAATCCAAAAATTATCCTTGAAGGTTTTTAGTGTGAGCATTTTGAAAACCTTGTGTAGTGTTTTGAAAATCACGGTTTTGATTTTGATTAGTGACTTGTCCATTCCCATTTTGATAATTCCCTTTGTTGTAGTTACGTGAATTGCCTTGGTAATTACCACATTGGTTGTTGTTTCGATAGTTATTAGCATTTTGGTTTGGTGGGGCTTGATTTGGGCGGGAACCTTGACCGTTTTGGTTATAAGTTCCCGTTGCTACATAAGCACTCGAAGTGTTACCATCCGCGGTAATGCACTCGGAAAGATCATGAGCTCCACCACAAGACAAACAACTCTTAGCAACCGCTTTAACCGAAGCGGAATTTGAAGCTTCTTGAGCTTTCCAATGGGACATAAGATTAGCATATCTATCAAAAAACCGATTTTCCTCATTAGCTTCATCATGTAAGGCATTAATACTACGAGACGATGACGATGATGACGAACCCAAATTGGCAACACTCGGTGTGTTACGAGGGCTATAAACCTTAGATCTATTCTCGATGATTTGTAAACCCTCATTAGTCGTCTTGCACAAAAAATTACCACCCGCGGCGGCATTCAAATAATCTCGTTCATGATCATTAAGCCCATTATAAAAAGTATCAACTTGATGCAATTCCGTAAAATCATGGTGTGGACATTCATGTAACATTTCTTTAAAGCGTTCTCATGCCATTGAAAAACTTTCATTATTTCTTTGCACAAATCGTGAAATCTCATTTTTCAAATGTGTTGTTTTAGATGGTTGAAAAAACTTGTTCACAAACTTAGAAACGAGATCACCCCATGTCAAAATCGAATTTGGCGGTTCTTTCTCAAGCCAAATTTTTGCGGGCCCATCTAACGAGTATGGAAACAACATCATCTTAATGGCGTCATGTGGAACATCCTTAAACTTGCTAGTAGCGGTGAGACGATTAAAATTCTTAATGTGATAGTGCGGGTTGTCTTTCTCATGACCTCTAAACTTATTTGCTTGCAACATCGACATTAAACCCGTCTTAATCTCGAAATTCTCCGCAAGGATGGCGGGAATCACAATAGCCTCTCCAAAACCCTCGGTGGGTGCTTGTAGCAACTCCATCATAGTACGATTAGCCATGACGACTTCTTGTTCTACAATAGGTTCAACAATTGGAGATTGTTCAACAATCAACGTCTCTTGATTGGCTTGCTTTTGAAGACGTTTACGAGCTCGTTTTGCTTGATTACGAGTGATCATAAACTTCACGAAGAATGGGAGGTGAGCAAAGAAGATTCTTTTTGGATGTTTTGTGGATTTTCAAATTTTTTTTTTTTTTTGATTGTTTTTAATTTTTTTGGATTTTGGTGTATCTTCGTAGACAACAATCTACAAAATCTCTCCTCGAATCAAACTCTTGATTAAAGAAGCCTCAAAGGAATGAAAACGATCACGTGGAGTGAACGCCTTCGAATGACTTTAGAACTTTGGTGAAAACCAAATTGTTCAAGAAGTTTTAATCACAAAGAAACCAAGCAAATATATTATACGTAATAATACTTTGGGCGGCAAAACCCTCGATTAGCCTTCAATCTCAAAATACTCACAAGCAAGCGGGGAAACGAGGCGGCGCGAAGCACTTAAGAGCCTTTTTCCTTAGGGTATATTTTATAATACCCGCCTTATACCCACCTTATAGTTTGTATTTTTCAAAATCGAGCTTCACGAAAGTATTTATCTATTTTTGCCTTTTTCTTTTTGTTTGAGATTCGAATACAATAATTAGGAGATCAAATCCCAATTAAGGTTGTGTTTTCACACTTTTGGAGATATTGTTTATTTGTTGTGATACTTAATACAATATAGTAATAATATTTTCACAAGAAAAACCAAGAAAACCGATAATACGTATTAGTAGATTTCTACTAATACAAATACTATTTATGGTTAATATTAAAAACAACAATGCAAATTAATCACGACACACCTCCACGGAAGCGGCGCCAAAATGATTGTAGTGTTTTACTACTCTTTAGGAAAAGAGAGTAAATAGAGAAAGTATCGAGTGATAATTTAGGAAAATCAAACACTAATGATCCTTATGGTGTGAAAGTTCGTTTCCCAAGGAGGTATATGTGTGTGAAAAACTTGTTAAATATTTGTGATTAATGATTGGTTTAGAAGGGGATGAGAAAAGAAGATGACGAAGACGTGAAAATAATAACTACGACGACAAAACGTAAAACCGTAAAAACTACAAAAATAAAAATTAATTCTAAAAATTACCAAAAATTCACCAAAAATCAAATTAAATAAACTAAGAGTTTACCAATGATCAAAACTTTTTCAAACCTTTTAAATAATTAAATATTCAATTTTTAAATGCTAATTAAAGCCCTAAAAATCAAATAAATTATCAAAAAGCCCAAATAAAGATTTCTCAATTAGTAAACCTCTAAAATGACCTAAAAAGATTAAAAACTATTTTTAGAAAATTTTAAACTAATAAAAACTATTTAAAATGATTTAAAAACTATTAAAACTTAAAATAATTATAAAAATTAATCTAAAAGTGATAAAATTATTCTAAAAGTTGCTAAATTCCTATTTTAATGTATTAAAGCTAAGAAAAATGTAAAAAGTTGGAAAATGTGAAATTTGAAAAATAATAATAAAATAATATTAAAATAATATTAAAAATCCAAAAATTATAAAAAATTCTAAAAACTTGCAAACTAGTTTATTTTAACCTAACTAATCAGAAAATCAAAGTGAAATGACCAAAATACCCCTATTGGGCCCTCAAATGGGCCAAAACCAAATACAGTCAACACAATTGGGCTTTTTAGCCCAAAAAGTCAAAGTTGGCCCAATTGACTTGGAAAAGCCCTATCTGACTCAAAATTTAATTCTAAGAACAAAACTCTAAAGGCCTAAAAGCTGAATGTGAGCTTATCACAGCTTAATAAGCAAACAGCTTATCCTTATTGGGCTTTTTAGCCCATTAAGCAATAAGCTAATGCTATAAGCTCTAATTTGACACACAACCTTATTTTGGGATGCTTATGAGATTTGTAAAAAGAAATTTTGAAAAAGCACACTCAATAAGCCAGAAATAAGCAAAGTACAAAATCCACAAAACGACAAAATAGTCGGGTTTGAGATTTAGGGCACCTCAGAAGCTCTAGTTTGTTGCAAAAGCTCACAAATAGCTTAACTAAGAATAATCAATCAAGAAAATTACAAAAAGCCAAGTAGAATAAGCTGTAAGAACCAATAAGCTGGCTGAAAAGCCAAATAAGCTAGTTTTCTAGCAAAAGCTTAACTAAAAGACTTGTAACCTTCTAGATTTGTTATTAAGCTAAGAAAAATGATTTCTATTACAAAAGCCAAGTTGTTGCATGTGCCAATAAGCAGTTCTAAAAAATAAGCCAATTTGTGCTTATTTGACCAAAAGTCAAAGTACTCCAAAGTTCACCAAATGATCAGGAATTGTATATGGGCTTGTTATAAGCAATTTTTGTGAAGGACTCAAGGAGGAGGCCTTGTGAATCAAGAGGTCAGTTGACCTTTTGATGGCATATTTTGGTAATAAGGGCTTAATAAGCCAGTTAGCTTATAAGCCAGATACAAAGCACACTAAATAGCAAAATCCACTCACAAGCAGCACTTAAACAAGTTCCAAGCAACAAAATCACAAGGCATACACTAGGATAACAAATGCAAACACAAAATGAGGTGGTCACTTTGCTGATGCAAATGACCACTTCAGCCAACTTTGATAAGCTATAGCACACTCAATAAGCCACCAAATTTAACAACCAGATAACCCATAGATAGCTTATCACCTAAACTATTCCCAAACCTGATTTCAGACCTTAGATCCAACAAACAAAGAAGTTATTGGATCTGATGTGTTTGACCAATTCCAAAAACACTTTTATCAGATTTTTGCAAAACTTCAAATCCCTTTTCCAAACTTTCAGAAACTTAACCAATGACTAAAACTTGTATATTAAGACTTGTTTAGACTTCCCAAACCCTAAGAACCAAGGCCACAAGGCCACAAGGCCTTATGAACCAGTAATCCCAAACAATCCTTTATCAAGCACTTTTCAAACAAACTTCTTAATCCTTCAAACAACCTACTGATTTTAATGATAAAAAAGCTACACTATGTGACAACTAACAGCTACCAGCCATAAAACACAAGGAACAAACACAGAATCACCAAATCACATGCCAAAGTACAAAACAGACAATATCATATGATTTTTGAGAGGAATCTTAACAAGAGGTTATACCTGCCCTCCACAACATCCTAGGAGGGCCAACTATGCTCCTTGGACCTTGTTCAACAACTAGAACAAGACCAAGGTACTTCAGTAACAAAGATGATGAATGCCTTGGTTGATGTTTCAAAGCAGAAACTCAAGGGCTTGATTTCTTCAACACAATGAACAAACAGCCCAACCAAAGGCCCTAATCCCTTCACAAGCTTGGTGTCAACAAGCTTGCAAGAGCTTATAGCTTATGGTTAAGGATTAGTACACAATAATAACCAAATTCAGAAACCTCTTTTCAAGCTTTTTCAAACTTGAAAAACCTTACCAAACATAAACGTCCTTGAACGAAATGATTCAAGCACACTTATAACAACAAATGGAACTCAGAATCACCTTTAAACAATACCAACTTTCAAAAACATAAAAAGGAATTACAATTTTCTCAAAATACCAACTTTTATAAATTTCAAAAAGGAATTACAAGTTTAAAAGGTAAAGACTGGAACAAAGGGACTCTCACATGTTGAGGTCTCCTTTTATAGGCAAATGCCTGGCTATACTATTCACAAACCCTAGAAGTGAATTCTCTAAAATGCCCTTGAGCTCTTGAGGCCGTTTGTTGTTGATGAGCTGTCCAAAGTGATCCAAGACGTTCATTTTACCTTTGTGATCAAGCAAAGAGTGTCAGTTGTTGATTTGGACACGTAGGATGACTTGGAGAGTAAGTTGCATTTTCATTGGTTGAGGAGGTTGAGTGTGGGGTCCAAGGAGTAGTGGGATTGAGGGTTTTGTGTGTGGGATTTGTTTATGCACATGTGAATCACACAAGTGCCTGGGTAATTTGTTTTTACCCTTTGTTTTAAGTGAAGTGGTAACTGGGTTCTTGGGGTGAATAGTAAACCCTTTGATCCGTTTTTGTAGGGATGGAAAAGTGTTTGGCGCAATATTCATTTGAATGTTTCATTTGCACAGCTTTGCCCCTTGTGTTTTGGCAAAATAGGTAAAACGTGTTTTTAGCCACCAAAACTTCCATTCCTTTGTAAATAACTTTCAGCCTTTGACACTTTTGGCACAAAACTTTGGAAAAAGGTTTACAAGGGTTGTTTTTGCCATTTTGAGATATTTCAAGGGCTGATCTTGGACATTCTTGATCTTCAAAGGTCTTCAATGTATCTTTGGCTTCATGAGGGACCATACTTGTCAATTTGGAATTGTTGAGGGACTAATCTTGCCATTTCTTCAAAGTTGAAGGACCATTTGTGTAATTTTGACAAACTTAAGGGACCAAACTTGTAATTATGAATATACAAGGGTTTTAAGTGTCATTTCTTCATTCATTGAGGATCAATCTTGCATATCTTGAAGTCTTCAAGGGTATTTGTTGAATATTCCATGATTTAGGGCCCGGTTCTTTGTACGGCTTCGTTTCTCGTGTCCGTTTTTCCTTGTATCTTGTGATCTTTTGTCTTTTTCACGATATCCATACCTAAAATACATAAGTAAACAAACACAAGCATATATATGGTATTTTATGACATTTTTATCCATTTAAAGCCCGAAGAGAACGATGAGATCATGTATAAATGCCATCTCATCATTGCCCATAAGCAATTTGCTCAAATAATAACCGGTTCCACATTTAATTGTTATGAATAAGTTGATGCACTTTTTACTTGTGAATACAATGATCCCATTTTTAAGCTTGGTATGAGGAAAGTGAAACTTGAGGGTGATAAGTATCCATGTTACCCAAGCCCTAATCAAAGTCATTGAATTCTTTATGAGTTATTTCCATCTAACCGTTTTAAGAAAAATCCAAAAAGATTAAATAGAATTGTATCTTGTGCATTGCATTATTAAAAATCAAAATCATGCATCACATAGTGTAGAGTAGTGTAGATGCATTCCATAATGGCCAAGGTGGATTAATTATGAGGAGAATGTAAATTTGTGTTTTAAGATATAGCATTGCATGAGGACATGACAATGTTCAAGTGTAGGGGATTTGATATGAGCAAAAACTCATATCAATTAATCAACAAATCACCCTAAAACATATAGAAAATACCTCACTTTTGTGCTATAAAAGCAGTATTATGTGGTATGTTTTGTGTTTGTGTACAAATAGGTAAGAAGGATGCATTTTCAAGCAAACAAGAAGAAAAACAAGCTAATTGGATGAAAAAGACAAAGAAGGATCAAGAGTGACAAGACTTTGAAGAACAAGGACCTATCTTGACAACATTTCAAAGATGAAGGACTAAAAGTGAACATTTGTCAAAGTCAAGATCAAAGTCAAACATGGTCAATAATGAAGTCAACCAAGTCAAAGGGTCAATAGTAGCAAGATTGCAAGTTGAAGGATCATTTTTGCCAAAGGAATGAAGATTCTAGCTCAAATTAGCAATCTGCCAAGTCAAAGGGCTAAAACTGCCAACTTTGCAAAGTATTTTGAGGCTTAATCCATGTGAAATGGTGTGGACCAATAAGAAGCAAGGAAAAGGGTGACACGGATCACCACCTCACCCCACTCACAGCAGACACATTAATTAAAGCCAATCACAACAGTGTGATCCACAACTCTTCCTTTTGGCCAATCAAATTTCAGGAAATGGATAATGATCTGTGTGTAAATTCTCCACCAACCACAGCCTGCCACGTGTCATCTTCTTCAAACAAAAAAATTTCCAGGATCGGGATTGAGCTAGAATGCATTTCAGAAGGAGTTATAAACATCAAAGTTGATCAAAATCAAGAGACGAATACAACCCAACAACTCAATTAACATGAAATCAACTCAATCAAAAATCCCCAATTAAGTTCTTCACCTACAAATTTCAGTTAGCAGAATTTGGACACGTGGAGCTCAATTATTGGCTTGGACACGTCACTCTCTCCAACAACCTCACTTTCTCATTCTATAAATAGGCCTAGAGTCTCTCATTTGTATATAGTTAGCTAGTGTGAAAACACACACATTAGATTTTAATTCTCTCCTTCATTCTGTTATTAGCAGTTGTAGTTAACAACTCTCAAAAGCTTGACAACCTTTTGAGAGTTTGTTAGTTAGTTTTAACAAACCTTGTAACCACTTTTCATTCATAATCAATAAATTTCAAATTTCCCTCCAATTCTCTCAATGCCTTTACATATTGTTCATACGCCATTGATGATGCTTGTCTCTAGTGATCATACTTAATCATTGGGAGCCTTGTTGAAGATTGTAGCTGATTGATTTCATCCAGTAGCTGTTTTCATTGATTTGATCATTCATTTCAAGAGCTTGGTAGAATTTGCAGAATTTCAAGTTCAACACTGGAGTTCTAGTTGATTAGCTCATTAGTTGGTTATTGATTAGTGAAACTAGTGCTAAGGTGGTGGTTTAGCACTAGCTAGATAGCTCAGCGCTACTCTACTCCCCAAAGGAGGCCTAAGCTAAAAGTTTTCAGTTTTCTGCATTTTTGTTCCACTCAAATATTGCAGGCATGCTCAATACTTAGTGTAACCTTGTTTGATGTATGATCAAGTGTGTTTTTGAGTAGATGTTGAGATTCGAGTAGCTCATTTGTAGTATATCACTTTGTCATTAGCTTAATTCTCATACTAGTAGCTTAATAACAGTCACTTTATCTTAATAGTTCATTTAGAGTATCCAACTGTTTCATAGCTTGAAATTGGTAGTAATGAGATGGCATTTATACATGATCTCATCGTTCTTTTCGGGCTTTAAATGCATAAAAATGTCATAAAAATACCATATATATGCTTGTGTTTGTTTACTTGTGTATTTTAGGTATGGATATCGTGAAAAAGACAAAACATCACAAGTTACAAGGAAAAACGGACACGAGAAACGAAGCCGTACAAAGAACCGGGCCCTAATCATGGAATTCTCAACAAATACCCTTGAAGACTTGAAGACAAAAAAGATTGATCCTCATTTATTGAAGAAATGACACTTAAAACCCTTGTATATTAATAATTACAAGTTTGGTCCCTTAAGTTTGTCAAAATTACACAAAAGGTCCTTCAACTTTGAAGAAATGGCAAGATTAGTCCCTCAACAAATCAAAATTGCCAATAATGGTCCCTCATGAAGTCAAAGATACAATGAAGACCTTTGAAGATCAAGAATGTCCAAAACCAGCCCTTGAATTATCCAAAAAAGGCAAAAACAACCCTTGAAACACTTTTTGGAAAAGTTTGTGCCAAAAATGACAAAGTGTGAAACGTTGATACAAAGGATTTGGACGCTGATGGGTTTTTAAACACAAAAGACAAGAGAAAGGAAAAGTAAGGGCTAATGTTGTGCATTTGAAACATTCAAACATAATATTGCGCCAAACAACTCCACCTCCTACAAAAACGGATCAAACAACTTACTATTCACCTTCATCCACCCAGTTTTACCATCACTTAAAACAAGGGGTAAATCAAAATTACCCACACCCACGTGTGATTCACACATGCAGAAACAAATCCCATACACAAAACCCTCACTCCCACTACTCCTTGGACCCCACACTCAACATTCTCAGCCAATAAAAACACAACTTGGCCTCCAAGCAAAATGACGTGGCCAAATCAACAGCCAAGGATCATTGCTTCATAACAAAGCTGAAATGAACGTCCAAGATGAATTTGAACAGCTCATTCCATCAAATGATCTAGAAGACTCAAGGGCATAATAGGGAAATCAGTGCTAGGGTTTGTGAATAGTGTTTAGCCAGGCATTTGCCTATAAAAGGAGACCTCAACATGTGAGAGTCCCTTTGTTCCAGTTTTAGGCTATTAATCTTTGTAATTCCTTTTTAAGTTAAATAAAATTTGAATTTCTGAAATTTTGAAATCTCTTTTTGATTTAGTTAAAAGTTTGGTGTTTGAGTAGCCTAATTCTGAGTTCCATTTGATTGTTAAGGCCTACCTTAATCTTGTGGTTAAGGCACGTCTTGTTTCATAAGGTTTTTAAGGTTTGAAAACCTTGAAATCCTAGGTTCTGTTTTGGCTTATTTTGTGTACTAACCCTTGACCATTTGCTATAAGCTCTTACAAGCTTGTTGATACCAAGCTTGTGAAGGGATTAGAGCCCTTGGTTGAGTTGTTTGCTGCTTGTGTTGAAGATATCAAGTCCTTGAGGTTCTACTTTGAACCATCAACCAAGGCAATTTGCATCTCCTTATTTGAAGTACCTTGGTCTTGTTCTAGTTGTTGAACAAGGTCCAAGGAGCATTGCTGGCCTTCCTAGGATGTTGTGGAAGGCAGGTATAAGCTCTTGTTAAGATTCCCCTAAAAATTTCATGTTTATGACTGTTTTGGATTTTGTGCTTTGATTTTGAGTATTTGTGTTTGTGCTGGTGATTTATGTGTTTGATTGTGTTAGTTGCTACCTAGTAAGTGTCTTTGATCATTAAAATCAGTAGGTTATTAGAAGAAATCACAAGTTTCTTTGATAAGTGACTGATTAAGGAGTGTTTGGGATTACTACATAAGTTTGGATTGTGGCTTGTTAAGTGCTTGTGTGTTGTTAGCAAGTGTTGGTATCTGTTGTTTGGGTGCTTATGATCATCTGTTTGCAGGTTTTGTGGGTTTGATCACATAGATTCATTATTTGGCTATAAAATCTTCATAACTTGGTAAAATTGGCTAGGATTTTGAGGACACCTAGATCTAGGCTTAGGCTAGGGCTAACAAGTGCTAAATCATAGTTAATCACACCAGGGAAGAAGGATTTGAGGCTTGAAATTGGATCAAGTGTCAAGTATATCAGCAAACTTGTTTTCTGCATATGTTCATTGTTCATTAGTAACTTCTAGTACTTTGATCTTGTTGATTTCTTTGATTCAGTGTTTGATTCTTGTTGCTTTGTGTTTATTGTTAGTTTATATAGCTTGTGTATGCATCTGGTTAAGTTTGGTTGGCTTATTTTGCTTAAATCTGCTTATTAAGTGCTTAACTGCTTATTTGCATATCTGGAGCATATCTGGTAACTGTTTGACTTATTGTGGCTTATTGTGTGGATCATTTTGTGATTTTATTGTTGCTATTGACTCCTTGTGATTCACTGATCACAAGGGTGCCTTTGTTTCCAATTGAATCAAACCAGAACTCTCATAAAAGCTTGGTCAATTAGTCAAAGCAGTGGGAACTCCTTTCCCCTGCTGGTTACCACTGCTAGTGTAATTTTGGGGTCATCTTATCAATAAGCTATAATAGCTTATTCCAACCAGCAACAACTTTGTTTTTGTAATAGGTGCTCATATTTTGACCCATTTGTTCATACTGGAGCATTTGGGTGGTTGACTTTTAGGTTTGACTAGAAAACCAACTCCTTTGACTTTTACATAAGTTCATTTGTGCTTATTCTGGCTTATTGGTTGTGCTTATTGGATTTTTGTTGATTGATATTTCTTATTGAGTCCATTTGAAAGCTTTTGCAAGTTGAATCAAGTCCTGAGGTGCATTATTTCTCAAAAACGACTATTTTGTTGTTTTGTGGATTTTTTCTTTTCTATTTTCTGGCTTATTGAGTGTGCTTTTTGGAAATTTCTTTTGACAGATCTCTTAAGCATCCTAAAAGAGGGTTGTGTGTCAAATTAGAGCTTATGGCATTAGCTTATGGCTTAATGGGCTGAAAAGCCCAATAAGAATAAGCTTTGTGTTCAATAAGCTGTGATAAGCTCATATTCAGCTTTTGGGCCTTTAGAGTTTTGTTCTTAGAATTAAATTTTGAGTTAGATAGGCTTTTCCAAGTCAATTGGGCCAAGTTTGACTTTTTGGGCCCAAAAGCCCATTTGTGTTGACTGAATTTGGAATTGGCCCATTTGAGGGCCCATTAGGGGTATTTTGGTAATTTCACTTTGATTTTCTAATTATTTAGGTTAAAATAAACTAGTTTGCAAGTTTTTAGAATTTTTTTTATAATTTTTGGATTTTTAATATTATTTTATTATTATTTTTAAAATTTCACTTTTTCCAACTTTTTACATTTTTCTTAGGTTAATTACATTAAAATAGGAATTTAGCAACTTTTAGAATAATTTTATCCCTTATAGATTAATTTTTATAATTATTTTAAGTTTTAATAGTTTTTAAATCATTTTAAATAGTTTTTATTAGTTTTAAAATTTCTAAAAATAGTTTTTAATCATTTTAGGTCATTTTAGAGGTTTACCAATTTAAAAATCTTTATTTGGGCTTTTTGATAATTTATTTGATTTTTAGGGCTTTAATTAGCATTTAAAAATTGAATATTTAATTATTTAAAAGGTTTGAAAAAGTTTTGATCATTGGTAAACTCTTATTTTATTATTTTTGATTTTTGGTGAATTTTTGGTAATTTTTAGAATTTATTTTTATTTTTGTGGTTCTTAAGGTTTTACGTTTTAACTTTCTAGTAGTGATTCTTTGTTAATTTTTATTTTTAAGTTTTCGTCATCTTCTTTTCTAATCCCCTTCTAAACCAATCATTAATCACAAACATTTAACAAGTTTTTCACACACATATACCTCCTTGGGAAACGAACTTTCATATCATTAAGGGTCATTAACACTTGATTTTTCCTAAAGTCATTTGTTTGATACTTACCACTTTTACGCCTTTTTCCTAAGAGGTGTAATTTACCACAATCAGGTTCCTTTACATCACATTTTAGTCATAAAACTTGGTTTGAAACTTGTCCTTAATCAGTTAAGCTTTTAGCTAAAATTTCTTTCACAAAGTTTTAAAAGTTCAGTTAAACTTGTGTTTGGGAGTATGATTTCATAAGTGTTCAAGTAATTGTAGTTGGTTCATTTTAGTTCTTATTCATTCAATAGGTCCAAAGTAAACTAGTTTACAAAGTTTCAGGTCAAGTCTTTAGTCAAAAAGGCAATTGGCATCATAAAAAGTTTGGGTCAGTTTTGATAAACTAGTTTTCAGAAAAGTCTTGATTTTCAATCCATTGCCCTTTCTTTGTTACTTGATGGATTTTCGTGAAATTTGTTTCTAGCCCTCACACAACATATGTAGTTTAAGCTGTTAATAGGAAATTCTACAGTATCCAGTAATAAGCTAGGAATAAGCATTTGTTTAAGCCTTTGAGCAAATGCAATTCCCTGTGATAAAAAGCTTAACTGTTTTCTCATACTAGCTTATCCACTTCAGAAACTTGCTTATTTTCTTTCATAAATCACTTCAAAAAGTGTTCCTGGTTAAGATTTGAAGTTTTCAGATTTTTGGATTTTTGGTCAACAAAAGTCAACATAAGCTCATTTTAGCTTATTTTCATTTTCTGAGCTTATTAATGGATCATTTTCTTTGAAACAAGATTTCCCATTCTTCTTGTGAGCTGATTAACAAGTTTCTTCAATAAAATCAAGTTGTGCACGTGTAGCTTATTAGATAGCTTATTTTGAGCTTATTTGAAATTGCTTATTATAGTTTTAAGAAGTTTCAGCTTATCTCCTTTTACAAGCGTAGCTGAATTTCAATTTTAAGTCTTTTAAAACTGGTTTGAGCTTATTTGGTTAAGAAATGAGCTTATACGAGCTTGTTTAAGTCCTAAACCCGTTTTTGTTAACAAACTTTTGGAAATTGCATTTAAGTCCCTAGTTTGTTTAACAGTTTTCATTACTGGTTAATTGCACACTTTATTAGGTTTTGCAAAATTCAAGTCCTTCTATTTTCAAGTTTATTAAAAATTGGTTAATCAGTTTTCAAATTAGTTAAAAGTTAGTTACTTTGTTAGATATATTTCACATTTAGTCCATTTGGTTAACTGTTTTTGCAATAATAGTCCATTGACTTTTTGACTTTGTATTTTTAGCATTTATTTTTCATTGAATTTACAATTTCAGTCCTTTAAATTTTGTAGAATTTACATTTGTGCATTTTAATTGAATAAATACTTGGTTTGTGCACTTCGTTTTACGTATAAGTAGACTTTATTTTTCATTTTAGCAAGGATTTGTTTGAATTAGATATAGAATATCCAAATACCTTACCAACCAAAAACAATTAAAAACTCGATCTTGTTAGGACTTTCAATTTGTTAAGAACTGAGAAAACGAACTTCAACTATACATATTTTAATTATCTAAGTTCTTTCTCCCTTTGGAACCTCTGAGCCCTCAGCTGTCTACCAGCGACTCATAGGTTCTCTTGTAAACTTGAGTCTCGAATCAAGTTTACTTGTTCTATGGTTCATTTCTTATTGTCATTCAACGGGTGTATTCATAGCACTTTGTAATACTTTGTTTATAATAGTTAATAAAGCATTACGCGTTTGAAAAGTATTTCGTTGTGCATTTGTGTTTATACGAGTTATAGTTTCGACAATTATTATATTTAGGGACTTTCAAATTCGAAGATAACTTGAGGACATACCTATCAACTGTGAGGGATAACAACTGAGATGAATCAGGGACTCTTAGTGGTTGAGAGATATCAGGGGTGGGAATACCATGATATCTCTCTATACTTTTTGGTCATGTCTTAGTGTTTAGGCGAAAACTATTTGTTAAAGCACTTTGGTGGGACAATAGTAGCTTTGAATTATAGCTACCTAAAGTACGAAGTTGTGAAAGAAAAAGGAATAGTGTCAGTACTATTCGCCGAAAGTCTAAAAGTAACAGTTCCAAGAATAGAAGTGCATTTAATGAAGATGTACGACACCAACAGATTCTTGACACATGCTACCTAATTCACTACCAAGTTAACCTCATACAACTATAAATAAAGAATGTTTTAGGAGTAAATTTTTTGTTCACTTTATGTTGTATTTATTGTAAAATGTATCTACTCCTTTGTCAAACTCACATAGTCAATTGTTCATCTAAATACCTGGCCCTCAGAGTTTACTTGTAAACTTGACAAGTTTGTTAAATTTACGTGTCCAAAGAGTATTGCATAAATTTTCATTCAACGTGTGTGATCCATAACATATTGTAATGCTTTGATTAAGTTTAATAAAAGTATTACACGTTTGAAAAGTAGTTCTAGAGTTAGTGAAGCCTTTATCGTTTTAGTCACTATTTGGGACTTTCATTAGTCTTTTTGGTTTGCACCGTTAGTCCTAAATGAAAAAGTTAGAAAAATTATGCTTATTTATATAAATGAAAAAAGTGTACGTTTTTTTTGTAAAATGTACTTTTTGTATAAATTGAAAGGAAAAGAAAATTTTTGCACCACATGTCTCGTGCTAACCAATACCCTGAAAATTTGATGCCAAAATTTTTCTAATGTCAAACAACTTTTTGCTAACGTGACACCAAACCACACTCTCAGTATAACTAGTATAAAAATTTAGCGATTTATTATTCATTTCTAATAATTGCTCAAAAATTAGTACTTTTGTTCAGACCACCGAACCATCTCGTGAACCGAATAGTTGAAATAATGTTGTATTGCTAGTCACATTGGTAACCTACCCTAACTTTCTATCTCCGACGACTTACAGACGATTTATGTCACATTAAAGTGACCAATTTCAATTCTTTTAGCTAAAATTCATTAAAAAGACATTACATCAATACTGGAAAAAACCATCACACATATATTCAAATAAAAGAAAATCATTACAATAATAGATAGATTAAAATACTGTTAATTTTGATTACTCCAATTGTGTCCACTAGATCGGCTTTTAGGATTAGAGGACGTGTTTCGCTGATTATCTCTCGAGTAATTTTCATTGATTTTTCATGTGTATTTACAGTATCTTCAACATGGTGTTTTTTGGGAAAAATATGGGAGATATCCCCGTCTCGGTGTTCTTAATTATCATATTGTGTAATGTGATGCATGTGTACATTACATCCGATATTTTACGTCTTGACATTTCTCGAGCCGGATGTTTAATTAACTTCAACTTCTTTTTCAATACACCAAAGGCTCGTTCCACATCTTTTCTTGCTTCTTTGTGCTTCGTTTATACATTATTCGTTTGTGATCATTCAACCCGGACCTTTAATAGACTTAATAAGAACAGACCATTTCCAATATCCCGTCATTAAGACAATCTCCTGTCTGATAATACACTTCGTTAGCCACGAATCCCACATCTGGTGCTTTACCCGATTTGAGATCATTGAAAAGATGAGAGTGACGTAAAACGTTCACGTCATTATTCATGACGTCGACACCAAAGAACGCATGCCAAATCCATAAGTCTTTAGAGGCAATCGCTTCCAATAAATTGAATGGAGTTGACCTGTGATCACCTCTAAAAGATTGAGCTTTGAATGCAACTGTGCAATTCACCCACGACCAGTATGTACAATCAATACTCCTATCATCCCAGGAAACCCATGCTTTTCCTCGTGATATGTTAGTGCACGTTAGCTTTCGCAAAAACTCTTCAACATATAACTCCATGACGGCTTTACAAATTTTTTGAAGATAGAGACGGGTTGTTGTCGCACCCATTTGCAAATATTCGTCAAGAGAATCAGGAACGAACCTGTATGCCATTTGACGAATAGCGAAATCACACTTCAACAATGGTGAAAGGCAATCTCGTCACATACAATCAACAATGTTTTGAAAATAAGAAGAGTGATCGGTTATCTCTCGAACAATTCGTGTGAATAGTGTTCGACTCATTCAGAACCGCTTACGAAATGTTTTGCTTCTTCATAATGTGGATGCTCAGAGAAGTAAGTCGCTACTAAACGATTATGAGCATCATCAAAATCCCTATGTATGTAGTTCACGAGACTCGTATGTTTGCTGCTTCATAAGCCGTTTGACAAGTTTTCATAAATAACGCAAGCTCGCTAGTAACTTCATCCTCATCGTCGGAAGAGTTGCATAAAAGAATAAATTGCAAGACATTGTAATTTGAATGCGTGACAAAAATGATTATACGATTGAGGTACTTATAAAAGTAAAATGTTTAAATTTCAAAATTTTACAATTTTTTTTTATTAAATCAACGGTCGTATTATTTTTGTTAAACGTGTTTTGAAATCAGTCGGATATATAACCGATTTACACTCGACGACCGAGTATAATCGATCGCGAGAATGACCAAGTTCAATACTCGGCATATGATCGATTTACACTCGGCGACCAAGTATAATCGATAAAAAAAATCGATAAATGACCGAGTTCGATACTCGATCGACTGAGAGATGATTATACCTAACTCGACCGACCTAGCTAATCTCATACCATAAATTATACTACTAGTTATCAAATATTACACTGTAATAGTTTCGGTGCATAACTTCTATTTTCTTTTGGCAAAGTTTGAGTTTTGTGTTTGAGGTAATAATGACAATATATTATAGTCATTGATTCAAGATATGTTGTGTTTTTAATTTTTATAAAAGAAAATATCCTATACTAATTAAGTGATGCTAAACTCATTTCACATACTTTTGTCTTAAAAAGCATAATAAATTAAAAGTCGAATGAATTCTTGAACAATTAATACCAATTTATTTTTGAACAAAAGAAACATTTAAAACAAACAAAACAAACTTGTATGATGATTCCTGATAAAGTTAGACAATAAAGAGAAAATGCTGCGATTTGTAATACACTATATTTTTAAGATAAAAGTAAGTCATGTTACTTGTCATATTTGGTTTTGCTAAGGTATTACAGTAATAATATGTCATTTCTTCTAGTAATAGTTTTTTTTTTATATACTGTACCAGTATTAAATGATTTGGATGCCTTTTTTAATATTAATGCTCTATTAAATACAATTAAACAATAAATGAAAAGGGTAAAACTGTAAATGTAACATGCATTGATACTTGATAGTCAAAGAGGTTTCACTTTTCAGACATTTTTATACTTTCTAAAACTTGGCCCACAAAATCCTCCTTGGTTTTCCTTCTCTCTTTGCTGTTACGTGCTTCTTCTCCATCAAAACAATGGTAAAAACTTTATTTTTATATCAATTTTTGTTTTTCACTGTCATTTAAATATGAATAATGTTCTTCTAATTGTAAATGATTTTATTTCGAGTTTTTTGTATCCATCAATCTGAAATCATATAAAGACTGTTATGTTTATAATCCATATAAGGAATCATGCATATGTAATATTTGGTATAAATAATAAATAATCTATATGACTTCATTATGCTGTAAATTTCAATAGTGTAAATGTGTATATGTAAGATCGAGTCTTAAAACAAAGGTTTGCTGATTTTTATTTTTGTTTTGTGGCAAAATAAGCAATTTCTTTGTTCACACATTTTTACTATGCACTTAGACTTAGGTGTATAAATTTGTCATTGTGCCAATCGTTAATTTTGTAATTAAACTTACGATTCATTTGTTTTAAGAGGTTTTACCCCTTCACCTCCAAACCATGTACTCCAGAAGAAGATGTGCTTGCATCTAAAGTTTTCATTAACACAAAAAGGCCGTTTGTTTCTTAACTATTGAAATGCTTCTTTTTTACTTTTTTTCTCTTTTATCTTTTTCACCAGTGTTTTTGTACATTTTTCCAATTTTTACATTTTCGTATATTTTTGTTGGATCTTATATCTGCATTTCTTGTAGTCGTTATTTTATTCAATGTGCTTTCTCAAATTCTTTACACCTGTAAATTTATCTATAAAAAAGTAATGAAACCTAAACATTTTAGCGAGCTTAATGAGTAAATTGGCACTAGAAAACAAGTAAGATGATTAAAACGTGAACCATTGCATTAAAACCGAGTGAGATGGTTAATATATCCCTTTTGGAATTTATGAAAACAAAGACGGAAGTACAATCCAATTTACATGATGTGACAAAAAATTATTGCTTTATCAATAAAAATCCGTTGACATGACTTGTGAGGGTTTTATCTTTAATTTTATATACATGTTTAAGACTTTGATGATTGTGTCCTTTGTTGCCTTTTTGTTCTTGTAATAGACGACATCAAAGAGACTTGCGGAGAAGAAAGTAGCAAAGTTTGAGAAAAACATAACCAAAAGAGGGTTGGGTCCAATGGCTTCAAAAAAGATCAAGACAGAGCTCTATGTGCTCGCTTTCTTCGTTGTGGTTGTGGTCGGATCCTGTAAGCACTTATATGCAATCTTTTATCATATTTGCCTAACACACTGAATTGGTCGAACCACTTGTTTTATACCATTTAACACGGGTTATGTGACATTGTTGGTTAATTTTCCACTAAGAGTCACATAGATATGGGATACTGCGATTATAGAATACTTGTCAAAATATGTGTCTAATTAGGACAACATGTCTTTTTGGGGCCTTTTTTACATATTTGCTGCTTTTTTCTTTTGTTTTTTTTACTCAACCGATATAGATACCTGAAGTATGATGAACAAGCGTACACACAATTCAGTTTGTAGTTTCAATGAATAGCGGGTATGAAACTCATTGAAAGTGCATGTCCATGAACACCGTTATAATACTTATTACACATATTATAGGATGAATTGAGGTACATTCTTGTTTGATAAAGTTTGATTTGAAGGTGTTAAGCTAATTAAGTTCAAACTCGATATGATGATGAAAATTCTTGATGTAGGCACGGAAGACTCGTAAGCTACTCATATCACTTAAGCTTAAGCTTGATAAAGCAAAGTAGATTAAGAAACTCAGTATATGAGAACTGTGTTGAATAAAGCATGTGAGATTACTACAAACTACTCAAGAGGCCACAACCATTTAAGCTACCTTATATGACAAACACTTATGCAGTTTAGTTTTTGGATAATATTTTGTGTTAAAAATTCAGTTTGTTAAATATTACTGTTATATTTAATTACTTTAAGACATCAATAACTTTTGTTGCTGGATTTGGCATAACCGAACCCGCATACATTTATTGTTAAATGGTCTAACAGTAGTTTCCTTAGTTGGGTGGCCTTATGGTGGCCTTAAACTTATATACAATCTATGTTTCTAAAAACCACAGCCAAGTGGCCTATTGGTCAGGCAACCTAGATGCACCTGATGTCCTGACAAGCTCATGCCACACCTCACCAAGTACACAACTTGGGAGTGGCGAGGCAAAGGGTGGTTGGAAATGGTCAAGGGGATACCTAGTGGTTAGGCCGTTCATCTAAGTCATAGACTCGCCCTCCTGAATAATCTGAGCAGGGAAAACCTCATTGGTTTCTGTGTTTGTGGGAGAATTATTTTGTTGATTATGTCATCATGCATTTTGTTAATAATTGTGTTGTTGCAGTTTTGTTTCAGATAATCAGGCTGGCATTGAAGGGATGAAGACATGTGACCGCAATCATATGCTGCCCTATATAACAAATTAAAGATCGATAAAGTTATGTTAGATACCAGAATTTTGCACATCTTGATGACTATTATAAAATTCAAATAAATGTAGGCTGCATGTTGGAATAACTGTTTACATATCTTGTTTCTTTAAGTGTTGTGTTGTTTATATGATTGTGTTACTGCCGTTAAGTTTGTAAAAAGGGCTTGATAAGTTTCTCAAACTTTTTAGCCCGCTCTTTAAGACTAGCTAGTTGTAATTGTAGTGAATAACCGGTCTTTAATTTGGATTTCCGTGGACTTTACAGTAGTAGCCACAGGATAAGTTTAAACAGTCATAAATAAATTTGACCCCTAAATTTTAGTTAAAGTGGGTTGATCATGCCTGCTTTACAATTCTCTGGCCCTCATCAAATTCAACTGCAATAGTTTATCTAGCCATTATTGGAACAGACTACGCTACAAATTTTGAAAATCTCAAATCAAACGACCAATGGAATCATTTTCTCTACTGCAAATCTGCAATAGTTTATCTAGCCATTATTAGCCTCTAGGTTTTCATGTGTTGGTGTCTTTGAGAGCTGATCAACAAAACATTAAAAATCATATGGCTAACGATTTATTGTTTCACCTGTCACTTACAGTGTAATAAGTCACACTCCATCTAGCAAAAAAAGGAGGCTAGAAGCCTAGGACCCTTAAACGCTCGAACCAAAAATGCTAGTTGTGCTGGGTACGTACCGTGTACATTTTTTATAAAGATCTTGTTGCTGCGCGCTAATGTTAAGTGTGCAGGTTCTCCGTGAAACATGAAATGGTTTATTTAATCATTAGAAATCTTCGAGTTAATATAGGAAAGCGTAGAGTAGGCACTAGTTGTAAATTAGATGTTTGGTAACATGTCGTTCCAAATTCCTCGTTCATATCCAAATCTTCGGGTTTCTCCTCATCAGGGTTCAACCAATCGAAATGGTAAAACAAAGAAGCAAATGATAGCTCAGTAATAACCATTTCCAACGTAATCCATGGACACACTCTGCGGTTAGTGTCGAAAGGGATGTAGGTCATGACATATATAAAATTTGGTTAAATCCTTAAATTTTTAAGGGTTGATTACAGTAGGGTCCTCCAGCTAACTGGATTCCAGGTATTAGCCCAATAAGTGATATATAGACTTTTTGAAGTGATTTCATAGCCACTAAAGGTGCATTTTTCAAAGCCTTCCGTTGGAGCAGGAGAGTAACTATTCGCTAAATCATGTAATTCAGTTTTGGAAGGTCAGTTTATGAGTTATCTATAATTGGTTGTTGTTTTTACTGATGACACTCTACTATGTTCGATGAATTTTTGCTCGATCTCGTGAAGATGCTCATAACATTGTAGAGCTACACAGGGAGAGCTATTATTCTTTTACATACTGAAAAGATCATGTATAGACCAAATCACTACAAGAAAACGATACAAGCGCAAAAAACTCTAAGTTGATATAGGAAAGCGTAGAGTAGGAACTAATCGTAGATTGCAAGTCTTGTAACATGTCATTCCAAGGGTCTCATTCATATCCAAGTCTTGGAGTTTCTCCCCATCAGGTAGCTCCCAATCGAAATGGTACAGCAAAGTAACAAGTGATAGCTCTGTATTTGCCATTCCCAACGAAATCCCTGGACAAGCTCTGCGACCAGCGCCAAAAGGGATGTACTCGAAGTCATGACCTCTATAATCTTTTGTTTCGTCCTGGAATCTCTCAGGATTGAATTCATTGGGATCCTTCCAGCTAACAGGATCCCGTGTAATGGCATAATAATTGATAAGAACTCGAGTGTTTGAAGGGATTTCATAGCCATTGACTGTGCATCTCTCCATAGATTCGCGTGGGAGCAAGAGTGGAACTGGAGGGTGAAACCTTAGAGTCTCCTTCACAACCATTTTAATGTAATTTAGTTTTGGAATATCACTCTCTTCTATTGTTGGTTTGTCTTTTTTACCGATGACTTGCCTCACCTCTGACTGTGCTTTTTTCATGACACTCGGATTTCTTAACATCTCTGTCATCGCCCACTCCACTATGTTTGATGAATTCTCGCTTGCTCCGGTGATCACATCCTATAAAGAAGATGATTAAATGTGATCAGAGAATAATTCTAGAAAGTTACAAACCATCACCTGTAGTAATCTGTGACTCAAACCACTTAGCTACATGTATTGTCTTAAAAAAATACCATAACGATGATGTCTGTACGACAGATACCTTCTACCCGCGCATCACTTTTTTGATAGGCGATATATGATTATATAATAAATATATCAAACTCTTACCAGTAGGACAGACTTTATGTTGTCGGTTGTCAGTGGCTCGTCGAGGCCTCCCTCATTCTTAAGCCGGAGGAGAACATCTATAAGACACTCATTTACTGGCTTCTCCTTTTCACGCCACTCGATATGTTGCTGTATTTTCTTGTCCATGATACTACTAAGCTCAACAAGACACTCTTCCATCTTTCTATTCATTCCGGTTAATTTAGCAACAAAACCAAGCGAAGGAAAGAAATCCCCAATTTGAAATCCAGCACCCAATATTGTAGCATCCCTAATCACCACCCGGAACCTTAATTCATCATCAAACTTATCACCAAATGTAATTCTTGTAATGATGTTGTGATATAAAGCGAAAAGCCTTTCAGGCAAGTTTATGGGTTTAGAACTTTTACTAATCGCTTGCGCAAGCAATTTCACTTCTTCTTCACGTATAAACCGTGTTGACTCTATGCTCTTCGTTGTTGAGAGTTCAAGAATGCATATTTTCTTTAGTTGTCTCCAATAAGATCCGTAAGGAGCAAATGCTACGTCGCTGTAGTTATAGGCTAGTATTTTTGGAGCAATGAGTTTGGGACGGTTACAGAAGATACTGTCGTGAGTTTTCATGATCTCTCTAGCTGCATCAGCTGAGGAGATAACAACGGTGGATATGAACCCGAGCTTGAGGTGCATGACAGGACCGTACTTTGTGGCTAAGTCATGGAGAGCTCTATGTGCTCCTCCAGGATGGAGAAGGTGTTTCATGTTACCAATAAAAGGGAGCTTTGGAGGACCAGGAGGGAGTAGAAGGTTTCTGTGTCGATATTTTTTGACGATAAAGAAGATGAAAAACAGGAAGAGAGGAATTAGATGAAACATGTTGGCTTGAAATATTAGCAATTTTCTGCTGGATGTTTAGTCCCTATATATATATATATTGCATGAAATTCGATAACATGGACAAAAATCAGAAACACTGATAAGTATGATGGTTGATTCTTATACTATACACTGCCGATTATGGTTGTTTCATATGCTTTTTAATAATGGGGTTAAAGTGATAAGAAACGGTCTTTGTCCCAATGGCTAGTAAATTCCAAACGCAATATTTTGGACAGCCTTGTAAGTATCTGCCTATCTGCTTTGGAGGGACTACACAATAAACGGCAATGATGGTGCCTTTGTGCGAATTCTCGTACTGTAGACCCTTTCAATCTTATTTTAAATGAAATCCAACGATAAATTCTATGTGAGCAAAAAAAGGACAGACTTTCAGTAACAAATTTATTTACCAGGAAGAGAAAAAATAGTTACCAGACTTCCAACTAATATATTTCTCCAAGTATTATGTCACGGTTAACATATCAACGTTATATACGAAATAAATAGGTCTAACCCTCTTTTATTTAATTACTGTATTAGATAATTTTTATCCAAGGACCTGGTAATTTTAGAGGGCATGTTTCGAGTGATCATGGGGATAGGGTTTACCGCCTCTGTTTGTGTAATTTTTATTTTTTAATTGTTGTTTGGTTTCGTAAATATTTGTCCATCTTTAATCTCCTTATATTCTTTGTACATTTTGTTGTTTTCTGGTACTAACATAATTTAGTCGAGTCGGTTTTGAAGACTCGCCTGGATCGTTCGTTGTTTTTTCGAGTCTTGAATTGGTTCTGCAAGCAAAAAAAAAAAAAAAAAACCCGGTTAGAAGTGGACCTGAGGCCGGAGTCTCAGGATTCACCTCTGACGTTCAAGTCAGTATCGAGTCAATACATTGTAAAAGAAGTGTTAGTGTGAGAAATAACTTGTGGAGTAGGAGGATCTTACCCCTGTATATATAAGGCATAGATTAAAGTTTTCATATAGATGGAACTAGGGGTGTCAAAAAAGTTGACCCGACCCGAACCCGACCCGAACCCGAACCCGAATAATCATATTCGGGTCGGGTCACTCGGGTCTAAAAGCGTATTCGGGTCAATTCGGGTTGACCCGAATTGACCCGAGTTTTAATTAGGCTCGGGTTCGGGTTATATATTTTTACCCTTGACCCGACTTGACACGACCCGAGTTGACCCGAACCCGACCAACCCGACTTGACCCGACTAAAATTAGACTTTTTACATTGTTTTAGTACAAAATTAGGCCACTTTCTACACTTTTTACTCAAACTCGGGTTGACCCGAACCCGAGTTGACCCGACCCGAGTTGACCCGACCCGAATTGACCCGAACCCGAGTGACCCGAGTTCTAATTAGGCTCGGGTTCGGGTTATATATTTTTCACCCTTGACCCGACTTGACCCGACCCGAGTTGACCCGAACCCGACCGGGTCAACCCGAATCACACCCCTAGATGGAACGGTGTGAGCCGCGGGGCTCACATGCCTAACCTATACGTCGATAATGTATAGTATGTTATATATGGGGCGATAATGTATAGCTAGGAAGCACGAGAACGTCGTTGGATGCCGTATGACGTATCCAAAACGTGGGAAAACAGGAAACGCCTCGGAAACGTCCCCGAAAAAAGTGGAAACGTTTCGTCATTTGGGGTACGCCGCTCCTTACCTATGAACCGTTTGGGGAAACGTTTCTAGCCAAAAATTGCACGTTTCCCATGGCCAAAATGTAGGAGATCTGAGTTTGTGTTATGATAATAAGAAGATAAGGAAACGATGAACAGAGGAGAGATCGGAAAAAAAAGAGAAACACACAATAAAAATAAAAAAAATATTAATTTATTGTGTTTGTGTATTACATTAAAAGCACATGCATACATACAAATTTGCTTTTACTTTAGGGTTTTGCTAACAGCAGCCCTATGAGTTGTTTTTAAGACATGTTATATATGTAAAGTAGCATTCAATGAACTCATTATTTTTATATTTTTACATATTTAAATATCACAATTATAATAAGTGTAGTTAAATATAGAATGATTTATTTTAATTAATTATTAAATTAATAATGATGCTATTTAAACATGGAATGTTTTATGTTAATTTAATGTTGATTTTTAATTGTGGTAACTTTAAATGATATTTATTTATTTTCAATTTACTTTTTTAATTGACTAGGTGACTATTTTATTAGTGGTGGTTATCAAAATTTTGTGATTATTATTTGATTTGAGTTAATAATGATGAAAACTTATGGATGAAGCTTATAGCTTATTAGGATTGATGGGTTTTTTTAGTTAAATGCTAGGGTCCGTTTGGTTTGAAGTTGGGTTTTATTTTAGGTGTATGTTTAAAAAGTAGAGGGTTTATAATTTAGTAAGATTTGAATTAAATATAAGAAAAATAAATTAATATATTTTAATTAGTATATTATTTTAAGAATAAAATATATTATAAAATATATCTTATAGACAGTGACATAAACACATGTGGTGTAGGACCTACAAAAAGTTTCAAAACCCACCTCATGCATCGCTTTGGTGTCAATGGGTTTATTGTCCAAATATTCATCTTACTAAATTAACCAAACAAGAGATATTAAAGTAAAAGTAATTCTTGCCTCCTAATAGTCACCAACCAAACTGCCCCTTAGTTTTTGGGAAGACAATTAATGGTTAAATGATTATGAGTAATATTCGGTTGAAATTTCAAGGTTGTGTAATATTTTTTTGGAAGACAATTTGTCAAAATACTAAAATATCATAGAATACATAGACGTTTTCTCGCCGTATTCGTTTTTTGAATTTTTTGATATTGTCGTTTCCTGTTACTCGTACCCGTACCTATCCTCGTTTCCGTCCCCGTGCAACTTAGATATATAGTATAGAGAATATATACGAATATTGAAAAAGACGTATATTGGAGTTGTCATTTTTGAGGCGACGATGGTCAAAAGTGCATGCAATAGTGATCATAAGTCAATCGTGGTAATTAAAAGTGACAGTGATAATGTATAATAAGTACACGGCTCACTCAGACTGAATTATCATATGAGGCCACGACCCAAACAAAATGACAATGGAAACAAAATGCCTAACTTAAGCCCAAAATCCACAAAAGACAGACACAAGCCCTGAAGGGGCGACTTTCGCAAGGGACTACAGGATCAGCTCATGAAAACGGATCCACAACCACGATTAGAAAACAGCCGCTGACCTTTGCCCGACAAGGGTCCTACTGCGAGCACTACCCGAAATAATAAGAAATCCTATATTTGGCTAATAATCTGACACCTCAAAAGGTTTAATTTTCTCACACATCCTAATACACACATAAGGGTGTGTACAATTCGGCCAGTTGTTTTTACTAAAACCAAAATATTCGGTATTTTTAAAACCAAAAAGTGAAACCAATCGGTTTTGGAAGGTTCAGTTTTCGGCTTATAACTGTTTCATTTTTTTTGTTTTAAAAACCGATTATATATGGGTGCGACAAATTTATATTAACAAACTTCTTTTACGTAGCGAAATGTTGGTTTTTTAACCTTTTGTTAATATAAGCCTAATAATGTTTATCCATAATTCATAGAATTACACACATATAAATAAGATACACACACATGCAAGTGAACATATGCATAAACAGTCATTTTCACACATGTAACGATATATTGTCAAGTAAACACACATACATAACAAACACCCCTATATATATATATATATATTAAGATAAGTATATTGAGCATTGATTGGGATGACTAATTTGCATGCCTAATTATATGCCTAACATATGTGTCAGCATTGTATTGGAGATAGCAGCCGGGCCCACTTCTTAAAAAACCAATAAATTTTTGTCACATCTATTTAGGCACACAATTAGTCATGTTTTTTAGGCCTCCAAATCATTTTCGAAGTATATTACACTCATTTCACCCATAAAATGAATATGAATTTAAAAAGTTAGATTTGTTACTTACTTATTTATATCATATTAAATAGGGAAAATCACTTAAATATGTAGTAAACTAACCACCTTTTATGGTTGTGTGTATTAAAATATTTTTTTTCTCATTGTGTGGATTAAACTTTCTAATTTCGATAATTTTGTGTATTTTGAGACGATTTTACCCCTACTTTTTTCAAATTTTGAAAGGTAAACTAGTCATTTTACATAAAAAATCATCTCAAAATACACACAATGAACAAAATCTGAAAGTTGAATACACACAATGAGAAAAAAAATAGTTTAGTACACATAACCATAAAAAGTGGTTAGTTTACTACATTTTTGAGTGATTTTCCTTATTAAATATATATTGTTATATAATAAAATGGCTTAGTTCGGTTTTTATGGTTCAGTTTTTAGATGAAAACCGAACTGAAAGTTTTTGGTTTTTGAAAAGGTAAAAACCGAACCATCAATTTCTAGTTTAGGTCAGTTTTCTAGGTTCGTTTTTTTGTTTTTGGTCCGTTTTTGGTTTTTTCGGGTTTTTTTCTCATCCATACACACACATATCTGAAACAACATGAAATATATCGTGGGGTCCGTACCCACAGTAAGGCTAACAGTTTACTTTTATTGTGTAGGAAATCATCTAATTTACTTCACTTAGTACAAGATCCAATCTAAGATTGCTTGTTGTGCCCATCTGCGAGCGACCAGAACCCATATCCTTCATCATCACTAAATTTATACTAACAAGTTGACGCCATCCACGAGACCAGTAGATAACTGTTTCCAAAGTTCTCATCAAAACATGAGCACACCGACATAGTTCCTCTCCACCCTACCCACATCTTCGTGCGAAATACCGCAGGGAAGGAAAGAAAGCAAGTCACGGATAACCCCAAGAAGCCAACGCTTATGCAACTATCCTGGAATTCTGTGACAATACTATCACTAGCTATTACCACTAATAGCTAAAAAAGTGCATCAAGAAAAGGAACACCTAGAGAAGCCGAAGATGATACAAGATCACTTAAACATTGAAGGGTATTTAAGAAAGAATCCAAGAGCCCATGAAGTGTCGCAATAGTCAAAATACGTAACCGCAAATCTAAGAAGAGAAACCAAAATGAAGCAAAAACTGGCACAATCTCTGGATAGATCCGAAAGCCCCCCGACATAGACAAAACGTATTTTCCAAAATGAGGCGCGTCAAGCTAGTATCACCAAACCACATGGATTCATATTAAAACATAGTTTATACAAGACTAAGGAACAAAGAAAAAGGTGTATTTGAAAGCATGTATAGGAAAGAAAAAGATGCATTTGCTCGCTTAGAAAGAAACACACTTCCTTTCCACTAGAACTCTCAGATTAGGAACAATGTTACAAATATGAATAGAAAAATAAGGAAGGCTAGAAACTAGGTCAGTAACCACAACCCCCCCCCCCCCCCCCCCCCCCCTCTGCCTCCTGTGACCGCTTTCATGAGGAAATTTCCTCATGAAGGGCTGAATATTTCTCCGGAAGTGATCATAGCGGAGGAGGGCAGTGGAAGTCAAAGTTGAAAAGATAAAAGCCAAGCAATGAGGAAGATGACCAATCCGAACCATGTCTATGTGATAAAGTATATCTGTTCACATCTCGTATCCGCTACTTTGATTTCCCAAAAAAAACCTGAATGCTAAACCACGTCAAAGCATATGAGGGGATTGAAGACCCGCATGACCACTTAAAAGGGTTCCCAGCCGCAACCAAGGTAGATATATGACCATGCCAACATGGTGCCATATGTTCAGTTCCACATTAATTGGGCCCAACAGGATTTGGCTTGACGACCTACCACGAGATTCCAAAGATAGTTATGACGATTTATAGAAATCGTTCCTAGCAAAATTTCTCCAAGTGAAAAAATACATTAATGATCCTGTGGAAATCCACCACATCAATCAAAAGGAAGGGATTCAATGGAAGAATTCATGAAAAGATTCAAATCCGAAAGCAAACATGTGAAATGAGCGCCTGAGTGCATGAGAATCTTAAGATTCATGCATGACATCACCAACCTTAGTAAAATCCAGCGTCATTACGACAATCTAAAAAATGATTGAAGAAATGATGAAGGAAACCACAGCCTTTCTAATGTGGGAGGTAGGGGTAGTAAACTATGTGCGGAAGAAATAACCTCCAACATGGAAGCAACAAGATGGTAGTAGGTAAATAAGTTTTGATAGGAAGCCAGACATTCAGAACCACAAAGATGAGACCGAAGACGTGACAAGTTGAAATGTGCCTTAGCATATATCACTTATTTACCCAAAAACGAGCCTAAAAGACTGAAATCATACATAAATACCCTCATATATGCGTGATTTTGTTTTTTTGTAGGTATCAGTTATCTAAAAAATGGACAATTATAAAGATAAAAAGACAAAAACGAGCATGAGATTCGAAAAGAGCACGGAAAAACGATACTGAAACCCTATCCTTTCTTAATGGTATCCTCTTAATAGGCCAAGTAGTCAATTAAGCTAAAAATAATACAAGACGTGACTTCTACTCTCCATTTTGGATATAAAGCTAAAAGAAACTCTCGATAATTGTTCTTACTTAAGTAACCTTCATCAAGAGCTTTCAAACGAGCAATAATAGTATTAAATCTAGCAAAGGGACTAGCTATAGAGTCGTCTTCAAAAATGACGATTTTTTCATATTGCTAAACAAGTGTTGGGTCAAAAAGTTATGTGGCAGAAACTCAAAACGAAGAAAACATGAAGCATTCACTTCAACGCTGACACATTGTGTCTAAGCGTTGACAAGTGTTAACGCAACGCTGACAGAAGTCAACAGAAGTCAAACGCTGTTGGAAATATCTATTTAGGTTAAATATTCAGAATATTATTTATTAATATTCTGTATTAGTTTATTTAAAAAGAAGATAAACATGTTTTATTTGATCTTATCTCTTGTAAAACCCTAATCCTTACACTATAAAAGGAACCAAGGGTTATTAGGTTTTTCATATCTTTTATTCACAATGTAAACCTAGAACGTGTGTCGACTAGGTGTGGGATTCAATGTATACACACCTAGTGATTGTTTGTTATTAATATAATGAGCAATCCAATTGTTAGTAATTATGTGTTTTGTGCCCAAACACCTTGTTTCATAGTTATTGTTCTTTTCCGCTTTGATTCTAAATCATATGAACAATGACTATGCCTAGTAGCTAAAAGATTAGAGGAAACCTAGGTTTCCACAGCTGGTATCAGAGCCTCGTGGCTCGTGATGCTAGGACCAACAAGGTGTTCGTGTTTTAAGAAGAAAAGAAAAATCCGTCTAGGGTTTTTCTGGGTGATTTTGTGTGCGCAGCAGTATTCAGGAAGGCATAACTTTTTATTGAACTGTTGGATCCACACGAAATTTTGTGTGTGTGTTCTGCACATATATATCTAGATATCCACCGGAGGGATCGTCCAGATCAGTCCTCAATCAAGAGTTATTAGCCGTCTAAGTCAGCAGTAGAAAAGAATGATCACATGCAGTTTTCTGTGGACAGCCGTATTCAAGACACGATTTCTCCTTCAATAACCGTTGGATCATCGTGAAATTTTTGCTGTAGATTCTTAGCACTTGTGTTGGATCTCATCGAAGCGATCTTCGATTGGATTTGTCAATATCGATTTATAGTCTGTCGAAGTTGGCTGATGAAAAGGTACTCAATTTTCTGCTTTTGCATAAAATCATGATTAGGGTTTCTATAAACCCTAAATCGACTTAAGGCAGAAAAGTTAGAGGTTTGTGGCTGTTATACAGTATGATGGTACATAAGATTCATACCCTAGTACGATTTCCTGTTAACCCTAATTAGGGTTTCGCTTTAAATTTGTCTAGATCTAGGGTTTGTATCGTGGCAGCAGGTGTCCAAATTTATTATTGTAATTGTTGCTTTGATCAAGAAATCACAAGAGTTATGGTCCTAGAAGTGCTCGTCTTTTATGGATTGTTCTTCTTAATGAAAGAAGTGTAGCAGCGAAGAAACCATTGTGACACAAGAGTTTAAAAGACGACAGAAGTTGGTATTCACTTTCACAAGTTCTGTGGACCAAAAGCACTGCTCGTAAAGGACTAGACATAAATTGGTCATGTACTATTTAAGTACTACATGTGAGGTATTTGTTTATTTACAAGTTGCTTTGTGGTCCTTAATGTGGTACAAAGATAAGGACGTTTGAGTAGGATTACAAGCTTTGAGTCACGTGATAGCCTGATTCAAGTTTGTGGGACTAATAAGTGTGAAAACACTTATCCTTTTACCACTTATTTCTAATAATAACAAGACCAAAACGTGTATTTTATGTCGTAAAAGTCGGAATTATGCGTGATTTGTGTTTTTATTGTGTTTTAGGACCAAATGATGAAAAAGGAAGAAAACACGGGCTTTCACGGGCTTTTATCGAAGAAAACGAGAAAAGACGAAGTCAAAAGATCAAGAGTGCAAAAAGAACGGAAGTCCAAGGCCTATTCTGAAGATTTATCGAAGAAAAAGTCTAAAGACGGAAGTTTAATGAAGTCGAAGAACTCAAGTCTTATAGAAGAAGAAAAATTACACGACAAGTTCAATATATATCGACAAATCCCGAGACGACGTCGAGAAAAGACAAAGAATTAAATCGAGTCGAGAAGACGTGAAGAAAGAAAGAAAGCAACACATGCACTCCTTCCCATTTTCCCTATAAATACCCTCCTAATACACATTAGGAGGGTTGGTTAGTTTTTGGTTAGTTTTTAGAAGTTAGTTTCATTTTTCATTTTTCTTTCTAGTTTTAGAGAGAGAAAGTTCTCAACTTTCTCTCACTAAGTTTTCATCTTTCTTTCTTTTAATCTTTCAAGATTAAACCTTATTGTATTGTTGATTTCATTAATCAAGTTCAAGTTAAGCTTTTAATCTTTCATCTCTTTCTACCTTTCTTTGATTTTAGTTTACTTTTGGTACGAAATCTATTTGATCCGTGTTGTTCTTAATGTTTTCGTGCTTAAAAGTTAATCTTTTTATGTCTACTTAAGTTTTCATACGAATAAGCTTTAAGATCTTTGTGCTTATTGGCTTATTTATATGTTTAGCTTATTTACTTTTTAAAAGTTTTCTTAAAAAGTTCATCTTTTTATAGTTTGATTTAAAAGATTGTTTATTTTAAGTTGAAAAAGTTGTTAGTTGTGCTTATTTAGTCATTTTCACTTTAGATTCGTTCAAGTTTTGGTGATAGCTAATCAAAATAGCTTATCACCTTTGCTTATTTTCGAATCCCATATAAATCGGAAAAGGTTTAAACCCTTTTCCGATCGCTACATTCCGACTGCACCCACTCCCCTAATTCCGATCAATAGATCGGATTAGGGTTTATCTTATTCCGATTTGCATCTCCAATATTCCGATCCTTTGATCGGATTAGGGAATTAATATTCCGATTAGGGTGGTTTTGTGACATTCCGACAGCAAGTATTTGTTAACATTCCGATTTGACCGTTTTCAGTTATTCCGATAGCCCCATTTTACATTAATCCGATCTGACTCCATTTCAAGCATTCCGATTGCCTTTCCGATAGCATATTCCGATCAGTGTTTCCGACCACACATTCCGATTGATGCACTTTAGATATTCCGATTTGGCTTTTTTCCAATTGTTTAATTTCTTGTTTTTGCAAAGTTTTCAAGTTTTAGATTTATTAAGTTTTCAAGTAACTTTCTAATCTTGTCTTTAAGTTTTCAAACATTTATTTTTAACTCGTTATTTTAGTTTAATCTTTAACGCTTTTATTTTACTCAACGACATTTACATTTATTTGCTATTAGTTTAAAATAGATAATCAACCAAACCATTTATCATTCCACCAAGAACAATTGAGTCGCACTTTGAACCAATAGTCAATTCGAAAAGATTCGGAAGAACGAACTTTCATACTCGGTTCCAAAACCTTGTATTAAATGGCGCCGCTGCCAGCTCTTTTCGTTAAGATTAAAGGTTTTTAGTGAGAGACGCATTGTATTTTGGGATCCATTCATCTTTGAACGTTATTTTCTTTGCTTTCAAATTTTCAAAAATCCTAAAAATATAAAATCTTCAAAAATACAAAAAAATTGAAAAACCATATAAACCAAAAATATTTCCTTTCTATTTTTCTAATCCTTTTGTAGGTGTGCATGCATACTCGTGCTCGTAAGAAGAGAGTAGCTCAAGCCGAAGTCATTACTCAACCAATTGTCATCATGGACAATCAACCAATGATCGAGCTTTTGCAATCACACGTAGAAGGCAACACCGATGCAGTTGTCATCCCTGAGATTGGAGCCAACAACTTTGAACTCAAATCTGGATTTATACAAATGGTCTCTGCTCAACCCTTCTTGGGCCGCTCACTTGATGATCCTCGTGACCACATTAAAAGGTTTCTTCAGCTTACCAATACGGTTAAGTACAATGGGGTATCACAAGAAGTGATTCGCTTGCAACTTTTTCCTTTCTCTTTAGAGGGACAAGCCCGTAATTGGCTTGATAAGGAACCGCCACAAAGTATTCTTATGTGGACGGATTTAGAGACCAAGTTTATCAACTACTTTTTCCCACCCTCACGTACTACCGCTTTGCGGAATGAAATTATTACCTTTGAACAAAAAGTGTGAGTCTTTTAGTGAATCTTGGGACTGTTTTAAGGAACTTTTAAGAAAGTGTCCACAACATGGTTTAACAAAAGTACATCAAATCAATACTTTTTACAATGGTTTAAGCATGAATGACCAAGATTCACTTAACAGTGCCTCGGGGGGGGGGGGGGGGGGGGGTAATATTTTGGTTAAGTCTTCTAATGCTGCTTGGGATATTATTGAGAACAAATCTAGAGTTCAAACCAAGAGTGTTAGAACTAATGTAGCAAGTGCTAGTACTAGTGATGCCGACAAAAGAATTGATAAGCTTACTTCGCTTGTGGAATCGCTTGCTTTACAATCTGCCAACAATGCCAAACAATTCAATGCCCAAGCTAATGTTTTGAGCCAATCATGTGATATATGCGGGGGATCTCACTCATACACCGATTGTCCTTCGACTCACGACAATCTGGAAAATGTGTATGCCGCCAACGGTACCTATGCTACGGGAGGCTATCAAGCACGTCCTCAAGGTGACCGCAACTTGCTCAGCTATCGCTCAAACAACTTTCTTTCACCTCCCGGTTTTCCACCATAAAACCCAAACAACCTTAATCGCAACAATCAAAACCAACCTCGGGCTCCAACTCCATATCAAAACAAAAGAAATCTATATCCACCTCAAAGAAACAACCAAGTTTACCAAAAACCCGCTTATCAACCACCCGCCTACCATGCTCCTCCTCTCAACCAACCAACAGCCTTACACCAAGATGTTGAAACCTACATGAGGACGAACGATGTGATCGTGCAAAATCTTCAGCGGGAAATGGCCAACATGAAAGCAGGTATGGTTAAGCAAGGGAATGATCTTCGAGCTGATATGCGAAACACTTTGGCAAGTCAAACGAATGACTTGAGGAATATGATGGCTAGTTTCTTCCCTAGTAATCAAGCCTCTGGATCGGGTTCTCTTCCGAGTAACACCGTTGCCAATCCAAGAGGGGACATGAAAGCAATCACCACTCGCAGTGGAAAAGGTTTAAAGGAACCCGAGCTTCCTACACCTACACCGGTGATTGTGACAAAGGAAAACGAGTCTCCTTCTCCGAATCCTAAATCTCCTATTCCTCCAACTTCTACTTCTCCAGTTCCACCACCTTCTACTTCTACCCCTCCACCACCCAAGGATGTGAGTGCGAATTCTATCCCAAAGCCTTCATCTCAACCCAATATACCTTATCCTTCGAGGTTGAGGAAAGATAAATTGAAGAACAAGGATGATATTCAGGTTTCGAACTTTCTTAAAATGTTCAAACAACTGAATTTCAATATCTCCTTTGCTGAGGCTCTCGCTCACATGCCGAAATACGCTAAAATGTTTAAAGATCTTCTCAGTGATAAGGAGAAACTTCTCGATATTGCTCAGACCCAACTTAATGAGAACTGCTCCGCAGTGCTCTTAAGGAAATTGCCCACCAAACTTGGTGATCCGGGTCGTTTCTTGATTCCTTGCAACTTCCCAGGAGCAGAGAATTGCATGGCCCTAGCCGATCTAGGTGCCAGTATTAACTTAATGTCATTAAGTGTTTGGAAGCAATTATCTCTCCCCGAGCTAGTCCCCACACGAATGACTTTGGAATTAGCTAACCGTACGGTTGCTTATCCAGTGGGGATAGCCGAAGACGTCTTCGTCGGTGTCGACAAATTCACCTTCCCGGCGGATTTTGTTGTCGTTGACTACGAGATGGACCCCCGTGTTCCATTAATCGTTGGACGTCCATTCCTGAGGACCGGTCGCACTCTCATTGATGTAGCCGCTGGCGAATTAATCATGAGAGTTGGTGACGATAAAATCGTCTTCAACATGGGTAAACTTTCTAAGCAGCCTTCGGAAAAAGAGAGTGTTAATTTTATTGACGTTCTCGATGAGGCTTGTGAAGAACACTTTCATGATGCTTGCAAAATTACTCTCTCTTCTCTACCCAATGTTGAGACCGTTGCCTCAATTGCTCCGTCATTGACTCCTTTTGGAGAAAGTGACTTAGATGATTTTGAAGCTAGCTTGGGTCCTCTCGATCTTAAGTATGATGGTTCTCCCACCAATTGGGATGAAGACATTCGTACCATTGAGAAACTTCTCAATGAGGACCAAACTTCTCCACCATCTCCTAAGGATATCTCTACCGATGCTCCGAAGTTGACTACGCCGTCCATCGAAAATCCTCCGGATTTAGAGCTTAAGGATCTTCCGTCTCATCTCGAGTACGTTTTCCTTGAAGACAACAACACGTTACCGGTCATCATCACGAAGGACTTGAAAGAAGAAGAAAAATCCCGACTTATCGCCGTGCTGAAGAATCACAAAAAAGCGATTGTTTGGAAGATCTCTGATATTCGTGGAATTGATCCTCACTTCTGCACACATAAAATTCTCATGGAGGACGACTTCAAACCCACTATTCAAAGTCAAAGAAGGGTGAATCCTAAGATCCATGACGTAATCAAAAAAGAGGTTATCAAACTTCTTGATGCGAGCATGATCTATCCTATCTCGGATTCACCGTGGATTAGTCCCGTCCATTGTGTGCCTAAGAAAGGCGGAATCACCGTTGTTCCCAACGAAAACAACGAGTTGATTCCTACTCGTCTCGTTACAGGGTGGAGAGTTTGTATAGACTACCGCAAACTCAATGATGCTACGAGAAAGGATCATTTTCCCCTTCCTTTCATGGACCAAATGCTGGAACGTCTATCGGGTAATGACTATTACTGCTTTTTAGACGGTTTCTCTGGGTATTTTCAAATCCCCATCGATCCCAAAGACCAAGAGAAAACCACATTAACTTGTCCTTATGGAACATTTGCCTACAAAAGAATGCCTTTCGGCTTATGCAATGCTCCTGGGACATTCCAAAGGTGTATGATGGCTATCTTCCATGACATGGTTGAAGAAACTATGGAAGTCTTCATGGATGATTTCTCGGTTTATGGAGATTCTTTCTCTGCTTGCCTTGCCAATTTAGAACGTATGCTTAAGCGGTGTGAAGACACTCGCCTTGTTCTAAATTGGGAAAAATGCCATTTCATGGTAAACGAGGGCATCGTGCTAGGACACAAAATCTCCAAAGTCGGTCTTGAAGTGGACCGTGCTAAAGTCGATGTTATTGCTAAATTGCCTCCACCTTCAACCGTGAAGGGTGTGAGAAGTTTCCTCGGTCATGCGGGCTTCTATCGTCGATTCATCCAAGATTTCTCTAAAATCGCTCGCCCGATGACCCACCACTTGGAAAAAGATACTCCTTTTATCTTTTCCAAAGAGTGTCTAAAATCTTTCAATCTTCTTAAGGATAAGCTAACTAAGGCACCGGTCTTGGTTACCCCTAATTGGGAGCTACCTTTTGAGTTGATGTGTGATGCTAGCAACTTTGCTATTGGAGCGGTTTTGGGCCAAAGAGTGAACAAACACTTCCAACCGATCCACTATGCTAGCAAGACAATGACGGGGGCTCAATTGCATTGTACGGCAACCGAAAAAGAGCTTTTAGCTGTTGTCTATGCTTTTGAAAAATTCCGCCCCTATCTTGTCCTTTCTACCACCATCGTGTATACCGATCATTCCGCGTTGAAGTACTTGATGACTAAGCAAGATTCTAAGCCAAGACTTCTTCGTTGGGTTTTGCTCCTTCAAGAATTCAACATTGAAATTTGTGACAAAAAGGGAGCTGAAAACCTAGCCGCGGATCATCTCAGTAGACTTGAGGATCCTTATCAAGGGGATCATCCGAACAAACAGATCAATGACTCTTTTCCCCTTGAGGCCTTAATATCTATCAATTCTAATCTTGATGACACCCCGTGGTTTGCGGACATTGCAAACTACTTAGCGGGTGGGATTCTCAAGGAAGGGCTCACGTCCCAACAAAAGAAAAAGTTCTTTAAAGATATTGAACATTATTTCTGGGACGACCCTTACCTTTTCAAACAATGTGCGGATCTGCTTATTCGTCGATGTGTTGACGGGCCAGCAGCGGTACAAATCCTTGACGCTTGCCATAAAGGACCCACCGGCGGTCACTTTGGTCCCAATTACACCGCGAAGAAAGTATTCGACTCTGGATTCTATTGGCCCACCATTTATCGTGACGCTCACGATATGGTTAAACATTGTGATGCTTGCCAAAGACAAGGCAAGATCACACATACAGATGAGATGCCTCAAAATTTCATCCAAGAGTGTGAAATCTTTGACGTATGGGGCATCGACTTTATGGGGCCATTTCCATCATCCAAAGGGAACAAGTACATCCTCGTCGCCGTTGACTACGTTTCCAAATGGGTTGAAGCCAAGGCTCTCCCTACGAACGATGCGAGGGTGGTTGTGAACTTTTGAAGCAGCTCTTTGCTCGATTCGGTGTTCCTCGTACTATTATCAGTGACCGCGGGACTCATTTTTGCAATGATCAATTCGCTAGAGTCATGGCTAAGTATGGTGTTAATCATCGTCTTTCCACCGCTTATCATCCTCAAACCAATGGGCAAGCCGAGATTTCCAACCGTGGATTGAAGCGAATTTTGGAGCGTACTGTGGGAGAACATCACGCCGCGTGGGCCGATAAGTTAGATGATGCTCTATGGGCTTTCCGTACTGCTTATAAGACCCCGATTGGTTGCACACCTTATCGTCTTGTGTACGGAAAGCATGCCACCTCCCTATCGAGCTGGAACATAAGGCATACTGGGCCTTGAAGTGGGCTAACTTCGACATCAACAAAGCCGGTGATCTCCGCAAGATTCAACTCAACGAGCTAAATGAACTGAGGAATGAAGCTTACGAGAACTCACTGATCTACAAAGAGAAGACCAAGATCCTCCATGATGTAAGAATTAAGAACCGAGAGTTCCACGTTGGTGATCAAGTCTTACTTTTTAACTCTCGGTTGAAGATCTTCTCTGGCAAGTTGAAGACCTGCTGGTCTGGTCCATTCACCGTCGCCAAAGTCTTTCCATATGGGACCATTGAGCTTTCTCAGCCAAATGGGCCCAATTTCAAGGTGAATGGCCAGCATTTGAAGCTGTACTTTGGTGAGGACATCTCTCATGAGATGATTCCATCCCTCACCACGTTTCCCATGAACTAAATTTGGGTCGAGTCAGGCTCGTGACTCGGTGAACAAAAACAAGCGCTTCTCGGGAGGCAACCAGTGATCTATCCTTTACTGCTTTCATAATAAGTGTAGGGGGAGCCCCGTATGTGTTTGTTGTCTTGTTGTCTTGTGCTGTGCAGGGATTAAAGCTTCAAAGAGCATCTTGATGACTTTTGCCGAACCGTGATACCGTGTTCCCATCTTCCCGGTTCTATCCTAAACTGTCGTGATTCAATATTTCATATCTTATATGTTCACATTGAATTCACTTTAGTTGTCCTTTCCTTAGCAAGATTTAAACAAAGTGCACAATGTCCTAAGTGTAGGGGAGTTTACTCCCACATGCTTAAACATTGAGGACAATGTTTATATCAAGTGTAGGGGGGACTTCTGTCGAAGTAAGTGGTCTTTTCCATGAATTTGCCTTCATTTTAACCGGAAAATTTGATTTTTTGACATTTTTCAAAATTTTTAATGTATTTTGGCCTAGTTGTATAGTTGTATTTTCCTTTGTTATGGTTATTTTCTTTCCTTGCTAGAATAAATTTTCAATAAAGTGGTTTTAAATTTTTCTTATTCGTGAACATTTTGACTCAACCCGAGTTTACTTATCTAAGTTTACTCTAGCTAGTATCCTTAACGTGTTTAAGTCAAGTTTTGCTAGGCTTTTATATCGGGAGCTTTAAAACGCGAAAGTCTTAACTCTCACGGGTTAAGAACAAGAACTTTTCGCAAGTTCCTATAATTGATCCTAGAGAGTCGTTTATCAAGGGAACTTTAAAATGCGATTTCTAAAACTTGAAAAAGTCTAAGAATTTGCAAGATCCTATAGATGACTCGAAAACCCAAAACTTTGATTTAATAGGCTAAGCATCCACGAGTCTCATTCCTTGAAATTTTAAACTGTGGAGAACGAGAGATGATAGAGCCAATTATAAGTTTGGTATTCTTTCGTGAGTTTATGTGAGTTAATTATGAGCCTATTCTCCTATCGCTTGTTAATAAATTTATCTGCAATAAATAAGGTTGTACGATTTGAAAAGTTACTTAGCTTCTAGCCCAAGATCGATTAAAAGTTGCTCGGTATTAATTAGAGTTCATAGCCAAGGCATAACTTATTGAAGCGGGATGCGAAGATTGGCGAGTCCGAAAAGGCCCTAACAAGGCATGAGGGCAACATTTTGTTGCTAAAGATCCAAAAGTGATGTGAAGAATCATTTATCGAAAATCAATATGAAGGATCGAGAAACACGACGAAAAGCAAATACTCCCCAAAAGATCATGGAGAAGTCTATCCAAAAAGGCCCTAACAAGGTATGAGGATAAATAGATCCAAGTCCTAAAAGGAGGCGGATCGTTGTATATCAAAGTCCAAAATAAAGATTGGAGAAAAATGAAGAAGTCGTGGTCCAAAGATGAAGAATCTCTCAAAACTTCAAGTGAAGAAATTCCTATTATGAAGAGAAGACCATAATTTCAAGAACGTCTCTCAAAGATTCGAAGTATGAAGTCGCTGCCAAATATCGGTCCGAGAAAGGTCTCAAATCGTGAAGCGAGTTATGCCAAGATATGAACTTTTTGAGGTCCCGAGAAGCAGTTTTAAAAGATTTTGTCCGTTAGCTAACTATTGATTAAATCGTTCACTTTATTTTCGGCCTAACTAACTATCGAAATAAGTCAAACAATGCATCCTCGTGATCATTCAAGACAAAAATAAAATATAAGAGATACACCTAGGAATAAGGGAGTCTAAGTAAATAATTGGCCCACATGAATTCGTGTTAGTCTGCTAACTTATAATAACAATGATCTCGTTTTTAAGCTTGGTATGGGGAACGTGAAACTTGAGGATGATAAACGTTCATGGCTGCCAAAACCCAATGTAAGTTTTTGATTTCTTTACTTGTTTTTATCTTTTTATGTTTAGCATTTAATAAAGGCCAAGGTGGGTTATTTATGATGGAGAATGTAAACCGTGCTTTAAAACTAATGCATTGCATGAGGGCATTGCAATGGTCAAGTGTAGGGGATTTAATAAGTGTGAAAACACTTATCCTTTTACCACTTATTTCCAATAATAACAAGACCAAAACGTGTATTTTATGTCGTAAAAGTCGGAATTATGCGTGGTTTGTGTTTTTATTGTGTTTTAGGACCAAATGATGAAAAAGGAAGAAAACACGGGCTTTCACGGGCTTTTATCGAATAAAACGAGAAAAGACGAAGTCAAAAGATCAAGAGTGCAAAAAGAACGGAAGTCCAAGGCCTATTCTGAAGATTTATCGAAGAAAAAGTCTAAAGACGGAAGTTTAATGAAGTCGAAGAACTCAAGTCTTATAGAAAAAGAAAAATTACAAGACAAGTTCAATATATATCGACAAATCCCGAGACGACGTCGAGAAAAGACAAAGAATTAAATCGAGTCGAGAAGACGTGAAGAAAGAAAGAAAGAAGAAGCAACACATGCACTCCTTCCCATTTTCCCTATAAATACCCTCCTAATACACATTAGGAGGGTTGGTTAGTTTTTGGTTAGTTTTTAGAAGTTAGTTTCATTTTTCATTTTTCTTTCTAGTTTTAGAGAGAGAAAGTTCTCAACTTTCTCTCACTAAGTTTTCATCTTTCTTTCTTTTAATCTTTCAAGATTAAACCTTATTGTATTGTTGATTTCATTAATCAAGTTCAAGTTAAGCTTTTAATCTTTCATCTCTTTCTACCTTTCTTTGATTTTAGTTTACTTTTGGTACAAAATCTATTTGATCCGTGTTGTTCTTAATGTTTTCGTGCTTAAAAGTTAATCTTTTTATGTCTACTTAAGTTTTCATACGAATAAGCTTTAAGATCTTTGTGCTTATTGGCTTATTTATATGTTTAGCTTATTTACTTTTTAAAAGTTTTCTTAAAAAGTTCATCTTTTTATAGTTTGATTTAAAAGATTGTTTATTTTAAGTTGGAAAAGTTGTTATTTGTGCTTATTTAGTCATTTTCACTTTAGATTCGTTCAAGTTTTGGTGATAGCTTATCAAAATAGCTTATCACCTTTGCTTATTTTCGAATCCCATATAAATCGGAAAAGGTTTAAACCCTTTTCCGATCGCTACATTCCGACAGCACCCACTCCCCTCATTCCTATCAATAGATCGGATTAGGGTTTATCTTATTCCGATTTGCATCTCCAATATTCCGATCCTTTGATCGGATTAGGGAATTAATATTCCGATTAGGGTGGTTTTGTGACATTCCGACAGCAAGTATTTGTTAACATTCCGATTTGACCGTTTTCAGTTATTCTGATATCCCCATTTTACATTATTCCGATCTGACTCCATTTCAAGCATTCCAATTGCCTTTTCGATAGCATATTCCGGTCAGTGTTTCCGACCACACATTCCGATTGATGCACTTTAGATATTCCGATTTGGCTTTTTTCCAATTGTTCAATTTCTTGTTTTTGCAATGTTTTCAAGTTTTAGATTTATTAAGTTTTCAAGTATTTTTCTAATCTTGTCTTTAAGTTTTCAAACATTTATTTTTAACTCGTTATTTTAGTTTAATCTTTAACGCTTTTATTTTACTCAACGAAATTTACATTTATTTGCTATTAGTTTAAAATAGATAATCAACCAAACCATTTATCATTCCACCAAGAACAATTGAGTCGCACTTTAGACTGGAAATCAATTCAAAAAGATCGGACGATAACATTTTCTTACAAGGTTAAAAACCTTGTATTAGGGACATATTATTTTATATGCATTGTGTGATAAGGAAGATTGAGCAGTATATTGTCCCAAAATGCAATCACATGGGAATGGATGACAAGAAGTCACGTGACATATGAGCAAAAGGTGAAGCAATTGATGCTAATACATTGGAATTGTTCATGTGGGATTGAATATGGCATGTAGATCGCAAAAGAGAGGTATTCAAGGCTATTTTGTCTCGCATGTGTTATCATCCTTTGACTTGAACAGTAACACGCAGACTCCTGTTTAATCAGACGTGAGAAGTTTTAGTCTTCACGAATTTTTAGCAATTTTAATATGGTATGGAGATATTGCTATTTTATAGGGATTATTCTCCTTATCAAACATGTGCTGGAGACGTGTGGGCTTAAAGGTGGTCATATATTTTCATATTTAAGGATTTATGCTATTAATATGGCTACTGATTTTGTGGGATACATACGTGGGTAAAACAGAGACGTGATATGGCAAATATTACTGCTCATATGACGTGTGGAGAGAGTAAATAGGGTACGACAGCTGGTACCTATTTGTTGGCTTAAGGAAAAATGAGCCGCTGAAGTTTGTTATTTTGCCACTAACACGTAATAAGTTAAACGCTGATAGAAAGCGTTGACAAGTGTTGTCCGATATATGTTGTTCCAAGCGCTGACAAGCATTGTCCAATATTGGACAATACATCTCGTGAAGATATTGGACAAAGGATGATATTGGACGACAAAAGAATAGCTGCTGTTTTGGAAAATTGGTAAGGTTTTTAGCACACAAAAAGAGGAAAGTATTTACACACGAAGGTACATGGAATCTATATTTAATTCAGAATATCGTGTTGATATTAATGGCTTGGATATTTTTAAAGGGATCAATGATTTTTCTAAGTTAGCATCAATTTGTGAAGTATTATTGGAGTATTACTTATTATGTAATCGGGGTAGCCTTGTGAAAGAGTTATTCAGTAACAGCTTTTACATATGAAGGTATTGTTTCATTAAGACTCGTCATGAAGAGCTATTGGCTTAAGGGGAAGAATTCTTATGGTAAGTTTGATGTTCGAAGAAGATTTTCGTGAGTTTATGTTCTATCATATCTTAAAGTCGTGAACTCCCAGTCACTGACTTTTAAGGTAACTTGTTCGTGCTTACATGGTTGGTGACGAAGACTTGTTAAAAATCTAGCAGTTGAAGATGCTATCACTTGAAGGAGTTACATTATCGTGCTCAGTGTCTCACAGAGGATGAGGATTTTTACAATAGGATCGAGGTGTACTTATACTTTGTGCCATGAGTATAAGTTCTTTATCACATGGATAGTACAAGATATGGAACATAGGTTTGGGTTACTCTACTTTTACATCAAGATTATTTTATTTATTTTTCTTCAAGATCATTACATAGAGCCTGCATATGGAGAATCTTCGATTGCGTACATTGTTTCCTTCCCTATTGATGTGACAAAAAGGGGAAGACATACATGCTACACTTGAGGGGAAGCAATTTGAAGATGATATACCACTTACAAGAGATAGACAAAGAGTTTTGCCGACATCAACTAGGGGAAGATTGTTGGGTCAAAAAGTTGATGTGGCAAAAACTCAAAATGAAGAAAACATGAAGCATTCACTTCAACGCTGACACATTGTGTCTAAGCGTTGACAAGTGTTAACGCAACGCTGACTGTAGAACAATGATAATCTTTATGAATCAAGAGGGTTGATGTTTTTCTAGAGAGAGATACTTAGAGAGATAAGTGAAAGAAACTTGTATTATGAAAAGTAAGAAATGAACAACCAACACCTCTTTCCATGGTGGAAAGAGGTTTAAATACCCAAGTCCTTAATGGACTTGGGCCTCCGACCCATGAACATGCTCATGGGTCGGGCTATTTAATAAATGAAACTAAACACTACTACGAGCCTATAACTACATTGTTGGAGTGACCGAGACTTTCTGTATACGTAAAACGTATTTCCAACAATCTCCCCCAAAGGGAGGTCACTCCAAATTTACAAAGTCCTAATCTAGCATGTTAGATTTTGTTCTTGAACTCGTAGTCTTCTTTTCTTTCTTTTTCTTCCTTTTGTGAATATGTGTTAAATAATATCAGCCTTTTGCTTGGAACACGTTCTTTTGGCCTTTCACGTGCAGTCTTTATTTTCTTGTGATGTTCGCCTCTTTGTGACTTCATGTCCCACACACTTATCCTTTGTTGAAGTCTTGAAAGTTTCAGAGTCGATACAGCGGAAGACTTTTAGGTCATACTTTCTTGAATTTGCAAGAGTATTTGATGCAGAAGGAATAAGCATGTGAGGACGTCTTCAACAGGTACACCGCAACGCCACCGTCCTCAACAGGTACACAACAACGCCACCGTCTTCAACAGGTACACAACAACGCCACCGTCTTCGAATGCAGCAACATAATAAGACATGAATAAAATGGCTTTGACATTTTATTCTAATTCGGTAGCATTTTACCTCCGGTCAGTGAAGACCGTTGGACGATATTAGATATCGTACCCGTGACGGATAGTTTCAATTAAGTAACTTCCTGACAGGATTTCGCGGGTAAACCCGTTCTCTTTATTCGACCGTCCAAAGCTGACTGCGAACATAAAGAGTGAATCATTTGGATTATAAATCCTTATGATTGAAGCCGTCAATTCATGAAACCTGGAACAAGTGAATTTCAATTAAGATATTCACCATCGTTGCTTTCCAGTTGTCACAAACTTAATTCAAATTGAATCTTGCTTCTCACCTACCAAGTGCTGTTTGAGGTTAACACTAGAAGGATTTCCACTCGTCACTGTGAACACTAAAGAGTGTCACTCAGAGTGTTCTGGCAAGATCATACGATAATGCGTAGAGGCCTGGAACGAGTTTAAGTTCAATTAAGAATTAAACTACTGTTTCTTTCTAGTTGTCACAAGATTAGTTCTTAAAGAACCGCACATGTCACCTACCATGAGCTTGTTTGATGTTGGCTCAAGCAGGATTTCCATCTTCACTGTAATACTTTCGTATCACTCGAATGTTCTGGCAATATTACAAGAATACTGCGTAGGACTCATAAAGATCTCTTACTTTTCACAGTGTGTGAAGAAGCAAGGAATAAATGTAAAGTCTCCTAATGAGACTTTTGATGATCTCGTGGCTCTAGACTCGATAGTGCGTTTTGATTTAGTGATCGATGGCTGGAGAGGAGTGCCACCTATTCAATATCAGTCTATTCAGAGTGAATAAACCAATAGGTAATGTGTTGATCTCCGTGTGATTAAAACAAATACCTTTTGAGAGATATTTGAGTTAGCCGGGGAGGGTTGTGCATTGCATCACTGGGTCCATGATGGCTTTCTTCAATATCGAGAATCATTAACAAATGATCTCAATAACATATGTATTGACCCAGTTTATGCCTAAAGTTGTAAGGAGGGCTTCTTTTCTTTACACCCTTTATCTTTACAATTCTTTTTCATTCTTCAACCCCTTCAATGCTTACTAATACGTCATCACTAGCACCTTGTTGTGATTGTTCCAGTGCTAGCTTAAGTACTTGGTCGGCATTCAGCTACGTTCACATTCATTCTCCATCTTTCCTAGGACTTCTAGTTCTATCTAGGGAATTGTCCTTGTGAAGATTCCATCGGTTCTGATGAATCATTGGACTAATACCTATACCTACCACCCTTTTGTCACCACATCCGTCGTGAGTTAAGTGTGTTTTGGGTTGATATAGTCACCATGAAAAATCCTTGAAAATCACTTAAAGCACTTGTGATCTTGTAATCAAAGTTTTTGTGCTTTAAGTGTTTTGATCATCAAAAACGCTCCCCCTTAACTTGTGCATTACACATGTTAGGTTGGTTTATCTTTTAAGCCTTTTTCATTGTTTTAGCCAAAAATCATTAAGTCTCCTTAATCCCATTTTCTCCCCTTTCCAAAATGTTAACCATCAATATTTTGGATATTAATGGATTAACCGGTCTTTGGGTAATAAAATGAAATTAGATGTTGGCCAAAGAACATATTAATGCTCCCCCTCAAATTAATGAGGGTTAGTTGTAGTGCTTGAGTATGATAGATTTTGAAAGATTTAGAATCTCGTGAGAAATTCTTGAAACATTTTCATACTTTCACACTACAACAAGCCACAAAAGCATGATATTTATAATATTAACATATTTACAAATTAACCAATATGGAAAAGGCCTGAGATAGTACGACCCATTAGATGGATCAGTCCACAAGCCTTTGATGTGCTCCATATGGTCTGCCCCCCACGAATCGTTCGATACTGCGGATCAACCGTCGATGCCTTAACTTCACCTCAATCATCTGGATGGTGTGGTTGGCACTCTTCTTAAATTGGCCTACCCATCTGTACTTTACCTCTGGAAGACCTTGTCTTGAGTTGAGCATCAACAGCTTGTCACGTACATGCTTGAGAGTACCATCGCTGAACTTGTGCAGTTCTGAGAGTCGCATGTATTGCATGACCTCTGCTTCATTCAGGTAAAATATTCCCATCTCTGGCTTAAGTGTACCCATGTATGGTTCCTTATCTTGGTGAAAACGACTCATTGGTGTTGTGTGAGGTCGTTCTAGATGTAGCCTGGATTGGTAACTCTCTACCCCGAGTTGTAAATCTTCAACCCTTTGCTTGATTACAATTCGGCGAGTGAATTGGCGAATGTTGGAGCTTAGGGTAATGACTTCATCGGGGTCTAAGTGAGGGACCTTGCCTTGAACCAAGAGGAGTAGAAAATCTTCAATATCTTCAAGTCGTAGGAATTGAAGATCCCCTTCACTGACACTATAAGTCTTACCGTCTTCTCGTTTGAATCTGATGTCTTTCAAATACGAATATCCGAATATATGGTGGAAGCTAACTCCCTGTATGCTGGAGATTCGATGGGTTGCAATTATAGGTGTACCTTGCTTGGTGTGATTATAGAAGTAATAAGCCGACTTCTTGTTGCCCCGCCAATGAGAGATGCCTAATTCCGCATATTGATCATATTCCTTGACAAGATCTTTGCTCCATAGATCTGAAACTTTATCTTCAATCCAAGGGATATCCTCCAAATTTACTGCTTTGCCCATTGTTAATGATGTAGCATACTTGTTCGTGCCATTTTCTAAGTAGTCAAGATCACGGTTAGTGAAGTATTGCATTGGCAGATTCTTAGCTGCTGCAATAACCGAGGGTGTTAGTAGAAGAAGGATTGGAGCTTGTTCACCTGATGTTGTTGACTTGATTGCTTTCATGAGCTCATTGAAATGATATTATCCCTCAGTTTCGGCAATCTTCATGGAAGCCCAGAAGTTCTTATCTTTGATCGTGGTTTGAAGAATATTTGTATCAATGCTAGGCACTCCATATTTGTCCATCAAGAATCCAGAGAAGTCGATAGGATTATTGAGGAATTGTGTGAGATACGCCTTTTCACTGTCAGAAATTGTACGTACGGTTGCTGCCTGTGTAAGCCATGGTTGTACGAGAACCGTCTCATCAATAGTGAACGTATCAGCAAACTCAGGATCTGGTTGATTTAATTCGTCAATATCCATATCAATGTAGTGCTGAGGTGGAGAGTTATGTATCACAGATGGTATCGGGTCGTCTTCTTGCATAGGTTCGTGTTCTACAGGTGCTGTTGATGGGACATTAGTATGAACCGGTAGAGAAGACGTACCTGTGGCTGTTTCTGTGTGATGCTGAACAGGAGTAGGCGGTGGAGAGTGATGTTCCACAGATGGTGATGGTTCGTCTTCAACCATTGGTTCGTCTTGTACCAGTGGCAGTACAGGATCTTCTTGTGATACACTAGTAAGAACTAGTTCAGATGACTTACCTGTGGTGTTGTCAGTGGTTTCACCATGCTCGTCAGTGGTGATGTTTTCACTCTCATCTTGTTTATCGCCAACTTTTTCTTTTGAACGTGCATCACTTTCTTCCTCTTCCTCATCACCATCCTTGGATTCTACAGATTCTTCTCCATTGGTACCATTACCTTCATCTTTATCACCATCCCCTTGTTCCTTATCCTTACCATTCCCATTACCGTCATCACTGTCAGTATCGTCATCCGTATCACTATCATCATCCTCGTCTTTCCTATCATCCTCATCCTACTCCTCATCCTCATCCTCCTCATCTTCCTCATCGTCCTCATTGTCCTCATCCTCGTCCTCTTCTTCTTCATCTTCATTCTTATTAGAATGTTCTTTCTCCTCCTCATTCTCTTCCTCTTTTTCCTCATCGTCATTTGCAGGCTCCTGACGTTTCCTTTTCTTGGAAGATTGGGGAACTTCAGTGTCTTCTAATGGTGATGTGTTGGAAGCTTCCATTATGACCTTACCAAGAGCTCTTTGTAATTCGTGTTGAGCTTTTGTTATTGGTGACTCACTGTTGGTTAACCGAGTCTCCAAAGTCTGCATTAACTGTAAGTTAGTAAGGCCATTTATGAATAATGCTGGAAGCTCCTGATGTACACATGACCTAACTTCACGCTGAATGATGTTAGTCATGGAATCATTGATGGAATTGAGAAATACAGCATTTTCTTTGTCACGTGCGTCCTTTTCAGCAAGAAACTCTTTGTGTTGCTTCTGAAGTCTTATGACATTTACGAATGTTTCTTGAAGTTTGGAGTCATCACGTTTTTGTGCTCTGTCTGCACGTGAAGTATTAGGAGTTATCCTTCCCTCCAGTGACGCAATCTGTTTTGACTGTGCTTCCAGTTGTTTTTGGAGATGCTGAATGAGTGGATCATTGATTGTGAGAAATGGAGTGGAAGTGGATGGTAGTTGTACTGTTGTTGTTGGTGGAGGAGTTACCGCAAGTTCTAACGGGGTTGTGGATTGGATGGTGGTTGGTACAAGTTGTTCGAGGATAGATGGCGATGTTGGTACAATCACTGGGGCAGTGGTTGGTACAGGAGGATCGACAATCGGTGGAGGCGTCGAGGTAATCACTTGGGTGGTGGTTAGTACAGGTTGATGGGTGACCGGTGGCGGCGTAGGTGTAATAACATGGATGGTGGTTGATACAGATTGATTGAGGACTGGTGGCGGCGTTGGTGTAATTACCTGGGTGGTGGTTGATATAGGTTGAATGGTCTCGATTGTAGGTTCAAGCGGCGGGACGGTTGTTACAACGGTGCTGAAGGCTGGTGGTGGAGGGGTTATTTGTTGTTGGATAGGAAACAACGTCAGATGAGCATCGTCTGCTGCTATCATTGAGGAAGGAGTTGGAAGTGGTTTGCTAAGGTTGACGTCCTTGTACAAAATTGTTTCCATATCTTCTCCACCTTCTAAATTTTGGTCTTCAAAATCATAGTTGAAATAATCATCTACGTTGTCATCATCTTGGTTTGTTGGGTCTGTGATTTCTTCCTCGAGTCTGAGATCTTGTTCTTCTTCATCGTTTGAGTCGTCTGGATCTCCAAAAGCTTCTAGTGCTAACTCTGCGGGAGTTTTTGTTCTAGAACCACTACCGGTTTTCTGTGCCTCCATCCTACTTAACTTTCGTGTTATTCACATCTGTTTTTCTTCAGACATTTGTACTGAAGGATCTTGTTCATCTTCATCTTCATCACGTAGTTGCTCTTTCCCTTTAGCTTTACCTTTGGTTTGGGGTGAGGAAGTCTTTTGGCGTTTGACAACAGTCTTTTTCCTTTTACCTTTTTGCTTTTCGGATGGATCTTCATGTGCTCTTTTAAACTGTGCGTCAATATCCAAGAGCATTTGTTTATAAGGTCTACTGTCCTTGATCCCATCATTGAGCATTGTGTCTGGCACTAAAGCTGGACGCAGTTTGTACTTGGTGTAATAACCGTCTTCAGTCATTTGATCCAACACATAATAATCGGCTGATGTATGGTAGAAGAAATTTCCACGCTTGTTTATGGTTGGAATACTGTCCATGAAGTGTTTGATGATGACTTTGGTAAACCGTGGAAATGGAAGATGCAGCGACTTTTTCTTGGTGCTTGTAAATTGATTGTAGAATTCTTCCCAAAGATGTAGGGCGTAGTCCACTTTAGATGCAGTGTAGAGACCCCAAAATGTATGAGCCTGAGGGGGTCTCATTGTATCAGCTCCACGAGCCTTTGAGGTGCAGCACTTTACGATAATAGTGAATATCGCTTTCCATGGTTGCCCTATTTTGGAAGTATGAAACTGAGATAAGGTATTAATTTGTCCTTCATAGTTCAAATCGCGAATAACTTGAAGCACTGATGCTGCATTTGGATTAGGGACATACTTTTCACCGGTAGCTAACCTAGGTAACTTGAACAGATGCCTGAATAGAGATAAGTTAAGGGTGAATTCCTGCTTATTGATCTGGAATGTAATCACCCTCTTAGATAGTTGTGATCCCGGGGATAATGATGCGGTGACCCAAAATTCTTGCATATAAATTTCGGGAACCGATGCAGTGATTCTAAGGACATGCTTTAATGGTGACATGTCGAGGATATCTGTGGCTACTTTGAAAGCAGCATAGTTAGGATCAAAATCCTCTCTCAGACGGAAGTTGTTCTTTGCATTTGGGAGTTGATCAGTAATAGGAACTAGTTGGATGTCTTGTTGTTGTTGTGTTTCTATGAGTGCCATGGTTCCTGTTTAATAACATATAAGCACAATTTGATATATACAAGCATATTCATCAAATTATCTATGGAAGAAACCAAAGCATGTGATTTATCCACAGAAGTTATCACATAAAACATAGTACTTAACAACACCCAACAAGACGCAAAACACCTATAGCCATCTTAATATCCAACTATAAGTTCCATCGGAATGTCTAAAAAGGTTCCATCTTACTATTGAATGCCATCGTAAAAGCCAACTAGGGGTCCATCACAATGTCTAGTATAAGTTCCATTGTAAAAAATAAACTCTCAAGAGCTTCTATCGCAATGACTAAACAACCATCGTATTGTCTGTCACAATCTAGCATCGTACTATGCATCACAAAGACCATCGCAATACACATCGTAACATCTCATCAGAATGATCGTCGCAATGTTGCATTGCAATACCCATCGCAATGAGGCATCGTAATACACATCACAACATGTCATCGTAATGAACGTCGCAATGTAGCATCGCAATACCCATCTCAATGAGGCATCACAATACTCATAGCAACATGTCATAGGAATGACCGTCGCAATGTAGTATCGCAATCCCCATCGCAATGACCATCGCAATGAGGCATCGCAATACTCATCGCAACATGTCATAGGAATGACCGTCGCAATGTAGTATCGCAATCCCCCATCGCAATGATCATCTCAATTGGGTGTGAAAACCAATGTAATGCTGGGGATACGATTTTTAGGCACGAGACTAAACCTTAAGCTTATCCAGGCGAAATCTAAGCAAATCGAGATCAGATAAACAACAATCCGTTACGTTCTTACAACATACGAGCATAAATCCACCTAAAATCTTAATTAGGAGATAAGTATGATGTAACGAGATCCAGGACATGAGACAGTTAAATGAGATAGACAATATGTGAATAATACCTAGATCAATAACCTCAGAAGATTATCACATCAAAAAAATTGAATTGATGTGCAATGTTATCAATGGCGGCAGTGTGTGTAATCGGACGGGAGAGAAAACAAAAAATGGTGAAAGGGTTTGACTAAAGTCACACTAGTTAACCAATTTTTTCCAAAGTTGCAAAGTAGTCCCCCCAATTTTGAAACCTTTAATAAAACTAGTGATAAGACTAGTTAACAACACACAATCCCGATTTCTTGTGAGTTGCAAGCACAAACATGCCAATAAGATCTAAGGCCACGTCAAAAAAATCCATATAAGGCACACATTGCACAAAAAGAACATAAGGTAAGATGATAGACAAGATATGTGAAGACCAAATCATGTTCAAGATGATTTGATATTTGCTCCCCCTCAATAGGTGACCCATTTTCTATTTAAATAGCTGTAGTCATTGCATTTAATGGGACAAATATCTAAGAAGACCTTTTCTGTTTAATGATTTTCTGAAATGATTCTAGGGGCAATAAGATTTCTCTTATTTTAACAAAATAAGTGCACTGAAACGTACAGTAATTTGTGTTAGACCAAGTTATAAAGTAAACTTAGTCCCTTACAAGGTTTTAAAGTAAACCTTGCCCGAGAAAATTAATTCCCGTTGTGAGCCAACGTTTTCATAAGAAATACGTGACTTGAATGCGAAAAGCGGGTTGCAGTCTGAAAAAACTACAAGCCATAATGGGCATGTTTTAAAACTTGTACAACTTTTATACGGACTCTATTTATGGCGCCGTGTCAATATTAATCGACATTTCTAAAACCGTAAATATTACCGTACTAAAAGACATGCCCGATTTGAAAATAAAAAATATTATTGGATTTTCTTGATTTTATATTTTTTATGGATTTTCTATGTTTTATATTTTTTATGGTTTTTTTCTATGTTTTATATTTTTGTAATTTTCTTTTGTTGGTTAAAATATATACGATAATATACAAGATCACGATTAAAGGATACTCGAGAATAGTTTACCACTACTGTTCTTCAGATTCTTCTACCAACTCCTTAAGTGTCGCTGGTGAGAATGATTTCATGCCTAGCTTTTCGATCAAAAACTCGATACGTCCTCGATCTAAGGCCTTTGTGAATATATCTGCCAGCTGATACTCAGTGTTGACGAAGTACAGTTCGATCACTCCATTTTCCACTTGCTCCTTGATGAAGTGGTAGCGGATGTCAATGTGCTTTGCTCGAGAATGTTGAACGTAGTTGCAGCACAGAGAGATTGCACTTTTGTTATCACAGTACATCGGGATTTTGTTGAATCCAAGACCGTAGTCAGTCAATTGTGATCTCATCCAAAGAACTTGAGCACAACAACCAGACATAGCAATGTATTCAGCCTCCGTACTTGATATCGCAGCGCTTTTCTGCCTTTTTGATGCCCAACTAACAAGTCTATCTCCAAGAAGTTGCACACTGCCAGAAGTGTTACGTCTGGTATCTTGACACCCGACATAATCCGCATCTGCATATGAAATTAATGCAATAGAGGAATCCTTCGGATACCACAGACCACGATGAAGTGTTCCTTTTAGATACCGAAAGATCCTTTTCACAACATGTAAGTGCTTTTCGGTAGGCCGAGCCTGATACCGGGCACACATGCCTAAAGTAAATTGCAAATCAGGCCTGATAGCAGTCAGATAGAGAAGGGTGCCGATCATTCCACGGTAAAGTTTAGGATCGACAACTATCCCTTCCTTATCTTCATCTAACTTGGATCTCTCCACCATTGGAGTATCCACGGGGTCACAGTTTTCAAAATGATATTTCTTTAATGATTCAAGAGCAAATTTGGATTGATTAATGAAGATGCCTCTGGGATTCTGAGAAATTTGCAACCCTAAGAAAAATGAAAATTTTCCCATCATCGACATCTTAAAGCGTGTGGACATAATTTTCTCAAAACGGTCAGACAAACATTGATTAGTAGCAGCAAATATTATATCATCAACATAAATTTGTACTAGTATCATGTCGTTGTCCTCTTTGAGAATGAATAATGTTGGGTCCACTTTGCCTTTGGAGAAGCCTTTGGAGATGAGATACGACGATAAGAGATCGTACCACGTGCGTGGAGCTTGTTTCAACCCGTAAAGAGCCTTCTTGAGCTTGTACATGTGATTAGGATACTCTGAATTGACGAATCCATTCGGCTGGCTTACATAGACATCTTCCCTTATTTCACCATTGAGAAATGCCGTCTTAACATCCATTTGGTAGACGATCATATTCATGTGAGCAGAATAAGCGAGGAATAGTCTAATTGCCTCCAATCGTGCAACAGGAGCAAAGGATTATTCAAAATCAATACCCAAAGCTTGTTTGTAACCTCTAGAAACCAATCTAGCTTTGTTTTTCAGCACACTACCTAACTCATCGAGTTTAACCTTGTATACCCACAACAATGTCAAGATTTCAACGTTGCTGGGTAACGGAACTAATTCCCACACTTCAAGACGTTGAAATTCATTAAGTTCCTCTTGCATGGCTTCAATCCATGATGATTTGGTCATGGCTTGTTGCCAGTTTTTAGGTTCAGTGTCTGAAAGAAATGCATCAAAATAGCAATATAATGCATGTTCTTGGAGTTGATGGCGTGTTAAGACTGGTCGATCGATGTCACCAATAATATTGCGGATTAGGTGATCCTTTGTCCATTTAGTGTTGTGAGTTTCAATCCATGGTGGTCGAAAGTGAACGATTGCAGGAGCTTCCTCTGAGGTAGACGCACCGGTAGGGTCTTCAGGTATATGTGAACCAAAGAAGGGAAGCTCTTGTAAGTGAGCATATTCTAAATCGTGATCATAGAGATCCTCTTCAACATCATTAGGAACGAGTGGGGGTGAAGATTCAGGTGTTGTTTGTGAATTGGTGGGGGATGGGACATCTGGTTCAAGAGTAACAGTAGATGCCTCGGATAGATTTCCATTATTTTGAGCAACAACTTCGAGAATCGGAGCTACTGCTACAGGTGCTGGAGAATCATTACTCGGTGGATCAAAGAATTCATCAAACATAGGTTGAAATAACTTATCCCACTCGGACCTTGTTGGTGGTATAAATGATGGAGAAGTAGGATTGTTGGGAGTTAATCCGGAACTGATTGTACCGGTTCCCATCTCGTGTAATGCGGGTTCAGAGCTGTGTTGCTCAGAAGCCATCGCTGTCAGTTCATCAAAATCGGCATCCAAATTTTCTACTATCTTGCCAAGACGACAGTTATAAATCCGGTAAGCTTTCTTTGCAGGCGAGTAACCAATGAAAATTCCAATATCGGCCTTCGGTTGAAGTTTTCCCAGATTTTCACTATTTGTATTTGGATAACAAAGTGCACCAAACACATGAAGAAATGAAATATCGGGTTTGTGTCCATGAAGTAGCTCATATGGAGTTTTACCATGGCGTTTACGGATGATGGAGCGGTTTTGGGTATAACATGCAGTTGCCACTGCTTCAGCCCATAAGAATAAAGGAGCATTCACATAAATCAACATAGTTCGAGCAGCTTCCATAAGTGTACGGTTACGTCTTTCCACGACACCGTTTTGTTGTAGAGTGCGGGCAACAGAAGTTTCATGTGAAATACCTACCTTTTCATAATAGTCTCGTAGAGTTTGATTAACAAACTCAGTTCCATTATCAGTACGAATGCGGCGAACAGTAGCATTAAGACGAACTTGGATCATCTTTAAGAAAGTAATGATATACTCCGGTGCTTTATCCTTAGATGCTAAAAATTTTACCCATGTAAACCTTGAGAAATCATCTACTATGACGAGGATGTATTTTCTACCACTCACACTAGCCGTACGCATTGGCCCGCAAAGATCCATGTGCAAAAGTTACAGTGGTTCTTGGTTGGTGTCTTCTGCTTTAGGTTTGTAAGATTTCTTGGTGCTTTTCCCCAAATAACACGCGGAACATAAATGATCCTTGTCGAACTTAAGTTTTGGAAGACCACGAACAAGTTCGTTTTTAGCCAAATGGTTAATAGCATCAAAGTTAAGATGAGATAACCGTCGATGCCACAACCATGACTTGGTCTTTGATGCTTTGGAGAGCAGGCAAACAGGAGAGGCGGCCATCATGTTTTGAATAGACAATGTATAGAGATTATCCCCTCGAGAACCCTTTAACAAATCATTTCCTGCAAGATCGCGAATGAAGCAAGTATGTTGTCGAAAGGCAACTTCAAGGTTTGAATCGTAAAATTGTCCTACTGAGAATAGATTGTGACCAAGTCCCTCCACATAATAAACCCTTGAAATCGTAACATTCCCAATTTGGTATTCACCATAACCCATAATCTTTGCAATATGGTCGTTGCCGAATTTAACCGTTCCTAGAAACTTGCTGACGAAATTTCTGAGCATCGAGCGGTCTCCAGTCATATGTTTGGAGCACCCCGAGTCCAAATACCAAAGAATAATTTGGACGACCTGAAAATATTACCAAACACAGACGATGTATCGGATTCTAATTGTTCCTCTGAGTTAGCAGGTACAGATATAATTATCTTAGATTTGCTATCAGACGAAACTTTAGGCTTCCAGATTTTCTTACTAGTGGTTGGCTTAGATTCTAGTTGTCTAGTATTCTGAGGTACTTTTTGACTGGGGACATTACCACTGGTAGGCACAATAGTGGGGGCAGACCTAGTTAAAGGGCGCTTTTTCCATTTCTTAGTGCTAGTGTTCCTATTTAAAGGACGCTTAGACCTAACTTCCGTGGATGTGATCCTAGTTAAAGGGCACTTAGTTCCATTAGCAGTGAAGGTCTTACCAGTGGGTTTCCATTGCCAACCAACTTGGGTGAATTTCTTCCCCGTTGGAATCCATTCAAGATTGTTCTTAATAGCATACATTTCATTCACGTGATCAACAAGGCATAAATCATGACGCTGAGAAAACATGCATTCATTACAATTCCAACATTTCGCATTAGAATTCACATTTTGCTTAGGTTTCCACTCATAAAGAGAACCTTTTGTCTTAGCTACATGATTCTTTTTATTTAAAACTGAAATAACATTCCTAGGGTGCACTTCTACTTTCTGCTTCTCAGTCCTATTAGTGGAAGGCTTAATCCTATCTTTCTTGTCTTGAGATCCTTTAGCCTTAGTGGACACAGTTAGTCCTGTAGAAGCCAAGGGAACATTAGTTATAGATTTTGACTTAGCCTTGATGGGTGTGTTTAAAACAGGCTTAGCTCCTGGGGTCTTATTGAATGGAGTAATGGCAATGGTGGTTTGTTGTTTAGATGGTACAGATATCGGTTGCCCAATGTACTCTAAGTATGCTAAACAGTCCTGAACGCGATCCACATATAATAAAAGCTCATATACACTATGACTTGTGGGATCACGTTCACGCATTTCATCAACAATCTCTCTAGCTAGATCAGCATGTTCTAAGGCATTTTTCATATATGTGGCAAACTTAGTGGGACTTTTCCTAAATTTTGGATCCTGATATAGCACACGTGGGTTGGGTTTGGGAGCACTAGAGGTCGAGGCGGAGACAGTAGCTGGATTATCAACACTTTCTCGTCCTTTGAGTTGAAGTGTCTCCTTTAATTCTGCTATAACCATGTTTTTGTCTATGAGCTGAATTTTTAGGTCAGAGGATTCCTCACATTTCCTGTTCAGTTTGTCAATTAATGACCTTTGTTCTGTCGCATTAAAAGCGAGGCGTTCTTCTATTGAACCAGAATTTTGTGAGTCACCCTGCCTTACTTGTTCACGCTCTCCTAGCATAGAATTAATTCTATTTTCTAGGACATGATTCTTAGTCTCTGCAACCTCTAGTTCCGTTTTTGTTTCTAGTAATTCTCTCTTAATTCTCATCATCTCTTCCTCTAAATCCTGAACCATCTGAATCATCTTGTCACTTGTCTCAACGGAGTTTCCACAATCATTTAGTTTTGAAAGAGTCTCATTTTTAGATTGATTTTCAATTTCAAGAGATATAGAATGTTGTTGAAGCTCATTAAAACTTTTTGAGAGTGTATTATACGAATCTTAAAGCTTTAAAAATTCAGCGTTGGATTCATGACAAGAATGATTATCTACAGTATTCACATGTTCAACCGTATTCACAGATTCATGCACATCATCACAAATATGCATAGTAGAAATTTCATGAGTATATTTAACAGTAACAACTTGCATCACTTCGAGAGACACCATATGTTCTAAAAATCGGTCATATTCGAATAAAATCTTTTCCTTTTCAATTAAATGTTGTTCATAAGCATCATCCATTTTATTGAAAACTTTTTGAACTTTACCAATTTCAAAACTTAGATTGCACGCTAGATCATAGACTCCTTGTTTAATATGGTCCACAAACGGAACGATCTCTTTCTCAAACACCGTTTTCATGTGTTCGAATGCCCATTCTCCAGCGGTTTGAGCCGTTGAAGTCGTACATTCCAGGATGACCTTACAAACTCGGTAAGGTATTGCCCAATCTCTTCCAAGCTGAGCTTTACCGTACTAACCGGTGGAAGATTCTTAGGAATTTCATTCGGTTGGTCCGAGTTAATGAGTGTAGGAATTAGACTAAGGCATTCTCTAGTAGGCATGAAAGTGGATGTTTGGATAGTTCTCTTTTGCATATTAAATCGAATTCTAAGATCTATTGTAGCATTTTTTGCATTCATTTGAGCATAATCATATTCAGGATATGTAGGAAGTAATTTTAACCGTTTCTCTTCATATGGTGTCATACTCTCAGAATCATTCAAGAACACAATCGGATATAATACCAATCCTAACTTGGTTGCATCATAAAGTCGTGGGTTGTGGTGAAGCGCTTGCTTTGCATACCCCGGGTTAGGTGGTAGGTCTATTAGACGCGATAGATTGAACTCTTTAAATGATGCATGAAACAAGTGTACTAGATGTGAAGCAGCATATTGTTTTAAAAGCTTAATTTCCGTTTCTTTTATTCTTTCAGACGTCTTAATTTCCATTTTAATCTGTTTGGACTCAAGAATTTCAAAATCCGTTTGAAGCTGTTGAAAATTAGTAACGACTGACTCTTTTTCTTTAAGTTCATTCGAAAGATTTGCTCTTAAACTCTCAATTTCTAGCAGATTGTCCATTTGAACTTTCCTAAACCTATCAAATTCAGGACTGGTTAAGGTAGTGGACACAAGAGTCATTTCTAAGGTTTGAACCTTTTCCTTATGCAAAGCAAGCTCGGCAGATAAAGTCTGATTAACATTAAGGGTTTCAAGGACTGCGTTATTCATTTGGCTAAGCAAAGATGCAGGGACCATAACCAAATCAGGTTGAGCAGACGAATTGGTAGTCGTAAAAGCTCCCGGTTGTGGTTCAATCAAAGTCTGAGGACTTTCATTGATATTGCTATCATTGTTTGTCTCGTCGATTGAGTTACTAACCACCGGAGGCTGTTCCGAATACTCAGACATTTGCTCAACTTGATAAGGTATAATACTAGTATCTGTAGCAGTATGTGGTACCTCAGAAATTGTATCAGCTCCATATAGTGAAAGGTTTGCCATGAGAGCTGCTTTGGCGGTGTTAAGATCATCACAATCAGAGTCGTATGCATCCAAGTCATCACATTGATATGCAGCATTGTTGGTGATGACTGTTGTGATACCGTTAGTTTCCGCTACTCCCGGATCTGCAAGGAATGCCAATTCTTCTTCATCAAGCTCACGACCTTGGGCTTGAGCATTCACCAGGTAGATCTTCTCCTGAAACCATGTGCCGTCCCTTTTCCTCTTAGGCTGCTTGCACTCTCGGGCCATGTGCCCTTCCCCTTTGCAGTTGTAGCAAATAACCACCTTCATTTTACCAGTGTTGTTTGCTCTTGTAGCAGTAGTATTGGATGAACGTGCACCAGCAGTAAACGAATTAGATCTCCCTTGAAGTGGTTGCACCATGACTCTTCCGTCCTGAATTGTTGCCTGTTGTCGAGAGTTAGACGAATTCCTTAACTGATTGTTAGTTGTTGTTGGACCTCTGTAACCTCGTTTGTTCAATGTTTGACTTAAATAAGCAGACATCTGAGCAAGGATATCAGTAGGGCTATCTCCTTGTCTAAATTCAGGAACAGCGATGTCATCTTCACCGCAGAATGCTGGTGCTGCTTGAGCTACAATCTGATTGGATGGAGCACTAACTTGTTGTGAGTAATGAGGTTGATGAGCCTCAAGTTGTGGATAGGTACCATCAAGGTTTGTTGGAGGTTGATACAGTGAATACTGGTGTGAAGCATAAGGTAATGGATGTGAATCTCCTTGTGATGATGATGTTGCTGGTTGGTGATAAGATGTTGGTGGCGGTGGCAGAATCGAGTACTGTGGGAAGCTTGGTGTTTGATACACAGGTTGATATGAAGATTTGTGTCCTAAAGCAAGCTGAGAGTTGTGGTATGACAGTGTAGGATGGTTTGCCAATAATGCCATTGGTTCATGATAAGATCCCTGAGAGATTCGGTTTTGGATCACATGCTTCTCGTGTTGTTGTAAGAAAGCATAGAGTTGATCTAAATTAGACTTGTGTAAATCGCGAATCATCTTGACATCAATGACATATTGACTCCATTCAGGGGGTAATGTGTTAAAAAACTTGGTGTTTAATTGAAACTGTTTAATCCTTAGGTTTTAGACGTTCATGTCATTCATCAAAGTGGTAAAACGCCAGTAAAAATCATGAAGAGTCTGTCCTGGAATGTATTTGAACCTATCAAACAAATCATACAGTTGACACTCTCGTTCTTGCTTAGTGAGAGATGTCCCTTGTAACAACACCGCAAGTCGATCCCAAAATTTCTTTGCCACCGTGTGTTCACTTACCATTCGAAAGATATCGGGTGGAAGGGCTTGAAGAATTGTCTGAACAGCCCTTTCATCGGCATCTGCAATGATTTTGTTGGCATCGGTTAACTCATGATACTCCCTTGGCCTTGTCACATTGTTGACGGTAACCTCTCCCCAATCGAATGGACCTTTATCAAATGATTGAAGCATAAGTCGACCATTTTGTTTGCCCATGATATACGTTCTCATACGACCTTGCCATGCTTCAAACAAATCTTTGATGAGCAAGGGTGGGCGAGTATCGGTACCCGAAATGATCGAGATATCGGTAAGTGAAGTCATGGTTGGCATATATGAATGTGAATTCATTTTATGATCCCTTGAAAAAAAAGATTATCACATATGATCGAGCAATGAAATAAGGTTAAGTGTTTTAAAGTTGTTGAAACAAGTATGTTGTTATCTTGATGTTTTGTGTTTTTGTGAAAATTTTAGTCTTGAAAAAAATCCTCTAAATGACTCCAATCGTAATATCTGATCGCAATATCCAATCGCAATATCTAATCACAATAAGAATCACAATCCCTATCGGAATATCCAATCGCAATCCCTAAATGTCTCCAGTCGCAATATCCAATCGTAATTCCAATCTGAATATGGATCGCAATCACCAATCGCAATAACGTCCAATCGTAATCTCAATCGGAATGTGTATCGCAATCACCAATCGCAATAACTTCCAATCGTAATCCCAATCGGAATGTGTATCGCAATCTTTAGTCGCAATAATATCCAATCGTAATCCCAATCTGAATGTGGATCGCAATGTAAAACCCTTTTCCTTTGCGATGGTTCCAATCGCAATAACTGGCTGTTCCGAGATTTTAGCTAAAAGAATGAGATTTTTGACAAGAAATCCGTGATTTTAACCAATCCAAAGTACCCAAATCTCTACCACAACTATGTAGATGATATATGGAACACTTGGACTCACAAAAAACAAAAAATTTTAATCTTGGGTAAAGATCAATTAATAAACGCAAGAACAAACTAATAGAAGTATGAACAACACAAAACCAACCTTTATTTCGTCCCAAGCTCTTGATACCAATTGTAGAACAATGATAATCTTTATGAATCAAGAGGGTTGATGTTTTTCTAGAGAGAGATACTTAGAGAGAGAAGTGAAAGAAACTTGTATTATGAAAAGTAAGAAATGAACAACCAACACCTCTTTCCATGGTGGAAAGAGGTTTAAATACCCAAGTCCTTAATGGACTTGGGCCTCCGGCCCATGAACATGCTCATGGGTCGGGCTATTTAATAAATGAAACTAAACACTACTACGAGCCTATAACTACATTGTTGGAGTGACCGAGACTTTCTATATACGTAAAACGTATTTCCAACACTGACAGAAGTCAACAGAAGTCAAACGCTGTTGGAAATATCTAGGGGTGTAAACGATCAGAGCCGAGTCGAGTTTTGGCCTAAACGAGCCATGCTTGTTTATTAACTGACTGGCTCGAGCTCGGCTCGAGCTCGAATAAAATTTTATAATCTGGCTCGAGCTCGAACTCGAATGTTTTTTTGTTGTTCGAGCTCGAGCTCGAAGCTCGTTTACCATTTTTAACTTTTCTTTAGACTAACTTCTATTATAACATATATAGTTTGATAGAATCGTTTATTAACTCAAGCTCGAGCTCAAAAGCTCGTTTATGATTATTAAAATGATTCTAATACTTAATGAGTAAGCTAAGGTGTATGTAACTTATATACTTATAGATTTATCATTAAGCTCGAATAGCTCGTTCGGCTCGTTAAGCTCGAATAGCTTGTTCGGATCGTTAAGCTCACTCGGCTCGAGACAATTAAACGAGTTTTCTAACAAGCTGAGCTTAATATTATTTTTCAAAGCTCGGCTCACCGAATTAAACGAACACTAATATTTGTTTGAGATCGACTCGAGCTCGAGAGTATTAAGTTTGAACTCGAGTTAAACGAGCTCGAGCTCGAGTAGCTCGTTAAAAGATCGACTCATTTACACCCCTAGAAATATCTATTTAGGTTAAATGTTCAGAATATTATTTATTAATATTCCGTATTAGTTTATTTAAATAGAAGATAAACATGTTTTATTTGATCTTATCTCTTGTAAAACCCTAATCCTTACACTATAAAAGGAAGCAAGGGTTATTAGGTTTTTCATATCTTTCATTCACAATGTAAACCTAAAGCGTGTGTCGACTAGGTGTGGGATTCAATGTATACACACCTTGTGATTGTTTGTTATTAATATAATGAGCAATCCAATTGTTAGTAATTCTGTGTTTTGTGCCCAAACACCTTGTTTCATAGTTATTGTTCTTTTCCGCTTTGATTGTAAATCATATGAACAATGACTATGCCTAGTAGCTAAAAGATTCGAGGAAACCTAGGTTTCCATAACAAGAAGGCTGATCTTGCTTTCTTTGACATGGCTATTACCTTGGTGAGTTATTAAAAGAGTTTTCTAAATTAATTTTGTCGTTTTACACATGAAAACTATTTCATATTCTTTCTTGAGAAAAGTATTATAAATCACCATTTTGGCTTCATTATTTTTAGCAATAATATTTTTAAGTTCAACATTTTGTTAATCAAGTGGAACAACTTCTTCCTTTAAGTTATCGGAATTTGTTGAATCAGAGGAAAATCACGATGGGTAATGTAGCACCCTATTTTGATAAATGGAATATCACTGGATAATTATGGCATGTCATCAAAGCATACAAGGTAAATGTCTAAAACATTAAATGACCATAAAAGAATCCAGAAACAAACATCGGATCCACATAAGCTCCACACACGAAATGCATAAGTATAGAATGTAAGGAAAGGACTAAACAATGTCCAACAAAGCAAAAGTATGTAAATGCATTAAAGAATGAAAGAAAGCTGGCGCCTCATTCCATGCACGTACTCTTGGATTCCTAGCTTTGCCCTTTAGTACCTACCGAATTGGGACATGGAGAGAGAAATACGGCTGAGCAATACGCTCAGTGTGCGGATATATAACATAGAATGTAAAGCATAACCATAAGCAAATACTGAAGTGAAATGAATAACATAGCTGTAGAATAAATGTATGTCCTGGAAAACCAGGTTTAAGTTCATAAAACTGGTTTATATTTCTCAAAAGACTTATGTTTAGCTTATCTTGAAAATCTGTATTTTAAATATGCCGAGAGCCCATATAGGTTATGTTATATCCACGTGCATGAATACTTAGAGGGGTGACCTCGTGATGCAATTAGAGGGACTGCCTCTAGTTAATATATAAAATGAGTGGAGGGATCAGCTCTTGTAACGGATGGAAGGCACACACGCAGTTACCATGAAATCATACTACTTTTCCTTAGATGCACCCATTCTCCCCACATGATAATAACAATACTGGCCAAAACTGTAAAGGGACGCTGAGAGCAACCACTCTCACCGCAGAAGAGTCATAACACCGGTGCCTCTAGTGCTATGGTTATAGAACCCCCATAACTAGGTGAAACTGGCATGCATGTATATAGCTCAGGCAATCTAAAATAATCATACATATACTGATGTGTTTAAGACACTTAAACTACTGGAAAAACAGCTGGCTGTAAACGGGGAATCCTAATATAGGAAGAAAGATGTCCTTACTGAAGGACAGAATATCCGTACCTTATGTCCATTAAATGAAGACGAAAACGAACGTAGATGATAGTTGTAAATTCACACTCGTTTAGGAAAAAGAGCGTAATTAGGGTAAGCACGACGGTTTAGGAAAACCGTGCACAAATGACCCTTGATGGTGTGGGATCGTTCTCAAGGAGGCTAGTGTGTTGTGTAAAGAGATGATTAAATTTGTGATTATGATTATGAGAAAAGAAAAGAGAAAAGGAAGACGGTTACGATTAAAATTAAACTAAGACGAAAGTCGTGAACGTAAAACCGTAAAAAGTGACGAAATTTAAAAATCACCCTAAAAATTCCTTGAAATTTGCAATAAATCCAAAAAAATGTAATTAGAGTTTACAAAAAATCAAAAATCACTCAAACCTTTTATTTAATTAAATAACAATTTTTTAATGCTAATTAAAGCCCAAAATCAATTTAATTAACAAAAAGCCCAAAATGAGATTTTTCAATTTGTAAAGCTCTAAAATAACTTAATTAAACTAAAAACTATTTTTGAAAAATTTGAAATTAATTAAAACTATTTAAAAATGATTAAAAACTATTAAAATATTAAAATAATTCTAAAAATTAATTAAATGACAAGAAAATTAATCTAAAAGTTTTAAAAATCCTAACTTAACGTATTTAACCTAAGAAAAACGAAATAGTTGCAAAAATATTAAAAACTAATTTTAATAATAAGATAATAATAAAATATTAACCAAAATTCAAAATTTATAAAAATTATAAAAACTTGCAAACTAGTTTAGTTTAACCTAATTTAAACCTAAATGAACTTGAAATGACAAAATTACCCCTAATAGGCCTCCAAATGGGCCAATTAGCAAAACAGACCCCTTAATAGGCTCAAATTGGCCCAATAAGAAAAATGTTCACAAAATTGGCCCAAAACTTCCAGTGAAGCTAAAAATTCATTTTTAAACACAAAATTCCAAAGGCCCGAAAGCTGAAAATGAGCTTATCACAGCTTATTTCAAAACAACTTATTCTTAATGGGCTTTTTGGCCCATTAAGCTATAAGCCAATGCCATAAGCTTTAATTTCACACACGTCCTTCTCTTGACCTCAATAAGCGTTTTGTAAAAATAATTTTTGAATAAGCCCAAGAAATAAGCCTGAAATAAGCAAAAGCTCTCTACACAAAACGACAAAATAGTCGTTTTCGAGTTCTAGGCAGTTTCAAGTGCTGATTCTTTTTGCAAGATGTTTCAAATCACTTAACTAAGCTTAATAATCAAAAAGATTTCAAAAAATCACAATGAATAAGCTGGAAAAAGCAAATAAGCACTTATGTAAAAGTCAACTAAGTTGGTTTTCTAGTCAAACCTAAAAGTTAAAGTCTCAAATGCTCCAGAATAGTCAAATGGGTTTATTAAGGAATATTGATTACAAAAACAATGTTGTTGAAAGTCTAAATAAGCTATTATAGCTTATTGATAAGCTGTTTGAAAATTAACACTAGCAGTGGCTAGTTTTGGGTGTCCAGCAGTGGGAAAAGTTTCCACTGCTTGAGTTAATTGACTTTTTGTCTTTTGTGGACTTTTATTGGAATCAATGAATAAACAAGGCACCCTTATAAACAGTGGGTTATAAGGAGTCAATATCAACAAAGAAAACACAATTTCACCAAGCCAATTGATATAGTTAAATCAAAACAGCATCAGACATTGCCTAGATATAAAAAATTAGCAGTTTTGAACAAATAAGCAGATTAAGCAAGAATAAGCCAACCAAATTGAACCAAATGCATACACAAGCTATAATAAACTCAAATAAGCATAAATAAACTTGTTTCATACACTGGTTTAAAGTTTAGACCAAGATTCAAGCCTATGAATGTTACTAATGAACAAGTAATGAACACAAAAATTGCTTTGCTGATATACTTGACCACAAACCCAATTTCAAACCCTCAAATCTTTCAAACAGGTTACACAAACTTTGTTTAAACACCTTTTAACCCTAAACATGCATACACACTAAGTGTTCCCAAGATTTCAAGTCAAAATATGCAAAAACAAGCAACTTATGGCACAATTCAGATTTGATGTTTAAAAGCTCAAGTATTGCAGATAATAGCACTCAACCAAGTCAACATCAGATAATAGCACTTAACAACCTGAAACACTAACTCAAACTCAAATTATACCCTTATAGCAGTAGACCCAAACACCCATTTCACTTTTTAAATCCAATATTTAACAAATCAAATGTGATTTCAGGTTACACAAAGCTCAATCAAGCATCAAAACAACATAATCATGCAGTAAGAACAAGATTTAAGCCATAAAAACACCACATACAATATCAGAATAACAAAGTCACTTATAACCACTTTTCAAACAGATTTTTGGAAAGAAGGCTCAAACCTCATGAATGTACATCCACACTCACAAATTTTAGAGCTTATGTGCCTAGCTTAACAAGGCACAAGCTTCCAACAAGCTGCTAAGAAAAACAAGGTTAGAACAAGCAGAATATATAAAGAACAAAAATGAAAAATGAAACAAGATCTTTTCAAGCTTTGTACCCACTCTTTGAATATACCCAAACCAAGAAATCACCTCACCTTGATAATCTTCTTATCAGGGTGATGTGATGAATCTTAGCCCAAAAATTTCAAAGGTTTGAACCAAAGAACTTAGAAAAAATCAGGCTTTGGAAAATCTTGCAATTTCTTGCACAATCTTTGAAAACAAGTTTTGAAACTTCACAATCACAAACTATAACCAATAACAATAAGTAAATCAGAATGGCACTTGGAATTCGTCAAAGATATCAAACACTTTTTCATTACTTGAACAAAGGAGTTACAGATTCTTGACCAAAGGAAAAACCAAGAGCAAAGCTTAATGTAATGAGCCTAATGCCTTATATAGGCTACAAAGAGACTAAAATACTGAATAAAAAACATGAAACCCTAACTATGAAGTTCCAAGAATGCCCTTGCAGTTTGAATATCTCATGAACATGTGAAATCTTCTTGGCTGTTTGTGGAGGTGTAAAGGTATGCCAATTGATCAACGGGTCCAAAATGAGCTTATGTTGTAATCTATGTTGTGGCACATTAGATTTCTGGCTGGTTTTGGCTTCTTCCCCAAAAAACGTGTGACCTTTGTGGTGATGTGGCAAAGGGATTAGCGGTTGGGTTATGTTTAGTATCACCTTAATCATAAAACTGGACAAGATTATGGGTTAATTTTGGCTTAAACACAAATACCCAATTTGTGTTCATGTTGTGAATAGTGGGTGTTTAATCCATTTTTGTTTTTGAAAACATGTTAACCGCGTGTTTTAAACTAAATAATATAATTATTTAAAACCGGTTATAAGTGGATTAGTGACATGGCACAAGGGTGAGGTGTGATTGGCTGAATGGAGATAGTGGGGCACGTGCCATGGTGTCACTGGTCTAGGTTTCTTTCTTGTCTTGGCAATTATCACCCCTCTTCTTTCTTTCTCCTTTCATTTCAGTTTTAATAAGCAAAAATTGAATTTCCCTTTTATAAGCAAGTTTTGTTTTTCATACTTTTGCCCCAAAAAGTTTTGCAAAGTATTTTCAAGGGTATTTCTTACCATTTGATGATATTTGAAGGGTGATTCTTGTAATATCTTCAATCTTCAAGGTCTTGACTTCTTTGGTTGACTTTGTGGAGGACTAATATTGACAAGTCTTCATTATTGAGGGTCCATTCTTGCCAATTCTTCAAAGTCGAGGGTTTTTTTTTTGTAATTTTGACAAACTTTAAGGACCAAACTTGTAATTATGAATATACAAGGGTTTAAAGTGTCAATTATTCAATATTGGAGGACCCTTCTTGTACAATCTTCAATTCTTCAAGGGTTTTTCTTAGAAATCAACTTTAGGGCCCGGTTCATTGTGCGGCTTTATTTCCCGTGTTCGTTTTTGCTTGTTTCTTGTGATCTTTTGCCATTTTCTCAATATCAATACCTAAAATACACATTGAACAAATACAAGCATATATTTGGCACATTTTATGATATTTTATGCATTTTAATCCCATTTTGGACGATGAGACTATGTGTAAAAGTAGTCTCATCAGTAGACGATCACTCCGACTTCACAATAGCTACATAATGAAAGGACATGAATAGGAGTCGATCTTACTTATACATACTTGTTATTTGGTTTACTTGACGTGTTCATACTTATTATACTTGTTCTTGTTCTTGTCTTATTGTTTCATGTTTTAACCATGTATTTCTTATAGTTTCATGTGTTTCATGTTATAAGTGTTGTTATACTTGTTAAAACATAATGAGTAACTTTCTAAAACAACAGGTTTCTATATATAGTAACTTTCCAAAAATAGCAGGTTTCCATATATAGTAACTTTTCAAAAATAGCAAGTTTCCTTAAATAGTAAGTTTTTAAAAATAGAAAGTTTCCATAATTAGTAAGTTTCCAAAGATAGAAAGTTTCCATATTTAGCATGTTTCTATAAATAGTATGTTACCATAAATAACGTATTACCATAAATAGCATGTTACCAAATTTAGTATATTACCATAAATATCATATTACCATATTTATCATCTTGCCATAAATAATATACTTCCATAAATAGTCATGTTTATATATTTTTGATTATATGCTTATTTTATGTCATGTATTATTATATCATAAAGTTTAATAATTAATTAATACTTAGCTTATTATCATTAATTAATAATATCATGTCATGTTATTATTAATTAATAATATTACATAATGCATGTTATTAAACTTTACCATAAAAGATATTAATTTATTTAACCTAAGTTTTAATTAATTAAATCCATCTTCATGAATAATTAAATAATTAATTTTTATAGCCTAAGTTTACTTAAATAAATATACATACATATTTTACCATGGTTTTATTTAAATAAACATAACATAAGTTTTAATTCAATTAAACCAAAATTAATTAATAATTAAATTAATTAAAACATAACATAACTAAATTTACATTGTCAGTTTAATTAAGTGTTTCTAAAAAAGTTAAGTTCCCGAGTCCCTGACCCGAGACCTGACCGTCGAGCCACAACAGCTCACCGAGAGCCTACGACTCTTGGCTCGCTGCTGCGCCAAACCAAGCAGCCCCCAGCCTACGCTGGGGTCCCCTGCCTGCGTGTTATACCCACCGAGCACCCTTTAGTAGGTCTCGGTTTCCACCGCTAGGCCAAGATACCCACTGCGGGGTCTTGGTCCTTGCGGCTGCCATCACACCACCACCACCGCCAGCCCAAGCTTGCTGCTGATGGTTCACAACCAACGTCGACCCCCATCGAGGGGTTGCGGCTGCTGGACGCCAACACCACCGAGAACTCCATGGTCTCGGTTTGCGTGCGATCGAGACAAACACCCCACAAAATCCCTTTTTGTTTAATTCTTGGTAGATCTAACATCATTACATGTTTTGTTGTTTTATTCTTATTAAATCTTGATCATAACATAATTAAAATAAAAGAAGGAAAAGGATTTGAGGGATACCAATGCGTGAATTAAAAGAGAATGAACACGAACGCGTTACCGTATCAATAACAAAATCAAAATGAATTTGCCCTTGGTGTTCTATGGGTGCCGCGGTAAGAGAGAGAGATAGAGAGACAAGGAAGAGCTAAGGTTTTATTTTCTATAAAAAGTGTTTTATGAAAACTATGTAGTTTTTATTAAACACATGTATTAGTTAATGGGTATGGGCCAAGCCCGTTTCAGGCTTCCTTCTTCTTCTATCCAACGCCAAACACACCCCCTTTACTTTTAATGTTTGTTTTTCTTGCTTAATTATTTATCGTGTACATACGTATTTAATTATCGTGCTTTCGTTACTTGAACGTTTTTTAATATCGTACGTACATACTTATCGTATATTAATATTCATGTTTACGTACATATTACTTATGATAATTAATTAATATACATATTGTTTGTATTAAATGTTCGTGATACATGACGTATATTAATTAGTTATAAATTTAAATTTAACGGTAACTTCGTGCATTAAATGATCGTAGGATTTTTAAAGCGGGTTTTATAACTCTCCCCCTCTAAAAAACATTTCGTCCTCGAATTTGAGATATGATAAGCTGACAAGATGCTGAACGCTGAAATGACATAAAAGATGGAAAGACGTGTAAGCTGAAATGACATACCCGAGTCAAAATTGGAAATGAGGGTAAGAAGTCCGGATAGACTCCTCCATTTCCCAAGTGGCTTCCTGCTCGGTATGATCCCTCTAGTGGATTTTAACGAATGGAATCGTCTTTCTCCTCATGACTCGTTCTTGGTAATCGAGTACTTTCTCAGGTTCCTCGATATATGATAGATCCTCTCGAATCTGCTCGAATGGATACGTAACCTTATGCAATGGATGATAGTTGTAACCTCTGAGTAAGGATACATGGAATACATCATGCACATGAGATAGCTGAGGATGTAAAGCTGGACGATATGATACTTCACCGACACGTTCAAGAATCTCAAATGGTCTGATGAAACGAGGACTGAGCTTGCCCTTGGGTCCAAAACTCTTAACACCACGTGTTGGTGATACTTTAAGGAAAATACGGTCACCGATATTAAATGATATATCTCTACTATGTTTATCAGCATAGCTCTTCTGTCGAGCACAAGCTTTCTGTATCTTCGCCTTTGCGATGGTAACCTTTTCATTGGTCACCTCTATCATTTCTGGTCCTTCAAGTATTCGTTCTCCAACTTGATCCCAACAGATTGGAGCACGACACTTTCTGTCATAAAGCATCTCAAAAGGTTCACATTTAACACTTGCATGCCAGCTGTTGTTGTAGACAAACTCTACCAAACAAATGTCGTCGTCCCAACTCCCTGACCATTCTAGTTCACAAGCCTGCAATATGTCTTCTAAGGTCTGAATCGTACGCTCCGATTGACCATCGGTATAAGGATGAAAGGCAGTGCTGAGCTTAATTTTAGTGCCCCAAGCTTTCTGCATACCCTTCCAGAATTTAGACGTGAAACGCAGATCTCTGTCTGATATGATGTCTGAAGGAGTTCCATGTAGTCGTATATTATCCTTAAGGAATATATCTGCCAATTTACTGACTGAGAAGTCCTTGCGAATTAGACGAAAATGAGATGACTTGGTTAAACGATCAACTATGACCCATATAGCATAATGTCTGCTCTGAGTAAGCGGAATTCTGGTGACAAAATTCATGGAGATTTTGTCCCACTTCCATGCAGGAATCTCTAACGGTTGCAGCAAACCACTAGCCCGCTGATGCTCGATCTTAACTTGCTGGCATGTTAGACACTTGGATACGAAAGTAGCAACATCCTGTTTCATGCCACTCCACCAGAAATGTTGTTTAATGTCATGATACATCTTGGTGGATCCTGGATGAATAGAGAATGGAGAGTTGTGAGCTTCTGTCAATAAAGCTTCCTGGAGTGTCTGATCATCCGGAACACATAGTTTAGTTCCTTGCCATACGATGCCTTCTTCGTCTACACGAAATTCTGTCTGCCATTCAAGATTTTGAATGATAGCCCATATGTCACCATCGTCCTTCTGAGCTGCCTTGATCCGAGAAATTAATTCTGGCTCAACTCTCAGGTTAGCCCAGTACCCATGCTTTCCACGTACTAGGAGTTCAATGTCTAGTCGTTCAAACTCACGTATGATTTGTTCTTGGACTTTCATGCCGTTTATAATGCACGACTTCCTGCTAAGAGCATCTACCACTACATTCGCCTTGCCACGATGATACTAAAGATTGATGTCATAATCCTTGAGTAGTTCCAACCATCTTCTCTGCCTCATATTAAGTTCCCTCTGAGTGAATATGTACTTGAGACTTTTGTGATCAGTGAAGATATCACATGATTCACCATAAAGGTAATGTCTCCAGATTTTAAGTGCAAAGACTACTGCTGCTAGCTCCAAGTCATGTGTAGGATAATTCCTCATAAGGCTTTAGTTGACGTGATGCGTATGCAATCACTTTCCCATGTTGCATGAGTACACATGCTAATCCTTTACCTGAAGCATCACTGTAGATCTGAAATCCACCTGTACCAAATGGGAGAGTAAGAATAGGTGAAGATACTAACCGCTTCTTGAGTTCTTCAAAGCTCTTCTCCCGCTCATCAGTCCAAACGAATTTCTCTCCTTTCCGCATCAACTTGGTCAAAGGTAAGGCTAGTCTTGAAAAATTCTCCACGAATCTGCGATATTAACCAGCTAAGCCTAGGAAACTACATACCTCAGTTGCAGACGTCGATATTGGCCATTTAGTGATAGCTTCAACCTTCACAGGATCCATAGTAATCCCTTCTGCAGAGACAATGTGGCCTAACAAAGCCACCTTGTTTAGCCAAATTCACACTTAGAAAATTTGGCATACAACTGTTTCTGACGAAGAATCTGTAGCACAATACGTAGATGTCCTTCATGTTCTTCCTTGGATTTAGAGAAGATGAGGATGTCATCGATGAAGACAATAATAAATTTTTCTAAGTAATCGTGGAAAACATGGTTCATAAGGTCCATGAAAATCGCAGGAGCATTAGTGAGTCCGAAAGGCATGACAACAAACTCATAATAACCATATCTTGTGCGAAAAGCAGTCTTGAGAATATCCTGCTCTTTAACTCGTAGCTGATGATAACCGAATCTTAGATCGATCTTGAAGAAATGTTTGGCACCCTGAAGTTGGTCAAAAAGATCATCAATTCTTGTTAATGGATAACGGTTCCTAATCGTGATCTTATTCAGCTCACGATAGTCAATGCATAGGCGAATACTGCCATCCTTCTTCTTGACAAAGATTACCGGTGCACCCTATGGTGATACGCTCGGTCGGATGAAACCTTGCTCCAGTTGTAGCCATGCGATAAGGAGCCTTAGAGATTGGTTGAGCTCCTGGGATGAGCTCGATGTTAAACTCCACTTCTCGAGTAGGTGATATACCCAGAAGTTCTTCTGGGAATACATCAGGAAATTCTGAAACAACTGGTTGATCTTGGATCGATGGAACTTCGGCAGTGATATCCTGGATTGAAGTTAAGAAGCCCTCGCAACCATGAGATAGTAATGCACGAGCTTCTAACATAGAGATGATTTGTACGGACTTTCCTGGTATAAAACCATTGTGAACGTACTCTGGTGCTTGAACACACCGAAGATAACACGATAGGTATGACAATCGATAGTAGCATGATGCTTGGATAACCAATCCATGCCTAAGATGAGATCAAACTCGCAAACATCCAACGGAAGTGCGTCTACTGGGCGAACCTTGTCATCGAATTTTAGTGGAAGATCTCTATACACTTGGGTAATTCGCATAGAGTCTCGCATAGGCGTAGATATACATAAGATATTCTCTAATGGCCTAGGGATTTTATTAATACTAGTGGCATACGTAGAGGATATAACTGAATGAGTAGCACTAGTATCAAATAAAACACACGCAGCATGACCGTTCATAAAGAGGATGCCAGTGATAGTACCCGAGGACTTATTAGCTTGGTCCCGTGTGGTAGTGTAGACACGTCCCGAAGTTGGTGGCTTAGGAAGAGCAGCACTAGAAGTACCAGAAGTGTCTCCCTTCTTGCAGTCCTTCAACATGTGTCCTGGTAGTCCACATTTGTAACAGACACCGGCTGACTTACGACATGTACCGAGATGTCTACAACTACAAGTCGTGCAGACGAGGTAGGTGTAAGCTCCTGGAGGTACCCTTGCTACCTGAGAGCCTGTTAAGAAATATGCGTGAGACATGATTACTTGGTATAAACATGACTGCACTGAAGTTTAAATGATAGTTTCCTAGATGAAGACGAGTTGTTGGACTGCTGACCCTTATCATTTTGGTCACGTCCACTCGCAGAGTTCCTGTTTATGGTGCTGACATATTAGTATGTAAAAACATACAACAAATTAACATAGAAAAGTTTAATAGTTTAGAGACCTGTTGTTGTTGGACTGGCTATTGTTGTTATGGTAATTGTCATTACCGTTCCTCTTGTCAGATCCATAACAGTGGTTAGATTGACCGTGGCCCTTGTTGGCATTCTGCTGAGTGGCCGGTTGGGACCGGTCACCACTCTTCTGCCTGAAGATACAATTGGATAGGAAAAGGTATAAATGAACATAAAGATTGAAATGAAATGATAACGCTTGATGGCTGAAATTTATTCCTCTTCTTAGGACGAGCTTGTTCCTTGTAGTCATCACGCTCATGTAGCATTTCTAGGCTACGTGCTGCATCATTAACTTGTGCCACATTAGCATATGTAGCACTAAGCAAATGGGCTACTATAGAGGCGTGCAGAGCCCAGCAAAAGTTCTTGGCTTGTTCTTCCGCAGTACCCGCAGTCGCACCTAAGAATCTAGCCAACCTAAGAAACCTCTGCATGAACTCAGTGCTAGTCTCTCCAGTTCTCTGACGAATGGAGTGATAGTCCCTCTTGAGTCCCTCCTGCTCAGATGTCGGGAAGAACTGCCCATAAAACAAAGTCTTGAACCGATCCCAAGTCAATGCAGCTAGCCAATTATCACCTCCGTTAGCTAACTTGTAAGCTCTCCACTAATTCAGGGCATCACCTTCAAACTTATAGCAAGCCAACCTTACCTTGTAGACACCACTGCATCCCATAGCATAAAACATCTTCTCCATATGCGAAATACAGTCTTCCGCATCAGATGAAGTCTCAACCTTGTTAAAAGATCTTGGCTTCTGCTTGTTAAACCTCTCAAGCCAAGTGTGCAAAGTAACCAGTGGAGGAGGAGTATTGTTGTTCTGATTCGGGGCGGCCTGGTATTCAGCCTGAATTTGGTTCCTGATTTGGGGAAACATGGCTTGTAGAGCTGCTTAGACAGCTGCTGCTAGCTCTGTTCGCGTGTCATGAGCATCTGACAATTTAAAAATGAAAATGAAATGATTAATATGATTAGAACATATGGTAAACATAATGTAATGATGCATGAAATAGTTTATGAAGACATAGCCAAATGCAAATGACATGAAAACAAAATGAGAAAGCGAAGCTGAACGCCTATGGGTCGGTTCATCAAAACGAAAAGCTATTAGCTAATGTGAACGGCTATGGGTCGGTTCACCAAGCAAAATGATTCGACTAAAAACACATGCAACTAAATATGGCCATTCCTTTACCAACCATTACTTAGTCAAATTTTCTACAACAATGATACATGAAATGAATGCATGAAAACAAACTGTCAATTATAGGAAGAAGCTGATGACTACCCACTAGTCACAGGTCAATTTTAAGAGCCTACAGGTCGAAGCCTTGACTCTGATACCATAATTGTAACACCCCATTTTAATAAATGCAATATCACATGATAATTATGGCATGTCATCAAAGCATACAAGGTAAATGTATAAAACATTAAATGACCATAAAAGAATTCGGAAACAAACATCGGATCCACATAAGCTCCACACACGAAATGCACAAGTATAGAATGTAAGGAAAGGACTAAACAATGTCCAGCAAAGCAAAAGTATGTAAATGCATTAAAGAATGAAAGAAAGCTGGCGCCTCATTCCATGCACCTACTCTTGGATTCCTAGCTTTGCCCTTTAATACCTGCCGCATTGGGATATGGAAAGAGAAATACGGCTGAGCAATACGCTTAGTGTGTGGATATATAACATAGAATGTAAAGCATAACAATAAGCAAATAATGAAGTGAAATGAATAACATAGCAGCTGAATAAATGTATGTCCTGGAAAACCTGGTTTAAGTTCATAAAACTGGTTTATATTTTTGAAAAGACTTACGTTTAGTTTATCTTGAAAATCTGTATTTTAAATATGCCGAGAGCCCATATAGGTCATGTTATATCCACGTGCATGAATACTTAGAGGGGTGACATCATCATGCAATTAGAGGGGCTGCCTCTAATTAATATATAAAATAAGTGGAGGGATCAGCTCTTGTAACGGATGCAAGGCACCATGAAATCATACTACTTGTCCTAGGATGCAACCATTCACCCCACATGATAATAATAATACTGGCCAAAACTGTAAAGGGACGCTACGAGCAATCACTCGCACCGGAGAAAAGTCATAACACCGGTGCCTCCAGTGCTATGGTTATGGAACCCCCATAACTAGGTGAAACTGGCATGCATGTATATAGCTCAGACAATCTAAAATAATCATACATATACTGATCTGTTTAAGACACTCAAACTACTAAGAAAATAGATGGCTGCAAACGGGCCTAATATAGGAAGAAAGATGTCCTTACTGAAGGACGGGATATCCGTACCTTATGTCCAGTAAATGAAGACGAAAATGAAGGTAGACGATCACTCCGACTTCAGAATAGCTACATAATGAAGGGACATGAATAAGAGTCGATCTTACTTACACATACTTGTTATTTGGTTTACTTGACGTGTTCATACTTATTATACTTGTTCTTGTCTTGTCTTATTGTTTCATATTTTAACCATGTATTTCTTATAGCTTCATGTGTTCATGTTATAAGTGTTGTTATATTTTTTATAACATACTAAGTAACTTTCTAAAAATAGCAGGTTTCTATATATAGTAACTTTCCAAAATAGCAAGTTTCCATATATAGTAACTTTCCAAAAATAGCAAGTTTCCTTAAATAGTAAGTTTCTAAAAAAAGAAAGTTTCCATATTTAGTAAGTTTCCAAAAATAGAAAGTTTCCATATTTAGCATGTTTCTATAAATAGTATGTTACCATAATTAACGTATTACCATAAATAACATGTTACCGTATTTAGTATATTACCATAAATATCATATTACCATATTTATCATTTTGCCACAAATAATATACTTCCATAAATAGTCATGTTTCCATATTTAATTATATGCTTATTTTATGTCCTGTAATATTATATCATAAAGTTTAATAGTTAATTAATACTTAGCTTATTATTCTTAATTAATAATAATGTCATGCTATTATAAGTTTATTATTAATTAATAATATTACATAATACATGTTATTAAACTTTACCATAAAAAGATATTAATTAATTTAACCTAAGTTTTAATTAATTAAATCCATGTTCATGAATAATTAAATAATTAATTGTTATAGCCTAAGTTTACTTAAATAAATATACATACATATTTTACCATGGTTTTATTTAAATAAACATAACATAAGTTTTAATTTAATTAAACCAAAATTAATTAATAATTAAATGAATTAAAACATAACATAACTAAATTTACATGTCGGTTTAATTACGTGTTTCTGAAAAAAATACGTTCCCGAGCCCCCTACCCGAGACCTGACCGTCGAGCCACAACAGCTCATCGAGAGCCTACGGCTCTCGGCTCGCTGCTGCGCCGAACCATGCAGCCCCCACCCTACGCTGGGGTCCCCCTGCCCACGTCATATACCTACCGAGCACCCTTTAGTGGGTCTCGGTTCCCACCGCTAGGCCAAGATACCCGCTGCGGGATCTTGGTCCTTGCGGCTGCCATCACACCACCACCATCGCCAGCCCAAGCTTGCGGCTGGTGGTTCACAACCAACGCCGACCCTCATCGAGGCGTTGCGGTTTCTAGACACCAACACCACCGAGACTTCCATGGTCTCGGTTTGCGTGCGATCGAGACAAACATCCCACAAAACCTCTTTTTGTTTAATTTTTGGTAGAACTAACACCATTACATGTTTTCTTATTTTATTCTTTTTAAATCTTGATCATAGCATAATTAAAATAAAAGAAGAAAAAGGATTTGAGGGATACCAATGCGTGAATTAAAAGAGAATGAACACGAACGCGTTACCGTATCAATAACAAAATCAAAACGAATTTCCCCTTGGTGTTCTATGGTTGCCGCGGCAAGAGAGAGTGACAAGGAAGAGCTAGGGTATTATTTTTCGTAAAAACTGTTTTATGAAAACTTTGTAGTTTTTATTAAACACATGTATTAGTTAATGGGTATGACCAAGCCCGTTTCTCCTTTCCTTCTTCTTCTAGCCGACTCCAAACACACCCCCTTTACTTTTAATGTTTGTTTTTCTTGCTTAATTATTTATCGTATATATACGTATTTAATTATCCTGCTTTCGTTACTTGAATGTTTTTCTTAATATCGTACGTACATACTTATCGTATATTAATATTCGTGTTTACGTACATATTACTTATGATAATTAATTAATATTTATATTGTTCGTATTAAATGTTCGTGATACATGGCGTATATTAATTAGGGGTAAGCAAAACCGACCGACAACCAAAAACCGACACAAACCGACCGAAACCGAAATCGACCGACACAAACCGACTAAATTCAGGTCGGGATTCGGGATGGGTTTTTCATGATTTCCGGACTCGTTTCTAGTTAGGAATCAGGATTAATTCGGGATCGCACAAAGAAAACCACACGAATCGGGATTAACTCGGGCCTAGCTCGGTTCGGTTCGGTTCGAGACTCGGGCCTAGCTCGGGTCGGGATTTGGTTTGAGTTTATCACGATTTCGGTTTTGGATAAGTCGGAATCGGGTCGGGACGGGTCGGTTTCGTCCCGGTGCTCACCCCTAATATTAATTATTTATAAATTTAAATTTAACGGTAACTTCGTGCATTAAATGATCGTAGGATTTTTAAAGCGGGTTTTACAGGTAATGACATGTCAAAGATCAAGATATGTTAATTTCACATAGGTTTCGAATCTATTTTTCCAATATATAAAATAATATGTTCGAAAGAGTAGTAGTCTTTGTATAGATTACCCTTCTAGGTATTTGTCGGAATTCATAAATCGATCCAAGCTTTAAAATACAATATATTTAAAAATATTGAGTGACCTTGGTTCTGATACTAATTGTAGAAACTATAAATGAAGGGTTGAATAGTTTTACTAGTTAAAATCTTGTTTTAAAACTTAATTATAAAACCTTAGATTCATATTTATGTGATATCACTTGATCCTCATATGAACAGAATATCTAAACTACTTTAAAGAATCACAATGTAAACACTACGTATGTAAAGTAAAGAGATAGAACCATCTAACCAAGTTACCAAGATTTATAGTGGTTCAGGTACAAAGCTCTTCTTTGCTCTACTCTACTCCTTGAGTATCCAACTCGATATTTCACTATGTCAACAAGCTCCATTCTTGGTGGAGAAAACCGTGCATGTTGCTTGTACATTTTCTAACACTAAGCTAGATGCCGAGTCCTAATCTTTGCTAAAGCAATATGCCAAAATATGTACTTTGAGGACTAAAATACTGATCGACACATATACAACACTTTCGAATAATCACAAGATTCAGATCTGTAGAAACTAAAAGGGGGGTTGAATAGTTTTTATCGATTAGTTTTAATTACTTTGAAACTTTTTCATGATTATTATGGATATAGATCAAGCATGATTGACAAAGTAATAGAAATGAAGTAAGAATGAAACAAACCACACTGCACAATGACTTATAGTGGTTCGGCCTAGCAAGATCTCACTTATCTTGCCCTACTTCCACTCCTCGAGTATCCACTCGAGAGTTCTACTTCACTAGTAAACGAATATCCTTTACACCAGTGTAGAAACCTTCACACTTAAGCTTACAATCTTTACTGACACCTAAGCTAAGATGTCGTGTTCTTTACAAGGGTACAACAACACCCTGTACACTATATACTTGTGGTTTACAACACCAACCATACTACTACACAAGTAGGTAGAAGAATGAGTACAACAATGGTGATTGTGTAGGTAAAACTTAACAAATTCACACAAAGGGAAGCCTTGAAGGATAAAAGCTTAGAGTAAAGAATTCTCATAATTGATCTTCAAATGTACAAGGATCTAAATTACAAGAGATAAGAGATAAGACAAGAATGAGGTTAGAGATTTACATATTGCAAAGAGATTAGAGAGAAAGGTTAGAGGAGGGGTAAGGTCTAAGATTGGACAAAGCATGGTATTTATAGGCAAACTGCCAAACACCCACGGAACCCGTCGGCCCCTTACCTAGGGGTCCGTCGGATCTGACTTTTGTTGCCTCATAAATGTTTGTCCAAGATCACACACAATCAATGAATATAGCCATGGTTGACTTTTATATATCTGATATGGAGAGATAAAGATATATATTTTGTCCATTTTAATTTTACAATTAAAGAGTTTAAAGTGCATAAAACTTTTTATAAACGTTTAGAACATTAGTTCATGGATTAAAAGACTTATACGTTGATTGTAATAAAAACATAAAAATATGTTTGATGTTTTGTCATTAACAAAACGTTAAGAGTGATTAAAACATAACTATCGCTTTAATACGATATTTGTCTTTACAATCTCCCCCTTTTTGTTGAAGACAAAATATACACTTATTTTTAGTTGGTATTAGAAATATAAGTTTTAGAAATATGAACTTATTTCTCTTTTCCCATTTTTGTCGAAATAAAAAGGAAAGGATAAATGGAAAAAGATTTTGAGAGAGATATTTAGAACGCTTAAGAGAGAAATATATATAGCAAAATATTTTTCCATTGTCTCCCTCTCGGTTCATACTTCCCCTAATTTGGAGAACCGAGAGACACAGATTATGAAAATCTTGCAAAAAGTGAGTTAGAAAGAAAGATAGGAGAGATACATGTATATCAAAGACCCAACACATGGTCTTATGAATTACACATTGTTACAAGATAGAAAGAAAAATGCATAATTTTTGAATGAGTGATTGAATGTTGTATGTCACATGAGATTCCCCCTTGATTCATGCATAAATAATCAAGAGAAAATGAGCTTAATTCCTACAAAAGAAAGTTAGCTATAGAAAGAGATAATCGAGATTATAGTATGATCACAACACATTAGCATACATGAACAAGTAATGATTTAGAATAGAAAAGGGTTCATTCATCCCCCCCCCAAAGTAAAGTTACAGCCCAAAGCATGTGAAATATTGGTCTAAAGATGAATTACATTGCTTAAAAGTTAAAAAAGTAAAAATAAAAATAAAGAACAGTGACCCACGGCCCCCTCGATGAGGTTGTTGGACCCCTGTATGGTGGGGTCCGACGGGGTCTGGGGGTGTCTAGGATACGAATAAAAGAAAAGAAATTATGGCCCTGGGAGCTTGCGAGCATGATGCTACTAAGATGGCCTGCGTAGTAGTGCCTCAATTCCATCTAGGACATTGTGTATTGCTACACGAATCTCTTGACAGAGATCCATAATGAGTGAGTGAGGATAGAGAAAATGTTAGCATTGAGGAGATGTGTGGAGATTAGAAGGATGAAGTTGAGGGTCTTGATGGTAGGAGGATAGAGAAGGACCATGGAGGTCAATGTGTTGTTGTGTCTCTCGAAGATGTCGATGGACCATGTCATTGAAGGAATGATGCATATAGAAGTCTTGTTGTTGTTATGTGGTAGGAGGAGGTAACACGCTAGTAGGTGATGCATGGGATTTAGAGTGGCGAAAAGATGGTTCCTCAATCCATAGAGAGTTTTCCAAGTCTATAAAGGATGGAATTGGAGGTGTGGTGGTTAAGGAGATGTTTTGAATAAGGAGAGTTGTCTAAATCCATAGAGAGTTGTCCAAGTCCATAAAGGATCCCCGACAGCGGCGCCAAAAACTTGATGTTTGTTTTGTAAGTCTTAAATTTCTTAAAGATATTACCACACACAAATGACTAGAAACACAAACACGGGAAAGTATACCCTATCATGTATAGCATAGTTTAATGGTAAAGTCCAGTTCGTTCCACGGGATTGATGCTAAAGAACTATAAAACAATTACCTCTAGAGTGTCACAAGTTCTAAAGATATACTTATCAAATGGTTTTAAAGGTGCGTTTGGTTAAGGTCACAAACATATGAAAGATAGATAGCAATGGTGAATATGAGAACATAAACAATGCAAGACAACATGTTGATTACTAGTCGCACATGCAACATCTAATTAACATAACAAAAATCCGACTAAAGATCATGTCATATCAAAAGCGTTAAAGAATGGTTTATGCTTGATTTTGATAACTAAAGTAGTAAATGAGATTAGGCAAGAGTTGTTATATGTTTTATTCCACTAATCGCGACAAACATGAATAACAAGTTTCATTTACTAGATGACATGAAATTCATCCATTCACATGAGTACTATCATGATCATGAACAAATCCAACATATAACAATGATCTTACATAATAGCATATAATACAAAAGCATATAAATCATACTCATAATCACGAACCAAGGAAGAAAGTGCGCCGCACAAAACTAATTGTGCGTCGCACTTTGCCCTCGCAAAGTAAATAAATCTATCTAATCATAAGGATGTTAATCCTTAACCATATGCACAACACACTACTCTATCATAACAGTAAAAATAATCATTTCAATAAGATGTAAATCAAAAGTAATGAATAAAATAATGGAAATGACAATTATACCAACAAAAGTATCAAATCAATCCTTGCTCCAAAGTGTTTATAAGTCTTATACCAACTTATCACAATCAACAACAAGTTCTTAGCCTCTTGCTACAACAACAATGGTATGAACAAACTAAGGTTCACCTTTGTTCTAATAACAATGATCAAGGATTGAAAGAATCATTGATTTATATCAAAACCTAATAACATTGACAATTGAGTATGGAATCTATGCTTTTAGCCTGCCCTAGGGTTGATTATATAACCCAAAAATCGTAACTAGAAAGACCTGGAGCAAGCCAAGAGTTGTATCATAAGTGCCATGCATAATGGCACTAAATACATGTAACTGCAGCAAAATGTGCGCCGCACTTTGTCAATTGTGCGCCACACTTTCATTTTGTAAATGTGCGCCGCACTTTTCCTTTTGTACGCCGCACTTTGGATATTTTTCCAAAATCGTATTTCGTTGGATGTGCGCCGCAGTTTTAAGATGTGCGCCGCTCTTTGGCTCTTTTTCCGCACAATTTAGCTTTTTTCTTATTTCTTCACATCTTTGCTTCATATGTTTATTCCTTCACTACAATCAAAACAATACACATTATTAGTAATATTTCAACACATTACTAATTTATTTACATAGCAAACAAGGACACATGCATCATTACAAACATGTATAAATGAGGCGTTATCAAATTCCCCCATACTTAACTTCTTTCTTGTCCTCAAGTAAGGTAAAAATATATTTTTAATAGGTGTCGAATGAATAGATAAGGCCAATAATTGAAAGCTAAGATAACATCACAAAACACCTCACGATGTAGATATTTTGATTTCAAACACTCTCCTTTATATGGGTAAATTATCGCTTAAAAGCACGGTCATGAAAAGAAAATTACCATAAGCTTTTGTACAAGGAACTAAACTAAACCAATTTGGCGTAAGCACCAAGTAAAATATCAAAAGAGGTCTTTTTCAAAACTTTTATTACCACCGCATGTTAAAAAAAGTAAATAACATATCATTTTCCACCATGTTTTTTGTTTCTGCACTTTTGTACTTCACACTTGTAGGCTCCCTTTTTGCCTTTTATTCCCTTCTTTTTTTTTTCTCTATTTTTATATCAACATTTGGGGTAATACGTCTTCCCCCATACTTAGGATCTACTATCATCTCGCAACATGGTTTTCCATAATATATTATCGTCTTAAAACATTGATAAAAACTTTCAATCTTTTCTCTTTTATTTTTCCTCCTTATCATTTAAAATACTTTTTCTCATACAAGTATGATCCCACTATGGTCTCGTAAAGATTTACCAAGCACAAGTTCTATAGTTAAACTAATCATCGGCATACTCACAAAAAAGATTTCAAAGAGTAAGAATGCTTATGAATTATAGGCTAAAAAATCTTCACAATTATGAATAAGATATTGTGTAAGTAAAGTTATCAATTCCGAGTCAAAATAGCTTTATAATTACAGGAATTATAAATCTTTTAACAAAAATCCTTTTTTTATATATTTATATAGCACAAAATTTTCAAAAATCCGCCAGAAAGTGCGGCGCACATTTTAAAAGTGCGGCGTACTTTTTGTCACAGAAAGTTTAAAAAATTTTCAACTTAAAATGCTCTTATATTCCGCTTATCACCCCATACTTATTATCAACATTGTCCCTAATGCTAAACATAAGGAAAAAGTAAAATAGAGGAAAATAAGAATAATACTCCCCTTTTATTCAAAGCCGTGAACGAAGCTGAAATCTTCAATCTTCGCCTTATTATGCCTTGACTCGCTTATTTTCTGCAATTGAACACAAAATATATACACAGAAATATTTTACATACCAAATAAAAGATTAAAAATCCACACACAAAGTATTAAGTTGTCCTACGTGCCAATAAAGGCATATTGCATAACCAAATAAATTGTTTTGAAATTGTTTCAAATTGTGACTAGCACACAAGTCACAAACACAAGAGGCATCACATATCCTATTCAGTCTCAACATTTCTTGGAGCATTGGATGGGTAGAAATGTGGTGGATAAGGTGGTGGTTGTTAGGTATAGTAGAATGGCTCATGGTGATATCCGGGTGGTCCATAAGGTCCACTCATCAGAACGCTATATTGTTCCGCCATCCTCTCAAAAACCGGAGCGTATCTATCCATGATATAACATTGTCACTCCATCATAAACCCAAGTTGGTCTTGCCTAACCTCCATCCTTCCCATCCTATCAAAAACATCTTGAAGTGATGCACGAGGAGCTCACGGCATGCTCACACGTGGTGCTCTCGCCGGCGCGTCTTCTCGTATCAACCTTCCATCCGCTCCAATTAAATCTCTCAAAGTAATTTTGTCAATGGTATCACATATGATCGGTGGACTAAGACTACCCACAACTTGATCGGTTAAAAGTCTCATTCTTCAGGCTAACCTAGTCACAAATTGTCCACACATAATCATACTACTTGCGTGACTACCATGACCTCCTTTTCATCCACTTTTCAATCACCCAAGCCACATTAGCATATTTCCCACGGTTCTTATTCCTAAACATGCTCAATAACCACAAATCATTCTTTTGAACCTTGTCATATCCCATGGTTCGTTGGTAAACCGTGTAAGCAATCATCTTTTGGAGCACTCTTAAAAGTGGACTAGAAATCCTAGTGATTGAGCTCCTAGACAAGCTCAAAGGATCCTCATCCAAACAAATTAATGCCCAAAATTCATTAGCATTGAAATTACCATGCTCCCGTTCTCCTCCTTGGAAATTGATAACGACCTAAATATACATATTCAATTTATCATTATAATGCCACTTTGTAGTTTAAATAAGAGCTTTTGATACTTAATATGTTGTGTTTTATATGCAGATATAAAGTTTGAAGAGCAAAGTAAAGACATACAAAGAAGGATCCTCAATATGCAAATAAGCCAAAGTTATTGATAGAAGATTTTGGAACGCCCAGAAGTGCGGCACACAATCTCAGAAGTGTGGCACACATTCCCGTCTCCAAAGTGCGGCGCACATTTGACCCCAGACAGCACTATAAAGAGGCCACGTCTACTCATTTTACACACACCTCTCCAACACTTCTCCCATCTCACCCATCTCTCCCATCTCTTCCTTAGTGGTTTAGGACGAATTTTAGGCTGAGTAACATCACCCAAAGGGTTCTGAACGTTTGTAATCATTAGTTTGATTAATCAAGAATAGTTTTCATTTGGGAAAACTTGTAATCATCATTTGGATCATATAACTATGGTATAATCTTTTATCCCTTTTATTATGATCAATTCTAGAATTATGATGAATGGTATGTTTGTTATTCCTTTGATTATGGAGTAATTGTCTTGTGTGTTTGGTTAAGTTTATATAGAATATCATTAGATTGTATTAGCTTCGTAGGGGCGAAGTGCGGCGCACAATTAGGTTTGTGCGGCGTACTTTCTCCCTGGTTCGTGATTATAAGCGTGGTTGATTTATTCTTGTACTCGATACTATTATGTTTGATCATTGTTATGTATTTGGTTCATTCAAGATTATAACTAGTACTTATATGATTGAATGGATTCCATGTCATCTAGTAAATGAATCTGGGTATTCGCCTTTGTCGCGATTGGTGGAATAAAATACATAACAACTCTTGCATAATTTTGTTTAGTACTTGAATTATTGAAACCAACATAAACTATTCTTATTTCTTTTGGTATGACATGATCTTTAGTCGGATTTCTTGTTATATTGAATAGATGTTGCATGTGCGACTAGTAATCCACATGTTGTCTTACATTGTTTATGTGCTTATAACCATCTTAGCTATCAATCATTTTTATGTTCTAGCCTTAACTAAACGCACCTTTAAATGATTATTAGAAGCTTAAATCTTTAGAACTTGTGATACTCTAGAGATAATTGTTTTTACTTGTTAACAACAATACCGTGGATCGACCTAGACTTTACCTTAGACTATACTATACACGAAAGGGTAAACTTGCCCATGTTGTGTTTTTAGTCCCTTGTTTGGTAATAATCTAGTAATATAAATTTAAAAATCGCTTTCGTAACATCAAGTTTTTGGCCCTTCGTTTAAGACTTGCGAAACACACATCAAGTTTTTGGCGCCACTGCCGGGGATTGTTTTCATTACTTGTTAAAACTTTCCGAGATACTTCTTTTAAAATTAAACCATCGCCATAGAGATTTCTGGCAATCTCAAAATTTTGCTTTCTTAAAATTTGGAGAAAGTACGCCGCACATTTGCTTTTGTGCGCCGCACTTTCTGGAGGATTTCTAAGTACGCCGCACATTTCATTTGTGTGCCGGTTTTTCTGGAGAACTTGTAAGTACGCCGCACATGTAGCAATGTGCGCCGTACTTTCTGAAATAATTTCATAACGATTTCTGAGTCAATTTCAAAAACCAACCAAACTGCCTTTTATACTTTGTGAATTTGTAATATATAGTTTATCATCAAACAAAAACATAAAAAATATAAAACTAAAAAAAAACTAAAAAAAAAACTAAAAAAACCAAAAATATTAGTTTTGCTTTCATTTTGATTTATCTTTTTATATTGTTATAATCTCAAAAACAAAATAATACATATAATAATAAATAACTAAAATAAAATAAAAAATGTATTTTTGCAAAATTTTAAATGTTTGTTTAAATCCTCGATCTTGAGGAAAGGAACTTGTAAATATATTATTTAAATTAAATGAAATAACGAGTAGTTATGAATTTCAAACAATCCCAAAAGAATGCCTTCAACTCAAATCACCCAAGTTTTAGACCCAAAATCCATCCAATAATGAATTTGTCGTTATAGATATACATGAAGAGGATGTCGAAACCCAACCCAATCCACCCGAACATATCATAGATATCGATACCGATGATCAACCCTTATGGAATAGTGCTAGTACCGTAGCACCAGCTCCTAAATCTGCCATTGTTCAAACCGATGTTGATGACAACTTTGTTATTAACACTACCCACTTGAAAATGGTTCCAGAGAACAAACTCGATCTCATTTGCTGGCTGATCCGCATGAACACATCCGTGAATTTCTCACAATCTACAACATGTTCAAATATAGTGAAACTCAAAGTGAAGTTATCAAACTTTTGATGTTTCCACTATCCTTAGCCGATGATGATAAAATCTGGTTCGATACGCTTAATGAAGATTCTATAACATCGTGGGAACAAATGAGAAGAGCTTTTATAAGCATATTTTTTCCACCTTCGTTATTTGAACGTCTTTTACTCGAAATCGGAAAATTCTCTCAAACCACATGTGAAAGTATAACCCAAGCCTGGTTACGACTTAAGAACATGCTTCAAAAATGCCATGGCATGGTCTAACCAAAAGAGCTATTATTAAAATATTATATCATGGTTTAGACGAATCCACTAAAGCAATCCTTGATGGAATATCTAGAGGAATGTTCCTCTATAAAACTCCGAAACAAGCTTTTCAATTTCTTGAGGACAAAGTTATTCTTGAACTTAATTGGCCCAAAATGTCTCGAAACAAAGATAATAAAAAACCTACTTTTTTCGCCGATGAAAGTAGTATTGATACCTTTCGATTAATGAAAAAATTGGAAGCTCTTGAAGCTAAAATAGACTCTCATTTATAAATCTTAAAAGAAGAATTACATGAGATGCATGAAAAATATAACGATCTCAAAGGTAATATCACTTTTAAAAATCGCATGAACAATGACACGCCGATGTGTGAACGTCATGAATCAAATCACCTTGAAGGTTGTGAAAACCAAAATTCTCATGATTTGAATTTTCATCAATCTCAACCTCAATCCGAAATTGATCTTGAAAAGTTAATCACTAAATATTTGGATAGTCAAAGAATTGAAACAATTTTCTGAAAGAGACCGTTAAAGTTACGAATTTTAAAATGAAGTGAAATGAGAAGAATTTCAAAACTCTATTTGAAAACATGGAAACAAAATTAATGAGTTGTCGAAGTCTCAAACTCATGTATCTTTTGATCAAAACGTTAGGACTAACCCTCCTCCTCCTCCATCCGCTCGAGTTGAGCACGTGAATGCCGTATTCACTAGGAGTGAAATATCCAAAGACCCTCCAAAAACCCAAAAAGATCTGCCACCTCCTATCATCATTAAAAGGAAATTCAAAAAAAGTAAACCATTTGAAACAACGAAAAAAGGATTTTTATGTGGTCAAATCGAAAGAATATCCATTTTTAAAGTATATACCGAAAATACCGTATCCTCAACATTTAAAAATTGATGCTTCCCACTTGAACCGTATCGTAAAAGTATCTTGAATCTAGCTAAAAAAATAGTAGTAGTAGTAATAATATAATAGTAGTAGAAATAATAATAAAATCTAATAATAAAAATATAAAATAAAAAAAAGAGTTTTCGTATTTAGCATTTTACTTCGGTTTCTTTTTATGTGCTTTTATTCGTTTGTAAATGGTTATATATGTTGCTAATAAAATCTAAATAAAAAATTTTAAAAAAACCGAAAAAAGTGTTTTTTTGTCGTAATAAAACCGCCGCACATGTGTTGTTGTGCGGTAAACTTTCTTGAAAAATCTTGAAAAATATCTTTTATCAAGTTTTTGTACATTAAAAAAATGTGTTTGGTTAATACTTGTTTGTCTATAAATAAAAAAAATTAACTAAAAATTCAAAAATATTTTATTTTCCCCTTTATTTTTCATTTTGTATGAGTTTGTGTGTGCTTATTATTTGTAGAAATAAAATTTTAAGAAAAATATATAAAGTATAAAACGAAAATTGTAGTTTATTTAGTGCGTTGCCGGCCTTTCTTGGTTATTGCACAAAAAAAATATATCACGAACTTTGTGGGTGTGTTCCCTGGAAACCCTCACGAGACTAAAACTCGTCCAATCGGTACACCGAGGGGTTTAAAGGCTTGTTGCATACGCCAAATGCAATCGTGGTGCCTACGAAAGTGTGCTTTAGAATTTTATGTTTTTGTGTAGTTTTGTCTCTTTTGCAGATTTAATAAATAGGCGAAGATTGGATTGGAATGGTGTTGATAGCTTATCACTTGGGGATGTGCTCATCACTCCTAAAACTTAAGTGGTGGGGAACGAATTGAAAAATATGACTCGTTTGTAAATAAAAGAATTTTCTAAAAAAGTAAAGAACTTATTTGCTACATAGGTTAATCTATTAAAATAAAACTTAGTTAAAAAAATAAAAAAAGTTGTTGTTGGTTAAGTTTTGCTAATAGTTAGTTCACAGTTGGCTATGAGTATTGTTCCATTCCAACGAAGATGAAGAGGTACCGCTTTATGTTTCGTATTTTTTGTGGTGCACGCTTATATCAAGTGTGAAGGAATTATTAGTTGTGAAGGATGTGATATATAAAAAAAATAAAAATAAAAGGATTTGTGGCAATCCGTGTTTTTACCCCCACTTTTTAACTCAAGTGTGAAGGAGGATTTGTATATAAATAAAACCCTCCTTGTATATATTGTGTATGTGTGTTTGTTTGTTAAGTTTTGTAGGGAAATAATTTTGAAGCTTTAAGTCGAATTCACCTTTTGAGATCCACCAATTTTCTACTAAGCCCTGGGAAGTTCTCGTTTCCCTTTAACTTAATTTTCCCTACTTTCATTATTTATCAGTTCTCACATCGAGGACGATGTTCACCTTAAGTGTGGAGGAGGAGAAAAATAAGAAAAATATAAATAATAAATCAATTTTCTCCACATGAAAAAATCTTTTCAAAAAAAATAATAATAAAAATAAAGATGTTTTGTAAATAAATAAAGTGTTTTTAGCAAAGCAAAAATCTCATTGATTGACACTATAACTAAGCACAAAACCATCCACCAAATATGTGAGAAAATCTAGCCTTTATATTTCTCTATTTTGTGTGAAAGCCGATAATTTAGTGTTCTTCAGAACTTGTGCTTGATTATCATTTACTAAACCGCAGTGAGGTTAATTTATAGATATTTTTGAAAGGAGGCAAATAAATCCCATTATATCATTTTAGTCGAGCTACACTGGCTTGCTAAAATATGTGGCACTTGTACTTATGTGCTATATTATCCATTGTGTCGTTATCCTTGTGCTTCTGCCTTTTGTTTTCAAGTCGTGTATATTGTGTTATAGAAAGAAAAAGAAAAGAAAAGAAAAGAAAAAAGAGAGTTTGACGAAAAAAGTGATAAAAAAATGAAAAAAAAATGAAAAGAAAAAAAGAGTGAAAAAATAGAAATAAAAGGAATAAAGCATTGTAGTGTTATTGATTATACGACTTTGACAAGGCATATTGTGTTACTAAACCCTCATTATTATCACGTTTTGCCTCTTTGAAAATTTATCTGTCTTGTACAAGCCTATGGTAGCTATCTATTTTATGTACGTGCTATTTGAGTGTTATCTTATATTAACCCTTGTGAGTGACATTGTGTGAATTCAAATCTAAACACTATTCCCATGTGAGGTGCTGACATTATTGTGTCATTACTTTTGCTACTTAGAAACTTAATCATTTTCCTATCATGCTTCATATTGATGCTTACTTTTAAAATCTAATCTTGTTTTCTCGCTTTGTTTGCTTGAGGGCAAGCAATAGCTAAGTGTGGAGGAATTTGATAACGACCTAAATATACATATTTAATTTATCATTATAATGCCACTTTGTAGTAATAAATAAGAGCTTCCGATACTTAATATGTTGTGTTTTAGATGCAGATATAAAGTTTGAAGGAGCAAAGTGAAGACATACAAAGAAGGATCCTCAATATGCAAATAAGCCAAAATATTGATAGAAGATTCTGTAACACCCAGAAGTGCGACGCACAATCTCAGAAGTGCGGCGCACTTTCCCGTCTCCAAAGTGCGGCGCACTTTTGGAGAAGTGCGACACACATTTGACCTCAGACAGCACTATAAATAGAGGCCACTTCTACTCATTTTACACACACCTCTCCAACACTTCTCCCATCTCTCCCATCTCTCCCATCTCTTCCTTAGTAGTTTAGGATGAATTTTGGGCCGAGTAACATCACCCAAAGGGTTCAGAACATTTGTAATCATTAGTTTGATTAATCAAGAATAGTTTTCATTTGGGAAAACTTGTAATCATCATTTGGATCATATAACTTTGGTATAACCTTTTATCCCTTTTATTATGATCAATTCTGGAAATATTATGAATGGTATGTTTGTTATTCCTTTGATTATGGAGTAATTGTCTTGTGTGTTTGGTTAAGTGTATATAGAATATGATTAGATTGTATTAGCTTCACAGGGGCGAAGTGCGGCACACAATTAGGTTTGCGCAGCGCACTTTCTTCATGGTTCATGATTATAAGCGTGGTTGGTTTATTCTTGTACTCGATTAGAAAGGATCGGTCACTCCAACAATAGTCTAAGTTGTAGCTCGTAGTTTAGTTAACTTAAATATTCAACAAACAAGGCTAAGCCAAGCCTACAACATGTGTAGGCCGGTGGCCCAATGTAAGCCCAAGCCCATCACATGGGCTTAGGTATATAAACCTTATCCTTAAATAGAGAGGGTGTGGTTTCATTTCATTTTACACATAGTTAATCACTTTCTCTCTCTAAAGTGTGTGTGAAATCATCTATCTTTCTATCTCTTTCTCTCTCTAAAACATAAGCAAGATTTACAATATCCTACGAATGGTATCAGAGAGCCATGGGATGATTGTATTGTTTATGTGTTTGTGTTCTTGATTCATACGCCTATTCTGATCCATTTTACACGAACAATTTTTTTTTGTATTTTTATGGTTTTTTGTTGATACAAATCTTCTACCTAGTTGTGGTAGAGATTTGGTATATTTACTTTGGCTAATACACAAATTGTTTTGGGTTTTTTGATCATTTTTTGGCTTAAAATCTCGAATTGGGTTTATCATCGGAAAGGGGTTTAAGCATTCCGACAACTTCCATCAGAATAGGGTTTATCATTCCGACCATTATTCCGACGGATATTCCGATTGTAGTATTCCGATAGTGGATATTCCGATAGGGGTTATTCCGATAGAAGGTATTCCGACAGGAGTATTCCGATAGAGGGTATTCAGATAGGTTTATTCCGATAGTGGGTATTCCGATAGAACATATTCCGACAGGAGTATTCCGATAGGGGGTATTCCGATAGAAGGTATTCCGACAGGTTCATTCCGACAAGGGTATTCCGATAGACTTATTCCGATGGTTTTCCGATTTATATTCTGTAACACCCCGAAATTTCGGTCATGAAAGCGGAAGGCTCATTGGGTGTTACTATCATGGTTCAATCTCATAATCATAGAAAACGGCTCAAAATGAGTCGTTTTAATAAACATCCTGTTGGAAATACGTTTTACGTATTAAGAAGGATCGGTCACTCCAACGATAGTCCATGTAATAGCTCGTAGTTTAGTTAACTTTCGTTATTTAACAAACAAGTTCAAGCCTAGCCTACAACTTGTGTAGGCCGGCCCAAACGTGTAAACCCAAGCCCATTACAAGGCTTGGGTATATAAACCCTCTCCTTTTATGGAGAGGGTGTGTGGTTATTCACTTTTCACATAGTAAAACATTGGTTTCTCTCTCTAAGTGTGTGTGTAATCCACCATCTCTCTATCTCTTTCTCTCTCTAAAAACATAAGCATAGATTTACAAATCATCAAATGGTATCAAGAGCTTGGGATGAAATATAGGTTTGTTTTTGTGTTGAGTATTGTCTTCTAAACAATTCGTAGAGTACAAATTGGTTTTTGCTGAAATCTTCAAAATTTTTTGGTTTGATCGTAGTATTAAGTAGTGTAACATAGGGATTTGTGCTTAAACGTGTTCTTGGTATCTTGGTTTTCATTAAAACATCAGTTTTCTTGGATCAAAAGTGCAAAAAAGGTTGTGTTCTTCATTCCGAAATTCTAGCAGAAACATCCATCGGAAAGTACAAATTGTACTTGGGCTTCCATCGCAATAACCTTACCATCGGAAAGGGTTTGGTTCTACATTGCGATCGTTGGATTTTATTACTTATTCCGATCTGGCATTCCGATCGTACTTTGCGATCTGAGATTCCGATGGGTATAAGGAAGGTTTTTAAGTCGTTACTCTGCTTGAATTTTGTCAGCTACTTTGCGATCTGAGCATTGCGATCTGAGTATTCCGATAGGTTTTGCGATCTGAGTATTACGATAGTTCTTTGCGATCTGAACATTTCGACCGCTTCGCATTGCGACCTAGGCATTCCGATACCATCATCATTCCGACAGTGTTACATTACGATCTGGACATCCCGATCTGACATTCCGATCTGGTATTCCGATCTGACATTCCGATCAACATTCCGATAATCACTAATTTTCGTGTGTAATTTTGTCTTGGAATTTTTGGTTTATCGAGAACATATTTTAGGGGATTTTAACATTGTTTCTTGACTACAACAGAAAAGCACTTAACCATATTTCATTGTTCGATCAACTTTGTAAATCTTAACTTATTGAAATGGAGTACACATCTCTTACGGATAAGTCCATCCTCTCGGGTACGGATAATCGTCCACCAATGTTGGTGAAGACTATGTATGAGGAATGGGCTTCCCGAATGGAACTTTATATGTTGAACAAGGAGAATGGACATCTAATTTGGGCATCGGTGCTCAATGGACCATTAGATTATGGTACTGTGACGGAAGGTACGACCACTCGTCCTCGCACAACGGGTGAGTTGACTGGAGATATGAAGATTCAAGATAAATGTGATAAGTATGCTACAAACATCATTCTCCAAGCCCTTCCTCCAGATGTCTACAAACTCGTCAGCAAACATAAAGTTGCCAAAGAGTTATGGGATAGAATTCGGGTTCTAATGCAAGGCACCTCGTTAACTAAACAAGAACGAGAGTGTAAGCTTTATGATACTTTTGATAAGTTTGCCTATGTGCCAGGGGAGACTCTCAATGATTACTATCTGAGATTTACCCTATTGTTGAATGAGCTTAATATCTATGGCATGGCAATCCCTACCTTTCAATTGAACACCAAGTATTTGAACACTGTTCCTCCAGAATGGAAAAAATACGTGACGGATGTTAAATTGGCTAAGGACTTGCATAACACCAATGTGGATCAACTTCAAGCTTTTCTTCAACAACACGAATGCCATGTGATCGAGGCTCGGTTGTCTACACCTCAAGTTCATGATCCACTTGCAATGTATGCTTCTCAACAAAACATGGCTTATACTTATCAACAACCATCTTATCAACCACCAATGATGCCACAACAAGAATATCAACAAAGTGTTCATCAAAAATCTTTCCACAACAACCACCATATCAGACATCACCATCACAAGCCAACACTTCTCCAATGGGCTATACTCCTCAGCAAGGATATTTTCCTATTGAAGCACAACCAGCACAAGCCTTCTACTCTAATGAACTTCCACCAATCCAAGCACCGGTCTTTACTCCAAATGATACGCCAGCTGATGTACTAAACCATCTCACTTCCTACTTGTCGAAACTTGTTGCAACTAGAGGATTTCCACCAACAAACAATCAGCTCCGCACCTCATCAAATCCTCGACAACAAGCCACTGTTCAAGATGGTCAAGTGACGGTGCAACCTATTCAGGGAAGGCAAAATTCATATGGACCTCCTACAAGGACTGGGAACAATCAAGCTGTGAATTCTCAAGCTAGTGGAAATGGGAGTCCTGTTGGTCCTAAGAAGGTTGTGACTTGCTACAATTGCCGAGGACAAGGTCATATGGCTAGGGACTGCACTCAGCCGAAAAGGAGAAGGGATGATGCATGGTTTCGTGAGAAGATGTATTTGGTTGATGCTCAGTCTAAGGGGAAGATTTTGGATTCAGAGGAGTTAGCATTTCTTGCAGACCCAGGGGCAGCAGATACTGAAGGCATTGCAGTCGTTTCTACTTCTAATGCAGCTTATCAAGCGGACGATCTTGATGCATACGATTCGGATTGTGATGACATTCACTCTGCCCAAGCTGCTCTCGTTGCTAATCTCTCTCACTACGGTTCTGATGTCATCAGTGAGGTACCAACCACATCTAATAATATTGATGATAACCAACATCAAGTTGGGCATGAAAATGACAACCTCGACCAGCATTCGGGAACTAGTAACTCAAATGATGTGGTACCCAATTCTACACATTTGAGTGAACCTCAACCAAATGCTACGACGGGTATGGAATCTTATGCTCAACATGATTTGGTAATGGTGCCTAAACATATTATTGATCAAATGCATATGGCCCTCAGACAATCCGTAGATACCAATTCCACCCTAACTGCTGAGCTTGCGTTGCATAAAGAAAAGGTCAAAGCTTTTGAAATGGTCCCTCAAGAAGAGAAAATAACATGTTCTGAATTTGACCAATTTCGTTTTGAAAAGATTGAACACTTGATAGAAATAGAATTATTAAAAGCTAATCTTTCCAATGAATTAAAAGAAAAAGAGTCGGTTGTCAATGATTTTCAGAAACTTAAAATGGATTTTGAAACTCTCGAGTCTAAAAAGGTTGAATCGGAAATTAATGCTACCAAACTTCTTAAATTTAAAGAACAACAGCTTTTAAAACAATACGCTTCCACAGAAAAGGTTCATCTTTTAACTAAATCATTTAAAGAATTCGAACTTAAGCGTCTTCAAGATTTACCACCTAATCCCGGTTATGCAAAACAAGCTCAAGAATATATTCCCGGTCTTTATGATATGACCATAATTGGAAAATCGAAAGAAGCACCTTTTGTTCGTAGTACTGAGGAGACACAATCACTTGGGGATGAAACTCATTCTAAAATGCTTTCAAAATTCCATACAACTGATTATGATCAACATAACAAAGATCAATTTTCGAAAAAGACACGCATTCGCTTACAAAAGGAATTAGCAGAATTAACAGTTCTTGTGCCCCAAAGTTTGTCAAATGAAAACCTTCCTAGTACGTCTCCTACACTCGTCAAAAAGGATTTAACGAAGTTAATTCCACCGGTAAGTAAGGCGTCCGTTAACTTAAATACGGTTCACCAACACTTAGCCGATTTTGACAAGGTCATTTTGGAACGTACGACGGCCACGGCCATAACGGAAGGTGAATGGAACTTTGAGCACACTAGAGCTGCGTTTCGAGATGAAATTGTTCCGTTTGTAAACAATTTTAAAACTTGTCTTCGTAATATTGATCAAGATTTGTTTTTGGAAATAGAAGAAGTTAGACGTGTTTTTAATGAAATGGAAGATGCTTATGAAAACAGTTTACTTGAAATAGAACGGGTTTCACGCCATAATGATCTGCTTCTGAATCAAGTGATGTCTCATGATATAGTTTCTGTCTGTGTGAATACAAGTGTTGATAATGATTCTATTGTGCATAATGTTGAATCTGTGGGTACTGTGGTAGATAGTACTTGTCACGAATCTGACGCTGAATTTTTAAAGCTTCAAGATTCATATTCTTCGCTTTCAAAACGTTTTGATGAGATTCAAACACATTGTATTTCGCTTGAATGCAAGCAACAATTTATTCAAGAAATCTTTGAAACGTCATTCGAAGGTGTTAATATCGATGATGCAAATTTTGAAAAGAATTTTCGATTGAATTTACAATCAAAACAACGTCAGCCAAGTGACAAGGTTGCTCAATCTTTGCCGATAGACATAGAGAAATCTAAGGAGCTTAACTGTGTGAACGTACTTGAGGCTGCTGAGAATCTTAAACTTGATCTAGATAATCAAGTTTCCAAGATTTTGTCCAAAGTTGATAACTTAAAACAGAAAAATACACGACTCTTCGATTCAGTAAAGCCCGCATGTGTTGATACTACTGCACAGAATCAATCTTTGATTGAACAATTGAATCGACAGTCGGTGGAAATATCTGATTTAAGGGAACAAATTTGTGATAAAAATCTGGTATTGGCTGAGTTAAAGGAAACACTTCGTACTCTAAAAGGTAAGAATGTTGTGGATAACGCAGCCACTATCTCAGCATCGTCCTCTAGTGCAATCAAAAGAACCCTTATAGCCGTCACACCACTTAACAAGGGCCCTAGGACTAAACCATCTCAAACTTTGGTCACTAAAGATAAGGCAGAATTAAAACCAGCTTCTAATATTCCCGTGTTGCCTTCTACAGGAGTAAGCACCACTACTAAGGCTCAAAGATCTAAGCTTAAAAGAAACAAGAAGAATGATAGGATCTTGCCCCCATCTAGTAGTCAAGTGAAGAAGAAAGTAGAAGCCCATCCTAGGAATGTTATTTCTGTTTTGAATAAAAAGAATCCTGTAGCTAAATCTAAAGGCTCTGCGGTTGTGCAGCGTTCTAAGCCTACTGTGAATTCTAATTTTAAATGTTGGAATTGCAATGAATGTATGTTTTCTAGTCGTCATGATTCTTGCCTTATTGACCATGTGAATGAGATGTATGCCCGGAAAAATGGATTAGAATGGAAACCGACTGGGAAAGTGTTAACCCAAGTTGGTTGGATGTGGCGCCCCACTGGTAGAACTTTCACTATAGTAGGAAATATGTGCCCTTTAACTAGGATCACTCCCACTAAAGCGAAGAAAGCGTGCCCTTTAACTAGGAGTACCAAGGCTACCAAAACACAAGCGTGTCCTTTAACTAGGAACACCGACACTACTGTAGGAACCAAGTGCCCTTTAAATAGGTCTACTCCCACTGTAGTGCCCGCGAATAATCCAAAACCTAAGAAAGTTGGAACAGTAAAACCTGTTAGTACTAAAACTCACATTAGAAAACGCAGGAAATCTAAGGGTCTAAAAAATGTTAGCAATTCTGATAATTCTATATCTGTATCTGCTAACACTCCGGAACCAATAGTTTCCAATGCATTGTCTACTTTTGTTATTGAAAACAGGTGGTCCAAATTATTCTCTGGTATTTGGACTCTGGTTGCTCCAAGCATATGACCAGAGATCGCTCTTAGCTCAGAAATTTCGTCAGCAAGTTTCTTGGTACGGTTCGATTTGGAAATGATCATATTGCAAAGATAATGGGTTATGGTGAATATCATATTGGGAATGTTATAATTTCGAGAGTGTATTATGTGTAAGGTCTCGGTCATAACTTATTTTCTGTGGGACAATTTTGTGATGCAAACCTAGAAGTTGCTTTTCGAGCGCATACCTGCTTCATTCGTAATTTGGAAGGGGTTGATTTGTTGAAAGGTACTCGAGGGAATAATTTGTATACTTTGTCTCTACAAGACATGATGGCCGCTTCTCCCGTATGTCTTCTCTCCAAAGCATCGAAGACTAAGTCATGGTTATGGCATCGACAGTTATCTCATCTTAACTTTGATGCTATTAATCACTTGGCGAAAAACGAACTTGTTCGTGGTCTTCCTAAACTATCATTTCACAAGGATCATTTGTGTTCTGCGTGTACAATGGGGAAAAGCACTAAGAAATCTTACAAACCCAAGACGGAAGACACCAACCAAGAGAAACTTTATCTGTTGCATATGGATCTTTGTGGGCCAATGCGTGTTGAAAGTCTTAGTGGCAAAAAGTACATCCTCGTCATTGTCGATGATTACTCTCGGTTTACATGGGTGAAATTTCTTAAAGCAAAAAATGAGGCACCTAAATTCATCATCAGATTTCTCAAGATGATTCAAGTGCGTCTCAACACTACTGTCCGACGCATTCGTACAGATAATGGAACCGAATTTGTGAATCAAATTTTGCGTGATTATTATGAAGAAGTTGGCATTTCTCATGAAACATCCGTTGCTCGCACTCCACATCAAAACGGTGTCGTTGAAAGGCGAAATCGCACACTTATGGAAGCTGCTAGAACGATGTTAATTTACGCAAAGGCTCCATTGTTATTATGGGCAGAAGCAGTATCTACAGCAGTGTACACCCAAAACCGGTCACTAATTCGTAAACGCCATGGTAAAACACCCTATGAGCTTCTCCATGGAAAAGTACCAGATTTATCATATCTTCATGTATTTGGTTCTCTTTGCTATCCAAATAATGATGGTGACAATTTGGGAAAACTTCAACCAAAGGCTGATATTGGTATTTTCATTGGTTACGCCCCCACAAAGAAGGCATACCGAATCTACAACCGTAACTCTCGCAAGATCCTCGAAACTATGAATGTTGATTTTGATGAGCTGACAGCAATGGCTTCTGAGCAAAGCAGCTCTGAACCCGCACTTCATGAAATGGGACCCAGTAATATTAGTTCTGGTCTTGTCCCAAACAACCCTACTTCATCATTTATACCACCTACTAGGAATGAATGGGATACGTTGTTTCAACCGTTCTTTGATGAATTCTTTACTCCTTCAACTATTGTTGCTCCAGAACCTGAGGTAATAGCTCCGGTAACCGAAGTTGTCGCTTCAGCAACCGAAGCACAATTAGATACATCTGCACCTATAATTGGTCAAGATATACCATCCATAAGTAATTCTCAACCAACACATGTAACAACTACCCACGTCATGCCTATTGATGATGAAGAGGATGATGATGATCACGATTTGGAATTCGCTCAAATGCATGAACTTCCATTCTTTGGTGTACCTATTCCCGACCCTAATCAAGCCGGGTCGTCCACCACAGAGGAAGCTCCTTCTACAGTTTACTCCAATCCACGGATTAGTGAACATGACAGTAAGTGGACAAAGGATCATCCTATAGATTCTATTATTGGTGACCCTAATCGTCCCGTATCCACACGAAGTCAGTTACAAGAAAGTGCAATGTTTTGTCACTTTGATGCTTTTCTTACTGAAGTTGAACCTAAGACATGGAAAGAAGCTTTTACTCAATCCTGTTGGATAGAAGCTATGCAAGAAGAACTTAATGAGTTTATACGTCTTGAAGTATGGGAACTTGTCCCATGCCCGGATCAAGTGTAGTTACTCACTTTGAAATGGGTTTACAAGGTGAAACTCGATGAGTTAGGCGGAATATTGAAAAACAAAGCTCGACTAGTAGCTCGTGGATACAAGCAATTATTGGGCGTCGACTTTATGGAATCCTTTGCACCTGTTGCCCGTTTGGAAGCTATTAGACTATTCCTCGCTTATGCAGCTCATATGAATATGATCGTCTATCAGATGGATGTGAAGACGGCATTTCTTAATGGTGAAATCAAGGAAGAAGTCTATGTTCAACAGCCGGATGGTTTTGTGAATCCTAATTATCCTAATCATTTGTACAAGCTTAAGAAGGCTCTCTATGGGTTGAAGCAAGCTCCACGCGCATGGTATGATCTATTGTCACAATTCCTCATTACTCAATGCTTCGCAAAAGGCAAGGTGGATCCCACGCTGTTCATTCAGAAACGAGGTAAAGATATGATTATGGTACAAATATATGTTGATGATATTATATTTGCAGCCTCGACCCAAACCTTATCGGATGAGTTTGGGACACTCATGTCTTCCAAGTTTAAGATGTCAATGATGGGCAAGGTATCATTCTTCTTAGGTCTTCAGATATCTCAGAGTCCCAGAGGCATCTTTATTAATCAATCCAAATATGCCCTTGAATCTCTTAAGAAATATAAGATGGAATCTTGCGACCCCGTGGACACTCCAATGGTGGATAAATCTAAGCTTGATGCAGATCCACATGGAGTTGCCGTTGATCCGACACTTTATCGTGGAATGATCGGTACCCTTCTGTATATCACAGCCAATCGACCTGATCTTCAGTTTGCTATATGTATGTGTGCCAGGTATCAAACTAGGCCTACTGAGTTACACTTAGCTACTGTTAAAAAGATCTTTCGATATCTTAAAGGAACCATTAATCGGGGACTTTGGTATTCGAAGGACTCTTCGATTGCACTAATGGCATATGCAGATGCGGATCACGCGGGTTGTTAAGATACAAGGCGTAGCACGAGTGGAACTTTGCAACTACTAGGAGATTGACTAATCAGTTGGGCATCGAAAAGGCAGAAAAGCGCTGCAATTTCAAGTACGGAAGGAGAATACATAGCTATGTCCGGTTGCTGTGCTCAAATTCTTTGGATGAGATCGCAATTAACCGACTATGGTCTAAGTTTCAACAAAATTCCGATGTACTGCGACAACAAGAGTGCAATTGCCTTATGCTGCAACAATGTTCAATTCTCCCGGTCAAAGCATATTGACATTCGCTACCACTTCATCAAGGAGCAAGTGGAAAATGGAGTAATCGAGCTTTACTTTGTCCGATCTGAGTATCAATTGGCGGATATTTTCACGAAGGCTTTAGATCGCGCTCGAATTGAATTTTTGGCCGACAAGCTAGGAATGAGAACTTTCTCGCCCGAGACTCTAAAGGAACTAGCAGATGAAGCGAAAGAATAGTGGTGGTAAAACTATTCTCCGTATCCTTGGTGATCATTTGTATATATTGTTTATATTTTTATCCTCAAAAGCAAAATACAAAAATATAAAACCATATAAAAACCATAAAAATTGAAAAATTCAGAAAAATCCAAAAATATTTTTACTTTATTTTTCAAAGGCATGTCTTTTGGTACGATAATATTTACGGCCTTAGAAATGTTGATTAATATCGACACGGCGCCATAAATAGAGTTCGTACAAAAGTTGTAAATATTTCATAAAACATGCCTATATGGCTTGTAGTTATTTCTGACTGCAACCCGATTTTCACATTAAAGTCAAGTATTTCTTATGAAAGCTTTGGCTCACAACGGGAATTAATTTTCTCGGGCAAGGTTTACTTTAAAACCTTGTAAGGGATCAAGTTTACTTTATAACTTGGTCTAACACAAATATATGTACGTTTCAGTGCATTTATTTGTTAAAACAAGAGAAGTCTTGTTTTTATGAAGCTATCATCTCTACAACCATGCTATCTACAATTGGTATCTACATACTCGACGATGCGACTACTCAACCGACGACTACAGCTCTTTCGACACGGGTCAACAATTGAGGGGGAGCAATTGTCAAGCATTCAGAATCTTCGATGCAAAACGTGCCAAGTTCACAAGTTGGTGTCAAGACAACAATACCAATCGTACATGTGGTGTCAAGAGATGACTTCAGACGTGACGAGGCGACCAACATATGCTGACAAGAACCATTTGATCTTATCATATGAGGTTCTCATCTATCAGGTCCAACCTTGTCAATTCTTTTTAATATGGTGAATATGTGATCATGCTACAAATCGATATCATATCTCATACATTTGGTATCATGAAGATAAAACGGACTTGAATTTTTCTTCCCAAAACCTTTGTTAAAACTTCATTAAATCAATTGATATTAAAAACATCGATTGGGTTAATATTTTTAATATGGGGGAGAAAATGTGATTTAATATGGGATATTATCACAAATGGTTTGTCTTAATGTGCTGGCTCATCCCGACATATGCGAAATGTTTTCGAATATCGTGGCATATGTTAAGGGGGAGCAAAACGGATTTGCATATCAAAATAGATTTCATATGTTAAGGGGGAGCAAAACGGATTTGCATATCAAAATAGATTTTCATGATGACATATACTTACCCGAAACCCATTTATTTCACGATGATGAAGATTGTGGTGACATAAGGATGGTAGGATAGGTTAAGTCCTATGATTCTTCCAGAACCGGAGGAATCTTCCCAAGGACATTCCATAGCTAGAAATAGTAGTCCTTAGGAAAGTTGGAGAAAGATTGTGAACGTAGCTGAATGCCGACCAAGTACTTAAGTTAGCACTGGAACAATCACAACAAGGTGCTAGTTATGACGTATTGGTAAGCATTGAAGGGGTTGAAGAATGAAAAAGAATTGTAAAGATAAAGGGTGTAAAGAAAGAAGCCCTCCTTACAACTTTAGGCAGAAACCGGGTCAATACATATGCTATTGAGATTATTTTTAATGATGCTTGATATTGAAGATAAGACATCATGGACCCAGTGATGCAATGCACAACCCATCCCAGCTAACTCAAATATCTCTCAAAAGGTATTTGTTTTAATCACACGGAGACAACACATTATCTATTGATTTATTCACTCCGAATAAATTGGTATTGAATAGGTGGCACTCCTCTCCAGCCTCCGATCACTAAAATCCAAAGTGCACGATCGAGTCTAGAGCCATTTGAGATCATCAAATATCTCATTAGGACACACTTTCATAATTCCTTGCTTCTTCACACACTGTGAAAAGTAAGATCTTAAGAGTCCTACGCAAAATCTTCATGATCTTGCCTGAACATCCGAGTAATACGAAAGTATTTACAATGAAGATGGAAATCCTTCTTGAGCGAATATCAAAAAGCTCATGGTAGGTGACTTGTGCGATTCTTTATGAATCAAACTTGTGATAACTGGAAAGCAACAGCTGTTTAATTCTTAACTGAATTTAAACACGTTCCAGGCCTCTACGCAATATCTTAGTGATCTTGCCAGAACACTCAGAGTGATACCTTACTGTTCACAGTGATGAGTGGAAATCCTTCTAGTGTTAACCTCAAACAGCACTTGGTAGGTAACTTGCAAGATTCTATACGAATCAAGCTCGTGACAACTGGAAAGCAACGATGGTGCGATTCTTAATTGAATTTCACTTGTTCCAGGAACATGAATTGACGGCTTCAAATCATGCGGATATTATAATCCAAATGATTCACTCTTTATGTTCGCAGTCAGCTTTGGACGGTCGAATAAAGAGAACGGGTTTACCCGCGAAATCCTGTCAGGAAGTTACTTAATTGAAACTATCCATCACGGGTACGATATCTAATATCGTCCAACGGTCTTCCCCGACCGGAGGTAAAATGCTACCGAATTAGAATGAAATGTTCAAAGCCATTTCGTTCGTGTCTACTTATGTTGCGGCATTTGAAGACGGTGGCGTTGCGGGATCCAAGAAGAAGTCGTCCCCGCATGCTTATACTTTATGCACTTAATATCTCATCTAATTCAAGAAAGCCTAAAAGTTAAGTCTTCCGCTGTTTCAAACTCTGAAGCTTTCAAGAATTACGAAGGTATAAGTATGTGAGACATGGTGTCACGAAGAGGCGAAGATCACAAGTGATGGATGCACGAGACAAGGCAAGAGATTGATGCTCAAAGATTGATATCAAAGATCACATCAGCATGTTCACCAGAAAAGAAAAAGAAAAAGAAAGACGAAGACTACAAGCTCAAGACAAGCATAGTATGCTAGGTTTATCTTATTATTGTAACTTGGGTAATGCCCTTGTTTGGAGTGACCTCCCTTAGGGGGAGATTGTTGGAAATACGTTTTACGTATTAAGAAGGATCGGTCACTCCAACGATAGTCCATGTAATAGCTCGTAGTTTAGTTAACTTTCGTTATTTAACAAACAAGTTCAAGCCTAGCCTACAACTTGTGTAGGCCGGCCCAAACGTGTAAACCCAAGCCCATTACAAGGCTTGGGTATATAAACCCTCTCCTTTTATGGAGAGGGTGTGTGGTTATTCACTTTTCACATAGTAAAACATTGGTTTCTCTCTCTAAGTGTGTGTGTAATCCACCATCTCTCTATCTCTTTCTCTCTCAAAAAACATAAGCATAGATTTACAAATCATCACATCCATTCATTTTCATTTAACAATAAAACTTTTCACACGGTCCAAGATAATTTAAAGTTTACAACACAGTAAATAATAAAATATTCTTTGAATGTATATAGTTTATGAAAGCGGGCCAAAACATTTCAAATAAGCAAGCTTCACGAAACCGCCTTCCTCGAGTGCCTTCCCAATGGACCTGAGATAAAACATGCTAAAAAGTCAGCAAAATTTGCCGAGTGAATCTATAGAATTTAATTTAAATAAAGAGGACACAAGTATTCAAAAATAACCTTCCATGGTTCATATTTTATCAAAGACAATTATGTTGTACGGACATAATCATCGTGTCATTACATAAGTCTTGTGACATTGAACATTAACATATATTTATTTCAGCCCAACACACCTAGCCAAGTGCGTATATTTCTCTTATACAATGCATCCGATGTTTCATTACTAGTGCATCACAACACCACGCGAGAGCTAGTCGCGATCGGACTGGGCGTCACCCCGATAGATCTATCCATAGCATTAGCGTTATCTCGATTAACAATTCACGATTCATGGGTCTTTTAAGGCTAAACAAACTTATGTAATAACTTCCATATAAACATACAATTAAGTTCTTTGTGTTCAATTTTAAAACAATCATGAGTTTACGACAACTTATAGTTGTGCATTTCAATTTCAATAATTATTTTTCAAGTAAATAGGGTTCCCACAACTTCTCGTTGCACCCATACTTTTCCAATAAGTAGGGTTTCCACAACTTCTCGTTGTACCCTTTTTATTTTAATAAAACAAGCATGTTATCCCCCTCGCGGGTTTTATAAAACAAGTAAACATGTTAAAAGCGAGGCTATAGACTCACCTTAGCCAATAGTGGTAATGAGACGATCGCTGACGATTAGTGATGCCCGTTAAAACACGAAAACCGCAACCTACCAAATAAGGCGCGTTCGTTAATAATCGACTTAAGTATAAATCATACTTAAATAATATAAAATCAAAATTACAAAACCAAGACAATCCCGAAAAATTTAATAATACAAATGTTATTACAATACCCTTTTATTCAACACTATTCTTTTAAACACTTGCACTCTCGATATTGACCCGTCTTAAGACGCCAAGTCAACGCAAGTCAAATTATCATTTTATTTCCCTCGGACCAGTAACTAAGTCATTTATATAATGACTTGACACTTGAGTAAATCCCCATGTCCAATGGCGAATACTCAACTCACGCCACATAATTATTGAACTACATGTCCAAAATACCAATCAGCATGTACATTCCAAATGTACACACCAATCTACCCTATCTAGACTTGTCCGATTTCGACGAAACTTGGTCAAAAACTCACACATAATATGAAGAAGACTCATTTCAAGTTTCAATCAAAAATATTACTTCTAAGACCTTCTGCCCGACACACCTTCGTGTTATAAAAACCGGACAGTTTTACGCCTTTTACTGGTAAAACCATTTTGACATATCTAAACAATTCCGTTTATAAAACCGACACTTGGGTTTGAAAATAGACTCATGACCTGAGGTTTAGCAACTTACATCAGTCCTTGAACATTTTTAGAACTCATTCTATATTCCCCGAGATTCGATCCAAATATCGACAACAATTTTCGGATTGTGCCGATACCCGTCTCCCGGTACACAAATACTAAAAGTAGCATAACATTTAGCTCGTAATGAGTTAGAAGCTCATTCAAGCGGCAAATCGAAGCTAAAAGAATTCTCTACAAGCCTATCCTATTAGTTTAATCATTTTCAAACAGTAAGATTTCCAAAATTTACGTTTTACCCACTGGTCTAAAACACCTTCTAAAATCTCCCACCAAATCATATTTTTGATCAATTCAAACCATTTTCCTCATCATCCTACACCCTTAATATCATCCTAAACAAATCATCTAGCCCATAACACCCTTGAATAATTATTTAAAATTTTACCCACTCAAAAATCCAACATGCAATACATCAAATAATAATATAACAACACTAGTAACAACTATATAACAAGAAAATAGATCAAACCACCTTGGATCATCTTCAAAAATTGATAGTTGTTGCATGTTGTAAATTTTTACATCAAAATGATCACCATCAAATTTGCAACATGGGATATTAATTAGTTTTTGGAGATTCAAAGTAGAAAATTGAAAATCAAAGGGTTTATGGGGGTGAGGGTGGCAGAAATGGCTAGAGAGAAGGAAGAGAGATGAAATTTTTGTTGAAATGAATTTTATATTAAAAGTTGATAGTGGAAAAATTATATATAGTGGTGGTGGTGGGTAGATTTTGCCAATTTGTATAGTTTTGGTCCAAAATGAAAATAAAGAGTTGTAAGGGTAGAAAATGTAAATATTAAATTTTGGAAATATTTACAGGACTCAGGTTTCGTAAAAATACTTTTTAAAAGTTAAAACGCTTCTTAAAAATAATAATATCACTTCGACACGACTTAAAACGTAATTAAATCGAAAACGTCGAAAATATAAAATACCGAGACAATCGATAATAAAACATAAATTTTCGGGCATCCGTCGGTATCGCGATCATTAGTAGTTCTCGTCATTCGTTAAGACGTAAAACACGAGAAATAAAAATTAAATATAATAAATAAAATAAAATCATTCATATGTTAATTTGAGAATATAATATCGATACTTAATGTATTTCTTATCAGTTTTCATCGAAACGACATTCTTACGTTAAGTTTCAAGTCATAACCTTCTCGGTTAATCGATAATTTAAAATTCTCATTAAAGTAAACATATAATATTTATTATTCGAGATTAAAATATCGACCTGAAATTGACGGATTGTCACATTATCCCCACCAAATTGGGATCTTCGTCCCGAAGATCAACTTGCGTTCTTCCTCGATCGCTCGTTTAAAATAAAGAGTTAAACGTATTTTGGTCCTCGTCTTGAGTTCCATCACACATGACAATAGGAATTCGACTTTGCTTCGGTTGCCTAACTTCCTTATCGATAATATCAACAAGTACTTTGATGAAATGCAACCTACCGCCGATTCATACTTCGACAAAAGAGATAATAAGATCTTCGTCAGGAAGGAATTTCTTAGGTTCAACATATGAAAAGTATTGTGAATTCCTTGTACTTCTCGAGGTAATTTAAGTTTTCATGCCACTGGACATACACTCGATATCAGCTCGAATGGTCCAAACTAACGGGGACTTAACTTCCGACGTTTTCCAAAATACATAACACCTTTTCAGGGTGATAGCTTTGGCATAACTTTTCCACCTACCTCGATTTCCAAAGGTTTTCGCTTCACATCGTCATAACTTCTATGTCTACTACGAGCAGATAACAAACGATTCTTAATTAGCACGATCGATTTATTTATCGAACTAAAATGAGCAGAGTCAATTAATCAACATTGATAGAAATCGAGTCATATTCAGACTGAGTTTCCAAAAGCTTAACAATGAATCCATTGTATTTTGCTCCAACTTCACGAATGATAACGAATAACACAATCGTAATCACTTAAAGGCTAAATTACCTCTTTTATTCTAGAATACACTATAGGCTCTTACCATCGGTGGATACCGTACATTAGTGCCATACAATTAATGTCTTAATAGACGAAGAGTAAAATCACCGCACCCAATTACAAGTCATGGGTTGTGCAGTTTCCTCATTCTTCCTAGGTTTCCTACAAGCATATACAAATCAAACAGCTCTAAATCCTTCAAGAGATATATAACGATTAACAACAAAATCTTTACTTCTTTCGAGTAACGATAAGATCGGTGTGTTGCAAAGTTCTACAAACTTACGAGCTCGGTCGAATAAAACATCTATCAGATAGTTCTTAAAACTGCACAAATAATTACTTCAGCTCGGATGATGCAAATAAATATTGCTCACGTACCACAGTTGCAACACCAGAAATTAGATCAATTAGGAATTTTATTTGCCTTAGAGGCAGAAGCCCTGGCAATTCTTCCAGAAACACTTCAGAATAGTCATAAATGACTAGAGTAATTCTACTTACTTCTCTTACTATTCCTTCTTCGATACCTACACCATGAATAATCCACAACCTTTTTCGATATACTTACGAGCTCTAATGCACGAAAATAATTTTCAATTTGGAATTATTTTTCCCTTCAGTGACCTTGTCAGCCTTGCCTTGAATTATGTGTCCCATGAGCTAATAAGCCACACAAACAGCTTCACAAAAGCAATTGGCTTAGAAGAAGTCACATCACCGCATATATTCCTGGTTAGCCGTAAATGTACTGCTTGACCTTGACAGTTCGGGTTCCATAATTCCTGGATATAAAGGAGTCAACTTGTGGAAACACTTGATATATCTACCAATGTTAGTTCCCTTCAGTTTCAGATTGTACAACGCTTGCTCCATACTATGGAAATACTTCGAGGACAAGCTCCTCAGTTAACCGTTTCCTCACCTTAGTCCATGGTGTCCCATAAGTAACGATACCTATGGAAGCAAGTCTGCCATTCCACCAAATTAATGCACGACCTTGGAGAGTAGCGATTTCAAACTGCACCTTATCCTCCTGATTAGGTTCACTAATTCGAAAGACTGACGCCAGCTTTCAATAACTAACACAATCCTCCATCATCTTTAGTCCCCTAAAGAGTCTATGGTTTGCAATTAACGAATGAATTGTAGTTATAGCTTCAAAATTCAGGTACATTTGTTCAATCCATACCACGAACATTATCGGCTCCAGCTTCAGCTCCACCGGTTCCAGATCCATCATTCATGTTGGCCATGAATCCAACTAAAGATACAGCAACTTATTCACTAATAACTTGGCGCATTCGTGCTTCAGTCATAGCTTTAATTGACTGCATGATTCTTGTGCAACATAAATCAAATCATAATGAGTATTCATTCAATGATTGCGTTATACCACATGAATTTACAAGAGAAAAGCAAAGAAAGATAATAATAGAACGGTGTAGAATTAGGAATCAAAAGATAGTCATTTCATTGATCACAAACTAGTACAAGTCGTATTGTCAAACATTATAGATAATCATCGTCTAATGCCATACAACTTAAAAGACTAGTCCTACTAACTGTTGTCACAGTTTAGTTAGGGAATAATGAGAAGATACTACAATTGATAAACTAATCTACTAAGAGTTACTAGGTATTTCACATGGCTAAGAAAGATCCTCGGTCCCACAAGAAGAAGATTTCTTCAATGTATTTCAGAGACGCTTGATACCCTCCTCAATTGGTGCTTTTGGAACAGCCCCAATACAACCAATTCACGATCAAAGAATTAAAGGAACAAAATCAAAGAATGAATCAAGCAAACGAATTATGAATCAATAAGAGTTTAATTACGAAGATGCTATATTCTTAAGCCTACACATTTATGAATCATTATTCCATGGATTGATCAAGTCCTTCCAAATAAGATTCAGAAATTTGTAGTTCAACAATTAATAATTTCCTTGTTCAAATAAATGGCCAATTTATCTCAACGATTATAAATCACTTTATTCAAGCATCGCCAGCTCAACACAAAAGATCAAGATCGAAACAAACGAGAAACGAATTTAACAGGTAATGATCAGTGATATGATATGGAATCCTGGTTGGCATGTGAATACCATACAAATCAGTCTCAATTCCTAGAAATCAATAGTACCATCTCGGACAAACTTTTTTTTTATCAAAACAGTATAATGTCGAAGATTAATGAAAATGCAAATTAAATTTGTTAAACGAAATGAACGAATCGATAAATCAAGAATAAGAACCAAGGAAATCAAAATCTTGTAACCAAAAGAATATAAGCAGAATATTAACCTTCGTTGGGATCATGTCTATCCACAACTTAATTAATCTCGAGAATAACAGGATTCATTTCAGGAATAGCTTCGGCGCTAGCATTAAAATGACTAGAGTGGCTTCGTGACAATCGACGTCGTATAAATATCTCGTATAAATATAAAATTATCATTTATAATTAAATAAATGAAAACATACCTTGTAATTCACAAGTTCAAATAATCAATAAAGATTACAACAAAATATATATAATGCCATATATATATAAATACTATCATTCTCGTCCATTGGCAACTCGGAGGTTTCGCTTGCAACAGTTATAGTTAAAAGATTTCAAAAATTCATTTTTTGGAAAATCTTTTCGTTCTCTATAACTTGAGCTCTGATACAATCTGTAACACCCCCAAATTTCGGTCATGACAACGGAAGGGTCATTGGGTGTTACTATCATGGTTCAATCTCATAACCATAGAAAACGGCTCAAAATGAGTCGTTTTAATAAACATCCATTCATTCTCATTTAACAATAAAACTTTTCACACGGTCCCAGATAATTTAAAGTTTACAACACAGTAAATAATAAAAGATTCTTTGAATGGATATAGTTTATGAAAGCGGGCCAAAACATTTCAAATAAGCAAGCTTCACGAAACCGCCTTCCTCGAGTGCCTTCCCAATGGACCTGAGATAAAACATGCTAAAAAGTCAGCAAAATTTGCCGAGTGAATCTATAGAATTTAATTTAAATAAAGAGAACACAAGTATTCAAAAATAACCTTCCATGGTTAATATTTTATCAAAGACAATTATGTTGTACGGACATAATCATCGTGTCATTACATAAGTCTCGTGACATTGAACGTTAACATATATTTATTTCAGCCCAACACACCTAGCCAAGTGCGTATATTTCTCTTATACAATGCATCCGATGTTTCATTACTAGTGCATCACAACACCACGCGAGAGCTAGTCGCGATCGGACTGGGCGTCACCCCGATAGATCTATCCATAGCATTAGCGTTATCTCGATTAACAATTCACGATTCATGGGTCTTTTAAGGCTAAACAAACTTATGTAATAACTTCCATCTTAACATACAATTAAGTTCTTTGTGTTCAATTTTAAAACAATCATGAGTTTACGACAACTTATAGTTGTGCATTTCAATTTCAATAATTACTTTTCAAGTAAATAGGGTTCCCACAACTTCTCGTTGCACCCATACTTTTCCAATAAGTAGGGTTTCCACAACTTCTCGTTGTACCCTTTTTATTTTAATAAAACAAGCATGTTATCCCCCTCGCGGGTTTTATAAAACAAGTAAACATGTTAAAAGCGAGGCTATAGACTCACCTTAGCCAATAGTGGTAATGAGACGATCGCCGACGATTAGTGATGCCCGTTAAAACACGAAAACCGCAACCTACCAAATAAGGCGCGTTCGTTAATAATCGACTTAAATATAAATCATACTTAAATAATATAAAATCAAAATTACAGGACCAAGACAATCCCGAAAAATTTAATAATACAAATGTTATTACAATACCCTTTTATTCAACACTATTCTTTTAAACACTTGTACTCTCGATATTGACCCGTCTTAAGACGCCAAGTCAACGCAAGTCAAATTATCATTTTACTTCCCTCGGACCAGTAACTAAGTCATTTATATAATGACTTGACACTTGAGTAAATCCCCATGTCCAATGGCGAATACTCAACTCACGCCACATAATTATTGAACTACATGTCCAAAATACGAATCAGCATGTACATTCCAAATGTACACACCAATCTACCCTATCTAGACTTGTCCGATTTCGACGAAACTTGGTCACAAACTCACACATAATATGAAGAAGACTCAGTTCAAGTTTCAATCAAAAATATTACTTCTAAGACCTTCTTCCCGACACACCTTCGTGTTATAAAAACCGGACAGTTTTACGCCTTTTACTTGTAAAACCATTTTGACATATCTAAACAATTCCGTTTACAAAACCGACACTTGGGTTTGAAAATAGACTCATGACCTGAGGTTTAGCAACTTACATCAGTCCTTGAACATTTTTAAAACTCATTCTATATTCCCCGAGATTCCATCCAAATATCGACAACAATTTTCGGATTGTGCCGATACCCGTCTCCCGGTACACAAATACTAAAAGTAGCATAACTTTTCGCTCGTAATGAGTTAGAAGCTCATTCAAGCGGAAAATCGAAGCTAAAAGAATTCTATACAAGCCTATCCTATTAGTTTAATCATTTTCAAACAGTAAGATTTCCAAAATTTACGTTTTACCCACTGGTCTAAAACACCTTCTAAAATCTCCCACCAAATTATATTTTTGATCAATTCCAACCATTTTCCTCATCATCCTACACCCCTAATATCATCCTAAACAAATCATCTAGCCCATACCACCCTTGAATAATTATTTAAAGTTTTACCCACTCAAAAATCCAACATGCAATACTTAAAATAATAATATAACAACACTAGTAACAACTATATAACAAGAAAATAGATCAAACCACCTTGGATCACCTTCAAAAATTGAAAGTTGTTGCATGTTACAAATTTTTACATCAAAATGATCACCATCAAATTTGCAACATGGGATATTAATTAGTTTTTGGAGGTTCAAAGTAGAAAATTGAAAATCAAAGGGTTTATGGGGGTGAGGGTGGCGGAAATGGCTAGAGAGAAAGAAGAGAGATGAAATTTTTGTTGAAATGAATTTTATATTAAAAATTGATAGTGGAAAAATTATATATAGTGGTGGTGGTGGGTAGATTTTGCCAATTTGTATAGTTTTGGTCCAAAATGAAATTAAATATTTGTAAGGGTAGAAAATGTAAATATTAAATTTTGGAAATATTTACGGGATTCGGGTTTCGTAAAAATACCTTTTAAAAGTTAAAACGCTTCTTAAAAATAATAATATCACTTCGACACGACTTAAAACGTAATTAAATCGAAAACGTCGAAAATATAAAATATCGAGACAATCGATAATAAAACATAAATTTTCGGGCATCCGTCGGTATCGCGATCATTAGTAGTTGTCGTCATTCGTTAAGACGTAAAACACGAGAAATAAAAATTAAATATAATAAATACAATAAAATCATTCATATGTTAATTTGAGAATATAATATCGATACTTAATGTATTTCTTATCAGTTTTCATCGAAACGACATTCTTACGTTAAGTTTCAAGTCATAACCTTCTCGGTTAATCGATAATTTAAAATTCTCATTAAAGTAAACATATAATATTTATTAGTCGAGATTAAAATATCGACCTGAAATTGACGGATTGTCACATATTCCGACAGTTTTCCGATCGTGTATTTTTCTTTCTCTTGGAATTTTTTGATCATCGAGAACATATTTTAGGGGATTTCAACATTGTTTCTCGACTTCAACTAACAACAAAAAACACATTTACTTTCTCTCATTGTTCGATCAGCATTTGTAAATCTTAACTTAACAAAATGGAGTACACATCTCTTACGGATAAGTCCATCCTCTCGGGTACGGATAATCGTCCACCAATGTTGGTGAAGACTATGTATGAGGATTGGGCTTCCCGAATGGAACTTTATATGTTGAACAAAGAAAATGGACATCTAATTTGGGCATCGGTGCTCAATGGACCATTGGTATATGGTACTGTGACGGAAGGTGCTGTTACTCGTCCTCGCACAACGGGTGAACTAACTGGAGATGCTAAGATACAAGACAAGTGTGATAAACAAGCTACAAATATCATTCTCCAAGCCCTTCCTCCAGATGTCTACAAACTCGCCAGTAAACATAAAGTTGCCAAAGAGTTATGGGATAGAATTCGTGTTCTAATGCAAGGCACTTCGTTAACTAAACAAGAACGAGAGTGTAAGCTTTCTGATACTTTTGATAAGTTTGCCTATGTGCCAGGGGAGACTCTCAATGATTACTATCAGAGATTTACCCTATTTTTGAAGGAGCTCAATATCTATGGCATGGCAATTCCTACGTTTCAATTGAACAGCAAGTATTTGAACACTCTTCCTTCAGAATGGAAAAAGTACGTGACGGATGTAAGTTGGATAAGGACTTGCATAACACCAATGTGGATCAACTTCAAGCTTTTCTTCAACAACACGAATGCCATGTGATCGAGGCTCGGTTGTCTACACCTCAAGTTCATGATCCACTAGCCATGTATGCTTCTCAACAAAACATGGCTTATACTTATCAACAACCATCATACTTGCAGTAGCCACCACCAGACACCTATCAGCAACCACAACAACCATCTTATCAACCACTAATGATGCCACAGAAAGCATTTCAACAAAGTGTTCATCAACAATCTTTTCCACAACAACCAGCACATCAGACATCACCATCATAAGCCAACACTTCTCCAATGGGCTATACTCCTCAGCAAGGATATTTTCCAATTGAAGCACAACCAGCACAGGCCTTCCACTCTAATGAACTTACACCAATCCAAGCACCGGTCTTTACTCCAAATGATACGCCAGCTGATGTTCTAAACCATCTCACTGCCTACTTGTCAAAACTTGTTGCAACTAGAGGATTTCCACCAACAAACAATCAGCTCCGCACCTCTTCAAATCCTCGACAACAAGCCACTGTTCAAGATGGTCAAGTAACGATGAAACCTATTTAGGGAAGGCAAAATTCATATGGACCTCCTACAAGGACTGTGAATTCTCAAGTTGTGAATTCTCAAGCCAATGGAAATGGCATCCCTATTGGTCCACAAAAAGTTGTGACTTGCTACAATTATAGAGGACAAGGTCATATGGCTAGGGAATGTACTCAGCCAAAAAGGAGAAGGGATGCAACGTGGATTCGTGAGAAGATGTATTTGGTCGATGCTAAGTCCAAGGGAAAGATTTTGGATTCAGAAGAGTTAGCATTTCTTGCAGACCCAGGGGCAGCAGATAATGAAGGCATTACAGTCGTTTCCACTTCTAATGCAACTTATCAAGCAGATGATCTTAGGGATGAGCATGGGTCCAGAACTGATGGAACTGGAACCGGAACCGACGGATCTGAGAACCAAAATTTTGAGAAAAGTAGGAACCAAGAACCAAACCAAATATATTTTTCGGTTCAAGTTCCGGTTCCAGTTGCAGTTCCGGTTCTTTGGTTCTACCCGCATAGGAACCGATTTTCTAGAAGAAATATCAATTAAGCCAACAAAAAGCACACAAAATTTTATATTTTACGCATTTACAACCATTTACTTTGAAAGAAATAGCATTTAACAACAAATAAGCTCAAATAAATAAACATTCTATAGTTTCACAACTTAATCGGAAAACGAGGAACATTTACTTTCCACCATTGAAGAATGTCAAGACTTTGACCTTTACATAGCTCAACCTTCAGCTCTTTAAGATTCGTACCCAACTCTATTTCGGTTTCATATCATCTATTAGCATCAACCATATAATAATCATTTAAGAAGTCATTGTCTTCATCATCAAGGGATGTAACGTTGGATTCATTATGCTCAACCATACTCGAATTCCACGATAGAAATTCAAACTTTTTTTATACATTCCAAAAAATCCTCCCATGTTAGTCTTAACCTCTTCAACCATACCCTCAACCTTTCTCTGAAGTTCTTTATTGCCATAGGTTTTCTAGTTTAGTAATTTTCTACTAACAAGACATACATTAAATGCAAATAAAAAAAAAAAATAAAACTTACTTCCATTGATTTGATAATGATGATAGTTGTTTATGTGTTTATGGATTAAAAATTAGGGTTTAAGGTGTTTGGTTTGATTTTTTGTGAAAGTAGGCCAGTAGGATATTGGGCTTTTGAGTCTCGTATATAAAAAATACCATATTTTTATAATCATTGGGTATTTGGTTCCGGAACCGAGAACCGGTGGAACCGAACCGAACTGAACCAAGAACCAAAAAATATTGAAATCAAGAACTGGAACTGGAACCTATGGTTCTGGTTCCGGTTCGGTTCTTAGTGGTTTTGGTCCAGTTCTCGGTTCCGATCCGGTTCTTCGGTTCTTTTGCTCATCCCTAGATGATCTTGACGCATATGATTCAGATTGTGATGACATTCACTCTGCCCAAGCTGATCTCGTTGCTAATCTCTCTCACTACGGTTCTGATGTCGTTAGTGAGGTACCAACCACATCTAATAATATTGATGATAACCAACATCAAGTTGGGCATGAAAATGACAACCTCGAACAACATTCGGGAACCAGTAACTCAAATGATGTGGTACCCAATCCTACACATTTGAGTGAACCTCAACCAAATGCTACGACGGGTATGGAATCTTATGCTCAACATGATTTGGTCATGGTACCTAAACATATTATTGATCAAATGCATATGGCTCTCAGACAATCCGTAGATACGAATTTCACCCTAACAGCTGAACTTGAGTTGCATAAAGAAAAGGTCAAAACTTTTGAATTGGTCCCTCAAGCAGAGAAAATAACGTGTTCTGAATTTGATCAATTTCGTTTTGAAAATATTGAACACTTGAAAGAAATAGAATCATTAAAAGCTAATCTTTCCAATGAATTAAAAGCAAAAGATTCGGTTGTCAATGATTTTCAGAAACTTAAAATAGATTTTGAAACTCTCGAGTCTAAAAAGTTTGAATCGGAAATTAATGCTACCAAACTTCTTAAATTCAAAGAACAACAGCTTTTAAAACAATACGCTTCCACAAAAAGGTTCATCTTTTAACTAAATCGTTTAAAGAACTCGAATTTAAGCGTCTTCAAGATTTACCACCTAATCTCGGTTATGCAAAACAAGCTCCGGAATATATTCCGTGTCTTTTTGTTGTGACCCTAATTGGAAAATCAAAAGAAGCACCTTATTTTCGTAGTAGTGAGGAGACACAGTCACTTGCGGAAGAAAATCATTCTAAAATGCTTTCAAAATTCCATAAGCTTGATTATGATAAGTATAATAAAGATCAAATTTCTAAGAAGACACGTATTCGCTTACAAAAGGAATTAGTTGAATTGACAGTTCTTGTGCCCGAAAGTTTGTCAAATGAAAACCCTCCTAGTACGTCTCCTACACTTGTCAAAATGGATTTAACGAAGTTAATTCCACCGGTAAGTAAGGCGTCCGTTAGCTTAAATGCGGTACACCAACACTTAGCCGATTTTGACAAGGTCATTTTGGAACGTACGACGGCTTCGGCCATAACGGAAGGTGAATGGAACTTTGAGCACACTAGAGCTGCGTTCCGAGACGAAATTGTTTCGTTTGTAAAGAATGTTAAAGCTTGTCTTAGTAATCTTGATCAAGATTTGCTTTTGGAAATAGAAGAAGTTAGACGTGTTTTCAATGAAATGGACGATCCTTATAAAAACAGTTTACTTGAAATAGAACGAGTTTCACGCCAAAATGATCAGCTTCTGAAGCAAGTGATGTCTCATGATATAGTTTCCGTCTGTGTGATTAAAAGTGTTGATAATGATTCTATTGTGCATAATGTTGAATATGTGGATAATGTGGTAGATAGTACTTGTCACAAATCTGACGCTGAATTTTTAAAGCTTCAAGATTCTTATACTTCGCTTTCAAAAGTTTTTGATGAGATCCAAAAACATTGTATTTCGCTTGAATGCAAGCAACAATTTATTCAAGAGATCTTTGAAACTTCATTCGAAGGTGTTAATATAGATGAGGAAAATTTTGAAAACAATTTTCGATTGAATTTACAATCAAAACAACGTCAGCCAAGTGACAAGGATGCTAAATCTTTGCCGATAGCCATAGAGAAATCTAAGGAGATTAACTGTGTGAACGTACTTGAGGCCGCTGAGATTTTTAAACTTGATCTAGATAATCGAGTTTCCAAGATTTTTTCCAAAGTTGATAACTTAAAACAGAAAAATACACGACCCTTCGATTCAGTAAAGCCCGCACGTGCTAATACCACTGCACAGAATCAATTATTGATTGAACAATTGAATCAAAAGTCGGTGGAAATATCTGATTTGAGGGAACAAATTTGTGATAAAAATATGGCTTTGACTGAGTTAAAGGAAACACTTCGTACTCTAAAAGGTAAGAATGTTGTGGATAACGCAGCCACTGTCTCAGCATCGTCCTCTAGTGCAATCAAAATGAACCTGATAGCCGTCACACCATTTAATAAGGGCCCTAGGACTAAACCATCTCAAACATTGGTCACTAAAGATAAGGCAAAATCAAAACCAGCTTCTAATATTCCCGTGTTGCCTTCTACAAGAGTAATCACCACTACTAAGGCCCAAAGAACTAAGCTTAAAAGAAACAAGAAGAATGATAGGATCTTGCCCCTATCTAGTAGTCAAGAGAAGAAGAAAGTAGAAGCCCACCCTAGGAATGTTATTTCTGTTTTGAATAAAAAGAATCATGTAGCTAAACCTAAAGGCTCTGCGGTTGTGCAGCGTTCTAAGCCTACTGTGAATTCTAATTTGAAATGTTGGATTTGCAATGAATGTATGTTTTCTAGTCATCATAATTCTTGCCTTATTGACCATGTGAATGAGATGAATGACCGGAAAAATGGATTAGAATGGAAACCGACTGGGAAAGTGTTAACCCAAGTTGGTTGGATGTGGCGCCCCACTGGTAGACGTAGGAAATATGTGCCCTTTAACTGGGATCACTCCCACTAAAGCGAAGAAAGTGTTCCCTTTAACTAGGAGTACCAAGGCTACCAAAACACAAGCGTGTCCTTTAACTAGGAACACCAACACTACTGTAGGAAACAAGTGCCCTTTAAATAGATCTACTCCCACTGTAGTGCCCGCTAATACTCCAAAATCTAATAAAGTTGGAATAGTAAAACCTGTTAGTGCTAAAACTCACATTAGAAAACGCAGGAAATCTAAGGCTCACACAAATGTTAGCAATTCTGATAATTTCATATATGTATCTGCTAACACTCCGGAACCAATAGTTTCCAATGCATTGTCTACTGTTGTTACTGAAAACATGTGGTCCAAATTGTTCTCTGGTATTTGGACTCTGGTTGCTCCAAGAATATGACCTGAGATCGCTCTCAGCTCAGAAATTTCGTCAACAAGTTTCTTGGTACGGTTCGATTTGGAAATGATCATATTGCAAAGATAATGGGTTACGGTGAATATCATATTGGGAATGTTATAATTTCAAGACTGTATTATGTGGAAGGCCTTGGTCACAACTTATTTTCTGTGGGACAATTTTGTGATGCAAACCTAGAAGTTGCTTTTCGAGAGCATACCTGCTTCATTCGTAATTTGGAAGGGGTTGATTTATTGAAAGGTACTCGAGGGAATAATTTGTACACTTTGTCTCTACAAGACATGATGGCCGCTTCTCCCGTATGTCTTCTCTCCAAAGCATCAAAGACTAAGTCATGGATATGGCACGACGGTTATCTCATCTTAACTTTGACGCTATTAATCATTTGGAGAAAAACGAACTTGTTCGTGGTCTTCCTAAACTTTCATTTCACAAGGATCATTTGTGTTCCGCGCGTACAATGGGGAAAAGCACTAAGAAATCGTACAAACCCAAGACTGAAGACACCAACCAAGAGAAACTTTATCTGTTGCATATGGATCTTTGTGGGCCAATGCGTGTTGAAAGTCTTAGTGGCAAAAAGTACATCCTCGTCATTGTCGATGATTACTCTCGGTTTACATGGGTGAAATTTCTTACAACAAAAAATGAGGCACCTAAATTCATCATCGGATTTCTCAGCATGATTTACGTGCGTCTCAACACTACTATCTGACGCATTCGTACAAATAATGGAACCGAATTTGTGAATCAAATTCTGCGTGATTATTATGAAGAAGTTGGCATTTCTCATGAAACATCCGTTACTCGCACTCCACAACAAAACGGTGTCGTTGAAAGGCGATATCGCATACTTATGGAAGCTGCTTGAACGATGTTAATTTACGCAAAGGCTCCACTATTTTTATGGGTAGAAGCAGTATCTACAGCAGTGTACACCCAAAACCGGTCACTAATTCGTAAACGCCATGGTAAAACACCTTATGAGCTTCTCCATGGAAGAGTACCAGATTTATTTTATTTTCATGTATTTGGTTCTCTTTGCTATCCAAATAATGATGGTGACAATTTGGGAAAACTTCAACCAAAGGCTGATATTGGTATTTTCATTGGTTATGCACCCGCAAAGAAAGCATACCGAATCTACAACCGTAAAACTCGCAAAATCCTCGAAACTATGAATGTTTATTTTGATGAGCTGACATCAATGGCTTCTGAGCAAAGTAGCTCTGAACCCGTACTTCATGAAATGGGACCCAGTAACATTAGCTCTGGTCTTGTCCCACACAACCCTACTTCATCATCATTTACACCACCTTCTAGGAATGAATGGGATACATTGTTTCAACCGTTCTTTGATGAATTCTTTACTCCTCCAAGTATTGTTTCTCTAGAACCTAAGGTAATAGCTCCGATAACCGAAGTTGTCCCTCTAGCAACTGAAGCACAATCAGATACGTCTGCACCTATAATTGGTCAAGATATACCTTCAACGAGTAATTCTCAACCAACACATGTAAAAACTACCCATGTCATACCTATTGATGATGAAGAGGATGATGATGATTACGATTTGGAATTCGCTCAAATGCGTGAACTTCCATTCTTTGGTGTACCAATTCCCGCCCCTAATCAAGCCGGGTCGTCCACCTCAGAGGAAGCTCCTACCACGGTCTACTCCAATCCACGGATTCGTGAACATGACAGCAAGTGGACAAAGGATCATCCTATATATTCTATTATTGGTGACCCTAATCGTCCGGTATCCACACGAAGTCAGTTACAAGAAAATGCAATGTTTTGTCATTTTGATGCTTTTCTCACTGAAGTTGAACCTAAGACATGGCAAGAAGCTTTTACTCAATCCTGTTGGATAGAAGCTATGCAAGAAGAACTTAATGAATTTATACGTCTTGAAGTGTGGGAACTTGTCCCATGCCCGAATCAAGTGCAATTACTCACTTTGAAATGGGTTTACAAGGTGAAACTCGATGATTTAGGCGGAATTTTGAAGAACAAAGCTCGACTAGTAGCTCGTGGATACAAGCAATTATTGGGCATCGACTTTATGGAATCCTTTGCACCTGTTGCCCGTTTGGAAGCTATTAGACTATTCCTCGCTTATGCAGCCTACATGAATATGATCGTCTATCAGATGGATGTGAAGACGACATCTCTGAATGGTGAAATCACGGAAGAGGTATATGTTCAACAGCCGGATGGTTTTGTGAATCCTAAATATCTTAATCATGTGTACAAGGTTAAGAAGGCTCTCTATGGGTTGAAGCAAGCTCCACGCGCATGGTATGATCTATTGTCACAATTCCTCATTACTCAAGGCTTCGCTAAAGGCAAGGTGGATCCTACGCTGTTCATTCAGAAACGAGGTAAAGATATGATTATGGTACAAATATATGTTGATGATATTATATTTGCAGCCTCAACCCAAACCTTATCCGATGAGTTTGGGACACTCATGTCTTCCAAGTTTAAGATGTTAATGATGGGAAAGGTATCATTCTTCTTAGGTCTTCAGATATCTCAGAGTTCCAGAGGCATCTTTATCAATCAATCCAAGTATGCCCTGGAATCTCTTAAGAAATATAAGATGGAATCTTGTGACCCCGTGGATACTCCAATGGTGGAACGAACTAAGTTTGATGCAGATCCACATGGAGTTGCCGTTGATCCGACACTTTATCGTGGAATGATCGGTAACCTTTTGTATATCACAGCTAGTCGACCTGATCTTCAGTTTTCTATATGTATGTGTGCTCGGTATCAAACTCGACCTACTGAGTTACACTTAGCTACTGTTAAACGGATCTTTCGATATCTTAAAGGAACCACTAATCGGGGACTTTGGTATTCGAAGGACTCTTCTATTGCACTAATGATATATGCAGATGCGGATCACGCGGGTTGTAAAGATACAAGGCGTAGCACGAGTGGAACTTTGGAATTACTAGGAGATCGACTAATCAGTTGGGCATCGAAAAGGCAGAAAAGCGCTGCAATTTCAAGTACGGAAGCAGAATACATAGCTATGTCTGGTTGCTGTGCTCAAATTCTTTGGATGAGATCGCAATTAACCGACTATGGTCTAGGTTTCAACAAAATTCCGATGTACTGTGACAAAAAGAGTGCAATTGCCTTATGCTGCAACAATGTTCAATTCTCCCGATCAAAGCATATTGACATTCGCTACCATTTCATCAAGCAGCAAGTGGAAAATGGAGTAATCGAGCTTTACTTTGTCCGATCTGAGTATCAATTGGTGGATATTTTCACGAAGGCTTTAGATCGCGCTCGAATTGAATTTTTGGCCGACAAGCTAGGAATGAGAACCTTCTCGCCTGAGACTCTTAAGGAACTGGCAGATGAAGCGAAAGAATAGTGATGGTAAACTATTTTTCGTATCCTTGGTGATCATCTGTATATATTGTTTATATTTTTATCCACAAAAGCAAAATATAAAAATATAAAACCATATAAAAACCATAAAAATTGAAAAATTCAGAAAAATCAAAAAATATTTTTACTTTATTTTTCAAAGACATGTCTTTTGGTACGATAATATTTACGGCCTTAGAAATGTTGATTAATATTGACACGGCGCCATAAATAGAGTTCGTACAAAAGTTGTATATATTTCATAAAACATGCCCAAATGGCTTGTAGTTATTTCAGACTGCAACCCGCTCTTCATATTAAAGTCAAGTATTTCTTATGAAAGCTTTGGCTCACAACAGGAATTAATTTTCTCGGGCAAGGTTTACTTTAAAACCTTGTAAGGGATCAAGTTTACTTTATAAATTGGTCTAACACGGATATATGTACGCATCAGTGCATTTATTTGTTAAAACAAGAGAAATCTTGTTTTTATGAAGCGATCATCTGTACAATCAAAGATTTTGTCAATTGGTATCTACATACTCGACGATGCGACTACTCAAACGACGACTACAACTCTTTCAATAGAACACATGTCAACAATTGAGGGGGAGCAATTGTCAAGCATTCAGAATCTTCGATGCCGAAAGTGCCAAGTTCACAAACTGGTGTCAAGACAAGAATACCAATCGTACATGTGGTGTCAAGAGATGACTTCAGACGTGACGAGGTGACCAACATTCGTTAACAAGAACCATTTGATCTTATCCTATGATGTTCTCATCAATCAGGTCCAACCTTGTCAATTTATTCTAATATGGTGAATATGTGATAATGTTACAAATCGGTATCATATCTCATACATTTGGTATCATGAAGATAAAAGGACTTGCATTTTTCTTCCCAAAACCTTTGTTAAAACTTCATTAAATCAATTGATATTAAAAACATCGATTGGGTTAATATTTTTAATATGGGGGAGAAAATATGATTTAATATGGGAAATTATCAAAAATGGTTTGACTTAACGTGATGGCTCATCCCGACATATGCGAAATGTTTTCGAATATTGTGGCATATGTTAAGGGGGAGCAAAACGGATTTTCACATCAAATGGATTTCATGGTGATTTATACTTACCCACAACCCATTTATTTCACGACGATGAAGATTGTGGTGACATAAGGATGGTAGGATAGGTTAAGTCCAATGATTCTTCTTAAACCGTAGGATCTTCCCAAGGACATTCCATAGCCAGAAATAGTAGTCCTTAGGAAAGATGGAGAAAGATTGTGAACGTGTCTAAATGCCGACCAAGTACTTAAGTTAGCACTGGAACAATCACAACAAGGTGCTAGTTATGACGTATTGGTAAGCATTGAAGGGGTTGAAGAATGAAAAAGAATTGTAAAGATAAATGGTGTAAAGAAAGAAGCCCTCCTTACAACCTTAGCCAGAAACCAGGTCAATACATATGCTATTGAGATCATTTTTAATGATTCTTGATATTGAAGATAGACATCATGGACCCAGTGATGCAATGCACAACCCATCCCAGCTAACTCAGATATCTCTTAAAAGATATTTGTTTTAATCACATGGAGACAACGCATTATCTATTGATTTATTCACTCCGAATAAATTGGTATTGAAAATGTGGCACTCCTCTCCAGCCTCCGATCACTAAAATCCAAAGTGTACGATTTAGTCTAGAGCCATTTGAGATCATCAAATATCTCATTAGGACACACTTCCATATTTCCTTGCTTCTTCACACACTGTGAAAAGTAAGAAAGATCTTAAGAGTCCTATGCAAAATCTTCATGATCTTTCCTGAACATCCGAGTAATACGAAAGTATTTACAATGAAGATGGAGATCCTTCTTGAGCAAATATCAAAAAGCTCATGGTAGGTGACTTGTGCAATTCTTTATGAATCAAGCTTGTGATAACTGAAAAGCAATAGTTGTTTAATTCTTAATTGAATATAAACACGTTCCAGGCCTCTACGCAATATCTCAGTGATCTTGCCAGAACACTCAGAGTGATACCTTAGTGTTCATAGTGATGAGTGGAAATCCTTCTAGTGTTAACCTTAAACAACACTTGGTAGGTAACTTGCAAGATTCAATATGAATCAAGCTCGTGACAACTGGAAAGCAACGATGGTGCGATTCTTTAATGAATCAAACTTGTTCCAGGAATCAGAATTGACGGCTTCAATCATGCGGATAATTTTATCAAAATGATTCACTCTTTATGTTCGCATTCAGCTTTGGACAGTCGAGTAAAGAGAACGGGTTTACCCGCGAAATCTTGTCAAGGAGATTTTTAATTAAATATACCTGCCACAAATACGATATTTTATATCGTCCAATGGTCTTCACCGACCGGAGGTAAAATGCTACCGAATTAGAATAAAATGTTCAAAGCCATTTTGTTCGTGTCTACTTATGTTGCGACATTTGAAGACGGCGGCGTTGCGGAATCCAAGAAGAAGTCGTCCTCGCATGCTTATACTTTATGCACTTAATACCTCATCTAATTCAAGAAAGCCTAAAAGTTAAGTCTTCCGCTGTATCGAACTCTGAAGCTTTCAAGAATTACGAAGGTATAAGTATGTGGGACATGGTGTCACGAAGAGGCGAAGATCACAACTGATGGATGCATAAGATCAAGGCAAGAGATTAATGCTCAAGATTGATATCAAAGATCACATCAGCATGTTCACCAGAAAAGAAAAAGAAAAGAAAGACGAAGACTAGGAGATCAAGACAAGCATAGTATGCTAGGTTTATTTTATTATTGTAACTTGGGTAACGCCCTTGTTTGGAGTGACCTCCCTTAGGGGGAGATTGTTGGAAATACGTTTTACGTATTAGAAAGGATCGGTCACTCCAACAATAGTCTAAGTGGTAGCTCGTAGTTTAGTTAACTTAAATATTCAACAAACAAGGCCAAGCCAAGCCTACAAAATGTATAGGCCGGCGACCCAATGTAAGCCCAAGCCCATCACATGGGCTTGGGTATATAAACCCTCTCCTTAGATGGAGAGGGTGTGGTTTCATTTCATTTTACACATAGTTAATCACTTTCTCTCCTAAAGTGTGTGTGAAATCATCTATCTTTCTATCTCTTTCTCTCTCTAAAACATAAGCAAGATTTGCAATATCCTACATGTTTGATCATTGTTATGTATCTAGTTCATTCATGATTATAACTAGTACTTATATGCTTGAATGGATTCCATGTCATCTAGTAAATGAATCTTGGTATTCGCCTTTGTCGCGATTGGTGGAATAAAATACATAAAAACTCTTGCATAATTTTTTTTAGTACTTGAATTAATGAAACCAACATAAACTATTCTTAATGCTTTAGGTATGACATGATCTTTAGTCGGATTTCTTGTTATATTGAATAGATCTTACATGTGTGACTAGTAATCCACATGTTGTCTTACATTATTTATGTGCTTATAACCATCTTTGCTATATATAATTTCTATGTTCTAGCCTTAACCAAACACACCTTTAAATAATTATTAGAAGCTTAAATCTTTAGAACTTGTGACACTCTAGAGATAATTGTTTTTACTTGTTAATAACAATCCCTTGGATCGACCTGGACTTTACCTTAGAGTATACTATACACGAAAGGGTATACTTGCCTGTATTGTGTTTTCAGTCCCTTGTTTGGTAATAATCTAGTAATATAAATTTAAAACTCACTTTCGCAACATCAAGTTTTTGGCCCTTCGTTTAAGACTTGCGAAACACACATCAAAAATACACTTCAAATCCTTCCTCATCTCGCTCCTCTCTAGTATACAACTCCAAGTACTTAGAAAATTCCTTCAAAGTCAAAGAATGTCCTTTTCCACAAAGTCTAAAACTCATGATTTTCTTTGTCAATAGCTCATCATCATCAACATCTTCATCAAGATGAAATGTTGAGAAAAACTCAAGAACAAGCTCCGAATAGATCTTCTCCCTACAAGTAAAAGCATGGATCCAAGCATAGAATCGAAACAAAACCTCATTTCCTTCAGCCTCTACCAAAACCATCGATAACATCTCCAAAGTTTGAGCTTCACAACTAAGCTCACTCAAAACTCCAAAATCCACAATGCTAGGTGCAAAAATTTGTTTCGGTAGTAGAAGACTAAGAGAATTGTTGTAAATGGTTTTAGCATCATTTGTACATCCAGGCCAATTCAAAAATGGATGATTAGGGACTCCCATGTGTTGATCCCAAACTTAGATCGATTTAGCTTGTGTAAACGAGATTAAATCAAGTTAAACACGTAGAGAAACTTTGTTGTATATGTAACAATTCAAGTATTATGCGGAATTAATACTTAAACAAGAACGCACAAACAAGATAAACCAAACTTTCACTTTGATTGATAAATCGAACTTGCGTACAATGAAAGTGTTAAAACGTATGCAAAAACTTTTATTTAACAAAACCTAAAGGCCTCCTTTATGATAGATTAAGGAACCTTGTACAAGAGTCTACGTATCAGCTATTCTTGGTAAAGATAAACATAAGAAATACATTGTCGAACATATCTTTACTAGAAACATACTAGAAACACAATACGTGAAAACTAAGTCTTCTATCAGTGTTGGACTTCTTCTTATCAACGCTTGAGTTCTTCCTGTCAACGCTTGTCTTGTCAACGCTTGATTTCTTCTTAACAACGTCCAGATTGCTCTTGTCAGCGTCCAAGTGTATTGTCTACATTTTATTCCCAACAATCCTTCCCTAAACTTGATATATACTCTAGTAATCAAGTTTCTGAATAAAAACTAAGAACTAGGAGGATTCTTACAAATTGCATTATATTGGAAATAAATATATCTAATTAAATCTTTGGCCACGTCAGTTGAGTAGTCAATTTCCAGCTGTGTTGTCATCATTTTCTCCAAAACTTCTTTGGACATAGGATACTCAGCATCCACAAGAAGATACTCAGAAAACTTTGTAGAACTCAAATGATACACACCAGCTGCTGAATATAGACGCCATTGAAGTCCACTGATATCCTCATCAAGATCCTTCCAAACAGGATCTTCTTCATTTGGTGCACACATCCTTCTGAATGTTGACCAAATCTTTATTCCATTGACTGAAGTAGGTTCTTAAGTCTCATACTTCGCCTGCAGTAACCTCCAAAGGTCTGCCAAGTCTTCCTTATCCAAGCTTGCAAACAAAGACATAAGAGTAGTAAAAGTATGTACCTCTTTCCCATATCTGCCAATCATCCAGAACCCACTTGCATCTTCTTCATAGCTAACTATAGGGTTTCTGAAATCATGAGGTAATACTTCAACCATATGTGAAACTTCCAAGGATCATAGCTTAATGCTCCTTCTAATAATAGCTTCACTAGGATTCAATCTATCCATATTTTCTGGGAATTCAAGTGGAACTCCCTTCTTCTTAGGTCTTGGTACAATTAAAGCTTGTTGAATCTGCATCTCTTCTGCAAGCTCTTCCTTTCTTTCATCCGAAAGAAGTCTGATAGTGTTCATCTCTTGCACTCTTGCCCAAATAGGATAATCTTTATACTCTAATTCATCAAAGGATAATCCCTGCAACTTATGAAAAGTCCAACCCCCTTGATGACATCTAAGCAACATATAATAAATCTCCCTTCTATCCCTCTTAAATTATGAGAAAACTTTGCTGGCTTTATTCTTTAGGATTACCTGACAATCTCTTTGAATCCTAAGTAGAATCTACAATCCCCATATTTGATCTGATAAAGACATATCTGGATTCTCCATGATCTTATTCTCCCAAGCAAAGTACATATGGGAAACTTCTGGCATATCATAATCTACCTTCATCTTCAACTCTGCAAGTTTTTCCCTTGCCAACACATCACCATATTCAAGTCTTTCTGGTTCTTCAATAATCATATCACTTGAATCTATGCTCTCATCATTAGTTCCTTCTTGTTCCTCAGAAGTAACCACAAATGGTGACTACACAACCTTCTTCTTTTCTTGTTCCATAAGTTGTGCAACCAACATTGAATCAAATTTTACTTGGGCTGCATCCTTAGGAACCTCTGTTTCTAGCATAATTCCTTTACCCCTATCTAATGTATCAATGATGGGTAAAGATGATGATGGTACCTATGAAGACACTTCCTTGATGATAGCTGATGACTGGAATACATCAACCATATCTGCAGGTCTATCAACGTCCAAAACCTGTGTGTCAACACCCAACTTACTCTTATCAGCGCTTGGCTTATCAGCGTCAAAAATCTGCTTGTCAACGCTCACCTTACTCTTATCAGCGCTTCTTGTGAACTGCTATATCATTTCTGTAAAGGACAAATTCAAATTTGTAGGAGTAACCAAAGAGACATCAAAACCTGGTTGCTTCTTCAAATATGTAAGAGATTCAGCCACACCCAAAGATTCTCTATCATGTGAGACTTTATCACTCACATGTATCTGCTCATCCTCCCCTTTAGAAGAATCCTCCATACCACGCCTGTTGTTAGCACCCTCCAAAAGAACAATCCTCTCCCTCAATTGTTTGAGTTCAAGGCCTTGTGTAGAGACAGTATGTACCAGGTCTGCATTTTGCTTTTGCAAGCTAATGCAGATAGCCGTCAATTCTAACATTGTATATGGTTCCAATCTTCCCTCCTCTATAATGGGGATTTGACCTCCCAAAATAGAGTCATGGGGCATGGATGAGGTCTTAATGATGTTACGACTGGCTTGGCCTGCATCTAAGCGAGTACCAATAGTCCTAGCCTCACCCATATCACCAACCACACTTGTGGTGGTGGTTCTCCCAGCAACATGGCTAGGACCACCAGAGGAGAACACTCCAATGGTCCTTTGGCATTTTTCCATTCTAAAGTCTGGGGGTGAGGAAGATGATGTGGATTGTGTTGTAGTTTGAAGGTTAAGCGATGTTTGGGTCTGTTGTAGAAAGGTGTCAACGTTTGGATTTGAAGTATCAACGCCAACATTTAATGTGTCAGCGTTGAAGGGATCTTGGTCAAGTTCCATATGTTGAGGTGAAGGTGATGGTTCAAGTAATGGGTCAAGTTGTGGTTGTGTGTCAGGTTGAGGTTGTGCTGCTACAATAACAACAAGCATGGCTTGGGTAAGGGGTAAGTCTCTGTGAGGGGGTGAATTCATCTTACTAAAAATAGGTTTCTTTCGCACAGGGATCGCATAAAAATCATCATGATACCTGGTGCAATACCTTTGTTCATCAAAAATCATTTGTAAAAATCTTGGGTAAGCCAGAGTCATCTTGCTGCCCTTGTTTTTACACATGCCATCAAAAATCATTTTAGAAAAATTATAGTTTTGCCCTGTAGCAATACACACAATGGCACTACCAATAGATCTGTTAATTTCATTATGTGCAGTACATTTGGGACTTAAACATGGAAGGATGACATGTATTAAGTACTTCCAAGCTGGGGGAAATTCCTGTTTATTATATTTATTTAAAGTACCCTCTTTAGGGAAAGGATAACCCAAAGCTTGAAGTCCCTGTTCTATCTCTCCAATGGGTAGAGTGGTTATGCCATCTGCATCATTAAGATGCAAAGCCTGGTGAACCAAGGCTTCAGTAACCACCCATGGACGCCCATGGATAATAGCAGCTAATGTAGTCACATTATTAAGCGTTGAGGAACTAACAGTGTTCCAAAACTGTTTAATATGAGTGACAGGGATAAGAGGAGCATGAGAAAGTGCATACCGTAGTGGAGATGCATTCAAATACGCCACCATCTGAGTATATTGAGGAAACAGAGCATTATCAGCCTCCAAATAGGCAACCATGTTATGCTAACTTCTGAATCCCAATACCAAGTCACTCGGTTTAAACCTAGGCGCCATTGATGTAGAAAGCTGTGTGAAAGGTTGTGAAAGATGAAGCTAGGAGAAAAATTTGTTAGATAAGAATATGAAATTACCCTGTTTAAAAAGAAGGAGCCAAATATATAGGAGAGATAGTCACATGTGATTGGTAAAAAATTAGGCAGTTATTTTCAAAATATAATGATGAAAATCTTGAAAAGAAAATAACTTATCTTGTTTATTAATTAAAAGTTACCAACTCCCAAAATTACGGCCCCAATTTTTGTCAAAAATAACAACTGGGTAGGACCCAATGAGTGTCAACGGTAAAAAATAACCTATCAACGCCCAACGGTTATATTCTTGTCAACGTTGGAAAAAGCCATGTCAACGTCTAAATTGGTCCTAACAACGTTTAGAAACAAATCTCTCAACGTCCAAAAATAAAAAGGATAAAACTGAAAAAGGACCCTAACAAAGTGATTTATCCTAGTGAAGATAACCTATAAACTGAAAATTACTATAGGGTGGCAAGCACTGTCCAATCATGCACACTTGCTTAAGCAAGATAGACATAACAGTCCTCAAGTGTCCCTTGCTAACCAAAGTTCTTAACAGTGAAGTTATCTCATAAAATCCTTTGTAACTTACCAGGTAAGCCCAATAAAAATCATACCCAAGTCTCCCAACCGACCACATCCAATTCTAGGCCAAAAAGTCTTGGCAGCGTGCATAGTATATCAACTTTGCATGCTACAATGCCTCATGAGTTAGTAAACTAATTCATACTCACCAGTGGACACAATCTAGAATTGTGATAAGAGTATTATATGAATACCCAAAAAGTCCTAAAGGTTTCCTAAACCTCCCCTTAAACTATGATACATAAGTTGCCAAATAATATGCATGTAATAAAAATTTATGTCAAGATAGGAATATAAATATTCCAACAATCATCCATAAACTAAAACATGCTTCAATAATGCTCCAAGAATCCATAAGCAACTCTATATCCAAATGTACAATGCTAACAACGCCTGCATAATTAGATCAAAAACCACAAAACTAACATGTTGCTAACAACGTCAATTTAACACTTGTCAGCGTTAAAATAACCTTTGTCAGCGTTACACAAATAAAGTGGAAAATCTAATTTTATATAAAGACCAATAACAATGCATATCCTGTACATACTTTTACAATAAGTTCCCAAAACACATATTAAGTAAGATTGATCATTTCAATACTTGTTACCAAGTATTGAAATCTTCTAGTATCAAAAGGTTTAGTTAATAAATCAGACACATTTTCTTTTGTGTTAACCCTATCTGGTTGTATTAAACCTTTTTCAAAACAATCTCTTATAAAATGATGTCTAATTTCTATATGTTTTGTTTTAGAGTGATGTATAGGATTTTTAATAATGCATAAAGTACTGTCATTGTCTAACAAAATCTTAGTATGCATGTATACTCATAATCCAACAGTTAGTTCTGAATCCATAAGACTTGTCCACAACAAGCAGCTGCAGCAACATACTCTTCTTCAGTTGTAGTTGGCTACCACTGTTTGTTTCTTGCATTGCCAAGATATCAATCTACCCCCAAGAAATTGGCATCCACCAGTTGTGGATTTTCTATCAAACTTGTAACCACCATAATCACTGTCTGAATATGCAATAAGCTCCAATGGATAATCTTTTGGATATAATAATCCCAAGTCTGGATAACACCTAAGGTATCTAAAAATCCTCTTGACAGCATGAAGATGACACTCTTTGGGAGTCACTTGATGGTGTGCACATGCACACACAACAAACATATTGTCAGGTCTTGAAGCTGTGAGATACATCAATGAACCAATCATTGACCTATAATGCCTGACATCCACCTCTTTTCCATCTCCAACTTTTCCCCAAGGGTATTCCCTATCCATAGGTGTGCTAGCCCGTTTCTCATGTGGAGAAAAGCCAAACTTCTTCAAGATTTCTGCTACATATTTGTCTTGAGAGATGAAGATACCGTCTTCTTTCTGCTGTACTTGTAACCCTAGAAAGAAGTGCATCTCCCCCATTGAACTCATCTTGAACTTGTCTGTCATGAGTTTGGAAAAATCTTCACTCATCTTTGGACTAGAAGAGCCAAAGATGATATCATCCATATAGACCTGTACAAGTAAGAAATCCGTACCAGTCTTCTTTGTAAACAAGGTCTGGTCTATGGTTCCCCTTTTAAATCCATTTTCCACCAGATAGGTGGACAATGTGCCATACCATGCTCTTGGGGCTTGATGAAGTCTATACATAGCTTTCTTCACTCTATACACCTTGTTTGGATGTTCTGAATCTTCAAAACTAAGAGGCTGCATTACATAAACCTCCTCTGCAATTGTGCCATAAAGAAAAGCACTCTTCACATCCATTTGATAGACTATAAATCCCATGCAGGAAGCATAGGCTAGAAAAATCCTTACAACCTCAATCCTTGCAACATGTGCAAAGACCTCCTCATAGTCTATCCCTTCCTCTTGTGTATATCCTTGTGCCACTAAACGTGCCTTGTTTCTGACCACAATGCCTCTCTCATCCTTTTTGTTTCTAAGAACCCATCTTGTCCCAATAGGTCTGACATGTCTGGGACAATCAACCAACTCCCAAACATCCTGAATAGAAAATTGGTAAAGCTCATCCTGCATTGCTTCCACCCAACTTGGTTCTTTGAGAGCATCAAAAATTTTCTTGGGTTCCTGTTATGACAGAAAACAGGCAAACAAACATGCTTGAACAAGAGGGGTATCAACCTTCTTGTGAATATTGGCAATAAATCCTCCATGATGCTGATGAGACCTTCTAGTTTGCACATGAGTCATCACATCACCTATGATCAAAGAAGAAGGATGATTCTTCATGGTAGATGTAAGTACTCCTCCTTCAATGATTGTATTATCATCAATTTCACTATCCATATTGCCAATATCTTCTTCAAGTGCTCTCCCATAATCATCTGAATGAACCTCTCCATTTCTGTTTGAAGGTTCACCTTGTTCATAATTATTGGAAGAGAATAAATGGTCAAACGTGCTGTCAACGCCTGAGTTAGATTTGTTAACGGTTGAGCCATCAACGCCTGAATTTGTCTTGTTAGCGCCAGATTTTCCTCTGTCAGCGTTTGAAGAAACATGCATGTTTTTAACTGGTGATACTTGTGGGCCACCTTTTTCCTTTCCAGCAGCAGCAGCAGCAGCAAATGCATCTGTCCATATAGGAATGGTAACATACTCAAGTATGGGAGATGTTTTGTCTACTTGTGATCCAACCTCTTTATCAACCTGTGTACCTGAAATTTCAACAACTTGTTCTTCCACAACATTTGAAGTTACCTTCACAATGTCTGGATTAGTAACAGGCATATAATTCAATGTTCTAGATAGAGGTTCCAAGTCAAATAACCAATTTGGATCACTCTCAGGATCACTAGGTTTACTTTCTAAAACCTAACGTGTACCTTTTCAAGTATACGTTTTTCTTTCTTAAGGTAAACTCTATATCCTCTACTCTACACAGAATAACCCATTAAGTAGCCTTCATCACCTTTAGCACTAAACTTACCTAAGGCATCACTAGTGTCCAAGACAACTACATGACATCCAAAAGGTTTAAGAAAACCAATATTAGGTTTCCTGCCCCAAAATAGCTCATAAGGTGTTTTGTTATAGATCTTGTTGATTAATGCCCTATTCCGAACATAGTCCTAGCTGCTTCTATGAGTGTTCTATTCTTTCTCTCAGCTACCCTATTTTGTTGTGGGGTTCTAGCTATACCAAACTGTCTAGTAATCCCTTTCTTGGCACAAAACTCATCTAACAACTTATTTTTAAACTCACCACCATTATCACTTCTAAGCATCTTAACCTCATTACCAGACTTCTTTTCTATTTTGGTAATAAAGTTAATCAAAGTATCAACAGTGTCACTTTTCAAAGCTAAAAAGAAAGTCCAAGTAAATCTAGAAAAATCATCAGTGATGACAAAACAGTAGGATTTACCATTTAAGCTTTCTATATTAGTTGGACCAAACAAGTCCATATGCAGTAAGTGAAGAGGTTTAGAACTAGAATGCACATGTTTAGACTTAAATAAGACCTTGTGCTGTTTGCCTTTAAGGCATGCAACACAAGAATGGTCATCGTGGAAAGCCTTTTCCGGCAAACCATCAACTAAACCATGTCTCACAAGTCTACTTATATTCTTAAAATTAATGTGCCCTAATCTTCTGTGCCAAATATTACTCTCATCAACTGAAGCCTTAGCATATAGACATGACAAATTATTATTCATCCTAATTCCATTAAGATTCACATTATAAATGTCCTTATGCCTAGGTGTTCTATAATCAATGAATTTCTCATCTGGTATTTTAAAATCTTTGCTCAACACCAAGCATTCAGTATCAATGAAAAGAACCTTATTTTTGTTATCACACACCTGTGATACACTAAACAGATTATAGTCAAGTTCTTTTACCAGAAACACGTTTTCAAAACGCAAATTGTTGGTGAGAAGAGTGCCTTTGCCAGTGATAGTTCTATATCCTCATCCAAAGTACACTTTGTCACCATCTTTAATGGGGATAAAATTTGTAAGATAATCTTCCTTCCCCGTCATGTGCCTAGAGCATCCACTATCCCAATAGCCATAATCATTAACCTGCTTTTGAATGCCCTGCACATAAAGAAAACAAATTAGTTTTCTTTGGGAACCCAAGCCTGAGCAGACTTGGATTCATTTGGTTGTTCAACAAGAACAGACTTAGTCCTTATGACAAACCCTTGTTCATCCCTTTTTGGATTAAACACCCAGTTAACCCCAATTGGTTTTGTTATGACCTTTGAAATATAATGAAATCTGTTACAGGTCATAGAAATCCCATATGAATTAGGGTTTTGGTCTTGCTTAGGTCTCCATGTCAAGCTAGAAGAAGCTTTAGACCCCTTTCCCTTTGGTTGCAAATATTTTCCATTACTTGGTCTGGCAACGTTCCTGTCAGCGTTTAATTTGTTCTTGTCAACGCTGAAATTACCCTTATCAGCGTTGAACCTAGGGTTTGCTACAGGAACCCATTGTCTGTTAGACAACGTATTGGTCTTCTGAAAAGGTCTTTGTCCATAAGTATTAGACCCTTTTGTAAAGAATGGGGCTGGTCTAACAACTTGTGGACTTTGCTGGACAAAAGGTTTAGGTTTGACAGTGTTTGACTTTCTATCAGTGTTGACCTTTGAAACATTGACACACTTATAAGCTAAATGTGAAAAACTTCCACAAGAATAACAGGCTTTTCTAGACATAGCTCTAGGTCTAGAAGAAAATAAACATGTCCTATTATCACTAATTTGGCTTTTTAGTGACCTAGGTTTTCTATAAATTTCTGCATATTTAATACTAGGTTTTCTATCAACGTTTAAGCCAAGGTCAACAGTCTTGCCAGTAGTAGGATTGGTCACTTTTATGGGTGTAGACTCATTTGGGCTGTCACTAAGTATGCCACCCTTAACAAACAAGGTAGGGTTGGCTTTCTTCCATTGGTCCAAATCAGTCAACTTCTGCTTGTATTCCTCTATTGGGGTAAGAACTCTTGGTGGAGGAATAAATTCCTCTTCTTGGAGTTCTGGTATACCAGTCCAAGACAAGTCCTTTCTAAGGACACCATAGAAGTTCCAAGCAGGTGGTGGAACACCAGCATACTCTTTCATCCCAATCCCATTCATATCCCTAGAATCCCTTTGTTTACTAACACATTTTTCTAGGGTTTGTGAAGCTTTATCAAATCTCTGAGTTTTAAGATCTACATTATCTTTGTTTTTGATAGCCTCATCTAACTTAGCCTGTAAAGCACCATTGGCTCTCTCCAAAATGTTTCTAACCTCAACACTAGCATTTAAATCATGAGTTAAAATGTTGATTTGATCTTTTAGGTCAAACTCCATTTTCTTATATTCAGCCACAGTCTTTTCAGTTTGAGTAAGAGCAAGTTGATAATTAGATAACTTGCATCTTTCATTAACGACATCTGTTGTTAATTTTAAGACTTCTTTGTTAAGCTTTTCAATATTTAGACGACAACCCTTACTACAAAATGCATCATCATATACCTCATTGTCTGATGAAGATGAAGAGTGTGCCATGAGAGCATAGTGAACATGCTCCTCTTCTTCCTTTTCTACAACCAAAGCTCTGTTCTCTTCCTCATCCTTGGCCAAATAGCTCCAATCCTAGCCAACACCATCAATGTCTTTCATAGCAACCATAGCTTTGGAATCCTGAGCCTTGATGATTTGGCTTGAGGGTTTTCCAGCATCAGATCTTCTTGGAGATCTGCATTCTCTCATAAAGTTTCCCATTCGATGACAATTATAACACTCAACCTTAGATTTATCAAATCCAGCAGTGTCCTTAGCATTAAAAGTCATCTTCTTCTTAAATCTTCGATTCCATCTATTTGCCCTTATGCTTGTAAGAGCCATATTCCACTTTATGTTCATCTCCTCTAAATGCTCATCACTAATTTGCTCAAGGTCCTCATATGTAATCACTGAACCATTGGGCAATGAAGCAATGTATGCACACACAGTATCTAGATCAATACTAGCAGGCTTAACTCTTGGTGAGTCAACATTGTATGTGTCAGCGTCTGAATGTAAGGCGCTGACAAAGCTTAATCCAGCGTTGACACAGGGCGATCCAGTAACACGGTGCATGTATGACTCCCTTTGATCAAATTAACCTTCACTATGTGAGAAGAAGGCCATATTTCCATTGGTAGACTTGCTTCCTTGATCCAAAAGGATTTCATTCTCTACAAGCCTCAGTTTATTGTAAACATCATCAAAAGTGGAACTTTTGTGAGTATTATTAGCAAACATAGACCTTGCTTCAATCTTCCATGCATCACCAAGACTTTTCAGGAAAGTGGTGATGATATCAACATCATCATGCACTGTTCCCATGAATGACAGCTTGCTTGTAATGTCAAGAAGTCTGCTTCTCACTCCACTTAGCTATTCATTGGGTTGAGCTTTGAACACAGCATACTCATGCAAGAGTTGCTTCCTTTTCTCTTGTACAGTATCAGCATTACCACCATAAGCAACCTCAAGGGCTGCCCAAAGATCTTTTGCAGAATCATAACCTCTATATTTGTGCTGATTGGCTTATCCCAAAGAGAGTTTGAGGATGCTTAGGGTTTTCATGTCTTTCATTCTCTTTCCAACGTCCTCAGCTGAGACAGCTCTTCTATCTTCAGGTTTTTCTTTTCGATCCTCTTCTTAAGAGCTTTGAGTTGATCTTACCAAGATAGCAGCTGCAATCTTGGCAGCCTTATTGAATGTGTTTCCATATTCAATAATTTCCCATAGGGTGTTGTCATGGATTTGAAGATACTGTTCAAAGTTAAACTTCCACAACTCAAAATTGTAAGGGTCTAACATGGGAATCTTGATGTTAGGGGTTGAGGAGGAGGAGGTTAACTCTGGAGTAGACATGGAGTTTTAGTTTTAGGGTTTCTTGAAAATTAGGGTTTTTGGCGATTTAGGGGTTTTGTGTTCTTTAGATCAAAGTTTCTCAACAAGCTCTGATACCACTTGTTGATCCCAAACTTAGATCGATTTAGCTTGTGTAAACGAGATTAAATCAATTTAAACACGTAGAGAAACTTTTTTGTATATCTAACAATTCAAGTATTATGCGGAATTAATACTTAAACAAGAACACACAAACAAGACAAACCAAACTTTCACTTTGATTGATAAATCGAACTTGCGTACAATGAAAGTGTTAAAACGTATGAAAAAAACTTATATTTAACAAAACCTAAAGGCCTCCTTTTATAGATTAAGGAACCTTGTACAAGAGTCTACGTATCAGCTATTCTTGGTAAAGATAAACATAAGAAATACATTGTCGAACATATCTTTACTAGAAACATACTAGAAACACAATACGTGAAGACTAAGTCTTCTATCAGTGTTTGACTTCTTCTTATCAACGCTTGACTTCTTCCTGTCAACGCTTGTCCTTTCAACACTTGATTTCTTCTTAAAAACGTCCAGATTGCTCTTGTCAGCGTCCAAGTGTATTGGCTACATTTTATTCCCAACACCATGAGTGCGGCACTCGGCGACTCGATAGGCTTTCGCCTCTTCCCTCGGCTAGACGAGCCGGTCTCATAGTTTCCAGAACCCGTGTTCTACAAAATTTATGACACAAACAAAAATATATTAACATTAGATAAAAATTAGGGGCCAACGGCAGCCCTATGTTGGTGTTCTGAATATTCCGTTTGGTTTTCAGACAAAAAGTACGGCACACTTCTGAGAAGTATGGCGTACTTTCTGGGAAAAATTCGCTAGAGTACGGCGTACTTATGAAAAAGTGCGGCGCACATTCTGCGTATATCAGCACATGTAACGGTGAATAATAATCTTAACCAAATCCGTAAACTAATGGTTCCAAATCAATAACAATGGCTAGAATCGAACACCAAACCATTCCAAATTCATTCCGATCCGCGACATTGCTCAATCTTAGGGTTTGATTTCAAAACCCTATTTTTTTGTTTTCCAATTTCATCTAATAATCTAATTCTATCCTAATCACTATCCCTGTTTGTAATTACAAATCGAATGTAATTCAATTATCAATCAGTAAGAACCCTAATTGAAAAATTAATCAAAAAATTTAACCTAAGTAAAATAAAATGTATATGAATTAAAAATTAAGAAACTTACCCTAGACATGATTTCGAGTGTGAATTGGAGTAGGAATCGAAAAATATTTTTGGTGATGATTCAACAATCGCCAGGTGTGTTTTTGTTGTCTTTGTTTTGTTAGTTTTAAATGAGAAAAATGAAGTATATACAAAAAATCCGCCCAGAAGTGCGGCGCTCAATTTTGGAAGTGCGACGCACATTCTGTGCTCACATACCAAGTTACTGTTTCTAACTCACTAGACATAAATTCTTCAAATAAAACCTCTAATTATTCGATCTCATAAAAGAAAAATAACAAGTCCTACTAGGAAAATATTACCTTCTTCTAAGACCATCCAAAACTTCTAGGACTCTTAGATTTCACTTTGTTTTATTATTTTATCTACATACAAAAAGTAAAAATGCATAAAGCGACTAGGAGCCAATGATGCACTCTGTCACACCCCACCATAGCGGAATATGGGGCACGACGTATGGATATCATCACAACAATAGCGTGTCTATAGAGTTAACTAAATGATATAAGAAATGTCATAAAAATGGTTACACAAATGTCATGACAATATCTCAACATGCAAGAGTCTAGGTAAGTAGGTAACAGTCCTACCTCTTACCCAAGACAAACAAGTAACACAAATAGAACAAACATATAGGTGCCAACAATATCACTTATTCAAAAAAACATAAAGGTAAACTAATAAGGAACAGGGATTCTCCTTCTATATGCATTCCTAAGCTTCTCCAATCCTAGCCACTTATGTTCTCATGCTTAACCATAGTATCACCTGAAAGAGACACTAAAACACGTCAACATAAAGTTGGTGAGAGTCATAGGTTTAGACTCCAACACAAGACAAGTCATAAGCTGTGAATACCATAAACCAATAAACATATGGACAATGCGCTACAATCATGTACTAACAACTAGCATTCAAGTTCAATCAATCATTACAATTCCAAGGCATCACGCCTTACCAACAATCACAATTTCCAAGGCATCACGCCTTACCAACAATCACAATTTCCAAGGCATCACGCCTTGCCAACAATCACAATTTCCAAGGCATCACGCCTTATCATTAACCATAGGTCCCATAGGCGCCCATACACCTATGTACCTTTCCAATCCAGATCACACACAAACAAGAATCACATAGCAGTTAATCACATAAATGTACACACAAGTCCATCTCAAACCTTAAACATTCACAGCATTAATTTAGAAAATAATTCAACACAGTGTCTCTTCGATCCCATCTGGAAGTCAAAAACAATAGTAAACATGGGACTATGAAACTCTCCTGATTGCTTCTTCACAAGTCCTCGCACTAGCAACAAGCTAACAAACCAAATACACGCAATCAATACATAAACCAAACACTAAGATGGCTCATCAACCTATGATGGACATCTAGCCTATTCCCATATAAATACCTCATAGATAAGCTCTAATCACCCCATTACCCTTCCTTAACAAGTCCTTAACTTGGTTAAGTTTAATAACTATCCCGTTCATATTTTACACAAAACAGTCCCAGTTTTTAGGTCTAAAAACTTTAAGTCAAACGTCCACTTAAACATACCCATGGTTTCTGTAAAAGGAATATTCATACCCTTAAATATGTTGGCTAACACCTCCCACTTGCCCTAACCTTAAAGCTACTGTTAAGGCCCCGATATACATATATCTACTTTTGTTATTCCAGATTTCCTAATTTAAACGTATTAAAAGTTTGTTACCATTAAGGGGTCTTACCCTAAACCACAACCTTAGCCCAAGTGCAGATACTTACTAAAATATATAAACCATCTCTCACGTTTGTGAGAAGATCCCAATGCAACCCTAAGTACCCCAAACAACCCAAAACTTAAGAAGAAAACAGGCTGAATTCAAAACTGTTTTGACCTCCGACTGTTGTAACCTGTTTTTGACCCACTTCCCGAACTCCAATTTAGTTCTAGTTTCTTGAATTGGAAAGCCACTTCAAATATCTTTCCAGGGGTACTTGGATCGTAAAATAAGAGTTTATAGAACTCCCGATATGATCAAAACAATTGACTCAAAAATCTGTCCAGTTTTTAAAAACGGGTTTAAACAAATCGAACAAATTAATTACCCATAACCCCATCTAATACAAGCCCTAGATTATATGATCATCATATTATGATTATCACATCATTATTTTACTGATTTTATAAAAACCCTAACCCTAATCCATCATAAGAATGATTAATTAAACACAAACAATTAAATCAAAAAGGTTAATGAAGGTGTTTACCTTTAATTCAATGGAAGATGAAAAACACCCAATTTTTATGAAGAACCCTAATTCTCCTCTTCTTTTAGTCGACTATAACTCCAGGGAAAGAAAAAAAATGCGTTTGATTTAGTGTTGGGGGTTCCTTATATAGCCAAAACAATCATTGTCCAACCCAATTACCACTTACCATAAATCTTTTCCTTTTTTCCTTTTTTTTCTCTTCTAAACCGACCCAAACACCCCTAATTTCGTTTTTTTCTTTATTTTTTTTCTTTTTATTGTAATTAATATCTTATTAATATTACCTTAATTTACCTTAATTTATTTCAGCTCCTAAAACTCCCAAAACCTTAAAACCGTAAAACTAGTCAAATTTACGCGTTTTACCGTAAAAGACGTAAAATATACACTTTTAAAAAAAATCTCAAATTTTGAAATAAACTTTATAACTAAGTCCTAAATGACTTAAAACCATCCCGAAAAATATTCTTATGGATAATTACCTCACCCGAGACCTCTAAATGCTAAACCGTAAATCCTAAAAAATACACTATTACGATAATACTTATACGTATACGTAAACACCAAAATATCACCATTTCATTTCATAGTCACTAATTGTGAGATCATGAACATGAAATAACCGTTCCTCGATTTACTTATGAGTACTTCTATACTCATAAATGATAACCATACCAACCTCGTTCACACAAAATAAACACGTAAACACACAATTCAAGTAAGCACACATAAAATAACTTAAAAGTAAGACCAAGTGACAAACCCAAAACCTAGGGTTGTCACATCACTCCCTCCTAATAAAAATCTCGTCCCGAGATTCACTCCCAAACTCAAACTTATTCTCAGCAAACAAACGAGGACGCATATCCCTGATAAAACCTTCACGTTCAAACGTGAACTCAGTTTACACGAAAATAATCTCAACCAACAACACATGAGCCTTAACCGTCCGCGAGGAAACTTATCAAAACCATAAAGTTATGTAACCAACCTAACTAAATCTCGCAACTCATCAAACAAGAACTGTCTTGAAACCAAGTTAGGAGCCGTCACATAACTCAACGGGTTTAAAACTGTCACCCCGATTTCAGTCTTACTCATAAATACCATAAATCAAAACTCATCAAGTATAACCACGTATTCTAAAGTCTAAAGAAATCTCAAATTCCATCCCAACTCATCTCTGTGTTAACCCTCCAAGTGTTTATTACCCCAAAATACCTAAAACACAAGTTTAAACCATGTTGTCCAAAAATTAACCTTGAACTCGACACTTGTACAATTAATTCGACCAAGCTACTGACTTCCAATTACGAAACTTTCTGAATATTTGAAAAGTATGTTCCGAGTACATAGTTTTAGGCTTTTGAATCACCCAAAAACCTTTAAAAACGAATAAGTTATGACCAAAACGATTTTTCTCAAAATCTGCCTAGGCATTAGCGACAGTTTCTGTCAGTTAGCGACATATTTTGACAGTTTAGCGACAGTTTCTGCCTACTCCAATTTATACCAAAAAAAACGATTTTTAAACCCTAAAACCCCCCATTAATTACCAAAACTAGAACCTAATTTATTTTAATTCCAGAAAATTAAAACTCTATTAATTACATGATTTTAACATATTTCACTAAATAAGAACAAAATTTTTAACTTAAGAACAATAACTTTAGGTGATCAAAACCAAAGTATTTTAAAATAACCGAGTCATGCTTATATGTTAAAGGATTTATATTCCACCTTATTTGAAACATGATCCCGACACTTCCTTATTTCATCGACTACCAACAACTATTTTTTTTCAATTTGCAAGTTCTATTTTTTTTCACCATGTATAACTCGAAACAAAAGACATCGTTACCCCAAAAAGAAATCTCCACCATGTCAAAATCCTTCAGCCAAAAGTACCGTACAAACAAACATGTGAAATGAGCACCCGAGAAATGCGCTACTACAGAAGTTGAACACCTTAAAGAGAAACGAGCTAGCAACCATCCCAAGAATACAACCGGTAAGTAGAAAATAATTTTACATACATAGGCATAAGCGTACATACACTCAAATCCATCCAACATATACTATACAAGCATGTATTAACTCTCTTTCATGCAATCATACTTGAAAGTCCAGTGGTGTTGTGGCACATATATAATTATGTAGGCCTTCATAATTATACATGTTCCCTTTCACCAATGTACTCCCTCCTATGATGACACTTATAAGAAATTAATACTACACATAACACATAATCCAACAACTCACCAGCACATAACCACACAAGATAAGATCCAAAAACCTATGTATTAAAATAACATAGCCAATGCACGAAACACATAAACTCGTAGTCCAGCTGAACCAGCGTAGACAAAATTCAAAATGTATAAAGAACATGAAAACGTAATTAAACGGAATCCAACAATGACGAACGTATACGACTTCAGTTCAACCCGCACTATTCAAAACTCGTAAAGAAAATAACATGTAGTTAAGTATGAACCATAGTAGTTCATAACCTAACAGATACTGCGAAAATAATAATCAAACACATCAATTACTATAAAATGCACACATACTCCTATGACGCCTATATGCAGGGACCCTTAAGCTATAGACTAGGCTACACGACTAGGCAACCTAATTCTCTATAACCATTGTCTCTGATACCATTCTGTCACACCCCACCATGGCGGAATATGGGGCACGACGTATGGATATCATCACAACAATAGCGTATCTATAGAGTTAACTAAATGATATAAGAAATGTCATAAAAATGGTGACACAAATGTCATGACAATATCTCAACATGCAGGAGTCTAGGTAAGTAGGTAACAGTCCTACCTCTTATCCAAGACAAACAAGTAACACAAATAGAACAAACATATAGGTGCCAACAGTATCACTTATTCAAAAAAACATAAAGGTAAACTACGAAGGAATGGGGATTCTCCTTCTATATGCATTCCTAAGCTTCTCCAATCCTAACCACTTATGTTCTCATGCTTAACCATAGTATCACCTGAAAGAGACACTAAAACACGTCAACATAAAGTTGGTGAGAGTCATAGGTTTAGACTCCAACACAAGACAAGTCATAAGCTGTGAATACCATAAACCAATAAACATATGGACAATGCGCTACAATCATGTACTAACAACTAGCATTCAAGTTCAATCAATCATTACAATTCCAAGGCATCACGCCTTACCAACAATCACAATTTCCAAGGCATCACGCCTTACCAACAATCACAATTTCCAAGGCATCACGCCTTATCATTAACCATAGGTCCCATAGGCGCCCATACACCTATGTACCTTTCCAATCCAGATCATACACAAACAAGAATCACATAGCAGTTAATCACATAAATGTACACACAAGTCCATCTCAAACCTTAAACATTCACAGCATTAATTTAGAAAATAATTCAACACAGTGTCTCTACCATCCCATCTGGAAGTAAAAAACAATAGTAAACATGAGACTATGAAACTCACCTGATTGCTTCTTCACAAGTCCTCGCACTAGCAACAAGCTAACAAACCAAAAACACGCAATCAATACACAAACCAATCACTAAGATGGCTCATCAACCTATGATGGACATCTAGCCTATTCCCATATAAATATCTCATAGATAAGCTCTAATCACCCCATTACCCTTCCTTAACAAGTCCTTAACTTGGTTAAGTTTAATAACTATCCCGTTCATATTTTACACAAAACAGTCCCAGTTTTTAGGTCTCAAAACTTTAAGTCAAACGTCCACTTAAACATACCCATGGTTTCTGTAAAAGGAATATTCATACCCTTAAATATGTTGGCTAACACCTCCCACTTGTCCTAACCTTAAAGCTACTGTTAAGGCCCCGATATACATATATCTACTTTTGTTATTCCAGATTTCCTGATTTAAACGTATTAAAAGTTTGTTACCATTAAGGGGTCTTACCCTAAACCACAACCTTAGCCCAAGTGCAGATACTTAATAAAATATATAAACCATCTCTCACGTTTGTGAGAAGATCCCAATGCAACCTTAAGTACCCCAAACAACCCAAAACTTAAAAAGAAAACAGGCTGAATTCAAAACTGTTTTGACCTCCGACCGTTGTAACCTGTTTTTGACCCGCTTCCCGAACTCCAATTTAGGTCTAGTTTATTTCATTGGAAAGCCGCTTCAAATATCTTTCCAGGGGTACTTGGATCGTAAAATAAGAGTTTATAGAACTCCAGATATGATCAAAACAATTGACTCAAAAATCTGCCCAGTTTTTAAAAACGGGTTTAAACAAATCGAACAAATTAATTACCCATAACCCCATCTAATACAAGCCCTAGATTATATGATCATCATATTATGATTATCACATCATTATTTTACTGATTTTATAAAAACCCTAACCCTAATCCATCATACGAATGATTAATTAAACACAAACAATTAAATCAAAAAGGTTAATGAAGGTTTTTACCTTTAATTCAATGGAAGATGAAAAACACCCAATTTTTATGAAGAACCCTAATTCTCCTCTTCTTTTAGTTGACTATAACTCCAGGGAAAGAAAAAAAAATGTGTTTGATTTAGTGTTGGGGGTTCCTTATATAGCCAAAACAATCATTGTCCAACCCAATTACCACTTACCATAAATCTTTTCCTTTTTTCCTTTTTTTTCTCTTCTAAACCGACCCAAACACCCCTAATTTCGTTTTTTTTCTTTATTTTTTTTCTTTTTATTGTTAATTAATATCTTATTAATATTACCTTAATTTACCTTAATTTATTTCAGCTCCTAAAACTCCCAAAACCTTAAAACCGTAACACTAGTCAAATTTACGCGTTTTACCGTAAAAGACGTAAAATATACACTTTTAAAAAAAATCTCAAATTTTGAAATAAACTTTATAACTAAGTCCTAAATGACTTAAAACCATCCCGAAAAATATTCATATGGATAATTACCTCACCCGAGACCTCTAAATGCTAAACCGTAAATCCTAAAAAATACACTATTATGATAATACTTATACGTATACGTAAACACCAAAATATCACCATTTCATTTCATAGTCACTAACTGTGAGCTCATGAACATGAAATAACCGTTCCTCGATTTACTTATGAGTACTTCTATACTCATAAATGATAACCACACCAACCTCGTTCACACAAAATAAACACGTAAACACACAATTCAAGTAAGCACACATAAAATAACTTAAAAGTAAGACCAAGTGACAAACCCAAAACCTAGGGTTGTCACACACTCCTCATTTCCTCCATACTTTTGTTATAGTAGAAGTTTAGAGGTGACATGATATCACTCTTCGTGTAACGTCCCGAGAACTCTCTATTAGTGTCTTTTGTCTCGTACACTTTTTCGTATCTCTTTCCACATGGATAAATAATGACCATGGCAACATGCCACTCACTATCTCCATCTTTAGCAATGTTTTCAAATTCTCGCTTGTTCTCCACTTGCCAATCTTTGTATTTTAATGAAACGGGAAGTGCTCCAAGCATTCCCAGAATCTTCTTGTATACACATATGTCAAAGAAAGGGTTATGGTAGCTCATTTCACTTAGTGATGCGTCCAAAAGTTCTTCTGGTTCTGTCCATGGTTGTAGATGTGGACCATAAATTGGCATACCGTTCTCGTCTCTTTTCACGGTGTAGTGCTTATCATCTTCATCATCACTATCATCATGTTTCTTTGCTTTTAGTACATTATAGTTTTGATGGAAAACCCATCAAAGCTAGTCATAATAGCTTTTCCAACATCTATGTTTGCACCAATGGTGTGCAAAATTTTCTTCCAACCACTAGTTGAATATCTCGATCAATAGGAATGTCGAGAAGCATGAAATCAGCTAGTAGTGTAGTTGTCCCTACTTGGAAAAGAACTCCAAGTAAACGTCCAAATCCCTCTGCATAGGAGTGATCAAGCATTTTGATACGATCAAACCTTGGTTTGACTCTACCAACATCTAGCATTTTGTAGATTCCAAATGACATAACCATTAACATTTGAGCCCGTGTCAACCAAAGCAATATAAGTAGTCTTACCCTCCAACCATATTGGTAGGATAAAGTACCCCGGATCTTCTTTCTCAAGCATTACCTTGTTCTCACGAAGCATTTTGATAGCCACATCTTCATAATATGGTGTGAGTCCATCTTCAAATTTCAACTTGTCGAGCAAAACTCAATCAACAATCATTTTATATTTATCACTATATTTCAAAGTTTCAATGATTGGTCGATTCATATTCAACAACATGACTCTTTCTTAAATTTCTTCTTGTAATTCCTCCATTGATAGTTCTTCTCTAGTCAACGGTTTGTTAATGGTGAGTGAAGGTCTTTCACCATTATAGCTCAACTTGTAAGCGTGGGCGGGTTTCTTGCCTTTGTTTCTTTTGTTTTTACCCATGCTACAAACAAATCTAGGAGCATCAATCTCCTCGGTTTCAATAGGTGCCAAATCATAAAAATTGAGATTATCAAGTATTTCATCAATTTCCCCAAAGTCTAAGCTTTCATCTACTTTTGGCCATAAAGTAAGTATGCCACCAGTGATGTCAAGTTGTGCATTAGCTTGCTTTAGGAGAGATCTCCCAAATATTACACATGGTTCACAATCGTCCTCCTCCAGATTGACAAAGAAGTCAACGAAAAACAATTCGTCTTTGATCATGACAATGAGCTTTTTATCTATCTCCTTGTCTCCATTACGATGAGTGTTGTAGGTTAAGCCAAGCTCAACTACAATTCATTACTAATCAAGCTTCTTTCAAACTAAAAATCCACTTGCCTATCATAAGAAAATTTTCCTTCCACATGGCATGGCATTAAGTATTTCTCACTAGGTGTCAAGTCCTCCATACGATAAGAAGTTAAGACCTTTTGAACCCCGCTATCGGCTGAGTCCTTACATTCAGATCTTGTCCATTCTCCTTCCAATTCTAGTTTGTCATTGAAACTAATATGCTCATCCACTCCTAGGCATAGTCTACCCAAGCTAGTATTTGGATCCATCTAAATCTTAAAACAATAACACATCAAAAGAAACATTAGTATGTTAGTGCCATAAAATCCAAATGTTATTTCATACGCTAAAGTTTTCAGGAAACTCATTATTTTCAATGAATATTTCCATTTGAGCATGTTACAAGCAGTTTCTGTCTCTTGTTTTCCTAGTTGTGCGGCGTACTTTTGAGAAGTGTGGCGCACTTTTACGCGACACAGAAAAGCCGGCGCACATTCTAAATGTGCGGCGCACTTTCTGCAAACAGAATAGTGTTCCACATTTTTCCTACTTGCAAACCAATCAATCCAAGTTTTCAAGCATGTAATATAACATTTTCTCATTAGCTAATCAAACAAAGACATCAAGACTAAGTTTGGTACATTTTCCATAAGTTTTTTTTAGTAATACGACTATTTTTTCGTTTTCGCATATTTTCTCATTTTTTTGTATTTTTGTTGTGTTTAAAAATTCAGAAAAATTACCACAAATCATGATAAATACTAAAAAAAGTTATACCAAAGCAAATTATTCTACCAAAGAGTAAATTAAATATAAAATAAAATTTTGAAAGCAAATATTTTTGGTTTTGTTTTAGATGCAATATTAACAAACACAAAAGCTCAAAAAGCATAGCAATTCTCATGTTTTTAGCAGTAGAGTTGAGAGTAAAAGGTTTTGGTGGTGTTTTGGGATTGTTTCCACAAACATTTTGCAAATTCGTCACTAAATGTGCGGCGCGCTGTGACAATCCGTCAATTTATGGTTGATATTTTATTCTCAAGTATTATTTAAAAACATTATTTTTATGTTATATTATGAACTCGCTTATTTTTGGGAAGAAATTTGGATTCACGTCTTGAAGTAGCATCGACTACGTCTAAACCGGAGGATTCTACGTTACGTGCTTACGTTTACATACACCGTTTTGGTGACAAGTCCGACACTTCAGGAAATAAATTTATCCGTGAATATTATTTTGAGATTTTAAATTTGTGTTGGTTCATAAACTCACAAATTTACGAGAAGAGATTAGGACTTACGATTATAATTTAACGTCCTTTACGACTAAACCGGAAACCTTAGGATTACGTATTTACGTTTTTGAACTCCGTTTTTTATGAGACAATTTTTATTAGATTCGTTTTGTGCCGTTGATTCATAATTTATAAAAACGTTTTTCGTAAAACGACCCGAGGGCACGTAAATCGAGGAAATTAGAATCGAGGAATACCCGTAAATAAGTGGGATGGGACAAGTTTTACAATTGCCCACCCCACTATATGGATGGCTAAATAAGCTCCAACACACTCCATGATGTGTCAAAATTTTAACTAACAAGTTAACACTTGTTAACTTGAAGTTTACAAAGTAAGCTACCAACATCAAAACCATTTCTTCCAAACCATTCACTCATTCCATCCCATGCAAACCACTCATACTCTCCTCCCTCTCTCTCAATATTTCGTCCACTCTTGACCCAAAACAACCCCCATTTGATCTTGATTCAATCATAAATCATATGTATAATTTACATATGATGAAAACCCATTGAAGTTATAAAGATTGGAGGTGATCTTAACATGTAAAAAGGAGTTTTCAAGAGAGTTTGGGGCTGATTTCTCAAGGAGTTTTCATGAAGAACAAGGGCTGATTTTTGGAGGAATCTACAAATACTTGGTGATCCTAGAAGTGATGTTGATATCTCATAAGATTGGTTACCCAAAACCAAGTCTTGTTCATCATCAACCTCATCTTTTCATCACTTTGGTGGTTTTCGTGATTGAAGCACGTACCGTACATCCGAATTGCCGATAACCCGCCTTCCCACATCAACGTGAGTTCATAGCCTTGCACTCTTTTAAATGTTTTTAAGAAATGTTTTATAAACCCGCGAGGGAGATAACATGTTAGTTTTTATAAAATAGGACACTAGTTGTCCCGATTGCCTGTTTATTGATTTAGACCCGAATGATTGTATGACCCGATGAATGATTAAATGACCCGATAGATGAAGTGAAATGGATTATTAAAGTTAGGTTATGTCACTAAAAGTCCCATTAGCATGAATTGTGAACTACCGGGATTTGGTAGACGCTTATTCATATAATAGTACTATTTGGGGACGATCACCCCAGTTCGCGCCTTGAAGGTTGATCCCCGTCGTGCCACATTGATTGGTAAGCGAATTTATGTATGAGAAGATTTACACAAGCGTGATTATTGTGACAACACGCTAATTTAGATGGGAAAATGATTGTCGGGTTAGCTACCCGTTGTTTGTTGTAGTAAGGTAACAATGTCATGCGGCTTATAATAATCCAATTAACGAAATACTGCTATACGCACTGAATTACAATGAACTGTCTGACTAGCAATACGGGGTCTTATTATTGATTTTATGTTCGTGTTTTGGTTTTACATAACATATTCATATAACGATTTTTATTTGGCTTATACAACGTTATAAAACGTATTGTATGATGTTTTTTTACGACTTTGGTTCGTATAATGATTTTGAAGGCAAAAGCCTATATTATGATTTTTTATAAGGATTTGTATAAAATGACTTTGGCTATTTTATGGCCTATTACAAAGATTTGTACAAAATGATTTTCGGTAATAATTATATATCGATGATATATTAATGGTTTTATTAAACTTTATGAATTCACTCGGCTTTATCGCTGACCTTTTCTTTTAACATGTTTTATCTCTGGTACTTGAAGGTAATTCTCGGGAAGACAACAAGAATTCATGGCCCGCACTTAATTAACAAATTTCCATTCAAATGCTTTGTAAAATTGTATGAAATAATATGACTTGGGACCTATGTAACTTTGATATTTAAGAATGGAAATGCTTTATTATTAAACGACGCGATTTTTAAAGCGTTGTCTATGATGTGAGTAATGTGCTATCCCGTAACACCAACGAGTCTTCCGCTGTATTAAATTGTGTAAATTTGGGGGTGTTACAGTTTGGTACCAGAGCTCCCGTTATAGAGAACGAAAGATTTTTAAAACCAAGGTTTTGAATAAAACATTTCAAAATCTTTTAACTATAAACATTTTTCTAAAAATGTCTAAAAATTATTTGACTATAACGGTGCCGAAGAATTCCCGAGTTACCGACAAGGCCAGACTGAGAAGTGTTATTTTAATATATATATAACTTGGATTATATATATATATATATATGATGTAATTTTATTACATGATTGTTTGATGATTATTTTGATATTTATACGAGGTATTTATAAGACGTAGATTGTCACAAGGAACCCTAAATCTCCTAGTAAATTAATCAAAGCTAGTCTCGTAGGAATTCTAGCTATCCTAGATCTAAAACAAGTTGTGGATATCTATGATCCCAACAAAATGGTTGATATTCGTAGAAATGTAGATAGTAGTTGATTGTAATCTTGAAGAAGAATTGGCGAGATTAAATCTGATATCGATGACATGATGATCTTTCCTTATAGAGTGGAGTTTGATAAAACGTTACCACCTGGAAAGGTGTCATCTGATTCGTTGTCACCCAATTCTTAAATTGAAATCGAAAGGGTGAATGTTGCACTTGAGGTTGTGTAACAACCGTGAAAGTGCCGTATGATGCTAAGTTATCGTCTCAAGAGTTGTTCAGTATGAGCATCTCTCTCAAGTTGTGGCTCACTTGTGGATGTGATATCCCGAGCCCAACGTCATTTATTTAATCCTATTTTACGTATATTTTTGAAATTTTTAAGAATTTTTATCGTGGAATTATTTGACGGTTTAAGTTGAAACCAACGTTTACGGTCGTAATTTAACGTTTGACGATTTAAGAAGAACCGATGACGACTACGATACCGACGGATGCCCAAAACTTACATTTTATTATCGATTGATCGATATTTGAGTTTTTCGAGAATTTTACTTACGGTTCGTGTTAAGTTGAGTCGGGTGAGTTTTATAGCCTTCCGAGTACATTTAAAGTATCCCAAAAATATTTTGGAGTGTTCGGGATGATTTCCGACTCCCGTAAAATTTTCTAAATTGACTAGTGAGTCAATCCCGCAAAGTTGTAAGGACGTTTTTACTTGAGGCCAAAAGAAATAAAAAAATATACACTTTAGTCCCTCCCATCTCACAAAAAGGCACAAACACACACACACAACACATTTTAGAAAAAAAAGATCAAACACCCCTCCCTTGTGTTCTTAGGCCGACGGCCACCCACCAAAAACCACCAATCCACCACCAAAACTTGGTTTTTGAAGAATCCAATCAAAGTCCCACCTTTCTAACATCATTGTAAGTAAATCCCACCAACATTTACATGCATGCATCCATTTATTTTCTTCCAAAAATTTGTGATTTTTCAAAAACGGATTTTGATCAAATTAAACCATACACATGTTTAATTCATGTGTATATAATGTTAATTCACCTATAAAACAAGATGGGGGTTATGATTTGTGTCTTCCAGAGCCCCTAAAAGCCACGAAATTTTTGGGGTTTTGGGTGTGTTCAAGGTGTTTGATGAAATGTCATGGGTTTGTGTTTATAAGGGTGTTTTGGGTGTGTTTGAATGGGTTAAACACATTGCATGTTTGTTCTATGATTTTGGTTTTATGAGGTTGATGATCAATAGGGGTTTAGGACTGAAATTTGTGTTTGGATATGTTTGGGAATGCTTAGGATGAAACCTAGTAGTGATTGATAGGTTTGGAATCGAGCTTAAGTGTGATTTTGATATGGATAAATTTAGGCAGAAACTTTGAGACCTTTTCGTAAAAATAATTTTTTCCTACAGGTCTAGATAACTAAATGTAGTCATAGAGGGTCTTCTTAGCTTTAATTTGGTATAAGGTAGAGCCCGTGACTCAAAACGAGCTAAAAGTTATGAGGTTTTAAAGATCGAGTACCGGGAGACGAGAACTTTCATAATCCGAATTTATGTATAGTTTTAGTCAAATCCCGAGGACCACAAGTATGAATTGGTAAATGGTCAAGGGTCAAATTTTGGTCACAAACCTGTGTAATTGAGTCTATAATTGGACTTAGGAGTCAAAGAAGTCAAAGGTGCATTTCATATAGGTCAAAGAGGTCCAAGTTGGTCGAAGTACAATTTCAGTCCAAAAAACGTAGTTTTTGGAAAACGTGTTGAGTAATGAGTCGTAGAAGTCAAAACTTTTATTGGGATTAAATATGTGTTTTCTACAGGTCTTATAGTATTTTTGAGAATTTTGTCAAATTTTATAAAAATGGTTAAGTATAGTAAAACAGCCCATACTTTTGGTAAGTATCGGCGAAACCGTAAAATGGATAGTAACTTTAATAACATTGATACATGGTATAAGTCTAGTAACAACTACTTGTTTGACTTTGGCGTGAGTTTTCATAAGTATTGAGTGTGTTTGCATTTGCGTGTGTTTAGTACAATTATGTACGCGGAGTATTGATTTGGTTTACGTACCTTGATTTTTAGGTCAAGTGTTTGATTTTCCCGGGCATCCACGTCGTCGGTGACATTTCTCGTTACGTCTTCGCTAGAACTACTACTACTACGCCAGGTGAGTCTATAGCCTCGCTCTTTACTTTATTCAAATGTTTTCAACCCGCGAGGGGGATACATGCTAATTTAAATGAAAATGAACATAAGGCTTGAATGATTGTTGGACCCGAAAATTGCCTCGAAATTGTGTTGAGTACCTAGTTGCAAAAGTCCCTAAATTCATGAACTATTAACTATTGTCCTGCCCTCGAGTAGGGGGAAATAGCCGCTTATACAATTTGTAGTACTACGGGGCTAACGACCCAATGCTAGCCGAGAAGTTGTACGTTGAGTAAGTTCTGCGGTAGATTATCTTGTATGAGAGATAAGGTATAATTGCAACTGATGCCTTTAGAAGGGGCACTGGTTTCATCTGAATCACGCCGGTAATTATTACGCGGGTGATTGAGTTAACGGATTAGTGTCATGAGCTTAAACACAATTGTCATATCCTTGAATAATAGATTGTATGGCCACAATGCTATTGAATGATCATGATTGGTTTTTAAACACTTATGTTCAACTGATGTTTTGATAAACCTATAGATTCGCTCAACCTTTGTGTTGACGATTTTAAGCATGTGTTTCAGGTAATCAAGGTTGATAGCAGTGGAGCATGCGAGGATGGAAGTTGTTGTGGCTTGGGGGTCTACTTGTTTTCCTCCCTTTTTGCACTTAAAACTCTTTTATATTATGTCATGAGAATGAAAATGTACTTTTGGTTGAGATTCAGTGGGGACCTAAACGCGAACTCTGTTTGGTATTATCTTGGGATTTGGAAAACCGTAGAGTTGTAGAATTTAAAAATGTTTAAATTCATGTTTAAATTTTTACGTGTCTTTGAATCGTTTAATATAGCTTATGTGTGAGGATAACTATGTAGCACCCAAAATGTTGTAGTTCCGCTGCACATAGCATTTGTGGGGGTGTTACAGATTGGTAATCAGAGCCATGAGTTATAGAGAACTAGGTCATTTTGAAAAATCCTAAACTATAACTTTTGGTGTCGTAAGAAATTGTCCAAGCACACAACTATCCTGCATGGCTCCGGTAAGAATTCTTTAGCATTGCTTTATATTTTAGATGTATCCCTCGAAATTGATATGAATTCCCTAAGTATTTAGTAAGTAAATACTTTGAGATATTTATTGAGATATATTGTTCTGTACGTTGAGTACTTATCATCGTAATTTGCAAATTCTTGTAAGATTATCTTATATGTTGCATGTAATTGGCATAACGGGCTACATTGCATTACATGGCAACACCGCGTTATAATCCTACGTGTATGTAAGAATGGTTGTATGTATAAGTATGTATATACTATGGTATTTAAAGGCATTGCACGTGAAGCAATGGTCCTTGAGTAATTATCGTACATTAAAATGCGGTTTTGTTGAGAATTCGGCCTTACCGCTAATTATCAATCTTGATAATTAATTTATTGTTCGAATAACCGAATATGAACCTCGTTTGATATCCTAGATACGTAAATAACGCTTCGTAACATATTGTATATTGACTAGGTCGATCTCGATTGTCGTTATCGCACCGTGATGTGTCATTTTGGACATTTTCTTTTGAAACGTAATTTACTTACGTATTACTTTATTTCCTTTATTCCTAATGGGTTTGATATGTTGGTTCACGTAACTATAACATAGACGAAGTATAATCGACGATGCGTACATTGGGGCGGCGAATCATGTGTGTATATTATGAAACGTGGTTGAGGCGTGTTGCCATTTAATCGTTGTTTACTATTCTACTTGAATTTTAAAGATGTGTTTTAAAATAAACTGGCGTTGTGATCAAGCGCGATAACTTGGAATTTCGTAGGTTTTTGTGTTAATTTTGTGGAGTACGATTTCGAGACTCATCCGAGGCCGATAACAACATTTAGTTGACATACGTATTCTCGTTCCATTTATTTCATTTTGTTTTGATGTTTCATTATTTTGAAGTTAATATTTTACGTGACGAGGTTCGGCATTTGTGCAAGTTAAGTAAGCATCGAATCTTGTTGATTGAATGATTTAAACATAAAGTGTTTTATATATTTAATATTTGGTGAATGAAACTTTCGGATAAAAATGACGTATGATGTGTTTTGTAACAAGTAAAACTCGTGTAGAGAATAAACGGACATTGTGAAATTATTTTCCTTCAACCTTGGTTGGTAAATCGTAATAAGTAATTATTATTACTCGTAAAATCCTTGTTTTCATATATTAAAATTTGATACTAAAAGATTGTGATGGACTTGTTAAGAATTTGTTTAAATTAATTTGAGAAAGGAGTTTATAATAAAATTTGCGATATGACTATTGAGTATATGTAGCTTCGGATTTGGTATGAATTAATTTTTGGGTCAATATAGTAAACTTTTGACGTATCTTGTGATATAAAACATGAGTAGAAGATGTGGACATATGTTTTGGAGCTAGAGATTCTGTAAAATTGGTTTTACTTTAAACATAAGGTTATGTTTACGCATGCATTGGTGCAAACTAGAACGCGTTACTTGTTGTAGTGAATAAACTGGGATAAAATCGGAATATACACTTTAAGTGAGAAATTATAATGCTTGAAATGAAATTTTAAACATTGATGGAACGTCATTGGAAATCATTTGTTTGTTAAATTGTCGTTATAGAGAATCAATATGTGTAATTTGATGATGCTTGTTTAAAATCGTTTGAAAAATCTTTTGTTTTATTCCGCGACGAGATGTGTTAATTTTAAAATCATTTGATAATGGGCTAAGGATTAAAAAGTTGAATTTTATATATTTTAAAATTATTGAGATGAGCATCTTAATTATTTATTATTTTATTATTATCATCAAGATTCAAGTGTCGACTAAAATCAGTAAGTATCCGAGATAATACCACGTGAAACCTCTTTATCATTTGAGTCGAATTACGCGAATATGATTTAACAAAACAGTTTTGGGGAAAACATGTGTGTAATAAAAGTCAAAGGTTGATTTTAAGAGTTAATTGGACTAGTTTGAGTCATGTTGGATACGTGTATATTTGTGATAATATAAGTCGTAATAATAAAAACATAAAACTTGGAAAAATTCTTACTACGTATGTTTTTGGTACTTAAGGTATGAACATTAATGAGGTTTTGACACAAGTATGGAGATTTTCAAACCTAATGATTTGTCAATTATGATGACCGAGTCACCGCATCTACTAATGTTAATAATTTCCGAGAGATTGAAATTTTTCCAGAAATGAAAGCGTTGTAAAGATTGGAAAATGAAAGGTATAAATTCTTTAATGGTGTAACACAAATTAAAAATGTGTAAATGTTCGGTTTTACAATGTACAAGGTAACACTAATTATTATACGCAACTGGATTACACAACACACGCCTACTTGTATATTATTTAATAAAGATGTATATATAACGTTTTGAGTCACGATGGTTCGATCGTCCGACATCCCTTCTTTGATTTTGTGAGTCTGTATCTAAACATGAGTCGTCATGTGATTGTTCATTTTAATATTGTCTATGGTATGAAACCAATATTATTATATTTATTTTGTGTCGCTACTTCGCTAGTACTTGATGATGAGGGTATGTCACCCGGTGTATTTTGTCATGATCATGGACGCCGTAACTTTCTTCTTTCGGTTAATGGAACCTAAAAATTCTGTATTTACTTGTATGTTGCTATAAATCTTCATTAGAGTGGTTGTTTATTTATATTTAACAAAAGCGAGGAGGCGTAGCCGCTTTACCAAATTGTAAGAGGTGAAAGAACTCGATCTTCCTGGTGAAATTGTTTCTATTTAACCAAGTGATTATTCTTCTCTCCCCGTATACCCTTAGTGGAATGGGTGTGCAACTCGAGACGATGGGAAGTGTGATCGTTGTTTTATTTTTGACGCTTGTGTTGATATTCAACTTTTACTCCATGTATTCGTAGATCGCTGTTGTTATCCTGAGACTTTCGTCATATATTTGAAGTATTTTCATTTCTAATGTAGTTAATTTCCGTTGACAATTATATTGCTTGTTTACCTCGTTCGATCTCATTGATCTTAATTTTATTACTTGTTGTGCTTGCAATGATCTTTAATCATGAACCACCTTACCGTTATTTTGTGAATAATCTATTGTGAAAATAGGTATGAGTGTGTCAAATGTTTTGGTGAACTAAATGCAAATGGTGTCGATTTCTTTATTTAATTATTTATTTATTTTCCTCATAAAAAGGCAAAGTAAAAGTATGTTTCCAAAGTGGACAAAAAAATGTTTGATGTGTTTCTTAAAACGATGGTAACAATATTTTCCCATTTCAAATTTCATTTCAAATGGTTTAATTATTTTGAAGGCTAGGTCGAAAACTTCCATAGTCGTGTTTGGTATGTAATAATAATGTTTGTGTTGTCACTCGATCCTCAATTATGCACAGCTTAGCTAACTATGCATAATTCGGGAAGAGTCCTGTTTTGTTGGTTGTTGTTGCTTGATCCTCAAGTATGCATGATCTAGCTAATTATGCATAGTTTAGGAAGGGCACTATCGTGTCAAACAAATTGGTCATCTTGAAACTTGTAGTGTTTTGATAAATGTTTGGATGAGAACGTTTTTAAAAATGGTGGATCCTTATGCAAGTAATCGTATTTTCTTTGATTTTTAAAGAAAATTTTTGAATTTTCTTGTGTTCTTTGAAATCTTTTCTTCTGTTTGGCGTTGACTTAGTAAGTCACTGCGACTGAGTAATTTTGGAAAATGTTTTTATGAGTTGTGTGTAACGTGCGAATTTCATCGGAATCGCTAGGGCGTTGATGTAATACCAAAGGGGCTCGTACCGACACTGAGAAGAAATTTTAAACAAGAATAGAAGACTGCCAAAGTAGAGGAAAACCGAGTTTGAATAACTCTAAGTGAAATGACGAAGATTTCTCCTACATCGAATGTATCGTACCTTATATATTTTCTTTTCTCGTTCTTTTGATATGTCAAGCGACACGCGATAAACTGTTGAAGTTTACCAACTGTGCATCAGTAATTGGAAGACAATTCCATTGCCGTTTTCGTTTATTTAAGTGAGGAATCCTCTTTGCTTGACTCGACCATCCTCGATTATCGATGGTTAAACGGTAGATAGCCATAGTTGATGTTTGTGTGGTAAACCACTGCTTTTTATGTATTTATGTGTTAAGAGATCTGGTCGAGTGGTCGTAAGTTGTGAGAACTTGAGACGACATTGTCCAATGAAGTCCGATCATGGAGAACACGTGCCATGTAATATATTCCTTTTTACATTTAACTGTGAACGGCGATGTTTATTGAGATTTTGACCACGTTTGGGACGGAAGTGAGATGGTGTTCTTGTAATATCTTTTGGGTATGGATCCGTGTGTGAGCACCCTGCGATGACATATGTATGTATTTTATTTCTTTTTGGATATGCATCCATAGCTAGCAAGCTCGTGAATCTTTGTAATATTGCAATTTTCTTTTGACTAGACTCATCCGAGAAATGTGTCAACATTTCTTAGTTTATCATGGCTTGGCTGATTAGCAAGCGTGGGTTAACTTGATTGAGCGGATTGACTTGGCATGGTTTGGCTATGTTGCAAACATGTCGTAAGGTGATTGTATGTGTTTCATAATGGCTTTTGTGTTTATTTGGATTGTGACGTTTTCGAGAGAGTTATGTATGCGTCGGATGATTTCGTATCGATGAATTCGTTTTTGACGAAGTAGGGTTGTATGTACGTAATATTGCGATAAGGTGATTTTGTACGACTAGTATTAATTACTTGTTCTTTTATATTTTGAACGTTTTTCGATGGGGTTATGTGCGACCCGTGTGATTTTCTTTGTGATGGTTGTTTTTATGAGATGATGAACCAAGTGAAAGGACGATTCGAACGTTGGAAGACGTGCATCGAGCGTGTGTGATTGATTTTGATAGTTGTTGAGACCGACACTTGCCGTGGAGGTATCCTTGTACAACGACATTTACCATGTTAGCCGTGAAGCTGCAACATTTGAAGAATTATGTTGATGAAAATGTAGATCACCAGTTGAGTGGAATGAAGTAGGAAAAAGTCAGTTGAATGGACCTGAAATGATTTGAGAGACTCCGGAGGAGATGGTGTAGATTGAGAATCACTTGTTGACCGCGAGAAGCTGTGAGAAGAGACGTGCTGATAACCGTAGGAAGAAATTGGGAAATTGAAGTGGAGATCATGGATCGAGATGTTAGGAGATTGAAGCAAGGTATAATACTCATGGTGAAGGTGTGATGGAACACCAGACGTGAACCGAAGCCCAGAACAGAACATGAAGACCTCTTTAGGAAGAAGTACCTTTATCTTACTAGTAGTACATAATGCGAGCATAAGAAGAGGCGAGCGCCGGGACGTCGCTCCCTTAAGGAGGGAAGGATGTAACAACCGTGAAAGTGCCGTATGATGCTAAGTTATCGTCTCAAGAGTTGTTCAGTATGAGCATCTCTCTCAAGTTGTGGCTCACTTGTGGATGTGATATCCCGAGCCCAACGTCATTTATTTAATCCTATTTTACGTATATTTTTGAAATTTTTAAGAATTTTTATCGTGGAATTATTTGACGGTTTAAGTTGAAACCAACGTTTACGGTCGTAATTTAACGTTTGACGATTTAAGAAGAACCGATGACGACTACGATACCGACGGATGCCCAAAACTTACATTTTATTATCGATTGATCGATATTTGAGTTTTTCGAGAATTTTACTTACGGTTCGTGTTAAGTTGAGTCGGGTGAGTTTTATAGCCTTCCGAGTACATTTAAAGTATCCCAAAAATATTTTGGAGTGTTCGGGATGATTTCCGACTCCCGTAAAATTTTCTAAATTGACTAGTGAGTCAATCCCGCAAAGTTGTAAGGACGTTTTTACTTGAGGCCAAAAGAAATAAAAAAATATACACTTTAGTCCCTCCCATCTCACAAAAAGGCACAAACACACACACACAACACATTTTAGAAAAAAAAAGATCAAACACCCCTCCCTTGTGTTCTTAGGCCGACGACCACCCACCAAAAACCACCAATCCACCACCAAAACTTGGTTTTTGAAGAATCCAATCAAAGTCCCACCTTTCTAACATCATTGTAAGTAAATCCCACCAACATTTACATGCATGCATCCATTTATTTTCTTCCAAAAATTTGTGATTTTTCAAAAACGGGTTTTGATCAAATTAAACCATACACATGTTTAATTCATGTGTATATAATGTTAATTCAACTATAAAACAAGATGGGGGTTATGATTTGTGTCTTCCACAGCCCCTAAAATCCACGAAATTTTTGGGGTTTTGGGTGTGTTCGAGGTGTTTGATGAAATGTCATGGGTTTGTGTTTATAAGGGTGTTTTGGGTGTGTTTGAATGGGTTAAACACATTGCATGTTTGTTCTATGATTTTGGTTTTATGAGGTTGATGATCAATAGGGGTTTAGGACTGAAATTTGTGTTTGGATATGTTTGGGAATGCTTAGGATGAAACCTAGTAGTGATTGATAGGTTTGGAATCGAGCTTAAGTGTGATTTTGATATGGATAAATTTAGGCAGAAACTTTGAGACCTTTTCGTAAAAATAATTTTTTCCTACAGGTCTAGATAACTAAATGTAGTCATAGAGGGTCTTCTTAGCTTTAATTTGGTATAAGGTAGAGCCCGTGACTCAAAACGAGCTAAAAGTTATGAGGTTTTAAAGATCGAGTACCGGGAGACGAGAACTTTCATAATCCGAATTTATGTATAGTTTTAGTCAAATCCCGAGGACCACAAGTATGAATTGGTAAATGGTCAAGGGTCAAATTTTGGTCACAAACCTGTGTAATTGAGTCTATAATTGGACTTAGGAGTCAAAGAAGTCAAAGGTGCATTTCATATAGGTCAAAGAGGTCCAAGTTGGTCGAAGTACAATTTCAGTCCGAAAAACGTAGTTTTTGGAAAACGTGTTGAGTAATGAGTCGTAGAAGTCAAAACTTTTATTGGGATTAAATATGTGTTTTCTACAGGTCTTATAGTATTTTTGAGAATTTTGTCAAATTTTATAAAAATGGTTAAGTATAGTAAAACAGCCCATACTTTTGGTAAGTATCGGCGAAACCGTAAAATGGATAGTAACTTTAATAACATTGATACATGGTATAAGTCTAGTAACAACTACTTGTTTGACTTTGGCGTGAGTTTTCATAAGTATTGAGTGTGTTTGCATTTGCGTGTGTTTAGTACAATTATGTACGCGGAGTATTGATTTGGTTTACGTACCTTGATTTTTAGGTCAAGTGTTTGATTTTCCCGGGCATCCACGTCGTCGGTGACATTTCTCGTTACGTCTTCGCTAGAACTACTACTACTACGCCAGGTGAGTCTATAGCCTCGCTCTTTACTTTATTCAAATGTTTTCAACCCGCGAGGGGGATACATGCTAATTTAAATGAAAATGAACATAAGGCTTTAATGATTGTTGGACCCGAACGTTGCCTCGAAATTGTGTTGAGTACCTAGTTGCAAAAGTCCCTAAATTCATGAACTATTAACTATTGTCTGCCCTCGAGTAGGGGGAAATAGCCGCTTATACAATTTGTAGTACTACGGGGCTAACGACCCAATGCTAGCCGAGAAGCTGTACGTTGAGTAAGTTCTGTGGTAGATTATCTTGTATGAGAGATAAGGTATAATTGCAACTGATGCCTTTAGAAGGGGCACTGGTTTCATCTGAATCACGCCGGTAATTATTACGCGGGTGATTGAGTTAACGGATTAGTGTCATGAGCTTAAACACAATTGTCATATCCTTGAATAATAGATTGTATGGCCACAATGCTATTGAATGATCATGATTGGTTTTTAAACACTTATGTTCAACTGATGTTTTGATAAACCTATAGATTTGCTCAACCTTTGTGTTGACGATTTTAAGCATGTGTTTCAGGTAATCAAGGTTGATAGCAGTGGAGCATGCGAGGATGGAAGTTGTTGTGGCTTGGGGGTCTACTTGTTTTCCTCCCTTTTTGCACTTAAAACTCTTTTATATTATGTCATGAGAATGAAAATGTACTTTTGGTTGAGATTCAGTGGGGACCTAAACGCGAACTCTGTTTTGTATTATCTTGGGATTTGGAAAACCGTAGAGTTGTAGAATTTAAAAATGTTTAAATTCATGTTTAAATTTTTACGTGTCTTTGAATCGTTTAATATAGCTTATGTGTGAGGATAACTATGTAGCACCCAAAATGTTGTAGTTCCGCTGCACATAGCATTTGTGGGGGTGTTACAGGTTGTCATTGGAACCATTACCCAAAAGCCTCATGCCACTAATACCTTTCCGAGAAGTCTGATTGAATGTGTTAGTCATTTAATACTAGTGACTCATTTGATAATTGTTGTTGTAAGAGCTATAGGATTGGAAATTAAGTGTTGTTTATATCGAGCTTTTATTGCCCTATTAAGGTCTAAGAATAAGGTTGAAAGTATTGGAGAATGATGTAGGATATCGCATTGAGTATAAGTTGATTGAAACTTGAATGAAATAAAACTTAACCTGTATGGAATATGAGATTGATAAGAGGAAATTGTTAAGTTCTGTGATTGAATTATAAGGTTTTAAATGATTGTTAGTTTGTGTTAAGAGTTGTTCCTAGGCCATTGTCCACTAACGAGGATGCCCAGTGTCCAAGAAATAAATTGAAGAAATCTTCTTCTGAATTGGGACCGATGGATCTTCCGGGACAGGTGGAACTCCCATGACTCATGTAGATTAGTATTCATTATGGTATATTTTAAAAATAATCCCTAACTTAACTGAGACATCAGTTGGTAGGATGAGTTCTTGGAATTGTATGACATAGTGACACGTAATGTGTTACGGTACAATTTTGACTTGTTTGTGATTAACGAAAAGAATACCTTTGATTGCTAAATCTTACATGTATCGATGTTATCTATCTTTTATTGCTTCATCCTAATGTTCGCATTAGTGATGCAACCATTGAACAAGTACTCATCTCAAATTGAGTTACGTTGTGGAATATTCTTATGAGCGCCATCGAGGTCATGAACCTCATGATTATTTGGCTAAAGCTCATTTCCTAACATATTGTAGTTAGTTCTTGGTGATCAACTTTTCATCACTCTTTTGTAGATCACTCATTGTTTTTATGAAGTTAAAACAGTATCCTTTGAGAAAGTTAAATTTTCATCACTAAAAGGATTATTCAAAGTGAGATTTATAAGTAATTGTTATCAAAATGAAGTTGTTTATGAAACACCATGGAAAACTTAATTGTTTCCATAAAAAAGAACATCTTTGTAAATTCATTTTGATTCTTATTCAAGAATTAAGCATGAAAATATTTTTATCTTAAACATGATGACAAAGTTTTGACGAACTGAGTATTGCATCGTGAATCTTGAAATTGTATATAGTTGCGCGCCTACATACAATTTAGAAGTGGCCATGCAAGGCTGATTAGTAGTCACCATGAAATTATTAATAAACACTAAATTTTCTTTGAAATTGTGAAAGATTAAATTTTATGGGATCTCCAAGAAGTGCAAAATAGGGACATATTGGTAGGGATACCTACATATGTGCCCGTACTATTTATTCTTCTGAGTCGAATTTACTCATCTGTGGAATTTGTCTTATTTGACAATTGATATTCCCTTCTTGTCCAATTCTCCCGTGGTGTGATTCTTTGGAAAAGTATCTGATTACCAAGTGTTGATGCCTGACTGGATGTATCGACGTTCGTATCATTTCTTTTGATTAGATTTCATTTGAATGACCTGGGTAACGATCCGAGGAGCTTTCGCATGCATACTCAATTCATGAAAACATGGGATTTATTCATATTCGTTAATGTTTTCGTCCGTATCTGATTTGAAATTCTCTCGCGTAGATTATGCATTAACCTTACTCTTTTAATGTTAGTTATGTCTCCTGATATCCTTGAATTTGTGAAGGATTATGAGTTATTATTAGTCTTTTGAGAAGTTCACATCTTATCTACGACAATAAAACTGAAAAGTTGATAGTGCCAGTAGAATGGATTGATTGATTATGACATGACGACATTGTCTTAATTGATGGGAACTCGAGTAGAATTCCCCTAAAAGATAAGATGTTGATTATCAAAAGTGATCTAAATAATTCTTGATGGATGACCATATCCTGCATTTAGACTTGAAATTATACCGTGAATGATTATGAACTAGTCATAGATATTATAATCTAGAAAGAACTTAATATGAATTTATTAAAAGATGTGTCTGTTATCTGAAACTTTAGGAGATATTTGTTGGTGAATTCAAAGAATTACCGTACAACTGAGAGAGTTGTCGGAGAAAGCTTTTATTCTACCAAGCTCGTCATCATGAAGAGCTATGGTGTTATTATTTCTTATATTTATTGATTACCGTGAACTAGGTAAATTGACGATTAAAAATCTATATCCACTACCCAAGATGATAGATTGTTCGATCATTTACAAGGTTCTAGCGTATGTTCTAAAGATTTGATCCACAACATGGTTATCATCAACTTCGCGTCCGCGAAAAAGATTATCTATTCCAATCACTACATCCGGTACTTGTAATGAACTTTATGAGTTTCACGTGATGTCATTTAGATTGACTAATACACATGTAGCATCCATAAATTGGGTGAATCACGTGTGAAGGCTGTAATTTGATAAATTCATGCTTGTGATCATTAAGGACCATCTGTTTGTTTATAAGAATAGGAAGGAGTTAATAATTATTTATTGACTGCCCTAAATTGGCCGAACAACGAAAACCTGTATCCTGAATATTTAACATGTGATTTAAGACTTAATCATTTACATTATTTGACCGTGTGGTTAATAGAAATTGGAATATATTGACTTTTCAAAGATTAGAGCCATTAAGACTTTGGGTTTTACCAAAAAGAAAATGGAAATATTTTTTTGACACAAATCATTTAACTAAACTCCTGTTTAGGGGTAAATGTTTGTGTATACCTCAAGACAACCTAAGAGGGATTGAGGAAACCTTTTAAACCATGACTTGAAATTTGAAACGATATTTTTTGCTTTTCAACTAAGAAAATTTTGACCAAAGTACAACCAAAGATTTTTCGAACATTTACAAATCTTATTAATTATTTTCAATAAATCAACCAAAAATCGTGTTAACTAAAATTCAAATTTATTTTGAATATCTTTATATAATTGGTCGAGCTAAGGAATTTAAAACTTTTAACGTTTACGTTTCATAAAAACTTAATATTTATTGTTAATTTACGTGTAATAATTATCGACGCTTTAAAACGTCGGATTGAGCAAAACTGATAAAAATGATAGTTGAGATGAAACTAAAACTTAGAAAATATGAAGAAAGAATTTCTGGGTAAATTGTAGACATGATAATTATTTCATCAGGAAAGATGAATGTAAATACTGACGCATTATGTAAAAAGGATAAAGAACCAATTAGGATGTGTTTCTTAATAATGACTGTGCAAAATAAATTGCCGAACAATATAAAAATAGTTGATACTTATAAAAAGGATAATATAGATAATAAAAAGGGGTTCGCGGCTAATGTGAACCATTAGAATTGAGAAGCCGATGGCGCTAAATGATTAAAAGGCAACTTGTGATTGTCTAAATATCGAGAATTGTGAGATATAGTTATGTTGGAATCTTGTAAGTATAAGTATTTTATTCATGACATTTATGATTTAAAGTATCTTTATCTGAAGAAGTTATACTCATGGAAAATTTCGAAGGCAGACATCGCCTCATACATTATTAAACGTCTAGCTATTGCAAAGGTCATCATCTGAATTTGATTTGATTTGGGTTATCGTCGACAGACTGACCAAATCTGCTAATATCAATCCTGTTAATGATAGATTCTTGATGAAGAATTTGACTCTTTATATTTAAAGTAGTGTGTAAACATGGTGTGCTTGTATCGATCATCTCTATCAAGATCCTCGCTTTGTATTGAATTTCTAGAGATTTGCTCAGAAGTCATTGAGAAAGAATCTTGATGAGAGTACTGTTTACCACCCCAATCAAAGGGACGAGGTAAAGTAACGATACAAAATACTATAAGTGTTGTTTTATGCTTGAATGATTGACCTTTGGTAATAAACTATAAAATCGTTTGCCTTTGGAGAGATTATCCTTGAAAACTATCGTATTAGGATCGAGATTGAATCTTGTGAGGATATATATTAGAGCATCTATAAGCAGGAGTTGGGATGAAGACACCCGACATACACCCATTGTGAGTTGGACATGTCTTTTAGGTTTAAGGTTTCCTATCATGGCGAACCTAACCTTACAAAATACCCAAACCGCGAGACCTAAAATGATTATTGAAATTAGGATCTGATTATTGACTGCCGGTAGTAGGCAGGAGGTTATGTGAATATGAAATGTAGATCTTGAAGTGCCAGATGGGTAGCGAAGTTATGCCAAAAATTTTAACCATGGAAAAATGAATTGATGATCTGAAAGATCATGGAATATAAGTCCCCGTTGTATGGGACCATTGAGATGATGTAAAAGATTGGTTTGAAAGGCATATAAGATGGATCTACCCTAGGACTTCAAGAGCTGCGTGAAATATGATTTGTATATCTAACTTGATGAAATGTCTATCAAGTGAAAATTTGAATTCTTCTTGATAAAGTTTAGATCGGCGAAAAGTTGCATTCATCAGAAACCTGTGAACATCATGGATAGAGAAAGTAAGTCAACATTTAGCCTGATCTTATTCCCGTAGTTATGTTTGAAGAAACTCGCATATTGTAATGGATTACACTTATGAGAAAAGACCGAATGTGGAGGAAATACCCACATGGCTTTAACTCTATAAGAAGCGAGTAGTAAGATAAGATGATCTTTGAGGACAAAGATCCTGTTTAGGGGTAAATGCAGTGACAATCCGTCAATTTATGGTTGATATTTTATTCTCAAGTATTATTTAAAAACATTATTTTAATGTTATATTATGAACTCGCTTATTTTTGGGAAGAAATTTGGATTCACGTCTTGAAGTAGCATCGACTACGTCTAAACCGGAGGATTCTACGTTACGTGCTTACGTTTACATACACCGTTTTGGTGACAAGTCCGACACTTCAGGAAATAAATTTATCCGTGAATATTATTTTGAGATTTTAAATTTGTGTTGGTTCATAAACTCACAAATTTACGAGAAGAGATTAGGACTTACGATTATAATTTAATGTCCTTTACGACTAAACCGGAAACCTTAGGATTACGTATTTACGTTTTTGAACTCCGTTTTTGATGAGAAAATTTTTATTTGATTCGTTTTGTGCCGTTGATTCATAATTTATAAAAACGTTTTTCGTAAAACGACCTGAGGGCACGTAAATCGAGGAAATTAAATCAAGGAATACCCGTAAATTAGTGGGATGGGACAAGTTTTACACTTGCCTACCCCACTATATGGATGGCTAAATAAGCTCCAACACACTCCATGATGTGTCAAAATTTTAACTAACAAGTTAACACTTGTTAACTTGAAGCTTACAAAGTAAGCTACCAACATCAAAATCATTTCTTCCAAACCATTCACTCATTCCATCCCATGCAAACCACTCATACTCTCCTCCCTCTCTCTCAATATTTCGTCCACTCTTCACCCAAAACAACCCCCATTTGATCTTGATTCAATCATAAATCATATGTATAATTTACATATGATGAAAACCCATTGAAGTTATAAAGATTGGAGGTGATCTTAACATGTAAAAAGGAGTTTTCAAGGGAGTTTGGGGCTGATTTCTCAAGGAGTTTTCATGAAGAACAAGGGCTGATTTTTGGAGGAATCTACAAATACTTGGTGATCCTAGAAGTGATGTTGATATCTCATAAGATTGGTTACCCAAAACCAAGTCTTGTTCATCATCAACCCCATCTTTTCATCACTTTGGTGGTTTTCGCGATTGAAGCACGTACCGTACATCCGAATTGCCGATAACCCGCCTTCCCACATCAACGTGACTTCATAGCCTCGCACTCTTTTAAATGTTTTTAAGAAATGTTTTATAAACCCCGAGGGAGATAACATGTTAGTTTTTATAAAATAGGACACTAGTTGTCCCGATTACCTGTTTATTGATTTGGACCCGAATGATTGTATGACCCGATGAATGATTAAATGACCCGATAGATGAAGTGAAATGGATTATTAAAGTTAGGTTATGTCACTAAAGTCCCATTAGCATGAATTGTGAACTACCGGGATTTGGTAGACGCTTATGCATATAATAGTACTATTTGGGGACGATCACCCCAGTTCGCGCCTTGACGGTTCATCCGCGTCGTGCCACATTGATTGGTAAGCAAATTTATTTATAAGAAGATTTACACAAGCGTGATTATGTGACGACACGCTAATTTAGATGGGAAAATGATTGTCGGGTTAGCTACCCGTTGTTTGTTGTAGTAAGGTAACAATGTCATGCGGCTTATAATAATCCAATTAACGAAATACTGCTATACGCACTTAATTACAATGAATTGCCTGACTAGCAATACGGGGTCTTATTATTGATTTTATGTTCGTGTTTTGGTTTTACATAACCATATTCATATAACGATTTTTATTTGGCTTATACAACGTTATAAAACGTATTGTATGATGTTTTTTTTACGACTTTGGTTCGTATAATGATTTTGAAGGCAAAAGCCTATATTATGATTTTTTATAAGGATTTGTATAAAATGACTTTGGCTATTTTATGGCCTATTAAAAATATTTGTACAAAATGATTTTCGGTAATAATTATATACCGATGATATATTAATGGTTTTATTAAACTCTATGAATTCACTCGGCTTTATCGCTGACCTTTTCTTTTAACATGTTTTATCTCAGGTACTTGAAGGTAATTCTCGGGAAGACAACAAGAATTCATGGCCCGCACTTAATTAAAAAATTTCCATTCAAATGCTTTGTAAAATTGTATGAAATAATATGACTTGGGACCTATGTAACTTTGATATTTATGAATGGAAATGCTTTATTATTAAACGACGCAATTTTTAAAGCGTTGTCTATGATGTGAGTAATGTGCTATCCCCTAACACCAACGAGTCTTCCGCTGTATTGAATTGTGTAAATTTGGGGGTGTTACACGCACAATTTTGGAAGTGCACTTTTATACTGTTTTGTTAAAAACTTTTTTCAGATTGCCAGAAATCTGTACGGCGTGTTTAGAAATTTTAGTTTACCAAGTATTTTAGAATGTTTTAAACCAATAACAAATCAATTCTCCGGCAGTGGCGCCAAAAACTTGATGTTCGTTTTACATGTCTTAAAAGTTTTCAAGATATTACCACACAAAAATGATTAGAAACACAAACACGGGCAAGTATACCCTATCATGTATAGCATAGTTTAATGGTAAAGTCTAGTTCGTTCCACGGGATTGATGCTAAAGAATTATAAAACAATTACCTCTAGAGTGTCACAAGTTCTAAAGATATACTTATCAAATGGTTTTAAAGGTGCGTTTAGTTAAGGTCACAAACATATGAAAGATAGATAGCAATGGTGAATATGAGCACATAAACAATGTAAGACAACATGTCGATTACTAGTCGTACATGCAACATCTAATTAACATAACAAAAATCCGACTAAAGATCATGTCATATCAAAAATTAAGAATGGTCTATGCTTGATTTCGATAACTAATGTAGTAGATGTGATTAGGCAAGAGGTATTATATGTTTTATTCCACTAATCACACAAAAGTGAATAACAAGATTCATTTACTAGATGACATGAAATTCATCCATTCACATGAGTACTAGTCATGATCATGAACAAATCCAACATATAATAATGATTTTACATGATTGCATATAATACAAAAGCATCTAAATCATACTCATAATCACGAACCAAGGAAGAAAGTGCGCCGCACAAAACTAATTGTGCGCCGTACTTTGCCCTCGCAAAGCAAATAAATCTATCTAATCATAACGATGTTTGTAAAACCCGCATGCTTTTACCATGTAGTACCCTTACGATCGTACGTACATGATTAGAACTTTCCTTTTATAGCATGTTTACGTTTCACGAACAAAATTTACAAGTATTACGTACGTGTGATAACACGATAAGTATTTAATACGTATTAAGACACGATAATTATTTCAATAATAACTATAATCACGAACATACGAACATGAAATCATGAACGTAAATAATCACGAGCTTAGTATTACGTATTTATGTATATTTATTACGATCATGAATAAATATAATAAGACACGAACGATAACTATTTAAATCATGTAAACACGAACACGAGAACACACTTAATATTAGACACGAGAAAACTATGGGTTACCCTTGTGGGCCCCTTCACACCCGCGGCTAGAAAACAAGACAAGGGCCAAGCCCATTTGGTTTTTACTAAACAAGGAATAAGGAAAAGATATGTTTCATAATAACAAAATTAGAAAAAAACAAGAAAACCCTAAATCTCTCTTTAATCTCTCCTTGGCCGCCGGGTATTGAACACACACAAGGGTGTGTTGGTTGATTTTGGTGATTGATTTCTCGCAAGGTTGTTCGTGTGTTCATTCTCCTTTGTTTCACGTAATCAGTAAACCCTAAACCCTTTTTCTTTTTATGTTCTTGATTAATTGAACACATGAAATCATGAATGGTATAAAAACAAGTAAATACATGTTAATAAAATCATGGGGTAAAATTAATTAGGGCTTAAGGGGTGTTTGTTTTTGGCCGACGCATGGGACTGAGACCAAGGGGGTCTCGGCTTGTTTTGTTTCACAGCAACCGAGACCTCAAGGTCTCGGTGTGGGTTGTGTGTCTCGGCCGCAAGAACAAAGGGAACCCTGACCTCGGTAAGGGTGTGTTTGTGGCTTGGTGGGTCTCGGATAAGAACAAGGAACCACCACCGGCTTAAGCCGGTGGCTAAATAAGGAAAGCATGGGGAATTTTAGGCCGCGGCAGCAGGGGTAACCAAGGATGCGTTTGGTTGGCCGGTTCATGAGTTAAACCAGTCCGGTTCACGACATGTTTAGATTAAAACACGGGTTCGGTTCATGGGTTATTTTTGCAAGTTAATTATTTTAACAAGATTAAATTAAATTAATTAAAACATGTACATGATTAATTTAATTTATGCATGACTTAGGTTATTAAAATTATTATTAATACATGAATTTTAACCTATGTAATTACCATTTTATTTAGACTATATAGATAATTAATTATTAAAATCATGACTTATAATTAATTAATTTACATGACTTAGGTTATATTATTAATAGATAACAATACATGTGTTAACCTAGTATTTTTACCTTTATTTAATTAAATCATGTTATATTTAATTAATACTTTAACCTATAGTTTATTTAATTTACATGAAATAATTAATAAACTATACTATTTAATTACATGACATAGAATATTAGTCAGTAAACACTTAAGCTTATATAATTAGCTTAATAATCCAGCTTATTTCTATTTATGAAAACTTTATATTTTTAGAAACTTATTTAATTAAGGCAGCTAATCTATTTATGGAAGCTTTCTATTTTTAGAAACTTATCTATTTTAAGCAGTGAATCTATTTTTGGAAACTTTCTATTTTAGGAAACCTGCTATTTATAGAAAGTTACTTTATATTACACAACAAGTATAATAATACAAGAAATACAAGAAATACTTAATCAGAATAGACAGAATACATGATAGACACAGTATAAAGCTTTAATCAGTAAAACATGACATGAACATATAAAACAAGCTTAAGACATGATGTAAAACCAGTTACGTACTCAGTAATCAGATACTTATACACGTATGTATTTATGTAGCATTAGTGATACCGAAGTAGGACTCTCTTCCGTTCGTCTTCTTCGTTTACTAGACAAGTTCAAATCCCGAGACGACGTCGAGAAAAGACAAAGAATTAAATCCAGTCGAGAAGACGTGAAGAAAGAAAGAAAGAAGAGGCAACACATGCACTCCTTCCCATTTTTCCTATAAATACCCTCCTAATACACATTAGGAGGGTGGTTAGTTTTTAGTAGTTAGTTTTCATTTTTCACTTTTCTTTATAGTTTTAGAGAAAGAAAGTTCTCAACTTTCTCTCACTAAGTTTTCATCTTTTCTTTCTTTTAATCTTTCAAGATTAAACCTTTTGTATTGTGATTTCATTAATCAAGTTCAAGTTAAGATTTTAATCTTTCATCTCTTTCTACCTTTCTTTGATTTTAGTTTACTTTTGGTGCGAATTACGTTTGATCCGTGTTGTTCTTAATGTTTTCGTGCTAAAAAGTTAATCTTTTTATTCCTACTTAAGTTTTCATTCGAATAAGCTTTAAGATCTTTATGCTTATTGGCTTATTTATATGTTAGCTTATTTACTTTTAAAAGTTTTCTTAAAGTTTTAATCTTTTTCAAAGTTTTATTTAGAAAGTTTGCTTATTTAAAGTTTAAAAGTCCTTATTTCATGCTTATTAGTCCTGCTTATTATTGAGTTAGTTAAGTCTTGGATTGAGCTTATTGAAAGTAGCTTATTTCGGATTAACTTTTGTCGCAAAGTTAAACCCCATTGCGACGGGATACTTAGACACGTATTGCGATCATCCAATCGCAAAAGGGTTTGATATTGCGATGCACATTGCGATTGGTACATCGCATTAGGGTTTATTATTCCGATTGACATTGCGATTGGGTTACTTTTGGTGATATTACGACAGCATTACTTTTGTGCATTGCGATTGGATTTACTTTTTGGATTTAAGTTTCACATTGCGATAGGTGTATTGCGATTGGTATTCTGACAGTATTCCTTTTGGGTCACATTGCGACGGTATTAATTTTGACCACATTGCAACAGTATTCCGATTGGTACATTGCGATTGGATTACTTGACATTGCGATGGGATTAGTTGTTTATACTTAAATTCGTTAAGTGTTTTTCTAAATAACTTTTAGTTTAATCTTTTTAAAGCTTTCATTTTACTCAACGACATTTACAATTATTTTATTTTAGTTTAAAATAGATAATCAACCAAATCATTTATTATTCCACCAAGAACAATTGAGTCGCACTTTCTACCAATAATCAATTCGAAGAGATTCAGACGATAAAATTTTATACTTAGCCAAAAGCTTTGTATTACCCCATCATACCCGCGGCTAGAAAACAAGACAAGGGCCAAGCCCATTTGGTTTTTACTAAACAAGGAATAAAGAAAAGATATGTTTCATAATAACAAAAATTAGAAAAAAACAAGAAAACCCTAAATCTCTCTTTGGTCTCTCCTTGGCCGCCGGGTATAGAACACACACAAGGGTGTGTTGGTTGATTTTGGTGATTGATTTCTCGCAAGGTTGTTCGTGTGTTCATTCTCCTTTATTTCACGTAATCAGTAAACCCTAAACCCTTTTTCTTTTTATGTTCTTGATTAATTGAACACATGAAATCATGAATGGTATAAAAACAAGTAAATACATATTAATAAAATCATGGGGGTTAAATTAATTAGGGTTTAAGGGGTGTTTGTTTTTGGACGACGCATGGGACCGAGACCAAGGGGGTCTCGGCTTGTTTTGTTTCACACCAACCGAGACCTCAAGGTCTCGGTGTGGGTTGTGTGACTCAGCCACAGAAACAAAGGGAACCCCGACCTCGGTCGGGGTGTGTTTGTGGCTTGGTGGGTCTCGACTAAGAACAAGGAACCACCACCGGCTTAAGCCGGTGGCTAAATAAGGAAAGCAGGGGGAACCTTAGGCCGCGACAGCAGGGGTAACCACCGGCTAGCCGGTGGGAAATTTTGCTAGCCGGAGGCTAGCCAAGACCAAGGGCGCGTTTGGTTGGCCGGTTCATGAGTTAAACCGGTCCGGTTCACGACATGTTTAGATTAAAACACGTGTTCGGTTCATGGGTTATTTTTGCAAGTTAATTATTTTTGCAAGTTAATTATTTTAACAAGATTAAATTAAATTAATTAAAACATGTACATGATTAATTTAATTTATGCATGACTTAGGTTATTAATAGTATTATTAATACATGAATTTTAACCTAAGTAATTACAATTTTATTTAGACTATATAATTAATTAATTATTAAAAAATCATGACTTATAATTAATTAATTTACATGACTTAGGTTATATTATTAAGGGCTAATTTAAAAAATGTCCCATAAGGTGTTTTACTTTTGTCAAATAACCCAAAATTAAAATAATTAGGCAATTACCCCTATTAGACCTTATTCGACCCTATTCAACCTTATTCTACCATATTCGACTCATTCGACCTATTCTACTTGAACCTAAGCATGACACGTGGCAAATTATTTTGTTTAAGGAAAGTACAAGTGGGTCCCAATAGTACACCCAAGTACACTTCTTGTAAGTGTACTTATTATTCGACTTCATGTCAAATCGGTTATTCGACTTATACTTTTATAATAAAAAAATAAATTTGTAATAACATTCCTTATTATTCGACTTTTACCCAAAATTATTCGACCCGTACTTTAAAAAATAAAAAAATTTAAAAAAATTCGTAAAAAGTTTTAGAAATTTATTGAAAAAATATTATAAAAATTTAATAAAACTTTAATGAAAAATTTATAAAAAAATCGTAAAAAAGTTTATAAAAATTTTAAAAAACATATAAAATTAATAAAAAAATTTTAAAAATAATAAAAATTTGTAAAAAACTTATAAAATAATTTTTTATAAAACTCTTTTTACAAAAAACTTATAAAAAATTTTAAAAAAATATATAAAAAATTCGTACAAATTTTTTTATAAAAAACTTATAAGAATATATAAAAATTTATAAAAAAACCTTAAAAAAAATTTATAAAAATTTTGAAAAAAAAATTAGAAAATTTTTTTAATAAAAAATTCGTAAAAAATATAAACGTTAAAATTTTTTATTAAAATATTAATTTTTTTTAAAAAAGTCGTTAAAAATTTTATAAAAATTTATTAAAAACTTATAAAAAATTTTATAAATCTTTTTTAGGCTATGACACCAGGTTAGGATCAAGACACCGGTAGACACCATTCAATTTTACTAACAGTACATTTTTTTAAGGCTTCAAGTATTTCAACACCACTGATATAGTACTTAGACACCGTTCGACACCACTCAATCATTAATCTTGTACTTTTTATCTTAAATTATTCAAAACCACTAGTAATATTTCATGAGAAAACAAGACGATAATAATACATTAATATGACACTCTCTTCCAAAACTTCAACCAACTTTCTCTCTCACACATTCACTGGAAATAATACAACTTCCCTCTACATATTCAGCTACCATATCACCGAAAATAACCACAACTAATCATCTTTGAAAGATACAGGGGTGCATAATTATTTCCATTTGTTATTTCGTAACATTAATTATATTTATGATTAAGGGACTAAGGATAGAGCTACGCACAAAAGATAGATTTGGGTTTTATGTGATGTCACTTGTATCATGCGTGGGAACAACCTAAACATCACATGAGCAGCAGCGGCAAATCTAGATGTCAGTATGTTATTCCATATTACATAGAAACTCAGATCTATATGAAAAAACCCTCAAATCAGATCTAAAATACCCGGGGTTGTGGTTCTGTTATGGCGTTTGCCGGCTGTGTTATAGCGTCTCCTGGTAGTTGTGGTGGTGGTCATTGATTCTAGTAGGTGGTGGTTGGTAGTATAGTGGTGGTGGTTGTATCAAGTGTTTATGGTTTTAGAAACTTAAATCTATTTGTGTGTGTTTTTTTATGTTCGTGTTTGTGTTTAGTTGTTGTAATTGAATAGGTTTGAGTGTGGTTTTTACTTTGTAGGTTTTTTTAGGTGCTGACAAGTTTATAGTTTGCGTGTTTAACGGGTTGTGATGATGAACGGTGCCTGGTGTGGTTGAAATTGAAACTGGGCAAAGGAGATAATGAAATTGTAAGAAAGAAGATATAAAAGAGAAATATTAGTATATTAGTATTTAATTGTTTGAAGACAAGTTTAACTGCTCTATGTGTCTGTTCTTTATTGGAAATGACAGTTATAAATTAGATGGTGTTTATACCATACGACCCAAAAAAAAGAAAGGGTATTGATAAAGATGTATGAAGTCCCCCTTGGAGTAGTATACGAATAAAGTGAATAGCAGAATATAAAAAAAATATTTATAAAAATATATTTTTTAAAATTTTTTTATAAAGAATTCGAAAAAACAACGTTAAATTTTTTTACGAATTTTTAATAATTTTTTTTAAAAAAATTTATAATTTTTTTAAAAAATTTTATAAAAAATTTTTAAATTTTTTTTTATAAATTTTTATAAGTTTTTTATAAAAAAATTTGTACGAATTTTTTATATATTTTTTTAAAATTTTTTATAAGTTTTTTGTAGAAAAAATATTTATTAAAAATTATTTTATAAGTTTTTTACGAATTTTTTATTATTTTTATAACTTTTTTATAAATTTTATATGTTTTTTAAAACTTTTATAAATTTTTTTACGATTTTTTTATAAATTTTTCATTGATGTTTTATTAAATTTTTATAATATTTTTCTATAAATTTCTAAAACTTATTACGAATTTTTTTTAATTTTTTTAATTTTTTAAAGTACGGGTCGAATAATTTTGGGTAAAAGTCTAATAATAGGGAATATTATTACAAATTTATTTTTTATTATAAAAGTATAAGCCGAATAAACGATTTGACATGAAGTCGAATAATAAGTACACTTACAAGAAGTGTACTTGGGTGTACTATTGGGACCCACTTGTACTTTCCTTAAACAAAACAATTTGCCACGTGTCATGCTTAGGTTCAAGTAGAATAGGTCGAATGAGTGGAATATGGTAGAATAAGGTTGAATAGGGTCGAATAAGGTCTAATAGGGGTAATTGCCTACTTATTTTAATTTTGGGTTATTTGACAAAAGTAAAACACCTAATGAGACATTTTTTAAATTAGCCCTATTATTAATAGATAATAATACATGTATTAACCTAAGTATTTTTACCTTTATTTAATTAAATCATGTTATATTTAATTAATACTTTAACCTATAGTTTATTTAATTTACATGAAATAATTAATAAACTATAATATTTAATTACATGACATAGAATATTAATCAGTAAACACTTAAGCTTATATAATTAGCTTAATAATTTAGCTTATTTCTATTTATGGAAACTTTCTATTTTTAGAAACTTATTTAATTAAGGCAGGTAATCTATTTATGGAAACTTTCTATTTTTAGAAACTTATCTATTTTAAGCAATGAATCTATTTTTGGAAACTTTATATTTTTGGGAACTTTCTATGTTAGGAAACCTTCTATTTTTAGAAAGTTACTTATTATTACACAACAAGTATAATAATATAAGAAATACAAGAAATACTTAATCAGAATAGACAGAATACATGATAGACACAGTATAAAGCTTTAATCAGTAAAACATGACATGAACATATAAAACAAGCTTAAGACATGATATAAAACCAGTTACGTACTCAGTAATCAGATACTTATGCACGTATGTATTTATGTAGCATCAGTGATACCGAAGTAGGACTCTGTTCCGTTTGTCTTCTTCGTTCACTGGACAGAAGGTACGGAAGTATGACATTCTTCCTTATTAGGATTCCCCGTATGCAGCCAACTGTTTTCCCTAGTATATGTTTTATATGTTTTTGAATTGCTTATGTTTAAATAGATACCTAAATCCATATACATGCATGACCAGTTTCACCTAGTTATGGAGGTACCATAATCATAACACTGGAGGCACCAGTGTTATGACTTCACCATGGTGGAGTGATAGCTCGTGGCGTCTCTTCAGCTTTTGGCCATATTATTATTATCAGGTGGGGCGTATGGGTGCATCCTAGTTTACATGTTTTCAGCAGATTATTTAGGTGAATGTGGTGTGTGCCTTGCATCCTTCACAAGGAGGTGATTCTTCCTACCCAAACCAGTATATTAAATTAGAGGCAGCCCCTCTAATTTGCATGACGAGGTCACCCCTCCAAGTATTCATGCACGTTGATAATTCATGACCTATATTGGCTAATGGTAAACATGTTAAACAATTTTTATAATATAAACATAAGGCTTTTCAAACTATAAAACCAGTTTTTACTAAGATATACCAGGTTATCCAAGACTTAGTATTTTCCCCTGCTTCATGCTTATATGCTTATATTATTCATGCTTTACTTGTATATCCGTGCATTGAGCGTTATGCTTAGCCATTTTCCTTTTCATGTTCCCGAAACGGCAAGTACTCAGGGACGCCCGTAGACTTTAAGCGTACATGCATATGGATTGGTAGCTTCCTAGCCTTCTTTACTTTATGCATTTCTTTATACTTTGATACTCATTTCCATGGACATTGTTTAGTCCTTTTCATTTATAGTACTTATGTTTGTGTGTGATGAGTTCTACTTTTGGGGTACCGATGTTTGATTCCGGTATTTGCTTTATGGTCATGTGATGTTTTATACATTTATCCTTTTATGCTTTGATGACACGCCATAATCACGCATGACATTCCATTTATCAAAATGGGGTGTTACAATTATGGTATCAGAGCCAAGGCTTTGACCTGTAGGCTCTCAAAACACGACCTGTGATTAGTGGGTAGTCACTATGGTCTTCCTAGAACTAACAGTCGGTTTTCATGCATTCATCATTTTCATGCATACATATATATGTCAATGTCGCAGGTTTATGACTAAGTAATGGTTGGTACAAGACTGGCCCTATTTAGTCGCATGTGTTTTATCGAAACTTTTAAATTTGGGACCGACCCATTGGCGTCCCCTCGTCATGTCTTTTGTTTTGAGTGAACTGTAAAACCCGCAAAAATAAGGTCATTACTTAATTCTATCTTTCAAGTATTTTTGAAACATTTAATGGCGTTAAATACCATTATGTTTAAAGGTTTAAGTTGAAACCGATATTTAATATTTTATTTTTATATTTTGACGAGTAACGAGGACTATTAGTGATTGCGATGCCGACGGCTGCCCAAAACTTTACATTTTATTATCGATAGTTTCGATATTTAATATTTTTATCTTTTTTATTTTTTTATTGTTGTCGTTTAATTTTTATTTTATTTTAAAAGTATTTTTCATAATTTACGTTAAACCTTTATGTGTCATTAGTTCATTCGACACATTAAATATTTTAAGTCATTTAATTATCAAATATAAATGTTCTCCGAATGTCAAAATTTTTATTTTAGATCGAGCGTTTATTTTCCGTGTTTAACAGGTATCTTTCAAATCGCGTAACTTCTAAATTATCGGGCATCGATAATACCCTCTTTATCAAATATGGTGTATATTGTAAAGTAATATCCTAAATCACAAATGAAATATATGACGAATCATATACGTGCCTAACAAAGAGCATGCATTGTTTACATAGCTACACTCTTTCATTTTTTAATATATTATAATAGTTTTACGTCAAATATGGACAACTTGCTATAGAAGTATTCTACGTAGATCTAACTAGTACTAAAAGGAAATATCAATTTGAATATATTTTGTTTCATATAGACTAAAATAGACAAAGAAGGTGGTGGTTCGGATTTGATTTAATCATCAAACTAGATCGTCGTTAGAAGCCTCGGCTTATCTTATTTCATCGTTTTACTTTCATCACTATTATCGTGATCGTTATACTCGTTTAATATCGATATTGCTAAGGTTAGTTTATAGCCTCGCTTTTATTATTTTAAATATTTTGTTAAACCCGCGAGGGGGATACATGCTAGTTTATAAAATGAACACAAGTTGTTTTCGGTATGCTGGAGGTTTGGAATGGACGAGGAGGCTAGCGCTAATGTTTTGGAAAACATGCTTTCGTTCCATTCAGTTATCTTTTACTTTTAAAATGTTGGTGTACTTTTAAAAGACTTGTGTATGAAATGTTGGTAACGTTTTGTGGGACCAGTACTCTGATCTTTATGAGTGGAACCCATTATCTAAAAATGTCTCTTTTAGAGTCATTCTTTATATTCTTTTGTGATTGTGGTATTTCTTAACACCCAAATAGTTGGTTTCGCTGCGAGTAAATTTGGGGGTGTTAAAGATTGGTATCAAGAGCTTAAGGTTATAGAGAACTAGGTCTTTCACTTTCAAAAACCTAAACTATAACCGTGTTTTGTGCGCTAAGTCTTCTCGTGTTTCTAGTCCAAGCCTTCAGGTAACTTTTATGTTATTGTTAATGCATATCTGAGATGCATTATTGTTAAGTATTTTAATAATAAACCTTTGAGATACTTTGAGATATTCGAGATTTTTGTGATATATTTGAGATATAAATTATATATATGGACTTTGAACGATATTTGTTGTAAATGCATCAATTCGTATTTTTCATAATTTTTGAAACTATATAATGACCTTATAAATTTTATTTTACGGGATTTGGTATGATATGAAAATTGACAAATCTACCTCCTCACGGCTATTGGTGATGAAGAGGACAATACTAGTGACTAACACGCATATGAGCTACGTGGATCCCCACGTGACCCATAGAATAGTAATTACTTTTGTGTTGTTATTTTTGCATGACCTATTAATTAATTCATGTTGTGATCCAAAATTTGTACATGTTATGACCATATCATTGTATGAACACTCATGAGTTTTTCTTTGTGTTGTGACAGAATAATACCGCCACGTAGGATGAGTTAGGCTGAGGTGAACAGAATTGTTGCTGTAGCTCTTGTAGAAGATCATGCTGCAAGGAACCAAGCCGGTGGAGCTGGTGGAGCAGGAGGAAATGTTGGTCCAATTGATGTACCACCTGTTAGAGAATGTACTTTCTCTAGTTTCAAGAAATGTAGGCCGATTAATTTCCATGGTACTAAAGGAGCAGTGGGATTGACTCGTTGGTTTGAAAAGACGGATAGTGTGTTTAGTATCAGTGACTGTGTGGAAAGGAACAAGGTGAAGTTTGCTACTGCTACACTTCAAGGTCCAACTTTAACTTGGTAGAATGCTCAAGTAGCTACCTTAGTACTAGAAGTGGCACATGGGAGGTCCTGGACATAGTTGAGAACTATGATGACTGAGGAGTTTTGTCCTGCTGAGGAAATTCAGAAAATGGAAGTGGAGCTGTGGAATTTGAGGGTGAAGGACTGCAAAATTGCTGCTTATACTCAAAGGTTTAATGAATTGATTCTGTTGTGTCCTGAAACAGTTCCGATAGAGAAAAAGAAAATTGATGCGTATCTGAGGGGTCTGCCAGAGAACATCAAAGGGGAAACCACATCCTCAAGGCCTACTGTGTTGAATGAGGTTGTTCGAATGGCACATACTTTGATGGAGCAGAAGTTGACTGCTAAGGCTGAAAGGATTGCAGAAGGCAATGAGAGAAAATGGGAGAATAATAACCAAGGTGGTAGTAGTGGTAACTACAGAAACAACAACGGGGGAAACAACCAAGGTAACAACCGCCATAATCAGTGCAACAATCAGAGGCAAGGAAATGCAAGAGCCATGACCAACACACAGAATGCAAGAGGTGATCAAGGTGGCAATGCTCCTAATTGTAATAATTGTGGGATTCGACACTTTGGAAACTGTCCACCGAAATGCAACAAGTGTGGAAAGCCTGGCCACAAGGCTAAAGATTGCTGGTGCGGAGGTGTTGCCACCGGTGCAAACACTTAACGCGTTATAACTTGTTATGATTGTGGAGAGAAAGGCCATGTGAGATGGAACTGCCCGAAGAAGAACCCTCAAGAAGGAAATGCTGCAGGAAAAGTGTATGCTGTTGGAGGTGCTGAGCAGAACAATGGACCCAATGTCATGATGGGTACGTTTTTACTTAATAACCGATATGCTAGAGTACTATTTGATTCTGGATCGGATAAGAGCTTTATCAACATAAGATTTAGTCTTTTGTTCGATACTAAACCAGATAAATTAGATACAATGTATGAGGTTGAATTGGCTGATGGTAGGATAACTAGTACTAGTTCTATTCTAAGGAATTGTACATTGAACATAGTGAATCACTTATTCAAAATTGATCTTATGCCTATTGAGCTTAGTACTTTTGACGTGATTATTGGGATGGATTGGCTAGTTAAGCATGATGCTACCATTGTTTGTGGGAAGAAAGTAGTGCATGTACCTGTTAAGGGTAAGACTTTGGTAGTAAAGGGAGATAGTAGTACGTCTCACTTGAAGGTGATCTCTTGTATAAAGGTGAGGAAGTACATGGAAAGAGTATGCCAATTGTTCTTAGCCCATGTGAGTGGGGCAGAACCTAAGGAGAAGCATTTAGAAGATGTGCCGGTGATTTGTGACTATCCAGAGGTGTTTCCTGACGACTTGCCAGGACTACCACCACCTCGACAAGTCGAATTTAAAATTGAACTTGTGCCTAGAGCTGCACTTGTCACACGTGCACCTTATCGTCTAGCGCCATCAGAAATGAAGGAGTTGGATGATCAATTGAAGGAATTATCGGAGAAGGGATTTATTCGTCCGAGTTCATCGTCTTGGGGAGCTCCGGTATTGTTTGTGAAGAAGAAGGACGGATCGTTCCGTATGTTTATGGATTACCACGAACTAAACAAGTTGACGGTCAAGAACCGATATCCGCTTCCGAGGATTGACGATCTATTTGATCAACTTCAAGGTTCGAATGTGTACTTAAAGATCGATCTACGATCGGGTTATCATCAACTTCGCATTAGGGAAAAAGATATACCAATTACTGCATTTAGGACTCGGTATGGCCATTTCGAGTTCCAAGTGATGCCCTTTGGTCTAACTAATGCACCCACAATTTTTATGGACTTAATGAATCGAGTGTGCAAGCCATACCTTGATAAGTTCGTGATTGTATTTATTGATGATATACTTATCTATTCCAAGAGCAAGGAAGAGCATGGAGAGCATCTAAAGATTATTTTAGAGACGCTTAAGAAGGAAAAATTGTACGCCAAATTTTCAAAATGCGCTTGCTGGCTAGAATCTGTACAGTTTCTTGGTCATGTAATCGATAGTAATGGTGTTCATGTTGATCCAGCAAAGATTGAGGCTATTCGTGATTGGCCTGCCCCAACAACACCGACCGAAGTAAGGAAATTCTTGGGTTTGGCTGGGTATTACCGAAGATTCATAGAGGGATTCTCTTTGATTTCTAAACCACTTACCAGACTAACCCAAAAGAGCAAGACGTATGAATGGGAAAGGAAGAAGAGGAAGCGTTCCAAATGCTAAAACAAAAGTTGTGTTCCGCACCCATTTTGGCATTGCCTGAAGGATCTGAAGACTTTGTGGTATATTGTGACGCATCACATAAAGGTTATGGAGCTGTATTGATGCAGAGGGAGAAAGTCATCGCTTATGCTTTAAGGCAACTAAGAAAGCATAAAGAGAACTACACGACTCATGACTTAGAACTTGGTGCTGTTGTCTTTGCACTTAGACTCTAGAGACATTATCTGTATGGCACAAAATGTGTAGTATATACGGATCATAAGAGCCTACAACATATCCTGGACCAAAAGGAGCTTAATATGAGACAACGTCGCTGGGTTGAACTCTTGAGTGACTACGACTGTGAAATCCGTTATCATCCCGGCAAGGCGAATGTAGTAGTTGATGCTCTTAATAGGAAAGAAAGAGAAATGACAAAAAGGGTTAGAGCTTTAGCCATGACAACTTATTCCGATTTATCTAATCGAATACTTAAAGCTCAAACAAAAGCGATGAAAGACAAGAATGTGAGAGATGAAGACTTGGGTAGAAGGATGACACCCATATTCGAGATTCGTGATGATGGAATTCGGTATTTTGAGAATCGTGTATGGTTACCGGTGTATGGAGGACTGAGAGATTTAATTATGCACGAGTCCCATAAGTCTAAATATTCGATTCACCCAGGATTAGATAAAATGTACCAAGACTTAAAGAAATGCTACTGGTGGCCGAACATGAAGGCTAACATAGCTACTTATGTTAGTAAATGCTTGACGTGTGCTCATGTGAAGTTTGAGCATAAGAGACCTTCTGGTTTACTACAACAACCTGAAATTCCATAAGGGAAATGGGAGAAGATCACTATGGACTTTGTTTCGGGACTTCCGAGAACTTCTAGTGGTCATGATACGATTTGGGTGGTTGTTGATCGATTGACTAAGTCGGCTCATTTCTTACCGATAAAGAAAACCGATGACTTAGACAAACTTTCTCGGTTGTATTTGAAGGAAGTTGTTTGTAGACATGGAGTTCCTTTGTCAATTATTTCAAATTGAGATAGTCGTTTCACATCTGAATTTTGGAAGTCGCTTCAGCGAGCTTTAGGGACTTAGTTGGACATGAGCACCGCATATCATCCGAAAACGGAGGGTCAAAGTGAAAGGACTATTCAGACTTTGTACGATATGCTACGAGCGTGTGTAATAGACTTTGGAGGTAGTTGGGATCGACACTTACCATTGGTGGAGTTCTCATACAACAATAGTTATCACACAAGTATCAAGGCAGCGCCTTTTGAGGCACTTTACGGGCGAAAGTGTAGATCACCAGTTGGTTGGTGTGAGGTTGGAGAAAGTCAATTTACGGGTCCTGAATTGATTAGAGAGACCACCGAGAAGATCGTGCAAATTAAGAATCGTTTATTGACTGCCCGTAGTAGGCAGAAGAGCTATGCGGATAAGAGGCGAAAACCATTGGAGTTTAATATTGGCGATATGGTTATGTTGAAAGTATCACCTTTGAAAGGAGTAATCCGATTTGGCAAACGAGGAAAGCTTAGTCCACGCTATATTGGTCCATTCAAGATTATTGATCGAGTTAGCCCCGTGGCGTATAAGTTGGAATTTCCGGACAAGTTAAGTGCTATTCACAACACTTTTCACGTTTCTAATCTTAAGAGGTGTTTGGCGGACGAGAATTTAATAATTGAACTTGAGGAGGTTCAATTGGACGATACGCTGCATTTCATTGATGAACCGGTGGAGATCATGGATCAAGAAGTGAAACGGCTTAAGCAAAGTCGGATCCCGATAGTTAAAGTGCGATGGAATTCCCGACGTGGACCCGAATACACTTGGGAACGTGAGGACTACTTCAAGAGCAAGTATCTGCATCTATTCGTAGACAGATATAAGGATAAGTAAGCCCCGGGACGGTGCTCTCCTAAGGTGGTGAGGATGTAAAACCCGCAAAAATAAGGTCATTACTTAATTCTATCTTTCAAGTATTTTTGAAACATTTAATGGCGTTAAATACCATTATGTTTAACGGTTTAAGTTGAAACCGATATTTAATATTTTATTTTATGTTTTGACGAGTAACGAGGACTATTAGTGATCACGATGCCGACGGCTGCCCAAAATTTTACATTTTATTATCGATAGTTCCGATATTTAATTTTTTTATTTTTTTATTTTTTTTATTGTTGTCGTTTAATTTTTATTTTATTTAAAAAGTATTTTTCGTAATTTACGTTAAACCTTTATGTGTCATTAGTTCATTCGACACATTAAATATTTTAAGTCATTTAATTATCAAATATAAATGTTCTCCGAATGTCAAAATTTTTATTTTATATCGAGCGTTTATTTTCTGTGTTTAACGCGTATCTTTCAAATCGCGTAACTTTTAAATTATCGGGCATCGATAATACCCGCTTTATCAAATATGGTGTATATTGTAAAGTAATATCCAATCACAAATGAAATATATGACGAATCATATACGTGCCTAACAAAGAGAATGCATTGTTTATATAGCTACACGCTTTCATTTTTTTAATATATTATAATAGTTTTACGTCAAATATGGACAACTTGCTATAAAAGTATGCTACGTAGATCTTTTTTTTTGAACAAGTATGCTACGTAGATCTAACTAGTACTAAAAGGAAATATCAATTTGAGTATATTTCGTTTCATATAGACTAAAATAGACGAAGAAGGTGGTGGTTCGGATTTGATTTAATCATCAAACTAGATCGTAGTTAGAAGCCTCAGCTTATCTTATTTCATCGTTTTACTTTCATCACTATTATGGTGATCGTTATCCTCGTTTAATATCGATATTGATAAGGTGAGTTTATAGCCTCGCTTTTATTATTTTAAATTTTTTGTTAAACCCGCGAGGGGGATACATGCTATTTTATAAAATGAAGACAAGTTGTTTACGGTATGCTGGAGGTTTGGAATGGAAGAGGAGGCTAGCGCTAATGTTTTGGAAAACATGTTTTCGTTCCATGCAGTTATCTTTTACTTTTAAAATGTTGGTGTACTTTTAAAAGACTTGTGTATGAAATGTTGGTAACGTTTTGTGGGACCAGTACTCTGATCTTTATGAATGGAACCCTTTATCTAAAAATGTCTCTTTTAGAGTCATTCTTTATATTCTTTTGTGATTGTGCTATTTCTTAACACCCAAATAGTTGGTTCCGCTGCGAGTAAATTTGGGGGTGTTAAATGAACTGATCATAGGCGTTCACTCTCGCGCATACAAAAGTTTTCATAAAACTGCATCATGCATTCATGTACAAATTTTATTGCATAAAATTTTTCTCATGATTTATCGGTATAAATTTTTTTTCATGTATATAGTTTATGTTTTGATCAGTTTAATCATGTATTTTATGTTATACTGTCAGATGGTTCTCACACGCGAGCAGGAACAACTCAATGCAGCAATCCAAGCTGCAATGCAAGCTAAGCTTCCTCAACTGAGGAACGAAATCAGGGCTGAGGTACAAGCTGCCAAGAACCAGCAGCAACACCCAGTACCTCCTCCTCCTCCTCTAGCAACATTGGTCACATGGCTGGAGAGATTCAATAAGCTCCGCCCTCGAGCTTTCTAGAGAACAGATAGCCCCAGCGAAGCTGAAAGCTGTTTGGATCACATTGAGAAGATCTTCGATGCTATGGGTTGTGACCCCGTCTTCAAGTCGAGGTTGGCTTGCTACAGGTTTGAAGGTGATGTACTATCATGGTGGATGGCACTGAAGCAGTCTAACGGAGGTGATAATTGGGTGGCTGGTTTGACTTGTGCTCAGTTCAGGGATTTGGTGATGGGACAGTTCTTCCCCAAGGCTAAGCAAGACAAGATGAAGAGAGAGTACCATGGAATCCGACAGAGAGCTGGGAAGAATAGCAACGAGTTCATGCAACGCTTTCTTCCCCTGGCTGGTTTTCTTGGTGCAGCAGCAGGTACTCCTGAAGAGCAAGCACACCACATCAGGTGGGCTCTTCGTACATCGGTCGCAAACAACTTGGTGTGTGCTACGTTCAACACGGTAGCACAAGTGGCCGACGCAGCACGTAAGCTGGAGATGCTGCAGGAAAGAGATGAGTTCGGGGAAGCAGAGAGACCCGATAAGAGGTAAACATTCGTATTAAACGGTGACCAATCCGTATTCTTTCAGTACATATCATTATTTCATCTCTTTTAAAATGTATCTTCCAGGCAGAAGACTGGGGACCGGTCTCAGACGGCTACTTAGCATCAGCCTACTCAGCCCAAGGGAAACGGTCAGACTCACGACCGTTCTCCTACGGATAGGCGTGGCGGTAATGATAATTACCGTAGCAACGCTGGACACTCCAACAGCAGCAGGTCCTTATTTTTACTCATTTTCTTATGATTACATGTTATAGTTCTTAATTCTGACACATTAGCAAATCTTCTACCAGGAATCATGGTATCGGGAGGGACCAGAACCAGAGAGGTTCACAGCCTAACCGTCCAGCTATCACTGGTATTCCATCTTACGATTTATCCGCTTTGTCCTTGTACATTTTACCATGTCTCATGTATATTGTTCTTATCAGGCTCACAGCCAGTCAGGACACCTGCTGGAGGATATACTCATCCTCTTTGCTCTACTTGCCACCGTAGGCATCCAGGGCCATGTCACCGCGACATCGATGCACGCTACAAGTGTGGTCTTCCTAGCCATCGCATGAAGGATTGCCGCAAGGGCGAGATGGAGTGTACATCAGGACATGCTGATACCAAGCCGCCTCCTACGAGTGGACGCGTTTACACGACATCTCGCGATCAGGCCAACAAGTCTACAGGTACCATCAGTGGAATCTTGTATATGTATGGTCAAGCTGCATGTGTTCTGTTTGATACGGGTGCTACTCACTCGGTCATTTCTACTGCTTATGCCAAGAATGTTAGGATACTCCCCATGCCACTAGAGAATATACTGAGTATTTCCACTCCGTTACGAGACTCTGTACGCATAACTCATGTGTACAAGAGCCTTCCCCTAGATTTTGATGACAAGTTTCGTCCTGTTGACGCACTTCCGCTGGACATGAATGATTTTGACATGATTTTAGGCATGGATTGGCTATCCAAGCATCATGCTACCATAGACTGCCATTCCTATCGAGTCATATTCGATGATGTTAATGCACCAGAGTACATTCACAACGGGTCATATTGGTGAGCGAACACTTGAAGGACTAGAAATGATAGAGTTGACTAATGAGAAGGTCGTAGTAGCTAAGCAGAAACTGCAAGAAGCACGGTCACGTTAGAAGAGTTACGCAGACAAGCATCGTAGGGACTTGCATTTTAACGTAGGAGATCACGTTTTCCTTAAGGTTTCGCCATCACGTGGTGTTAGACGTTTTGGAATCAAAGGGAAGCTCATTCCTCGATTCATCGGACCGTTTGATGTCATTGAACGAGTCGGTGAAGTATCTTACCGTTTAGCGTTACCTTCGCACCTTTCACATGTTCACGATGTTTTTCATGTGTCCTTACTCAGAGGGTACAAGTATCATCCCCTTCACATGGTTCAGTATCCACTGGAATAGATTCGTAAAGATCTCGCTTTCATAGAAGAACCCGAACGAGTTCTTGACAAACAAGAATGAGTCATGAGAAGGAAGACGATTCCATTCGTCAAAATCCTTTGGAAGGATCATACCGAGCGGGAAGCCACTTGGGAAACAGAGGAGTCTATCCGGGCTTCTTACCCTCCTTTCATATTTTAAATTCGGGTATGTTCCTCTTTTCCAGTTTACTTTATCTATAATTCGGGGACGAATTATTCTTTTTTGGGGGGAAGAGTTGTAAAACCCGCATGCTTTTACCATGAATAATACCCTTACGATCGTACGTACATGATTAGAACTTTCCTTTTATAGCATGTTTACGTTTCACGAACAAGATTTACAAGTATTACGTACGTGTGATAACCCGATAAGTATTTAACACGTATTAAGACACGATAATTATTTCAATAATAATTATAATCACGAACATACGAACATGAAATCATGAACGTAAATAATCACGAGCTTAGTATATTTATTACGATCATGAATAAATATAATAAGATACGAACGATAACTATTTAAATCATGTAAACACGAACACAAGAACACACTTAATATTAGACACGAGAAAACTATGGGTTACCATTGTGGGCCCCATAATAAGTGTGAAAACACTTATCCTTTTACCACTTATTTCCAATAATAACAAGACCAAAACGTGTAATTTATGTCGTAAAAGTCGGAATTATGCGTTTTTTGTGTTTTTATTGTGTTTTAGGACCAAAAGATGAAAAAGGAAGAAACACGGGCTTTCACGGGCTTTTATCGAAGAAAACGAGAAAAGACGAAGTCAAAAAGATCAAGAGTGCAAAAAGAACGGAAGTCCAAGGCCTGTTCTGAAGATTTATCGAAGAAAAATTCTAAAGACGGAAGTTTAATGAAGTCGAAGAACTTAAGTCTAATTGAAAAAGAAAATTACAAGACAAGTTCAAATCCCGAGACGACGTCGAGAAAAGACAAAGAATTAAATCGAGTCGAGAAGACGTGAAGAAAGAAAGAAAGAAGAGGCAACACATGCACTCCTTCCCATTTTTCCTATAAATACCCTCCTAATACACATTAGGAGGGTGGTTAGTTTTTAGTAGTTAGTTTTCATTTTTCACTTTTCTTTCTAGTTTTAGAGAGAGAAAGTTCTCAACTTTCTCTCACTAAGTTTTCATCTTTTCTTTCTTTTAATCTTTCAAGATTAAACCTTTTGTATTGTGATTTCATTAATCAAGTTCAAGTTAAGATTTTAATCTTTCATCTCTTTCTACCTTTCTTTGATTTTAGTTTACTTTTGGTGCGAATTACCTTTGATCCGTGTTGTTCTTAATGTTTTCGAGCTAAAAAGTTAATCTTTTTATTCCTACTTAAGTTTTCATTCGAATAAGCTTTAAGATCTTTATGCTTATTGGCTTATTTGTATGTTAGCTTATTTACTTTTAAAAGTTTTCTTAAAGTTTTAATCTTTTTCAAAGTTTGATATAGAAAGTTTGCTTATTTAAAGTTTAAAAGTCCTTATTTCGTGCTTATTAGTCCTGCTTATTATTGAGTTAGTTAAGTCTTGGATTGAGCTTATTGAAAGTAGCTTATTTCCTAGCTTATTTCGGATTAACTTTTGTCGCAAAGTTAAACCCCACTACGACGGGGTACTTAGACACGTATTGCGATCATCCAATCACAAAAGGGTTTGATATTGCGATGCACATTGCGATTGGTGCATCGCATTAGGGTTTATTATTCCAATTGACATTGCGATTGGGTTACTTTTGGTGATATTACGACAGCATTACTTTTGTGCATTGCGATTGGATTTACTTTTTGGATTTAAGTTTCACATTGCGATAGGTGTATTGCGATTGGTATTCTGGCAGTATTCCTTTTGGGTCACATTGCGACGATATTACTTTTGGCCACATTGCGACAGTATTCCGATGGGTACGTTGCGATTGGATTACTTGACATTGCGATGAGATTAGTTGTTTATACTTAAATTCGTTAAGTGTTTTTCTAAATAACTTTTAGTTTAATCTTTTTAAAGCTTTCATTTTACTCAACGACATTTACAATTATTTGCTTTTAGTTTAAAATAGATAATCAACCAAATCATTTATTATTCCACCTAGAACAACTGAGTCGCACTTTCTACCAATAGTCAATTCGAAGAGATTCGGACGATAAAATTTTATACTTAGCCAAAAGCTTTGTATTAAATGGCGCCGCTGCCGGCTCTTTTCATTAAGATTAAAGGTTTTTAGTGAGAGACGCATTGGATTTTGAGATCCGTTCATCTTTGAACGTTATTTTCCTTGCTTTAAAATTTTCAAAAATCCTAAAAAATATAAAATCTTCAAAAATACAAAAAAAATTGAAAAACCATAAAAACCAAAAATATTTCCTTTCTATTCTTCTAATCCTTTTGTAGGTGTGCATGCGTACTCGTACTCGTATGAAGAGAGTAGCTCAAGCCGAAGTCATTACTCAACCAATTGTGACCATGGACAGTCAACCAATGATCGAGCTTTTGCAATCGCACGTAGAAGGCAACACCGATGCAAGTGTCATCCCTGATATTGGAGCCAACAACTTTGAACTCAAATCTGGCTTTATACAAATGGTCTCTACTCAACCCTTTTTGGGCCGCTCACTTGATGATCCTCATGACCACATTAAAAGGTTTCTTCAGCTTACCAATACGGTTAAGTACAATGGGGTATCACAAGAAGTGATTCGCTTGCAACTTTTTCCTTTCTCCTTAGAGGGACAAGCCCGGAATTGGCTTGATAAGGAACCGCCACAAAGTATTCTTACGTGGACGGATTTAGAGACCAATTTTATCAACTACTTTTTCCCACCCTCACGTACTACCGCTTTGCGGAATGAAATTATTACCTTTGAACAAAAGTACGGTGAATCTTTTAGTGAATCTTGGGACCGTTTTAAGGAACTTTTAAGAAAGTGTCCACAACATGGTTTAATAAAAGTACATCAAATCAATACTTTTTACAATGGTTTAAGCATGAACGACCAAGATTCACTAAACAGTGCCTCGGGGGGTAATATTTTGGTTAAGTCTTCTAATGTTTCTTGGGATATTATTGAGAACAAATCTAGAGTTCAAACCAAGAGTGTTAGAACTAATGTAGCAAGTGCTAGTACTAGTGATGCCGACAAAAGAATTGATAAGCTTACTTCGCTTGTGGAATCGCTTGCTTTACAAACTGCCAACAATGCCAAACAATTCAATGCCCAAGCTAATGTTTTGAGCCAATCATGTGATATATGCGGGGGATCTCACTCATACACCGATTGTCCTTCGACTCACGACAATCCGGAAAATGTGTATGCCGCCAACGGTACCTATTCTACGGGAGGCTATCAAGCACGTCCTCAAGGTGACCGCAACTTGCTCAGCTATCGCTCAAACAACTTTCTTTCACCTCCCGGTTTCCCCCCACAAAATCCGAACAACCTCAATCGCAACAATCAAAACCAACCACGTGCTCCAAATCAATATCCAAACCAAAGTCTATCCAAAAAGACCCTTACAAGGTATGAGGATAAATATATCCAAGTCCGAAAAGGAGGCGGATCGTTGTATATCAAAATCCAAAGTAAAGATTAAAGAAAAATGATGAAGTCGTGGTCCAAATATGAAGAATCTCTCAAAAACGTCAAGTGAAGAAATTCCAAATATATGAAGAGAAGACCATAATTTCAAGAACGTCTTCCCAAGATTTGAAGTATGAAGTACATGCCAAATATCGGTCCGAGAAAGGTCTCAAATCGTGAAACGAGTTATGCCAAGATATGAACTTAAGGAGATACACGAGAAGCCGTTTTAAAAGATTTTGTCCTTCGGCTAACTATCGATTAAATCGTGCTACTTTGCTTTCGGACTAATAACTACTCAAGTAAGTCAATATGAATCACTTGTGATCCATGATAAATAGTTTAAAAATGCTAGTAACCCATTTCCTTTTATAATAACTAGGATTGCGGGGAGAAAAAGTATTACACAATTTGGACGTTTGAGTAGTGTTAGCATTGTGACTTGTACCAACAATGATCTCGTTTTTGCACTTAGCATGGAATGTATGACAATCAAGGATGACGAAGATTACTCTAAGGAACATTTACTTGTTTCTATTATTTGACCCTAAAAGTCACTTTCGTGATGAAAATCATACATTATGTCTTTACATATCTTCGTAGTATGTTGGAAGTCTTTTACTCTTCAATAAAGGTGAATAAAATTGAACTTTGGTGATGCTTAGATACTTTATCCTAGCATTGCGTGAGGGCACGACAATGGCTTAGTATGGGGGAGTGATGAGATGGCATTTATACATGATCTCATCGTTCTTTTCGGGCTTTAGATGCATAAAAATGTCATAATATACCATATATATGCTTGTGTTTGTTTACTTGTTTATTTTAGGTATGGATATCGTGAAAAAGACAAAAGATCACAAGATACAAGGAAAAACGGACACGAGAAACGAAGCCGTACAAAGAACCGGGCCCTAATTCATGGAATATTCAACAAATACCCTTGAAGACTTGAAGACAAACAAGATTGATCCTCATTTATTGAAGAAATGACACTTAAAACCCTTGTATATTGATAATTACAAGTTTGGTCCCTTAAGTTTGTCAAAATTACACTAAAGGTCCTTCAACTTTGAAGAAATGGCAAGTTTAGTCCCTCAACTATTCAACATTGTCAATTATGGTCCCTCATGAAGTCAAAGATACAATGAAGACCTTTGAAGATCAAGAATGTCCAAAACCAGTCCTTCAAAAATGCAAAAGTGGCAAAAACAACCCTTGAAACACTTTTGGAAAAGTTTTATGCCAAAAGTGTCAAAGTCTGAAAGTTGTTACAAAGGATTTGGGCGCTTGATACAAGGTTTTTATCTAGTAAGAAAATTATCTGTTCGTTGTGTTGGTCTATTCGAATTGATCTAGGTTCTCTATGTGACTCAGTTTTATTTTGGTGGAAACAATAATGTTGTGTCGTTGTAGTATATTAAATGTGCAAAAACAATTAAAGTAAAAGTGCGTTAAAATAAAATGATGTTAAAATAAATCTAAATCTAATTAAAAGAAAGGTGCGATATTTAAAAAACTTTGAAAAGTAAAATAATAAAATGACTAGAAATTAAAAACGTGACGAGAATTAAAATTAGACAAAGTATTAAAATGAGAGTGTAAAAATTAAACAAGACAAAGCACTAAAAATGAACAAATCGGAATATATTCCGATCAGTCCACAATCACCTTAGATCGGAATGATGGCCGGAACCCAATCGGAATGTTGTCACTTACCCAATCGGAATAACCAAAACCCTCTGATCGGAATGATTGTCTTACCTCTTGATCGGAATATGGAATAAACCCTGGTCGGAATGTTGAGTAGAACTTCAGATCGGAATACCAAAGCTCCCCAGATCGGTATACCACACAACATCTCGATCGGAATAAGGGAAAAAGCACCAATCGGAATCCTGTCACTAGTCCCAATCGGAATACCACTTACCTTGTCCTGATCGGAATACCAAAGCTCCCCAGATCGGAATGACGATAGGAATGTCAAAACCCTTATCCGATTACTCCAATCGGAATGTAAAACCCTCTTCCGATTTGTCAGATCGGAATACGGAGGAAAGTACACAAAATAAGCTAGAAAAATAAGCTATAATCCTAATAAGCACAAGACGAAATTCCTAAAGCAAACCGATTAAAGAAAAGCTAATAAACAGAAATTTAAAGACTTTTAAAGCACGAAATGAATAAGCTTTACGAAAAACAAACTTTTATACGAAAATAACTTTTATAAAAACCATATAAACTTGAAAATAAACAAAATAAGCTATGAAAATAAATGATTTAAAACAATCAAAAGCATAAAAATGAAATCTTTAAACAAATAAACAAGACAAAAAGCATATAAATCAAAGATTAAAGAAAGGTAGAATAAGATCAACAAGATAAAGTAAAGGTGCAAGAATTAAAAGAGACACTTACTTGAAATTAAATGGTAAATAAGGTGCAAGACATGTAATTAAAGGTGCAAGTAAATAAAGGTGCATAAAAGTAAAGGTGGGAGAACTAATTGTCACGATTAGTCAACAAAAACAAATGAATGAAAATGGGGTGTATTTATAGGAGATTAGGAGGGTGGTTAGAGGAAGCTTCCTCCCCTCCTTCCTTTCTTCTTAATTGCGCCATCAAGTCCTTCCTTCTTAATCTCTTTGTTAATCTTGGACTTTGATGACTTTTGGCTCGGGATTTCTTTGGACTCGTCTTTTAATTCTTCGATAAATAAGACTTGAGTTACTCGGCTTTTGATAAACTTCCGTCTTTTGACTTTTTCTTCGATAAATCTTCAGAATTGGTCTTGGACTTCCGTTCTTTTTGCACTCTTGACTTCTTGACTTCGTCTTTCGTCTTTTTCTTCAATAAAAGTCCGTAAATGCCCGTGAATTCCCGTGTTTTCTCCACTTTTCACCTTTTTGTCCTAAATCACAACAAAAACACAAACCACGCATAATTCTGACATAAAAGACATAAAATACACGTTTTGGTCCGGTTATTATTGTAATTAAGTGGCAGAAAAGATATGTGTTTACACACATATCAAATCCCCTACACTTGACCATTGCAATGTCCTCATGCAATGCATTAGTTATAAAGCACGTTTACATTTTTCATCATAATTAATCCATGTTGGCCTTTATTAAAGAGATAGAAACTATAAACATTCAAAGTAAAGAAATCAAAAGCATACCTTGGGTTTTGGAAATGTCATGAATAATTATCATCCTCAACTTCTCACTTTCTCCAAACCAAGCTTAGAAACGAGATCATTGTTATTATAAGTTAGTAAACTAACACGAACTCATGTGGGCCAATTATTCACTTAGACTCCCTTATTCCTATGGGTATCTCTTATATTTTATTATTTGTATTGAATGATCACGAGGATGCATTGTTTGACTTATTTCGATAGTTATTTAGTCTGAAAATAAAGTGAACGATTTAATCAATAGTTAGCTAAAGGACAAAATCTTTAAAAACTGCTTCTCAGGACCTCATAAAGTTCATATCTTGGCATAACTCGCTTCGCGATTTGAGACCTTTCTCGGACCGATATTTGGCAGCGACTTCATACTTCAAACCTTGAGGGACGTTCATGAAATAATGGTCTTCTCTTCATAATAGGAATTTCTTCACTTGAAATTTTGAGAGATTCATACTTGGACCACGACTTCTTAATTTTTCTCCAATCTTTATTTTGGACTTTGATATACAACGATCCGCCTCCTTTTATGTCTTGGATCTATTTATCCTCATACCTTGTTAGGGTCTTTTCGGATACACTTCTCCATGACTTTTGGGGAGTTTTTGCTTTACGTCGTGTGTCTCGATCCTTCATATTGATTTTCGATAAATGATTCTTCACATCACTTTGGATCTTTAGCAACAAAATAAAGCCCTCATGCCTTGTTAGGGTCTTTTCGGACTCGCCAAACTTCGCATCCCTCTTCAATAAGTTATGCCTTGGCTATGAACTCTAATCCATACCGAGCAACTTTTAAACGATCTTGGGCTAGAAGCTAAGTAACTTTTCAAATCGTACAACCTTATTTATTAGCAGATAAATTATTTAGCAAGCGATGGGAGAATAGGCTCATAATTAACTCACACAAATTCACGAAAGAATACCGGACTTATAATTGGCTCTATCATCTCTCGTTCTCCACAGTTTAAAATCTCAAGGAATGAGACTCGTGGATGCTTAGCCTATTAAATCAAAGTTTTGGGTTTTCGAGTCGCCTATAGGATCTTGCAAATTCTTAGACTTTTTCAAGTTTAGAAATCGCGTTTTAAAGTTTCCTTGATAAACGACTCTCTAGGATCAATTATAGGAACTTGCGAAAAGTTCTTGTTCTTAACCCGTGAGAGTTAAGACTTTCGCGTTTTATAGCTCCCTATATAAAAGCCTAGCAAAACTTGACTTAAACACGTTAAGGATACTAGCTAGAGTAACTTAGACAAGTAAACTCGGGTTGAGTCAAAAGATTCACAGCATTTGAAAATTAAAACCACTTATTCAAAGATTTATTCTAGCAAAGGAAGAAAATAACTATACAAAGATAAAAACTAATAGGCCAAAATAGATAAAAAATTTTGAAAAATGTCGAAAAATTGATTTTCCGGTTAAAATGAGGACAAATACAAGGAAAAGAGCCACTTAACTTCGATAGAAGTCCCCCCTACACTTAATATAAACATTGTCCTCAATGTTTAAGCATGTGGGAGTAAACTCCCCTACACTTAGGACATGGTGCACGTTGTTTAAATCTCGCTAAGGGAAAGACAACTAAAGAGATTCCTATTTTAATATTGAGAAAATATAAAATAGTGAATCGAAAAGAGTTTAGGATAGAACCGGGAAGAAGTGGACACGGAATCACAGGTCGTCAAGAATCATCAAGAGTGGATCATTGAAGCTCGAATCCCTGATTAAAAAAGGAGAGAGCAAACACCAACGGGTCTCCCCCTACACTTATGATAAAGAAAGAGAAAAGATGGATACATGGGTTGCCTCCCAAGAAGCGCTTGATTTTTGTTAACCGAGTCATTAGCCTGACACGACCTTGATCATGATAGGAAGAAGCATGAAATATATCCACCAGGATCATAGACATAGTTTTCGTCCATCAAATAGCACAAACTTAAGGCGAACAAGGCAAGCCAAAGAAGAGTAGGCAAGGTTCCCTTAAGCAGTGATAGAGCACGGTGGAAGCAAGGTTGAAGTGGTGTAAGAAGATTTCCATAAGTTCCAAAGATATTTCCTTTTATTGCATCAGGTGGATACTGAGATGGCTGCAGAATGTCAATACCGGGATCGAACACCTTTTCCTTTAAGGGAAAATAGCACTCAGGCTCAGTAGAGTGTGAAGAAGATCCGCGAAGAAGCACAACATCGTCCTCAGAAGTGGGACAAAGAGGTGTTAACTCATACGTGTTGCGGATATTGGTGTCGACCGGTTTCTTCTCCTTAGAAAGAATGTGCTTCAAATCCAAAGTAGGGTCAAGACGATAATCTTCAAAGTCCAAAGGAGGGGCGTCACTCTCATGAGGGAAGTAAGTGTTGAGAAACGTAGAGAAATCTTCCTCAAATGAGTAATCGTCCAAAGTAGGATCGAGTGATGGCGGAGGATCTTCATCATGTGAAGAATCGCTCGAAAGAGTATCAGCCTCATCGAAATCATCATACGTGGGCATATCGGGATACTCAGAAGTAAGGTCATCATAATCATCCGAGTTTGAGCTAGAATCATCATCATAAGCATCAAAGACCGGTGGAGAATCATAAATGGGAGAAGGTTCCAAAGTAGGAAGAGAATCATCCACATCATCTTCAAAAAGTGGATTATCATCGCAAGACTCGAATAGAGGATTGTTGTAAACGACAAAGTCATCGAGCACATTAACCATATTCACAGATTCTCGTTCTCCAAAGGATTTGCCTGTAAGCTTCCCCATTTTAAAAATTTGTGAATCATTCCCGACTCTTAAGATTAACTCACCTTCGGCCACATCCACTAAAGCTCGTCCGGTTCTCAAGAATGGCCGACCAAGTATTAAAGGAATACGAGGGTCCATTTCATAATCAACGACGACAAAATCGACCGGGAAAGTAAATGTGCCAACTTTAATGAACACGTCTTCGGTTATACCAACGGGTTAAGCGAGAGTGCGATTAGCAAGCTCAAGAGTCATCTTTGTTGGAGTAAGGTCGGGCAATGATAGTGTTTTCCAAACACTCAAAGGCATCAAATTAATACTAGCCCCGAGATCAGCAAGGGCAGTAAATTCTTTGGTTTTGTTGAACACGCAAGGCAACACAAAACGACCGGGATCTCCAAACTTTTCCGGAAGTTCTTTAAGAATAACCGCAGAGCAGTTTTCATTTAAGCGTGTGTTGGCGAGTTCAATCAGCTTCTCCTTCTTGTTAAGCAATTCCTTAAATGCTTTAACAAATTTGGGCATGTGGACAAGTGCTTCAAGAAAGCTAATGTTGAAGTTCATTTGAGAAATCATCTTCACATAGCGTATCACTTCGGAGTCCTCCTTGGTTAGCATTTTGGTCTTGCCTAAACGAGAGGGATAAGGGATATTGGGTTTGGGTGGTGAAGGTGCAGGTGTAGGTGGTAAAGGTTGAGATGTTGAAGGGTCCTTCCTAGGAACATCGTCATGGCGAGGCGGAGACGTTAATGGTGCACTAATACTAGGTGTAGGAGGAGTAGGGATAAATGGTGGTGGAGGAGGTGTAGATGATGGTGGTGGGATTGGTGGTCCTACGATGGTGACTCCACTACGGGTAGTAATAGCACTCACATTTGCTCGCGGATTGGTGACGGTGTTTGAAGGTAGAGAACTTGAAGTAGAAGGTTGAGCGGCGGGCAAGAAACTAGCAAGCATATTCTTCAAATCATTGGTTTGATTGCTGAAGGAGGATTGAATGTTATCTCGAAGCTCGAATCTTATCTCATTTCCTTGCTTTGTGATATCTCCTTTAAGATTGATAATTTGGCTCTGCAAATTCTTGATTTGCTCACCTTGGGTTCTCATGATGGCCTCAACATCCGGATTACTAGTTGGGGTTTGTTGGGCGGGTGGGTGATAAGGATTAGAAGCTCTTGGTGGGATTTGGTTGCTTCTATTGTAGTTTTTGGCGGGGTTTTGGTTTTGAGAAGAAAAACCGGGTGAAAGGTAGTTGTTGGACCGGTAGCTCAACAGATTTCTATCCCCTTGAGGTCGAGCTTGGTAATTTTCCGGTGAATAATTACCATAAGCTACATACACATTTTCCGGATTTCCTTGTGTAGAAGGACAATCGGTGTATGGGTGTGGACCGCCGCATGTTTCACAAGGAGTAGCAACAGCTTTAACTTGTTGTTGTTGTTAGTTTGAAGCAAAGAGTTGCATACTTCTGCTCATTTCGGTCAACACACGGGTGAGTTCGGTCATATCAGGGTTTGCTGAAGTAGAGGAAACATTGACTCTCGGGTGGTTCCTTGAAGAAGCGGAGGAATCCCAGTTTTTGTGGTGAGTAGTCATGTTTTCAATAAGCTCTCTACACTCCTCGGGTCTCCTTTTCATGAATGTGCCACCGGCGGCTGCATTGATCGTATCACGATCTCGAAAAGTCAAACCGTTGTAGAAAGTATCAATTAAGGTCACAGGGAGCATGTTATGGTTTGGACAACGATCAATCAAGACATTATATCTTTCCCAAGCATCAAAAAGAGATTCATCGGGATCTTGAATGAAACCGCTGATTTGATTGCGAAGGCTCGTGACCATGGATGGTGGAAAGTAGCGCGACAAAAAGCGTTGAGTCATGTCATCCCAAGTATGAATAGAATTCTTCGGGAGACGATCAAACCATTTCTCGGCATGATGTAATAAAGTATGTGGAAAGAGTTGTAGGCGAAGTTCATCCATTGTGGCACCAGCCAACTTCATGCTTTGGGTGATTGTAATGAACTTGTCGAGGTGTTTGTTGGCATCATCATCAGGCAATCCACGGAATGGGTTAGTTTGCACTTGCTGAATCATGTGGTGCTTCAACGAAAACTCAGGAGCGTTGATTTGCATCGGCGCAATCGGTCCTCCTCGTCCAAACATTGTAGGTTGACAAAGCTCCTCCATGGTCCGAAGATCGGGTTGTGGAAGAACATTGTTGTTATTATTAGGGTGCGGTGGATTATTGTTGTTTACACCTGACATAGCTAAATCTTCTTGAGTCTTGGGCTCTTGATAATCAGAAGATCTAGTACGCATACACCTGAAAATGCAAAAAAAAAAGAAACCAAACACAAAGACAATATATATACACAATAAAGATAAAATCTTTTTGGATTTTTGAAAATTTTAATTTTTATGTATTTTTATTAGTTTTTAATTTTTATGATTTTTTGAATTTTTTATGCAAGAAAAATAACGCTCACAAGTGAACGGATCCCAAAAAGCAACGCGTCTTTCACAGAAAACCGTTAATCTTTACGAAAAGAGCTGGCAGCGGCGCCATTTGATACAAGGTTTTTATCTAGTAAGAAAATTATCTGTTCGTTGTGTTGGTCTATTCGAATTGATCTAGGTTCTCTATGTGACTCAGTTTTATTTTGGTGGAAACAATAATGTTGTGTCGTTGTAGTATATTAAATGTGCAAAAACAATTAAAGTAAAAGTGCGTTAAAATAAAATGGTGTTAAAATAAATCTAAATCTAATTAAAAGAAAGGTGCGATATTTAAAAAACTTTGAAAAGTAAAATAATAAAATGACTAGAAATTAAAAACGTGACGAGAATTAAAATTAGACAAAGTATCAAAATGAGAGTGTAAAAAATTAAACAAGACAAAGCACTAATAATGAACAAATCGGAATACATTCCGATCAGTCCACAATCACCTTAGATCGGAATGATGACCGGAACCCAATCGGAATGCTGTCACTTACCCAATCGGAATAACCAAAATCCTCTGATCGGAATGATTGTCTTACCTCTTGATCGGAATATGGAATAAACCCTGTCGGAATGTTGAGTAGAACTTCTGATCGGAATACCAAAGCTCCCCAGATCAGAATACCACACAACACCTCGATCGGAATAAGGGAAAAAGCACCAATCGGAATCCTGTCACTAGTCACAATCGGAATACCACTTACCTTGTCCTGATCGGAATACCAAAGCCCCCCAGATCGGAATGACGATAGGAATGTCAAAACCCTTATCCGATTACTCCAATCGGAATGTAAAACCCTCTTCCGATTTTTCAGATCGGAATACGGAGGAAAGTACACAAAATAAGCTAGAAAAATAAGCTATAATCCTAATAAGCACAAGACGAAATTCCTAAAGCAAACCGATTAAAGAAAATCTAATAAACAGAAATTTAAAGACTTTTAAAGCACGAAATGAATAAGCTTTACGAAAAACAAACTTTTATACGAAAATAACTTTTATAAAAACTATATAAACATGAAAATAAACAAAATAAGCTATGAAAATAAATGATTTAAAACAATAAAAAGCATAAAAATGAAATCTTTAAACAAATAAACAAGACAAAAAGCATATACATCAAAGATTAAAGAAAGGTAGAATAAGATCAACAAGATAAAGTAAAGGTGAAAGAATTAAAAGAGACACTTACTTGAAATTAAATGGTAAATAAGGTGCAAGACATGTAATTAAAGGTGCAAGTAAATAAAGGTGCATAAAAGTAAAGGTGGAAGAACTAATTGTCACGATTAGTCAACAAAAACAAATGAATGAAAATGGGGTGTATTTATAGGAGATTAGGAGGGTGGTTAGAGGAAGCTTCCTCTCCTCCTTCCTTGCTTCTTAATTGCGCCATCAAGTCCTTCCTTCTTAAACTCTTTGTTAATCTTGGACTTTGATGACTTTTGGCTCGATATTTCTTTGGACTCGTCTTTTAATTCTTCGATAAATAAGACTTGAGTTCCTCGGCTTTTGATAAACTTCTGTCTTTTGACTTTTTCTTCGATAAATCTTCAGAATTGGTCTTGGACTTCCGTTCTTTTTGCACTCTTGACTTCTTGACTTCGTCTTTCGTCTTTTTCTTCAATAAAAGTCCGTAAATGCCCGAGAATTCCCGTGTTTTATCCACTTTTCACCTTTTCATCCTAAATCACAACAAAAACACAAACCACGCATAATTCCGACATAAAAGACATAAAATACACGTTTTGGTCCGGTTATTACTGAAATGAAGTAGCAGAAAAGATGTGTGTTTACACACATATCAGCGCTGACACACTTTTAAAAACAAATAAAAGAAAAGAAGAAGAAGAAGGGCTAAAGTCGTGCACTCAAACATTCAAACCTGAAAATTGCGCCAAAGAACTTCCAATCCCCCAAAATCGGATCAAAAGTTACCACTGTTCACCTTTTCACAACCAGATTTTACATTAACTTAAACAAAGGGTAAACCTAAATTAACTTGACACACGTTTGATTCACACACTCTAAATCCCATCCCAACCTCAAAACCCTCACTCCCACTCACCAAGAGGCCCCACCATTAAACACGTCACCCAATCAGAATGCAACTTACCCTCCAAGTAATCCTATGTGGCAAAATCAACAGCTATGACTCATTGCTTCATCACAAAGCTAAAATGAACGTTTGAGATCACTTTGGACAGCTCATCAACAACAAACTGCCTCAAGTGCTCAAGGGCATTTTAGAGAATTCACTTCTAGGGTTTGTGAATAGTGTAGCCTGGCATGTGCCTATAAAAGGAGACCTCAACATGTGAGAGTCCCTTTGTTCCAGTCTTTGCCTTTAAAACATGTAATTCCTTTTTAAAATTTATAAAAGTTGGTATTTTGAGAAAATTGTAATTCCTTTTTATGTTTTTGAAAGTTTGTATTGTTTTAAGGTGATTCTGAGTTCCATTGATTGTTATAAGTGTGCTTGAATCATTTGGTTCAAGGACGTTTATGTTTGGTAAGTTTTTCAAGTTTGAAAAAGCTTGAAAGAAGGTTTCTGATTTTGCGATATTTGTGTACTAACCCTTGGCCATAAGCTATAAGCTCTTGCAAGCTTGTTGACACCAAGCTTGTGAAGGGATTAGAGCCCTTGGTTGAGTTGTTTGCTGCTTGTGTTGAAGACATCAAGTCCTTGAGTTTCTGCTTTGAAACATCAACCAAGGCAGTCTTGCATCTCCTTTGTTGAAGTACCTTGGTCTTGTTCTAGTTGTTGAACAAGGTCCAAGGAGCATAGCTGGCCCTCCTAGGATGTTGTGGAGGGCAGGTATAACCTCTTGTTAAGATTCCTCTAAAATTTTTATGTTTCTGCTTATTTTGTACTTTGGTATATGATTTTGTGTTCTTGTGTTTGTGCTGGTTATTTTTATGTTTGATTGTGTTAGTTGGTGCCTAGTAAGTGTTTTTGATCATTAAAATCAATAGGTTGTGTGTAAAAATCAGAAGTTTGTTTGAAAAGTGGTTGATTAAGGATTGTTTGGGATTACTGGTTCATAAGGCCTTGTGGCCTTGTGCCCTTGGTTCTTAGGGTTTGGGAGGTCTAATCTAGTCTTAATATACAAGTTTTAGTCATTGGTTTACTTTCTGAAAGTTTGGAAAAGGGATTTGAAGTTTTGCAAAAATCTGATAAAAGTGGTTTTGAAATTGGTCAAACACATCAGATCCAATAAATTCTTTGTTACTTGGATCTAAAGTCTGAAATCAGGTTTGGGAATAGTTTGGGTGATAAGCTATCTATTGGTTATTTGGTTGTTGAATTTGGTGGCTTATTGAGATTGTTATAGCTTATCAAAAGTTGCTGAAGTGGTCATTTGTATCAGCAAAGTGACCAACTCATTTTGTGCTTGCATTTGTTATCCTAGTGTATGCCTTGTGATTTTGCTGCTTGAAACTTGTTTATGTGTTGCTTGTGAGTGGATTTTGCTATTTGGTGTGCTTTGTATCTGGATTATAAGCTAACTGGCTTATTAAGCCCTTATTGCCAAAATCTGCCATCAAAAGGTCAACTGACCTCTTGATTCACAAGGCCTCCTCCTTGAGTCCTTCACAAAAATTGCTTATAACAAGCCCATAGACCATTCCAGATCATTTGGTGAACTTTGGAGTACTTTGACTTTTGGTCAAATAAGCACAAATTGGCTTATTTTTTAGAACTGCTTATTGGCACATGAAACAACTTGGCTTTTGTAATAGAAATCATTTTTCTTAGCTTAATAACAAATTTGGAAGGTTACAAGTCTTTTGGTTAAGCTTTTGCTAGAAAACTAGCTTATTTGGCTTTTTCAGCCAGCTTATTTACTCTTTCAGCTTATTCTACTTGGCTTTTTGTGATTTTCTTGATTGATTATTCTTAGTTAAGCTATTTGTGAGCTTTTTCAACAAACTAGAGCTTCTGAGGTACCCTAAATCTCAAACCCGACTATTTTGTCTTTTAGTGGATTTTTACTTTGCTTATTTCTGGCTTATTGAGTGTGCTTTTTCAAAATTTCTTTTTACAGATCTCATAAGCATCCCAAAAGAAGGTTGTGTGTCAAATTAGAGCTTATGGCATTAGCTTATTGCTTAATGGGCTAAAAGGCCCAATAAGAATAAGCTGTTTGCTTATTAAGCTGTGATAAGCTTACATTCAGCTTTTGGGCCTTTAGAGTTTTGTTCTTAGAATTAAATTTTGAGTCAGATAGGGCTTTTCCAAGTGAATTGGGCCAAGTTTGACTTTGTGGGCCCAAAAGCCCATTTGGTTTGACTGTTTTTGGTTTTGGCCCATTTGAGGGCCCAATAGGGGTATTCTGGTAATTTCACTTTGATTTTCTGATTATTTAGGTTAAAATAAACTAGTTTGCAAGTTTTTAGAATTTTTTATAATTTTTGGATTTTTAATATTATTTTAATATTATTTTATTATTATTTTTCAAATTTCACATTTTCCAACTTTTTACATTTTTCTTAGGTTTAATACATTAAATAGGAATTTAGCAACTTTTAGAATAATTTTATGACTTTTAGATTAATTTTTATAATTATTTTAAGTTTTAATAGTTTTTTAAATCATTTTAATTAGTTTTTATTAGTTTAAAAATTCCTAAAAATAGTTTTTAATCTTTTTAAGCCATTTTAGAGGTTTACCAATTGAAAAATCTTTATTTGGGCTTTTTGATAATTTATTTGATTTTTAGGGCTTTAATTAGCATTTAAAAATTGAATATTTAATTATTTAAAAGGTTTGAAAAAGTTTTGATTATTGGTAAACTCTTAGATTATTAATTTTGATTTTTGGTGAATTTTTGGTAATTTTTAGAATTAATTTTTATTTTTGAAGTTTTTACGGTTTTACGTTCTAACAGTCTAGTAGTAGTATTCACGTCTTCGTCATCTTCTTTTCTCATCCCCTTCTAAACCAATCATTAATCACAAACATTTAACAAGTTTTTCACACACATATACCTCCTTGGGAAACGAACTTCACCTAGGGTCATTTGTACACGGTTTTCCTAAACCATCGTATTAATACTTTCCCTATTTACCCTCCTTTTCCTAAAGGTGTGGTAAAACACTACAACCACAAAGCCTTCATCTCAACCCAATATACCTTATCCTTCGAGGTTGCGAAAAGAGAAATTGAAGAACAAGGATGATATTCAGGTTTCGAACTTTCTTAAAATGTTCAAACAACTGAATTTCAATATCTCCTTTGCTGAGGCTCTCGCTCATATGCCCAAATACGCTAAAATGTTTAAAGATCTTCTCAGTGATAAGGAGAAACTTCTCGATATTGCTCAGACCCAACTTAATGAGAATTGCTCCGCAGTGCTCGTAAGGAAATTGCCAACCAAACTTGGTGATCCGAGTCGTTTCTTGATTCCTTGCAACTTCCCGGGAGTAGAGAATTGCATGGCCCTAGCCGATCTAGGTGCCTTTATAAACTTAATGCCTTTAAGTGTTTGGAAGCAATTATCTCTCCCCGAGCTAGTCCCCACACAACTTTGGAATTAGCCAACCGTACGGTTGCTTATCCAGTGGGGATAGCCGAAGACGTCTTCGTTGGCGTTGACAAATTCACCTTCCTGGCGGATTTTGTTGTCGTTGACTACGAGATGGATCCCCGTGTTCCATTAATCGTTGGACGTCCATTCCTGAGGACCGGTCGCACTCTCATTGATGTAGCCGCTGGCGAATTAATCATGAGAGTTGGTGACGATAAAATCGTCTTCAACATGGGTAAACTTTCTAAAAAGCCTTCGGAAAACGAGAGTGTTAATTTCATTTATGTTCTTGATGAGGCTTGTGAAGAACATTTCAAAGACGCTTGTAAAAGTGGTTCTTCTTCTCTACCCAATGTTGAGACCGTTGCCTCAATTGCTCCGTCATTGACTCCTTTTGGAGACAGTGACTTAGAAGATTTTGAAGCTAGCTTGGGTCCTCTCGATCTTAAGTATGATGGTCCTCCCACCGATTGGGATGAAGACATTCGTACCATTGAGAATCTTCTCAATGAGGACCAAACTTCTCCACCATCTCCTAAGGATATCTCTACCGATGATCCGAAATTGACTACGCCGTACATCGAAAATCCTCCGGATTTAGAGCTTAAGGATCTTCCGTCTTATCTCGAGTACGTTTTCCTTGAAGACAACAAAACGTTACCGGTCATCATCGCTAAGGACTTGAAAGAAGAAGAAAAATCCCGACTTATCGCCATGCTGAAGAATCACAAGAAAGCGATTGCTTGGAAGATCTCTGATATTCGTGGAATTGATCCTCACTTCTGCACACATAAAATTCTCATGGAGGACGACTTTAAACCCACTATTCAAAGCCAACGAAGGGTGAATCCTAAGATCCATGACGTTATCAAAAAAGAGGTTATCAAACTTCTTGATGCGGGAATGATCTATCCTATCTCGGATTCACCATGGGTTAGTCCTGTCCATTGTGTGCCTAAAAAAGGCGGAATCACCGTTGTTCCCAATGAAAACAACGAGTTGATTCCTACTCGTCTCGTTACAGGGTGGAGAATTTGTATAGACTATCGCAAACTCAATGATGCTACGAGAAAGGATCATTTTCCCCTTCCTTTCATGGACCAAATGCTTGAACGTCTAGCGGGTAATGACTATTACTGCTTTTTTGACGGTTTCTCCGGGTATTTTCAAATTCCCATCGATCCCAAAGACCAAGAGAAAACCACATTCACTAGTCGTTACGGAACATTTGCTTATAAAAGAATGCCTTTTGCCTTATGCAATGCTCCTGGGACTTTCCAAAGGTGTATGATGGCTATCTTCCATGACATGGTTGAAGAAACTATGGAAGTCTTCATGGATGATTTCTCGGTTTATGGTGATTCTTTCTCTGCTTGCCTTGCCAATTTAGAACGTATGCTTCAGCGGTGTGAAGACACTCGCCTTGTTCTGAATTGGGAAAAATGCCATTTCATGGTAAAAGAGGGCATCGTGCTAGGACACAAAATCTCCAAAGCCGGTCTTGAAGTAGACCGTGCTAAAGTTGATGTTATTGCTAAATTGCCTCCACCTTCAACCGTGAAGGGTGTGAGAAGGTTCCTCGGTCATGCGGGCTTCTATCGCCGTTTCATTCAGGATTTTTCTAAAATCGCTCGCCCGATGACCCACCTCTTGGAAAAAGATACTCCTTTCATCTTTTCCAAAGAGTGTCTTGAATCCTTCAATCTTATTAAGGACAAGCTAACTAAGGCACCGGTCTTGGTTACCCCTAATTGGGAGCTACCTTTTGAGTTGATGTGTGATGGTAGCGACTTTGCTATTGGAGCGGTTTTGGGCCAAAGAGTGAACAAACACTTCCAACCAATCCACTATGCTAGCAAGACAATGACGGGGGATCAATTGCATTATACCACTACCGAAAAAGAGATTTTAGCTGTAGTGTATGCTTTTGAAAAGTTCCGCCCCTATCTTGTCCTTTCTACCACCATCATGTATACCGATCATTCCACGTTGAAGTACTTGATGACTAAGCAAGATTCTAAGCCAAGATTTCTTCGTTGGGTTTTGCTCCTTCCAGAATTCAACATTGAAATTCGTGACAATAAGGGAGCCGAAAACCTAGCCGCGGATCATCTCAGTAGACTTGAGGATCCTTATCAAGGGGATCATCTGAACAAAGAGATCAATGACTCTTTTCCCCTTGAGGCCTTAATGTCTATCAATTCTAATCTCGATGACACCCCGTGGTTTGCGGACATTGCAAACTACTTAGCGGGTGGGATTCTCAAGGAAGGGCTCACGTCCCAACAAAAGAAAAAGTTCTTTAAGGATATTGGACATTATTTCTGGGACGACCCTTACCTTTTCAAACAATGTGCGGATCTGATTATTCGTCGATGTGTTGATGGGCCGGCAGCGGTACAAATCCTAGACGCTTGCCATAAAGGACCCACCGGTGGTCACTTTGGTCCCAATTACACCGCGAAGAAAGTATTCGACTCTGGATTCTATTGGCCCACCATTTATCGTGACGCTCACGATATGGTTAAACATTGTGATGCTATCCAAAGACAAGGCAAGATCACACATAAAGACGAGATGCTTCAAAATTTCATACAAGAATGTGAAATCTTTGATGTATGGTGCATCGACTTTATGGGGCCATTTCCATCATCTAAAGGGAACAAGTACATCCTCGTCGCTGTTGACTACGTTTCTAAATGGGTTGAAGCTAAGGCTCTCCCTACGAACGATGTGAGGGTGGTTGTGAACTTTTTGAAGCAGCTCTTTGCTCGATTCGGCGTTCCTCGTGCTATTATCAGTGACCGCGGGACTCATTTTTGCAACGATCAATTTGCAAGAGTCATGGCTAAATACGGTGTTAATCATCGTCTTTCCACCGCCTATCATCCTCAAACCAATGGTCAAGCCGAGATTTCCAACCGTGGATTGAAGCGAATTTTGGAGCGTACTGTGGGAGAGCATCGTGCCGCGTGGGCCGATAAGTTAGACAATGCTTTTTGGGCTTTCCATACTGCTTATAAGACCCCTATCGGTTGTACACCTTATCATCTTGTGTACGGGAAAGCATGCCACCTCCCTATCCAGCTGGAACACAAGGCATACTGGGCCTTGAAGTGGGCTAACTTCGACATCAACAAAGCTGGTGATCATCGAAAGATTCAAATCAACGAGCTAAATGAACTGAGGAATGAAGCTTATGAGAACTCGCTGATCTACAAGGAGAAGACCAAGATCATCCATGATGCTAGAATTAAGAACCGAGAGTTCCACGTTGGTGATCAAGTCTTACTTTTTAACTCTCGGTTGAAGATCTTCTCGGGCAAGTTGAAGAGCCGCTGGTCTGGTCCATTCACCGTCGCCAAAGTCTTTCCATATGGGACCATTGAGCTTTCTCAGCCAAATGGGCCCATGTTCAAGGTGAATGGCCAGCGTTTGAAGCTGTACTTTGGTGAGGACATCTCCCATGAGATGATTCCATCCCTCACCACGTTTCCCATGAACTAAATTTGGGTCGAGTCAGGCTCGTGACTCGGTTATCAAAAACAAGCGCTTCTCGGGAGGCAACCCGTGTTCTATCCTTTACTTCTTTCATAATAAGTGTAGGGGGAGCCCCGTATGTGTTTGTTGTCTTGTTTCTTGTGCTGTGCAGGGATTAAAGCTTCAACGTTCCACTCTTGATGACTTTTGACGAACCGTGATACCGTGTTCCCATCTTCCCGGTTCTATCCTAAACTATTGTGATTCAATATTTCATATCTTATATGTTCACATTGAATTCACTATAGTTTTCCTTTCCTTAGCAAGATTTAAACAAAGTGCACAATGTCCTAAGTGTAGGGGAGTTTACTCCCACATGCTTAAACATTGAGGACAATGTTTATATCAAGTGTAGGGGGACTTCTATCGAAGTAAGTGGTCTTTTCCATGAATTTGCCCTCATTTTAACCGGAAAATTTGATTTTTCGACATTTTTCAAAATTTTTAATCTATTTTGGCCTAGTTGTATAGTTGTATTTTCCTTTGTTATGGTTATTTTCTTTCTTTGCTTAAATAAGTCATTTTAAATTTTTCTTAGTCGTGAACATTTTGACTCAACCTGAGTTTACTTATCTAAGTTTACTCTAGCTAGTATCCTTAACGTGTTTAAGTAAAAGTTTTGCTAGGCTTTTATATAGAGAAATTTAAAACACGAAAGTCTTAACTCTCACGGGTTAAGAACAAGAACTTTTCGCAAGTTCCTATAATTGTTCCTAGAGAGTCGTTTATCAAGGGAACTTTAAAATGCGATTTCTAAACTTGAAAAAGTCTAAAAAGTTGCAAGATCCTATAGATGACTCGAAAACCCAAAAATTTGATTTAATAGGCTAAGCATCCACGAGTCTCATTCCTTGAGATTTTAAACTGTGGAGAACGAGAGATGATGGAGTCAATTATAAGTTTGGTATTCTTTCGTGAATTTATGTGAGTTAATTATGAGCCTATTCTCCCATCGCTTGTTAATAAATTTATCTGCAATAAATAAGGTTGTACGATTTAAAAAGTTACTTAGCTTCTAGCCCAAGATCGTTTAAAAGTTGCTCGTATGGATTAGAGTTCATAGCCAAGGCATAACTTATTGAAGCGGGATGCGAAGATTGGCGAGTCCGAAAAGGCCCTAACAAGGAATGAGGGCTACATTTTGTTGCTAAAGATCCAAAAGTGATGTGAAGAATCATTTATCGAAAATCAATATGAAGGATCGAGACACACGACGAAAAGCAAAAACTCCCCAAAAGATCATGGAGAAGTCTATCCAAAAAGGCCCTAACAAGGTATGAGGATAAATAGATCCAAGTCCTAAAAGGAGGCGGATCGTTGTATATCAAAGTCCAAAATAAAGATTGGAGAAAAATGAAGAAGTCGTGGTCCATATGAAGAATCTCTCAAAACTTCAAGTGAAGAAATTCCTATTATGAAGAGAAGACCATAATTTCAAGAACGTCTCTCAAAGATTTGAAGTATGAAGTCGCTGCCAAATATCGGTCCGAGAAAGGTCTCAAATCGTGAGGCGAGTTATGCCAAGATATGAACTTTATGAGGTCCCGAGAAGCAGTTTTAAAAGATTTTGTCCTTTAGCTAACTATTGATTAAATCGTTCACCTTATTTTCAGCCTAAATAACTATCAAAATAAGTCAAACAATGCATCCTCGTGATCATTCAAGACAAAAATAAAATATAAGAGATACACCTAGGAATAAGGGAGTCTAAGTGAATAATTGGCCCACATGAATTCGTGATAGTTTGCTAACTTATAATAACAATGATCTCGTTTTTAAGCTTGGTATGGGGAACGTGAAACTTGAGGATGATAAACGTTCATGGCAGCCAAAACCCAATGTAAGTCTTTAATTTCTTTACTTGTTTCTATCTTTTTATGTTTAGTATTTAATAAAGGCCAAGGTGGGTTATTTATGATGAAGAATGTAAACCGTGCTTTTAAATTAATGCATTGCATGAGGGCATTGCAATGGTCAAGTGTAGGGGATTTAATAAGTGTGAAAACACTTATCCTTTTACCACTTATTTCCAATAATAACAAGACCAAAACGTGTAATTTATGTCGTAAAAGTCGGAATTATGCGTGGTTTGTGTTTTTATTGTGTTTTAGGACCAAAAGATGAAAAAGGAAGAAAACACGGGCTTTCACGGGCTTTTATCGAAGAAAACGAGAAAAGACGAAGTCAAAAAGATCAAGAGTGCAAAAAGAACGGAAGTCCAAGGCCTATTCTGAAGATTTATCGAAGAAAATGTCTAAAGACGAAAGTTTAATGAAGTCGAAGAACTTAAGTCTAATTGAAAAAGAAAATTACAAGACAAGTTCAAATCCCGAGACGACATCGAGAAAAGACAAAGAATTAAATCCAGTCGAGAAGACGTGAAGAAAGAAAGAAAGAAGAGGCAACACATGCACTCCTTCCCATTTTTCCTATAAATACCCTCCTAATACACATTAGGAGGGTGGTTAGTTTTTAGTAGTTAGTTTTCATTTTTCACTTTTCTTTATAGTTTTAGAGAAAGAAAGTTCTCAACTTTCTCTCACTAAGTTTTCATCTTTTCTTTCTTTTAATCTTTCAAGATTAAACCTTTTGTATTGTGATTTCATTAATCAAGTTCAAGTTAAGATTTTAATCTTTCATCTCTTTCTACCTTTCTTTGATTTTAGTTTACTTTTGGTGCGAATTACGTTTGATCCGTGTTGTTCTTAATGTTTTCGTGCTAAAAAGTTAATCTTTTTATTCCTACTTAAGTTTTCATTCGAATAAGCTTTAAGATCTTTATGCTTATTGGCTTATTTATATGTTAGCTTATTTACTTTTAAAAGTTTTCTTAAAGTTTTAATCTTTTTCAAAGTTTTATTTAGAAAGTTTGCTTATTTAAAGTTTAAAAGTCCTTATTTCATGCTTATTAGTCCTGCTTATTATTGAGTTAGTTAAGTCTTGGATTGAGCTTATTGAAAGTAGCTTATTTCGGATTAACTTTTGTCGCAAAGTTAAACCCCATTGCGACGGGATACTTAGACACGTATTGTGATCATCCAATCGCAAAAGGGTTTGATATTGCGATGCACATTGCGATTGGTACATCGCATTAGGGTTTATTATTCCGATTGACATTGCGATTGGGTTACTTTTGGTGATATTACGACAGCATTACTTTTGTGCATTGCGATTGGATTTACTTTTTGGATTTAAGTTTCACATTGCGATAGGTGTATTGCGATTGGTATTCTGACAGTATTCCTTTTGGGTCACATTGCGACGGTATTAATTTTGACCACATTGCAACAGTATTCCGATTGGTACATTGCGATTGGATTACTTGACATTGCGATGGGATTAGTTGTTTATACTTAAATTCGTTAAGTGTTTTTCTAAATAACTTTTAGTTTAATCTTTTTAAAGCTTTCATTTTACTCAACGACATTTACAATTATTTTATTTTAGTTTAAAATAGATAATCAACCAAATCATTTATTATTCCACCAAGAACAATTGAGTCGCACTTTCTACCAATAATCAATTCGAAGAGATTCAGACGATAAAATTTTATACTTAGCCAAAAGCTTTGTATTACCCCATCATACCCGCGGCTAGAAAACAAGACAAGGGCCAAGCCCATTTGGTTTTTACTAAACAAGGAATAAAGAAAAGATATGTTTCATAATAACAAAAATTAGAAAAAAACAAGAAAACCCTAAATCTCTCTTTGGTCTCTCCTTGGCCGCCGGGTATAGAACACACACAAGGGTGTGTTGGTTGATTTTGGTGATTGATTTCTCGCAAGGTTGTTCGTGTGTTCATTCTCCTTTATTTCACGTAATCAGTAAACCCTAAACCCTTTTTCTTTTTATGTTCTTGATTAATTGAACACATGAAATCATGAATGGTATAAAAACAAGTAAATACATATTAATAAAATCATGGGGGTTAAATTAATTAGGGTTTAAGGGGTGTTTGTTTTTGGACGACGCATGGGACCGAGACCAAGGGGGTCTCGGCTTGTTTTGTTTCACACCAACCGAGACCTCAAGGTCTCGGTGTGGGTTGTGTGACTCGGCCACAGAAACAAAGGGAACCCCGACCTCGGTCGGGGTGTGTTTGTGGCTTGGTGGGTCTCGACTAAGAACAAGGAACCACCACCGGCTTAAGCCGGTGGCTAAATAAGGAAAGCAGGGGGAACCTTAGGCCGCGACAGCAGGGGTAACCACCGGCTAGCCGGTGGGAAATTTTGCTAGCCGGAGGCTAGCCAAGACCAAGGGCGCGTTTGGTTGGCCGGTTCATGAGTTAAACCGGTCCGGTTCACGACATGTTTAGATTAAAACACGTGTTCGGTTCATGGGTTATTTTTGCAAGTTAATTATTTTTGCAAGTTAATTATTTTAACAAGATTAAATTAAATTAATTAAAACATGTACATGATTAATTTAATTTATGCATGACTTAGGTTATTAATAGTATTATTAATACATGAATTTTAACCTAAGTAATTACAATTTTATTTAGACTATATAATTAATTAATTATTAAAAAATCATGACTTATAATTAATTAATTTACATGACTTAGGTTATATTATTAAGGGCTAATTTAAAAAATGTCCCATAAGGTGTTTTACTTTTGTCAAATAACCCAAAATTAAAATAATTAGGCAATTACCCCTATTAGACCTTATTCGACCCTATTCAACCTTATTCTACCATATTCGACTCATTCGACCTATTCTACTTGAACCTAAGCATGACACGTGGCAAATTATTTTGTTTAAGGAAAGTACAAGTGGGTCCCAATAGTACACCCAAGTACACTTCTTGTAAGTGTACTTATTATTCGACTTCATGTCAAATCGGTTATTCGACTTATACTTTTATAATAAAAAAATAAATTTGTAATAACATTCCTTATTATTCGACTTTTACCCAAAATTATTCGACCCGTACTTTAAAAAATAAAAAAAATTTAAAAAAATTCGTAAAAAGTTTTAGAAATTTATTGAAAAAATATTATAAAAATTTAATAAAACTTTAATGAAAAATTTATAAAAAAATCGTAAAAAAGTTTATAAAAATTTTAAAAAACATATAAATTTAATAAAAAAATTTTAAAAATAATAAAAATTTGTAAAAAACTTATAAAATAATTTTTTATAAAACTCTTTTTACAAAAAACTTATAAAAAATTTTAAAAAAATATATAAAAAATTCGTACAAATTTTTTTATAAAAAACTTATAAGAATATATAAAAATTTATAAAAAAACCTTAAAAAAAATTTATAAAAATTTTGAAAAAAAAATTAGAAAATTTTTTTAATAAAAAATTCGTAAAAAATATAAACGTTAAAATTTTTTATTAAAATATTAATTTTTTTTTAAAAAGTCGTTAAAAACTTTATAAAAATTTATTAAAAACTTATAAAAAATTTTATAAATCTTTTTTAGGCTATGACACCAGGTTAGGATCAAGACACCGGTAGACACCATTCAATTTTACTAACAGTACATTTTTTTAAGGCTTCAAGTATTTCAACACCACTGATATAGTACTTAGACACCGTTCGACACCACTCAATCATTAATCTTGTACTTTTTATCTTAAATTATTCAAAACCACTAGTAATATTTCATGAGAAAACAAGACGATAATAATACATTAATATGACACTCTCTTCCAAAACTTCAACCAACTTTCTCTCTCACACATTCACCGGAAATAATACAACTTCCCTCTACATATTCAGCTACCATATCACCGAAAATAACCACAACTAATCATCTTTGAAAGATACAGGGGTGCGTAATTATTTCCATTTGTTATTTCGTAACATTAATTATATTTATGATTAAGGGACTAAGGATAGAGCTACGCACAAAAGATAGATTTGGGTTTTATGTGATGTCACTTGTATCATGCGTGGGAACAACCTAAACATCACATGAGCAGCAGCGGCAAATCTAGATGTCAGTATGTTATTCCATATTACATAGAAACTCAGATCTATATGAAAAAACCCTCAAATCAGATCTAAAATACCCGGGGTTGTGGTTCTGTTATGGCGTTTGCCGGCTGTGTTATAGCGTCTCCTGGTAGTTGTGGTGGTGGTCATTGATTCTAGTAGGTGGTGGTTGGTAGTATAGTGGTGGTGGTTGTATCAAGTGTTTATGGTTTTAGAAACTTAAATCTATTTGTGTGTGTTTTTTTATGTTCGTGTTTGTGTTTAGTTGTTGTAATTGAATAGGTTTGAGTGTGGTTTTTACTTTGTAGGTTTTTTTAGGTGCTGACAAGTTTATAGTTTGCGTGTTTAACGGGTTGTGATGATGAACGGTGCCTGGTGTGGTTGAAATTGAAACTGGGCAAAGGAGATAATGAAATTGTAAGAAAGAAGATATAAAAGAGAAATAATAGTATATTAGTATTTAATTGTTTGAAGACAAGTTTAACTGCTCTATGTGTCTGTTCTTTATTGGAAATGACAGTTATAAATTAGATGGTGTTTATACCATACGACCCAAAAAAAAAGAAAGGGTATTGATAAAGATGTATGAAGTCCCCCTTGGAGTAGTATACGAATAAAGTGAATAGCAGAATATAAAAAAAATATTTATAAAAATATATTTTTTAAAATTTTTTTATAAAGAATTCGAAAAAACAACGTTAAATTTTTTTACGAATTTTTAATAATTTTTTTTAAAAAATTTTATAATTTTTTTTAAAAAATTTTATAAAAAATTTTTAAATTTTTTTTTATAAATTTTTATAAGTTTTTTATAAAAAAATTTGTACGAATTTTTTATATATTTTTTTAAAATTTTTTATAAGTTTTTTGTAGAAAAAATATTTATTAAAAATTATTTTATAAGTTTTTTACGAATTTTTTATTATTTTTATAACTTTTTTATAAATTTTATATGTTTTTTAAAACTTTTATAAATTTTTTTACGATTTTTTTATAAATTTTTCATTGAAGTTTTATTAAATTTTTATAATATTTTTCTATAAATTTCTAAAACTTATTACGAATTTTTTTTAATTTTTTTAATTTTTTAAAGTACGGGTCGAATAATTTTGGGTAAAAGTCTAATAATAGGGAATATTATTACAAATTTATTTTTTATTATAAAAGTATAAGCCGAATAAACGATTTGACATGAAGTCGAATAATAAGTACACTTACAAGAAGTGTACTTGGGTGTACTATTGGGACCCACTTGTACTTTCCTTAAACAAAACAATTTGCCACGTGTCATGCTTAGGTTCAAGTAGAATAGGTCGAATGAGTGGAATATGGTAGAATAAGGTTGAATAGGGTCGAATAAGGTCTAATAGGGGTAATTGCCTACTTATTTTAATTTTGGGTTATTTGACAAAAGTAAAACACCTAATGAGACATTTTTTAAATTAGCCCTATTATTAATAGATAATAATACATGTGTTAACCTAAGTATTTTTACCTTTATTTAATTAAATCATGTTATATTTAATTAATACTTTAACCTATAGTTTATTTAATTTACATGAAATAATTAATAAACTATAATATTTAATTACATGACATAGAATATTAATCAGTAAACACTTAAGCTTATATAATTAGCTTAATAATTTAGCTTATTTCTATTTATGGAAACTTTCTATTTTTAGAAACTTATTTAATTAAGGCAGGTAATCTATTTATGGAAACTTTCTATTTTTAGAAACTTATCTATTTTAAGCAATGAATCTATTTTTGGAAACTTTATATTTTTGGGAACTTTCTATGTTAGGAAACCTTCTATTTTTAGAAAGTTACTTATTATTACACAACAAGTATAATAATATAAGAAATACAAGAAATACTTAATCAGAATAGACAGAATACATGATAGACACAGTATAAAGCTTTAATCAGTAAAACATGACATGAACATATAAAACAAGCTTAAGACATGATATAAAACCAGTTACGTACTCAGTAATCAGATACTTATGCACGTATGTATTTATGTAGCATCAGTGATACCGAAGTAGGACTCTGTTCCGTTTGTCTTCTTCGTTCACTGGACAGAAGGTACGGAAGTATGACATTCTTCCTTATTAGGATTCCCCGTATGCAGCCAACTGTTTTCCCTAGTATATGTTTTATATGTTTTTGAATTGCTTATGTTTAAATAGATACCTAAATCCATATACATGCATGACCAGTTTCACCTAGTTATGGAGGTACCATAATCATAACACTGGAGGCACCAGTGTTATGACTTCACCATGGTGGAGTGATAGCTCGTGGCGTCTCTTCAGCTTTTGGCCATATTATTATTATCAGGTGGGGCGTATGGGTGCATCCTAGTTTACATGTTTTCAGCAGATTATTCAGGTGAATGTGGTGTGTGCCTTGCATCCTTCACAAGGAGGTGATTCCTCCTACCCAAACCAGTATATTAAATTAGAGGCAGCCCCTCTAATTTGCATGACGAGGTCACCCCTCCAAGTATTCATGCACGTTGATAATTCATAACCTATATTGGCTAATGGTAAACATGTTAAACAGTTTTTATAATATAAACATCAGGCTTTTCAAACTATAAAACCAATTTTTACTAAGATATACCAGGTTATCTAGGACTTACTCTTTTCCGTTGCTTCATGCTTATATGCTTATATTATTCATGCTTTACTTGTATATCCGTGCACTGAGCGTTATGCTCAGCCGTTTTCCTTTTCATGTTCCCAAAACGGAAGGTACTCAGGGACGCCCGTAGACTTTAAGCGTGCGTGCATATGGATTAGAAGCTTCATAGCCTTCTTTACTTTATGCATTTCTTTATACTTTGATACTCATTTCCATGGACATTGTTTAGTCCTTTTCATTTACAGTACTTATGTTTGTGTGTGATGAGTTCTACTTTTGGGGTACCGATGTTTTATTTCGGTATTTCCTTTATGGTCATGTGATGTTTTATACATTTATCCTTGTATGCTTTGATGACACGCCATAATCACGCGTGACATTCCATTTCCAAAATGGGGTGTTACAATGTTAAACCTTAACCATATGCACAACACACTACTCCATCATAACAGTAAAAATAATCATTTCAATAAGATGTAAATCAAAAATATTTAATAACATAATGGAAATGAGAATTATACCAACAAAAGTATCAAATCAATACTTGCTCCAAAGTGTTTATAAGTCTTATACCAACTTATCACAATCAACAGCAAGTTCTTAGTCTCTTGCTACAGCAACAATGGTATGAACCAACTAAGGTTCACATTTGTTCTAATAATAATGATCAAGGATTGAAAGAATGCTTGATTTATATCAAAACCTAATAACAATGACAATAGAGTATGTAATCTATGCTTTTAGCCTGCCCTAGGGTTGATTATAACCCAAAAATCGTAACCAGAAAGACTTTGAGCAAGCCAAGAGTTGTATCTTAAGTGCCATGCATAATGGCACTAAATACATGTAACTGCAGCAAAATGTGTGCCACACTTTCATTTTGTAAATGTACGCCACACTTTTCCTTTTGTGCGCCGCACTTCAGATAGTTTTCCAAAATCGTATTTCATTGGATGTGCGCCGCACTTCTACTCTTTTTCAGCACAATTGAGTTTTCTTCTTATTTCATCACATCTTTGCTTCATATGTTTATTCCTTCACTACAATCAAAACAATACACATTATTAATAACATTTCAACACATAACTTATTTATTTACATAGCAAACAAGGACAAATGCATCCTTACAAACATGTATAAATGAGGCGTTATCAGTATGTATGGAGGCGGCATTGGAGGAGATGGTGTCACACTCGTAACATTTGCTAAGGTAGGTTTGGAGTGAGTAGGTGATGTTGGTGGTGTATAAAAAATATCGATAGGTTGTGGTGGTGATGAGGATGGGATGGTGGTAGGAAAGGTGTTGGATGTAGGTGAAGTAGTGATAGGAGAAGTGGTGGTAGATGAGGAATGAGGTGATCTTGAATTTCCTAGAATATCACCTAATTCTTGTGAAATTTATTTGTAAATTGGTGACTCATGCGGATTCAACAAAGAAGGTGGTGTAGATGAGGGTGTAGGAAAACCGAAACATGAGGAGCGAACACTTATTCGTGCTGTCCTCCTAAGAGATTTGTGGGGTGATGTTGGAGAACCTTTGGTCATTGTGTTATGCTGTTTTTAAGAGGATGATAGAGATGAGCGTGTGAGGAAAATATGAAAATGAAGGTTCTTTTAAATAGTGGTTTAAGAGATGGTGAGAATTGAATGAATGTGAAAGGTGATTGGGAGAAGAAGAAATTGGGAGTAAATGGATTTAATTTTTTAGTTGTGAAGGTAATAAGGTGGAAGAAAAAGAGTTTTGAGACTTTGCTAATTAAATGGTGGTAATGATGATGTTTAAGTGGAAAAACTACAGACTTACGGAACCCGATGACCCCTTTAGGGAGGGCTCCGACGGGGTCCACGTGAGAACACGCTTTAATTTATCAAATTTTGTTTAAGGTGGGAGAACCACAGATCCTGGCGGCCCCTTCCTTGAAGGGCCCGACGGGCTCGCCAGTGTTTGTAACAGACTAGTTTGAAAAGGAGAAGACAAGAGATTTTTAACCCGAAATGAGTGTTTCCTGAAATGATATGAAGCAAAGCAATGTTTCACATGTTTGTGTTGTAATAGAACCTGTAGAGAAGAAGAGAATGTAACTTTTTTCTATCCAACCATAACTCTCCATGTATGAGGGATTGGCACAGGTATCACATGAAAGGCAGAAAAATCGTAGCATCGATAAGTAATTACCATTAGAGTGCAAGAGAATGTAAAGACGAACATAAATTATAATTGTTTACAATTGAAGGTTTATTAACATCATAACAATTATATAAAACCCTAAACGAGATCAAAGCACACATATAGCGGAAGCGATTTAACAAGATCATAATAACACAGTTATAATTAATCGAATTAGGGTTACGTACCTTTTAGCTAAAGTAAAACCACAAGATAAAGAACGAATCACCAATTAGGGTTTATAACGATTACCACCAAGATATAGTCTAAACTAAGACTATATTACGTTCTTGTACACATGTAATACAACGAGCTAACCGTGATTCTATCACGTGTGGAAAAATCTACCCAACAACCCTAGAGAGGGGCTAGGACTAGATTATATGCAAAATCAAACAGAAGGGAGAGATTGTGGTGTGTAGAATTATGAGGGTGAGGGATTGTTTATACAGGCCTAGAAAAAAACTTGTAGCCCAAGTAAAAACAAATAAAAGGAAATTTTTCCTTCCCCATTATCCCTCTCCACTGACCATCGAACACCCCCATATGGGGTGTTCTGAAACCTTCTTTTCTTCTTCCTTTTTTCCACAACGATTGTTAATACTTAACTTTTAATTATTTAACAGTCGTTAAAGTTATAGCTTGGTTTAATTTAATAAATTTAATAAATATATTTATTAAATCAATTAATAAATACAATAAATATATTTATTAAATAAATTAACTCTTTACGTATTGAGTTCAATCCCATAATCTCGAGTTAGATCCTATCACACGACTATTAAATATAAGTCGATAGACTTCCAGCTCCCACTTGGACATATTACGAAAATAGTGATTACATTGACTAGCGTCTAGTTACACTAGAAATGTCTCTAGTACAACTCGAGTAAGGTCTCCTGGATAAAACCTTATAATGATTCATCATTATTATTATCCTTTTATTTCTATTACAACGTTAATAAGGATATGGATCTCGGTCATTCCTTTCATTAACCATTATGTTTCTCGTTCACAGATTAAGCAAGATTACCAAAACAAATTTTGGTGTGGCCACACAAACATCTTACTAAACCCACGACGGGCCCAGTTGTATTAAAACTCTAAAGCCAAATTGGAGGAAATTAATCTCCTATTGACTACAAGCAAAACTTATGAATTTTGAAACACTTTTGAAAATACTCCTTATAGCTACCAGTTACGTTGAGCGTTAGATTATTCAAAAAAAATGCACTAGATCCAAAACAGTTTTCTGGTATCTCATGTCTAAGGATAACAATTTATGATTTACTTGATGACAAAGATCCACAAAGTAAAATCATATAGTTGGGGTAAGTCCAATATTCGATTCATCGAATATCATCCAAAATCGATCAATATACTTTCAAGTATACTCTATCGCAATTTTGATTTGTCTTAATTTAATAATATTCCCATATTATTAATCGACAATGGACACTTAGCATAAAAATTTATTCATGGATTAAGAAAAACATGTAAAATAGGATACACAATTAAATAATAAGAATAAATGAAACCTAATCTTTATTTTATTAAATAATAATGTCTTAACATTCTTTATCCAAATACTAATCACAAATATATTGCATGAGTTCGCTAGCTAGTTGCAGCCCAATAGCCTTGGCATGCTTAACTACCTTTGGTCTAGGCAAAGCCTTAGTAAAAGGATCAGCTACATTATCATATGTGTGAACTTTTATTAATTTGAATTCACGAGCTTCTACTTGTTCTCGAATGTAGTGATGTCTACGCTTAAAGTGTCTGGCGTCTTTCATGACTCCATAATCATTGGCGAATATTATTGCAGCATAATTGTCGCAATATATATCAATAGGTTCTTTAATTGAAGGCATCACTCCAAGATCTCCAATAAACTTCCTAATCCAAACAGCTTCCATTGCAGCTCCCGAAGCAGTCATGTACTCAGATTGAGTAGCATGCATTACAATCGTCGTCTGCTTCTTGCTCTTCTAGTCAAATGCTCCTCCATTGATAATAAACACCTGACCCATCTGAGACTTCGTATCGTCTTTATCACATTGCCAGGACGCATCACAGAAACCTGTAACATTCAGTTTTGTGTCTGGTTTCCCTCCTAATAGCAAAAACATATATTTCATACTCCACAAATAATTTAGAATATGTTTAATAGCAGTCCAGTGGAGCTTCCCTGGATTCTGTTGGTATCTACTGACCAAGTTCTAAGCAAACGCCACATCAGGCCTTGTGCATCTTACAACATACGTAATAAATCCTACAGTCGAAGCGTAAGGAACCTTCTGCATGTATGCCTCCTCTTCAGGAGTTGATACATCCATCTCATTACGCAGATTATGCTTAACTTCCATAGGTTGAAAACCTTTCTTGGAATTATCTATATTATACTTCTTCAATATCTTATCAATATAAGCATCTTGACTTAGACCAATTAACCGTCTTTTCCTATCTCGATAGATCTTAATTCCCAAAATATATACAGCTTCTCCTAAATCCTTCGTAGAAAAACATTTACCAAGATAATCCTTAACAGCTTTAAGTCTTGGAATGTTACTTCCCAAGATAAATATGTCATCAACATATTGAACTAAAAATACTAAATCACTCCCACTAGCTTTGCGATATACACATGGCTCATCACGATTCTGAATAAATTTGAACTTTTTGATTTCTTCATCAAATCGTTTATTCCATTGATGTTATGCTTGCGTTAAACCATAAATAGATCTTTGAAGTATACACACGTGTTTTGGATTCTTAGGATTAACATACCCTTCTGGTTGTTGCATATAGATGTCTTCATCTAAGCGACCGTTCAAGAAGGCAGTTTTAACATCTATTTTCCATATCTCATAGTCATAGTATGCTGCTATAGCTATGAGAATCCTAATAGCTCTTAAGTCTACTACAAGAGAAAATGTCTCCTCGTAGTCTACGCCAAAAGTTTTAGTAAAACCTTTAGCTACTAAACGAGCTTTATAGGATTGTACTTTTCCGCCCATGTCGGTTTTCTTCTTGTATATCCACTTATGTATCACTGCTTTAGCATTTTGTGGTGGATCTAAAAGAATCCAAACATCATTAACTTTCATGGATTTCATTTCCTCATCCATAGCAACCATCCACTTATCCTTCTCAGGATCAAGCATAACGGATTTATAATTAGCAGGTTAATGTCAGATTTTTAGTCCAATTTAACAATTAATGTTCGTTTTCCTCGACTCACTCGAATTGATCTCAAATTTAACGTGGATTACTTGTTCTTGGTAAAACGTATTTTTGGTATTTTAAACTAAAAACTATTTAATATAAAAACTATTTAATCTAATTTAAAAGTTAAACTAATTTAAATAAAAACTATTTTAAAACAAATCTAATTTAAATTTAATAAACTAATTTTAAACTATTAAAAAAACTATTTTGAAATTTAAACAAAATCTACTTTTTATAACTATTTTTAATCAAAACTAAATAAATTTTGAACTAATAAAAATAAAACTAATTTTAAAAACAATTTAATTAAAATATATTTTTTCTTTTTATTATTTTTTTATCTAAACCGAATATAAGAAAAACTATTAAAATACTTTTAATTAAAATTAAATAAACTTTAAACTTGAATTAAACTAAATTAATAAATATGCCAAAAATTAAATCACATATATTAATAAACCGAACTAAGAATAAACCAAAAAGATGTACTAGATGAGATGGTTATGTTGTTGGACTATTAAGCTGGAGGTCCAGGGTTCGAGTCCCAGTTGGGATGTTTTTGCTATTAATATATTTTTTTGGACTTTTGATATCTCAGACCAAAAGGGTCCGAGAGTTAAGCAGTTTAAATCAGCAATATGGATAAATCAAATAAGCTATAACAAAGGACCAAATAAGTAGTTAAAATAGTAAATAAGAAAAATCAGATAAGCACAAAAACTGAAAAGCAATTAAGCTGATAAGCTGATATGACATAAGCAGATAAGCAAATTCAGATAACTGACAATAAGCAAATGCAACTATAAATAACTTAAATACCAAAAGCAGATCTAAACAAACTGAAAATCAATAAGAAAATCCCAAATAAGCTGAATCAAATAAGCTAATAACAATACTCTACTAAAACAAATCACCAACCTAAAACCAAAACAAAGTAACTACAAAACTTAAATCTAATGAGCAGATTTAATAAGAAATTAGCTAAACCAAAGAACAACTTAAGCAGATCCAAACAGTAATACGACTAAAAAAAATTTAAGTAGATAAAATAAACATAACAGTAGATTAAACCAAACAGTAATATGAATAGAACACAAGCAGATTAAAACAACCCGAATCAAAAACAAAAACAATGAGCAGATCTAACAACTGAATATCCAAACCTAAGCAGATTAAATAGAGTTTAAGCTAAAACCAATATCAAACTTAAACAAAACTAATATAACTAAGAAGATTCAGTCAGCCTCAAACACAAGCAGATCAACCAAATTTAAACTAAATAATAAACATCAACAAAAATTTAAAAAAAGAGATTCAAACCTAATGATGATTTCCGTTGGGAAGTAGGTGGGCGCTAAACCCCCTATGAACCGAAACCGAATCAACACCACCTCGAACCAATTAACAATAATCGAACCAATATTTTTTTTATTAATTTCCCAGTAGGGGAAATTTTTCCTACCTTTTTTATCTCAATAATTATTTAATCAACACAGATTTAAGATAAATTGTAATAATAATTATCAAGACAATATTAAACCGAAAGTTGAAATTTCATTAATATATAAAACTGATTACAATACTTGAAAAAAGAAATTACATTAAACCTAAAATCTATTTTTCAGAAATAAAAATTAAGAATAAAAAGAAGGCACCAAATACAGAATGATTGGGGTGTTTTTATAGCCAACCCCCAAGGCTTCTTCATGAAGCTTCGAGAGTAAGTAATCAAATCCTAGCCGTCAAACACATTTTTTCTTATTTCTCTCTCTTCTCTTCTTGATCTTGCGGTGGAAAACGCATCATAGATCACACGGATAACCAGGGTGTCGAGTTTGTGCTAGTTGTGTTAGTTTAGAGGTGATGTGTACGATTTTGATTGGAGGATTGGGTTTTTGGTGTTATTTTGGCCAATCACAAGTGGAGGGAATGCCACGTATGATTTGAGGACCACCAGTTATTCTTCTCCGAAATCTTGGGGGTTTTATTTCAAATCGTGTGAATCACACGATTTTGGTAAAAGCCCTAATTTTGGGTGGGTAATTTTTTTGATGGTAAATTAGGGTTTGGGGTAAACTATGGTGGCTGTTTTTTTGGGAGAGAAAGAAGGAGTGGGTGAGAAGGTGACTGTTTTTTTTTGTATCGTCCAAATGGGAGTGGGGTGAGGGTAAATAAACTTTTTATTTAACAAAACATGTGTGAGAGGTGAGTAAGTGTTGACTGGGATTTTTGACCAACAAAATGAATAAACTTTCACTTCTGTTTCATTTGTTATTGTAATTGGGCTTGGCCCAATTTGTTTTTAAACATTTCTTCCAATCCGTCTCATTTGTTTAAGGTTTTGGGCCTTAATGGGCTATTGATCCATAAGTAACTACTTATTAAATCCACTAATGGGATTTTGGGCCCAATACCCAAATGTGGGACCCACAAAGCTCAAATATCTTCAAAAAGATTAAATCCAATAAAATCGAGCTCGATTACGGCTTCCTTGATCATTTCTTCAAAACCGTGTTGAATTTGTCGGTTTTCGTGATCTTTGGCATACTTTTGGTCTTTTGACTTTGTCTTCGTCTCTTTTTGGACTTTTCTTCAACATTTGACCGTAAAATCCCGTATTTTCTTTCCTTTTGATCATTTGTACCTATTTCAAACAAAAACACAAAACCACGCGTAATTCCGACTTTTACGATATTAAACATATGATTAGGTCTTGTTTTCCCTTGATTTTAGTGGCAAAAGGATAAGTGTTTACACACTTATTAAATCCCCTACACTTGACCATTGCAATGACCCCATGAAATGCATTATTTTAAAGCATAAAGTTACATTTTTCTCATAATTAACCCATCTTGGCCTTTATTAAGATATACTATTACTACTATGACGAAAAGATAAAAACTTTAAAGGAAACAAAAGTTATAACAATTTATTAACATGGAAATTATTTGATGGAAGAAACTCGTAAATACATCTAAGACTTAGATTAGGGCTTTAGTGTTATGAATATTAATCACCCTCAAGTTTCACGTTCCCCATACCAAGCTTAAAAACGAGATCATTGTTTACCATAAGTCCTCAAGTTAAAGCCACTCATATAAGAAAATTGTTTAATACTCTTTCTCCAAGTCCTAAGTTGTATCTCTAGCTTTTATTGATTGTCATTAACCCGTAGGCTCATTTGACTTATTTGATAGTTATTAGTCCAAAAATGAAGGCAAAATGGTGCAAACCCGACACTCAAAACCTAACCTTGTCCTAAAAAACGTTGTCACTAAAGTAAGCCCACATCAAGGATGATTTAACACGATTTGGGGAATAAATTCTCGGACCCAAAATTTGGCCAATAGGACTACTTATTAATTATTCCTCCAAAGGCATGTAGACTTTATGTGGAGTTTATCAAGTTCACATCATATACCCTTAGGCTCTTTAAGATGTAAAAATGCTCCTCATCTATTGTCCACACCCTAAGGCTCCTTGAACGATAAACAAGGGAATTGATTTTTGATCAATTTTTATTGAACACTTACCATGCCATACACCCTAAGGCTCTAATGACAAGGTTCGTGCTACATGCCCCACACCCTAAGGCTCCTTGAGGTCATGTTTTAATCTTATTCTTTTTTTATTTATGATATATATAGTAGGCCAAATTCCGCGGTCTTATGGTCTGAATACCTCCTACTTAGTGGTTATGAGCCACCTTAGTCGGAAGTCCACTACGCTGGCACCCTTAATGTGTTCATGCTTTAATTGCAAGGAGATAAAAGATTTGGCTAAGAGTTAAGATATCAACACCGCAAAAATCCTCATTTATTAAGCAATTAAATATACAAGCGGCAAGAAAGAGCCACAAAAACTCATATAAATAAGAATTAACCTGGTAGGTGTAGTAAATACACGTCTTTTAGGAAAAAGAACGTATAAGTGCAGCAAGTATTAAACTCGACGATTTAGGAAAACCGAAGAATCGAATAAATGCGGGTTCGTTCTCGAAGGAGGTGTGTATTATGTGTCAATTATATAAAGTAACAATGTTTGGATTAGTGACGTTTTTGGTTGAGAAGATAAAAATAAAAGACGAGTTACGACTACGTTTAAACTACGACGAATTAACGTAAAACGCGAACGTAAATACGTAAAACGTGACGAAATTAAAAATTAAACCTAAAAATTAATTAAAAGATTAAACTAAGTCTTAAATAATATAAATAAGAATAAAAATCCAACAAATATATTTTAAAACCTTTTATTAATTAAATATTCAATTTTTAATGCTAATTAAAGCCCAAAAATTAAATATAATTAACAAAATGCCCAAAATATTATTTTATTGAACTAATAAATCACTTATATTATTTAAAGACTAAAAACTATTTTTCTTAAATTTTAAAAACTATTTTTCTATTTTTTAATCACTAAAAACTATTTTTAAATTAAAATAATCCTAGAAAATAATAAAATAATGACAAAATTAATCTAACAATTTTAAAAATCTTAAATTACCCTAATGAACAGTAGAAAATTGAAAAAGTTTGAAAAAAGTAAAAATTTGCACTAAAAGACAAAACTAGTTAATAATTAAACCCTAATTAACTTAAATTAATTATAAAAAATAATTAAAAAGTGAACAGTAACTAATTTTTGAACTAAAAATAAATTAATATTCTAAATCTAGGAAAAATTTTAAATCTGAAAAATAAAACTTTTTTACACTACAAGACAAAAACAGAAATAAATAAAAGTAATTAAAAAGGCAATAAAATCTAAAAATTATCAGATGAACAGTAGACTAAAAATTAATTAAACTGAAAAATTAAGAATTAAAAAAGAAAAATATTGAAAAAATAATGGAGTCCTAAAACCTAATTAAGTCCACAAAAGACAAAATTTTTAGAATCTGATAGTGACCTTTCTTGTTTTTCTGTCTTTTAGTGTAGCAGTGGCTATAACAAGGCTATCAGTGGGAAAGGAGTTCCACTGACAGTATTAAAAAACGGGTTGTGGACTTTTGATGCTTGGATTTAGCTTGTTACTTGGAATTAGATGGCAACAAAGGCACCCCCACACTCATGGAAGTGTGGGGAGTCACAATAAACAAGAAAACAGGCAATCACAATACAAAAATCACACAAAAAGAGGCAAATCAGTGACTGTAAATGGCTAATGTTGCTGGATGAACAGTGCTAGCTATTAGATGCACAAAAATGACTTTTAAGTGCTCCAAACTTGCATATAAACCCACCAAATCACAACCAAGCTGCTTAGAACCCTAGTTGAACTCACACCTTAACAGTTTACAAAGATTGGTGAGCCAAAATAAAAAAAAACAGTCAATAAGGGGCCTAACTGATTTTATGCTAGTAGATGCTAAATGTAAGCATTCAAACTGATTAAATCCTATCTAAGCTCAATTCTAATCACTTAATACACTTGGAAATAACATGAAAGGTGTGTCTAAACTACTTCCAAGCCAAAACTTGTCACAAACTTCTATCTAAACAGCAAATCCAAACACTACCTTATTTCAGAATATGAAGATTTAACTAAGCAGCAACACACAAACCTAAACTAAACTGGTCCAAATCAATCATAACATGCATAAGACCAATAAGTGAGCAATAACCAATGATAAAAACACACAAATGGCAACAATCACACAAGATCACTAATTAATCAAATTTTACAAAACATGGAAGGGTTCAAGCCTTTTTACCTTCCTTGACCTACATCCAGGCCAAGGGGATGGCTGATGCCATCTTCCAATCAAGTAAGAACTTGAGCTAAAGGCTTGTGAGAGGTTTCCAAGTAGAGAGAATGATGGGTGGGGACTACTGCAGTCCCAAACACACCCACAATGTCTTCAAATAAGGAAATGGAAAGATGAATGATGCAATGGTCTTGTTCCTTGCTTCCTGCACAAACAACACAAGACCAAGAAAGAACCAAGCTAATAAGTGGTCAATAAGCTCAGTGTTGAATGAGCTTATTGATAGCTTATAGCAATAAGCTGTCAGAAAATAAGCAAATTTATAAAAACCTTTTTTAAAAACCAAACACTTTTGAAACACACTCTCTAAAAATTCGTAACCAAAGAACATGAAATCACTCTAAAAGGATCTCCACTTTCACTTCAACCCTTTTAAATGATTCAAACTAAAACCTTTTCAAGAACTTCCTAAAACACAATTTTTGAAAACCTTGTATAAAATGATAACCTTTTAATCTTTAACCACTAAGTTGCATAAAATAAAGTTTAAGCTAAAAAAATAGTAACATGGAACACAATAATTGCTCAAAAGATTGAAGTTTCATTTTCATTAATAATTCAAAATTTTTTACAAAATACTGGAACAAGAAAATTACATTGCTAGGCTATTGCTATTTATACTAATTCATAGATGATTCTAGATACAAAGACAGAAAATGAAAACCCTAGCTGCTTAAAATCCGAAAATGCCCTTTGGTCTTGGTCAAATGTGGCTTCACGTGATGATGTTGAGTATACAGCTGTCTTCAAATGATCTTGGTCCTTCATTGAACTCCTTTGGGGCCAAGGAATGTATTGGAGCCGTTTGATTGCTGTAAGATGCTCTCTTTGCCAAAAATAGTGAAGCAGGGGACCTTGGGGGGGCCACTTGGAGTCACGGGATGGGTAAAGTGGGTGATGGGTTTTGATGAGTGGGTGGTTAATCTTCAATCTGGACAATAAGGGGGAAAACCCCTTTGTTTTTAGGTGATTAGGATTGGGGTTTATAAGGGGTTGGGGAAAGATAAACAGTGGTGTTTAATGGGGATTTAGGGTGATTAATATTCAAAAAATGTGTTTACCCCCAATTTTGAACTGATTATAAAAATCGTTTATTTAAAAAAAAGTTGAGTGGAAAGTGAGGTGGCGGGTGGGTAAGTTCTGATTGGAGGAGGGCTTTAAGTGGGTGACGTGGCAGGTTTGGAGTGGTGGAAGGGAGTATTGTTGTCTGAGCAGTATAGCCCCCCAAAGTTTCAACATGTCTTCACTTGGAATTAAATAGCCAAAAACTCACTTCCCTTTGATAAATGTTTTGGGCAGTTGGCAAAATTAGTCCTTCCAAGTATTAATCATGAAAACAAGGACTAAACTTGTGAATTTTGAGATCTTCAAGGGCCAATCTTGTATATAATCAACATTTTAGGGACCCAAATGCAATTATGAGTTTTGCAAGGGTACAAAATGTCAAGTCTTCCAAAGTTGAGGGACCATTCTTGCCAATCTTCAAAACTTCAAGGGCATTTTTGTAAATTCCATATTTGGGCCCAGTTTCTTGTGCGGCTTCGTTTCCCGTGTTCGTTTTTGCTTGATTCCTTTGATCATTTGGTGAATTCACGATATCCATACCTAAAATACACAATGAACAAACATAGGCACATATATGGGTATTTTGACGATATTTTAAGCGTTTTAAGCCCAATTTGGACGATGAGACTATGTATAAATACAGTCTCATCACTCCCCCATACTAAACCATTGTCGTGTCCCCACGCAATGCTAGAATTAAGTATCGTAGCACTTCCAAAATTCATTTTATGATGACATTTATTCAAGACATAAATTTAAATAAACTACTATACGTGTTTTAGACATAATGTATTGTTTTCATCACGAGAATGTGACTTTTGGGATCATAGAACAAGAACACGTGAATGCTTCGTTAGAAATAATTTCGTCGTCCTCGATTTTCACCCAATTCCATGCTAAGCGTGTAACGAGATCATTGTTATTATAAGTTAGCAACACGAACACATCTCATGAGTGTTAATTACGAACCTAAACTCCCTTATTCCTACTTGGTATCTCTTATATTTTATTTTTGTCTTAATGATCACGAGGATACATCATCGACTTATGTGTGAATAGAGATTAAGTCTAAAAATAGAAACTTAACGGTGTAACCAAAATCATCAAATCAATAATTCATCCTAATAGACAACGATGTCAAAAAATTAAGTCAACAAGAAGGATCGATAAACACGATTTTATAACGGTTTTGAACATGAGACTTATTACCAAGACTTTTATACGCCCCCTAACGGAAGGACCTTATTATCTTTGGTTTACCTCCATCTTTTATTCAACTTCGCCATGAAGCTTTTATTATGACTTCGGTCTTGCCTTGCCTTTTATTATCCGCCTCATCGGTGGTTTTATTAGCCAAAGACGTATATCCTCACGCTAAAGCGAATTTTGGATCTTTAAAGCTTCGAAGATTAAGGCTTGATTCACTTTCAATTTGGGCATAGATTTTTCGGCCTTGTGAGCTTCAAATTTTTGCTTAATTTAGGTGAGCACTTGAAATCTTATTATTAGGTGAAGCTTTTGATTATTCGGGTGCCAATACTTCAAAACCGTGACGCTGGCGATACCTTAATGTTTTCCCAATTTAATTACATGGAAGCTACCAAAACAAATTAGAAACCCAACAATAGTGACTAAACCGCCAAATCAGTATTTATTAACAATTTATTATGCAAAAGCGTTGGGAGAATAAGCTAATAATTACTACACATGAGATCGTGACGATTACGAGACTTATAAATAACTCTATCATTTCTCGTCCTCATTTAAGAGACTTAGCCTAAAAAGTTAAGGAATCGAAGCTAAGTGCTCAACACGCACGGTCGAGTCAAAAATTACTCTTATTCTCACCATCGGAAAACCTATATTCGTGTCTTAAACACTTATGAAAAACTAGAAAAAATTTTAAAATTTGGCCATTTTTAGCCTTATTTTGCAACAAAACGATAACAAAAAGATGAATATTGGATTGCGTGGTGACGTAAGCAAGGTGAAGTATCTACTCACCCCCCCATACTAAAACTAAACATTGTCCTCAATGTTTCGAGTCTAGGGGTGTAAACCCCCCCATACTAGAGACTAAGTCGAATGCTTAATCTCGAGCATGGAAAGGGTAAAACGAATAACCTAAAAGCCGTTTATGAATTATGCTAATAAGATAAACGTTTGAACATAAAAGGATATCATCGGATATCGGAATCTCCAAAGGCAACGATCGAAGCTCGAGTGATCCGTAAAACGAACACGAGAGGCTTCAATGATGACGATGAACCTAATAAATCACAATCACAAACAACCACGAAACAAAGGTAGGAAGAGCACAAGTCCCCTTGTTACGTTAAACTAATAAAGCGATAATATGTACAAGGATAAGCATGAGAATCCCCCACGAGGCACCTTGTTTTTGATAACCGAGTCAAAAGCTCGACTTGAATCCCCATAAATGTGATCATTTAGGGATAATCTTGGTTTGGTCATTTTTGGTGGGACTTACATGATGAACAAGGCCCAAAAGTACGTGGAGTACTTTAAAAACCCGATAAACGTATACCGGGGTCAAAGATAGCGTCCTCGTTTTCGGATGAAAGACGAAACAACGCTACTTCAACCGAAGCCGAAACAACCCCAAAGGGGTAGAAGAAAAGAGATGAGAAGTAGAAAGGTGGGGCAACGGGTAAGTCAAACATATGAGCTACTCGAGGTAGACTCACACCAAGCAAACGAAAAGATTTTCCATTTATTGCATCGGTGGAAGACCGAGATTTCCCTTTACAAGCAATTCCGGGATCGTAAATCTCGTCCTCGGTGGAGAAATGGGAGGGAACATTTGGGGCTTCCCCCACACTAAAACCACACACACCATCGTCAAAAGGAGTAGACGAGGTGGTAGCACTCATAAAACGCGGTGATGACGGAGTTAAACATGTAGAAAAATCTTTTAAAACATTTTCAAAATCTTTTCCTTTTTCATCGTTTTTAAACTCTTTATGAAAACCTGATTGAATAATGTTGAAAATATTTGGCGTGTCAGATTCAAAATTAGTCGCGCTAAAAATTCTCACATTCAAGTCTTTGGCGGGAGGGGGTGGCGGATTATATAAGTTCTCAAAACGTTTGTCAATAAAGAACACCGCCCCCTCGGGGTCAACATACTCGTCATCCTCATGAACGTCGATCTCATCGATTTCTTCATCAAAGATAGGCTTGTCAAACCACGGTTTGTCATTCCCCTCCTTGAGTATCTTAGAAACTCTCTCGAAAAGATCACGATCAAGCACGAAACCATCATTCTTTTGTGGGGATCGTTGATAAGTTAGATCCTCACGAATGTGGTAAACGTCATTCTCAAATGAGGAGTGTTTATAAGGTAACTCCTCGAGAATGGGATTTTTGGTGGTCACATGAGTTGGTTCGTCATTGAAAATAAGACGTTCCAACTCACTGAGTTCATCCTCGATTTTGGAAAGGTCGACCTCACTCGTAGGTGGAAGTGAAGGCATAAGAGCTAGCTCTCGTTCAATGATTTCCTCAATCTCGGGATCAAACTCATAATCATCGTACTTCACATGTTTCTTCTTAGGAGAATCAAAAATAGCATGTGGATTTCGAAGTACGTGATCAAGCTCGGCAAAATCGCCATCGTCATCGTCAAAGAAAGAGTCGATGTGAGCACTCACAACCATGGACTTACAAGCACTAGGGCTACGCTTAGGTGACTTTTCTAAGACGAGAGGATCGATGTCGATAAACCCTTTAGCCTCAACGGGTGTTGAGCTAGGCAAAGGAGGCACTTCGATGGAGTTAGAAGTTGAAGCCTCAAAGACGTGGTCCTTCGAAGGTGGTGAAGACGAAGCCATTTTGGTCATTGTCGTGATGGCATTAACGTCACCCTTCGGAATTGGTGTTTCACTTGTTTCGCTAAAAACATCCCAAAGTGAGTTTTCATCCATAAATTTACACATACCCTTTTGAATTAGGTATACGTATTCTTTATCATTAAAATCATCATCTTTAAAACCGTTTTTCTTAATTCTTTCAAAACATGCATCAAGCTTCATTCTTTCCGCTAAAGTAAACATTTTGAAATCATTAGAATTTGAATCATTAGGTTTTGAAACCTCGGTTTTTTCATTCTCATTAAATCCTTGGGATTTTCTAGCGAAAAAGTCTATTTTCTCATCCCCATATCTCATAGTAAGTCTCCCCTCGTGAACGTCGATTACGGTTCGAGCCGTTGATAAGAATGGTCGGCCTAAAATAATGGGACATTTAGGGTCACACTCGTAATCGGATATTACGAAATCCGCGGGAAAAACAAACTTTCCAATCCTAACATAGACATCCTCGGCTATTCCAATTGGTATTAAAGGTGTACAATTTGCAAGCTCGATAGTCATGTTTGTGGGGGTAAGCGAAGGCAATCTCATCAATTTCCAAAGAGAATGAGGCATGAGATTGATGCTAGCACCTAGATCGGCAAGGGCTAAACATCCCTCAATCTCGGAAAAATCACAAGGTAGTAGAAATTGGCCCGGATCCTTTTCCTTTCTCGGCATACGCCTTTTGGGTTTTTTAAGAAGGATTGAAGCACAAGTTTCTTCAAGGGTTACTTTGGTAAGGTCGACAAAGCTCTCTTTTTGAACCGTGGATGGAATTTGAGGTACACGAGGATGTGCACCCTTTTCCTTGGTCGCCACGTTCACCCCATCGACTTTAGAACAAGAAGACGTCTTAGAAGTCGAGGGTTGAGAGGGATAAACAACACGGAATCCTTCAAGGTTAGGGGTAATCACATGACCTTTCTCACGAGACGAGGCGGCTTTACATTGTTCTTTCGGATTTGCTACGGTGTCACTAGGTAATGAACTCGATGACGAACCCGAGGCTTTGTTCATTATGGCCGAAAACATCTTTTTAATATCAATTTACCCTTGCTCAATCTTCGTGTTTTGCAATTTCAAAGTATTTGTAAAGTCGTTTTTCAAAGTACCAATTTCTCCCTCTAATCGTCTCATATTAGCCTCATTCGTTTTCATGTAATTTTGAAAATCGTTTGACGAACTATTTTGATTAGAATTAAAGTTCCCTTGGTTTTGATTACTTCTTTGAAAATTGTTTTGATTCCCACTTGAAAAATTGTTTCCTTGATTGTTATCTCGATTTTGCCAAGTTATATTACGACCTTGATTATAACCTCCTTGATTTTGATTCGAAAAATTTCCTTGTTGATTATTTCCTTGAAAATTGTTTCGATTTTGAAAATTGTTGCCTTGGTTATAATTGCCTTGTTGTGATGGACCGGCGTTATTTTGATTAGAAAAATTGTTGTTTAACGCACTCACATTTGACGTTTGGCCATCCGTAGCAACACACTCGTAATAATTATGAGGTCCACCACAAAACGTACACGAAACCTCAACCGCTTTCACCGTAGCGGGAGCGTCTTTCTTTTGCATCTCAATGAGATAAGACGTAAACACATTCGTCAACTTATCGACTTTTGCATCAACTCTCTCAATGTCGCGATTAGAACTACTAACATTGGCGACATTGGCAACACTCGGTGCATTGCGGAGTTGGTAAACCTTGGATCGGTTCTCGATGATTATCAAAGCTTCTCTCGGAGTCTTACACAAAAAGTTGCCACCGGCGACGGAATTCAACGAGTCTTGTTCGTGAAAATTAAGACCGTTGTAAAACGTATCGATTTGGTGCAACTCGGAAAAACCATGGTGAGGACATTGCCTAAGCAATTCCTTAAAGCGATCCCATGCGTCTCTAAAAGATTCATTCGGTTTTTGCTCAAATTTCGTAATTTCATTTTTGAAAAACGTTGTCTTAGACGGTGGGAAAAAATAATTAACGAACTTGGAAACGAGATCCTTCCACGTAACTATGGAATTAGGTGGCTCTTTCTCGTACCAATCCTTGGCGGCACCATCGAGCGAGTACGGAAAAAGCATAAGCTTGACGACATCGGTGTCGACGTTCTTAAACTTGCTCGTGGCCAAAAGACGATCAAAATTCCGAATATGGTCGTGAGGATTGTCGGCTTCACGACCTTGAAACTTCGTAGCTTGGATCAACGAAAGCATTCCGCTCTTGATCTCAAAATTCTCCGCCTCGATAGCGGGAATTACGATCGCGTCTCCATAACCCTCGGTGGGCGCTTGGAGCAATTCCATCATAGAACGATTGTCGGCCATCTCCTCTACGGTTTCTTCAACAACGATATTAGGAACGTCGGTTTCTAATTCTCGTCGTCGTCGATTCCTTCGATTACGATTGCGTCGATTCGAAGCTTCACTAGAATTGGAATAATCCTTCGATCGAGTGCGCATGCACTAAGCGTAGAATGGGTGGTAGCAAAGAAGATTCTTTTTGCGGCTTTTCGATTTTTCAATTTTTTTGGTTTTTTGATTGGTTTTTTAATTTTTTTGGATTTTTGAATGTATTACGTAGACAAAAATCTACAAATCTCCCCTCGAATCGACTTTCTCGATTAAAGGAGCCTCAAAGAATGAAAACGATCACGTGGAGTGAACGTTCTCGATGACTTTAGAACGTTGGTGGAACACCAAAACGTTCAAGAGGGTTTAATCTTGAAAACACAAGCAAATATAATATACGTAGATAATACTTGGGCGGCAAACCCTCGATTAGCTCTCTTTCTCAAAACACGCACAAGCAAGCGGAGGAAACGAGGCGACGCGAAGCACTTAAGAGCCTTTTTCCTTTAGGTCGTGAAATACAACCGCCTTATACCCACCTTATAGTTTGTGAATTGAAATTAAGCCTCACGAAAGTATTTATCTATTTTGCCTTTAAACTTTTGCTTTAGATTCGAATACAATGATCGAGTGATGAAATCCCGAATCAAGGTTGCGTTTTCACGCTTTTGGAGTACTTGTATCTTTATTGTTCTTACGTAGTACAATATAGTAATAATAATATTCACAAGAAAAAACGAAAACCAATATATCTACAATATAGTAAAAGATTGTTGTGTGTTTAACTTAGGAAAATTAAACACGATTTATTTGGATACTCTAATATAATAGAGAAAAATAACAAAAATGAGTATGTACGATATTCACGCTTTTCAAAAATTGAAAAGCAAAAACGCACTACTCACACAAACACGATACTAATAATGGCAACACAAACACCTCCCTGGCAGCGGCGCCAAATGGTAGGTGTAGTAAATACACGTCTTTTAGGAAAAAGAACGTATAAGTGCAGCAAGTATTAAACTCGACGATTTAGGAAAACTGAAGAATCGAATAAATGCGGGTTCGTTCTCGAAGGAGGTGTGTATTATGTGTCAATTATATAAAATAACAATGTTTGGATTAGTGACGTTTTTGGTTGAGAAGAGAAAAATAAAAGACGAGTTACGACTACGTTTAAACTACGACGAATTAACGTAAAACGCGAACGTAAATACGTAAAACGTGACGAAATTAAAAATTAAACCTAAAAATTAACTAAAAGATTAAACTAAGTCTTAAATAATATAAATAAGAATAAAAATCCAACAAATATATTTTAAAACCTTTTATTAATTAAATATTCAATTTTTAATGCTAATTAAAGCCCAAAAATTAAATATAATTAACAAAATGCCCAAAATATTATTTTATTGAACTAATAAATCACTTATATTATTTAAAGACTAAAAACTATTTTTCTTAAATTTTAAAAACTATTTTTCTATTTTTTAATCACTAAAAACTATTTTTAAATTAAAATAATCCTAGAAAATAATAAAATAATGAAAAAATTAATCTAACAATTTTAAAAATCTTAAATTACCCTAATGAACAGTAGAAAATTGAAAAAGTTTGAAAAAAGTAAAAATTTGCACTAAAAGACAAAACTAGTTAATAATTAAACCCTAATTAACTTAAATTAATTATAAAAAATAATTAAAAAGTGAACAGTAACTAATTTTTAAACTAAAAATCTTAAATTAATATTCTAAATCTAGGAAAAATTTTAAATCTGAAAAATAAAACTTTTTTACACTACAAGACAAAAACAGAAATAAATAAAAGTAATTAAAAAGGCAATAAAATCTAAAAATTATCAGATGAACAGTAGACTAAAAATTAATTAAACTGAAAAATTAAGAATTAAAAAAGAAAAATATTGAAAAAATAATGGAGTCCTAAAACCTAATTATGTCCACAAAAGACAAAATTTTTAGAATCTGATAGTGACCTTTCTTGTTTTTCTGTCTTTTAGTGTAGCAGTGGCTACAACAAGGCTATCAGTGGGAAAGGAGTTCCCACTGACAGTATTAAAAAACGGGTTGTGGACTTTTGATGCTTGGATTTAGCTTGTTACTTGGAATTAGATGGCAACAAAGGCACCCCCACACTCATGGAAGTGTGGGGAGTCACAATAAACAAGAAAACAGGCAATCACAATACAAAAATCACACAAAAAGAGGCAAATCAGTGACTGTAAATGGCTAATGTTGCTGGATGAACAGTGATAGCTATTAGATGCACAAAAATGACTTTTAAGTGCTCCAAACTTGCATATAAACCCACCAAATCACAACCAAGCTGCTTAGAACCCTAGTTGAACTCACACCTTAACAGTTTACAAAGATTGGTGAGCCAAAATAAAAAAAAACAGTCAATAAGGGGCCTAACTGATTTTATGCTAGTAGATGCTAAATGTAAGCATTCAAACTGATTAAATCCTATCTAAGCTCAATTCTAATCACTTAATACACTTGGAAATAACATGAAAGGTGTGTCTAAACTACTTCCAAGCCAAAACTTGTCACAAACTTCTATCTAAACAGCAAATCCAAACACTACCTTATTTCAGAATATGAAGATTTAACTAAGCAGCAACACACAAACCTAAACTAAACTGGTCCAAATCAATCATAACATGCATAAGACCAATAAGTGAGCAATAACCAATGATAAAAACACACAAATGGCAACAATCACACAAGATCACTAATTAATCAAATTTTACAAAACATGGAAGGGTTCAAGCCTTTTTATCTTCCTTGACCTACATCCAGGCCAAGGGGATGGCTGATGCCATCTTCCAATCAAGTAAGAACTTGAGCTAAAGGCTTGTGAGAGGTTGCCAAGTAGAGAGAATGATGGGTGGGGACTACTGCAGTCCCAAACACACCCACAATGTCTTCAAATAAGGAAATGGAAAGATGAATGATGCAATGGTCTTGTTCCTTGCTTCCTGCACAAACAACACAAGACCAAGAAAGAACCAAGCTAATAAGTGGTCAATAAGCTCAGTGTTGAATGAGCTTATTGATAGCTTATAGCAATAAGCTGTCAGAAAATAAGCAAATTTATAAAAACCTTTTTTAAAAACCAAACACTTTTGAAACACACTCTCTAAAAATTCGTAACCAAAGAACATGAAATCACTCTAAAAGGATCTCCACTTTCACTTCAACCCTTTTAAATGATTCAAACTAAAACCTTTTCAAGAACTTCCTAAAACACAATTTTTGAAAACCTTGTATAAAATGATAACCTTTTAATCTTTAACCACTAAGTTGCATAAAATAAAGTTTAAGCTAAAAAAACAGTAACATGGAACACAATAATTTCTCAAAAGATTGAAGTTTCATTTTCATTAATAATTCAAAATTTTTTACAAAATACTGGAACAAGAAAATTACATTGCTAGGCTATTGCTATTTATACTAATTCATAGATGATTCTAGATACAAAGACAGAAAATGAAAACCCTAGCTGCTTAAAATCCGAAAATGCCCTTTGGTCTTGGTCAAATGTGGCTTCACGTGATGATGTTGAGTATACAGCTGTCTTCAAATGATCTTGGTCCTTCATTGAACTCCTTTGGGGCCAAGGAATGTATTGGAGCCGTTTGATTGCTGTAAGATGCTCTCTTTGCCAAAAATAGTGAAGCAGGGGACCTTGGGGGGCACTTGGAGTCACGGGATGGGTAAAGTGGGTGATGGGTTTTGATGAGTGGGTGGTTAATCTTCAATCTGGACAATAAGGGGGAAAACCCCTTTGTTTTTAGGTGATTAGGATTAGGGTTTATAAGGGGTTGGGGAAAGATAAACAGTGGTGTTTAATGGGGATTTAGGGTGATTAATATTCAAAAAATGTGTTTACCCCCAATTTTGAACTGATTATAAAAATCGTTTATTTAAAAAAAAGTTGAGTGGAAAGTGAGGTGGCGGGTGGGTAAGTTCTGATTGGAGGAGGGCTTTAAGTGGGTGACGTGGCAGGTTTGGAGTGGTGGAAGGGAGTATTGTTGTCTGGGCAGTATAGCCCCCCAAAGTTTCAACATGTCTTCACTTGGAATTAAATAGCCAAAAACTCACTTCCCTTTGATAAATGTTTTGGGCAGTTGGCAAAATTAGTCCTTCCAAGTATTAATCATGAAAACAAGGACTAAACTTGTGAATTTTGAGATCTTCAAGGGCCAATCTTGTATATAATCAACATTTTAGGGACCCAAATGCAATTATGAGTTTTGCAAGGGTACAAAATGTCAAGTCTTCCAAAGTTGAGGGACCATTCTTGCCAATCTTCAAAACCGCAAGGGCATTTTTGTAAATTCCATATTTGGGCCCAGTTTCTTGTGCGGCTTCGTTTCCCGTGTTCGTTTTTGCTTGATTCCTTTGATCATTTGGTGAATTCACGATATCCATACCTAAAATACACAATGAACAAACATAGGCACATATATGGGTATTTTGACGATATTTTAAGCGTTTTAAGCCCAATTTGGACGATGAGACTATGTATAAATACAGTCTCATCATAACCCTTAAACTTATTATCAACTCAATCATCTCTCGTTCTCCATAATTTAAAATCTCAAGGAATGAGACTCGTGGATGCTTAGCCTAATAAACCAATTAAGGTCCATATGGTTAAGGATACTAGCTAGAGTAAACATGGATAAGTAAATTCGGGTTGAGTCAAAATATTTACGACGAGCCTAATATATCAAAAGACATCTATACTTGTTAAAACCATTTTATTCATTTATTTATTTTTGACTTTACTCTTGAAATGGAAAATATAAATAAGATGCGATGACAAAAGGAAAGAAAATAAATAAAAAACTACTAGGCCAAAATAGATCAAAATTTTGAAAAATGTTGAAATTTTTTTAAAATTTTCCGGTTAAATGGGGTCAAATTCATGGAAAAGCCCACTAAAATTAGATAGAAGTCCCCCTACACTTAATATAAACATTGTCCTCAATGTTTAAGCATGTGGGAGAATAAACTCCCCTACACTTAGGACATTGAGTACGTTGTTTAAAATTGAGCTAAGGAAGGGAGAACTAAAGTGATTACATTTATTTGTTTTATTTATATACATGTATGAATCACAATAGTTTTGAGAGAACCGGGTACACGGGAAACACGGGATCACGGGTCGCGTCAAAAGTACCAAAAGTGGATCATTAAAGCTCATGTCCCTGCACAACATCACAACACACAAACAACCTACTTGGCTCCCCCCTACACTTATTGGTGGAAATGGGTGAAGGCGAAAAAGGGTGGAAATGATGGTAAAGGTAAAAATCTAACCTAGTTAAACGATGCTTGATTTATTTATCACGAGTCTCTAGCTCGACTCGATTTCCCGAATTAATTCAAGAGAAATGTGGAGAGGGATGGAATCATCTCATGAGAGATGTCCTCTCCATAGTACAACTTAACCCGTTGGCCATTCACCTTAAAATTGGGCCCATTGGTTGGGATAACTCAATGGTGCCATAAGGGAAGATTTGGGCCACGGTGAATGGACCAGACCAACGGCTCTTAAGTTTACCCGAAAAGATTTTCAACCGAGAGTTAAAGAGTAAAACTTGATCACCAACATGGAACTCTCGGTTCTTAATCTTGGAATCATGAATGAGCTTAGTCTTCTCCTTGTAGATTAATGAATTTTCATAAGCCTCATTCCTAAGTTCATTGAGTTCATTGAGTTGGATTTTCCTATGATCACCAGCTTTGTTTATGTCAAAATTAGCCTATTTCAAGGCCCAATAAGCCTTATGCTCCAACTCAATGGGGAGGTGGCACACCTTTCCATACACAAGGCGACAAGGAGTACAACCTATAGGTGTCTTATAAGCGGTACGGAAAGCCCACAAAGCATCATCTAGTTTATCGGCCCATGAGGCACGATGCTCTCCCACGGTTCACTCTAAGATTCGCTTAAGACCACGGTTGGAAACCTCGGCTTGACCATTAGTTTGTGGATGATACGCGGTGGAAAGTTGGTGATTGACACCATACTTAGCCATGACTCGTGCAAATTGATCATTGCAAAAATGAGTCCCGCGATCACTAATAATAGCACGAGGCACACCGAATCGGGCAAACAATTGTTTCAAGAAATTAACAACCACCCTCGCATCGTTAGTAGGTAAAGCCTTTGCTTCAACCCATTTTTATACGTAGTCAACGGCTACGAGGATGTACTTGTTTCCTTTGGATGATGGAAATGGCCCCATAAAGTCGATGCCCTATACGTCAAAGATTTCACACTCTTGGATGAAATTTTGAGGCATCTCATCTTTATGTGTGATCTTGCCTTGTCTTTGGCAAGCATCACAATGGTTAACCATTTCATGGGCGTCATGATAAATGGTGGACCAGTAGAATCCGGAGTCGAAAACTTTTTTAGCGGTGTAATTAGGACCAAAGTGACCACCGGTGGGTCCTTTATGGCAAGCATCAAGGATTTGTAAAACCGCCAGCCTATCAACACATCTACGAATGATTAAGTCCGCACATTTCTTGAAAAGATAAGGGTCGTCCCAATAGTACGTTTTAACGTCCTTGAAGAATTTTTTCTTTTGTTGGGACGATAACTCTTCGATAAGAACACCACCTGCCAAATAGTTTGCAATGTCCGCAAACCATGGGGTATCATCAAGATTGGAATTAATAGACATTAAGGTTTCAAGGGGAAAAGATTCATCAATCTCTTGATTTGGAGGTTCCCCTTGATAAGAATCCTCAAGTCTACTAAGATGATCCGCGGCTAGGTTTTCTGCTCCCTTTTTATCATGAATTTCGATTTTAAATTCTTGTAGGAGCAAAACCCAACGAAGGAGTCTCAGTTTAGCATCTTGCTTGGTCAACAAGTATTTCAAGGCGGAATGGTCGGTGTAAACGATGGTGGTGGAAAGCACAAGATAGGGGCGGAATTTCTCAAAAGCATACACTACGGCTAAAAGCTCTTTTTGGTAGTGGTATAATGCAATTGAGCCCCCGTCATTGTCTTACTAGCATAATGAATGGGTTGGAAATGTTTGTTAACTCGTTGACCTAAAACCGCTCCTACCGCGAAATCACTAGCATCGCACAGGAGCTCGAAAGGTATCTCCCAATTTGGAGAGACTAAGACCGGTGCCTTAGTTAATTTACCTTTAAGAAGATCGAAAGTGTCGAGACATTCTTGAGAGAAGATGAAAGGAGCATCCTTTTCTAAGAGATGAGTCATTGGACGAGCTATTTTCGAGAAATCTTGGATGAAACGTCGATAAAATCCCGCATGGCCTAAAAAACTTCTAACTCCTTTGACGGTGGTAGATGGAGGTAACTTAGCAATGACGTCTACTTTAGCACGGTCGACTTCGATACCGGCTTTGGAAATTTTATGACCGAGGACGATACCTTCATTTACCATGAAACGACATTTTTCCCAATTAAGAATGAGACGAGTGTCTTCATACCGTTTAAGCATACGTTCTAAATTAGCAAGGCAAGAAGAGAAAGAATCAACATAGACCGAGAAATCGTCCATAAAGACTTCCATAGTTTCTTCAACCATGTCATGAAATATCGCCATCATACACCTTTGGAAAGTCCCGGGAGCATTTCATAAGCCGAAAGGCATGCTTTTGTAAGAAAATGTTCCATAAGGACATGTGAATGTGGTTTTCTCTTGGTCTTTTGGATCGATAGGGATTTGAAAATATCTAGTAAAACCATCTAAGAAGCAATAGAAATCATTACCAGCTAAACGCTCGAGCATTTGATCCATGAAAGGAAGAGGGAAATGATCCTTACGAGTGGCATCATTGAGCTTACGATAGTCTATGCAAACTCGCCAACCCGTTACGAGTCGAGTAGGAATCAACTCGTTGTTTTCATTGGGAACAACGGTGATTCCGCCTTTCTTAGGCACACAATGGACGGGACTAACCCATGGCGAATCCGAGATAGGGTAAATCGTTCCGGCATCTAGAAGTTTGATAACTTCTTTCTTAATGACTTCATGAATTTTTGGATTAACCCTTCTTTGATTTTGGATTGCGGGTTTAAAGTCATCTTCCATGAGAATTTTATGAGTGCAAAAATTAGGATCAATTCCGCGAATGTCGGAGATTTTCCAAGCAATTGCTTTCTTATGATTCTTAAGCACTTCGATAAGTCGGGATTTTTCATCTTCTTTTAAGTCCTTAGCAATAATGACGGGTAACTTACTATCCTCTTCTAAGAAAACGTACTCTAAATGAGACGGTAAATCCTTAAGCTCTAAATCCGGTGGATTATCGGTGGAAGGCTTAGTCAAATTAGGATCATCATTTGTAACTTCATTAGGAGTAGGTGGAGAAATATGGTCCTCATTGAGAAGTCTCTCAATGGTACGAATGTCTTCTTCCCAATCGGTGGGAGAATCGTCATATTTTAAATCCACATCCCCTAAACTCGCTTCAAATTCTTGTAAAAGAAAGCCACTTTCTCCAAATGGAGTCAATGAAGGAGCAATAGAAGCTACGGTCTTAACATGAGGTAAAGGAGAAATCCCTCTTTTACAAGCCTCGTGAAAATGTTCTCCACATGCTTCGTCGAGCACATCGATGTAATTCACGGATTCGGGCTCATCGGGAAGTTTGGAAAGTTTACCCATGTTAAAGACGATTTTATCATCCCCGACCCTCATGATAAGTTCACCCGCGGCTACATCAATCAATGTACGCCCGGTTCTCAAGAAGGGTCGTCCCACAATTAAGGGAACACGGGGATCCATCTCATAGTCGACTACGACGAAGTCGGCGGGAAAAGTGAATTTGTCGACTCCTACAAAAACATCCTCGGCTATCCCCACCGGATAAGCAACCGCACGGTTAGCTAATTCCAAGGTCATACGAGTGGGGACGAGCTCGGGTAAAGATAATTGTTTCCACACGGACAATGGCATAAGATTGATACTCTCTCCGAGATCCGCCAAGGCCATACAATTCTCAACACCCGGAAAATTACAAGGAATAAGGAATCGACCGGGATCTCCTAACTTAACCGGTAATCTTCTCAAAAGAACCATGGAACAATTCTCATTCAATTGGGTATTGGCAATATCGAGCAATTTTTTCTTATCACTTAAAAGGTCCTTAAACATCTTAGCGTATTTAGGCATGTGAGCGAGCGCCTCGGCAAAGGTGATATTAAAATTCAATTGTTTGAACATTTTTAGGAAGTTCGAAACTTGAATATCATCCTTATTCTTCAATTTCTCTTTCCACAACCTTGAGGGATAAGGTATATTGGGTTGAGATGAAGGATTTGGAGTGGATTGCTCACTCACATCCTTTAGTGGAGGAGGAATAGAAATGGAAGGTGAGAGAACCGGATTGGGAACCGAAGGTGTGGTAGAAAATTTAGGTATCGGTGGAACATAAGGTGTAGACGAAGGCATAACGGGTGGTATATTACAAGTATAAGGAGAAGTAGGATGGGTAGAAGAAGAATGTATCTCGGGTCCTTGGTTAGGTGGGGGAATGGAAGGTTCTACGGTGGTCTTACCGCTCCTAGTAGTGATAGCATTAACATTAGCCCTAGGATTGGTCACGGTGTTCGAAGGGGGGGGCACCTTGGGGACGAAGGGTTTGAATCATAGTCAAAAATTTCTTATCGGTCGATTCTTGCATCTCTCTCATAATTCGCTCATGGTTCGTTAATTTTTGTAGAACCAAGTCCATTTCAGGATTATGCATGTTCATTTGATTATACCCTTGATTAGGAAAACCTTGATTAGGAAAACCTTGGTTTTGATATTGATTATAACCTTGATTAAATCCTTGATTTTGAAAACATTGGTTATTAAATCCTTGATTTTGATTATTGAACCCTTGGTTTTGCCCTTGAAAATTCCCTTGATTTTGATTAAAACCCCGTTAATTAGAATTTCCTTGAAAATTACCCCGTTGAGGACCTTGGTTCCTATTTTGGGCGGGTGGGGGTGGTCTTTGTGGTGCTATAAAACCCGGGGGAGCCAAATAGTTATTAGACTTGTAAGACAAATGGTTAACATCAACATTTGGTTTGAAATGAATCCGCTCATTTTCATTGTTGTTATAAGCATAAACTTCTTGTTGATTATTGTAAACCTTTTCACAATTAAAATATGAATGCGGTCTACCACAAGTCTCACACGTTTCACAAGTTTCTTTCATGGCATTAACTTGACCATTGAGGGCTTGGGTTTTTAGAGCAATTGATTCAAAAAGCGACCTAAGTTTATCAATTCTTTTATCATTCTCACTAGAACTAGCACTTGCCATAGTAGCCCTAACACTCTTGGTTTGCACTTTAGCCTTGTTTTCAATTATGGACCAAGCCTCGTTCATTGATTTCACAAGAATATTACCCCACGCGGCACTATTAAGTGAGTCTTGGTCATTTAGAGTTAAACCATTGTAAAACGTATTAATTTGATGCACTTTAGTGAAACCGTGTTGTGGACATTTTCTTAAAAGATCTTTAAATCGATCCCAAGACTCACTAAAAGTTTCCCTATATTGTTGTTCAAAGGTGATGATCTCATTCCTTAAAGAAGTGGTCCGTGATGGTGGGAAAAAGTAGTTTATGAACTTGGTCTCTAAGTCGATCCATGTGGTAATACTTTGGGGTGGTTCCTTATCAAGCCAAATCCGGGCTTGTCCCTAGAGGGAAAAAGGAAAGAGTTGTAAACGAACGGCCTCTTGTGGCACCCCATTGTATTTGACGGTGTTGGCTAATTGTATGAAACGTTTGATATGAGCGTGTTGGTCATCATTAGTACGGCCTAAAAATGGTGTAGCGGAAACCATTTGAATAAAACCCGTTTTAAGTTCAAAATTATTAGCTCCAATATCCGGTACCACAATCGCGTCATCGTTTCCTTCAACGTGAGATTAGAGAATCTAAATCATTTGTCGATTATCCGTTGCCATCGTGTTGTTTAAAGCTCGATTCTCAGGATCGGCTTTAATGACGGTCTTTTTGTTTTTCTTCTTCTTCTTTTTGGAAGAATTAGAAGTATTTGGTACACCAATCGGTATGTATGTACGCGCGCGAGTGCGAATACAATTAAAACTTTGGAATGAGGTAGGTGACCTCGATCGACTTTGAGAGGAAAGGGATTATCCCTCTCGAGGTGCAATATGAAAAAGCTACAAAAATATATACTTAATTACTACTTGAGTTGGCAAACCAATAATCGGTCGTCCCTCTCAATATACGCACAAGCGGGGAAACGAGGTGGCACAAAGCACTTAGAAACCTTTTTCCTTAGACGGCCTTTTATAGGGCGTCGCCTTATACCCACCTTATAGTTTGTATATATCGAGTTCAAACGTCTTACTAGTATTTATCTATTTTGCCCTTTTTTTCTTGTTTAGGATTCGAATACAATAGTTAGGTGATGAAATCCCAACTAAGGACTTATTTGAAAAGTAGGTAAATTAATTGTGCTACGTAATATAATTTAATAAATGAAAAATCTTTTTGTATTTTTTAGAAAAATATATATTCACAATAAAAATCGAAAGAAATCGAACTAAGAAAAATAACACTAATACGTAATATTTTTGGTGTAATACTTTTAGGAAAAAGTATTACTTTTTGATTTTTTAATTTTTTTGGTGCAAATCTTAGGAAAGAGTTTGCTTTTGTGATTTTTTAATTTTTTGTATTTTTATATTTTTTATTTTTTTTGTGTTTTTGATTTTTTAACAAGAAAAATAACGTTCAAAATCGAACGGATCCCAAAATTCAAAACGTCTCACGAAATCTTTAATCGTAACGATCGAAGCGGCAGCGGCACCAATTTAATGTCGGATTTTTAGTCCAATTTAACAATTAATGTTCGTTTTCCTCGACTCACTCTAATTGATCTCAAATTTAACGTGGATTAGTTGTTCTTGGTAAAACGCATTTTTGGTATTTTAAACTAAAAGCTATTTAATATAAAAGCTATTTAATCTAATTTAAAAATTAAACTAATTTAAATAAAAACTATTTTAAAACAAATCTAATTTAAATTTAATAAACTAATTTTAAACTATTAAAAAAAACTATTTTGAAATTTAAACAAAATCTACTTTTTAAAACTATTTTTAATCAAAACTAAATAAATTTTGAAATAATAAAAATAAAACTTATTTTAAAAACAATTTAATTAAAATATATTTTTTCTTTTTATTATTTTTTATCTAAACTGATTATAAGAAAAACTATTAAAATACTTTTAATTAAAATTAAATAAACTTTAAACTTGAATTAAACTAAATTAATAAATTTGCCAAAAATTAAATCACCTATATTAATAAACCGAACTGAGAATAAACCAAAAAGATGTACTAGATGAGATGGTTATGTTGTTGGACTATTAAGCTGGAGGTCCAGGGTTCGAGTCCCAGTTGGGACGTTTTTGCTATTAATATTTTTATTTGGACTTTTGATATCTCAGACAAAAAGGGTCTGAGAGTTAAGCAGTTTAAATCAGCAAAATGGATAAATCAAATAAGCTATAACAAAGGACCAAATAAGCAGTTAAAATAGTAAATAAGCAAAATCAGATAAGCACAAAAACTGAAAAGCAATTAAGCTGATAAGCTGATATGACATAAGCAGATAAGCAAATTCAGATAACTGACAATAAGCAAATGCAACTATAAATAACTTAAATACCAAAAGCAGATCTAAACAAACTAAAAAATCAATAAGCAAATCCCAAATAATCTGAATCAAATAAGATAAGAACAATACTCTACTAAAACAAATCAACAACCTAAAACCAAAACAAAGTAACTACAAAACTTAAATCTAATGAGCAGATTTAATAAGAAATTAGCTAAACCAAAGAACAACTTAAGCATATCCAAACAGTAATACGACTAAAAAAAATTTAAGCAGATAAAATAAACATAACAGTAGATTAAACCAAACAGTAATATGAATAGAACACAACAAGATTAAAACAAACCGAATCAAAAACAAAAACAATAAGTAGATCTAACAACCGAATATCCAAACCTAAGCAGATTAAATAGACTTTAAGCTAAAACCAATATCAAACTTAAACAAAACTAATATAACTAAGCAGATTCAGTCAGCCTCAAACACAAGCAGAATAAACAAATTTAAACTAAATAATAAACATCAATAAAAATTAAAAAAAAGAGATTCAAACCTGATGATGATTTCCGTTGGGAAGTAGGTGGGAGCTGAACCCCCTATGAACCGAAACCGAATCAACACCACCTCGAACCACAAGTGGAGGGAATGCCACATATGATTTGAGGACCAGCAGTTATTTTTCTCTGGGTGTCGAGTTTGTGCTAGTTGTGTTAGTTTAGGGGTGATGTGTACGATTTTGATTGGAGGATTGGGTTTTTGGTGTTATTTTGGCCAATCACAAGTGGAGGGAATGCCACGTATGATTTGAGGACCACCAGTTATTCTTCTCTAAAATCTTGGGGGTTTTATTCCAAATCATGTGAATCACACGATTTTCGTAAAAGCCCTAATTTTGGGTGGGTAATTTTTGTGATGGTAAATTAGGGTTTGGGGTAAACAATGGTGGCTGTTTTTTTTTTCGGGAGAGAAAGAAGGAGTGGGTGAGAAGGTGACTGTTTTTTTTGTTTGTATCTTCCAAATGGGAGTGGGGTGAGGGTAAATAAACTTTTAATTTAACAAAATGTGTGTGAGAGGTGAGTAAGTGTTGACTGGGATTTTTGACCAACAAAATGAATAAACTTTCACTTCCGTTTCATTTGTTATCGTAATTGGGCTTGGCCCAATTTGTTTTTAAACATTTCTTCCAATCCGTCTCATTTGTTTAAGGTTTTGGGCCTTAATGGGCTATTGATCCATAAGTAACTACTTATTAAATCCACTAATGGGCTTTTGGGCCCAATACCCAAATGTGGGACCCACAAAGCTCAAATATCTTCAAAAAGATTAAATCCGATAAAATCGAGCTCGATTACGGCTTCCTTGATCATTTCTTCAAAACCGTGTTGAATTTGCCGGTTTTCGTGATCTTTGGCATACTTTTGGTCTTTTGACTTTGTCTTCATCTCTTTTTGGACTTTTCTTCAACATTTGACCGTGAAATCCCGTGTTTTCTTTCCTTTTGATCATTTGTACCTATTTCAAACAAAAACACATAACCACGCGTAATTCCGACTTTTACGATATTAAACACATGATTAGGTCTTGTTTTTCCTTGATTTTAGTGGCAAAAGGATAAGTGTTTACACACTTATTACAGGTTCACCAAGATCCCTACTTCATCATCATCCTCTATATTAAGATATATATTTCTGTTTGTGTTTTTAATCCTTTTGGATCTACGCAGAGGAACTAATTTCGGTTGAACCGCTAGACTTTCTGGTTCTACAAGAATTATTTCGCCAGTGTTTTCAGAAGGTAATGTATCTATATGAGTCTCTTCAAGATCATAATTTCTCCCACTGAATTCTTGATTTACAAGATCACTTTCAAGGAAGTCTCCATACCTAGCAACAATTACTTTGTTCTCAGGTGAATAATAAAGTAGTAACTAATAGTTAGCTTTTGGAACCAAGTATAAAATCTTATCGTCCGAATCTTTTCGAATTGACTATTGATTAAAAGTGCGACTCAATCGTCTTTTGGTGAACAAGAGAATGGTTTGGTTTGTTTTTCTAATTTAAACTAATAGCAAGTAAATAAAGTGCCGTTGAGTAAAGTAGAAGCTTTGACAAAACTAAACTAAAAGTTAATTTAAGAAAATACTTAAAACTTGAAACTTTGAAAAACTTTAAAACTTAAAATCTTAGTTAATTGGATTAAAACAATTCATGTCCACCGGAATACACCAAAATCACAACCATCGGAATATCACTAAAATAAGCCATCGGAATAATCAATACAAGGTCCATCGTAATACCAATCTTAATGTCCATCGGAATGCAACAACAAAATACCCATCGGAATGTTTTCAGATCGCAAAGATCCAGATCGGAAACATGCCTATCACAATGTAGTTCAGATCGGAATGCAGTAAAGTAAATTTGGGTAGCGTTTCGTTTAATCAAGAGCCTTAAGACCCGTCGGAATGTGCGATCGCAATATGCGATCGCAATCCCAGATCGGAATAAGGGGGGATGACCAACCCGATCGCAAAGTAGAATCCTTAAGGATTATTGCGATCAAAATGACGAAACCGTCGGAATGTGCAAAAACCCCAATATTGCGATGGAAGCACTCTTAATCCGAAATTCGTGGCAAGTTCAAAACTCAATAAGCAATTATAATAAGCTATCCTACCCGATCCTAAAACAATTCAAAAAGCTTAAATTTGATAACTTTTCAAAACATAAAATCGAACACTTTATGAAGGAAATCTCATCGTAACAAAAACCTTTTAGAAATCCGAAAACCAATAAGCTAGAACTTGTAATAAGCTAATAAGCATTAAGAGCTTACAACTTATACGTGTAGGAGCTTATATCAGCACAAAGGAAATGAACCTTCTAAACATACAACCTCAAATTTAATCTCGGATCATTAAGGATTCGGATCAAAGTAAGGTTTCGGATCAAAAATTCAAATAAGCCAGGAAATGTAGAATGAGATTAAGGAACACAAAGCTTAAACTTTTGATTAAAATGAACTCAAATACAAAGATTAATGAAAGCTTGAAAGAAAGGAAAAATGAAAAGCTTAGTGAGAGAAAGTTTAGAACATTCTCTCTCTAAAACTAGAAAGAAACTAAAAATTAAAAACTAGCTAACCACCCTCCTAATGTGATTAGGAGGGTATTTATAGGGAAGTGGGAGGCATGTGTGGTGCTTTCTTCTTTCTTTTTCTTCTCGACTCGACTTTAATTCTTTGTCTTTCTCGATGTCGTCTCGGGATTAATTAAACTCGTCTTAACATTTCTTCATTTATTTAGACCCGAGTTCTTCGACTTCATTAACTTCCGTCTTTAGACTTGTTCTTCGATAAATCTTTAGAATAGGTCTTGGACTTCCGTTCTTTTTGCACTCTTGATCTTTTGACTTCGTCGTTTCCCGTTTTCTTCGATAAAAGCCCGTGAAAGCCCGTGTTTTCTTCCTTTTTCATATTTTGGTCCTAAAACACAATAAAAACACAAACCACGCATAATTCCGACTTTTACGACATAAAATACACGTTTTGGTCTTGTTATTATTGGAAATAAGTGGGAAAAGGATAAGTGTTTTCACACTTATTAAATCCCCTACACTTGACCATTGCAATGCCCTCATGTAATGCATTAATTTTAAAGCACGGTTTACATTTTCCATCATAAATAACCCACCTTGGTCTTTATTAAATACTAAACATAATAAGATAGAAACAAGTAAAGAAATCAAACACTTACATTGGTTTTGGCAGCCATGAACGTTTATCCTCCTCAAGTTTCACGTTCCCCATACCAAGCTCAAAAACGAGATCATTGTTATTATAAGTTAGCAAACTATCATGAACTCATGCGGGCCAATTATTCACTTAGACTCCCTTATTCCTAGGTGTATCTCTTATATTGTATTTTTGTCTTAAATGATCACGAGGATGCATTGTTTGACTTATTTCGATAGTTATTTAGGCCGAAAATAAAGTGAACGATTTAATCAATAGTTAGCTAAAGGACCAAATCTTTTAAAACTGCTTCTCGGGACCTCATAAAGTTCATATCTTTGCATAACTTGCTTCACGATTTGAGACCTTTCTCGGACCGATATTTGGCAGCGACTTCATACTTCGAATCTTGAGAGACGTTCATGAAATAATGGCCTTCTCTTCATAATAGGAATTTCTTCACTTGAAGTTTTGAGAGATTCTTCATCTTTGGACCACAACTTCTTCATTTTTCTCCAATCTTTATTTTGGACTTTGATATACAACGATCCGCCTCCTTTTAGGACTTGGATCTATTTATCCTCATACCTTGTTAGGGTCTTTTTGGATAGACTTCTCCATGATCTTTAGGAGAGTATTTGCTTTTCGTCGTGTGTCTCGATCCTTCATATTGATTTTCGATAAATGATTCTTCACATCACTTTTGGATCTTTAGCAACAAAATGTAGCCCTCATGCCTTGTTAGGGCCTTTTCGGACTCGCCAATCTTCGCATCCCGCTTCAATAAGTTATGCCTTGGCTATGAACTCTAATCCGTACCGAGCAACTTTTAAACGATCTGGGGCTAGAAGCTAAGTAACCTTTTAAATCGTACAACCTTATTTATTGCAGATAAATTTATTAACAAGCGAAGGGAGAATAGGCTTATAATTAACTCACATAAATTCACGAAAGAATACCGAACTTATAATTGACTCTATCATCTCTCGTTCTCCATAGTTTAAAATCTCAAGGAATGAGACTCGTGGATGCTTAGCCTATTAAATCAAAGTTTTGGGTTTTCGAGTCGCTTATAGGATCTTGCAAATTCTTAGACTTTTTCAAGTTTAGAAATCGCATTTTAAAGTTCCCTTGATAAACAACTCTCTAGGATCAATTATAGGAACTTGCGAAAAGTTCTTGTTCTTAACCCGTGAGAGTTAAGACTTTCGCGTTTTATAGCTCCCTATATAAAAGCCTAGCAAAAATTGACTTAAACACGTTAAGGATACTAGCTAGAGTAAACTTAGATAAGTAAACTCGGGTTGAGTCAAAATGTTCACGACTAAGAAAAATCTAAAACCACTTTATTGAAAATTTATTCTAGCAATGGAAAGAAACTAAACATGATAAGGGAAAATAGAACTATACAACTAGGCCAAAATAGATTAAAAATTTTAAAAAAATGTCGAAAAATCAAATTTTCCGTTTAAAATGAGGGCAAATTCATGGAAAAGACCACTTACTTCAATAGAAGTCCCCCCTACACTTGAGATAAACATTGTCCTCAATGTTTAAGCATGTGGGAGTAAACTCCCCTACACTTATGACATTGTGCACTTTGTTTAAATCTTGCTAAGGAAAGGACAACTAAAGTGAATTCAATGTGAACATATAAAATATGAAATATTGAATCACAAGAGTTTAGGATATAACCGGGAAGATGGGAACACGGTATCACAGTTCGTCAAAAGTCATCAAGATGCTCTCTAAAGCTTTAATCCCTGCACAGCACAAGAAACAAGACAACAAACACATACGGGGCTCCCCCTACACTTATTATGAAAGCAGTAAAGGATAGATCACGGGTTGCCTCCCGAGAAGCGCTTGTTTTTGTTCACCGAGTCACGAGTCTGACTCGACCCAAATTTAGTTCATGGGAAACGTGGTGAGGGATGGAATCATCTCCTGAGAGATGTCCTCACCAAAGTACAGCTTCAAACGCTGGCCATTCACCTTGAAATTGGGCCCATTTGGCTGAGAAAGCTCAATGGTCCCATATGGAAAGACTTTGGCGACGGTGAATGGACCAGACCAACGGCTCTTCAACTTGCCAGAGAAGATCTTCAACCGAGAGTTAAAAAGTAAGACTTGATCACCAACGTGGAACTCTCGGTTCTTGATTTTTGCGTCATGAATGATCTTCGTCTTCTCCTTGTAGATCAGTGAGTTCTCGTAAGCTTCATTCCTCAGTTCGTTGAGCTCGTTGAGTTGAATCTTGTGATGATCACCGGCTTTGTTGATGTCGAAGTTAGCCCACTTCAAGGCCCAGTGCGCCTTATGTTCCAGCTCGATGGGTAGGTGGCATGCTTTCCCGTACACAAGACGATAAGGTGTACAACCGATCAGGGTCTTATAAGCAGTACGAAAAGCCCACAGAGCATCATCTAACTTATCGGCCAACGCGGCACGATGCTCTCCCACAGTACGCTCCAAAATTCGCTTCAATCCATGGTTGGATATCTCGGCTTGCCCATTGGTTTGGGGATGATAGGCGGTGGAAATACGGTGATTGACACCATACTTAGCCATGACTCTTGCAAATTGATCGTTGCAAAAATGAGTCCCGTGGTCACTGATAATAGCACGAGGAACGCCGAATCGAGCGAAAAGCTGCTTCAAAAAGTTCACAACCACCCTCGCATCATTCGTAGGGAGAGCCTTGGCTTCAACCCATTTAGAAACGTAGTCGACGGTGACGAGGATGTACTTGTTCCCTTTGGAGGATGGAAATGGCCCCATAAAGTCGATGCCCCATACATCAAAGATTTCACATTCCTGTATGAAATTTTGAGGCATCTCATCCTTATGTGTGATCTTGCCTTGGCGTTGGCAAGCATCACAATGCTTAACCATTTCGTGGGCGTCACGATAAATGGTGGGCCAATAGAATCCAGAATCAAACACTTTCTTAGCGGTGTAGTTGGGACCAAAGTGACCACCGGTGGGTCCTTTGTGGCAAGCTTGGAGAATGTCAAAAGCTGCTGGTCCGTCAACACATCGACGAATGATCAGATCAGCACATTGTTTGAATAGAAAAGGGTCATCCCAAAAGTAAGTCTTAACATCATTCAAGAACTTCTTCTTTTGTTGGGATGTTAACCCTTTGATGAGAATAACACCCGCTAAGTAGTTTGCAATGTCCGCAAACCACGGGGTGTCATCAAGATTGAGATTTATAGACATTAAGGTCTCAAGGGGGAAAGAGTCATTGATCTCTTTGTTCGGATGATCCCCTTGATATGGATCCTCAAGTCTGCTCAGATGACCCGCGACCAGGTTTTCAGCTCCCTTCTTGTCACGAATTTCAATGTTGAATTCTTGAAGGAGTAAAACCCAGCGAAGAAGTCTTGGCTTAGAATCATGCTTTGTCATCAAGTACTTCAACGTGGAATGGTCCGTGTATACGATGGTGGGGGATAAAACAAGATAGGGGCGAAATTTCTCAAAAGCATAGACAACAGCTAAAAGCTCTTTTTCGGTTGTTGTATAATGCAATTGAGCCCCCGTCATTGTTTTGCTAGCATAGTGGATTGGTTGGAAGTGTTTATTCACTCGTTGGCCCAAAACCGCACCAACAGCAAAGTCGCTAGCATCACACATCAATTCAAAAGGCAGCTCCCAATTAGGGGTAACCAAGACCGGTGCCTTAGTTAGCTTATCCTTAAGAAGATTGAAGGCTTCGAGACACTCTTTAGAAAAGATAAAAGGAGTAACTTTTTCCAAGAGGTGGGTCATCGGGCGAGCGATTTTAGAGAAATCATGAATGAATCGACGATAGAAGCCCGCATGACCCAGAAAACTTCGCACACCTTTCATGGTTGAAGGTGGAGGTAATTTGGCTATGACATCTACTTTAGCACGGTCGACTTCAAGACCGGCTTTAGAGATTTTGTGTCCTAGCACAATGCCTTCTTTTACCATAAAATGGCATTTTTCCCAATTCAGAACAAGGCGAGTGTCTTCGCACCGCTTAAGCATACGTTCCAAATTGGCAAGGCAAGAAGAGAAGGAATCCCCAAAAACCAAGAAATCATCCATGAAGACTTCCATGGTTTGCTCAACCATGTCATGGAAGATAGCCAACATGCACCTTTGGAAAGTCCCGGGGGCATTGCATAAGCCAAAAGGCATTCGTTTGTAAGCAAATGTGCCATAGGGACAAGTGAATGTTGTCTTCTCTTGATCTTGGGGATCGATGGGTATTTGCAAATAACCCGAGAAACCATCAAGAAAGCAGTAATATTCATTACCCGCTAAACGTTCAAGCATTTGTTACATAAAAGGTAGAGGGAAATGATCCTTTCTCGTAGCATCATTGAGTTTGCGGTAGTCTATACAAACTCTCCACCCAGTAACGAGACGGGTAGGAATCAACTCGTTGTTTTGATTGGGCACAACGGTGATTCCGCCTTTCTTAGGCACACAATGGACTGGACTAACCCATGGTGAATCCAAAATAGGGTAAATCATACCCGCATCAAGAAGTTTGATAACCTATTTTTTGATGACTTCATGGATTTTAGGATTCACCCTTCGTTGGCTTTGAATTGTGGGCTTAAAGTCATCCTCCATGAGAATTTTGTGTGTGCAGAAGTGAAGATCAATTCCGCGAAGTGAAGATCTACACGGCGATGAGTCGGGCTTTTTCTTCTTCTTGCAGGTCCTTCGCGATGATGACCGGTAACTTCTCGTTATCTTCAAGGAAAACGTACTCAAGATGAGGAGGTAGGTCCTTAAGCTCAAGAGTGGGAGGATCCTCAATAGATGGTGAAACTAATGATGGATCATCATTAGTCACCTCTTTAGGAGAAGGAGGAGAAAACGGGTCTTCATTGAGAAGTCTCTCAATAGTACGAATGTCTTCATCCCAATCGGTGGACGAATTATCATACTTAATATCGAGAGGACCCAAGCTAGCTTCAAAATAGTCCAAGTCACTTTCTCCAAAAGGAGTCAATGCCGGAGCAATTGAGGCAACGGTCTCAACATTGGGTTGAGAAGAGAGAGTACTTTTGCAAGCATCATGAAAATTTTCTTCACAAGCCTCATCGAGAACATCAATAGCATTAACACTCTTATACGAATAAGGTTGCTTAGAAATCTTACCCATGTTGAAGACAATTTTATCGTCACCAACTCTCATGATTATTTCGCCCGCGGCTACATCAATGAGAGTGCGACCGGTCCTCAGGAAGGGACGTCCAACGATTAATGGAACACGGGGGTCCATCTCGTAGTCAACGACGACAAAATCCGCCGGGAAGGTGAATTTGTCAACGCCAACAAAGACATCTTCGGTTATCCCTACTGGATAAGCAACCGTACGGTTAGCTAATTCCAAAGTCATTTTGGTGGGGACTAGCTCGGGGAGAGATAATTACTTCCAAACACTTAAAGGCATTAAGTTTATACTGGCACCTAGATCGGCTAGGGCCATGCAATTCTCTACTCCCGGGAAGTTGCAAGGAATCAAGAAGCGACCCGGATCACCAAGTTTGGTGGGCAATTTCCTTTAGAGCACTACGTAGCAATTCTCATTAAGTTGTGAAGGTCTACGAGATTAATGGCCTATTCTATATCATGGATTTGGTGGATTAGGTTGGTTGATTTAGATGATAATCATAAGGAAATGAAGGAAAGAGATGAAGGATTAGAGAGAGAAAGGAGAGAAAAGGGGAAATGTAGAGAGAGAAAGAAAAGATGAATAATGATTAATTGTAAAATGAGAATCAACAACCCCTCCTAACATGCTAGGAGGGGATATATATAGCCCACCCTACATGTGGGCTATATGGACTATACAATAATTAAATAGATCACGAGCCCATTACATAATTATCGTTGGAGCGACCGATCCTTCATAAATACGTAAAAACGTATTTCTAACAATCTCCCCCTAAGGGAGGTCGCTCCAAGAAACAAAGTTCTAAATAGTCTATAACTCGTGATCTATGCTAACTAAGATGTGACCGAGACTTTATTGGGAAAAACGTATTTCCAACAATCTCCCCCTAAGGGAGGTCACATCTTTTTACAAAATCTTAAACCTAGCATCTATGCTTGAGTCTTCGATCTTGTTCTTGTGAATATGCTTGATGTGATCTTTGACTTTAGTCTTGAGCATGTTTCCTTGCCTTGACCTTGTACATTCTTCACTTGTGATATTTGCCTCTTTGTGACTTCATGTTCCACATACTTATACTTTTAAATTCTTGAAAGCTTCAGAGTTTGATATAGCGGAAGACTTGACCTTCAGGCTTTCTTGAATTTGTTGAAGTACTAATTGTATGTAGTATAAGCATGTGGTGACGACTTCTTCTGGATTGTACACCGCAATGCCACCTTTTTGTTACGCTGCATAAGATAGTTAGCAACAAACAATATACACGGATGAAATGGCCTTGAACATTTCATTCTAATTCGGTAGCAATTTACCTCCGGTCGGTGAAGACCGTTGGATGATATTAAATATCGTACTTGTGGCAGGTAGTTTCAATAAAGAACCTCCTTGACAAGATTTCGCGGGTAAACCCGTTCTCTTTACTCGACCGTCCAAAGCTGACTGCGAACGTAAAGAGTGAATCATTTGGATAAATATTATCCGCATGATTTGAAGCCGTCAATTCATGTTCCTGGAACAAGTGAAGTTCAATTAAGAACCGCACCATCGTTGCTTTCCAGTTGTCACTAGCTTGATTCATATAGAATCTTGCAAGTTACCTACCAAGTGCTGTTTGATGTTAACACTAGAAGGATTTCCATTCGTCACTGTAAATACTTAATAGTATTACTCTGAATGTTCTGGCAAGATCATTAAGATATTGCGTAGAGGCCTGGAACGTGTTTAAGTTCATTTAAGAATTAAACCACTGTTGCTTTCCAGTTATCACAAGTTTGATTCATAAAGAATCGCACAAGTCACCTACCATGAGCTTTTTGATATTCGCTCAAGAAGGATTTCCATCTTCATTGTAAATACTTTCGTATTACTCGGATGTTCAGGCAAGATCATGAAGATTTTGCGTAGGACTCTTAAGATCTTTCTTACTTTTCACAGTGTGTGAAGAAGCAAGGAAATATGAAAGTGTGTCCTAATGAGATATTTGATGATCTCAAATGGCTCTAGACTCGATCGTTCATTTTGGATTTTAGTGATCGGAGGCTGGAGAGGAGTGCCACCTTTTCAATACCAGTCTATTCGGAGTGAATAAACCAATAGATAACGTGTTGATCTCCGTGTGATTAAAACAAATACCTTTTGAGAGATATTTGAGTTAGCTGGGAAGGGTTGTGCATTGCATCACTGGGTCCATGACGTCTTTCTTCAATATCGAGAATCATTAGCAAAAATGACCTCAATAGCATATGTATTGACCCGGTTTCTGCCTAAAGTTGTAAGGAGGGCTTCTTTCTTTACACCCTTTATCTTTACATTTCTTTTTCATTCTTCAACCCCTTCAATGCTTACCAATACGTCATCACTAGCACCTTGTTGTGATTGTTCCAGTGCTAACTTAAGTACTTGGTCGGCATTCAGCTACGTTCACAATCTTTCTCCATCGTTCCTAAGGACTACTATTTCTAGCTATGGAATGTCCTTGGGAAGATTCCTCCGGTTCTAGAGAAATCATTGGACTTTAACCTATCCTACCATCCTTATGTCACCACAATCTTCATCATCGTGAATAGAGATGTTTTGGGTAAGTGTATGTCACCATGAAATCCATTTTGAAATGCAAATCCATTTTGCTCCCCCTTAACATATGCTACGATATCCGAAAACATTTTGCACATGTCGGGATGAGCTATCACGTTAAGTCAAAACATTTATGATTGATCATATCCCATATTAAATCACATTTTCTCCCCCATATTAAAAATATTAACCCAATCGATGTTTTTAATATCAATTGATTTAATAGCATTTTAAGAAAATTTGGGAAGAAAAATGCAAGTCCAATTATCTTCATGAATTACACAAGCTCCCCCTCAAATTAATGAGGGTGTACTTGAAACGTAAATTAAATACCTTTTAAACACAAGTGTAAGGTATTTATCACGTGCAAAGATCATATATGATAATGTATACACAAGATTAGCAATATACGAGGTTGGACCTGAATGATGGAGAACATCATATGAGAGATTCACATGGTTCTTTTTCACGAATGTTGATCTCCTCGTCACGTTCCCGAGAAAATTAATTCCCGTTGTTGAGTCAAAGCTTTCCGGTGAAATGCTTGACTTGATTATGAAAAGCGGGTTACTATCTGAAATAATAGCAAACCATTTTGAGCATGTTTTAAAAACATTTGAACTTCTGCTCGAACTTTATTTACAACCCCGTGTCATTATTGAATGACATTTCTAGGTTCGTAAATATTATCGATTCCAGAAGACATGCTCGTTTTATCAAAACGTTTTTGAACACACAATTTTGAAAGATTTAGAAAATCCTTTTGAGAAATTCTCGAAAAATTGTGTTCAACGTTTTGAAAAACAATTACTTGAGCTTAAGATGTTGAATATCTTAAAAGCGAGCTCAAGTCCGAGAAGTTGTGAACTTCCCGTTGTTAAGGATAAGTTACCATCGGCGATAAACTTTCCTTTTATCTGAAGGACGAGTCCTAAGCTGACATTTACTTAGAAGTCGTTTTCATGAGCTTGAAAACTTTGATTGTTTTAACGGAAAGCTCATGACCGAGAAATGTTAATTTCTCGTTATGAGGAAAAGTTCTCTTATTTAAAAGATACACTTTCCTTTCTGAGCTTAAAACTTCGAATGTTTTAAGACAAGCTCATGACCGAGAAAATTGAATTTCTCGTTATGAGGATAAGTTCATCATTAATGATAAACTTTCCTTTATTTGAAGTTCGAGTTACAGTCTGACATTTAACTGTAAGTCTTTGTGCATGAGCTTAAAAACTTGGAATGTTTTTGATATAAGCTCATGCCCGAGAAAAATTAATTTCTCGTTGTTAGGATAAGTTTACCATCGGCGATAAACTTTCCTTTCTTTGAAAAGCGAGTTATAGTCTGTGATGTGACTATAAGTCCTTGTTTGCAGCTTAACCATGAATCCCCTGAGACATTTGTTTATCTGATATCTGCTTCTTCAGCAACCAAACTCTAAGAGTGTCCTTACTTGAACGGTACACAACGATTGGACCGCTTCGTTCTTTTGGAACATCAACTTTGGTACCTGCAATCTCATTAGGAATTTGCATGCTTTGACGTGGGTTAGCGATATCAATTATAGAAGCACATGGGGGTTCACAGTTGGCTTTACTTGTTTCAGAGGCGACCTGAGTAGATGATTCACTAGTCTTGGCTGGCAAACGTTTCCTTTTATAGAAAACCTTAAGTGTAGGCGTAAGTGAAGTATCATCTTTATCAGTTTCCTCCCTAGTAGACTTAGTAGAATCGGAGACTATCTTAGTTAAAGGGCACTCGTTTCCTACAATAGTGAAAGTTCTACCAGTGGGGCGCCACATTTTACCAAAGGGTTTGATTTTAGCGACCCACTGGGATTTAAGTCTAGCACGGGAGTTCACCTCATTAAGCAATTTTTTGATACAAGCATCATGATTTGCCGTAAAGACACATTTTCTACATGTTTTACAAGTAGCATATTTAATGTCCGAGTAAGATCTAGAATCCCTAGACGATTGATTGATGCTCCTAGGATTGGACATGCTACGGTTAGCAGTGTTGGGTAAACTAGAAGGCATCTGACTAGGTTTGGAATTCCTATCTCTTACATGTGTCTTTTGCTTAGCTTCCCTAAGATCAGATTCATGGCAAACGTCATTTGAACTAGTTCTAGACGTGGTCTTGGTATTTTTAGGGAAACTAGAGGCAATCATATGATTTGGTCTTGCTAAAGCTGGAGTGATCACATTGGGCCTAGTTGCTGGAGTGACTGGTCTAATAAGATGAACCAAATCAACTTGGGAGGCAAACCGCGGTCTCGAGGATTGTGGTCGCTCGGATCTAAATGCAGTAGGTTGTCTGACAATCGTTTGTCTGACGAACTGATTTGTAGGCGGTTTCCCCAAGATTGATGGTTTTTCAAGCTTAGTGTCCACACTAGGTCCTTTACTTTTCCTTAACTCGTTTTTCAACGCAGCTATAGCAAAAACCTTTTCCTGTAATTGGGCCTTTAATGTTTCATTTTCTTTGAGCACGTTATCTTGGGATGCCAACTTAGATTCAAGCAGTTGAATTTGTTTCAAAAGATTATCCTTTTCAGCTTTAGAATCTAGAACAGTTTGATCCAATTTTCTTTCAAGAACAACGTTTGACTTTTCAAGTTTTTCAAAGTATGTTTCAAATTTGTCCGTTTTCTTAGAAAATTCAAGTTTGGCATCCTCAAGATCTTTTGATTGCCGAGCTACGATTGTTTCGAGCTCTTTAATCTTGGAATCAGAAGCAGTCAATGAATCAGTTATAGGATAATTATCATGATGTTTAGCATTCTGAACAATCTCTCCCCCATTATGACTTACATCGGATGAATCAGAAGTGGTATTGCTATCACTCGTTTCCATCCCATGTTTGTCATAATTAGGTTCAGAATCCTCAATATGCGGTATATCATCAGCATATACATCATAAACCACATTACATTGTACCATGTTTGCAGGCTCTGCGTCATAAATGGGTAAGGTGTCATCAAGAGAAATCTCGTGAACATTCCCTGACGTGCCACTGGCATCATGTTGTCCTCCTGATTTTGTGCTCGTGCCATCGTTAGGCTCCAAATTGTCAACCATATGACCATTATCCTCTTGCATCTGCGTCATTGATTCTTGCACTCCATTATCATACACTTGCTGAAGTTGTGATCTTTGATATATCGAGGACGAGACCGATGACATGAGTTTCAAAATCGTATCACGGAAAACTCGAAGCTCGGTATGTGTATCTCGAAGAAACGATTGGCAAATCATTGAACTTTCAGGCTTGATGATATTAAATTGGAGGAAAGGCGTGAGGTGTGTCACAAGAGCCTTATATGCAAGTACCGATGCAGAGTGATTAAAGTTGTTATGGTTGAGTTGCTCGGCGAGTTGGGTCAAAGTGGTGAAAATTGAGTCGATGAATATATGACGATCTTGTCCAAAGATTGTCACAAATTCGCTCCCTCCTTGAATCCCCGAAAGAGTGACAAGATGAGACTGAAGTAGTTGAAATGAAGTGATGCCATTTTCACTAACTTTGTCTTGCATTTTATGTACTTCTCCCTTTTGACATGTTTAATCGAGTGAATCCATTGAATATTCGATAACAAATGATTGTGGATATAACAATACCAACAAAAGATCCGAAGTAAATCTAAAAAAATAATAATCCTCGATTGATGATGTAACTCTTTTCTCGGCTCAACAATTTATAATGGCTCAAATGTTGATAAAATAAACAGGGGACCAATTCAAACTCAGCTCACTCTAAAAAATTTTACCACTTTAGATCTTTCGGAATACCCGCCTCAATACGATGTACCGAAGATTAATAAACAAAATTTACTAAACAAAAATTCAAAAGTGACAAATGTTAATTGACAAAAATACGAAAGTAACTAAAAAAAAACTTTAAACTATATAAAAATGAAACTTTTACTTAATAAACGTTTACTTAATAAACTAAAAAAATAACTTAACAAAAAACTTTTACTTAATAAAACGTGAAAACTCACAAACTTTTATTAACAACCGTTTAATAAAAAAGAAATAAAAAATCTGATATTTTAAAACTATAAAAAATCTGATATTTTTAAAGTAGATTTAGATTTCTCCATCACATTTAAATAAAAAATAAAAAAAAATAAAAAAAAATACACTTCACTCCGTCTAACACGTGGCCTCCAAAGAAAATAGATATCACTTCTTTGTTTTCTCCGTCAACCAAAACACGTGGACCAATAACAATCTGTCCACCGCCCCACTCCTTTTCTTGTTTAATCCGCCCAGTCAAATCATCAAACCTAATTTAATCTCTCTCTCTCTCACAGAATACTCCTCCGTCTCTCACTTCTTCTCCCAATCTCAAACACAGAACCATTTACAAATCTTCTATTTCCATCTCATTCATCGCAGATACAAAAAAAATCATATAATCTCATAAAACTCATATCATCCTACAATCACAAGTATCCCACCCAACATACACCAAACTGAAACACAAACACTAAATCACTTTTGATGTGATTAATAACAAGGATGGATAAGCAATGTTAAAGGATCTCAGTTATCTGAATCCTTAGTTGTTTGATTTATTTGGTGTTTAAATCGTGGCACGACTTCAAGACCAATTAATTGGTCTCGGGTAAGTTTTAATTGTGTATGTGTGAGTCTTTCTTCTTCATCTGTAGTGTCTTTTCTGTGTCGAGGGTTTATTGTGGGTGTCTGTTTTGAGTCGAGGTTGTTGGGTGAGTGTCGAGAGTCTAGATGGTTTAGGGGGAGGGAGTGTGTCAGTCAAGAGAGAGTTTGGATGAGGGTGAGGGTTTTCGAGGGTATTGTTGTTTCGAGGGACGAGAGTGTAGAAGGGTGTGAGGTGTCGAGAGGTGTTAGGTGTAAGAGTTGGTTGTGGGTGGTGTTGAGATGTAACGAGAGGGTGTGAGGGTCCGAGAGTGTGAGGGTCAGTAGTCGAGAGAGGGTTGTCGAGTTTGTAGATTTCTGAGGGGTGTGGGGGTAAGGGTAAGGTTTTTTTTCGAGTCTGAGTGAGTTTGGTTTGGGTTGTATTGGGCGAGGGTCGAGAGAGTGAGGGTCTGTAAAAAAAAAAAGAATGAGTGTGTCCGAGTGTGTGAGTGGTTCGAGAGTGAGTCAGAGAGGTTCGAGAGTGAGGGTTTTTTTTGAACGAGGGTGTTGAGGGAGTAAGATGTTGAGAGAATATGGGTATCGAGAGATGTGTCGAGGATGGGTAAATTGTGTGAGTCGAGTGTGTTTGTTTTTGAGAGGGTTTTCGAGGGAATGAGTCTTTTTGAAAGACAAGGATTTGCCCGTTGAGTTTAAATAAGATGCTTCGTTCGGAAGAGTTCCGAATCGGAACTTTTTTCTTGATCCGGAAGTTCTTGGTTCGGAAGTTCTTGATCCGGAACTTCTTGATCCGGAACTTCTGGCTTGATCCGGAAGTTCTTGGTTCGGAAGTTCTTGGTTCGGAACTTCTTGATCCGGAACTTCTTGGTCCGGAAGTTCTTTCACCCGGAACTTTTGGCTCACTCGAAAACCTTGATTTTGGACAAAAACCTTGATTTTGGACAGCAGGACTGAATTTGCACAAAAACCTTGATTTTGGACAGCAGGACTGAAGGACTGAGACCCTATAGATTAAAAATAAGGAAAAAATACTGGACAACTGGACAACTGGACAACTGGACAACTGGACAATCTGGACAACTGGACAATACTTGACAAAAATGATGAAATTGAAATTGATAAAAAATTAAAAAATAAAAAAAGAATGAAATTGATGAAAACTGATAAACGGATAATAATAACTGAAAACTGATTAAAATAAAACACTGATTAAAAGGATATAACTGATAAAAAAATAATAAAAAAATTGATTTAAACAAACAAAAAAAATAATTAAAATAGAAGGATTTATATAAAAAAAAATTTGTGATTTTTTTTTTAAAAAACACCAACTTTTTTATAAACACAAACTTTTTAAGGTTTTATATAAAAAAAATTTAATTTTTATATAAAAATTTGTGATTTTTTATCTAAAAAGTAAGTAAATTTGAAGATTTGATATGATTTAACATATAAAAACACAAACTTTTTATAAAAAAATACAAACTTTTTAAAGTTTAAGCATGATTAAATCAAAACCCACCAAAATCAAAAAGAAATAAAACAAGAATAAACCAAACTAACCATGGCTCTTGATACCAATTGAAGGTCTACGAGATTAATGGCCTATTCTATATCATGGATTTGGTGGATTAGGTTGGTTGATTTAGATGATAATCATAAGGAAATGAAGGAAAGAGATGAAGGATTAGAGAGAGAAAGGAGAGAAAAGGGGAAATGTAGAGAGAGAAAGAAAAGATGAATAATGATTAATTGTAAAATGAGAATCAACAACCCCTCCTAACATGCTAGGAGGGGATATATATAGCCCACCCTACATGTGGGCTATATGGACTATACAATAATTAAATAGATCACGAGCCCATTACATAATTATCGTTGGAGCGACCGATCCTTCATAAATACGTAAAAACGTATTTCTAACAATCTCCCCCTAAGGGAGGTCGCTCCAAGAAACAAAGTTCTAAATAGTCTATAACTCGTGATCTATGCTAACTAAGATGTGACCGAGACTTTATTGGGAAAAACGTATTTCCAACAAGTTGGGTCTGAGCAATGTCAAGAAACTTTTCCTTATCACTTAGAAGATCTTTAAACATCTTAGCGTATTTAGGCATGTGAGCGAGAGCCTCGGCAAAGGAGATGTTAAAATTCAGTTGTTTAAACATTTTAAGAAAGTTTGAAACTTGAATATCATCCTTGCTCTTTTGCTTTTCTTTCCTCAACCTTGAAGGATAAGGTATATTGGATGAAGAAGAAATCTTAAGGGGAGTAGGATCACTCACAACCACGGGTGGTGGGGAAATGGGGATAGAAGGTGAAGGGGGTGAGGAAAGTTGCTCATTTTCCTTGTTCACAATCACGGGTGGAGGTGTAGGAAGCTCGGGTTCCATGTAACCTTTTCCACTACGAGTGGTGATTGCTTTCATCTCCCCTCTTGGATTCGCAACGGTGTTACTCGGAAGAGTACCCGAAGAAGAGGGTTGATTACCTTGGATAAGTGAACCGATCATATCACGAATGTTAAGCGCTTGAGTGCTGAAAGAATCTCTGAGGTCGGCACGAATCTCATTACTCTGTTTTGCCATATCATTCCTTAGCTCGGCTCAAATATCGTTCCCTTGTTTCGTCATTTCCCCCTTCAAGTTGATGACTTGACTCTGAAGATTCGTCACCAGCTCCCGATTAGTCTTCATGAACGTCTCGATGTCTTGATTCACTGCCATCGGTTGATTGAGAGGTGGAGCTTGGTAAGCTTGAGAATTTCCTTGAGTTGGGTATGGGTTTCTTTGGGCTTGATATTGATTGTTAGCACGAGGTTGGGATTGGTTGTTTCGGTTATAGCTTTGTTGTTGGTTTTGGTTTGCAGGAGGGAAACCGGGAGGAGCAAGATAATTGTTGGAACGATAACTTAGCAAGATACGGTCTCCTTGAGGACGAGCTTGATAGCCTCCCGTGGGATAAGTACCATATGCCGCGTTAACGTTTTCAGAAAAATTGCCTTGGGTAGAAGGACAATCATTGTACGAATGAGGACCACCACATGTGTCACAAGAAATAGCAACAACTTTAGCTTGTTGAAAGTGGTTTGTGGCCATGGTCATGAAATTCTTGTTCATCTCAGCGGGTTGTCGAGAAATTTCAGTCATCTCAGGATTGGAAGTAGTAGAAGAAACATTGACTCTCTGATTAGATCTTGAGGATGCGGATGAATCCCAATTCTTGTGGTGAGTAGTCATGTTTTCAATCAACTCTCTACACTCCTCCGGTCTCCTTTTCATAAAAGTACCACCGGTGGCAGCATTGATCGTGTCACGATCACGAAAAGTGAGACCATTGTAGAAGGTATCAATGAGAGTGACGGGGAGCATGTTGTGATTTGGACAGCGGTCGATCAAATCATTGTATCGTTCCCAAGCATCGAAGAGCGATTCATCATTGTCTTGCATGAATCCACTGATTTGGTTACGAAGGCTTGTGACCATGGATGGAGGAAAATAGCGCGACAAAAAGCGTTGAGTCATGTCATTCCACGTATGAATAGAATTCTTTGGAATACGGTCAAACCATTTTTCGGCATGGTGAGAAAGCGAGTGGGGAAAAAGTTGGAGGCGAAGGTCATCCATAGAAACACCGGGGCACTTCATGCTTTGGGTAATGGTAATGAATTTGTCGAGGTGTTTGTTGGCATCATCATCCGGAATTCCACGAAATAGGTTCGTTTGCACTTGCTGGATCATGTGATGCTTCAACGAAAACTCCTGAGTCGTGACGTGCATTGGCGCAATCGGGCCTCCGCGTCCGTTCATGGTGGGTTGACACAATTCCTCCATTGTGCGTAAATTTGGTAGGAGGACATTGTTGTTGTTGTTGTTGTTATTCAAATTGGGTAGAGGTGGGTTGTTATTGTTGTTATTAACACCAGCCATATCTAAATCTTCACGAGTCTCGGGCTCAGAATAGTTCGAAGATCTAGTACGCATACACCTGCAGAAGAAAAATATACACATAAAATATCTATATAATCTTTTTGGTGCAAACCTTTAGAAAAAAATTGCTTTTTATGATTTTTAAATGTTTTTGTATTTTTGAAGAGTTTTATATTTTTTTAGGATTTTTGAAAATTTTTAAAGCAAGGAAAAAAACGTTCAAAGAACGGATCCCAAAATTCAATGCGTCTCTCACTAAAAACCTTTAATCGTAACGAAAAGAGCCGGCAGCGGTGCCATTTAATACTTAGCTTTTGGAACCAAGTATAAAATCTTATCGTCCGAATCTTTTCGAATTGACTATTGGTTAAAAGTGCGACTCAATCGTCTTTTGGTGAACAAGAGAATGGTTTGGTTTGTTTGTCTAATTTGAACTAATAGCAAGTAATTAAAGTGCCGTTGAGTAAAGTAGAAGCTTTGACAAAACTAAACTAAAAGTTAATTTAAAAAAATACTTAAAACTTGAAACTTTGAAAAACTTTAAAACTTAAAATCTTAGTTAATCGGAATAAAACAATTCATGTCCATCGGAATACACCAAAATCACAACCATCGGAATATCACTAAAATAAGCCATCGGAATAATCAATACAAGGTCCATCGGAATACCAATCTTAATGTCCATCGGAATGCAACAACAAAATACCCATCGGAATGTTTTCAGATCGCAAAGATCCAGATCGGAAACATGCCTATTGCAATGCAGTTCAGATCAGAATGCAGTAAAGTAAATTTGGGCAGCGTTTCATTTAATCAAGAGCCTTAAGACCCGTCGGAATGTGCGATCGCAATATGCGATCGCAATCCCAGATCGGAATAAAGGGGGATGACCAACCCGATCGCAAAGTAGAATCCTTAAGGATTATTGCGATCAAAATGACGAAACCGTCGGAATGTGCAAAAACCCCAATATTGCGATGGAAGCACTCTTAATCCGAAATTCGTGGCAAGTTCAAAACTCAATAAGCAAGTATAATAAGCTATCCTACCCGATCCTAAAACAATTCAAAAATCTTAAATTTGATAACTTTTCAAAACATAAAATCGAACACTTTATGAAGGAAATCTCATCGTAACAAAAACCTTTTAGAAATCCGAAAACCAATAAGCTAGAACTTGTAATAAGCTAATAAGCATTAAGAGCTTACAACTTATACGTGTAGGAGCTTATATAAGAACAAAGGAAATGAACCTTCTAAACATACAACCTCAAATTTAATCTCGGATCATTAAGGATTCGGATCAAAGTAAGGTTTCGGATCAAAAATTCAAATAAGCCAAGAAATGTAGAATGAGATTAAGGAACACAAAGCTTAAACTTTTGATTAAAATGAACTCAAATACAAAGATTAATGAAAGCTTGAAAGAAAGGAAAAATGAAAAGCTTAGTGAGAGAAAGTTTAGAACTTTCTCTCTCTAAAACTAGAAAGAAAACTAAAAATTAAAAACTAGCTAACCACCCTCCTAATGTGATTAGGAGGGTATTTATAGGGAAGTGGGAGGCATGTGTGGTGCTTTCTTCTTTCTTTTTCTTCTAGACTCGACTTTAATTCTTTGTCTTTCTCGATGTCGTCTCGGGATTAATTAAACTCGTCTTAACATTTCTTCATTTATTTAGACCCGAGTTCTTCGACTTCATTAACTTCCGTCTTTAGACTTGTTCTTCGATAAATCTTTAGAATAGGTCTTGGACTTCCGTTCTTTTTGCACTCTTGATCTTTTGACTTCGTCTTTTCCCGTTTTCTTCGATAAAAGCCCGTGAAAGCCCGTGTTTTCTTCCTTTTTCATATATTGGTCCTAAAACACAATAAAAACACAAACCACGCATAATTCCAACTTTTACGACATAAAATACACGTTTTGGTCTTGTTATTATTGGAAATAAGTGGTAAAAGGATAAGTGTTTTCACACTTATTAGTAACCCATAGTTTCCTTAGGGTATCCTACAAAGATACATTTCACATATCGTTGTTGGAGTTTATCGCCTGAGTCACGTTTCATATACGCTTTGCAACCCCAGACCTTTAAATAAGACAAATATAGCTTCTTTCCATGCCATAGTTCATACGGTGTCTTATCAACCTTCTTTGTGGGAACCATATTTAAAATGCGAACAGCAGATTCTAAAGCATAATCCCAAACGGATAATGGTAAAGTTGTAAGATTAAACATAGATCGCACCATATCTAATAATGTACTATTTTTCTTTTCGGATACACCATTTTGTTGTGGAGTATATGGACAAGTAAGATGCTAAACAATTCCATTCTCACTTAGATAATCTATAAACTCTTGACTTAAATATTCACCACCTTTATTAGAACAAATAGCTTTAATCTTCTTTCCTAATAGCAATTCTACTTCTGCTTTAAACACTTTGAATGTTTCAAATACCTCATGTTTATGCTTATGTAAATAAACATAACCATAACGGCTATAATCATCCGTAAATGTTAAGAAGTAGCTAGCACCTTTGCTTCACAAATGTCTAGGTGGTCCACACACATCAGTATGTATTAAACCAAGAAGATCAGTAGCCCTTTCAATATTTCTATTAAAAGGTTTCTTGGTCATCTTTCCAGAGATACAAGACTCACAGTTATCAAATGATTCATCATTGATATTTTCTAAAATACCTTCACGTTGAAGCTTTTGTATACGAGTCTTCCCAATATGGGCAAGTCTACAATGCCAAAGATAAGAAGAGTTCTTGTGAAACTTTCTCTTCTTACTCATGCTAAAAACAGAATTATTATTATGCTTGGATTCATTTTCATGCATATCTATTTCAAACACACCATTCATAGAAATTGCATTAAAATAGAAAATACCATCTTTCCAAATAGAAATTCCATTATTATCAATAGTATAAACGAATCCATTATTCAACAAACAAGAAAAGGAAATAACACCCCTAACAATTGTAGGTGCATAATGACAATCATTTAAAATCAGTACTAAACCCGAAAGTAAAACTAGATTAAATGTTCCTATAGCTTCAACCGATGCTTGTGCGCCATTTCCCACTTGCAAAAATTGTTCCCCATAGGATAGCTTCCTTTCCAGATTAAATCCCTGCAGCGTATTACAAATGTTAACACCGCATCCCGTATCATATACCCAGGAATTTAATTTGTATGTCAATTTAAATAATTAAATCATAAATAAAGTACCTGAAGCTGCAGCGCTCTGCTCAGACTTCTTCTTTATTTCTTGCAATTCTTCGAGGTAAAGAGCGCAATTCCTCTTCCAGTGACCACTTGGTTTACAATGGTGACAAGTCTCATCCTTCTGAGATTTATTATTCTTGACAAAGTTTTGCTTAGGTTTTGAATAAGTCGCAACTTGCTTGCCGTTATCACCCTTGCCTTTGCCTTTCTTCTTGTTCACTTGCGGTTTTGGCTTACTCACCCTACCTTTTTATATGGTTAGTATAGGAGGAGTAGAGGTAGATGCCTTGTCCTTTAACCCCTTTTCATAGTCAATGAGCATTTCATGCAAATCATTAACTGTATTCCCCGTGCAATGCATATTATAGTTTCTAACAAAATCATTAAAGTCCTTGTTAAGGGACCTATTGATCAAGTTAATAGCCATATTATGATCATAGGGTTTTCCTAGTGCAATGATTTGTTCCATATAACCCCTCATCTCCAAGTAATGGGCACTAACAGACTTCCAGGAGTTTGCTTGCAGCTATGCAAAGCATCTAATAAGTCGTAGATCTCCGCAGCTTGCGTCTTCTCGAACATAGCCTTGAGCTCATCAAGCATTCACTTAGGTGAAAATAGCTCATACTTTTATTGAAGTGGAGGATCCATTTTACCAAACATTAAGCAAGCCATCTCCGAGTTCTTCTTAGCATTAGTAGCGTGTTCAAGCCTTTGCGCTTCAGAAGCTCATTCAGCAAGATCCTCTGGATAGGGAGTGGTCAAGATATCAATAGTACCCGCTACTCTCAAGACAATTCTTAGTGAGCGGTACCAATCATTGAAGTTTGGGCCAAGAAGTTCAGGACGATCAAAAAACGCTTTGAACGCAGAACTTACAGTGTTATTATCGGGTTGAGCCATTTCTATAGAAATAACTTCAAATATTAGTATTTTTGATAATAAAATACTTTAAAAAAAATAAAATTACCTCGGTATATTAAACCATAGTATTTTCCTTGAATCCTAGAACATATATTGACATAGATCCATTACATCAGTTGATCTGCTAGTAATGAATGTACTCAACATAGCGACTTGTCGAACAATTCAATTGACAAACAATTTTCAATTTCTAGATATTTAAGGGATTTACTTTGCCAAAAAAACGTTTTGCATTGTAAACATGTTTCATCTCTTCTGAATGCCTTAAGTTTTCGGATATCACTGAATAACTTAATTAAGTCGTCAAATCTGAATAACGTAAAACCATCATACGGATTCTCTTTCTATGAAAGTTTTCTCTCCATTACAACCTCGTCCAAAAATCTCATTTGATGACGTAGTAACTTCAAGTGTTCATCAATTAGATAGCATTCAACTTTAAATTTTAAGGGTATAAATTTGATGTCAAAATCAATGTATAGAGAAGCATGCATACAACTCCATAGCACAAGTTTAATAAAACATTTAGTAAACTTTTTCACGAGACTAAATTCTACATAAAGTATGTTGAGGTATTGGTTAAACCAATCAAAGAATTTACCCACAACTATTCACAACGTACTTATTCTAGAACTCGGCTAAAGCACAAAGCAATAACCTTATTCATTGTGATTCAGATATGAATTTGCGCTAAATCAACCTTATGGTATGATGCAAATAATAATCGTAGGTAATTTCAAATTCACAAACAGGAGAGCCGGGAATTTGGTCAGCGACTAACGGCATAACACATCCTTCCTTAACCGGGTACATGACAACGGTGCGTTATACCCACTTTATAGTTTGTCAAAAGGAGTAGGCGGTTAGATTATTATTAATTCACCAATCAACGTAATTATATGTAATTTAAATGTCAAAACAAATCTTAATTTTAATATGATTTAGTCCATATTATTTCTTTTCAAAAAAACCCTCGTTTACAACAATTCAAACAATTTTTATATAAACAAGTAAAAAAACTAAATCATAAACACATAATAACAATTTATATGTGCAATAAATATATCAAATAGCCACATGCATACAATTTATTCAATAATCATCAATCTAGGTTTTTATATTCATATAAACGTCTTCCCTAATTCAAGATTTATGAATCAAATAAACAAGTAGCACATAAAATCATATAAACATATAATTTTACGATCCATGAATATATGCATGTTATCATGGATCCACCCACAAATATTAACAATTAAATCTCACGGGTCGCAACCATACATGACATAACAATTAATTCATGCAGAACATCTAAAGATAATAACAACATGCAATTTAGGGTTTAATTATATATATATATATATATATATATATATATATATATATATATATAGAAATCGGTAAACCCTAATTTTTAAAAAACAAAACCCTAATTTTTTCAAAACTAAAAAATATGAAGTTTTAACTCAAATCATTATTAGTTAAAAAACCTTTAGATCTCGATAATTATAACATGTTAAAATGGCTCTCGATGCCACGGAAGGTTTATTAATATCATAACAATTATATAAAACCCTAAACGAGATCGAAGCACACATATAGCGGAAGCGATTTAACAAGATCATAATAACATAATTATAATTAATAGAATTAGGGTTACGTACCTTTTAGCTAAAGCAAATCCACAAGATAAAGAACGAATCACCAATTAGGGTTTATAACGATTACCACCAAGATATAGTCTAAAGTAATACTATATTACGTTCTTGTACACACGTAATACAACGAGCTAACCGTGATTTTAGCACGTGTAAACCGAGCTTCTACGCTTGTGGAAAAATTTACCCAACAACCCTAGATAGGGGCTAGGACTAAATTATATGTAAAATCAAAGACAAGAAAAACCAACCGAAAACCTTGTGTGGTTTCTTCTTGTGATCGCCCAAAAGAAACAGAAGGGAGAGATTGTGGTGTGTATAATTATGAGGGTGAGGGATTGTTTATATAGGCCTAGAAAAAAACTTGTTTCCCAAGTAAAAACAAATAAAAAGAAATTTTTCCTTCCCTCTTGTCCCTCTCCACCGACCATCGAACACCCCCATATGGGGTGTTCCGGAACCTTCTTTTCTTCTTCTTTTTAATTCCACAACGATCGTTAATACTTATCTTTTTATTATTTAACGGTCGTTAAAATTATAGCTTGGTTTAAGTTAATAAATATAATAAATATATTTATTAAATAAATTAATAAATACAATAAATGCAATAATATATTTATTAAATAAATTAACTCTTTACGTATTGAGTGTAATCCTACAATCTCGAGTTCGATCCTATCACACGACTATTAAATATAAGTCCATGAACTTTCAACAACCACCCCTGTTTTAAACATGGAACATCGTCTATTAGTACCCATTCAAACTACCACTCTTTACTTGTTCTTCTTCTTGTCCATCTTGGCAAGGAACATTCCGAGACACTTGAACATACCCTTTGTTTCCTGGAATTCAGGAGAGGCATCCAGGATTTTGGATAGGCATAAAAGGTATTCTAAAGGTGCTAGCCTAGAGTCCGGAAGACCATCATCGTCACTAGCAGATGATGATGAGCTAGAGGGATGTTAAGTCCTTTTTCCTTTACCCCTTGGATGGTTTTCCAAAAGTCTTGTCACCCTAAGATCACTAATTTGGGTCATGACACGATCATCAAGATGATATGTGCCTTCTCAACCACTAAGACTTGGAGGAATAGGTGCTATGTGGTGATATAGACGAGTAAGAAACATTACATAACGTAGAACTATTGAGATAAGATTTCAGATATGTGACTTCCTATTTGCTATGTAGTAGACAAGATTGAAAGGTTTACCGGTTTCTAAACTATAGAGCATATTAATTTCACATCCATTTATGTGATCTTTTTTGCCTATAAAGCACATCGCGTTGCACCTTAGAATTCTTTCCTACTTCATAAACTTATATTTGAGCTATCTAGCTTCCATTCCATACGGATCCTTGTAAATGACTTTGTTTTTGTTTGAAATCCTAGTATCCTCGGTTCGAGCTTTAAAAAAGGCTGTCCTAACGACGTCCTTGTTGTCAAGTCCAAAATAATACCTATCTTGAGCATCTCTAAGTATGTCGGTTTTCTCAAGGACAGTGAGAGAGTTAAGATACGAATAAAAGCAAGTGCCTTCGTTGGATATTTTAAGGATGTGAGCAAAATGGTCTAGAGAGTAGGAGTAGCTATTATCATTTGCTACAAAGTTTATGAGAAGGGTGCAATCTTCGTCAAAGGTTACATTGACGGTCATGTAGAACTCAAGAAAAAACTAAGGACAAATTTTTTCATCCATGTCCAAAAGTCAATCAAAGTTTATCCTAGAGAACACTTCACGGATGTTGGTGTTACCCGTGAAGCAGGGATGGACTACACGACCTTCATGAAATGTGCAGTTTTCTAGCTCTTTACATATAGCTTTTTGTGCGGAAGAGAGGTGTTTGGATCTATGGAAATTGGGTATGTAACTAGAGGTGTCATTGTGGTCCTAGGTCCAAGCAGCCGACATATCTGATCCTAAGGCATAATTTTTCCAAGTTAGTCGAATTAAGGAAAATAACTAGAGGAATGCCTAGTGTGTGCCTATATGCAACAGATGTGGAGGTGCGGTTATCTCGACCCAAAAGTTATTTGCAAAAGAAATGAAGGATGAATATTTTTGAGATAACCCAAACGCTCCTTAATTTCAATGTAGCTTCAAATTGACTTACCCGAAAATGCATATGAATTATTGTGACAACCTAAACCCGAGGTCATTTATTTAATATTATATAATATTATTTTACGATTATTTTTGAAATTTTTGGATGAATTTGAACGATATATATTTTTGGAGGTTTAAGTTTAAACCGATGTTGGAAGGTTTATATTTAATATTTAATAAGTATAAGCAGTATTAGCAAGCGTGATGTCGATGGATGCCAAATATTTTACGTCTTATTGTCGGTTGTTCGATTTTTGTCATTTTTGACGTTTTATTTTAAATGATGTGTTAAGTCGAGTCGGAAGTCGATATTATTATGTTTGAGGTACGTTTTAAATTTTTAAAAGTATCTTTATGAAACCCGAGCCCCGTAAATATTTTCAAAATTGACTAATAGTTATTTCCCGCTTTTTAGCTATCTATTTTCATTTTGAGCCACAACTATTGCAAAATTACAACCAAGGTGCCTCATGCACTATATAAAAGCCAAAATAAACACATACACCTAATATTTCCCACTCAAAAATTTCATCTATCTCTCCTTCTCTCTCTTATATTGCCAAAACATCACCACCACCCCAAAACCCATTAAATTTTCAATTTTAACTTGATTTTGGTTATGATTTGAGTAAAACTAAAGAAAGACCCTATCGTAGAATTGATCAAGGATCGTTTTGGTGTAAGAAAATCATACATGCAAGCATTTTTATTTTTTTTGATGTTGGCAGGTGAAAGCCATGATCATACATGGTGTTCTTGGCATGATCAATGGTGATTCTTGAAAGAATTTTGTTAAAAACTTCATTTTGATTCAAAGGTTTCGATTTTTATGATGATTTGGATGTTATGGTTCATATATGTTGATGTTAGGGTATAGGAATGATCATTTCATGGTTGGTTTTGATCAAAAAGGTGATTTTGTACAAGATTTTGATGGTCATTTTATAACAGTAAGTAAACTGTAAAATCCGAATTTTTATGTTTTGAAAATGGCTTAACTTAAAGCCTAGGGTAGTAGATAATTTGATTAGCTTCGATTTGATATAAGGTAGAGCTTCTAGCTCCAAACGAGCGCGAAGTTATGATGTTTTGATTGATCGTGTACCGGGAGACGAGTATCGGCACTACATATAGTTGTTGTCGATATTTTGATCGAAACTCGAGGACTATAAATTGAAGTTTTGAAATTTGTAACCTACTGATAATGAGGTATTAACCTTATAGGTTGAGTTTATTTTAAAACTCGAGTGTCGGTTTTGTAAACGGAGTCGTTTAAAGAAGTTAAAACGGTTGTATGAAAAATTAACGTAAATCTGTCCGGATTTTGTAGTTTGAAGATGAGTCGGGTAAAGGACTTTAAAAGTAAATTCATTTGATAAAATTGTAGGAGGACTTTCTATATATAGTAAGTTAGTTTATCGAGTTGTTTCATAAATGGTTGATAAGTTTAAAAGGGGTAAATAAGCTAGTACATGTAGTATGTGCCGGCGGACTTTGTTAAAAGTGTAAAATGGTAAAGTAAATGTGTAGTAGAGTGTAATGAAGTTATTTATATCGTTTTCTCTCGAGTTTATTGTGACTTTATGAGTTTGAGTTTGATGTTCTTATGTGTGATTTATTTCTAGAGTCATTATTTGTGACAATCAAACATTTTCAGGTAGTGAATTATTTTCTCGTATAATATTTTGAAACTTATTTTTGTGTTGGTTGATGAACTCACAATTTACGGATTTAAATTTGGGCTTACGTGCATAATTTAGCGTCCTTTACGATTAAACCGGAAACCTTAGGTTTACGTATTTATGTTTTTCAACTCCGTTTTTGATGAAACAATTTTTATTGGATTCGTTTTGTGCCGTTGATTCATAATTTATAAAAATGTTTATCGTGAAACGACCCGAGGGCACGCAAATTGAGGAAACTAGAATGGAGGAGTACCCGTAAATTAGCGGGATGGGACAAAATAATTTATCCCACCCCACTATAGCATGGGACGGCCAAACATGACACCACATCAAAGATGTGGCATCATGTAAACTAGTAGCTTACAAGTGTAAGATTAAGCTTAACACTTAAGCTAGTTTTACCCACCAAACTAACTAAAACCATCAACCTTCACATATACCACCATTTCACTCATGCAAACCAACTAAAAACTATCTCAACCACATCACCATTTCCGTCCCACTTCAAAGAACAAACACCCCTTTTTATCTTTTCTAGCCACAAAATACTTGTTACCTAGCTATATCATGGAGTTACCTTGAAGCCTTGATCACTTGGTGGCCATTTTAACAACAAAGGAGGTGATTTTATTGTGTCCTAGGGCTGATTTCTCAACATACTTTCTTGGTGTTTGATGATCTTGGGGATACATTTGGTATTCATCAAGTTCTTGTCTTCCAAAAACAAGATATACTCTTGGTTGGTAAAGAAGATCATCCTTTCCATTTTCTCTTGTTATTTTTGTAAAGATCAAATGTATTTTCTTTCTTGTTGTATATGTATATGATGAATATATTATGATAAAAATGTTGTGTGGGGATCAAGTGTTGATAAATATGCTTAAAAAGACTAATAACCATAAGAAACAAGGCTAAAATCATGCTTAATTTGTTGGCTGTATAAAAACAGTATGTAATCAAAAATTGAACTGATAAATTTGCATGTTAGAATCCATTTACAGTAAGTACAAGATGTTATACACATGTGAGAGTTGGCCATGCAATGGAATCATTAAAATGAGTGAGATATGATCAAAACAAGATGAGTGCGTTAATCTGAATAAGCTGTTTTGTAGGGACTGTTAAGGATAGATAAACTTAAAATGAGCAGTAGCTATAACTAAGTTAATTGTAGCACATAATATGAAGTTCATGCCATCAAAAAATGAGCTTCTAATTCATTGTAGAACTCTAGATATGATAAAAATGGTGAAGATGAAAATAAAAATCAGATTTTGAAGAATTAATGTTTATTACTATTATATAAGCACTCAAATTATATAGTATAAAATGTGAAATTAAAACCCACTAACTTATGAATTTCATTTATATAAATATGTATAAGGTTTAATAAATGGACAATTTATAAAAATGGTAGTTGAGTAAGATTTATAAGTTATAAAAACTATAAACTTGATTTTTACGACTTTTTCGGCTATTACCGTAAAATTAACGTTTTTCGCCAATTAAAACTTAGACGATCAAACCCGTCTAATGTAAAGTTTTTAAAATTCATATACTGATATATAAGTATCTAATACAAGTAAAAACCGATAAAACCCGAACTATAGGACATACGGACATTAACGAGCTAAGTAAGCATATTGGACTAATAATTGGACTAAATAAGTTAAACACTTATAAAAGAACTTATTGGGCTTAACCCATTTGGGCCCAACATGTAAAGTGTGAATACTGATAATATAAGTATAAAATGGATTAAAACAAGTTATAGAACTTATAATGAGCTTATTGGACTTAAAATAGGTAAATAGGTAAAACTAGTAAACTAATAGAAAGCTACCAATACATAAACGCTAAAATGAGTAAACAAGATCATCATCATATGTATATTGTTATTTTGATAAAAATCATTGGACAAGAGTCTAAGACCGATTATTATTTATATAAGTTTCCGTGACCGAAGCACGCCCGTAGCCGATAATCCGCCTTTCATTATCAACGTGAGTTCATAGCCTCGCACTCTTTTAAATGTTTTATAAAATGATTTGTAAACCCGCGAGGGAGATAACATGTTAGTTTTTGATAAAATAGAACATAAGTAGTCCCGATGGTATGCTTAATGATATGGACCCGAATGATGCTATGACCCTATAAACGAGATAAAAAGGATTATTAGTAGTTAGGTTATGTCACTCAAAGTCCCATTAGCATGAATTGTGAACTACCGAGATTTGGTAGACGCTTATGCATATGATAGTACTATTTGGGGACGATCACCCCAGTTCGCGCCTTGACGGTTGATCCCCGTCGTACCACATTGATTGGTAAGCGAATTTATGTATGAGAAGATTACATAGCGTGATTTTTGTGACGACACGCTAACTTAGATGGGCAAATTGTTTGTCGGGTTCGCGGCCCGTTGTTTTCATAGTAAGGTAACAATGTCATGCGGCTAATAATAATCCAAATGAATCCTATATAATCTAAATATCCGATATGATAGGATGCTAATAACGATGATAATATTACCTATTATGGTAATATTGAGGCTATGGTCTCATGGACGGTTTAAGATGTATGCTTGATTTATATATTGCCTGACTAGCAATACGAGGACTTACTTCCGATATTATACTTGTGTTCTGATTTTAATGATTGTTTTATATAACGGTTTTATTAAAATCTATGAATTCACTCGGCATTCGCTGATATGATTTTTGCATGTTTTTATCTCAGGTGCTTGAAGGTAATCCGGATGAGATCGACTCTGATGGCCCACATAATATTAAAAATGTTCATTCGATCTATGTTTTGTAAACTTAATGACCTGTATAATTTGGGACCTGTTGTACACTTTAAAACTTTTTATCGAATGAATGTATGTTAAACCTTGTACAACCATTTTTATGTGTTGTCTATGATTGGAGTTATTGTCCTATCCCGTAACACTCTGAAAGACCCTTCCGTTGTACCGATACGAAAATTGAGAGTGTTACAGTTTGGTACCAGCGCTCTCGTTATAGAGAACAAAAGATTTTAAAAACCAAGGTTTTGAACAAAACTTTTCAAAATCTTTTGACAATGAACATTGATGACGTATAGTCCCCAGCCGGGTCATGAACCCGGCCCATGGGTACTACCCGTATCCGGCCCATCACAGATGGGTGGGATAATGTCATTCAGGCTTACAGGCTTGGATGACAGTAACCGCACACATGTGTGCGGCCCACGACCCGGTGCGGCCGACATAGGGTTAGACAGAATCATACTCTGTCTAGGAATAGGTTTATCCCAAAGGAGGAGGAATTCACCACCAAAATTAGAAGATAACAATCATTCTAATTTTGATAGTTATCCTTTCCTTGGGGCCGAAGTATCAGTGGCAGCCCATTAGGGTTCCACTGCCTATAAAAGGAACCCTCAAGGGTTCCACAAAGGTATTACGTTCTATACTCTCAATTTACATAAACCCTAACTGATTACTTACTCTCACGCCGGAGTCTAATCATGGGAAACATTCCCACGGTAAGCCTAACGCGTGTTGTTAGTGTGCAGGATCCCAACCAAACGATTCACTTGGTGCAGGAGTCGGAGCCCAGCCAACCCGAATCAAGCCTAATTCGGGTCTAGCAAGGATCACCCAACTTTTGCATCAACAAGTTGGCGCCATCCGTGGGACCCATTACGCTAAGCTAGAACAAAAACTCATTCTGAATTTCCAATGACGAAGGGGCATCAGCAAGCCAATCCCAGGAATACGAATCCTGGAAATCGGAAGTCCCAAGGGGAAGGGATACTCATCCCCAATCAATCACCTAGCCGCCTTGCAGGCGGACCTGGTAATCGTGGCGGCTTTCAGCCCTTGGGGGTGACAAGCACGATTTCCATGACACCCCCACCTACGTCAACCCTGGACAACCCTGACCCAGGGAGTGCTCCCAACCCTCCTAACAAGGAGCCGCGCAGACCATCGGTGGAGGAGGAAGTAGAGGTCCTACCACTCAGCGAGGAGGATCTTACTCGAGTTCTCACGCAGAACTTCGATAGGATCGTCCCGGGGATCGCGTCAAGGTTGAATCTGGGGAGGAACCTCCAATCCAGACTCAACTTTGGTGACAACGGACCAATCACCTCTTCCCAAAATCAGAGGAAAAGGAGAGCTCGGCCTCAGGAGCAGGGCATCTTTAAGGAAACCCCTCATCCCAGGAATGTGTTTTAGCGCATAGGAGATCGCCTCATACAGGAACTAACGCAGTCTCGAGAAGGAGGAGATAAGTCTGATGGTTCACCCGAGCGGCCAGATCGAGAGTTGGCCAGAACTGCTCGTCGCACGAGCGTGTGGGACAGGATGAACACTGGGAAAAAGGCTCCTGGTTCATCCCAAAAAAGTGGTCCCTATCCAAAGGATGGGGCACCACCACCGTCTCCAGACCCGTCAGGAGAGGACTCAGATGACCATCCGCCTAAGCGTCGCCGACCTAGGCGCACCCCTCCACCACCACCAAACAATGATGAGTATTATGGTGGCCCTTATTATCGAGATACAGAAGCGGAGGATCTTTCGCGCCCATGGTGTGAACCATGGGATGACCCTAGGCTCACTCGGCCATGGGCGGATCCCAGGGAAGACCCGTTCACCCTCCGCATACGGAACTATTCTGAGGACACTAAACGTCGCATGCCGGCGTATGTCAAGACCTATGATGGGACTGGTGATCCGGATGATCACCTTAAAATATTTGATACGCAGGCTAAAATTGAGCGATGGCACATGCCTATATGGTGCTAAATGTTCAATTCAACTTTGATCGAAAATGCCCGTGACTGGTTCGAGGGACTCCCTCCACGGAGCATTGATAGTTTCACGGAACTACGCACTGCGTTCAAGAACAATTATACTCAGAGGAAGAAGTATAATAGGGATCCGGTCTCATTGGCAACTGTCAAACAACGGCCAGGGGAGTCCACAGAAGCCTTCACTGAACGCTTCAATGATGAGTGCACGCGCACAAAAACAATGCCGGAGCTCCTGAAAATCTCTGACTACATGCACGCCATAACAGACAGGGAGTTGATCAGGCGCCTCAATGACAAGCGTCCAGAGAGATATGATGACCTCATGGAAAGGGTAAGAAATTTCATAGAAGGAGAAACAGCTGTTGCCGCGGCCTAACCATCCAGAGGAAATGGGTACCGGTCAAATGACCAGTCTCGGAGACAGTCGGACGGTCAAGGCAATCAGAACAACAGCAAGGGCTCAGACTATAAGAGCCAGAGCAAAGGAGGACGGCCGGACGATAAGTGGACCCCCCTAAAGATGTCCTACCGGGAGATCTTGCTAACGGAAGGGGCAAACTTTCCAAGGCCTCCCCCAATGACAACTCCGCCGGAACGTCGGCAAGGAAATCGCTTCTGCGAGTTCCATAATGACAAAAGCCACGGTACGGAGGAGTGTATCCAGCTCAAGAAGCATATTGAGTCACTGATCAAATCAGGTAAACTCAAGCACCTAGTTAAGGATTGGAAGGATGGAAAAGACAACAAGAAGTACGATAAGAAGGATCCCCAAAAGGACAAACCTTCGACCATATACATGATCCAATCCAGACAACGCCGCACGAGGCAGAAAGTTGGCCAAAAATTTTTACGCGGTAGGGAAATCTCGTTCCCTCTTATCACAGCAAGCGATGTGACCGATGCGCCTCTCACTATTGAGATAAGCATTGGAACACACAATGATCATCGCATGTATGTGGATGGAGGGTCGTCAGCAGAGGTACTGTATGAACACTGTTTTGTGTAGTTATGCCCAGAAATAAGAAGCCAATTAGTACCGGCCACGGCGCCGCTCACCGGCTTAAGTGGAGACACTATCTGGCCGATAGGGCAACTACGACTGCTTGTAACCATTGGGAATGAGGAACACTCCACTACGGCGTGGATGAACTTCATGGTGATACGCTCACATTCTCCGTACAATGGGATCATAGGCAGACCAGGTATTTTGGCTATACGGGCGGTACCCTCCACGGCGCACGGAATTATCAAATTCCCCGTTGAGGGGGGAATCGTTACCATTTACAACACAATCGTACCGGCATCCGAGTGTCACACCGTGACAACACCGGCTCCACCTGTTTCACCCAAGGATGGATCACCACCTCCCAATTGGAAGGTGGCAATTCACCCTGACTACCCGGAACAGGAGATATCCATAGGAGGGGCGCTCTCGGATAGCGGCAAAAGGGCCATGTGCTCTCTTTTAAGTGAAAACTTAGATATATTCGCATGGGAGCCAAAGCATATGACAGGCGTACCACGTGCGATAGCAGAGCATAAGCTCTAGATCCGCCAAGGGTACCAACCCGTCAAGCAAAAGAAGTGCGGCCAGGCGCCTGAGCGCAACCAAGTAATATTGGAGGAAGTACGGAAACTAGTGGACGCAGGCATCATGCGCGAGGTATACTACCACGAGTGGTTATCCAATCCGGTCATGGTCAAGAAACATGACGAAAGTTGGCGCATGTGTGTGGATTTTACGGATCTAAACAAAGCCTGTCCACAAGATTGTTACCCGTTACCGGAAATAGACTAGAAGGTAGAATCCCTATGTGGATATTCTTTTAAATGCTTCTTAGACGCATACAAAGGGTACCACCAGATCCAGATGGCGGAGGAAGATGCAGAAAAAACGGCGTTCCATACAAGCCAGGGTGTATATTGCTATACGAAAATGCCGTTTGGACTAAAGAACGCCGGTGCTACATACCAGCGGCTGGTGGACAAAGCTTTTGAATCACAGATAGGCCGCAACTTGGAAGTCTATGTGGATGACTTGGTCATAAAAAGTCATACGAAGGATGCACTTCTCCGGGATGTCCAAGAGACATTCCATACACTTAGGAGGATTAACATGAAGCTAAACCCAAAGAAGTGTACGTTTGGGGCAACGGAGGGAATGTTCCTTGGATATTTGATCGATCCAAACGGCATCAAAGCTTGCCCAGAGAAAACGGACGCAGTGATACAGCTGCCATCCCCTTAGACGCGGAAGGAGGTGCAATCCTTAAATGGAAAACTAGCCGGGCTGAATAGGTTCCTATCCAAATCCGCAGAGAAATCATTACCCCTATTTAAGACACTCAAGAAGTGCATTAGGAAGGGAGATTTCCGGTGGACGAAGGAAGCCGAGGAAGCCTTTGGCCAACTCAAGCGGCACCTCGCATCTCTCCCTATGCTAGTTGCTCCCCAGCCAAAGGAGGAACTCATTATGTATCTCTCAGCCACTCATGGCGCAATAAGCGCGGTACTCATGACAGATAGAGATACAGTGCAAACTCCGGTCTACTTTATAAGTAGAACATTACAAGGGTCGGAGCTGAATTACTCCTCTATGGAAAAATTGGTGTTAGCACTAGTGTTTGCTACAAAGCGGTTGCGTCGGTACTTTCAGGCGCACCCAATTGTAGTTATTACGGACCAGCCAATCAAGCAGGTCATCTCTAGACCAGATGTGGCAGGGAGGCTACAAAAATGGAGCATCTTATTGGGGGAGCACAATATATCCTATAGGCCAAGGACGGCTGTGAAAGGCCAGATTTTGGCAGATTTCCTTATTGAGAAGCCGGAGGAGGAAGGACCGATCGTTAAACAAGACGAGATTCCAACAGAACCATGGGTGTTATTCACGGATGGATCCTCGTGTACGGACGGGTCCGGAGCTGGTCTCATCCTCACAAATCAAGAAGGAATGGAATTCACGTACGCTCTCCGTTTTGAGTTCACGGCCACCAACAACGAAGCGGAATATGAAGCATTAATTGCTGGTTTAAAAATCGCCGCTAGAATGGGAGTCCGCAACCTGGAGGCCTACGTGGACTCACGGCTTGTCGCGAACCATATTCTAGGTGGGTATGTAGCTAAGGAGGACAACATGGTCAGGTACTTGGAAAAAGCCAAGTCACTAATCGCTGCTTTCAGTATGTTTTCCATCAAACAGGTACCAAGAGGCGAGAACAAGAAGGCGGACGCTCTTAGCAAGATCGCATCCACAAGCTTCGCTCACTTATCTAAACAAGTTTTGGTGGAAATACTCAAGGAGAAATCTATAACGGAAGGGGAGGTCGCTACTATAGTTGAGGAGGATGGACCTATATGGATGACCCCGATTATCAACTATTTGACTAGTGAGACCCTTCCAGACGAGGAAAAAGTAGCACGGCGCATCAGGAGGAAGTTGCAACACTTCGAACTTCGAGAAGGCATCCTTTACAAGCGCTCTTTCTTGCAGCCGTGGCTGCGGTGTGTTGGACCACGTCAGGCCGCTTACGTAATCAGTGACATACATGAAGGGTTGTGCGGCATGCACGCTGGTCCACGATCCATGGTAGCTAGAGCCTTACAGACAGGATATTACCGGCCTACCATGCACAAAGACGCGCGCGACATGATTCGCAAGTTTAGTGATTGCCAAGTACATAGGCCAGTGCCGCGGCACCCGCAGCAGGAGCTTACACCTATCACGTCCCCATGGCTATTCTATAAGTGGGGAATCGACATTGCAGGACCATTTCCTGTAGCTGCGGGGGGAGTTAAATTCTTGATTGTTGCGATGGACTACTTCACATGATGGATAGAGGCCAAGGCAGTCAAGTCTATCAAAGGCAAACAAGTTAAAAAGTTTGTTTGGGAACATATTGTGTGCCGTTTTGGTCTACCAGGAGAAATCATCTCGGACAATGGTAAGCAGTTCACGGACAATCCATTCAAAGACTGGTGTGCATCATTGAACATCAAGCGGCGCTTCGCATCTGTTAAGCATCCGCAGACAAATGGCCTCGTAGAACGAGCAAATAGAAGCTTGGGAAATGGCATCAAGGCGCGTCTGGATGAACGAAGTGCCAAATGGGTCGATGAGTTACCACATGTGCTATGGGCACAAAGGACTATGATCAAAACAGCCAACAGAGATACACCATTTGCATTGGCTTACGGCACTGAAGTTGTTATACCAGCAGAAATAGGAATGCCTACCATCCACACGGCGGAGGTTAATGTCGTCACGAACGATGAGCAGCTGCGAATCAACCTGGATCTGTTGGAAGAAAAAAGGGAGATAGCAGCCATCAATAAGGCTAAGTCCAAGGCTAAAATGAAAGCTTATTATGATGCCAAGGTCAAGGGTGTTTCTTTTCGACCGGGAGACTATGTCTATCGTGCTAATGAAGCGAGTCGAGCGGAGAATACAGGAAAACTGGGCCCTAAGTGGGAAGGACCGTATGAAGTCACGGAGGCCTTGGGATGAGGCGCGTACAAGTTACGTGACATGGATGGTCGCGACCTAGAGCGCACATGGAACATTTCCAATCTCAAAAGGTGCTATCTTTGAAAGCTACGGCTTCCGCATGGGTGCTTCGCTATATGTGGCTTTAATGAAGAACCATGCGGTCTATCTGTTTTTTCTTATGTTTGTTTAGTTTCCTTTCTTGTTTTTTTTAGGACTTGTCATTATTGTTCAAACAAAAAATGTAAACGCTCTAATAAAATGCCGTGGTGCCTAGCTAGCCCCACGGCTTGTTTCGTGCAAATCATTTTTTAGATTTTTTGTTAGTCGTATGCATTTTACTTATATTATAATATGCCATGTTTCATTCATATGCATTCATTCAAACTACTGTACATGTACTATACGCCTCCAGGCGGGGTAAGAGGATTAAGTGAACCTACTAATTCAACTTGCCGCGTAAGAGGGATGCAACCCCAGCCGCACGGATCATGTATCCTTACTAGACACCTTACTCACAAGACGTTGTGGTAAGTTCCATATGCCATAGTCACACCGTGTTCGCATAGTAAAGACGCACGTCGCATGTCTAGTAAATTATAGGCTTGTATGTATTTTCCTTTTTTGTGTGTAAGACGTGACGTATCATGTAGTATTGGTATACAATATTCAACACAATCAAAATACACAAGTTTCCAAATAAAATAGCAAAAATGGCCGTGGTCATCACGGACATACATACAAAATGCACATGTTTTAGCCGTGTACATACACGGACGAATAGAAACAACACATATTCAGCGGTTACAAACCAGAGTTGTTTAAAATTGATCATAAAGTAGAAGCACCCTACATAGGGGGGAGAAGCTTACCTATCTCCACTTGTTCCTCGACCAAGGATGACAACCATTCGCTACTTTCCTTCCGCTTCCGGGCTTGAGCAGCGTTCCTCTCCAGCACCACACTTAAGGGTTCTTCATCAAGCACGATCCTGGTTACATCCTCATAGACGGGGAGCGTCAGGTGGCTGGGCGATGGGGTGAAGGAGGCACGGGAATGACTCTCATCTTAGGAGAACGCACTAAGACTCAGCTTTTCCATGATTTCTATGTTTGATGCATCTTTTGTGGCCTCCAGCTCAGCCAAGAATGGATAATGCAAGTCTCGCATTGCGGCCATAGAAGCAGCCATCTTGTTAGCCGCCTCAAGGTTAAAGAAAGCATGTCTGGTGAAGTTCTCCCTTTTCTTGATCAGCTCTACGGCCTGGACCATTCCCTCATGACATCCGTGGACAATGCCATCAGACACAAGACTTGCAAACTGTTGCACAAATTCGGGGGCCTCTACTACCTTGGTGACAGCCAAGCGTGCTCCATGCCCTACCATCCACCTGCGGCCGACAATAGCCGCTAGTAGTTGAGGGCATAGCACGTCATCACGCTCGGCGGTGAGGGCATCGATCATCAAATCTTTTTGGGCAAACTCCTCTTTCAGACGCCTCTTTCAGCTCTTGGGTGACAGCCCTCTCATCAGCAAGCTCCTCTTGTACCTTCTCCATGATTTGGACTGCCAGGTGCGCGTCTTCTAGTTTCTTGTTAAGCACAAATACTTGGCTGGAGTACGACTGGGCAGACGCTTCCGCTGTGGCTACCTATATGAGATTAACTGTTAGAATATATTTCTTTTAGAAAATGGGTGGTACGGCACAGATATGTACCTAGGTGGTCGCGACATCTAGTTTTGACTCAAGGTTGGCCACTTGTTGGTCATACTCATTCGCGCGGGCCGATTGCTTCTTTATGGTCGCCTCGACACTAGCGAGTTGGGACCTGAGGACTGCAATTTGAGCTTCATTGTCCACGATCATCTTCTCCCTCCGTCCAACCTTCCTCTTAAGAGATTCCACATGCCCAAGTGCGGCTTCTAACCTTACTCTCATCGAGGTGCCCATTGCCATTTGATGCACCAAAGCACCATTATACTCATTGATAGGTGTGAGAACACCCATCCTTTTACCACTTAAATCGGGCTAAAACGAGACCAAAACACGTATTTAATATCATTTGTTTGGAATTATGCGTGGTTTTTGTGTTTATTGTGTTTTCAGAGTCGACCGGATGAATATTAAAGAAAACATGGGATTGCACGGGTTTTATCAAGGAAAAAGACTCAAGACGAAGTCTATTGTCCAAGAGATGCAAAAGATTTGAAGTCATTGTGCCTATTTGAAGATTTATCGAAGAATAGAGCCAAAGATGGAAGATTCATATATGTCGAAGAACTCGAGTCTATTAAATAAAATATTATAGGACGAGTTGGAATTATTCACCGACACTTCTCAAATCCAAGTCGGAAACGTTTATTTAAAAGACGCGTGAAGACTTAAGAAAGAAGAAAAAGAAGCCCGAATCAAAGCCCAATCAAGAGCCCATCAACACCATACACACGCCTATATAAAGCCTTCACCTCACAAATTTTCACACACTTAGTTTTAGACTTAGTTTTTAGTTTTTCATTTCTCTAGTTTTCTAGAGAGAGAAAGTTCCATACTTTCTCTCACTAAACTTTTCCTTTGTTTTTCATCTTTTAATTCAAGCTTTCTTGTACTTTTGATTTAATTAATCTTAATCATGTTTATGCTTTTAAGTTCTTTAAGCTTTTCCTACTTTTCTTGATTTGTCAAAATCCTTGATCCGATTGTTGAATTCCATACGGTTTGGATTATTGGATTAGCTCGTGTTAAAAGTTTAATGTTTACTTGTTTCTTCTTAAGCTCTACGTAAATAAGCCATAAGCCTTCCATGCTTTTTGGCTTATTGTTTGTTAAAGTTCATTGTTTTCGGATTTCTTCAAGTTTTAATCATTCAAAAGTTTTGTTTATTAAGTTTTAAAGTTTCTTGTTTTCAAAAGTTATCAAATTTAATCTTTTTGAAGTGTTTAGATTTCGAATCACCTAGCTTATTTCCTTTGCTTATTGAGTTTTTAGCTTTCCTCCAATTTCGGAACTGCATTCATCTCATCGCAATACAAGGGTTTTGACACATTCCGACGGGTCTTCTTTGCTTGGTATCGCAATAACCCATAAGGGGTTTTACTTTGCGATAGGGTGTAGTTCCCCTATTCCGATCTGGGATTGCGATCGCATATTGCGATCGCACATTCCGACGGGTTTAGGTCCCTTTTCTAGTCGAAACTCTGGCCAATTTTTATTTGCAACATTCCGATCGTCCTCATTCCGACAGCATCATTGCGACAGTTTGGATTTTGAACATTCCGATGGTGGTTAACAAATACATTCCGATGGACCATTATTTTGTGCATTCCGATGCTTTTGACTTTTAGGTATTCCGATAGTAATAATTTTCAACATTCCGATAGAACAAGTTTTTAAGCATTTATTCAATTAAGTTTTCAAAGTAATTTTCTAATCCTTCCTTTATGTTTTCAAGCACTCAATTTTAACTTGTCAATTTAGTTATTCTTCCAAAGTTTTAAGTTACTCAACGTCATTTGCATTTAAGTTTTATTAGTTTAAAAATAGATAAACAAACCAACTCCTTTTTAGTAACCAAGAACAAATCATTCCACTTAAGACCGAGATCAATTCGAGAGGATATCGAGAGACATAATCTGAACCCCGTTGCAAATAACAAATATTAAATGGCGCCGCTGCCGGGTTTGTGTGTAGCGATGTTTGCGTTGTGCTTTTAGTTGGTGACTTGAAGATCCTTTCTTTTGCAAATAACAAATATTAAATGGCGCCGCTGCCGGCTCCTCTCGTTAAGATCAAAAGTTTTTTGTAGAACTTGGATTTTGGGATCCGTTCCCCGTGAACGTTACTTTTTCAAAAATTTTCAAAAACACTAAAAAATATAAAATTTTCAAAAATCCTAAAAATTAAAAAACAATAAAAACCAAAAATATTTTTGCTTTGTTTTTCTTTGTTCGTTCTTTTGCAGGTGTATGCGCACTCGATCCACGTCTTATCAAGAGCCCGAGCCTCTCGATAACTTAGACATGGCTGGTGTACAAAACAACAATAACATACCACCTCCGAACAATAATAATAACAACAACAATGAGCATCTTCCGGATAATCGCCCAATGATTGAATTGCTGCAAGCTCATGTCGATGGCAATACGGATCCAATTGTTATACCACCAATTGCCGCCAACAATTTCGAGCTCAAGTCAGGCTTTATCCAGATGGTCTCAGCTCAACCGTTCTTGGGACGACCCATTGATGACCCACATGACCATATCAAGAGATTTCTACAACTCACCAACACGGTCAAGTTCAATGGGGTTCCACAGGAGGTTATAAGGTTACAACTTTTTCCCTTTTCTTTAGAGGGACAAGCCCGACATTGGCTTGCTAAGGAACCGCCACAGAGTATTCTCTCGTGGACGGATTTGGAAACAAAGTTTATCAATTACTTTTTTCCACCCTCTCGTACTACCGCTTTGCGGAATGAGATTATAAACTTTGAACAAAAGTACGATGAGTCATTCAGTGAATCTTAGGATCGCTTTAAAGATCTTTTAAGAAAATGCCCACAACATGGTTTTACCAAAGTTCATCAAATAAATACTTTTTACAATGGTTTAAGCATGAATGACCAAGATTCACTGAATAGTGCCTCAGGGGGTAATTTATTGGCTAAGACTTCCAATGCTGCTTGGGATATCATTGAGAACAAATCTCGTGTGCAAACCAAGAGTGTTAGGAACAATGTTGCTAGTGCTAGCACTAATGACAGCGACAAGCGACTTGACAAAATCACCACGCTTCTTGAATCGCTTGTCACCCACACCGTCAGCAACAACAACAGCAACAACGCCAAAAACGCACAAGCTAACGCTGTCAGCCAACCTTGTGAGATATGCGGTGGTCCCCACTCTTACACAACTTGTACCACCACCCAAGATTACCCTGCTGAGAATGTGAATGCAGCATATGGCACCTATACTCAACCTGCTTATCAAGCAAAACCTCAAGGTGACCGCAACCTGCTTAGCTACCGTTCCAACAACTATCTCTCACCACCTGGTTTTAATCCTAACAACCAAAACCAACAACAAAACCTTAACCGCACTCCTCAACAACAACAAACTCGTACACCATACATCCCTCCTCACAAGCAGCAACAACCACCGCAACGAAACACCCAAGTTTACCAGCAACCTGCTTATCAACCACCCGCATACACTGCTCCTTCAAACCAAACCCCCGCATCACATCAAGACATTGGAACCTACATGCGAACTAACGATGTGATCGTGGATAATCTCCAACAGGAAGTGCGCAACTTGAAAGCAGATCTGATGAAACAAGGGAATGATCTAAGAGCTGATATGAAGAACACTATGGATACTCAAACGAATGACTTGAGGAACATGATGGCTAGTTTCTTCAACAGTAATCAACCATCTTCTTCAGGTACTCTTCCGAGTAATACCGTTGCGAATCCAAGAGGGGAGATGAAAGCAATCACCACTCGCAGTGGTAAAGGTACCAAGGAACCCGAGCTTCCTATACCTCCACCGGTGGTTGTGACTAAGGAGAACGAGTCACCTGCTCCTATTCCTCACCCTTCTCCTTCCCCAATTTCTCCACCTCTTCCATCTACCCCTCCTCCACCCAAGGATGTGAGTGATCCTATCATCCCAAAGCCTTCCTCTTCTTCCAATATACCTTATCCATCTAGGTTGAGGAAAGAGAAGCTCAAAAGCAAGGACGATATTCAGGTTTCTAACTTTCTTAAAATGTTTAAACAACTGAATTTCAATATCTCCTTCGCTGAGGCTCTCGCTCACATGCCTAAGTACGCGAAAATGTTTAAAGATCTTCTAAGCGACAAGGAAAAGCTCCTCGATCTCGCCAACACCCAACTTAATGAGAACTGCTCTGCAGTTCTCTTAAGGAAATTGCCAATCAAGCTTGGTGATCCGGGTCGTTTTCTTATCCCTTGCAATTTCCCGGGAGTAGAGAATTGCATGGCCCTAGCGGATCTAGGTGCCAGTATTAATCTCATGCCTCTAAGTGTTTGGAAGCAATTATCTCTCCCAGAGCTAGTCCCCACCAAAATGACTTTGGAATTAGCTAACCGTACGGTTGCTTATCCAGTGGGGATAGCCGAAGACGTCATTGTAGGAGTCGACAAATTCACCTTCCCTGCTGATTTTGTTGTCGTCGACTACGAGATGGACCCCCGTGTGCCACTCATTGTTGGTCGTCCATTCTTGAGGACCGGTCGCACTCTCATTGATGTTGAAGCCGGTGAGCTTATCATGAGAGTGGGTGACGATAAAGTAGTCTTCAACATGGGAAAGTTATCTAAACAGCCTTATTCTTACGAGAATGTTAATTGTATTGACGTTCTTGATGAGGCTTGTGAAGAACACTTCAAGGATGCTTGTAAAAACATTCCTACCTCTCTTCCCAATGTTGAGACCGTTTCCTCTATCGACTCATCACTATCTCTATTTGGAGAAAGTGATTTCCTTTGGAAAGATTTGGAAGCCACCTTGGGAGATGTGAAGCAAAACAATGACGATTCTACTGCCACTTGGGATGAAGACCTCAGTTTCATTGCAAATCTCCTCAGAGAAGACAATCCTTCCCCTCCATCTCCCACTATTATTGCTATCGAGACTCCGACTTCGACTTCGCCTCCCGTCAACAATCCTCCGGATTTGGAACTTAAGGAGTTGCCACCCCATCTTGAGTATGTATTCCTCGAAGAGGAGAAGAAGTCGCCCGTCATCATTGCTAAGGATTTGAAGGATGAAGAGAAAGCCCGACTCCTCGCTGTGCTTAAAGCTCATAAGAAGGCAATTGCTTGGAAAATTTCCGGTATCCGCGGAATTGATCCGAACTTTTGTACTCACAAGATTCTCATGGAAGATGACTTCAAACCCACCATTGATGAGATGGCATTTATACATGATCTCATCGTTCTTTTCGGGCTTTAAATGCATAAAAATGTCATAAAATACCATATATATGCTTGTGTTTGTTTACTTGTGTATTTTAGGTATGGATATCGTGAAAAAGACAAAAGATCACAAGATACAAGGAAAAACGAACACGAGAAACGAAGCCGTACAAAGAACCGAGCCCTAATCATGGAATTTTCATCAAAATACCCTTGAAGACTTGAAGACAATACAAGATTGATCATCCAAGATTGAAGAAATGACACTTAAAACCCTTGTATATTGATAAGTACAAGTTTGGTCCCTTAAGTTTGTCAAAATTACAAAAAGGTCCTTTAACTTTGAAGAAATGGCAAGATTGGTCCCTCAACAAATTCAAATTGCCAATTATGGTCCCTCATGAAGTTTAAGAGACATTGAAGACCTTTGAAGATCAACTTTGTCCAAGTTCAGCCCTTGAAATACTCAAAATAGCAAGAATAGTCCTTGGAAACATTTTGGAGAAAGTTTGTGCCAAAAGTGTCAATTGATGGAAGATATTAACAAAGGAAAGGAGGTTTTAAGGCTGGAAATCTTTAAAGGCCAAAGAAACCAAAAACCAAGGACCAAAGTTGCCAAAGCTGGAACTTTCAAATAAAAATGCGCCTAACACCCAACAAACCCCCAATTTCGGATCAAATAGAGCACTATTCACCTTCTTACCACCCCAGATTTTACCCTCACATTTACTTGGGTAAAACTCAATTAAACTTGCACACACTTAATTCACACACTCCAAAACCCTTCCCACTCCTAAAAACCTGCATCCCACTCATGTGCACCAAAACCCCAATTCCCAAATCCACCAATCACATCAATTCTTAACCTCCAAGACTAGTGACGTGGCAAAATGAACGTCCAAGATGATATGCTTGCTCACAAAGCAAAATTTAAAGGCCAAGATCAAATGGACAGCTCATATGCACTCAAAATCATTCAAGGGCACAATTGGGATTTTCTATGTATTAGGGTTTTATGTTTCTATGCTTCTAGGATGTTCTATAGTCTCTATAAAAGGAGCTCACAACTTGTGTGAAGCCCTTGTTCCAGTTTCTAGTCTCTCACATGTAATTCCTTTTTAAAGAAATAAAAAGTTTGGTTTTTGAAATATTCAAGTGTAATTCCTTTTTTATTGTTTTTAAAAGTTTGTGTGTTGTGAGGAGATTGATTCTGAGTTCCACTTTGTTTATGGTTAAGCAACTTTGATTTTCAAAGTTGTTTAAGGTTTTGAGATTTTGAGAGATTTTGGTAAAATCTTCTCAAAGGTATTTTGGTGTTTATGGTTCATGTTTGTTGGTGATTTAAGTGTTATAGAAACATTTTAAGAAGATTAAAAAGGTTTTGAAAGTATTTTGGAAAGAAGAAAAAGGAAACATAAAAAAATATATATTGTTATATTATTTTGTTGTTTTCTTGTTTTGTGATTACAATAGGTTGAAGGTTTGTTGATTTGGTTCAGCTCCAACCCGGGTTGGATTGGAGGAGGATTTTCATCCTCTAGGTTCTTGGATGTAAGAACCTAAGGTATCTCCCTTTTACCTTGAAAAAGTTCATAAAAATGCTTGTTACATGATTTTGCTTGATTGATTGATTAAGTGTGTTATAGATAGTGGATTTGTGTTCTCAAGTGTTGTTATGCATGTTTTGAGATATTGGAACAAGTTTGCATAGGGTTTGTAAGGTTTTTCTTTGTTAAAATTGGTTTTCAAAAAGTTTAAAGGGTGTTTGGCAACAGGTTTAAGCCGGGTACAATCATTGATTTGTGTTGCTAAAAGGTGTTAGACAACTTGATTAAGGTTAAGTTAGATGTTAGTAAGATGGTAATATAGTTTGGCACAAGATTTGAACAAGTTTGGTGAGTTTAAAAGGATTAAGGGCGTTAAAAATCTGCATAGTGTTAATTTGCTTGATTTGTGATGAACTTTGTGCATGATCTTTGATTGTTGATCTTTGATTCTTGTTGTTATTTGTGTGTTAATTGACTCCTTGTGCTTCATTGAGCACAAGGGTGCCCAATTGTTCCAACAATATCTCCAAACAAAGCTCATTGCCAAGTCCTCTTGGCTTGTATCATACTTGGAAGAAGCTTGAACATCAGCAAAACAACCAGACACGTCACACGAATTGCGCCGCAAGACAGAAGATTGCGGCGCAACACAAGGAGCTGCAGGCCAAAGTTTTTCCCGTAACACGAATTGCGCCGCAAGTCATACTTGTTGCGGCGCAACTGAAGGTGCTGCTGACCTTGGTGATCTCGCAACACTTGTTGCGGCGCAAGACCCCACTAGTTGCGGCGCAACTAGTGACTTTTATGTTTTTTTGGAGTATTTTAATATTATTTTATTAATTAATTTTCAAAATTTTATTTTTCTTTCTTTTTTCATTTTTTCTAGGTTCTTTGTCATTGATTAGGACTATTTCCATTTTTAGATTATTTTTATAACTTTTAGATTTATTTTTATAATTATTTTAAGTTTAATTAATTTTTAATTACTTTTAATCTTTTTCTTGATTTTGTTTTTGGTTTTAATAATTTTTAATTTTAGTGATTTTTCTACGGTTTTACGTTTTCGTTTTTCACGTCATAGTATAATTTCCAAGAAACCGTCATTCCATCTTCTCAATATTAATCTCAAAGAAATACAAATTAATTCACAACACCATACCTCCTTGGGAAACGAACTTTTTCACATCATTTTAAGTGATTGAGGGTCATTAGTGCACGGTTTTCCTAAACCGTCACTCGATACTTACCGCTCATATTTAGTTGCTTGTTTTTCCTAAAGCAAGTTATCTAAATTTACCGCAATCATTTTTGGCGCCGCTGCCGGGGAGGTGTGTCGTGATTTAATTTGGAAAATTTTGTTTTTGATATTATCCATAATAGTATTTGTGTTAAGTGGAACTCCCTTAACACGTATTATCGGTTTTCTCGGTTTTTCTTTGTAAATATTATTAATATATTGTATTAAGTATCACAATAAAAATACAATATCTCCAAAAGTGTGAAAACACAACCTTGATTCGGGATTTCATCACTCGATCATTGTATTCGAATCTCAAACAAAAAGAAAAGGCAAAAATAGATAAATACTTTCGAGAAGCTCGATTTTGAAAAATACGAACTATAAGGTGGGTATAAGGCGGGTATTATAAAATATACCCTAAGGAAAAAGGCTCTTAAGTGCTTCGCGCCGCCTCGTTTCCCCGCTTGCTTGTGAGTATTTTGAGATTGAAGGCTAATCGAGGGTTTTGCCGCCCAAAGTATTAATACGTATACTATATTTGCTTGGTTTTCTTTGTGATTAAACCCTCGTGAACAATTTGGTTTTCACCAAAGTTCTAAAGTCATTCGAAGGCGTTCACTCCACGTGATCGTTTTCATTCCTTTGAGGCTTCTTTAATCAAGAGTTTGATTCGAGGAGAGATTTTGTAGATTGTTGTCTACGAAGATACACCAAAATCCAAAAAAATTAAATATCATCAAAAACACAAAAAAAAAATTAAAAATCCACAAAACGACCAAAAAGAATCTTCTTTGCTCACCTCCCATTCTTCGTGAAGTTTATGATCACTCGTAATCAAGCTAAACGAGCTCGTAAACGACTTCAAAAGCAAGCCAATCAATCGTTGATTGTTGAAGAACCTCCAATTGTTGAACCTATTGTAGAACAAGAAGTCGTAATGGCTAATCGTACTATGATGGAGTTGCTACAAGCACCCACCGAGGGTTTTGGAGAGGCAATTGTTATTCCCGCCATCCTTGCGGAGAATTTCGAGATTAAGACGGGTTTAATGTCGATGCTACAAGCAAACAAATTTCGAGGTCATGAGAAAGACAACCCACATTACCATATTAGGAATTTCAACCGTCTCACGGCCACTAGCAAATTCAAAGATGTTCCACATGACGCCATTAAGATGATGTTGTTTCCATATTCGTTGGATGGACCCGCAAAAATTTGGCTCGAGAAAGAACCGCCAAATTCGATTTTGACATGGGCCGATCTCGTTTCTAAGTTTGTGAACAAGTTTTTTCCACCATCAAAAACAACACACTTAAAAAATGAGATTTCACGATTTGTGCAACGTAACAATGAAAGTTTTTCAATGGCATGGGAACGATTTAAGGAAATGTTACATGAATGTCCTCATCATGATTTTTCGGAATTGCATCAAATAGATACTTTTTATAATGGGCTTAATGATCATGAACGAGATTATTTGAATGCCGCCGCGGGTGGTAATTTTTTGTGTAAGACGACAAATGAGGCTTTACAAATCATTGAAAATCGATCTAAGGTCTATAGCCCTCGTAACACACCGAGTGTTGCCAATATGGGTTCGTCATCGTCATCACAATCGTCTCGTAGTATTAATGCCTTACATGATGAAGCTAATGAGGAAAATCGGTTTTTTGATAGATTTGCTAATCTAATGTCCCATTGGAAGGCTCAAGAAGCTTCCAATTCCGCTTCGGTTAAAGCGGTTGCTAAGAGTTGTTTATCGTGTGGAGGAGCTCATGATTTATCCGAGTGCATTACCGCGGATGGTAACACTTCGAGTGCTTACGTAGCAACGAGAACTTACAACCAAAACGGCCAAGGTTCCCGCCAAAATCAAGCTCCACCAAATCAAAATGCTAACAATTATCGAAACAACAACCAAGGTAATTACCAAGGCAACACACGCAATTACAACAAAGGGAATTATCAAAGTGGGAATGGACAAATCTCTAATCAAAACCAAAACCGTGATTTTCAAAACACTACACAAGGTTTTCAAAATGCTCACACGAAAAATTTGCAAGGAGAATTTTTGGATTATGCAAAAGCAAATGATGCTAAATTTGATAATATGCAACGTGAGATGATTAGCTTAAGGTCCGAGTTGAAAAACGAGCTTAAAAATGAACTTGCTAATGAACTTAAAACTCATGCTAATAAAATGGAAGGAAATGTCCAACGTCTTCAACAAAACCAACAAAAGATGGAATTAGGACAACATGAGATTAAGCAAGAGTTATTGAAAGCGGATGCTAGGCAATCAAAATTTGAGGACCGTATGGCTAAAATGTTTGAAGCTATCATGTGTAAGCCCTCTTCTTCGGGTGGTCTTCCTAGTGATACCATTGCAAACCCGAAGGGAGAAATGAAGGTTATTACTACACGAAGTGGTAAAACTTTCAAGGAACCAATCTCTCGTCCAAGTACTTCTACGGAGAAGGAAATCGAGAAAGAACCCGAGGTGATGGTCGAAAAGGAGCACATTACAATCCCACGAAGTACCGCTCAAACCACACCTACGGTTATACCAATACCAAGTATGGAACCCGAGTTTCCAAGGCCGTTGCCTAATGACCAACCCACACCACCTTTACCCTACCCTTCAAGACGAAACAAAGAAAAAGCACAAGAAAGGAACAATTATCAATTTGAACTATTTATGAAAATGTTTCGTGATTTGCATTTTAACATAAGTTTTGCCGATGCTTTAATCATGATGCCTCGATTCGCCGCAAACTTCAAAAGTATGCTAAACAACAAAGAGAAGTTACAACAAACGTCTAGTTGTTCATCGGTTTTTCTAAGCCGCATACCACAAAAAGTCGGTGATCCCGGTAAATTTTTGATTCCGTGTGCAATTCAAGATTTGGAGGAATGCTACGCCTTGGCCGATCTTGGTGCTAGTATTAATTTAATGCCTCTCGAGATTTTCAAATCGCTTTCGCTTCCGGCTCTTACTCCTTCGAACATGTCCATCGAGATGGCCGATCATTCTACGATCATGGCATGTGGAGTAGCCGAGGACGTTTTCGTTAAAGTCGGAAAGTTTTACTATCCCGTTGACTTTATCGTTGTAGACATTCCCATCGATCGAAAAGTTCCTCTAATTTTGGGTCGTTCATTTTTGGATACATCACGAGCACTTATCGATGTTCATGCTCGAAAAATCACCCTTCGTTTCAATGAAGAAGAACTTGTCATCAATGCAACACAAAACTCCAATCTTTCTCATGTATATTCTATTGCAACTTTAAACCATGGTGACTCGACCAATGTCGTTTGCAAAGAATTTTCACCAAGAGTTTTAGGGAATGTCTCCAAAAACAATTTACCATTCCCTCCGCCGGTGGAGGTTATGAGTGCTAAGCCTACAAAGAAGAAACCATCAATACTTGAATCGAAAAATCCTTCACCTTCATTCTTGAAAAGTGTTGATAAGTTGCCGGTTTCTACGGAAGATCTTTCGGATGATGAATATATGGACCCTAATGGGGATGTTTTCTTCGTCGATAAACGTTTTGAGAACTTGCCACCACCAAAACAAAAACGGTTTCAAAATGTGAGAATTTTTAGTGTAACTAACATCGTCTTAGAAACACCGAATATTTTCGACATAATCAACAAGGGTTTTCATAAGGAGAGTTTAAAAGATAACAAAGAAAAAGATCTTAGATGTGATTTAATTGATTTTTCTACAAATCTAACTCCGTCATCACCGCGTGATTTGAGTACTACAAACTCGTCTACTCCTTTTGACGATATTTTGTGTGGTTCTAGTATGGGGGAAGCCCCTTATGTTCTCTCATCCTTGTCCACCGAGGACGAGATATTCGATCCCGGAATTTCATGTAAAGGGAAATCTCGGTCTTCCACCGATGCAATAAATGGAAACTATATCTATTTGCTTGGTGCGAGTCTACCTCGAGTAGCTCGAACGTTTGTCTTACCAATTGTCTCACCCTTCTACTTCTCATCTATTTTCTTCAAACTCTTTGAGTTTATGGCACATGTTCAAGTGGTGTTAATTTGTTTTCCCAATGGAAACGAGAACGCCATCTTCGACCCCGGTATTTTGCATCACCTAAGGACTTAGTCCTTTGTACCGGTTGCTTTTTGGGCCTTGTTTATCATGTAAGCCCCGCCAAAAAAAAATTGACTACACCATGATATCCCTAAATGTTCACATTTTGAGGGGATCGAGTCGAGCTCATGACTCGGTAATCAAAAACGAGGTGCCTCGTGGGGGAGATCCCATGCTTATCTTTATGCTTTATGTTCACTAATAAGGGGACTTGTACCCTTCCAACTCGTTGTCTCGTGGTTGTTTGTGATTGTGTTATCTAGATCATCATCATCGTCTACGATTGAAGACTCTCGTGTTCGTTTACGTGAGCCTCCATCGTTCGTTTGAAGAAGTTTTTCACGATTCCATGACTTATCCTTTATTGTTCTAACAATTATCTTTTAGCATAATTAATAAACGGCTTTAGATATATTGTTGATCACCCTTTCCATGCTAGATCCTAAGCATTCGACTCTTCGTCTCTAGTATGGGGGTGCTCCACCTTTAGACTCGAAACATTGAGGACAATGTTTACTTTTAGTATGGGGGGGTGAATAGGTACTTGCTTTGCTACGCCCTCACGTTTTCCAATTTTCAATGTATTGTTTTGCTAATAAGGCTAAAAATGGCCAAATTTTAAAATTTTTCGTAGTTTTCATAAGTGTTTTTAAGACACGAATGTATATTTTCCGATGGGTAGAATAAGAGTTAATTTTTGACTTGATGGGCATTTGGAGCCATTTACATTCCTTAACCCGCTCAATTCAAGTTTTGCTAGACTTTTATATAGGGAGCTTTAAAACGCGAAAGTCTTAATTCATTCGGGTTAAGAACAAGAACTTTTCGCAAGTTCCTATAATTGATTCTAGAAAGTCACTTATCAAGGGAACTTTAAAACGCATTCTCTAAACTTGAAAAAGTCCAAGAAAGTGCAAGATCCTATAGGTGGCTTGAAAACCCAAAACTTTGATTTGATATAGTCTTAATGAAAGCTAATCCAAATTTGGCTTAATTTTGACTTGCATGGCTAAGTATTCACGAGTCTCTTTAATTAGAGGTCTTTAAATAGTGAAGAACGAGAAATGATAGAGTTAGACAAGTGATCATGCTAAACGTAGAACATGAAAGTGTTCTTTCAAAAACTCATATGTTTTTAATTGTGGCTTTTTCTTCCCATAAGATCAATGCATTAGGAATAAATCATAATTGCAATAAGTAAGGTCGTACGATTTGAAAGGTTACTTAGCCTCTAGCGCAAGATCGTTTAAAAGTTGCTCGGGGTTGAATAGAGTTCATAGCCAAGGCATAACTTATTGAAGCGGGACGCGAAGATTGGCGATCATCCAAAAAGGCCCTAACAAGGCATGAGGAGCTCTATTTTTGCTAAAGATCCAAAGATGATGTGAAGTATCATTGTTCCAAAATCAATATGAAGGATCGAGACACACGACGAGAAGCTATTACTCCCCTAAAGAATGGAGAAAGTCTATCCAAAAAGACCCTAACAAGGTATGAGGATAAATATATCCAAGTCCGAAAAGGAGGCGGATCGTTGTATATCAAAATCCAAAGTAAAGATTGAAGAAAAATGATGAAGTCGTGGTCCTATATGAAGAATCTCTCAAAAACGTCAAGTGAAGAAATTCCAAATATATGAAGAGAAGACCATAATTTCGAGAACGTCTTCCCAAGATTTGAAGTATGAAGTACATGCCAAATATCGGTCCGAGAAAGGTCTCAAATCGTGAAACAAGTTATGCCAAGATATGAACTTAAGGAGATACACGAGAAGCCGTTTTAAAAGATTTTGTCCTTCGGCTAACTATTGATCAAATCGTGCTACTTTGCTTTCGGACTAATAACTACTCAAATAAGTCAATATGAATCACTTGTGATCCATGACAATTAGATAAAAAATGCTAGTAACCCATTTCCTTTTATAATAACTAGGATTGCGGGGAGAAAAAGTATTACACAATTTGGACGTATGAGTAGTGTTAGCATTGTGACTTGTACCAACAATGATCTTGTTTTTGCACTTGGCATGGAATGTATGACAATCAAGGATGACGAAATTTACTCTAAGGGACATTGACTTGTTTCTATTCTTTGACCCTAAAAGTCACATTTTGGTGATGAAAATCATACATTATGTCTTTACACATTCTCGTAGTATGTTGCAAGTGTTTTACTCTTCAATAAAGGTTAATAAAATTGAACTTTGGTGATGCTTAGATACTTTATTCTAGCATTGCGTGAGGGCACGGCAATGGCTTAGTATGGTCAATCCTAAAATTCATGACGTCATCAAACAAGAGGTTATCAAACTTCTAGATGCCGGCTTGATCTACCCTATTTCGGATTCGCCATGGGTAAGTCCCGTCCATTGTGTGCCCAAGAAGGGCGGAATAACCGTTGTTCCCAATGAACACAACGAGTTGATTCCCACTCGTCTCGTTACTGGGTGGAGAGTTTGTATTGATTATCGCAAGCTCAATGATGCCACGAGAAAAGACCACTTTCCTCTTCCCTTCATGGATCAAATGCTCGAGCGTCTAGCTGGTAATGACTATTACTGCTTCTTAGACGGTTTCTCCGGGTATTTTCAAATTCCCATCGATCCCAAGGACCAAGAAAAGACCACATTCACTTGTCCCTATGGAACATTTGCTTACAAACGCATGCCTTTTGGTTTATGTAATGCTCCTGGGACATTCCAAAGGTGTATGATGGCTATCTTCCATGACATGGTGGAAGACACTATGGAAGTATTCATGGATGATTTCTCGGTCTATGGCGATTCATTTTCTGCGTGCCTTGCCAATTTGGAACGTATGCTCAAGCGGTGCGAAGACACTCGCCTAGTTCTGAATTGGGAAAAATGCCATTTTATGGTAAAAGAAGGCATCGTCCTAGGACATAAGATCTCGAAAGCCGGTCTTGAAGTAGACCGTGCTAAAGTCGATGTTATCGATAAGTTGCCTCCACCTTCAACCGTGAAGGGTGTGAGAAGTTTTCTGGGTCATGCGGGCTTCTACCGTCGATTCATCAAAGATTTTTCTCAAATCGCTCGCCCGATGACCCACCTCTTGGAAAAAGATACTCCTTTTATCTTCTCCAAAGAGTGTCTTGAAGCCTTTGACTCACTTAAGGATAAGCTTACTAAGGCACCCGTCTTGGTTACCCCTAATTGGGAGCTGCCTTTTGAGTTAATGTGCGATGCTAGTGATTTTGCTATTGGAGCGGTTCTTGGACAAAGAGTGAACAAACACTTCCAACCAATCCATTACGCTAGCAAGACAATGACTGGGGCACAATTGCATTATACGACAACAGAAAAAGAGCTTTTAGCTGTTGTCTATGCTTTTGAAAAATTTCGCCCCTATCTTGTCCTTTCCACCACCATTGTGTATACCGATCATTCCGCGTTGAAGTACTTGTTGACAAAGCAAGATTCCAAACCAAGACTTCTTCGCTGGGTTTTGCTGCTCCAAGAATTTAAAATCGAAATTCGCGATAAAAAAGGAGCAGAAAACCTAGCCGCGGATCATCTCAGTAGACTTGATGATCCTTACCAGGGGGCTCATCCGAACAAAGAAATCAATGATTCTTTTCCCTTGGAGACCTTAATGTCTATTAACTCGACTGCTGACGAAACCCCGTGGTTTGCAGACATTGCAAACTACTTAGCGGGTGGTATCCTCGTTGACGGGTTAACATCCCAGCAAAAGAAGAAGTTCTTCAAAGACATAAAGACTTACTTCTGGGATGACCCATATCTTTTCAAACAATGTGCTGACTTGATTATTCGCCGATGTGTTGATGGACCGGCAGCTTTCGAAATCCTTGATGCTTGCCACAAAGGACCCACTGGTGGTCACTTTGGTCCCAACTACACCGCCAAAAAAGTGTTTGATTCAGGATTTTATTGGCCCTCCATTTATCGTGACGCTCACGATATGGTTAAAACTTGTGATGCTTGCCAGAAACAAGGCACGATCACACATAAAGACGAGATGCCTCAGAATTTCATTCAAGAGTGTGAAATCTTTGATGTTTGGGGTATCGACTTTATGGGGCCATTCCCTTCTTCTAAAGGAAACAAATACATCCTTGTAGCCGTTGACTACGTCTCCAAGTGGGTTGAAGCCAAAGCTTTGCCTACTAATGATGCAAGGGTGGTTTGTAACTTTTTGAAATCGCTGTTCGCTCGATTCGGCGTTCCTCGTGCTATTATCAGTGACCGCGGGACTCATTTTTGCAACGATCAATTTGCAAGAGTCATGGCCAAGTATGGTGTCAATCACCGTCTTTCCACCGCTTATCATCCCCAAACCAATGGACAAGCCGAGATATCCAATCGTGGATTGAAGCGAATTTTGGAGCGTACTGTGGGAGAGCATCATGCCGCGTGGGCCGATAAGTTAGATGATGCTCTGTGGGCTTTCCGTACTGCTTACAAGACCCCGATCGGTTGTACACCTTATCGTCTTGTGTACGGGAAAGCATGCCACCTTCCCATCGAGCTGGAGCATAAGGCGCACTGGGCCTTAAAGTGGACAAACTTCGACATCAACAAAGCCGGTGATCATCGCAAGATTCAACTCAACGAGCTCAACGAACTAAGGAATGAAGCTTATGAGAACTCGCTGATCTACAAAGAGAAGACGAAGATCCTCCATGACGCAAAAATCAAGAACCGAGAGTTCCACGTTGGTGATCAAGTCTTACTTTTCAACTCTCGGTTGAAGATCTTCTCTGGCAAGTTGAAGAGCCGCTGGTCTGGTCCATTCACCGTCGCCAACGTCTTTCCGTATGGGACCATTGAGCTTTCTCAGCCAAATGGGCCCAATTTCAAGGTGAATGGCCAGCGTCTGAAGCTGTACTTTGGTGAGGACATCTCTCAGGAGATGATTCCATCCCTCACCACGTTCCCCATGAACTAATTTTGGGTCGAGTCAGGCTCGTGACTCGGTCATCAAAAACAAGCGCTCCTCGGGAGGCAGCCCGAGTATCTATCCTTTTACATTTTAACCTCCTAAGTGTAGGGGGGCCTGCATAGGTGTTTGTATTTGTGTGGTGATGTGATTACAGGGATAAGTGCACTCTTGGAAACTTTGAAGAACCGTGCTCCCGTGTTATCCGAAATCCGGTTCTATCTCTCAACTATCGTGATTCAATTTTCTTCATACTCACATTTGAAATTGATCACTTTAGTCGTCTCTTCCTTAACTCGAGTTAACCAACGTGCACAATGTCATAAGTGTAGGGGAAACTTTTCCCACATGCTTAAACATTGAGGACAATGTTTATCTTAAGTGTAGGGGGGACTTCTATCGAAGTTTTAAGTGGACTTTTCCATGAAAGTGCCTTCATTTAACCAGAAAATCCTATTTTTCAACATTTTTCAATTAACTTTGGCGATTTAGTCGTAATTTTAAAATTTTTATCGTTGCTTTCATATGTATATATCCCACAATAAAGTCAAAAATATTAAAAAGTGGTGTAGCTAGTTTAGAAATCTTTGACATATTAGGCCTGTTGCGTTTATTTTGACTCAACCCGAATAGACTTATCCAAGTTTATTCTAGCTAGTATCCTTAACCATGTAGACCTTAATTGGTTTATTAGGCTAAGTGTCCACGAGTCTCATTACTTGAGATTTTAAATTGTGGAGGACGAGAAATGATAGAGTCAATTATAAGTCGGTATTCTTGCGCAAGCTCACTTGGTGTAATTATTTGCCTATTCTCCCATCACTTGCTAAAAAATTATCTGCAATAAGTAAGGTCGTACGATTTGAAAAGTTACTTAGCTTCTAGCCCAAGATCGTTTAAAAGTTGCTCGGTAATGATAAGAGTTCATAGCCAAGGCATAACTTATGAAGCGGGGCGCGAAGATTGGCGAGTCCGAAAAGGCCCTAACAAGGCATGAGGATTCCATTTTATTGCTGAAGATCCAAAGTGATGTGAAAAGCATTATTCCCAAAATCAATATGAAGGATCAAGACTCACGACGAAAAGCAATAAACTCCCATAAAGATCATGGAGAAGTCTATCCGAAAAGACCCTAACAAGGTATGAGGATAAATAGATCCAAGTCCGAAAAGGAGGCGGATCGTTGTATCTCAAAATCCCAATTAGAGATTGAAGAATAATCATGAAGTCGTGGTCAACAAAGTTGGAGTACCTCTCAAAAGTCTCCAAGTGAAGAAACTCTATGAACGATGAGAAGACCATTATCTCAAGAACGTCTCTCAAGATATGAAGTATGAAGTACATGCCAAATATCGGCCCGAGAAAGGTCTCAAATCGCGAACCAAGTTATGCCAAGATATGAACTTTTTGATATCCCGAGAAGCAGTTTTAAAAGATTTTGTCCTTTAGCTAACTATTGATCAAATCGTCCTACTTTGCTTCCAGCCCTAATAAACTATCGAAATAAGTCCAAAAATGCATCTTCATGATCATTCTAAGACTAAAATAAAATATAGAAGATACACCTAGGAATAAGGGAGTTTAAGCATTTAATTAAGCCATGTGTGTGAGTGTTTGAATTACTAACTTGTAATAACAATGATCTCGTTTTTAAGCTTAGTTTGGGGAACGTGAAACTTGAGGGTGATAAATCTTCGCAGCACCAAAGCCCTAATGTAAGTCCTCGATCTCTTTCCAAGTTATTACCACATAAGTTATTTTCTATTAAAATTTTAATTTCTTAGTACTTTAAATTTTTGTTTAGTAGTATTTTAATAAGGCCAAGGTTAATTGATAATGAGAAAAGTGTAATTGTGCTTTGTCACTAAGCATTGCATGAGGGCATGGCAATGGTTAAGTGTAGGGGATTTGATAGGTGTGAGAACACCCATCCTTTTACCACTTAAATCGGGCTAAAACGAGACCAAAACACGTATTTAATATCATTTGTTTAGAATTATGCGTGGTTTTTGTGTTTATTGTGTTTTCAGAGTCGACCGGATGAATATTAAAGAAAACATGGGATTGCACGGGTTTTATCAAGGAAAAAGACTCAAGACGAAGTCTATTGTCCAAGAGATGCAAAAGATTTGAAGTCATTGTGCCTATTTGAAGATTTATCGAAGAATAGAGCCAAAGATGGAAGATTCATATATGTCGAAGAACTCGAGTCTATTAAATAAAATATTATAGGACGAGTTGGAATTATTCACCGACACTTCTCAAATCCAAGTCGGAAACGTTTATTTAAAAGACGCGTGAAGACTTAAGAAAGAAGAAAAAGAAGCCCGAATCAAAGCCCAATCAAGAGCCCATCAACACCATACACACGCCTATATAAAGCCTTCACCTCACAAATTTTCACACACTTAGTTTTAGACTTAGTTTTTAGTTTTTCATTTCTCTAGTTTTCTAGAGAGAGAAAGTTCCATACTTTATCTCACTAAACTATTCCTTTGTTTTTCATCTTTTAATTCAAGCTTTCTTGTACTTTTGATTTAATTAATCTTAATCAAGTTTATGCTTTTAAGTTCTTTAAGCTTTTCCTACTTTTCTTGATTTGTCAAAATCCTTGATCCGATTGTTGAATTCCATACGGTTTGGATTATTGGATTAGCTCGTGTTAAAAGTTTAATGTTTACTTGTTTCTTCTTAAGCTCTACGTAAATAAGCCATAAGCCTTCCATGCTTTTTGGCTTATTGTTTGTTAAAGTTCATTGTTTTCGGATTTCTTCAAGTTTTAATCATTCAAAAGTTTTGTTTATTAAGTTTTAAAGTTTCTTGTTTTCAAAAGTTATCAAATTTAATCTTTTTGAAGTGTTTAGATTTCGAATCACCTAGCTTATTTCCTTTGCTTATTGAGTTTTTAGCTTTCCTCCAATTTCGGAACTGCATTCATCTCATCGCAATACAAGGGTTTTGACACATTCCGACGGGTCTTCTTTGCTTGGTATCGCAATAACCCATAAGGGGTTTTACTTTGCGATAGGGTGTAGTTCCCCTATTCCGATCTGGGATTGCGATCGCATATTGCGATCGCACATTCCGACGGGTTTAGGTCCCTTTTCTAGTCGAAACTCTGGCCAATTTTTATTTGCAACATTCCGATCGTCCTCATTCCGACAGCATCATTGCGACAGTTTGGATTTTGAACATTCCGATGGTGGTTAACAAATACATTCCGATGGACCATTATTTTGTGCATTCCGATGCTTTTGACTTTTAGGTATTCCGATAGTAATAATTTTCAACATTCCGATAGAACAAGTTTTTAAGCATTTATTCAATTAAGTTTTCAAAGTAATTTTCTAATCCTTCCTTTATGTTTTCAAGCACTCAATTTTAACTTGTCAATTTAGTTATTCTTCCAAAGTTTTAAGTTACTCAACGTCATTTGCATTTAAGTTTTATTAGTTTAAAAATAGATAAACAAACCAACTCCTTTTTAGTAACCAAGAACAAATCATTCCACTTAAGACCGAGATCAATTCGAGAGGATATCGAGAGACATAATCTGAACCCCGTTGCAAATAACAAATATTAAATGTCTATTAACTCGACTGCTGACGAAACCCCGTGGTTTGCAGACATTGCAAACTACTTAGCGGGTGGTATCCTCGTTGACGGGTTAACATCCCAGCAAAAGAAGAAGTTCTTCAAAGACATAAAGACTTACTTCTGGGATGACCCATATCTTTTCAAACAATGTGCTGACTTGATTATTCGCCGATGTGTTGATGGACCGGCAGCTTTCGAAATCCTTGATGCTTGCCACAAAGGACCCACTGGTGGTCACTTTGGTCCCAACTACACCGCCAAAAAAGTGTTTGATTCAGGATTTTATTGGCCCTCCATTTATCGTGACGCTCACGATATGGTTAAAACTTGTGATGCTTGCCAGAAACAAGGCACGATCACACATAAAGACGAGATGCCTCAGAATTTCATTCAAGAGTGTGAAATCTTTGATGTTTGGGGTATCGACTTTATGGGGCCATTCCCTTCTTCTAAAGGAAACAAATACATCCTTGTAGCCGTTGACTACGTCTCCAAGTGGGTTGAAGCCAAAGCTTTGCCTACTAATGATGCAAGGGTGGTTTGTAACTTTTTGAAATCGCTGTTCGCTCGATTCGGCGTTCCTCGTGCTATTATCAGTGACCGCGGGACTCATTTTTGCAACGATCAATTTGCAAGAGTCATGGCCAAGTATGGTGTCAATCACCGTCTTTCCACCGCTTATCATCCCCAAACCAATGGACAAGCCGAGATATCCAATCGTGGATTGAAGCGAATTTTGGAGCGTACTGTGGGAGAGCATCATGCCGCGTGGGCCGATAAGTTAGATGATGCTCTGTGGGCTTTCCGTACTGCTTACAAGACCCCGATCGGTTGTACACCTTATCGTCTTGTGTACGGGAAAGCATGCCACCTTCCCATCGAGCTGGAGCATAAGGCGCACTGGGCCTTAAAGTGGACAAACTTCGACATCAACAAAGCCGGTGATCATCGCAAGATTCAACTCAACGAGCTCAACGAACTAAGGAATGAAGCTTATGAGAACTCGCTGATCTACAAAGAGAAGACGAAGATCCTCCATGACGCAAAAATCAAGAACCGAGAGTTCCACGTTGGTGATCAAGTCTTACTTTTCAACTCTCGGTTGAAGATCTTCTCTGGCAAGTTGAAGAGCCGCTGGTCTGGTCCATTCACCGTCGCCAACGTCTTTCCGTATGGGACCATTGAGCTTTCTCAGCCAAATGGGCCCAATTTCAAGGTGAATGGCCAGCGTCTGAAGCTGTACTTTGGTGAGGACATCTCTCAGGAGATGATTCCATCCCTCACCACGTTCCCCATGAACTAATTTTGGGTCGAGTCAGGCTCGTGACTCGGTCATCAAAAACAAGCGCTCCTCGGGAGGCAGCCCGAGTATCTATCCTTTTACATTTTAACCTCCTAAGTGTAGGGGGCCTGCATAGGTGTTTGTATTTGTGTGGTGATGTGATTACAGGGATAAGTGCACTCTTGGAAACTTTGAAGAACCGTGCTCCCGTGTTATCCGAAATCCGGTTCTATCTCTCAACTATCGTGATTCAATTTTCTTCATACTCACATTTGAAATTGATCACTTTAGTCGTCTCTTCCTTAACTCGAGTTAACCAACGTGCACAATGTCATAAGTGTAGGGGAAACTTTTCCCACATGCTTAAACATTGAGGACAATGTTTATCTTAAGTGTAGGGGGGACTTCTATCGAAGTTTTAAGTGGACTTTTCCATGAAAGTGCCTTCATTTAACCAGAAAATCCTATTTTTCAACATTTTTCAATTAACTTTGGCGATTTAGTCGTAATTTTAAAATTTTTATCGTTGCTTTCATATGTATATATCCCACAATAAAGTCAAAAATATTAAAAAGTGGTGTAGCTAGTTTAGAAATCTTTGACATATTAGGCCTGTTGCGTTTATTTTGACTCAACCCGAATAGACTTATCCAAGTTTATTCTAGCTAGTATCCTTAACCATGTAGACCTTAATTGGTTTATTAGGCTAAGTGTCCACGAGTCTCATTACTTGAGATTTTAAATTGTGGAGGACGAGAAATGATAGAGTCAATTATAAGTCGGTATTCTTGCGCAAGCTCACTTGGTGTAATTATTTGCCTATTCTCCCATCACTTGCTAAAAAATTATCTGCAATAAGTAAGGTCGTATGATTTGAAAAGTTACTTAGCTTCTAGCCCAAGATCGTTTAAAAGTTGCTCGGTAATGATAAGAGTTCATAGCCAAGGCATAACTTATGAAGCGGGGCGCGAAGATTGGCGAGTCCGAAAAGGCCCTAACAAGGCATGAGGATTCCATTTTATTGCTGAAGATCCAAAGTGATGTGAAAAGCATTATTCCCAAAATCAATATGAAGGATCAAGACTCACGACGAAAAGCAATCAACTCCCATAAAGATCATGGAGAAGTCTATCCGAAAAGACCCTAACAAGGTATGAGGATAAATAGATCCAAGTCCGAAAAGGAGGCGGATCGTTGTATCTCAAAATCCCAATTAGAGATTGAAGAATAATCATGAAGTCGTGGTCAACAAAGTTGGAGTACCTATCAAAAGTCTCCAAGTGAAGAAACTCTATGAACGATGAGAAGACCATTATCTCAAGAACGTCTCTCAAGATATGAAGTATGAAGTACATGCCAAATATCGGCCCGAGAAAGGTCTCAAATCGCGAACCAAGTTATGCCAAGATATGAACTTTTTGATATCCCGAGAAGCAGTTTTAAAAGATTTTGTCCTTTAGCTAACTATTGATCAAATCATCCTACTTTGCTTCCAGCCCTAATAAACTATCGAAATAAGTCCAAAAATGCATCTTCATGATCATTCTAAGACTAAAATAAAATATAGAAGATACACCTAGGAATAAGGGAGTTTAAGCATTTAATTAAGCCATGTGTGTGAGTGTTTGAATTACTAACTTGTAATAACAATAATCTCGTTTTTAAGCTTAGTTTGGGGAACGTGAAACTTGAGGGTGATAAATCTTCGCAGCACCAAAGCCCTAATGTAAGTCCTCGATCTCTTTCCAAGTTATTAGCACATAAGTTATTTTCTATTAAAATTTTAATTTCTTAGTACTTTAAATTTTTGTTTAGTAGTATTTTAATAAGGCCAAGGTTAATTGATAATGAGAAAAGTGTAATTGTGCTTTGTCACTAAGCATTGCATGAGGGCATGGCAATGGTTAAGTGTAGGGGATTTGATAGGTGTGAGAACACCCATCCTTTTACCACTTAAATCGGGCTAAAACGAGACCAAAACACGTATTTAATATCATTTGTTTGGAATTATGCGTGGTTTTTGTGTTTATTGTGTTTTCAGAGTCGACCGGATGAATATTAAAGAAAACATGGGATTGCACGGGTTTTATCAAGGAAAAAGACTCAAGACGAAGTCTATTGTCCAAGAGATGCAAAAGATTTGAAGTCATTGTGCCTATTTGAAGATTTATCGAAGAATAGAGCCAAAGATGGAAGATTCATATATGTCGAAGAACTCGAGTCTATTAAATAAAATATTATAGGACGAGTTGGAATTATTCACCGACACTTCTCAAATCCAAGTCGGAAACGTTTATTTAAAAGACGCGTGAAGACTTAAGAAAGAAGAAAAAGAAGCCCGAATCAAAGCCCAATCAAGAGCCCATCAACACCATACACACGCCTATATAAAGCCTTCACCTCACAAATTTTCACACACTTAGTTTTAGACTTAGTTTTTAGTTTTTCATTTCTCTAGTTTTCTAGAGAGAGAAAGTTCCATACTTTCTCTCACTAAACTTTTCCTTTGTTTTTCATCTTTTAATTCAAGCTTTCTTGTACTTTTGATTTAATTAATCTTAATCAAGTTTATGCTTTTAAGTTCTTTAAGCTTTTCCTACTTTTCTTGATTTGTCAAAATCCTTGATCCGATTGTTGAATTCCATACGGTTTGGATTATTGGATTAGCTCGTGTTAAAAGTTTAATGTTTACTTGTTTCTTCTTAAGCTCTACGTAAATAAGCCATAAGCCTTCCATGCTTTTTGGCTTATTGTTTGTTAAAGTTCATTGTTTTCGGATTTCTTCAAGTTTTAATCATTCAAAAGTTTTGTTTATTAAGTTTTAAAGTTTCTTGTTTTCAAAAGTTATCAAATTTAATCTTTTTGAAGTGTTTAGATTTCGAATCACCTAGCTTATTTCCTTTGCTTATTGAGTTTTTAGCTTTTCTCCAATTTCGGAACTGCATTCATCTCATCGCAATACAAGGGTTTTGACACATTCCGACGGGTCTTCTTTGCTTGGTATCGCAATAACCCATAAGGGGTTTTACTTTGCGATAGGGTGTAGTTCCCCTATTCCGATCTGGGATTGCGATCGCATATTGCGATCGCACATTCCGACGGGTTTAGGTCCCTTTTCTAGTCGAAACTCTGGCCAATTTTTATTTGCAACATTCCGATCGTCCTCATTCCGACAACATCATTGCGACAGTTTGGATTTTGAACATTCCGATGGTGGTTAACAAATACATTCCGATGGACCATTATTTTGTGCATTCCGATGCTTTTGACTTTTAGGTATTCCGATAGTAATAATTTTCAACATTCCGATAGAACAAGTTTTTAAGCATTTATTCAATTAAGTTTTCAAAGTAATTTTCTAATCCTTCCTTTATGTTTTCAAGCACTCAATTTTAACTTGTCAATTTAGTTATTCTTCCAAAGTTTTAAGTTACTCAACGTCATTTGCATTTAAGTTTTATTAGTTTAAAAATAGATAAACAAACCAACTCCTTTTTAGTAACCAAGAACAAATCATTCCACTTAAGACCGAGATCAATTCGAGAGGATATCGAGAGACATAATCTGAACCCCGTTGCAAATAACAAATATTACTCATCCGCCAAGTCCGCATGGCTGAGCGCATTCACTTCTCGCACCAAGCCTGGTGGTATGCAGTTATTAAGGTACTCTCGGCATTCATCGGCGTCCCTCATTCGTGATGCAGTTGTGATATTCCATATGGGGTTGAACGATTGAGGGGGCCGGACGTCGGGAGGTCTTGGGAGGCTGTGGGTGAACCTTCTTCAAATACGGGACCGGACTTCGTGGCGGCCGTGTGAGGCATGGGGTTTCTTTCCACTTCTTTTCCTTTTCCCTTCTCCATTTGGGTGTCTGGGGGAGGCCCGGCACCAGTTGGTTCATCCATGTGAAACAAGAATTTGGATACATATTAAGTGTTGCTTAAAGGGAATTTGTCATTCTTACGTGTCAGGATGGAGTCTTACATGTCATTTCTTGCTAATTCTGAGGTGGTTGGGGCAATCTGAGTAACTGGATCAACATGTCCGGCCCGGATCGTCTCGGAAGCCTGGGTGGTGCTCCCAACAGATTGGTACAAGGGGTGGTCTTCTCGAAGTTTCTTTGGAGGGGCGTTGTGTTCGCCAATCTCGGCTGAAGCAGCTCTCCTTGCTCGTTTGTTTCTTTTACGGGTACGCCTGGCGACAGGCTGAGCTGTTGCTTCTTCAGTCTCCTCCTCGACTTCTTTTTCCACTTCTTCCTCTTCCTCCTCACTGATTTGTTGTACTTCTTCATCATCATCACCCATCATCCGGCGAAGGCTGGAGGTGGTTAAGTCAATATTATCTCCATGCTCTTCCCCATGTGGTGAGGAGGGCCCGGCTCCTCCTTCACGTATCCTGTTGTCACCACCCTCGTTGTCTCCTTGCTCTTCCTCGTCCGAGTGGGGATCTGGCACGGCTTCAAGAGCAACCGTCACGTTTCGGGTATGCTCAAGAAGAGGTAGTTCATTCTCACGGAGGGGACGGGAGCCCTCCGGTACGAGCTTCGGGTCGCCCTGGCGTAGAAGTCCAAAGAAGTTCATTTCTGCCCACCAAAAACAAAATATGTTAGCCATTTACAAAGTGATTGAATAACTTTTTTGTGTACGGATGTTAGCCTACCTTCACCCTGCCTTCTCCAAAACACAGGATATCTGTTGGACGGGCCAAAATAATTGCGGCTAATCCCTAGCAAACACAGAAATGACTCGGGAAGATTTCTATGGAACCCGATCCTATTCAGATCTAATTCTTGGGAGTGTCGGGGGTTATATGTACTAGTGTGCGGCTTGGGGTCGTGGGATATCCTATGTCTAAAGGTATAATCAGCCGGCCATACTACTGCGTCAATAAAAAAGTAATGGTCATACCAGTTTTTCAGCGAGTCCATTGGCTTATTATGAGACTGGGGACTGTTAGGGGATCATTTCTTAAAGGATACCCAACCATTTACTAGGTTGGGGATATAAAAAAGCCGGAATAGTTCTACGGTTTGGGGGGATTCTTCTAGCACGGCAGAGGATCTCGAATTGACTAATCTTACAGGCGCCTATACAGTGGAGCTGACTAATATGTACATCATAATATCCTAACAGATCTATGAGGAAACGGGTGAAGGGAATGCGGTAGTTGGCCGCATCAAAAAGGCGAGTGTACAGGCCAATCTTACCCACCGGAGCCTCAGTTATGAGGTCTTCGGCGCCAGGAAGTGAGGGGAGTAGGTTGGTAGGGATGAAATAGTTTGTACAAAAGTGATTTAGTTGGTCTTGGGTCATTACATTAAGCACGGATCCAATGGTAGGGTTGTTTCTGTGAGCCATTACTAAATAAAAATGTAAGGGCGTGGTGTTCTAACCTGCGGATGAAGGGATCCGTGCGTAATTGATTCGAGCTAAGAGGAAAGCTTTAATGGCAGAAATGGAGATGATAACTGTGTGTTTCACACAGCCATAGAGGTAGCTTATTTATAGGGTTGCCTCGTGGGTCATGGCCTGTTGGATGTGTGACACGTGTCTTCCACTATTCTTGATCGTGTGGTTAGGGGGCAAGTGGCAAGTGAAACGTCAGACGGGACCCACGGGTCACTTTTGACTCAAACGTTTGCACTGCCCGAGGCTCTGATTGTTTGCACTTTTGTCAGTCAAAATGCCAGGTGAACAGTTATTTATGTCGGGATATGCGGCTCTTACGTAAGAGTTGTCATTTAATGCTATATTTAATTTGTCTCGATCGCCATGTGCGGTTGAGGTAATAGTGGAATAATTTCCTAAGTCAGGTTGCTATGTGCGGCCAACACAAATTATTGGACAACTTATCATTCCCTATTTTTTCTTGGTACATCCAGGGAGCATCTTGGTAGTCTAGAGGTTACGCCTATGGTAGTAACAACTAGACTGGGGGGACATGATGACGTATAGTCCCCAGCCGGGTCATGAACCCGGCCCATGGGTACTACCCGTATCCGGCCCATCACAAATGAGTGGGATAATGTCATTCAGGCTTACGGGCTTGGATGAACAGTAACCGCACACATGTGTGCGGCCCACGGTCCGGTGCGGCCGACATAGGGTTAGACAGAATCATACTCTGTCTAGGAATAGGTTTATCCCAAAGGAGGAGGATATTCACCACCAAAATTAGAAGATAACAATCATTCTAATTTTGATAGTTATCCTTTCCTTGGGGCCGAAGTATCAGTGGCAGCCCATTAGGGTTCCACTGCCTATAAAAGGAACCCTCAAGGGTTCCAAAAAGGTATTATGTTCTATACTCTCAATTCACATAAACCCTAACCGATTACTTACTCTCACGCCGGAGTCTAATCATGGGAAACATTCCCACGGTAAGCCTAACGCGTGTTGTTTAGTGTGCAGGATCCCAACCAAACGATTCACTTGGTGCAGGAGCCGGAGCCCAGCCAACCCGAATCAAGCCTAATTAGGGTCTAGCAAGGATCACCCAACTTTTGCATCAACAAACATTTGAGAAAATATTTGAAAAATCTTTTGACTATAACGGTGCTAGAGATCTCCGACGTTACCAACAAGCCCTATTGAGAAGATATATATTTAGATATATATAATTTAATTTATATATATGTATATATCGTGGTTTCGGTATGTAATTGTTTAAATAGTATGTTATCCTAATACAAGATATATATAAATGCAGATTGTCATGGCTGACCCTAATATTCCTGTAGAGAACCATGCTATTCCCGAACCTAATGTAGATGATGATCCTTATTTAGACTTAGTAGATTATGATATGGATGATGAGGAGGAACCATTTGAGGATCCCGAGCCCGAGGTAGGACTAGGAGATCAGATTGCCCCTCAGGTTGATATGGTAGAGAATGAGATTGATAATGTTGATATTGAGAATGATGATGAGATTGGGTTAGATAATTCAGATGATGAGATTTACGACAAGGATGTCGAGGAGGATATAGGTATAGACGATGAGGTCGATGATGATGAGGAATCCGAGCTTATTTACCCTTATGATGTTCCAGAGGGCGAGCCTTTACCCCCACCAGTTTATTTGTCTGATTCTGAGGTTGAGCTACCTAGGGATGAAATGTCTGAATCATCTGAATCTGATTCTGAATCAGAGGAGGATGAGGATGATAATGCACCTGACGGTACTGATGGTATTGCTACTCGTAGACGTGTGATAGGAGAGTCGTCTAGTACTTGAGAGGCTACTCATATTGATGGTCTTGCACCATGGGCCTTGAGACGTGATCTAGATGCTTCCCGTGTTAAGAGTAGTATGACAGAGATTGGATTAGGTGTTGTTCAGACTCATGTTGCTTATTTGGAGTCGAAGACTAAGGTTGGTGAAAAAGAGCGGGAATTGCTTAGTTTGTATTTGACTGATGTAGAGCGTGGTTTGAATGAGGCTTTTAGGAGGTTATCGGTGTTAGAAAGTGGTGAGTTTGCTGCTATGAAGAAAAAGGTGAATTCTATGGAGATTCAGTTGAGTGTAGCTCGTGCGATGCGTGAGAAAGCTGAAAAGGAGTTGAATATATCCGTGGGTTGGAATAGTAGATTTTATGCTGACATGGTTGAAAGAGGAGTGATCCGTAGGCGCCCAGCTGAAGATGTGTCTAGTGATCGTCCGACGAAGATACAGAAGACGATGGATGATGGACCATCTGGCGGTTCTCAGTAGACCAGTCTGTGTTTAGTAGTGACCTTTGTATCTTTTGTACTTTTGTAGCTTTGACTGAACCGACTTGTTAGTAGTAGACTTGGCACAAATTTTGAGTATGTATAGTGCTAGAACATTGATATGGAATGTAACTAAGACAATGCTTTTGTTTCAAATCGAATGAAATATGTATCTTGTCTTGAATTCCATATTGTGCCTTATTTGTATCTTGATTATGAATTCAATCCATATTATATGAATCCCTTGTTGGGTGAATGCTTAATACTTTGAAATTGTGAAATTATAGAACTATGCCGCCCAAGAAGGCTGTGACTGAGGCTGATGTACGTAGGATTATTACGGAGCAAGTTACCGCATCTATGACTGAATTTATGGCAAATGCTAGAAATGAAGCTGGCGGTAGTGGAGCTGGCGGTAGTGGAGCTGGCGGTAGTGGAGCTGGTGGTAGTGGAGCTGGCGGTAGTGGAGCTGGCGGTAGTGGAATTGGCGGTACTAATGTGAATGTGAATGCTAATAATGTGAATGCTAATGCTGGAGGTAATGTAGGAGGACTTGGAACTAATGCACCTGAAGTTGGTGGTTGTACTTATGTGACGTTCATGCAGTGTGAACCTCTACCTTTTAATGGAACTGAAGGTGCTGTAGGATTAAGCCAGTGGATTGAGAAGATTGAGTCGGTGTTTCGGATTAGTAAGTGTAAGGAGGAAGATAAGGCGACTTTGCTATGGCTACTCTTAAAGGTCGTGCGTTGACTTGGTGGAACGGGAGAATTGCTTTCATGGGTATTGATGCTGCTAATGCTACTCCTTGGGCTGAAATTAAGAAGTGGATGACTTTGGAGTTTTGTCCTCGTAGTGTGATTATTAGTTTAGAACAAGAGTTGATTCATCTGCGAATGAAAGGTGTGGACATTGATAGTTACACAAACCGATTCCATGAGTTGGCCTTGCTATGTCCTCGATTGGTGGAACCCGAAGAGATCCGAATTGAGAAGTATATTAAAGGGTTGACCAGGAATATCCGGGGGGACGTGACATCATCTAAACCACTGACCATTGATGATGTTGTTCGAATGGCTTACCAACTCATTGGACAGATAATTCAGGATAGGGAAGATGAAGCCCGTGTTGGTGAGAAAAGAAAAGGTGACAGTGATCGTGTAGATAGAGATGATAATATGAAGAATTTCAATCACCGCCAGAAACAGAGAAAGGGGAATGCAAATGCTCTTACCAACAACACACCGCGCAACGATGATAGATGTCCTAAGTGTGGCAACAAGAGGCATGCTGGCGATTGCTGGAAGTGCCGAAATTGCGGAAAGCTTGGACACAAGGTTGAAAGGTGTAAGAAGGGAACCATTTGCTTCAACTGTAATGAAGAAGGTCATAGGAAATCGGAATGCCCCAAGTTGAAAGCGATTGTACCTGGAAGAAACCCCTAGGGTGGTATCTATCAACTTGGAACAATTGAGGTGAAGAAAGAGGATCCGAATGTCGTTACCGGTACGTTTTTACTCAACAATCATTATGCTATTGCTTTATTTGATTCGGGTGTTGATAGGAGCTTTGTATCCACTAAATTTAGTGCCCTTATTGACATTGAACCTGTTGAGATAAATACCAGTTACGAGGTGGAATTGGCTGATGGTAAATTAGTGAAAACTAATAAGCTATTAGAAGGATGCTCTCTAAATCTCTTGAACTATTCCTTTCCGATTGATTTGATGTTGATAGAATTAGGTAGTTTTGATATTATTATTGGTATGGATTGGTTGCCATTGAATAATGCTACTATTTTATGTGGAGAAAAGAAGGTTAAGATTCCTCTTAGGAATAGGACGTTAGTTATTGATGGTAATCGAGGTGAATCCCGTTTGAAAATCGTTTCATGTATTAATGTCCAAAAGTACATCAGGAACGGTTGCAAGTTATTCTTAGCTCAAGTAACCGGGAATGAGTCTAGGGAGAAACGATTGGAAGATGTACCTATTATTTGTGAATTTCCTGAGGTATTTCCTAAAGATTTACCCGGACTTCCACCGATAAGGCAAGTAGAGTTTCGAATCGATTTAATTCCTGGTGCTGCACCGGTGGCACGTGCGCCTTACCGATTAGCCCCTCCTGAATTAAAGGAGTTATCTGAGCAACTTAAGGAGTTGTCTGATAAAGGTTTTATTCGACCGAGCTTGTCGCCTTGGGGAGCTCCAGTCTTGTTCGTTAAGAAGAAGGATGGATATTTCCGTATGTGTATTGATTATAGGGAACTGAATAAGTTGACAATTAAAAATCGATATCCTTTACCTAGGATTGATGATTTGTTTGATCAACTACAAGGATCTAGTGTGTATTCTAAGATAGATTTGCGGTCAGGATATCACCAACTTCGCGTCCGTGAAGAAGATATTCCTATAACTGCATTTAGAACTCGTTATGGACACTATGAATTGCAAGTAATGCCATTTGGGTTAACTAAGACACCTGCGGTTTTCATGGATTTAATGAATCGAGTGTGCAAGCCCTACTTGGATAAATTTGTGATTGTGTTTATTGACGATATTCTATCTATTCTAAGAATGAAGATGAACATAGAGAACATTTAAGGATTGTTTTGAATTTGTTGAAGGATGAAAAGTTGTATGCTAAGTTTTTGAAATGTGATTTCTGGTTAGATTCTATGCAATTTCTTGGTCATGTGATTAACAAAGATGGAATTCATGTTGATCCTGCAAAGGTTGAAGCTATTAAGAATTGGTCTGCACCGACAACGCCAACGGAAGTGCGACAGTTCTTAGGATTGGCTGGCTATTATAGGCGATTTATTAAAGAATTATCTTTGATAGCTAAACCCTTGACTAAGCTTTACCCAGAAGAATAAACCTTTCGTTTGGGGAAGTGATGAAGATGGAGCATTTCAGACATTGAAGCAAAAATTATGTAGTGCGCCAATTTTATCATTACCCGACGGGAGTGAAGATTTTGTAGTGTATTGTGATGCATCTCTTAGAGGCTATGGATCTGTTTTGATGCAGCGAGAGAAAGTGATAGCTTATGCTTCTAGGCAATTAAGGAAGAATGAGGAGAATTATACTACTCATGATCTTGAGTTAGGAGTTGTAGTCTTTGCTCTTAGGTTGTGGAGACATTATCTGATGGCACCAAGTGTATGGTATTCACCGATCACAAAAGCCTACAGTTTATTCTCGATCAAAAGGAATTGAACATGAGGCAACGAAGATGGATAGATTTGTTAAGTGATTATGATTGTGATATAAAATATCACCCAGGAAAAGCCAATGTTGTTGTCGATGCGTTAAGGAGGAAAGATAGAGAGCCTATCAGGGTACGTTCTCTAGTCTTGACCGTGCACAATAATTTGCCTGAGCAAATTAGAAATGCGCAAATAAAAGCTTGTAAGAAAGAAAACATTGTTAATGAAGGGTTCCGAGGAGAAGGAGATCCTTTAGAGGTTAGAGCTGATGGAGTGAAATGCTTAAGAGGTCGTATGTGGATACCTAAGTTTGGAAGCTTAAGAGACTTGATTATGTTAGAATCCCATAAATCTAAGTATTCCATTCATCTGGGATCTGATAAAATGTACCATGATTTGAAGAAGTTGTACTAGTGGCCGAATATGAAAGCTGATATTGCTATGTATGTTCTTCAATGCTTGACTTGTGCTAGAGTTAAAGCTGAACATCAAAAGCCATCAGGACTACTTCAACAACCAAAGATTCCTGAATGGAAGTGGGAGCGAATTACGATGGACTTTATCACCAAGCTTCCTAGAACATCATCTGGAAACAACTCGATTTGGGTTATTGTCGACAGACTGACCAAATCAGCACACTTCATTCCAGTTAAAGAGCAGTTATCACTGGAGAAGCTGACTCGTATAACCTTGAGAATGTTGTATGCAGCATGGAGTGCCTGTATCGGTCATTTCAGATCGAGATCCTAGATTCGCATCGAATTTTTGGAAATCTCTCCAAAGATCTTTGGGAACGAATCTCGACATGAGCACTGCTTATCACCCCCAGACTGATGGGCAGAGTGAAAGGACGATACAAACACTGGAAGATATGTTGAGAGCTTGTGTATTAGATTTGGGTAAGAATTGGGATAAACATTTGCCGTTAGCAGAGTTTTCGTATAACAATAGTTACCATTCTAGTATTAAGGCTGCACCGTTTGAAGCTTTGTATGGTAGGAAGTGTAGATCTCCTGTATGCTGGAGTGAAGTTGGGGATACCCAGCTCACGGGACCGGAATTAATCCGGGAGACTACGGAGATGATAGTTCAGATTAAGAATAGGTTGTTGATTGCCTGTAGTAGACAGAAAAGTTACGCGGATGTGCGGCGGAAGCCAATGGAGTTTAAAGTGGGTGACCAAGTAATGTTGAAAGTATCGCCATGGAAAGGCGTTATAAGATTTGGAAAGCGAGGAAAATTGAATCCCCGTTATATTGGACCCTTTAAGATTTTATCTAGATTAGGTCCGGTGGCTTACAAACTAGAGTTACCCCCAGAACTTCATGGTGTTCACAACACATTCCATGTATCTAATCTGAAGAAATGTCTAGCAGTGAGTGATGAGAAAATTTCGTTAGATAAGGTTCGAATAGATGGGAAGTTGCATTTTATCGAAGAACCCGTAGAGGTTATGGATCGTGAGGTAAAGCAACTGAAACAAAGTCGGATACCTATTGTCAAGATCCGATGGAATTCAAAGCATGGACCGGAATATACTTGGGAACGAGAGGATGAAATGTGGAAGAAATATCCGCACCTCTTCGATTTCAATAAGAAACGGACATCAAAATGAAATGGATCACGAGGACGTCGATCCCTTTTAGGAGGAAAAGCTGTGACAATCTAACATTTTCAGGTAGTGAATTATTTTCTCGTATAATATTTTGAAACTTATTTTTGTGTTGGTTGATGAACTCACAATTTACGGATTTAAATTTGGGCTTACGTGCATAATTTAGCGTCCTTTACGGTTAAACCGGAAACCTTAGGATTACGTATTTACGTTTTTGAACTCCTTTTTTGATGAGACAATTTTTATTGGATTCGTTTTGTGCCGTTGATTCATAATTTATAAAAACGTTTTTCGTGAAACGACCCGAGGGCACGAAAATCGAGGAAACTAGAATCGAGGAGTACCCGTAAATTAGCGAGATGGGACAAAATAATTTATCTCACCCCACTATAGCATGGGACGGCCAAACATGAGACCACATCAAAGATGTGGCATCATGTAAACTAGTAGCTTACAAGTGTAAGCTTAAGCTTAACACTTAAGCTAGTTTTACCCACCAAACTAACTAAAACCATCAACCTTCACACATACCACCATTTCACTCATGCAAACCAACTAAAAACTCTCTCAACCACATCACCATTGCCATCTCACTTCAAAGAACAAACACCTCTTTTGATCTTTTCTAGCCACAAAATACTTGTTACCTAGCTATATCATGGAGTTACCTTGAATCCTTGATCACTTGGTGGCCATTTTAACAACAAAGGAGGTGATTTGCTTGTGTCCTAGGGCTGATTTCTCAACATACTTTCTTGGTGTTTGATGATCTTGGGGATACATTTGGTGTTCATCAAGTTCTTGTCTTCTAAAAACAAGATATACTCTTGGTTGGTAAAGAAGATCATCCTTTCCATTTTCTCTTGTTATTTTTGTAAAGATCAAATGTATTTTCTTTCTTGTTGTATATGTATATGATGAATATATGATGATAAAAATGTTGTGTGGGGATCAAGTGTTGATAAATATGCTTAAAAAGACTAATAACCATAAGAAACAAGGCTAAAATCATGCTTAATTTGTTGGCTGTATAAAAACAGTATGTAACCAAAACTTGAACTGATAAATTTGCATGTTAGAATCCATTTACAGTAAGTACAAGATGTTATACACATGTGAGAGTTGGTCATGCAATGGAATCATTAAAATGAGTGAGATATGATCAAAACAAGATGAGTGTGGTAATCTGAATAAGCTGTTTTGTAGGGACTGTTAAGGATGGATAAACTTAAAATGAGAAGTAGCTATATCTAAGTTAATTGTAGAACATAATATGAAGTTCATACCATCCAAAAATGAGCTTCTAATTCATTGTAGAACTCTAGATATGATAAAAATGGTGAAGATGAAAATAAAAATCAGATTTTGAAGAATTAATGTTTATTACTATTATATAAGCACTCAAATTATATAGTATAAAATGTGAAATTAAAACCCACTAACTTATGAATTTCATTTATATAAATATGTATAAGGTTTAATAAATGGACAATTTATAAAAATGGTAGTTGAGTAAGATTTATAAGTTATAAAAACTATAAACTTGATTTTTACGACTTTTTCGACTATTACCGTAAAATTAACGTTTTTCGCCAATTAAAACATAGACGATCAAACCCGTCTAATGTAAAGTTTTTAAAAGTCATATAATGATATATAAGTATCTAATACAAGTAAAAACCGATAAAACCCTAACTATAGGACATACGGACATTAACGAGCTAAGTAAGCATATTGGACTAATAATTGGACTAAATAAGTTAAACACTTATAAAAAGAACTTATTGGGATTAACCCATTTGGGCCCAACATGAAAAGTGTGAATACTGATAATATAAGTATAAAATGGATTAAAACAAGTTAAAGAACTTATAATGATCTTATTGGACTTAAAATAGGTAAATAGGTAAAACTAGTAAACTAGTACAAAGCTACCAATACATAAATGCTAAAATGAGTAAACAAGGATATATAAACCCACTTGATCATCATCATATGTACAAAATCATCATATGTATATTGTTATTTTGATAAAAATCATTGGACAAGAGTCTAAGACCGATTATTATTTATATAGGTTTCTGTGACCGAAGCACGCCCGTAGCCGATAATCCGCCTTTCATTATCAACGTGAGTTCATAGCCTCGCACTCTTTTAATTGTTTTATAAAATGATTTGTAAACCCGCGAGGGAGATAACATGCTAGTTTTTGATAAAATAGAACACAAGTAGTCCCGATGGTATGCTTAATTATATGGACCCGAATGATGCTATGACCCTATAAACGAGATAAAAAGGATTATTAGTAGTTAGATTATGTCACTCAAAGTCCCATTAGCATGAATTGTGAACTACCGGGATTTAGTAGACGCTTATGCATATGATAGTACTATTTGGGGACGATCACCCCAGTTTGCGCCTTGACGGTTGATCCCCGTCGTACCACATTGATTGGTAAGCGAATTTATGTATGAGAAGATTACATAGCGTGATTTTTGTGACGACACGCTAACTTAGATGGGCAAATTGTTTGTCGGGTTCGCGGCCCGTTGTTTTCATAGTAAGGTAACAATGTCATGCGGCTAATAATAATCCAAATGAATCCTATATAATCTAAATATCCGATATGATACGATGCTAATAACGATGACAATATTACCTATTATGGTAATATTGAGGCTACGGTCTCATGGACGGTTTAAGATGTATGCTTGATTTATATATTGCCTGACTAGCAATACGAGGACTTACTTCCGATATTATACTTGTGTTCTGATTTTAATGATTGTTTTATATAACGGTTTTATTAAACTCTATGAATTCACTCGGCATTCGCTGATATGATTTTTGCATGTTTTTATTTCAGGTGCTTGAAGGTAATCCGGATGGATATCGACTCTGATAGCCCACATAATATTAAAAATGTTCATTCGATCTATGTTTGGTAAACTTAATGACCTGTATAATTTGGGACCTGTTGTACACTTTAAAACTTTTTATCGAATGAATGTATGTTAAACCTTGTATAACCATTTTTATGTGTTGTCTATGATTGGAGTTATTGTGCTATCCCGTAACACTCTAAAAGACCCTTCCGCTGTACCGATACGAAAATTGAGAGCGTTACATTATTAATGAACGCGCCTTATTTGATAGGTAGCGGTTCTCGTGTTTGTAAGGCATCCATTATCATCGACGATCATCTCGCTAGATCTCTTATACTAAGGTGAGTCTATAGCCTCGCTTTTGTAATTTTTTTGAATGATTTTAAAACCAACGATGGGGATACATGCTATTTGAAAGTAAAATGACCACAAGTCATGATTGATTGTCTAGACCCGAATGTTTCCTTTGTTGCCTTTGTTGATTTGAATTGTATAAGTACCTAATTTGCAAAAGTCCCTAAATTAATGAGCCGTTAACTATCTTCTGACTTGATGTTGTGAGTTGGGAATAGCCGCTTATTCTAATAATAGTACTATTGGGCTGACGACCCTATTTGAGACCAGGGCTTTACGCTGAGTAACCCGTTGGGAAGGATAATTTTACGAGAATGAGAATTGGTATTCTTGCAAATGATACCCTAGTAGGGGCACTGGAATTTCATCTAGTCATGCCGGCATTAGGCGTGGGTGACTAAGTTAAGGGGTCGGTGTCATGAGCTTAATACAATTCAATAGCTATTTCTATATACCAGAATGCCTGACTAATAGATTGTGTGCACGATAATTCTATTAAATGATCTTGATTGATTTTTCTCTTGTGTTCAAATGATGATTTGGAAAACCTATAGACTCGCTCAACCGTTGTGTTGATTATTTTAAGCATGTATTTTAGGTGATTGAAGTTGATGAATTGTGGAGCTTGCTGGAGAAGGATTGCGGGATTGCTTTTGTGGTGATTGGTCTAAAACGGATTTCTTTCCCTTTTGTCATAAAAATAATAATGTACGGTCAAGCACTTTGGTAAATTATTTGTGGATTTGATAAAGTCTTTGGGGGACCTAAATGTAACTCTGATATTTCTAAAATTGTCTTACTTGGGATCGAATGTTTTAGACAATGGTTAAGTTATATCCTTTTATACTTCAAAGGTATCATTTTGAGATCGTTTAAAGTGCTTTGAGTAACGATGTTTGTGTTTAGAACCCAAATGTGTATTTCCGCTGCTCATTGTAATTTGGGGGTGTTAAAGATTGGTAATCAGAGCTTTTTAGTTATAGAGAATTAGGTCGATTTTTGAAAATGTCCTAAACTATAACTTTGGTGTCGAAAATATTTTACAAAAGCACGCAACTTCTCCGCAAGTCTCCGGTAAGATTATTTGTTTTGTATTGTTTTATGGTTAGATGTATCCCTTAAAATTGAAATGAATTTTTAAAGTATTTATTAAGTAAATACTATGATGATATATGATGATATATAATGATGTATTGATGATGTATTGATGTTGTTGAAAGTACGTTGAGTACTTGTTATCGTAATTTCCTTTATGTAATGCATATGTATATAACTTTAAATAATGACCTTATATACCGTCGAGGGTCTAGAATAGTAGACCAGATGATGAACAGTTTTACAACTGATTTCTTACGACTTGTGTCGGGTATGAGGATGTTTGACTAGTTGATGTATGATAGATATGTGGTTGAAATTGGTGTGATTAGAGGGTTGATGTGAAAGAAAGGTGGTTTTAAAGGTTGTAATTGGTATATGGAGATTTGAGTTTGTTAGGAATTGGAAGATGGATGAGATTGCTAGTCTTGGGTCGATTGTGATGAATTTGTGTGTTTGAATTGAAAGGTTTAAAGAGAAGTAGGTAAGTTCTGAAAGGATGAGTGAGTGGGAGTCTCATGTGAGATCAACTTTGAGTCAAGCTTGGAAGCTTAGGAATGTTGAAAGTCGTACTGAGACATGCCTTGTGATTAATCTGCCGTGTACCAGCGGATATTTGGATTTTGAGAGTGAGCTGCCATCATGTTAGGGATTCGACTTTGAAGTGAAAAAAGGGGGAAATAGACGAGTGTGATGAAGCTGACAGCAATATTAAGGAGGATGAGGAGCTGCTGTCTAAGGAACTAATTGCGTAATGGATTTTTTTGCATCTTATTTTCTTTTTGTGATCGAACTTATTTAAACCTTGTGTCGTAGCATTGTGATGGAACTTATTATCCTTTAAGTTTGTTCGGTAGATGATTGTAGTGACAGACAGTGCCACTATCCTGTTGAATCCTCAATGCAATTTGAATTACCCTCATGATCTATGATGTGCCTTTGTTAACTCTTTTAAGTTTTGGTTGATGAACCATTGTAGTTTGTGTTGTTCGTGCATGTAGTATCTATGAGACATCCTGATAAAGAATTCCTTCTTTATTCTTGATATGTATACTTATCATGTTTCTTTCTTCTGTGATGATGGAAGAAGGAGTAAGGGAAGCATATTTATGTCATTAGTAGATCGCTACGTGACTAAGTGTCTTGAAATGTGTCGCCAAAACTAACGACTGCTATTGTGAACACTATGATTGAACAAGTTATTGCTAGAACACCTGAAGCTGACCGTGCTGCAAGGAATCAAGATGCTGGGGTTAGTTGTGCTGGAGATAATGGTGCTGTAGTTGATACTGCTAAGAATAATGATGATGCTGCTGAGAATAATGATGATGCTGCTGAACATAATGATGATGCTGCTGAACATAATGATGATGTTGCTGATCTAGAGGATAGTGTTGCTGATGTTCTGCCAGTTCAGAAGAATATATATATGTTGGTTTTTAGAAGTGGGGTTCTACGCAGTTTTGTGGTATTAGTGGTGCATTAGAATTGCATAGTTGGATTGATAAGATAGAGAGTACTTTTGAGATTATTGGGTGTTCAGAAACTAATAAGGTGAAATTTGCTGCTGCTACATTTCAGGATGGTACACTAAGATGGTGGAATACCAAGTGACTACTTTAGGATTGGTTGTGACTAATAGTAAGGCATGGACCGTGATGAAAGGACTATTGAATGCTAGGATTTGTCCCGAGAAGGAACTAGGACTGTTGGAACCCAAATTGAGATAATTAGTGCTAAGGGACGATGATATTACTGCTTACTAGGAATTTTTCTGAGCTGTATTTGCTATGCCATGATTCTTTTGTGAATGACCGTAAAACAACGAAGCAGTACATTAGAGGATTGTCTAGTAATATCAAGGGTGAGATTATTTATTCAAAACCTAAATCTTTCGATGAAGTTGTTCAGATGGTGCATGCTTTAATGGACATAGAGGTGCAAGATAGGAAAGATAGTATTGTTGAAAACAATAAGAGAAAGTGGGAATATGCTCAGTCCAACCAGAATCAAGGACAGAATTGTGAGGATTACAGTAATAACAATAACAAAGACATAACAGAAACCAGTATTTAGACCATGGAACGAATGATGGGATTCGTGCTGCCACTATGTCTAGAAGTGACAAAATAAATCTCAAGTGTGTTTGATGTATTCTATACCATGTAGGTAATTTTCCACAATTGCGTCTAGAGTTAGGACAACCTGCTAAGTGCAAAACAATAGAATTAGTTACTGGAATTAGTACTTCTGGAGTAGTGATATGTTTTAACCGTGGTGAGAAAGAATACAAGCAAGGGAATTGTCCAAGGAAAGGAAATTGACAAGATAGGAATGTTGCCGCTCCGGTTTACGTTTGAATGATGCTGACAAACCTTACGATCAGAATGTTGTAAATGGTATATTCTTACTTGAGATTCTTTATGTCAGTATGTTTTTTGATTTCAGATCGGGTAGAAACTGTAGAAATGTAAAGATTCAGTTGTTTTATCAATGAAGAGTCAATAAGATTGACAATTAACTATGATGTGGAGTTAACCGATGGAAAGGCTGCTAGTGTTAGTTTTACACTAAGAGTGTGTTCCTTGAATTTAGGAAGGTAGGTGTTTAGTATCGACTTGATGCTCAAAGAGTTGGAATTTTTAGATGTAGATTTTTGGTATGAATTGGTTAGTGGTGCGTAGTGCTGATGCTTGAGATTGGACTAATCTTCAATATAAATTGATTGCTGCTGATTTAGATTTTGCTGAGAACTGAGTGTTGACTGTGAGAAGTGATGAGTGAACTTTCCGTTTGAAAAAGTATCTTGTTTGGAAACGAGGAAGTATGCATAAGAAGGATATGATGTATTCCTAGCTCAGGTAATTAGTGATCGGGTAGTTGAGGAGAAGTTGGGTGATCTGTTAATGATTCGAGAGTATTATGAAGTTTTCCTGAAGTTTTGCAGAGTTGCTGCCGCCTCATGAAGTGGTGTTCGTGTCGATTGAGTGTTGTAAGCGATAGGTGTGGTGCTTCTGCCTTTCGTTGTGTATTGCTTCTGCGTTTCGTTGAGTAGTATTTGTAAGCCTTATCATTTGGCACCGTCAGAATGGAATGAGTTATCCGGTCAACTGTGAGAAGTGATGAATAAAGGATGTATTAGATTAAGTTTCGTTACAGTGATGATCGTCTGTGTTGTTTATCAAAGAAGGATGGATTGTTTCGGATGTGTATTGATTATCGAGAGCTTAACAAACCGACAGCCAAGAATCGGTATCAATTACCGAGGATTGATGATTTGTTTGATCCTCGCAACTTGTCTGGATCCAGTGTGCACTCAAAGATCTCTTTGAGTTCTAGTTATCTTTAACTAAGAATTAGAAAAGGAAGATATTCCTATAGTTGTTCTTCGTACTTGATGTGGGTACTTTATGTTTCAAGTGGTGTTTTTGGAATTGACGAACGCGTATGCCGTACTCATGGACTGGGTGAATCTTGTGTGTAAGATGTATTAGGATGAGTTAATTATTATATCTATTGAAGATATTGTATTTTATTCCAAGGGGAAAGGAGGAACATAAGTAGCATATGAGGATGATTTTTGGGATGGTTGGAAAAAGAGAAACTGTATGTAAAGTTTCCTATGTGTGAATGTTAGTTGAAATAATTACGTTTTAAGGCAGTTGATTGACAACAAAGGTATTCGTGAAGATCTTACCAAGATTTAAACGATTAAGGATTGGTCGGTACCAACAACGCTGACGAAAATCTGTTAATTCCTTGGTCTAAGCTGGGAATTATCGGAGGTTTATCGAAAGGTTTTCACTGATTGTCAAACCTTTGGTTAAGCTGACTAAGAAGAATTGGATGTGTGAGTCCCACTTATACATCTAAATTGTATGTTTCGAGATCTAATCCTTATTAGATGGGGAAGCTGTATTCTGAACACTGAAGGGTAGGTTGTGTTCTGCACCGATGTTGTCATTGTTGAAAGGATCCGAAGTATTTATAGTTGGTAGTTTGCTGTGATACATCTCATAAAGGTTATGTAGTTGTGGTGTTTGCCTTGAGATGGTAGAAATATTACTTGTATGGAATCAAGTTTGTAGTGATAAAGGATCATAGAAGTTGCTCCATAATTAATTTCTTGGGATGATAAAAGAAATGAGTGGGGGATTACCAATTATATATGTTTTAAGTACCAGAGTATGTTGATGGTTATGACTGTGAGTGATTATGACAACGAGATTCGCTACCATCCGGGAAAGGCGAATGTGATAGCTGATGCACTTATCAGGAAGAAAATGAAAAAAAAGCTTCTAAGGTTTGAGTTTTGGTAATGACAAAAGTGTAGACTTGATAGAAAGGATATTAAAATTTTAAGTTAGTGGTCTGATAGGGAAGGATGTCAAAGTAAGTGATTTCGACATTTTGTCAACTTATGGAAAGGATTTTTTTTGAAAAGCCAAGTTAGACGTGGAATATTGAGCACTCCTAACATATCTAAGTTGAGAGAGTGAGACTTAGTGATGTAGGAATCTCACAAGTCAAGTAATCGATACGATTTGGTTTGGGTAAAGATGAAAGTTGAGTTGAGTACTGTGTGTTATACAGAGAATGATGGACAGAGTGAAAGGACAATTCGAACATTGAACGGTATGCTTGTGCGTGTGTGATTGACATAGAAATTGTTGGAATTTTTATATGACGATGATTAACATGATAGTAGTAAGGCTGTACTATTGATGGTACATAAAGAACTTCAATTTGTGAAGGTTAAAGATAGTGAGTTATGGACATAAGATTAGTTTTTGGTGTATTGCAGAAATGTAGGTGGAATTGAATGACTGAACTAGAAGTGATATTGGCAATATTGATAAGATTTTATGGGTTGAGGACCGTTTATTAGTAACAAGGAGTTGTTAGAAGAGTTATGTTGGCAATCGAAGGAAATCGATGGAATTTTAAATTGGGAAACGTGGTTATGCGTAAGGTGTCGTTATGAAGAGTAAAATTTGTTTTGGGAACAACAAGGAAGGAATTCAACTTGAAGATAAGTTGCTTTCATAAGAAAGAACTGTGAAGAGTTCTTATGAAGTCGAAACATAGTGAGAATTATATTGTGAAGATACAAGAATTCTAGGAACGGATTTGAATTCGTGAAGGAAGCTTGAGGATTTCTTTAAGGAAAAGAGTTCTCTTTTGTTCTGGAGGTATGGAATGTGAATATAAAAGGGGTCGAGCGCCGGGACGTCGCTCTCTTTTAGGAGGGTAGGATGTGACAACCCAAACCCGAGGTCATTTATTTAATATTATATAATATTATTTTACGATTATTTTTGAAATTTTTGGATGAGTTTGAACGATATATATTTTTGGAGGTTTAAGTTTAAACCGATGTTGGAAGGTTTATATTTAATATTTAATAAGTATAAGGAGTATTAGCAAGCGTGATGTCGATGGATGCCAAATATTTTACGTCTTATTGTCGGTTGTTCGATTTTTGTCGTTTTTGATGTTTTATTTTAAATGACGTGTTAAGTCGAGTCAGGAGTCGATATTATTATGTTTGAGGTACGTTTTAAAATTTTAAAAGTATTTTTATGAAACCGGAGCCCCGTAAATATTTTCAAAATTGACTAATAGTTATTTCCCGCTTTTTAGCTAACTATTTTCATTTTGAGCCACAACTATTGCAAAATTACAACCAAGATCCCTCATGCACTATATAAAAGCCAAAATAAACACATACACCTCATATTTCCCACTCAAAAATTTCATCTATCTCTCCTTCTCTCTCTCATATTGCCGAAACATCACCACCACCCCAAAACCCATTCAATTTTCAATTTTAACATGATTTTTATTATGATTTGAGTAAAAATAAGGCAAGACCCTATCTTAGAATTGATCAAGGATCATTTTGGTGTAAGAAAATCATACATGCAAGCATTGTTTTTTTTTTATATTGGTAGGTGAAAGCCATGATCATGCATGGTGTTTTTGGCATGATCAATGGTGATTCTTGCAAGAATTTTGTTAAAAACTTCATTTTGATTCAAAGGTTTTGATTTTTATGATGGTTTGGATGTTATGGTTCATATATGTTGATGTTAGGGTATAGGAATGATCATTTTCATGGTTGGTTTTGATCAAAAAGGTGATTTTGTACAAGATTTTGATGGTCATTTTATAACAGTAAGTAAACTGTAAAATCCGAATTTTTTTGTTTTGAAAATGGCTTAACTTATACCCTAGGGTTGTAGATAATTTTATTAGCTTCGATTTGATATAAGGTAGAGCTTCTAGCTCCAAACGAGCGCGAAGTTATGATGTTTTGATTGATCGTGTACCCGGAGACGAGTATCGGTACTACATATAGTTGTTGTCGATATTTGGATCGAATCTCGAGGACTATAAATTGAAGTTTTGAAATGTGTAACCTACTTATAATGAGGTAACCTTAGAGGTTGAGTTTATTTTAAAATTCGAGTGTCGGTTTTGTAAACGGAGTCGTTTAAAGAAGTTAAAACGGTTGTATGAAAAATTAACGTAAATTTGTCCGGATTTTGTAGTTTGAAGATGAGTCGGGTAAAGGACTTTAAAAGTAAATTGTTGGAAATATGTTTTCCCAAAGAAAGTCTCGGTCACATCATTATTAGCATAGATCACGAGCTATAGAATATTTAGAACTTTGTAACTTGGAGCGACCTCCCTTAGGGGGAGATTGTTGGAAATACGTTTTTACATATTTATGAAGGATCGGTCGCTCCAACGATATATTATTGTGTTAGGCTCGTGATCCAATTTGTATTAAATATAGTCCATATAGCCCACATGTAGGGTGGGCTATATATACCCCTCCTAGCATGTTAGGAGGGGTGGTTCATTCATTTACAACACTTTTCATTAATCTAATTTCACTTTCTCTCTCTACTTTTCTTTTCTCTCCTTTCTCTCTCTACATCTCATCTCTTTCTTCCCCATTTCCACCATCTAATCAATAGATCATCCATCAATTACCAAATCTTTAGAAATCGTAGACCTTCAATTGGTATCAAGAGCCATGGTTAAATCTTAGGATTTGCATATCTTTTTATCTTTTGATTTGGTGGTAAAAATCTTTTCTTTTCTTATTGTCTATTTTTTTATCATCTTTTTATCTATCCATTTTATAAAGTTATTTATCAAGTTTATCAATTTTATAAAGTTTTTTCAATTTTATAAAGTTATTTTTGGATTGTGTTGCTTTTTTAGTTTTTGAATCAATTAGTGATCTTTAGAAAAAATCAATCTTGAATCTTGTTGTTTTTGGTGTTTTTGTTATTGGGATTGATTGATAAGGATTGGGTTTAGCTTATTTTGGTAAAAATCATAAAACTTTTTATGGTTTTTGATCAAAAAATCGGATTTAAGGCTGTTTTTCCGAATAGGCTGTTTTTCCGAATAGGCTGTTTTTCCGAATAGGCTGTTTTTCCGAATAGGCTGTTTTTCCGAATAGGCTGTTTTTCCGAATAGGCTGTTTTTTCCGAATAGGCTGTTTTTTCCGAATAGGCTGTTTTTTCCGAATAGGCTGTTTTTCCGAATAGGCTGTTTTTCCGAATAGGCTGTTTTTTCCGAATAGGCTGTTTTTTCCGAATAGGCTGTTTTTCCGAATAGGCTGTTTTTCCGAATAGGCTGTTTTTTCCGAATAGGCTGTATTTTCCGAATAGGCTGTTTTTTCCGAATAGGCTGTTTTTTTTCCGAATAGGCTGTTTTTTTTTTTTTTTTTTTTTTTTTTTTTTCCGAATAGGCTGTTTTTCCGAATAGGCTGTTTTTTCCGAATAGGCTGTTTTTTTCCGAATAGGCTGTTTTTAAGAGGGAAAATTGCATATATTGCAAGACGATACAAGAAGCAGCCACAAGAGAAAAGAATCAGGAGGAAAACGGGAACCAAGTAGCATGTCAGGTACAGATAATATTCTTCATATGTTGTCTGAAATGAATGCGCTAATTAACAATCCTGCTAATAGTTTTACGACTGCTTCATTAACCAATTCTGTGTCTAGGACTGAAGAGCTTGAAACCATTTTCGCTCAGCAATCCAAAGAGCTTGAGGATGCCAAAATTGAATTTTCAAAGAAAACGGAGAAATATGAAACATATTTTGAAAAACTTGAAAAGTCAAACGTTGTTCTTGAACGAAAATTGGATCAAATAGTTTTAGATTCTAAAGCTGAAAAGGATAATCTTTTGAAACAAATTAAGTTGCTTGAATCTAAGTTGGCATCCCAAGATGAATTGCTCAAAGAGAATGAGACTTTAAAGGCCCAAGTACAGGAAAAGGTCTTTGCTATAGCCGCGTTGAAAAATGAATTAAGGAAAAATAGAGGACCTAGTGTGGACACTAAGCTTGAAAAACCATCAATCTTGGGAAAACCGCCTACAAATCAGTTTGTCAGACAACCTACTGCATTTAGATCCGAGCGACCACAATCCTCGAGACCGTGGTTTGCCTCCCAAGTTGATTTGGTTCATCTTTCTAGACCAGTCACTCCAACAACTAGGCCCTATGTGATCACTCCAGCTTTAGCAAGACCAAATCATATGATTGCCTCTAGTTTCCCTAAAAATACCAAGACCACGTCTAGAACTAGTTCAAATGACGTTTGCCATAAATCTGGTCAAAGGGAAGCTATTCAAAAGACACATGTAAGAGAAAGCAATGTCCAACCTAGTCAGATGCCTTCTAGATTACCCAACACTGCTAACTGTAGCATGCCATCTTCTAGGAGCATCGATCAATCATCTAGGAATTATTCAGACATTAAATATGCTACTTGTAAAACATGTAGAAAATGTGTCTTTACGGCAAATCATGATGCTTGTGTCAAGAAATTACTTGATGAGGTGAACTCCCGTGCTAGAATTAAGTCCCAGTGGATAGCTAAAATCAAACCCTTTGGTAAAGTTGGCGCCCCACTGGTAGAACTTTCACTCTTGTAGGAAACGAGTGCCCTTTAACTAGGATAGTCTCCGATTCTACTAAGTCTACTAGGGAGGAAACTGATAAAGATGATACTTCACTTACGCCTAAACTTAAGGTTTTCTATAAAAGGAAACGTTTGCCAGCCAAGACTAGTGAATCATCTACTCAGGTCGCCTCTGAAACAAGTAAAGCCAACTGTGAACCCCCACGTGCTTCAAAAATAGATATCTCTCACCCATGCAAAAGTATACAAACTCCTAATGAGAATGCAGGTACCAAAGTTGATGTTCCAAAAGAACGAAGCGGTCCAACCGTTGTATACCGTTCAACTAAGGACACTCTTAGAGTTTGGTTGCTGAAGAAGCAGATATCAGAGAAACAAATGTCTCAGGGGATTCATGGTTAAGCTGCACAAGGACTTACAGTCACATAACAGACTGTAACTCGATCTCCAAAGACAGGAAAGTTCATCCCGATGATGACTTATCCTAAAAACGAGAAATTCATCTTTCTCGGGCATGAGCTTATATCAAAAACATTCCAAGTTTTTAAGCTCATGCATTAAGGCTTATAGATAAATGACAGTCTATAACCCGTTCTTCAAAGGCAGGAAAGTTTATCGCCGATGATAAACTTATCCTTACAAGGAGAAATTAATTTTTCTCGGGCATGAGCTAATAATAAAAACATTCGAAGTTTTTAAGCTCATGCACAATGACTTACAGTTAAATGTCAGACTGTAACTCGAACTTAAAATAAAGGAAAGCTTATCGTTTATGATAACTTATCCTCTTAACGAGAAATTCACCTTTCTCGGTCATGAGCTTGTCTTAAAACATTCGAAGTTTTAAGCTCAGAAAGGAAAGTGTATCTTTTAAATAAGAGAACTTTTCTTCATAACGAGAAATTAACCTTTCTCGGTCATGAGTTTTCCGTTAAAACAGTCAAAGTTTTCAAGCTCATGAAAACGACTTCTAAGTAAATGTCAGCTTAGGACTCGTTCTTCAGATAAAAGGAAAGTTTATCACCGATGATAGACTTATCCTTAACAACGGGAAGTTTACAACTTCTCGGACTTGAGCTCGTTTTATAAGATATTCAACATCTTAAGCTCAAGTAATTGGTTTTCAAAACTTTGAACACAATTTTTCGAGAATTTCTCAAAAGGTTTTTTCTAAATCTTTCAAAATTGTGTGTTCAAACATGTTTTGATAAAAAGAGCATGTCTTCTGGAATCGATAATATTTACGAACCTAGAAATGTCATTCAATAATGACACGGGGTTGTAAATAAAGTTCGAGCAGAAGTTTAAAAGTTTTAAAACATGCTCCACATGGTTTGCTATTATTTCAGATAGCAACCCGCTTTTCATAATCAAGTCAAGCATTTCACCAGAAAGCTTTGACTCAACAACGGGAATTAATTTTCTCGGGGACCGTGACGAGGTGACCAACATTCGTGAACAAGAACCGTGTACTTCTTTCATATGATGTTCTCCATTATTCAGGTCCAACCTCGTAAATTGCTAATCTTGTGAATACATTATCATATATGATCCTTGCACGTGATAAATACCTTACACTTGTGTTTAAAAGGTATTTAATTTACGTTTCAAGTACACCCTCATTAATTTGAGGGGGAGCTTGTTAAAATCATGAAGATAATTGGATTTGCATTTTTCTTCCCAAATTTTCTTAACATGCTATTAAATCAATTGATATTAAAAACATCGATTGGGTTAATATTTTTAATATAGGGGAGAAAATGTGATTTAATATGGGATATGATCAATCATAAATGGTTTCATATGTTAAGGGGGAGCAAAATGGATTTGCACTTCAAAATGGATTTCATGGTGACATACACTTACCCAAAACATCTCTATTCACGACGGTGAAGATTGTGGTGACATAAGGATGGTAGGATAGGTTAAAGTCCAATGATTTCTCTAGAACCGGAGGAATCTTCCCAAGGACTTTCCATAGCTAGAAATAGTAGTCCTTAGGAAAGATGGAGAAAGATTGTGAACGTAGCTGAATGCCGACCAAGTACTTAAGTTAGCACTGGAACAATCACAACAAGGTGCTAGTTATGACGTATTGGTAAGCATTGAAGGGGTTGAAGAATGAAAAAGAATTGTAAAGATAAAGGGTGTAAAGAAAGAAGCCCTCCTTACAACCTTAGGCAGAAACCGGGTCAATACATATGCTATTGAGGTCATTTTTGCTAATGATTCTCGGTATTGAAGAAAGACATCATGGACCCAATGATGCAATGCACAACCCTTCCCAGCTAACTCAAATATCTCTTAAAAGATATTTGTTTTAATCACACGGAGACAACACATTATCTATTGATTTATTCACTCCGAATAAATTGGTATTGAAAAGGTGGCACTCCTCTCCAGCCTCCGATCACTAAAATCCAAAATGCACGATCGAGTCTAGAGCCATTTGAGATCATCAAATATCTCATTAGGACACACTTTCATATTTACTTTCTTGTTCACACAATGTGAAAAGTAAGAAAGATATTAAGAGTCCTACGCAAAATCTTCATGATCTTGCCTGAACATCCGAGTAATACGAAAGTATTTACAATGAAGATGGAAATCCTTCTTGAGCGAATATCAAAAAGCTCATGGTAGGTGACTTGTGCGATTCTTTATGAATCAAACTTGTGATAACTGGAAAGCAACAGTGGTTTAATTCTTAAATGAATTTAAACACGTTCCAGGCCTCTACGCATTATCATATGATCTTGCCAGAACACTCAGAGTGACTCTTTATTGATTACAGTGACGAGTGGAAATCCTTCTAGTGTTAACATCAAACAGCACTTGGTAGGTAACTTGCAAGATTCTATACGAATCAAGCTAGTGACAACTGGAAAGCAACGATGGTGCGGTTCTTAATTGAACTTCACTTGTTCCAGGAACATGAATTGACGGCTTCAAATCATGCGGATATTATTATCCAAATGATTCACTCTTTACATTCGCAGTCAGCTTTGGACGGTCGAGTAAAGAGAACGGGTTTACCCGCGAAATCTTGTCAAGGAGGTTCTTTATTGAAACTACCTGCCACAAGTACGATATTTAATATCGTCCAACGGTCTTCACCGACCGGAGGTAAAATGCTACCGAATTAGAATGAAATGTTCAAGGCCATTTCATCTGTGTATATTATTTGTTGCTAACTGTCTTATGCAGCATAACAAGAAGGTGGCATTGCGGTGTACAATCCAGAAGAAGTCGTCACCACATGCTTATACTACATACAATTAGTACTTCAACAAATTCAAGAAAGCCTGAAGGTCAAGTCTTCCGCTGTATCAAACTCTGAAGCTTTCAAGAATTTAAAGGTATAAGTATGTGGAACATGAAGTCACGAAGAGGCAAATTTCACAAGTGATGAATGCACAAGGTCAAGGCAAGGAAACATGCTCAAGACTAAAGTCAAAGATCACATCAAGCATATTCACAAGAACAAGATCGAAGACTCAAGCATAGATGCTAGGTTTAAGATTTTGTAAAATGGTGTGACCTCCCTTAGGGGGAGATTGTTGGAAATATGTTTTCCCAAAGAAAGTCTCGGTCACATCATTATTAGCATAGATCACGAGCTATAGAATATTTAGAACTTTGTAACTTGGAGCGACCTCCCTTAGGGGGAGATTGTTGGAAATACATTTTTACATATTTATGAAGGATCGGTCGCTCCAACGATATATTATTGTGTTAGGCTCGTGATCCAATTTGTATTAAATATAGTCCATATAGCCCACATGTAGGGTGGGCTATATATACCCCTCCTAGCATGTTAGGAGGGGTGGTTCATTCATTTACAACACTTTTCATTAATCTAATTTCACTTTCTCTCTCTACTTTTCTTTTCTCTCCTTTCTCTCTCTACATCTCATCTCTTTCTTCCCCATTTCCACCATCTAATCAATAGATCATCCATCAATTACCAAATCCTTAGAAATCGTAGACCTTCATAAATTCATTTGATAAACTTGTAGGAGGACTTTCTATATAGTAAGTTAGTTTATCGAGTTGTTTCATAAATGGTTGATAAGTTTAGAAGGGGTAAATAAGCTAGTACATGTTGTATGTGTCGGCGGACTTTGTTAAAAGTGTAAAATGGTAAAGTAAATGTGTAGTAGAGTGTAATGAAGTTATTTCTATCGTTTTCTCTCGAGTTTATTGTGACTTTATGAGTTTGAGTTTGATGTTCTTATGTATGATTTACTTCTCGAGTCATTATTAATGAACACACCTTATTTGATAGGTAGTGGTTCTCGTGTTTGAAAGGCATCCATTATCATCGACGATCATCTCTCTAGATCTCTTATACTAAGGTGAGTCTATTGCCTCGCTTTTGTAATTGTCTTGAATTATTTTAAAACCCGCGATGGGGATACATGCTATTTGAAAGTAAAATGAACAAAAGTCATGATTGATTATAAGGACCCGAATGTTGCCTTTGTTGCCTTTGTTTATTTGAATTGTATAAGTACCTAACTTGCAAAAGTCCCAAAATTCATAAGCCGTTAACTATCTTCTGACTTGATGTTATGAGTTGGGAATAGCCGCTTATTCTAATAATAGTACTATTGGGCTGACGACCCTATTTGAGACCAGGGCTTTACGCTGAGTAACCCGCTGGGAAGGATAATTTTACGAGAATGAGAATTGGTATTCTTGCAAATGATACCCTAGTAGGGGCACTGGAATTTCATCTAGTCATGCCGGCTTTAGGCGTGGGTGACTAAGTTAAGGGGTCGGTGTCATGAGCTTAATACAATTCAATAGCTATTGCTATATACCAGAATGCCTGACTAATAGATTGTGTGCATGACAATTCTATTAAATGATCTTGATTGATTTTTCTCTTGTGTTCAAATGATGATTTGGAAAACCTATAGACTCGCTCAACCGTTGTGTTGATGATTTTAAGCATGTATTTCAGGTGATTGAAGTTGATGAATTGCGGAGCTTGCTGGAGAAGGATTGCGGGACTGCTTTTGTGGTGATTGGTCTAAAATGGATTTCTTTCCCTTTTGTCATAAAAATAAAAATGTACGGTCAAGCACTTTGGTAAATTGTTTGTGGATTTGATAAAGTCTTTGGGGGACCTAAATGTAACTCTGATATTTCTAAAATTGTTTTACTTGGGATCGAAAGTTTTAGACAATGGTTAAGTTATATCCTTTTATACTTGAAAGGTATCATTTTGAGATCGTTTAAAGTGATTTGAGTAACGATGTTTGTGTTTAGCACCCAAATGTGTATTTCCGCTGCGCATTGTAATTTGGGGGTGTTAAAATTATGCACTTCTTTTAGCGTTCATGAGTCCGTATGCTATGATTAAAACATTGTTTTTAGATATTTGTTATTTACAATGTTAAAAAATGATTCTTCGGCATGACCTAAGTAGTGAGAATGGTTTTTGAAAAGCTTTTGATCAATTAGGGATTCCTAGTAATGCCTATTGATTGGGTTTGAAGGAATTATGCATGCCAAATGGTTTTAACATCATGATTAACTAATGCATTTGTTAATTTGACTAATCTAGATGAATCCTCAATTTTGATTTTATGCAATCAAATAGAACCGTAGACTCAGATTAAGAAGATGTAGTAATTAAAAAGTGAATTAGGTAAATAATACTTACAGTGGATGATTTTGCACAAAGAAGATGGTTAGCTATAGCTTAGATTAGTTAGAGAGATGGAAAAATGGTGGTGGTCGTCGTGTTTTGTAGAAAGTGGAAGTGGATTAATATGTGTTGTGTGTTTACTATTTTAAGGTTTGGAGTACTTCTGCAGTCCCACGGCCCCTTCCACGACCCCTTTGGGAAAGGATGCCGAAAAGTTTCTTCTATACAGGGGACATAATGTTTGTTTTTCAAGACGAGATTTCCATTAACCCTAATCCCAGTCTTAGCAAGTTAAATGGTTCACGCATAAGTGGTTCGGTCAAGATATCGGCTATGTTATCTTCCGAGGATACCTTTTCTATGGAGATATTACCTTTTTGGACGTTGTCCCGAAGAAAGTGATGGTGAATCTCGATGTGTATTGTTCGTGAATGTAACACGTGATTATTGTTGAGATCAGTTGCTCCTTTATTGTCACAGAGAATGGTCACGTCTTCTATCTTGATGTCATAGTCAATGAGAGCTTACTTCATCCATAATGCTTGTTGACATGATTTGCCCGCCGACACATATTCGGCCTCGGTTGTAGAAATGGCAAGAGCCATCTGATTTTTCAAGAACCACGAGGTAAGACAACATTCGATAAATGTACATACACCACTCGTACTCTTTCTATCGATAGTCTCCGGCATGGTCCGTATCCGCATAGACAACGGTTTCCATTCCGTTCCTTTGGGATACAAAGCCCAAGATGAGTTGTTCCTTTGATATATCTAAAAATACTCTTGACGGCTTCAAGATGTGATACATTTGGATTGTCTTGGAAGCGAGCACACATACAAGCACTAAACATAATATCTGGCCTACTTTCAGTGAGATAAAGTAAATTACCAATCATACCTCGATATTTGGTGCAATAAACAAAGTCATTAGTACCATCTTTGTTTTAGTTTCCGTTGACATAGGAGGGTTAATTGGTTTAGACTCTTCTAGTCCAAATTTATTGAGCATTTCTTTTATGTATTTAGACTGGTTAAAAGAAGATATTGTCTTCCATTTGCTTAATTTGTACCCAAGAAAAAATTAAGCTCACCCACCATGCTCATTTCGAATTCATCATGCATAATTTTAGAGAACTCATCACAAAGTTCTTCACATGTAGACCCAAACACAATATCATCGACATAAATTTGAACAATTATTATGTGTGACCCCTTTTTATTAGTGAACAAAGTGTTGTCCAAGTTATCCACTTGACCCATTGAAGATTTGTTGGGTCAGAATTTACTGACCCTGAAGCAACTCTAGGATTTGAATATAAAATCCCCCTAAGTGTTTCATGCTCAGCAGTAAGGCCAGTCTACTCAAGGATGACCAGAGGAACAAAGTTCCTACTAAAGACTATGTTGCTGAAGAATGTTCAGCTTTCCTATTCTAGTTAACATAGAAGAAAAAAAGTCTTTGCTTCAAATAATAGGCGGACTAGTTGCTGAAGAACAAGTACTGAAGAAGAGCTTTCAGTTCAGTTTGTTTTGACAATACCAAACTGAATGATGTCGATCGCCTCTAGAATACTGAAGACTCTTTAGTATTCTGATGGTTTGCATTAGGCGGGAAAGATAACTTTAAGTCAAAGTAGGTTGCTTGTATAGTTAGCTATAAGTACAACCTTTATCTTTTCTAGAATAGTTTATTATGTACTTTGTACTGTTTATCCAGCATAGGCATCAACCATCCACTAGATAAACCCATGCATCGAAACATGCAAATGCAAACCCTAGTTTTACACTGCCTATATAAGGAGTGTACATTGAGAGGGAACGGGTTAACCAATACAAGAGAAGAAACTCTGGAAAACCTTTCTCTCTCAAGGCCAACTAAACCATATAGCCAAGAAGCATATTGTTATTCCCATATCAATCCATAACATAAGATTTAGTTGATATTTAGAGAGATATAGAGAAGAAAGTTGAGAGAGAAACAAGAGAAAATTTGGAAGGTTAAACACTTTAGAGAGAAAAAGTAAAATGGTAACCAACACCCCCTTCCACACATGGCAGAGGGTATATATACCCTTGGCTTCTTGGGCCGTTGGTTTAAGTGACTTGGGTTGGGCTTGGCTTTGCTTAGGCTTACGCCCCTAACTTATACAATATTAGCTTAAAGTCCAATCCCGGTTAACCCGACTAACCTATTACAATACAAGACCATTAACGACTAAGATGACCTATTATATTCTTGTTCGACTATATAAAATATAGGGCTAACAATCTCCCCCAATGTATCAGTCATCTTAAAAAGCTTAAAAAGCATAAGATGATTGAGTGAATACATTCTTGTAGAGGAGATCTTCCTGCTTTGGTCTTGTATCTTGGTCTTGATCTTGTTTGTAACGGTATTTTTCCTGCATGCCTTGTGATCTTTATCTTGAGCCTTTGTCTTTTGACTTTGAGTGCTTGAGATCTTCAGTCTATCATTGATAGTGTTCATCTTGTGCTCTTGTGACAAGATGACCTATTACATTCTTACATTCTTAAGTATCTTGATAATCGCCATCTTGTGCTCTTGTGACTTCTGAATCGACATCGCTTACACAGCTACGCCACCTTCTTGATATGCATCAATATATATAGACACGGACGAAATGGTTTTGAACATTTCACCCTAACTCGGTAGCGCTTTACCTCCGATCGGTGAAGACTATTAGACGGTATTAGATACCGTACCTGTGATCAGGTAGATTCAATTAAGAACCTCCTTGACAGGGTTTCCCGGCGGTAGTAGCCAGTTCTCTTTACTCGACCGTCTCAAAGAAGACTGCAAACGGAAATAGTGAATCATAAGGATAAACTATCTGTCTAATTAGAGTCGTCAATTCAGATTTCCTTGAACAAGTTTGATTCTAAAAGAATCGCACCATTGTTGCTTTCCAGTTTATCACAAGCTTGATTCATAGAGAATCTTGCGAGTAACCTACCGCAGTGCTGTTTGATGTTGACACTTGAAGGATTTCCATTCGTCACTGTGAACACTAAAGAGTGTCACTCTGAATGTTCTGGCAAGATCACATGGATTTTGCGAAGAAACCTGGAATCAAGTTTGAATCAATTAAGAATCCAAACTTAGTTGCATTCCAGTTCTCACAAGTTTGATTCGTGTTGAATCGCACAAGTTACCTACCATGAGCTTATTTGATGCCGGCTCAAGCAGGATTTCCATCTTCATTGTGAATCGTATCACTCAGATGTTCTAGAAATATCACAAGGATAATGCGTAAGACTCGATTGTGTCCTAATGAGATGATAGATAGATCTCGGTTGGCTCTAGACTCAATAAGTGAATTTTGGTAATCGGAGGCTGGAGCAGACTGCCACCTTTTCAATATTAACTAACTCGGAGTAAGAAAGTCAATAGGTACGTGTTGATCTCCGTGACAATGAGACAAGTTTCTTTTGAGAGAAACTCGAATGGCTGGGGAAGGGTTGTGCATCGCATCACTGGGTCCATGACACTTGTCTTTGATAGATGGGTTAACCCGGTTTCTGCCTAAGTTGCATAGAATATTCAATTCCTTCAGTGCTTACCAACACGTCATCACTAGCACCTTGTTGTGATTGTTCCAGTGCTAGCTTAAGTAATTGGTCCGCATTCAGCTTCATTCAACTCCATCTTTCCTAAGGACAACTATTTCTAGCTATGGAATGTCCTTGGGTAGATCCCTCCGGTTCTGGTTGGATCATATGACTTAGTTTCCTATCCTAAACCACCTTTTAACTCCATCGTTCCGTCGTGGATAGTAGGTTGTTTTGGGTATAGATCGTAACCATAAAACCATTGAAAACCATTCAAAGTGCTTGATAAAAATCAAAACTTTTAACACTTGAAAGTTTTACATTTCCGAAAAGCTCCCCTACACACATGCATCGATATACGAAATGGTTTAGCATGTGAAGGAAAGAGTTGCACTTGAGTCTTTAAGATCACATGTTGCAATATATTACATTTTAATCACATTTTCTCCCCTATCTCTAATATAAAAATATCATATTAGAGATACCAATTGATTAAAATATGAAAATTTCTGAAAACCGATTGGGAGAGAAACATGTGTGCACGCATGAATCATATATGTGTATCTTGAAACAAAAATTTGACAAAATTTTGGAAAAACGACACCACAAAATATGTTGAGGTACGGAGTTGAGATGCCTTATCTGATATGGTATATTACATATGACAATTTTAGACCGTTTTCGGAATGTGTTGGATACATAAATATGACAATTTCAGATATGTACCCATCAACATTAAAGTCTTAATTTTAAAACTCTCCCCCTAAAAAATTGATCTAAATAACATATGACATTTTTGAGATATAAAAACCATATATGAAGAAGGGAGTGTTGAACACACAATTTTGAAAGATTTAGAAAAATCTTTTGAGAAATTCTTGAAAAATTGTGTTCAACGGTTTTAAAATAATCAGGATAGAAGACTTCTCTTCTATTGCTTAGGGAAAGCGCACTGAAACGTACACGTCCCTTTCGGGTCCGTTTTTCATGAGCTCAAAACTTTGATTGTTTTGTGACTAGCTCATGACCAGGAAAAATAAATGTCCCGTTGTGGAGGATAAGTTATCATCCGTGATAAACTTTCCTTAAGTTGAATTTCGAGTTCTAAGCTGACATTTACTTAGAAATCGTTTTTCATGAACTTAAATACTTTGAATGTTTTTATGAGAAGCTCATGACCCAGAAAAATGAATTTCTCGTTGAGAAGTATAAGTTATCGTCCGAGATAAACTTTCTTTAGTTGAGGTCCCAGTCCGAAGCTGTGATGCGCTTAGAAGTCATCATGAGAGATTATCAAGCAGCTTCATTTGCCAAAACCTCCAAGTCTTCTGGAGTCATATACTTCATACCAAGACGGCCAATGAGATACTGAAACCTATTTTGTGATAGGGCTTTTATAAACAAGTCTGCTATCTAGTACTCAGTTCTAACAAAGTATAATTCCACGATACGACGTTCTACTTGTTCCTTGATGAAGTGATATCTGACTGCGATGTGCTTGGTACGGGAGTGTTGAACCGGATTTCAAGATATGGCTATGGCCAACTTTGAGTCACAATACATATGTATTTTATCAAAGTGGAAGCCATAATCCGTGAGTTGAGTTCTCATCCAGAGGACTTGAGCACAACACGCGGATAGAGCCACATATTCTGCTTCTGTTGATGAGAGCGAAGTGCAATCCTGCTTCTTTGACGACCAGCTCACAAGCTTATCTTCCCCTAGAAATTGTATGCTACCAGAAGTGCTTTTTCGACTATCAAGGCAGCCTGCGTGATCAGAATCTGAAAAAGCTGTTAGATGAAAACCGGTTTCCTTTGGATACCAGAGTCCCATGTGAATGGTATTCTTAAGGTACCGAAAGATCCGTTTAACCTCTTTGTGGTGCTTTTGAGTAGGTCTAGCTTGATATCGTGCACAATAGCATGTGGCATGATGACTATCAGGCCTGCTGGCTGTGAGGTACATAAGTGATCCGATCATACTACGATATCGCGTTTGATCTACGGGATATGAGTACAAGTTAGCGTCTAGGGATTTGGTCGACAATGGTGTACCAATGCGAGCACATGAGGTCATACCATGCTTTTTAAGTATCTCTTGAGCATACTTAGCTTGGTTAATGAAGATACCACGTGGGAATTGATGAATCTGGAGGCCTAAAAAGAATTTTAGCTCCCCCATCATTGACATTTCAAATCTGCTATGCATTAACTTTTCAAAACGTTTTGAAAGTTTTGGGTTCGTAGAACCAAAAATAATGTCATCAACATAAACTTGCACTAGCAGTATGTCATCCCCATATTTATTAATAAAGAGAGTAGGATCAATAGAACCTTTGGAAACCAAGAAGTTTGATAGTTCTTCGTACCATGCCCTTGGAGCTTGTTTAAGTCCATATACAGCCTTCTTGAGACGATAGACTTTGTCAGGATGATGAGGATCGATGAATCCTTCCGGCTGATTCATATATACTTCTTCCTTCAAATGACCATTGAGAAAAGCAGTTTTAACGTCCATCTAAAAAACCGTGAAGCCCTTATGTGCAACATAAGCAAGGAATATCCTGACAGCTTCCAAACGAGCAACTGGAGCGAATGATTCATCGTAGTATATGCCTTCTTTTTGACGGTATCCCTTAACCACAAGAAGAGATTTGTTTTTGATGATGGTTTGTTCTTCATCCAGTTTGTTTTTCCAGATCCATTTGAAATCTAAAACTGACATTCCATAGGGTCTGTCAACAAGTTCCCAAACATTTAGGCGTTCAAACTGATGAATTTCGTCTTGCATTGATTCAATCCACGCATTATCAGTCATGGCTTGTTTGAAGTTTGTAGGTACAGTTGAATTCACGGTGAGTGCATACATACACACATCGCCATCGGTTTCGAGTTGTCTGCGTGTTCGAACTGGTTATGAAGGATTTCCAATGACTTGCTCCAATGGATGATCACGTATCCAATGGTAAGTGGATGGATATAGTTGGTAGAATGATGCATGTTGGACGGATCAACATGTTGAGTAGAAGACTCTCCGACTTCGTGTGCCGGTGTAACGAACGGATTGATAAATTCTTCTTCATCAGGTTGTGCATCGACTGCTTGATTGTTGTTTCCTCCTTCAGCATTGACGGTTGGTGATGTTGGTTGTATGATAGTTTCTTGAGTTTGTTGAGTATCCAATGGAATAGTCTCTTGAGTAATGGTTGCTGAAGTAGAGGCAGTTGTGTCTTGTTGATTTTGTTCGGGTGCATCAGCAGTATTGACAGCGGAAGCCTTTGACACAACTTGATTGTTTCCATAGTAATATTCATCAAACATTGGATCATATGAATCAACCAACTCATTCATTTGTGTCATAACCGTCGAGCCTGCTTTAGGAGTATTTTCTTGACATTCTTACACGGGACGTACATTGTTTTGTGTAGGTTCCATTGTTGGATATTGAGGTGCGGGACTTGAGCTGTTGTGATCAAGTACCATTTGTGGTAATTCGTCAAAGTTCACATGAATTTTTTTGACAATAATCTTTGTGCTCTTGTTATAGACCCGATATCCTTTTGACAATGTAGCATACCCTACAAAAATACACGCATCACCTTTTTCTTTCATCTTGTCGAGATTCTCACTGTCTTTAAGGATGTAGCATAAAGATCCAAATACGTGAAAGAATTTGACAGTAGGTTTCCTGCCATTGATGATGTGGTAAGGTGTCTTTTCATGTCTAGGGATGACGAGAGAATGATTCTGAGTATAACAAGCATTTACAATTGCTTCAGCCCAGAAGAATAGCGGTGATTTTGAAGCAGAAAGCATTGTTCGAGCAGACTCAACCAAAGTACGGTTCCGCCTTTCTACAACGCCGTTTTATTCAGGAGTTCGAGCAATAGACGTTTGATGTTCGATGCCTTCTTCTTGAAAGTAATACTGCAAGTTCTTGTTCAAAGATTCAGTACCCCTATCCGTTCTTACGGTTAAGACTTGATCATGAAGTTTGTGTTGTATCGTCTTGAGAAAGTTTTTGAGAACCTCTGGTGTTTCATCTTTGGACCTTATGAAGAAAGTCCATGTGTATCTAGAGTAATCATCAACAATCACAAGAATATACTTTTTCCAGTTAATACTCTCTACACGCATGGGACCACATAAATCCATGTGTAGAAGTCCCAATCGTCCTTTTGAGCTTGAGGTAGTCTTTGTTTTGAAAGACTTCTGTTTTGCTTTCCCCAACTCACAAGAAGAACAAAGATGATCTTTGACGAATTTTAACTTAGGAAGACCGGTCACAATATCAATCTTCGAAAGCAAGTTGATGGTGTCAAAGTTGAGATGTGACAATCTTTGATGCCATAACCATGCTTGAGATGATGAAGCTTTATCCATTAAGCAAATTGGATTTGTTGAAGATGTGTCTTGAAGAGTTACAATGTAGAGATCAGAACCACGAGAATCTGTAAGAAGGTCATTCCCATCGTAGTCTCTAACATAGCAAGTAGATTTCCGAAAAGCCACTTCCAAATCCGCATCACAAAATTGACCAACCAAGAATAAATTGTTATTCAGTCCCTCGACGTAATAACCCGTTTGATAGTGAGATTTCCTTGAACCAAATCGCCATATCCAAGTATCAGTGCAAACTGGTCATTTCCAAACCGCACCGTACCCAGAAACTTCTCCACGAAGTTAATGAGAAGCTTGAGACTGCCCGTCATGTTCTTTGTGAACCCGGAGTCCATTATGAATAGGATGATTTCGACGAGCTGTAGAAGAATTAGAAGACAATGTAGCATTTGACAAATGGGAGCCCTTGAGGGAAACGGGTTCCAAAATAGTAGTAGGCCTAGATTCTAAAGGCAAGCTAACATTCATAGATCCAATTAAAATATGTGTTGTCTTGGGTACCCATTTGTATCCGAGTGGTGTAAATCTTGAATACCCCCGTGTACATGTCCTAATCATGTTCTCATAAAGCTTCTTTAACTTGCTTTGTTTACGTAGAGTAGTGGATTCTAACGCACTTAGTTTCTTAAGTGATTGATCAGTAGATTGGTTCAAAGTTCTTGTGGATTCTCTAGGACTAGTGGGCACAAGAATAGGCTTCCTAGTTCTAGCATTCACGCCATTATGATTAAGAGCACAAGCATCATGATTGAAATTACGAACACTGATAGGTGTGTAAACACCCATCCTTTTTACCACTTAATTACAATAATAACCGAGCCAAAACGTGTATTTTATGTCTTTTATGTTGGAATTATGCGTGGTTTGTGTTTTTGTTGTGATTTAGGACGAAATTGTGAAAAGTAGAGGAAACACGGGCATTCACGGGCTTTTATAGAAGAAAAAGACGAAAGACGAAGTCAAGAAGTCAAGAGTGCAAAAAGAACGGAAGTCCAAGACCAATTCTGGAGATTTATCGAAGAAAAAGTCAAAAGACGGAAGTTTACTAAAAGCCGAAGAACTCAAGTCTTATTTATTGAAGAATTAAAAGACGAGTTTAAAGAAATCCCGAGCCAAAATTCATTAAAGTCCAAGATTAACAAAAGATTAAGAAGGGAAGGACTTAATGGTGCAATTAAGAAGAAATGAAGGAGGGGAGGAAGCTTCCTAAGCATTCCCTAATCCTCCCCTATATATAGATCATTAGGATAATCATTTTACTCTTGTTGGCTAAGGTGACAATTAGTCTTCCATCCTTTTAATTACTTGCTCTTTAAATTCATGTCAATTTAAATACTTGCCTTGCACTTTTAATATCTTTAATTTCCAAGTAAGTGTTCTTTAACTTTCTTGTTTTAATCTCTCATTCTACCTTTCTTTCTATTCGTTACTATTTGTTTACATGCTTATTGTCTTGCTTATTTGATTAAAGGTTATGTTTTTGTGCTTTTGATTGTTTTAGATCATTGATTTTTATAGCTTATTGTGTTTATCTTTAAATTTATAAAGTTTTTATAAAAGTTATTTTTATATAAAAGTTTGTTTTTCGTAAACCTTTTCCTTTTCGTGTTTCAAAAGTCTGTAAATTTCAGCTTATTAGCTTTTCTTATACTTGTTTTGCTTAGGATTTTAGGTGTGAGCTTATTTGAGTTATAGCTTATTTCTTTAGCTTATTTAGTCCTTCTACTGTATTCCGACCATACAGGTCGGAAAAGGGTTTATCATTCCGATTGGAATGATCGGATAAGGGTTTTGATATTCCTATTGACATTCCGATTGGAAGGTTTGTTGAGATTCCGATCAGGGTAGTTTGGTTATTCCGATTGGAAGGGTGACAACATTCCGATTGAAGTCTCCGACAACATTCCGATTGGGAAGCTTGTAACATTCCGATCAAAGGTAAGTTGGTATTCCGATCAGAGTAAGTGACAACATTCCGATTGAAGTTCCGATCATAATTCTGATTGGTAGGATTCCGATATCCCCTTATTCCCACATTCCGATTGATGTGATTCCGATCAGGGTAAGTTTGGTTATTCCGATTGGAATGGTGACAACATTCCGATCCAGGCCCCTTTCTTATTCCGATCAGGGGTTGTGTACATTTCGATTGTACTGATCGGAATCTATTCCGATGGTGGGTTTACTTTTATATTTTGTCTTGTTTAATTTTTAAGTTATCATTTTAATACCTTGTCAATTTTAATTCTTGTCACGCTTTACTTTCAAGTCACTTAATTTCTCTTAATTTACTTTTCAAAGTTTTTAAATATTGCACCTTTCTTTTAATTAGACTTAGATTTATTTTAACGCTTTTAAATTAACGCCATTTTATTCTAACGCCTTTTACTTTAAAGTCATTTACTTTAATTGTTTTGCACTTTTTAATATACTACAACGACAACACTATTTGCTTCACCAAAGAACGACTGAGTCGCACATAGAACCTAGATCAATTCGATTAGAACACTAGAACGATAAATTTCTTACTAGGTAAAAGCCAAGTATTAAATGGCGCCGCTGCCGGCTCTTTTCGTAAAGATTTACGGTTTTCTGTGAGAGACGCGTTGCTTTTTAGGATCCGTTCACTTGTGAGCGTTACTTTTCTTGCAAAAAAAATTCAAAAAACCATAAAAATTAAAAATTGATAAAAATCCATAAAAATAAAAAATTTCAAAAATCCAAAAAGATTTTATCTTTATTGTGTATATATATTGTCTTTTTGTTTGGTATTGTTTTCTTTTGTCTTTGTAGGTGTATGCGTACTAGATCTTCTAATTATCAAGAGCCCGAGACTCGAGAAGATTTAAGTATGGCAGGTGTGAACAACAACAATAATCCACCGCACCTCAACAATAACAACAATGTTCTTCCACAGCCCGATCTTCGGACAATGGAGGAGCTTTGTCAACCTACCATGTTTGGACGAGGAGGACCGATTGCGCCGATGCAAATCACGGCTCCGGAGTTATCGTTGAAGCACCACATGATTCAGTAAGTGCAAACTAATCCATTCGCCGGAATGCCTGATGATGATGCCAACAAACACCTCGACAAGTTCATTACAATCACCCAAAGCATGAAGTTGCCTGGTGCCACAATGGATGTTCTTCGCCTTCAACTCTTCCCACATACTTTATCACATCACGCCGAGAAATGGTTTGAGCGTCTCCCAAAGAATTCTATTCACACTTGGGATGACATGACTCAACGCTTTTTGTCGCGCTACTTTCCACCATCCATGGTCACGAGCCTTCGCAATCAAATCAGCGGTTTCATGCAAGATCCCGATGAATCTCTTTTTGATGCTTGGGAAAGATATAATGTCTTGATTGATCGTTGTCCAAACCACAACATGCTTCCAGTCACATTGATTGATACTTTCTACAACGGATTGACTTTTCGTGATCGTGATACGATTAATGCAGCCGCCGGTGGCACATTCATGAAAAGGAGACCCGAGGAGTGTAGAGAGTTTATTGAGAACATGACTACTCACCACAAAAACTGGGATTCCTCGGCTTCTTCAAGAAACAACCCGAGAGTCAATGTCTCTTCTACTTCAGCAAACCCTGATATGACCGAACTCACCCGCATGATGACTGAAATGAGCAAAAGTATATTGCTTCTCGCTTCAAACCAACAACAAGTTAAAGCTGTTGCACCTTCTTGTGCAACATGTGGCGGTCCACACTCATACACCGATTGTCCTTCGACTCAAGGAAATCCGGAAAATGTGTATGCAGCTTATGGTAATTATTCACTGGAAAATTACCAAGCTCGACCTCAAGGGGATAGAAATTTGCTGAGTTACCGATCAAACAACTACCTTTCACCCGGTTTTTCTCCTCAAACCCAAAACCCCGCCAACAACTACAATAGAAGCAACCAAATCCCACCAATAGCTTCTAATCCTTACCACCCACCCACTCAACAAGCCCCACCCATAAATCTCGATGTTGAAGCCATCATGAGAACCCAAGGTGAGCAAATCAAGAATCTGCAGAGCCAAATTATCAATCTTAAAGGAGATATTACCAAGCAAGGGAATGAGATAAGATCTGAGCTTCGAGATAATATTCAATCCTCCTTCAGCAATCAAACAAATGATTTGAAGAATATGCTTGCTAGTTTCTTACCAGCCGCTCAACCTTCTACTGCAAGTTCTCTACCTTCAAACACCGTCACCAATCCGCGAGCGAATGTGAGTGCTATAACTACTCGTAACCATCGTAGGACCACAGATCCCACCCCCATCATCTACACATCCTCCACCACTATTTATCCCTACTCCTCCTACACCTAGTATTAGTGCACCATCACCGTCTCCGCCTCGTCATGACGATGTTCCCACGAAGAACCCTTCACCATCTCACCCTTTACCTACTACACCTACACCTTCACCACCCAAACCCAGTATCCCTTATCCTTCTCGCTTAGGCAAGACCAACGAGCTAACCAAGAATGACTGTCAAGTGCAAAGCTATGTGAAGATGCTCTCTCAAATGAACATCAACATTAGCCTCGTTGAAGCACTCGTCCACATGCCGAAATTTGTGAAAGCATTCAAGGAATTGCTTAGCAAGAAGGAGAAGTTGATTGAGCTCGCCAACACACGTTTAAATGAAAACTGTTCTGCTGTTATTCTTAAAGAACTTCTGGAAAATCTTGGAGATCCCGGTCGTTTTGTGTTGCCTTGCATCTTCAACGAAACTGAAGAATTTACTGCCCTAGCTGATCTCAGGGCCAATATTAATTTGATGCCTTTGAGTGTTTGGAAAACACTATCATTACCCGACCTCACTCCAACAAAGATCAATCTGGAACTTGTAAATCGCACTCTCGCTTACCCCGTTGGTATTGCCGAAGACGTGTTCATTAAAGTTAGAACATTTACTTTCGCGGTCGACTTTGTCGTTGTTGATTATGAAATGGACCCTCGTATTCCTTTAATACTTGGTCGGCCATTCTTGAGAACCGGACGAGCTCTAGTTGATGTTGCCGAAGGTGAGTTAATCTTAAGAGTCGGGAATGATTCACAAGTTTTTTAAATGGGGAAGCTTACAAGCAAATCCTTTGGACGAGAATCTGCAAATATGATTAATGTGCTTGATGATTTTGTCGTCTACAACAATCCGCTATTCGATTCGTGCATTGATAATCCACTTTTTCATAATGATGTGGATGATTATCTCTCCAATTTGGAACCTTCACCCATTTATGATTCTCCACCGATCTTTGATGCTTATGATGATGATTCTAGCTAAGATTCAGATGATTATGATGACCTTACTTCCGAGTATCCCGACCTGCCCACATACGATGATTTTGATGAGGCCGATACTCTTTCGAGTGATTCTTCTAATGATGAAGATCCTCCGCCATCACTTAATCCTACTTTGGATGATTACTCATTTGAGGAAGACTTCTCTACGTTTCTCAACACGTACTTCCCTCATGAGAGTGATGCTCCTCCTTTGGACTTTAAAGATTATCGTCTTGATCCTACTTTGGATTTGAAGAACATTCTTACAAAGGAGAAGAAACCGGTCGACACCAATATCCGCAGCACATATGATTTAACACCTCTTTGTCCCCCGTCTGAGGACGAGGTTATGCATCTTCTTCGCGGATCTTCTTCACACTCTACTGAGCCTGAGTACTATTTTCCCCTAAAGGAAAAGGTGTTCGACCCCGGTATTGATATTCTACAGCCATCTCAGTATCCACCTGATGCAATAAAAGGAAATATCTTTGGAACTTATGGAAATCTGCTTGCACCACTTCACCCTTACTTCCACCGTGCTCCATCTTTGCTTAAGGGAACCTTGCCTACTCTTCTTTGGCTTGCATTGTTCGCCTTAAGCTTATGCTATTTGATGGACGAAAACTATATCTTTGATCCTGGTGGATATGTTTCATGCTTCTTCCTATGATGATCAAGGTCGAGTCAGGCTCACGACTCAGTTATCAAAAATCAAGCGCTTCTTGGGAGGCAACCCATGAATCTATCTTTTAGCTTTCTTTATCCTAAGTGTAGGGGAGACCCGTTGGTTTGCTATTTCCTCTCCTCTCTAAATCAGGGATTCGAGCTCAATGATCCACTCTTGATGATTCTTGACGACCTGTGATTCCGTGTTCCCTTCTTCCCGGTTCTATCCTAAACTCTTTTCGATTCACTATTTTATATTTTCTCAATATTTAAATAGGAATCTCTTTAGTTGTCTTTTCCTTAGCAAGATTTAAACAACGTGCACAATGTCCTAAGTGTAGGGGAGTTTACTCCCACATGCTTAAACATTGAGGACAATGTTTATCTTAAGTGTAGGGGGACTTCTATCGAAGTTAAGTGTCCTTTTCCTTGTATTTGTCCTCATTTTAACCGAAAAATCAATTTTTTCGACATTTTTCAAAATTTTTAATCTATTTTGGCCTAGTTGTATAGTTATTTTCTTTCCTTATCTAGAATAAATTTTAATAAAGTGGTTTTAATTTTCAAACGTTGTGAATCTTTTGACTCAATCCGAATTTACTTATCTAAGTTACTCTAGCTAGTATCCTTAACGTGTTTAAGTCAAGTTTTGCTAGGCTTTTATATAGGGAGCTTTAAAACGCGAAAGTCTTAACCCTCACGGGTTAAGAACAAGAACTTTTCGCAAGTTCCTATAATTGATCCTAGAGAGTCGTTTATCAAGGGAACTTTAAAATGCAATTTCTAAACTTGAAAAAGTCTAAGAGTTTGCAAGATCCTATAGGCAACTCGAAAACCCAAAACTTTGACTTAATAGGCTAAGCATCCACGAGTCTCATTCCTTGAGATTTTAAACTGTGGAGAACGAGAGATGATATAGTCAATTATAAGTTTGGTATTCTTTCGGGAATTTATGTGAGTTAATTATGAGCCTATTCTCCCATCGCTTGCTAATAAATTTATCTGCAATAAATAAGGTTGTACGATTTAAAAAGTTACTTAGCTTCTAGCCCAAGATCGTTTAAAAGTTGCTCGGTATGGATTAGAGTTCATAGCCAAGGCATAACTTATTGAAGCGGGATGCGAAGATTGGCGAGTCCAAAAAGGTCCTAACAAGGCATGAGGGCTACTTTTTGTTGCTAAAGATCTAAGTGATGTGAAGAATCATTTATCGAAAATCAATATGAAGGATCGAGACACACGACGAAAAGCAAAAACTCCCAAAAAGTCATGGAGAAGTGTATCCGAAAAGACCCTAGCAAGGTATGAGGATAAAGAGATCCAAGTCAAAAAGGAGGCGGATCGTTGTATATCAAAGTCCAAAATAAAGATTGGAGAAAAATGAAGAAGTCATGGTCCAAGTATGAATCTCTCAAAAACTTCAAGTGAAGGAATTCCAATATGAAGAGAAGACCATAATTTCATGAACGTCTCTCAAGGTTTGAAGTATGAAGTCGCTGCCAAATATCGGTCCGAGAAAGGTCTCAAATCGCGAAGCGAGTTATGCCAAGATATGAACTTTACGAGGTCCCGAGAAGCAGTTTTAAAAGATTTTGTCCTTTAGCTAACTATTGATTAAATCGTTCGCTTTATTTTCGGACTAAATAACTATCGAAATAAGTCAACAATGCATCCTCGTGATCATTCAAGACAACAATAAAATATAAGAGATACCCGTAGGAATAAGGGGGTCTAAGTGAATAATTGACCCACATGAGTTCGTGTTAGTTTGCTAACTTATAATAACAATGATCTCGTTTTTAAGCTTGGTTTGGAGAAAGTGAAAATTTGAGGATGATGATTATTCATGACATTTCCAAAACCCAAGGTACGCTTTTGATTTCTTCACTTTGAATGTTTATAATTTTATATCTCTTTAATAAAGGCCAACGTGGATTGATTATGATGAAAAATGTAAACATGCTTTGTAACTAATGTATTGCATGAGGACATTGCAATGGTCAAGTGTAGGGGATTTGATAGGTGTGCAAACACGCATCCTTTTTACCACTTAATTACAATAATAACCGAGCCAAAACGTGTATTTTATGTCTTTTATGTCGGAATTATGCGTGGTTTGTGTTTTTGTTGTGATTTAGGACGAAATTGTGAAAAGTGGAGGAAACACGGGCATTCACGGGCTTTTATTGAAGAAAAAGACGAAAGACAAAGTCAAGAAGTCAAGAGTGCAAAAAGAACGGAAGTCCAAGACCAATTCTGAAGATTTATCGAAGAAAAAGTCAAAAGACGGAAGTTTACTAAAAGCCGAAGAACTCAAGTCTTATTTATTGAAGAATTAAAAGACGAGTTTAAAGAAATCCGAGCAAAAAGTCATTAAAGTCCAAGATTAACAAAAGATTAAGAAGGGAATGACTTAATGGTGCAATTAAGAAGAAATGAAGGAGGGGAGGAAGCTTCCTAAGCATTCCCTAATCCTCCCCTATATATAGATCATTAGGATAATCATTTTACTCTTGTTGGCTAAGGTGACAATTAGTCTTCCATCCTTTTAATTACTTGCTCTTTAAATTCATGTCAAATTAAATACTTGTCTTGCACTTTTAATATCTTTAATTTCCAAGTAAGTGTTCTTTATTTTTCTTGTTTTAATCTCTCATTCTACCTTTCTTTCTATTCGTTACTATTTGTTTACATGCTTATTTGATTAAAGGTTATGTTTTTGTGCTTTTGATTGTTTTAGATCATTGATTTTTATAGCTTACTGTGTTTATCTTTAAGTTTATAAAGTTTTTATAAAAGTTATTTTTATATAGAAGTTTGTTTTTCGTAAACCTTTTCCTTTTCGTGTTTCAAAAGTCTGTAAATTTCAGCTTATTAGCTTTTCTTATACTTGTTTTGCTTAGGATTTTAGGTGTGAGCTTATTTGAGTTATAGCTTATTTCTTTAGCTTATTTTCGAGTCCTTCTACTGTATTCCGACCATACAGGTCGGAAAAGGGTTTATCATTTCGATTGAAATGATCGGATAAGGGTTTTGATATTCCTATTGACATTCCGATTGGAAGGTTTGTTGAGATTCCGATCAGGGTAGTTTGGTTATTCCGATTGGAAGGGTGACAACATTCCGATTGAAGTCTCCGACAACATTCCGATTGGGAAGCTTGTAACATTTCGATCAAAGGTAAGTTGGTATTCCGATCAGAGTAAGTGACAACATTCCGATTGAAGTTCCGATCATCATTTCGATTGGTAGGATTCCGATATCCCCTTATTCCCACATTCCGATTGATGTGATTCCGATCAGGGTAAGTTTGGTTATTCCGATTGGAAAGGTGACAGCATTCCGATCCAGGCCCCTTTCTTATTCCGATCAAGGGTTGTGTACATTCCGATTGTACTGATCGGAATATATTCCGATGGTGGGTTTACTTTTATATTTTGTCTTGTTTAATTTTTAAGTTATCATTTTAATACCTTGTCAATTTTAATTCTCGTCACGCTTTACTTTCAATTCACTTAATTTCTCTTAATTTACTTTTCAAAGTTTTCAAAATATTGCACCTTTCTTTTAATTAGACTTAGATTTATTTTAACGCTTTTAAATTAACGCCATTTTATTCTAACGCCTTTTACTTTAAAGTCATTTACTTTAATTGTTTTGCACTTTTTAATATACTACAACGACAACACTATTTGCTTCACCAAAGAACGACTGAGTCGCACATAGAACCTAAATCAATTCGATTAGAACACTAGAACGATAAATTTCTTACTAGGTAAAAGCCAAGTATTAAACACATTTTCCACATTCAACACAAACAAATTCAACATTCGTGGTCTTAGCATTTAAACTGTCATTTAATGCAGTTACAGACGTTTTATTCCTAGAAAACTTAAAATTCCTACGGTGGTCTTCTACTTGCAACTTCTTTCCTGGACTATTGTTAGGCATGACCTTATCTTGCATTCTAGTGCTCATAAGCTGTGGTCCGCTAATGCTAGTAGTGGGGATTACTCTAGTAGAAGAAGACACACGTTGATTAGTTTTCTTAATATTCTGAGGTAACCGCGATGTTCCAGTTTGAGTGGGCTTAGTGTTCATCTTATACATTCCTGGTGCTATCACATTTGTGCTCTTATCATTTCCTATCTTAGGCAAAGTATGTGGGGATTGTCCCAAAACAGATGGTTTAGGGAATTTAACCGCATTCGGTTGACGAACGGCGGATGGTTTACCCAATATAGACTTTCCTTTCATTTTCTCAATGAGCTTTTGTAACTCATTGATTTCTATGTCTCTTTCTTTTAGCTGAGCTTTCAAATCATTTTTCGCAAAATCTTTTTCATTTAAAGTACGAAACGAAGATGCTGCCATTTCACGACATTTTTGATGATTATGAGATTGATCATCACTTTGTGAAGCATGTTCAAGGGTGTGAAAACTTTTCTCGAGATTAAAAAATATTTTCTCAAGTTCTTTGTATGACTCAACCTTTTTTGAAACCTCAACCTAAAGATTGTGACATTTATCAACAACTAAAACATTCAGATGATCTATACGATAGAATTTCCGTGAAAGTCGATCAATTTCGTTAGATAGTTGGGTTTCTTGTGTCTTTAATTTAGTTTGAAGAAAATCAACTTCATCTTCAAGAGATTTGACATATCCTAAATCAGTTGTCATTTCTTCAGTGAGAGCATTATAAAACATTTCCACATTGTTTGAAAGGTCATCGATGGTTGGGACAATACATTGTTGAATGACGACTTCTACTTGTGGGTGAGGTTTAATATTCCAAATGGTGTATCTAGAAACTTTTTCATAATCGACAACACCTTTGTATAAATTTAAAACCCCTTGTTTTATAAACTCAAATTGCTGAACACTTTTACATTTTTCATCCCATTTACGTTTTTCATCCAAAATTCGCTTTTCTAACAAAATTGACTGCTTTTTGAAACCCCTTTTTGAAGACCTTTTCGTTTCCGTGTGATTATCCGTTGGTGGAATATTTGGAAAATAGTCTTGTTCATATGAACGCTCTTTTTGAGGGAAAAAGTTAATGACATGTTTCTCATTCCATGCGGTATAATCATAAGGTGCAATGAAGTCATTTAGGTTAGATTGACGTTCTGCCTCACGACGAAGGATTTCTTCGGAGTCGGGAGAAAGCATAAGGGCAATATTATCATTATAGCAACCGATATCATAAAGACCAGGCTTGATTGTGTTGTCCTAAATTTGTGATGATTAAGCAAGGAAGAAAGAAAAAAATAGATGAAGTAGATGAATTCTAGAGAGAGAAAGTAGTGAGAGAAAGTAGAGAGAAAATAGTTGGAGAAACTAGGTGATATTAGATTAGAGAAAAATGAATAACCAACATCCTTCCTAACATGCTAGGAAGGGTATTTATAGTCTCCCTACATGTGGGCTTGTATGGACTATACTACATGGGTCGGGCTTTCCTTTAGGCTTTAGTTACTTATGAATGAACTTTAGCTTAAAGTTTAGCCCGTAAAATGTAACACCCCCAAATTTATACAATTCAATACAGCGGAAGACTAGTTGGTGTTACAGGATAGCACATTACTCACATCATAGACAACGCTTAAAATTCGCGTCGTTTTAATAATAAAGCATTTCCATTCATAAATATCAAAGTTACATAGGTCCCAAGTCATAATATTTCATACAAGTTTTACAAAGAATTTGAATGGAAATTATTATTTAGGTGCGAGCCATGAATTCTTGTTGTCTTCCCGAGAATTACCTTCAAGTACCTGAGATAAAACATGTTAAAAGAAAAGGTCAGCGATAACGCCGAGTGAATTCATAGAGTTTAGTAGATTCCATCAATATAACTTAGGTATAAAATTATTACCAAAAATCATTTCGTACAAATCATTGTAATAGGCTATAAAATAGCCAAAGTCATTTTTATACAAATCCTTATCGAAAATCATAATATAGGCATTTGCCTTAAAAATCATTATACGAGCCAATGTCGTAAAAACATCATACAATACGTCTTATGACGTTGTATAAAGTTAAATAAAAACCGTTATATGAATATGGTTATGAAAAACAAAAACACGAACATAATATCAATAGTATGACCCCGTATTGCTAGTCAGACAATACATCGTAATTCGGTGCGTATAGTAGTATTTTGTTAATTGGATTATTATAAGCCGCATGACATTGTTACCTTACTAAACCAAACAACGGGTAGCTAGCCCGAAACTCAGTTTGCCCATCTAAATTAGTGTGTCGTCACAAAGGTCACGCTATGGAAGTCTTCTCATACATAAATTCGCTTACCAATCAATGTGGCACGACGGGGATCAACCGTCAAGGCGCGAACTGGGGTGATCGTCCCCAAATAGTACTATTATATGCATAAGCGTCTACCAAATCCCGGTAGTTCACAATTCATGCTAATGGGACTTTTAGTGACATAACTTAACTTTAATAATCCATTTAATTTCATCTATCGGGTCATTTAATCATTTATCGGGTCATAAAATCGGGTCATACAATCAGCGGGTCCAAATCAATAAACAAACAATCAGGACAAATGGTGTCCTATTTTATAAAAACTAACATGTTATCTCCCTCGCGGGTTTATAAAACATTTCATAAAAACATTTATAAGAGTGTGAGGCTATGAACTCACGTTGATGTGGGAAGGCGATTATCGGCGATTTGGATGTACGGTACGTGCCTCAATCACGGAAACCTAGACAAATAATACTCGTCTTAAACTCTTGTCCAATGACTTTATAAAAATAACAATTATGTATACATATGATTATTTTATACATATGATGATGATAAAGTGGGTTTATATACTCTTATTTACTCATTTTTGAGTTTATGTATTGGTAACTTCTTACTAGTTTACTAGTTTTACCTATTTACGTGTTTTAGGTCCAATAAGCCTATTATAAGTTCATTAACTTGTATTAATCCATTTCATACTTGTATTATCAGTATTTATACTTTTCATGTTGGGCCCAAATGGGTTAAGCCCAATAAATAAGTTTATAAGTGTTTTAGCCCATTTTGTTGTATTATTAGTCCAATACCGTTAACTTAGCCCGTTAATGGCCGTATGTTTTATAGTTCGGGTTTTATCGGTTTTTACTTGTTATATATGTTTATATATCAGTATATGAGTTTCTAAAAGTTTACATTAGACGGGTCCAACCGTCTAAGTTTTATTTAACAAAAACGTTAATTTTACGGTAATACCCGAAAAAGTCGTAAAAATCATGTTTATAGTTTGTATAACTTATAAATCTTATTCAACTACCATTTTTATAAAGTGTCCATTTATTTAACCTTATACATATTTATGTAAATTAAATTTATAAGTTAGTGGGTTTCAATTCACATTTTATACTATATTAGTTTGAGTGCTTATATAATACTATTAAACATTAATTCTTCAAAATCTGATTTTTAGTTTCATCTTCACCATTTTTATCATATCTTGAGTTCTATAAAGAGATAGAAGCTCATTTTTTGATGGCATAAACTTCACATTATGTGCTACAAATAAGTTAGCTATATCTACTGCTCATTCCATGTTTAACTATCCTTAACAGTCCCTACAAAACATACTATTCAGATTGGTACACTCATCTTGTTTTGATCATATCTCACTCATTTTAATGATTCCATTGCATGGCCAACTCTCACATGTGTATAACACCTAATACTTACTGTATATTGATTCTACTTTACCATTTTATCAGTTTAACATTTGGTTACTTACTGTTTTTATACAGCCATCACATTTAAGCAAGATTTTAACCATTTTACCTATGGTTTTCCATCTTTTTAACCATGTTTATCAAATCTATCAACACCAAATCCCTACATAATATTTTTAATCATTATTCATCATCATATACATATACATAAATAAACAAATTACAATATTACATAACCAAAATAACAAGAGGATAGGAAGAACAATCTTTATACCACCATTAGTGATGAAAAGATAAGATTTTTGATGAACAAGACTTGGTTCTTGTTATCAAATCTTCAACTTTAGCAAGGAAACTTCTTGGGTCCTTTGGATAGATGAACACCTCCATGAATTCAGCCCTTTAACCTCATGAAAACTCCTTTTCATAGGTTAAGATCACCTCCAATCTTCATATCTTCAAAGGATTTCCATCATATGTGTGAATAACACAAGTTTTAGTGGTTGAAAATTGATCAAATGGGGTGTTTAAGGTGAGGATGGGACGAATTTTAGAGAGAGGGAGGAGTGTTGTGTGGTTTTTGCATGTAAGAAATGAGTTAGTTGTTTAGAGATGGTGGTTTTGATGCATAGTTGCTTACTTTGTAAGCTTAGGACAAGTGTAAGTAACTAAGTTACTTACAAGTTGACACCTCTTTGGTGTTGGCTCACACTTGGCCATCCCTTTTGAGTAGGGTGGGATAAACTTGTTTTGTCCCATCCCACTAATTTACGGGTATTCCTCGATTCTAGTTTCCTCGATTTGCGTGCCCTCGGGTCGTTTTACGAAAAACGTTTTTATAGATTATGAATCAACAGCACAAAACGAATCTAATAAAAAATGTCTTATCAAAAACGGAGTTCAAAAACGTAAATACGTAATCCTAAGGTTTCCGGTTTAGTCGTAAAGGACGTTAAATTATAATCGTAAGTTCTAATCTCTTCTCGTAAATTTGTGAGTTTATGAACCAACACAAATTTAAAATTCCAAAATAATATTCACGGATAAATCTATTTTCTGAAATGTCGGACTGTCACCAACAACGGTGTATGTAAACGTAAGCACGTAACGTAGAATCCTCCGGTTTAGACTTAGTCGATGCTACTTCAAGACGTAAATCCAAATTTCTTACCAAAAATAAGTGATTTCATAATATAACATTAAAATAATGTTTTTAAATAATATCTGAGAATAAAATATCAACCATAAATTGACGGATTGTCACAGCATTTACCCCTAAACAGGATCTTTGTCCTCAAAGATCATCTTACCTTACTACTCGCTTCTTATAGAGTTAAAGCCATGTGGGTATTTCCTCCACATTCGGTCTTTTCTCACAAGTGTAATTCATTACAATACGCGAGTTTCATCAAACATAACTACGGGAATAAGATCAGGCTTAATGTTGACTTACTTTCTCTATCCATGATGTTCACGGGTTTTTGATGAATGCAACTTTTCGCCGATCTAAACTTTACTAAGAAACAATCAGATTCTCACTTTATAGACATTTCATCAAGTTCGATATACGAAACAAAATTCACGCAGCTCTTGAAGTCCTAGGGTAGATCCAGCTTATATGCCTTTCAAACCAAATCTTTTACATCATCTCAATGGTCCCATACAACGGGGACTTATATCCCATTAATTCATTTTTCCAAGGTTAAAATTTTTTGCATAACTTCGCTACCCATCTGGCACTTCAAGATCTACATTTCATATTCACATAACCTCCTGCCCACTATCGGCAATCAATAATCAAATCCTAATTTCAACAATCATTTCAGGTCTCGCGGGTCGAGTATTTTGTAAGGTTAGGTTCGCCATCATAGGAAACCTTAAACCTAAAAGACATGTCCAACTCACAATGGGTGTATGTCGGGTGTTTTCATCTCAACTCCGGCTCACAAATGCTCTAATATATATCCTAACAAGATTCTATCTCGATCCTAATACGAAAATTATCAATGATAATCCCTCCAAAGGAAAAAGATTTTAAAGTTTATTACCAAAGGTCAATCATTCAAGCATAAAACAATACTTATAGTATTTTGTATCGTTGCTTTACCTCGTCCCTTCGATTGGGGTGGTACACAGCACTCTCATCAAGATTCGTTCTCAATAACCTCTGAGCAAATCTCTAGAAATTCAATGCGAAGCGAGGGTCTTGATAGAGATGTTCGATACAGGCACACCATGTTTACACAACTCCTTTAAATACAAAAGAGTCAATTTCTTCATCAAGAATCTATCATTAACAGGAATGATATTAGAAGATTTGGTCAGTTTGTCGACGATGACCCAAATCGAATCAAATTCAGATGATGACCTTTGTAATAGCTAGACGTTTACTAATGTATGAGGCGGTGTCTGCCTTCATAATTTGTCATTAGTACATCTTCTTCTGATAATGATACATCAAATCAGTAATGACAGGAATAGAATACTTATACTTACGAGATTTCAACATAACTATATCTCACAATCCTCCATTTTTAGGCAATCCTAAAGTGGCCTGTTATACATTTAATGCCATTGGCTTCTCAATTCTAATGGTTCATATTAGCTGTGAAACCTTTCACTATTTATATTATCCTGCTTACAAACATCAGCTATTTTTAAATTATTCGGCAATTTATTTTGCACCGTCATTACTAAGGAACACATCCTAATTGGTTCTTTATATTTTCTACATAATGTGTCAGTAATTACGTTCACCTTTCTTCATATTTTCTAAGTTTCAGTTTAGTTTCAACTATCATTTTTATCAGTTTTGCTTAATCCGACGTTTAAATCGTCGATAATTATTACAACTAATTAAATAATAAATATTTAATTTTTATGAAGCATGACGTAAAAATTTTAATTTTCTTAGTTCGGCCAATTATAAAAATGTTCAAAATAAATTTGAATTTAATTAACATGATTTTCTTTGTTGATTTATAAAAAATGATTAAAATATTTAATAAGATCCGTAAATGTTTGAAAAATCTTTGGTTATACTTTGGTCAAAATTTTCTTAGTTGAAAAGCGTAAATTTATCGTTTCAAATTTCAGATCATGGTTTAAATGGTTTTCTTAATCCCTCTTAGGTTGTCTTGAGGTATACACAAACATTTACCCCTAAACAGGAGTTTAGTTAAATGTTCTGGGTATACGGGAATAATCCCTTAAAAATCCTTTCTTAAAACATTTGTCAAAACATATTTCCATTTTCTTTGTGGTAAAACCCAAAGTCTTAAAAGGGCTCTTAATTTTTGAAGAGTCAATATATTCCATTATCTATTAATCACATGGTCAATTAATATAAAGGATTAAGTCTTTAATCATATGTTAAATATTCAAGGTACAGGTTTTTATTGTTCGGTCAATTCAGGGCAATCTATAAATAATTATTAACTCAATCTTATTCTTATAAACAAACAAATAGTCCTTAATGATCGCAAGCATGAATTTATCAAATTACAGCCTACACACGTGATTCACCAAATTTATGAATGCTACACGTGTATTAGTCAATCCAAACGTCATCACGTGAAACTCATAATGTTCATTACAAGTACAGGATGTAGTGATTGGAATACATAATCCTTTTCGCAGATGCGAAGTTGATGATAACCATGCCGTGAATCAAATCTTTAAAACATACGCTAGAACCTCGTAAATGATCGAACAAATCTTCCATTTCGAGTTATGGATATTGTTTTCGATTGTCAATTTATTCAGTTCACAGTAATCTATAAATATAAGGAATGATAACACCATAGCTCTTCATGATGACGAGCTCGGTAGAATAAAATCTTTCTTCGACAACTCTCTCAGTTGTACGGTAATTCCTTTTAATTCAGATGGTGCTGACGTACAGTGCACATGCCACAAGTGCAACACCGGGAATATAATCAATACCATTTCAATCTTCCTTAATTTAAAAAGTCTAGGTAATTCACCAATAAATACCTCCTAAAGTTTCAGATAACAGAAACATCTTTTAATAAATTCATATTAGGTTCTTCTAGATTATAATATCTATGACTAGTTCATAACCATTCATGGTATAATTTCAAGTCTAAATGCAGGATATGATCATCCATCAAGAATTATTTAAATAAATTTTGATAATCAACATCTTATCTTTTAGGGAAATTCTACTCGAGTTCCCATCAATTAAGACAGTGTCGTCATGTCATAATCAATCAATTCATTCTACTGGCACTATCAACTTTTCAGTTTTATTGCCGTCGATAAGATGTGAACTTCTCAAAAGACTAATAATAACTCATAATCCTTCACAAATTCAAGGATATATGCAGACATAACTAACCTTAAAAGAGTAAGGTCAACGCATAATCTACGCGAGAGAATTTCAAATCAGATACAGACGAAAACATTTAATGAATATGAATATAACCCATGTTTTCATAATTTGAGTACGCATTCGAAAGATCCTTGGATCGTTACCCAGATCATTCAAATGAAATATAATCAAAATAAATGATAGGAACGTCGATACACCCAATCGGGTATCAACACTCGGTAATCAGATACTTTTCCTAAGAATCTTACTACGGAAGAATTGGACAAGAAAGAATTGTCAATTGTCAAATAAGACAATTTCCACAGATGAGTAAATTCGACTCGGAAGAATAAATGCTACAGGCACATATGTAGGTGTCCCTAACACTATGTCCTTATTTTTCACTTCTTGCAGATCTCTTAAAATTTAATCTTTCACAATCTTCAAAGAAAATTTAGTGTTTATTAATCAGTTTTATGGTGACTACAAATCAGCCTTGCATGGTCCATTCCAAATTGTATATAGGCGCGCAACTATATACAATTTCAAGATTAACGATGCAATACTCAGTTCGTCAAAATTTTATCATCATGTTTATAATGAAAACATTTTCATGCTTAATTCTTAAATAAGAATCAAGAATAAATTTACAAAGATTTTCTTTGTTAATTAGGTTTTCCAAGGTGTTTTATAAACAACTTCATTTCGATAATCATTATTTATAAGTCTCACTTTAAATAATCCATAAGGTGATGAAAACCCAATTTTTCTCGAGGGATACTGTTTTAACTTATAGAAACAATTAGTGATCTACAAAGGAGTGATGAAAACTTGTTCACCAATAACTAACCACAATATAATAGGAAATGAGCATAGCCAATTAATCATGAGGTTCATGACCTCGATGGCACTCAAAAGAGAATAATTCACAACGTAACTCAATTCGAGATGAGTACTTGTTCAATGGCTATATCACTAATGCGAACATTAGGAACAAGCAAGAAAAGATAGATAACATCGATACATGTAGAATTTAGCAATCAAAGGTAGTCTTTTCATTAATCACAAACAAGTCAAATTGTACCGTAACACATTATGTGTCACTATGTCATACAATTCCAAGATCTCATCCTACCAACTGATGTCTTAGTTAAGTTATGGATTATTTTTAAAAGATACCACAATGAATACTAATCTACAAGAGTCATTAGGTGTTCCACATGTCCCGGAAGATCCATCGGTCCCTATTCAGAAGAAGATTTCTTCATTTTCATTCTTGGACACTGGGCATCCTCGTTAGTGGACAATGGCCTAGGAACAACCCTTAACACGAACTAACAATCATTTAAAACCAAATAATTCCATCACAGATCTTAATGACTTCCTCTTAACAATCTCATATTCCATACGGGTTAAATTTTACTTTATTCAAGTTTCAACCAACTTATACTCAATGCGATATCCTACCTCATTCTCCAATACTTTCATCCTTATTCTTACACCTTTAAAGGGCAATATAAGTTCGATATTATCAACACTTAATTTCCAATCCTATATCTCTTACAACAATAGTTATCAAATGAGTCACTAGTATGAAATGACTCATATATTCAATTAGACTTCTCGGAAAGGTACTAGTGGCATGAGGCTTTTGGGTAATGGTTCCAATGACAGCCTCAAGTGAAACATTCACCCTTTCGATTTCAATTTAAGAATTAGATGACAACGAATCAGATGACATCTTTCTAGGTGGTAACGTTTTGTCAAACTCCACTCTATAAGGAAAGATTGTCATGGCATCGATACCAGATTTAATCTCGCCAATTCTTCTTTAATATCATAATCAACTAATATCTACATTTCTACGAATATCAACCATTTGTTGGGATCATAAATATCCACAACTTGATTTAGATCTAGGATAGCTAGAATTCCTACGAGAATAGCTTCGATTAATTTACTAGGGGATTTAGGGTTCCTTGTGACAATCTCCGTCGTATAAATACCTCGTATAAATATCAAAATAATCATCAAACAATCATGTAATCAAATTACATCATATATATATATATATATATAATCTAAGTTATATATATTTTAAAATAACACTTCTCAGTCTTGCCTTGTCGGTAACTCAGGAATTCTTCGGCACCGTTATAGTCAAAAGATTTTTAGACATTTTTAGAAAAATGTTTATAGTTAAAAGATTTTGAAATATTTTATTCAAAACCTTAGTTTTAAAAATCTTTCGTTCTCTATAACGAGAGCTCTGATATCAAACTGTAACACCCCCAAAATTATACAATTCAATACAGCGGAAGACTAGTTGGTGTTACGAGATAGCACATTACTCACATCATTGACAACGCTTAAAATTAGTGTTGTTTTAATAATAAAGCATTTCCATTCATAAATATCAAAGTTACATAGGTCCCAAGTCATAATATTTCATACATGTTTTACAAAGAATTTGAATGGAAATTATTATTTAGGTGCGGGCCATGAATTCTTGTTGTCTTCCCGAGAATTACCTTCAAGTACCTGAGATAAAACATGTTAAAAGAAAAGTTCAGCGATAACGCCGAGTGAATTCATAGAGTTTAATAGATTCCATCAATATAACTTAGGTATAAAATTATTACCAAAAATCATTTCGTACAAATCATTGTAATAGGCCATAAAATAACCAAAGTCATTTTTATACAAATCCTTATCGAAAATCATAATATAGGCATTTGCCTTAAAAATCATTATACGAGCCAATGTCGTAAAAAGATCATACAATACGTCTTATGACGTTGTATAAAGTTAAATAAAAACCGTTATATGAATATGGTTATGAAAAACCAAAACACGAACATAATATCAATAGTATGACCCTGTATTGCTAGTCAGGCAATACATCGTAATTCGGTGCGTATAGTAGTATTTCGTTAATTGGATTATTATAAGCCGCATGACATTGTTACCTTACTAAAACAAACAACGGGTAGCTAGCCCGAAACTCAATTTGCCCATCTAAATTAGCGTGTCGTCACAAAGGTCACGCTATGGAAGTCTTCTCATACATAAATTCGCTTACCAATCAATGTGGCACGACGGGGATCAACCGTCAAGGCGCGAACTGGGGTGATCGTCCCCAAATAGTACTATTATATGCATAAGCGTCTACCAAATCCCGGTAGTTCACAATTCATGCTAATGGGACTTTTAGTGACATAACCTAACTTTAATAATCCATTTAATTTCATCTATCGGGTCATTTAATCATTTATCGGGTCATACAATCGGGTCATACAATCAGTCGGGTCAAATCAATAAACAAACAATCGGGAAAAATGGTGTCCTATTTTATAAAAACTAACATGTTATCTCCCTCGCGGGTTTATAAAACATTTCATAAAAACATTTATAATAGTGTGAGGCTATGAACTCACGTTAATGAAGGCGATATTCGGCGATTTGGATGTACGGTACGTGCCTCAATCACGGAAACATAGACAAATAATACTCGTGTTAGACTCTTGTCCAATGACTTTATAAAAATATCAATTATGTATACATATGATGATTTTATACATATGATGATGATAAAGTGGGTTTATATACTCTTATTTACTCATTTTTGAGTTTATGTATTGGTAACTTCTTACTAGTTTACTAGTTTTACCTATTTACGTGTTTTAGGTCCAATAAGCCTATTATAAGTTCATTAACTTGTATTAATCAATTTCATACTTGTATTATCAGTATTTATACTTTACATGTTGGGCCCAAATGGGTTAAGCCCAATAAATAAGTTTATAAGTGTTTTAGCCCATTTTGTTGTATTATTAGTCCAATACCGTTAACTTAGCCCGTTAATGTCCGTATGTTTTATAGTTCGGGTTTTATCGGTTTTTACTTGTTATATATGTTTATATATCAGTATATTAGTTTATAAAAGTTTATATTAGACGGGTCCAACCGTCTAAGTTTTATTTAACAAAAACGTTAATTTTACGGTAATAGCCGAAAAAGTCGCAAAAATCATGTTTATAGTTTTTATAACTTATAAATCTTATTCAACTACCATTTTTATAAAGTGCCCATTTATTTAACCTTATAAATATTTATGTAAATGAAATTTATAAGTTACTGGGTTTCAATTCACATTTTATACTATATTAGTGTGAGTGCTTATATAATACTATTAAACATTAATTCTTCAAAATCTGATTTTTAGTTTCATCTTCACCATTTTTATCATATCTTGAGTTCTATAAGGAGATAGAAGCTCATTTTTGGATGGAATAAACTTCATATTATGTGCTACAAATAAGTTAATTATAGCTACTGCTCATTCCATGTTTAACTATCCTTAACAGTCCCTACAAAACAGACTAATCAGATTGGTACACTCATCTTGTTTTGATCATATCTCACTCATTTTGATGATTCCATTGCATGTCCAACTCTCACATGTGTATAACACCTAATAATTACTGTATATTGATTCTACTTTACCATTTTATCAGTTTAAAATTTGGTTACTTACTGTTTTTATACAGCCATCACATTTAAGCAAGATTTTAACCATTTTACCTATGGTTTTCCATCTTTTTAACCATGTTTATCAAATCTATGAACACCAAATCCCCACATAATATTTTTAATCATTATTAATAATCATATACATATACATAAATAAAGAAATTACAATATTACATAATCAAAATAACAAGAGGATAGGAAGAACAATCTTTATACCACCATTAGTGATGAAAAGATGAGATTTTTGATGAACAAGACTTGGTTCTTGTTATCAAATCTTCAACTTTAGCAAGGAAACTTCTTGGGTCCTTTGGATAGATGAACACCTCCATGAATTCAGCCCTTTAACCTCATGAAAACTCCTTTTCATAGGTTAAGATCACCTCCAATCTTCATATCTTCAAAGGGTTTCCATCATATGTGTGAATAACACAAGTTTTAGTGGTTGAAAATTGATCAAATAGGGTGTTTAAGGTGAGGATGGGACGAATTTTAGAGAGAGGGAGGAGTGTTGTGTGGTTTTTGCATGTAAGAAATGAGTTAGTTGTTTAGAGATGGTGGTTTTGATGCATAGTTGCTTACTTTGTAAGCTTAGGAAAAATGTAAGTAACTAAGTTACTTACAACTTGACACCTCTTTGGTGTTGGCTCACACTTGGCCATCCCTTTTGAGTGGGGTGGGATAAACTTGTTTTGTCCCATCCCGCTAATTTACGGGTATTCCTCGATTCTAGTTTCCTCGATTTGCGTGCCCTCGGGTCGTTTTACGAAAAACGTTTTTATAAATTATGAATCAACGGCACAAAACGAATCTAATAAAAATTGTCTTATCAAAAACGGAGTTTAAAAACGTAAATACGTAATCCTAAGGTTTCCGGTTTAGTCGTAAAGGACGCTAAATTATAATCGTAAGTCCTAATCTCTTCTCGTAAATTTGTGAGTTTATGAACCAACACAAATTAAAAATTCCAAAATAATATTCACGGATAAATTTATTTTCTGAAATGTCGGATTGGCACCAACAACGGTGTATGTAAACGTAAGCACGTAACGTAGAATCCTCCGGTTTAGACTTAGTCGATGCTACTTCAAGACGTAAATCCAAATTTCTTACCAAAAATAAGTGAGTTCATAATATAACATTAAAATAATGTTTTTAAATAATATCTGAGAATAAAATATCAACCATAAATTGACGGATTGTCACATAAAACACGACTAACCTACTACCTATTACAACGTTCTAAAATACGATACATAATAAACCTATGACCGATCATTATTGTTTGACTCGATATTTTGAGGCTAACAATCTCCCCCAATGAGAGGCCATAAACCTTGGTCATTTAGGAAATTTGTAGAGATTACTAATCTCGCCATAAATGAGTCTTGAACGTGTAATCGTAGTCTTGTTCCTTCATGCTGTGATCTTTGAGCCTTTGTAGTTGTCTTTCGACTTTGTCTTTAATCTTGAGATCTTCAAATCATCCTTGACTTGTCTTTGCCATCTTATGATCTTGTGTCTTCATCCACATGATCACACTATTAATTGTCGAATATGTCTTTTGGCATTAATATGTGGTTTTGAATCTTTGACTTTGCTAAGTACACCGTGACGCCACCTTCCCGAGACAAAACATAGACACAGACTGAATGGCTTTGACATTCGTCCTAAATCGGTAGCGTTTTACCTCCGGTCGGTGAAGACCGTTATAAGATATTAAATACCATACCTGTGATAGGTAGATTCAATTAAGAATCTCCTTGACATGGTTTCGCGGCTGTACTAGCCGTTCTCTTTACTCGACCGTCTTAAAGCAAGACTGCGAACATAAAGAGTGAATTAATTGGATAAATATCCGCTTGATTAAAGTCGTCAATTCAATTTCCTGGAACAAGTGTGATTCATAAAGAATCTTACCATTGTTGCTTTCCAGTTGACACAAGCTTGATTCATAAGAATCTCACAAGTCACCTATCGTAGCGCTGTTTGATGTTGACGCTAGAAGGATTTCCATTCGTCACTGTGAATATTAATGAATATCACTCTGAATGTTCTGGCAAGACCATAAAGATATTGCCTAGAAATCTGAAACGAGTTTGAATCAATTTAGAATCAAACCACTGTTGCTTTTCAGTTTTATACATGTTCAATTTATGAAGAATCTTACATATGACCTACCGCAGTGCTGTTTGATGTTAACACTGGAAAGATTTCCACTCATCATTGTGAATACTAAGTAGTATCACTCTGAGTGTTCTAGCAATATCACAAGGATATAGCGTAGGACTCTCTTGATCTTCATCCGTGTGTCCTAACGAGATTTGATTGATCTCTTGGCTCTAGACTTGATTTGTGCACCTTTAGTGGTTGGAGGCTGGAGCAGATGCCACCTATTCAATATCAACTATCTCGAAGTGAGAAAGTCAATAGAAGTCATGTTGTTCTCCGTGACAATAAAACAAACTTCTTTTGAGAGAAGCCTGAGTAGCTAGGAAAGGGTTATGCATACATCACTGGGTCCATGATGAGTTGTCTTCATGATGTGTTGACCCATTTCTGCCTAAGTTGTATGGAGGGCTTCTTTCTTTACACCTTTTATCCTTACATTTCTTTTTCATTCTTCAACCCTTTAAATGCTTACCAAGACATCATCACTAGCACCTTGTTGTGATTGTTCCAGTGCTAGCATCAGTACTTAGTCGGCATTCTGCTACGTTCACATTCTACTCCATCTTTCCTAAGGACTTATAATAATCTATTTGATTGTCCCTGGGAAGATCCCTCTGGTTCCGATTGGATCATAGGACTTAAACCTAACCACCCTTGTGACACCAATAACGTCGTGAATTAAAGATGTTGTGGGTATTTGATCGTAACCATGAAAACCACTTCAAATGTCTAACAAGATGTTTGAAAAACATTTAACACCTTGATAGTTTTGTCGTTTCAGAAAAGCTCCCCATTTACATGTGCATCGATAATCGAAAGTGTTTTGCACATGTAGGTAAGAGTTAAAGTGCTTGAGTCTTGTTAAGATCACATTTTAATCACATTTTCTCCCCTATCTCTAATATATAAAATCTTTTGATATTGGAGATACCAAATATGATTAAAATATATTTTGAAAAATAGTCTTGAAAATCTCCAGAAGAAAGATGTGTTAATCTTTTGCATGAAGTTAAAATGCTCCCCCTCAAAAATTGATCCAATTGAATTGTTTTTGTGAGGATTTGATCCACATTTTGCTTTTTGAGGATGGGAGTTTTTGAACACACAATTTTTGAAAGATTTTGAATAATCATTGAGAAATTCTTGAAAAAATTATGTTTAACGCTTTTTGAAAAATCCTATTTCTTTTTGGCGAAGAGGTTTTTCTAAAGCATAAACTTGAGTTCATAGACTTTTAATGTCTTGATGAATCCAATCAAGTGTAAGAAGATTTCTCTTCTTTTGCTGAGGGTAAGGGTACTAAAGTGTACACTCCCCCGTAAATATAGAACCGGGTTGCAATCTGAAAGTGATTACAAGCCATTGTGTTGAGCTAAAACCATTGAATGTTTTGTGACAAGCTCAACCCGTGATAGATTTCTCTACCCGTTGTTTGGAAATATTGTCCAAAATAGAGAAATTCCTTTATTAAAAGAAGAAATGACATGTTTTGAAAAATATTTACAACTTTCATTCGAGCTTTATGTACACACCCGTGTCGTTATTGAGCGACATTTCTAGGTACGTCCATATTATCGATACTTAAAGACATGTCGAGAAGAATATTTTGTATTTTAAAAGATTTTAAATTTTGTGTTTTGTTTTTATATGTTTTATAATTTTGTATTTTGCTTTTTCAAAGATATTTACAAGTAGATGTTTGATTGATAAATCAAGCAGGCACCTTTGCCAGAATCTCCAGGTCTGCTGGAGTCAAACATCTCATACCAATTTGCCTAACGAGGTACTCAAACCTATCTTTTGACAGAGCTTTCCTAAACAAGTCGGCTACTTGGTAATCCGTTCCAACAAAGTATAATTCAACGATACCTCTTTCAACTTGTTCTTTTATGAAGTGGTATCTGACATCAATGTGCTTCGTGCGGGAATGCTGTACCGGATTGCAGGAGATGGCTATGGCCGACTTTGAGTCACAGTACATAGGTACTTTATCAAAGTGGAAGCCATAATCCGTGAGTTGTGTTCTCATCCAAAGAACTTGAGCACAACACGCAGATAGAGACACATACTCCGCTTCGGCTTATGAAAGTGACGTGCAATCCTGCTTCTTGGAAGACCATCCCACAAGCTTATCTTGACCTAGAAATTGTGCACCACCAGAAGTACTTTTTCGTGTATCAAGACACCCTGCATGATCAGAATCTGAATATGCCGTTAGAAAGAAACCGGTTTCCCTCGGATACCAGAGTCCCAAATGAATGGTATTCTTGAGGTACCGAAATATCCTTTTAACCTCCTTGAGGTGCTTTTCAATGGGTCGTGCTTGATATCGTGCACAATAACACGTAGCATGTGAAATATCAGGTCTGCTTGTTGTCAAGTACATGAGGGAACCGATCATGGAACGATATCTCGTTTGATCTATGACATTTCCCTCCAAGTCAGCATCTAGCGATGTGGTTGATAATGGTGTCCCAACGGGGTCACATGAAGTCATACCATGCTTTTTGATTATCTCTTGACAATACTTAGCTTGGTTTATAAAGATACCACTTGGGGATTGGTGAACTTGAATTCCTAGAAATAATAATAGTTCGCCCATCATTGACATTTCAAATTTGTTGTGCATGACTTTTTCAAACCATTTTGGAAGTTTTGGGTTTGTAGACCCGAAAATAATTTCATCAACATAAATCTGCACATGTAAAATGTCATCCCCATATCTATAAGTGAACATAGTTAGATCAATGGAACCTTTTGAGAAACCTTTGGATACCAGAAATTTCGAGAGCTCATCGTACCACGCCCTTGGAGCTTGCTTGAGTCCATATAGTGCTTTGTGGAGACGATACACCTTGTCAGGATAATGAGGATTAACGAATCCTTCCGGCTGCGTGACATAGACTTCTTCCTTCAAAGGACCATTAAGAAACACCGTCTTTACGTCCATTTGATAGACAGTGAATCCCATATGTGCAGCATAAGCTAGGAAAATCCTGACCGCTTCCATACGAGCAACTAGTGCAAATGATTCGTCAAAATCAATTCCGTCTTTCTGGCCATACCCCTTAGCCACTAGCCTAGCTTTGTTCTTTATGATCATGTTTTCTTCATCCATCTTGTTTTTCCAGATCCAACAAAGATTTAATGGAATCACATCGTACAGTCTGTCAACAAGTTCCCATACTTTAAGTCTTTCAAATTGTTGAAGTTCTTCCGTCATCGATTGAATCCAAGCATGATCAGCCATGGCTTCTTTGATGTTTTTTGGTTCAGCTGTACTCAAGGCGAGTGCGAATACACAAACATTGCCATCGGTGGCTAGTTGTCGTCTTGAACGAACAGGCTGTGAAGGGTTTCCAATTACTTGAACCAAAGGATGTTCTCGGGTCCAATGATGTGTTGAATGATGTCGTTGATAGAACGTATGCATATTTGATGGATCAACATGGCGAGTAGAAGACTCTCCAGTTTCGTGTACCGGTGTACCGAATGGGTTGATAAAGTCGTCTTCGTCATTTAATGCATAGTCTGCTTGATTAGTGTTCTCTGGAGCAATGACAGTAGTTGTGGATGTTGTAGGATCGATTGTTGAAGGGATATTCTGAGGAGGTAAATCTTCAGCAACCCGTGTTGAAGTAGATGAAGTTGTATCCTTTTGTTGATGATGATCGGTATCATCATTCGTATCATGAGTGACAGCGGAAGACTTTGATAAAACTTGTTTCTCCCCCGTGAAATATTCATCAAACATGGGTCCATATAACATTTCCAGCTCTTCAAGTGTCGTATCGACGGTCATATCTGCTCTAGGAGCTTGTTCAGGAACCAGCATTGAACTTGACGGTTCATTGATGTGGTCTTGAGTTCCGAGTTCCGTACCGTTGTGCACAGAAGTCTTTTGTCGTTGTGGATCGGGACTTAAACTATTTTTTTCAAGTGCAATTTCTTGCAATTCATCAAATCTGATATCAATAGTCTCGACTATCAATTTAGTTCTCTTGTTGTACACTCTGTATCCCTTAGACTGAGTTGCATATCCCACTAAAATGCATGCATCACCTTTCTCTTTCATCTTGTCCAGATTTTCACCATCTCGAATAATGTAACACGTACATCCAAAAACATGAAGGTCTTTGAGGGAAGGTTTGTGATCATTAATTATGTGATATGATGTCTTTTCGTGTATATGGATAAATAAGGATCGGTTTTGTGTGTAGCATGCGGTTGATACGGCTTCGGCCCAAAAGAATAATGGTAGTTTTGAAGCAGATAATAATGTTCGAGCAACCTCAACTAAAGTACGGTTTCGTCTTTCAACAACACCGTTTTGTTCAGGTGTTCTAGCAATATATGTTTCATGTTCAATCCCTTCGGCTTCAGAATACTTCTTCAGAGTTGAATTCAATAATTCTGTGCCTATGTCAGTACGTACCACTTTTACTTGAGCTTGAAGACCACGTTGTATCAGCTTAAGGAAGTTAATGAGAACCTCGGGTGTTTCATCCTTGGACCGTAAGAAGAGGGTCCACGTGTACCTTGAGTAGTCATGGACAATTACCATAACATATTTCTTCCCATTGATGGTTTGAACACGCATGGGGCCACACAGATCTATATGAAGAAGATCTAACCGTCCTTTAGAGCTTGGTGTAGTCTTTGTCTTGAAACTACTCCGTTTAGCTTTACAAAGCTCACAAGAAGAACAAAGATGATCTTTGATGAATTTCAAGTTAGGAAGGCCTCGCTCAATATCTTTCTTGGAAAGCAAGTTGATGGTATCAAAGTTAAGATAAGATAAACGTTGATGCCATAACCAAGCTTGAGTCGTTGAAGCTTTAGCCATGAAACAGATTGGAGTTGAATATGTGGAGTCTTGTAGGGAAATAGTGTAGAGATCAGTACCCCGTGTTCCAGTGAGTAAGTCATTCCCAGCATAATCACGAACAAAACATGTCTTCTTTCTAAAAGCAACCTCCAAATCCGCATCACAGAATTGACTAACCGAGAAAAGATTTTGATTGAGCCCTTCGACGTAGTAAACCCTTTTGACAGCGATATTACCCTAGACCAAGTCTCCATATCCTAGGATCGGTGCAAATTGATCATTTCCGAATCGGACCGTACCCAAGAACTTCTCCACGAAGTTAATTAGAAGCTTGAGATTCCCCGTCATGTGCTTCGTGCATCTGGAGTCCAGTATGAAGAGAATTATTTCGATCACCTACAGAAGAATTAGAACATGATGGAGCATTTGCTAAATTGGATTCCATGTTAGTTTTGATTTCCGATTAATTTGTTTCCCTAGTTTCATCACTTAGAGGCACACTAATGCTCGTAGTCACATTTTCTGTCCTAACCTTAGGCATCCATTTATATCCTGGAGGACATTGATTAGCAAACCACCATTTCCAAGACTTGCTAGCAGACTCATATAATTCCCTAATTCTGCTTCTAGGGTTCTTAGTGGTGGAGTGTGATGCAATACTTTTCTCAGGGGGGGTTGCACCAGAATGGTTCACTTTACGTTTGGGTTTTCTAGCACTAATAGGCATCGCAGTTTGCTTCTTAGTTCTAGTATCTACGCCTTTGACATTATTCAAAACACACATAGCATGATTAGGATTAGCACACTTTCCACATTTCACACAAACAAACTTAACATTCAAAACATTCAAAGTCGAATCATTCAAATCGTCATTACACGCGATTATAGACGTTTTATTCTTAGAAACATTGAAAATCCTAGGGTCTTCTACTGTCTTCATCTTCCCTTGAATTTTGTGTTACCAAACCTTTTCACTCATGTGAGTGCTCTTATGCTGGGGCCGGCTAACACTATCAGTGGATACTACTCCTGTAGTAAAAGACACACATCTATTAGTGTTTCTAGAAGTCTGAGGTGATTGATTTTCTTTGTTGTGTGTAGGTGTAGTGGCCAATCTATACATCCCTGGTTTAACCACATTTGTGTTCTTAATGCTTTGTGATCAAATATGTGTTTTGGGAGTGGTTTGTGGTAACCTATCCTTCCCATCCATCTTGCGGGCAAACACAGGTTTTGCAAATGCAGAATTAGAGAAACAGATGGTTTTCCCAAGACAGAGGGTCTAGTCACTTTTTGCGCATTGGGTTGTCTTACAACAGGTTTTTTAACACTAGGTTCCACAATTTTCCCACCCATCTTAGCAACGAGTTTCTTCAACTCAGCTATCGCTAGTTCCCTGTCTTGTAACTGAGCTTTCAACCCTTTAATTTCAAAATTCTTTTCATTCATTTCTCGAAACGTTTTGGAAATTTTTTCTTGCAAGTTATTATCATGTGGAAAACTACCAACGTCCTTTTGCAAAGCAAGTTCAAGAGAATGACAATGTTTTTGAAGGAAATCAGTTTTGCGTTGAACTAACTCAAAAGCCTTTTTATCAACATTTTCTTTACGTTTCGAAAGCTCAAGTTCAAGACGCTCACATTCTTTGATTTTATCAATATATTTGCATGCAACATCAGAATACTCATCGATATCAACACAAGATTGAAGAGTAACACACAAAATATCTTTGGAGAGACATTCTTCTAAGAGTAGATCATATTCGTATGAAAATTCTGATTTGTCATTTTGAAGTTCATCAATTTCTTTTTTAAGAGACTCCACATATTTCAAATCATCAAACATTTTAGACCGAATCAAATTTTCAAACTCAAGAACATGTTCTTTTATTATCTTCGTATTTGGTATTAAAAGTTCTTTCACAAGCATAGTTATGTCGTGAGGAATCTCGGTTTTCCACTTATCCTTTTGACGTTTTTCCCAATCGCTTTCGACAATTGATTGAAAATTTTCAATGTGGTGTTTAAGAAAACCAAGTATTTTTCTACTTTTGCTTTTAGAAGCATCTAGAGGCAAATAGTTAATATATTTAAAAACATTAGTTTTCCTCTTAGCGGCAAACGCTTTCTTCCACGAGACTTCTGTTTTTGTGGAGTGAAAAGACCATAAAGACTGTTTAGATAAGCATAGTTATATGGTTTCACAAAATCTTTATTGACCGGTGATCTACTCTCCTCATCCCAAAGGGACATCTCTTCACTATATAGGTTAGCTACTGGGCAGTCATTATCAGTCCATTTGGACTCATCAAGATATAAGTGAGGGTTAGCAGCTTGAGCTTTTTTGAGGTACTTGGGGGTGGCAAAGCTAGGTTGACCCTTGAAAAATGACGGAGGTGCTATCATTCTAACAGTTTGAATAGAGTCATGTGTTTTATAAACAACTTTTTTCAAAAAATCGACTTGTTCTTCGAGATCCTTTACTTTTTCTGTATCTTTGCCTTGTCTATTTTTGAAATCTTGTTTTAATGTTTCAACCTCTTGTTTCTTCTCGTCAAGAATTTTAGCAGAATCTGTGGTATTCATCGAAAGCCTCTGTTCAAGTTCATTAACTTTTGTTGTGGCAAGGTACGTTTTCTGACGTTCATCACTTAATAAAACATTAAATTGGCGTTTTTCCTTAGTTACCAAAGCAAGAGTTTCGTTGTATTTATTTTCAAAATCGTCCTTTTTAACGTTGATGACACGACATTTGTACCCCTCAAGCTCTTTGGACTTTTGAAGAAGCTCAGCCCTATAACTATCAATGGTCTCACTAGCTTTTATGAGAGCGGCTTTGCTTTCTTCAAAGTTTTGGGTGAGCGCTGTGTTTGCCTTCTTTAATTGCTTTTGACTCTTTCTATTTTCAATGACATCTTTTTGTAAACTAGCAATTAAATTAGCAAGCGCGACACGCTCCTCGTCATCATACTCATTTGCATGTTGATCATCCTCAAACTCATTATTGCACATGTCTGATGAATCGGGTGTGGTATTGCTATCAGCCGATTCCATCATACACGTGTCAGTAATTGTTGTTGGTAGATCACTATGCTCATATGTATCACCAAACACATTATATTCATCATCATGTTGTACCTTATCAATTGGCTCGGTATCAAAGATAGGACCATTGTCATCTTCAGTGACGTTAAGGACCTTATGAATCTTTGCCATGTATGAATAATGTGCCTCGATTTCTTGGTCGGAGAGTTCATCATCTGTGTCGGCAAGCATTTCTCCTTCCTCAGCTGATAACTTGATTCCAGCTTCTAGTTTCTTGCACAGCAGCATCTTTTCCTTATGATAACCATAATCTTTAACCCTTTTTGGCTGCCTGCATTCCCCAGCCAAATGCCCAAAACCTCTGTAGTTAAAACACTGAATCCCACTTTGTTGCACAACTTGAGTACCAACAGTTTCCCTATTTCCAACAACAGTAGCAACCTTCTGATTATCATACTTAGGTTGTCGATCATACTTTGGAGGACTCTCAGCACGTCTTCGTGTGTCATACCTTGGAGGACTCTGTGCATGGGTGTTCCTCGGGTTTGAAGATGTTCGAAGGTTGTTGTTGGTGGGTTTGTAGATTTTCTTATATTGCTTCATAATGAAAGCCATTTGTTGCTTGAATTCCCTATCCTTTTGAGCTACTTCTTCATCACCGTCTTCTTCGGATGATTGCTCAGGTGTGGGTGATGGTGCTCTTGCCACTTCTTTGCCTCGGGATCGTGTTGGAGCATGTGACTTGGAGACAGTGGATGATCGTGGTGATGATGATTGAGTAGAGTAGGTATTTGAAGTACGAGAGTGATAATCTGGGTAATGTTGAGTGGTAGACACCAAAGCAAGTGGATTGGAAGCCTTTTCAACTCGTTCAACTCGAAGTTCATTTGCCTCATTTTGAAATTGTTTCAAAATGTCAAAGATCTTGTGATATGAAACTTCGTCTAACATCTGTTGTTATTTTACCAAGGTGACAAATCGTGTCCACTCTGGTTGAAGTTGATGTAGAAATTGGACATTGACTTGCATGGTGGAAACTTGCAAGTTGTTTCGGGTCATATCATTCATCATCTTGTAGAATCAGGAGTAATAAGAATCAATTGATTCCCTATCCTTGGATGTAAACTTGCCAAAGTTCCAAAACATCTTAGTTTTCACATCTTGTTTGTTAAGTGATTCACCTTGTTGCAATCTTTCAATAGCCGTCCACATTTCTTGAGCAGTAGGGCATGCATCAACCGTGGAATAAATATCATCTCCAATTCCACTAAGAATTTAGTAGATTGCTTCCTTCTCTGCATCAAACCAAGCACGGTTCTCTGGTGTGAGGTCGTTCCTCTTTTCATCACGTTCATAAGCTGGTTGTTCTTCAGTAGTGTCTGTGGCTGGTACTCTAGGAACTTGAATCCTTGAGAGTTTATAGGGTCCTTCCAAAATATATTGCTTAAAGCATCACCGTTAGGTTTTGTGTCAAGATAACGTAGAAAACGGGATTGCCATTGATCATATCGACCCGACACAAGCATTGGTGGTCTTTCTTTGTTACCCGCCACCATTATGTTGTTGCTCGTCACACGATATTCGGCAGTAGAATCCATCTCAATATTCTCTGAAATGATGAAGTCAATATGGATCTTAAGTAGATTTGTTGTGATTGTTGTTGTGGTTAAAATTCCGAAAATTGCAATTTTTCTTCAGTCCGACAATAAATTCCCCAGTCCGACAAAACGGTAGACCAAAAAATTTTGTAATCGCCAAATTTTGAAATCGAGCTAGAAATGTCCAAAAACTAGAAATGTCCTAAAACTAGTATGGATCTTAAGTAGTTTTTTTTTTATTATTTTTTAATCTTCGTGTAGACGATATTCCGAAACTAGTCTAGATGATGGCTAAATCTAAAAAATACTCGAACAAAATTTAGCTAAAACATGTCAGCGGAATGTCCATCGGAATGTTCTGTCGGAATGTTCTGTCGGAATGTTCTGTCGGAATGTTGTGTCAGAATGTTCTGTCGGAATGTTATGTCAGAATGTGCTGTCGGAATGTTCTGTCGGAATGCCCTTTCTATCGCAATGCGGCAAATGAAATTTTGACAGAGTAACGTTTCAATGTGCCTTAATTCCGTCTAAATCCACGATCGCAATGTACGATCGCAATCCCCGTCGGAATAAGGAGTATCGCAATCATTGAACGCAAAGTAAAACCCTAGGGTTATTGCGATCAAACAGTCCTTTCTTGTACTTTCCGATGGAATTCAGTCACAATGGAAAAATAAAGTTCGCAACTTTGAGCACAACATTCGTGCTTTTAACCAAACCAAAATATCCAAATCACTACAACAACTATAGAGAAGATTTGTAGCAAGATGAAGAACACGAGAAAACACAACGAGATTGAATCCGAGATGATTTATGGATTAAATCATTCGAATCACATACAATAACAACAACCAATCACAAATCTACCCGTGGCGATTGATACCAATTGTTGTCCCAAATTTGTGATGATTAAGCAAGGAAGAACGAAATAAAATAGAGGAAGTAGATGAATTCTAGAGAGAGAAAGTAGTGAGAGAAAGTAGAGAGAAAATGGTTGGAGAAACTAGGTGATATTACATTAGAGAAAAATGAATAACCAACACCCTTCCTAACATGCTAGGAAGGGTATATATAGTCCCCCAACATGTGGGCTTGTATGGACTATACTACATGGGCCGGGCTTTCCTTTAGGCTTTAGTTACTTATGAATGAACTTTAGCTTAAAGTTGAGCCCGTAAAACACGACTAACCTACTACCTATTACAACGTTCTAAAATACGATACATAATAAACCTATGACCGATCATTCTTGTTTGACTTGATATTTTGAGGCTAACAGATTGTTTGAACGTTCTTAAGATATTCAGGCTTAACAAAACTCGTTTTCATATTTCTATTGAGCATATTCATAGTTTGAATAGACTGACCTGTTTTGTAAACAATGTTGTTTAACGTTTCGACTCTCTTTTCCAATCAAGAATTTTTTCAATATCCTTTTCTTCACGAGTTTTATAAAGCGCAGTTTGTTCTTTGTTAACCGACTCTAACTCAATAATCTGGAGTTTATGTACCAGTATTTGTTCTTCAAGTTCCGATATCTTTTGTTTCGAAATATAAATTTCATGTGTTACTTCAGAACAATATTGTTCGTTGAGCACCTTACGTTCATATACCAAACCATTAGCAATTGCAACTCGTCGATCAGCTTCTTTTACATAACCACACTCTTTAAGCCTGTCTATCTCCTCGGCTAAGGATGCGTTTGCTTGCTTCAAACGTTTATTAGCCTCTTTGTTTTCATCAATTTCACGTTTTAAAGAATCAATAATAGACGAAAGAAAATCACGGTCTTCATCCTAGTCAGTATCCTGAACAGCTTTTCGTCATCATTACACAAATGTTGTGAATCCGTAGGGATATTTCTATCCTCCGCATCCATTACATATGTGTCGTTGATGCTTTCGGGTTGCTCAGGATAACGTCTTTCATTGGCAAACACATTATAGTTATCGTATGATGGTACCTTTTCAAGTGGCTCATATCAAAGATAGGTCAAGAAGTATCAGTAGTCTCTGTAATCACTTCTTGAATCTTTGCCATGTACACATAATGTGCCTCCAACTCTTGATCATCAGCTTCTTCATTAGTGTCATCACGCCAGTCAACTTCATATGTTGTGAGTGGAATCCCTGCTTCTTCTTTCTTACACAGCAGCATCCTTTCCTTGTGATATCCCGAATCCTTAACCTGTTTTGGCTTCTTACATTACCTAGCCATGTGCCAAATCCCTTGTAGTTGAAGCATTGAATCCCAGTCTTCTACACAACTAGAGTGCCTATAGTATCTCTAGCCCAACTTGATTCTGCATCCTCTGATTATCATACCTAGAATCACGATCATACCTTGGTGCATGATCAACTTCCTTATATCTAGCATTGGATGATGATCTGAGGTTGTTGTTGGTAGGTTTGTAGATCTTCTTATAAGTTGCGGTGAGTAAAGACATGAGTTCTTCAATCTTCTTATCCCTTGAAGTTTGTTCATCATCACTGTCTCCATCTGACTTGGTGTCATACTTTGGAGGTGGAGTTGGGATAATTACTTTTGCTTTATTTCTAGTAGTAGTTAGAGGTTTGGTGGATGAGCTTGATGACCTTGAGGAATGTGTAGGTGGTTGTTGACGGGGAACGGGTTTTGTTGAAGCAGCAGCCACAAAAGCAATAGAGTTAGAAGACCGTTTTGCCTTTTCAGCCCTTAGTTCATTCACTTCATTCTGATGTTGGTTCAATATATCATAAAGTTTGTAGTAAGATATAGTCTTGATATCCTCCCTTTGTTTGACCAAAGTCAGAAACCTTTGTCATTCCGGTTTGAGTTGAAGTAGAAACTAAACATTAGCATGATGATTGGAGATGGTGCATGATATGAGTGTAAATACACATATCAACTGTAGCTTAAAACTATGAAATTATGAATGAAATGTATCAAATATGCCTTGTATATGTGTATTTCTTGTTTTAATGTGTGTAGGTACCAAGATCGCGAAAATCGGCAAAACGGGCACGAGTTTGAAGAAAAAGATCAAGGAAGCCAAAATCGAGTCCAATTTAGAGGATTAAATATTTAAATAAAGGATTTTGGTCTAGTGGGTCCCACATTGGAGCATTTGGGCTTAAAAGCCTAATAAGGTTATAAATATTGAAAAGTGTTGGTTACAAAAGCCCATATTAGGCCCAAAAGACTATTATCACACGGATGGAGTTAACATTGGGCTGAAAGCCCAATTCAATGTTAAACTGAATGGGACAAATTATTGGGCTTTTAGGGTTTGGTGTTTATATACTCGTTACTTTCATTCAATAAACGAATAAATAGAACGCACCTCTCACATTCATTTACTTTCATTCACTTATTTTTTTTCACACGTCACACACACATAAATAAATGAATTAACCGACCCCCACCCATCTCATTTACACCATACATTTTCTCCCATTCCCACTCACACAAATAAATAATTCCTTCGATGGTTCCTATGTATTTCTTCTCCATTTTTTCCACCCCAAAACCAGTAACAAATGTTACTATTCCTCAAACCCTAATTACCCAAAAAGTCAATTAATATTGGGGGTTTTGATCTCACGTGCTAATCACGTGTGGGAGAATTAATTCCCCCAATTTATAGGAAGAGACGAATGGAGAGGCTTGGCTACGTGGCTGTTTGTCATTGGAGATGACACCTCAATCCTCACAATCAACCAATCACATGGCTCAAAACTAACACAACTAGCACACACGGATGCCACGTTGGCAATCCGTGTGCTAGTGTGTGATTCTCAACCATCAGATGATAACAATCAAGAGAGAGAGATGATCCAAGAGCTGAAAAGAGAGAAGAATATACTCAAGAAAGATTCGGATATTCCTTTCAGCAAGCCCTTGGGAAGGCTATAAAAACCCCCTATTTTTACTTGTAATTCATCCCTCTTTTTAGTTTTAAAGTTATTATGCTTAAATTAGTTTAGAAATTGTATTTCCTTTCTCAGTTTTGTACGAATGTTAATTGATTAATGAAAGTTAATTTTGTTTTTTAATCGAATTGTTTATTTACTTTTCTTCTTAAACTCTAATTTTCGCAACATATTCTATGACTGATTTAGTATAATAATTGATGAATGTTTAAATAAGCTAATTAATAGCTTGAATAAAATATTCTAAAAACTAGACTTGGGAATAAATTTTCCCTACTGGAAGGTTTAGTTAAAAAATCAGTTGGTTCGAGATGAATGATTGATGGTTCGATTTGTGGTATCGTTTGAATAAGAATGGTGATTTATGGTGGTTCGTTATCCGGTTCATTAGGTTGCTCAGCGCAATCCTACTGCTCAAAGGTTATCCCATAAGGTGCTCATCTTCTTTTATTTACATGTTTATAGATTAAATTTTGTTTGAACGATAATTTGCTTTGGATTTTTGAGGGATACGAGTGTGTTTGTTACTGCTTGATTAATGTTCCTTTGTGATTAATTTATGAATCTGATATTAAACCTGCTGTTCATTTGAAATGTCTATTTCTTTTAGTCTGTTTGGTTGAGTATATATATTGAATGATAGATTAAGCTTTAATCTGATTTGGTTATGAATTAATTACTGTTCTCTGCTGATTTTATTTGAGTTTCGAAGTTATGTTACCTGCTGAAACTTGAATGGTTAGGCTGTATAAATTTGGAGTTACTATTTTTTATAAGTTTGATATTTTAGACGCATAGAAATTAAACCTTGCTAATATGCAATATCTAGTTTGCTATAATTCTGTGTTTGTTAGAACTTTATGCTCATGTTTATTCAAGCTTTTAACTGATAATATAATGCTTTAGCAGTATTTACATGTAACTGTGACTTGAGTTGAGAGTTTTGATTTAATAGGCCTGTTTCACTTGTTATCTTTATAAACTGCTTGTGGATTTATAATCTGTTTTGGCAAGCTTTGTGATAAATTTGTCTTCCTGTTTGTATTAGTTTTTTTTAGCTGGTTTAGATTGTCTAAGATATGATGCTAGTTTTAGGATCTGCTGTTGTTTATTACTGGTGTGCTTTTGCTTGATTTGCCTTATTAGTTTATGATTATGTTGTGTTAGATTCAACTAGTTTAATTTTAAATTGTTTCGTTTACATTATTTTGTTTTACTGTATATCATAGCTTATAGAATCCACTGATCTGATAAGCTCAATAAGCTATTTCCTAACAGCTTATATGAAAATAAGCTTACCAAAAGTCTCTCCTGAGACTAATTTTCTTCAATGGTCAAAAAGGATTTTTTAGCAAAAATATGTCCCGAGTGGGAATCGTACCCTTGACCTCAAGGGTAGAGGTCACACGAGTTAACCATCTGAGCTCATAGTTTTTTTTGTTTTAACTTTCTCAAGTTTAATTAATATAGTAAGTCTTAACTGGGCAGTATTTGTTTTTGATTTTGTTTGTTTAACTCACGTTTTTTATATAACTTTTAATTAAAATTTTAATTAAAGTAAATTCTAAATAATAAGTAGTTTAAAAATAAAATAAAAATAAATTAAAAAAATGTTTTTACTAAATTTAAATAGTTTAATTAGTAATTTTTAATTAATTAGATTTTTTAAATAAAATTAGTTTTTAACTAGATTTGTTTTAAAAGTAATTTTAATAAAGTTTTATAAGTTTAAAAATTTTAATTAGATTTTTAAAATAGTTTAATAAGTTATTTTAATTAAATATTTTAATTTCTTATAGATAATTAAATTTGTTTAATTGTTTAAAAGTTTTATATTTTAAGTAATTAAGTGTTTGTAGATTTTAAATAAAGCGGGGTTTACGATTCATGCACTTTAGGCTTATTTTTAATAGTTTAAAATTGGTAGATTTAAATTGTAGTTTAAAAACCGAAAACCAATTCGATTCAATTGTCCAAATCAAAGCGAAACGTCTCAAATTCATAAGATCTTCGTGTACAACGAACTTGATTCACTCACGTGCTTAATTGAATTCGTCATTGGTAATATTAGTCTATTACTTTTTCCTAAAGGTAATTTTCTAATTTACCCTATAATGTATATTAAATTATCAATATACTATCACGATCACATCAAAAATTTTGGCGCCGCTGCCGGGGATCTTGTGTACGATTCGCTTTTGTGGAGATTTGTTGATCGTTGATTTGAAGACCCTTTCCGTCCTCGGAAATTTTTGTTATTTTTCTATTATATAGTATGTATCGTTTTTCTCGTTTTTTGTGAATAATATATTGTATTACGTAGAACAATAAATTTACATACTTTTCAAATAAGGCCTTAGTTGGGATTTCATCACCTAGCTATTGTAGTCGAATCCAAAACAAAAATAAAAGGAAAAATAGATAAATACTAATAAGAAGTTTGAACTCGATTTATACAAACTATAAGGTGGGTATAAGGCGACGTGCTATAAAAGGCCGTCTAAGGAAAAAGGTTTTTAAGTGCTTTGTGCCACCTCGTTTCCCCGCTTGCTTGTGCGTATATTGAGAGGGACGACCTATTATTGGTTTGCCGACTCAAGTAGTAATAAATCTTATTTTTGTTGTTTACTTATTGAACCTCGAGACGTTTAGGTTTTCACCTATCGATTCAAAGTCGACCGAGGGTAATTTACTTCCATAGTAGTTATCCTTATTCCTTGTTTTTTATCGATCATAATTGATTGAGCAATACCAAATAAAATACCAAAAATAATCTTCTTCTTGATTAATTTCTTTTCTTAAATCCTCTAAATTCTCGTCTTTGTAGTTTATGCAATTACGTTCTTCTCGTCTTGTGATTGATTTTAATAGGCTTGAAAATATTCCTCGTAGAAATAGAAATCGTCAACAACGAATAGTGGAACCCGAGCTTCCACCTATTGTTGTAGATATGGCCGATAACCGAACAATGGAGGAATTGCTCCGTGCACCCACCGAAGGGTATGGGGAAGCAATCGTTGTGCCGGCTATTTTGGCGGATCATTTTGAGATTAAGACGGGTCTTTTATCGCTCATTCGTGCCGACCAATTTCGTGGCAATGAGACCGATAGCCCGCATTCTCACATTCGGAATTTTAATCGAATTACCTCGACTCTCAAGTTTAGAGATGTGCCGAATGACGTGATTAAGCTCATGCTTTTTCCGTACTCGCTCGAGGGTAATGCTAAGCTTTGGTATGAGAAAGAACCACCGGGTTCGATCTTAACATTGGATGATTTAGTGTCTAAGTTTATGAATTATTTCTTTCCACCTTCTAAGACAACACATTTTAAGAACGAGATCACTATATTTGAACAAAAAGTGCATGAATCATTTAGGGTTGCATGGGAAAGATTTAAAGATTTGTTGAGACAATGTCCACATCTCAGAATTGCATCAAATAAATACTTTCTATAATGGGCTTAATATGATTGAACAAGATTCTTTAAATGCCGCCGCGGGTGGTAATCTTTTAAGAAAACCTCCGAGAGACGCGTGGAGAATAATTGAGGATAAGTCTAGAGCACAATATTCACGAAACACACCGGTTGTTTCCAATGTGAATTCATCTAATATTGAGATTGCTAGATTGGACTCTAAGATTGACACGCTTTTGAATGAGTTTAGGAAGAATCCTCATGGATCCATTAATATGGTTGAGAATGTTTGTGTATCATGTGGTGGATCACATCCTAATTATGCTTCTTTAAACACGGGGTTTGATCAAGCTAGTTCTTTTTCCGCGGCGGGAACTTATGGCTCCAACGGTCAAGTTCCTCGTCAAAATCATGTTGCTCCACCGGGTTTTCCACCGGTTCAAAATAGGTACAACAATGGAAACAATGGGAATAATTTTAACCGTGGTAACCAAGGGAATTATAATCAAGGAAATGGGTTTAATGCTAATCAAAACAATCAAGGTTTTCAAGGGAATAATCAAAATGATTTGTCAAGCTACATTAAAACAAATGAGGCAAATTTGAAAGCTTTTCAAAATAACATTCAAGGACAAATGGCAACTTTGAAAAATGAGTTTCAAAATACGATTAAAGGGCAAAACAATAAGATTGAGCTTAATCAACAAAGACTTGAACAAAACCAAACCCGTTTTGAGCAAAGATTAGAGCAAAGTCATAATCGTATGCAACAAAGTTTGGAACAAGGTCAAAATAAATTGCTTTCGATGTTTGAGGGATTCATGTCTAAACCGTCATCTTCTTCGGGTTGCTTACCTAGTAATACCATTCCAAACCCGAAGGGAGAGCTTAAGGCCATAACCGTTTATGATGATTGTGAAAATTTAGATGAAGTTGAAGTGATTGAGTTTTAGCCTCCACCTAAGGAAACTTTTCTAGAAGTCACTAAGGCTACTTTGAATGTGATTAGTACCTCAGTTTTCTTTGATTTCTTTCCCGAGAAGTATAAAGATCCGGGTCAATTCTTGATACCTTGTGTTTTCAATGAGCTTGGGGTTTGCAAAGGCCTAGCCGATCTAGGAGCTAGCATTAACATTATAACCCTAGCCCTTTGGAAAACCATTGACTATGCACCACTTAGTACCACTTGTATGATCATTGAGCTTGCTAATGGTACCACCACTCGACCGGTTGGTATAGCGGAAAATGTCTTTATGAAAGTGGGGAATTTCTTGTACTTAGCCGATTTTGCTATAGTCGATTATGAGACCAATCCTCGTGTGCCAATTATTTTAGGACGACCATTTTTGTGCACGGCTCAAATTCAAGTTGATAAAAGCATTGTTTTTAAACCGGAAAAGATTCCAAGATTTGCTCCTAAGAAAGTTGAAAGTGTTAAACTTGTTGAAACAATTAAAAGTAACAAGAAAGCTCTTTTTGGTAAAGGTGTTTTCCAATTTTGGAAACTTCATTTTGTGAAAGTAAAAAGTTAAAATCAAATGAAGAAGCTTGCTTTGTTGAAACATGTTGTAACCTTTCCTCATCTTCACTCACTCCACACGAGGATGATATTGCTAAGATTGAAAAACAAATTGATGATTATTTAAGTGAGCCATTTGATGCTAGTGAGTTTGTTAGTGAGAATTTTGATCCCGAGAGTGATATTGCTCTAATTGAACGATCTTTGAAAATGGACTCATTTTCACTCTCTTCTAAGGATCATGTTGATGTTCCTAAGGCATAATCTTCCATTGAAGAGCCTTTGATTCCTAGCTGCACACCGAGTGAGGTTAGTGACTATTCATGTGATAAGTTCATCGATGAACTTTTTGATATCATTGATCCACTTCCACGGGGAAGTGAAGACGTTTCCGATCTCGAGATCGAACGTGATTCTTGTGCTTTAGCTACCATTCTCGAGGAATTCGCCGATGAATTGCCTTCAAATGAGAATGATGATCTTGTATCCGAGTGTGATACACTCGATATTTTGTCGGATATTTCTTGTGATAACAAGGATGCCGACACTTTTGTGACCTACTCAAATCCTCTCTTTGAAGTTTCATTGAACAATAATCCATTGGTTCAAGAGGATTTTGAGAGCATCATACCTCCTACATCTAACAACCTTTGTGATGATCGTCTCTTGAAAGAGGTTGATGAGTTTCTTTACATAGACATTCCTTCGGAATTTGAGGAAGAGTCTAATGACGGTGATGAAGACTCTTGGTTTGATCACCCGATTTATGATGATGACAATGTTGACCCGGAGGGAGAAATTACTTTTGCTCCAATTATCCTTCCCACTCGCTTTGATCTTAATGTGCGGGTTTTTCATGCGACTCATTTTGAGTACCATGACCCCTTTATTCACATTCATAAGAGTGAAAAGGTCAACAAAGTCATGCAAGTTGAAACCACTATGGTTGAGACTTTTGTACCACCATTACCATGTGCTTTATATGACTTAGGATTAGCATGGGGGGACGACACCTTGTTGTCTATTCCTTTCTCCACCGAGGACGAGGTATTCGATCCCGGAATCATTAATTTAGGGAAATCTCGGCCTTTCACCGATGTAATAATTGAAAGACTTTTTAATCATCTTGGTGAGAGTTTATCTCGGGGAGCATGCTTCATCCATACCATTAGTTGTGACTACCATCTCTTTTAAATATTTGTGTTGGAGTTTTATCCTTTTGTTTGTCATCCGACAACGAGGATGTAATCTTTGACCCCGGCATCGTGCTTCATGTTGGATTCTATTCCAATATGCCGGTTTTCACCATTTTCCCTAAGGACCAATGAATGCGGGGATCGAGTCGAGCTCATGACTCGATGAACAAAAATGAGGTGCCTTGTGGGGGAGTCCCATACATTCTATCTTCTTTCTATTTTCTAACACCTAATAAGGCTTGATCTTTCAAGCTCGTGCTCGTGTTTTGTTGTGTTGTGATCTTAGGTATGACCCTAATATTTGAAGACTCTCGTGTTCGGTTTTGCCGGTCCACTTGATCTTCCATTCTTTGAATGCCAAAAAGGGGCACACTCTTTATCCCTTGATTTTTATTGACTAACGTTTTATCTTGAGGCATAATTAATAAACGGCTTATAGATTTGCGTGCTCTTTCCATGCTAGGAATTTGCATTAGACTCTTCGTGTTTTAGCAAGGGGGTGTTACTCTTGAGCTAAGAAACATTGAGGACAATGTTTGGTTTTAGCATGGGGGAGTCAATCGATATAATCACTTGTTATTGCTTTTGTCGTGTCCAAACGTATTGTTTTTCTCATTTTTTAATAAAATTTTAAAAATTTTTAGTGTTATTTTTAAGTTTTAATAAATAAAATAAGTGCTTTTGACACAAATGTAGGCTTTCCGTTGGTGAAAATAAGAATAGTTTTTGACTCGACTCGGTTTTTAACCTTAGCTTTTCCTTAACATATTTGAATTAAGTTTTGCTAGGCTATTATATAGGGATCTTTAAAACGCGAAAGTCTTAAATCATACGAGTTAAGAACAAGAACTTTTCGCAGGCTCCTATAATTGATCCTAGAAAGTCGTCTATCAAGGGAACTTTAAAACGCAAATTCTAAAACTTGAAAAAGTATAAGAAGATGCAAGATCCTATAGATGACTTGAAAACCCAAAACTTTGATTTAATAGGCTAAGTATCCATTTATTTCACATTCTTGAAATTTTACAATATGGAGAACAAGAGATGATAGAGCCAATTATAAGTTTGGTATTCTTTCCGGAATTTATGTGAGTTAATTATAAGCCTATTCTCCCATCGCTTGCTAATAAATTTATCTGCAATAAATAAGGTTGTACGATTTGAAAAGTTACTTAGCTTCTAGCCCAAAATCGTTTAAAAGTTGCTCGGTATGGATTAGAGTTCATAGCCAAGGCATAACTTATTGAAGCGAGATGCGAAGATTGGGGAGTCCAAAAAGGTCCTGACAAGACATGAGGGCTATATTTTATTGCTAAAGATCTCAAGTGATGTGAAGAATCATTTATCGAAAATCAATATGAAGGATCGAGACACACGACGAAAAGCAAATACTCCCCAAAAGTCATGGAGAAGTCTATCCAAAAAGAACATAACAGGGTATGAGGATAAATGAAGCCAAGTCCAAAAAGGAGGCGGATCGTTGTATATCAAAATCCCAAATAAAGATTGGAGAAAAATGAAGAAGTCGTGGTCCAAGTATGAATCTCTCAAAACTTCAAGTGAAGAAATTCCTATATGAAGAGAAGACCATTATTTCATGAACGTCTCTCAAGGTTTGAAGTATAAAGTCGCTGCCAATTATCGGTCCGAGAAAGGTCTCAAATCGTGAAACAAGTTATGCCAAGATATGAACTTTATGAGGTCCCGAGAAGCAGTTTTAAAAGATTTTGTCCTTTAGCTAACTATTGATTAAATCGTTCACTTTATTTTTGGCCTAATAAATTATCGAAATAAGTCAACCATGCATCCTCGTGATCATTCAAGACAACAATAAAATAAAAGAGATACACCTAGGAATAAGGGAGTCTAAGTGAATAATTGGCCCACATGAGTTCGTGTTAGTTTGCTAACTTATAATAACAATGATCTTGTTTTTGCACTTGGCATGGAAAAGTGAAAATTCGGGGACGATGAATCTATTTGAGTTTTATGATCCTCAAAGTTATTCTTCTAATAATGAAAGCAATACATTATGTCTTTGCAAAATAATAAAGTGTCATAAGTTGAATAATGGTGTAGTTAGTGTTTTATTTTATCATTGCGTGAGGACACGGCAATTGCTTAGCATGGGGGAATTTGATATGACTATAAATACTCATATCATTTGTAGCTTAAACTATGAAATTATGCATGAAATGTATCAAATATGCCTTGTATATGTGTATTTCTTGTTTTAATGTGTGTAGGTACCAAGATCGCGAAAATCGGTAAAACCGGCACGAGTTTGAAGAAAAAGATCAAGGAAGCCAAAATCGAGTCCAATTTAGAGGATTAAATATTTAAATAAAGGATTTTGGTCTAGTGGATCCCACATTGGAGCATTTGGGCTTAAAAGCCCAGTAAGGTTATAAATATTGAAAAGTGTTGGTTACAAAAGCCCATATTAGGCCTAAAAGACTATTATCACACGGATGGAGTTAACATTGGGCTGAAAGCCCAATTCAATGTTAAACTGAATGGGACAAATTATTGGGCTTTTAGGATTTGGTGTTTATACGCTCGTTACTTTCATTCAATAAACGAATAAATAGAACGCACCTCTCACATTCATTTACTTTCATTCACTTATTTTTTTTCACACGTCACACACACATAAATAAATGAATTAACCGACCCTCACCCATCTCATTTACACCACACATTTTCTCCCATTCCCACTCACACAAATAAATAATTCCTTCGATGGTTCCTATGTATTTCTTCTCCATTTTTTCCACCCCAAAACCAGTAACAAATGTTACTGTTCCTCAAACCCTAATTACCTAAAAAGTCAATTAATATTGGGGGTTTTGATCTCACGTGCTAATCACGTGTGGGGGAATTAATTCCCCCAATTTATAGGAAGAGACGAATGGAGAGGCTTGGCTACGTGGCTGTTTGTCATTGGAGATGACACCTCAATCCCCACAATCAACCAATCACAAGGCTCAAAACTAACACAACTAACACACACGGATGCCACGTTGGCAATCCGTGTGCTAGTGTGTGATTCTCAACCATCAGATGATAACAATCAAGAGAGAGAGATGATCCAAGAGCTGAAAAGAGAGAAGAATATACTCAAGAAAGATTCGGATATTCCTTTCAGCAAGCCCTTGGGAAGGCTATAAAAACCCGGCATTTTTACTTGTAATTCATCCCTCTTTTTAGTTTTAAAGTTATTATGCTTAAATTAGTTTAGAAATTGTATTTCCTTTCTCAGTTTTGTACGAATGTTAATTGATTAATGAAAGTTAATTTTGTTTTTTAATCGAATTGTTTATTTACTTTTCTGCTTAAACTCTAATTTTTGCAACATATTCTGTGACTAATTTAGTATAATAATTCATGAATGTTTAAATAAGCTAATTAATAGCTTGAAATATTCTAAAAACTAGACATGGGAATAAATTTTCCCTACTGGAAAGTTTTGTTAAAAAATCAGTTGGTTCGAGATGAATGATTGATGGTTCGATTGGTGGTATCGTTTGAATAAGAATGGTGATTTATGGTGGTTCGTTGTCCGGTTCATTAGGTTGCTCAGCGCAATCCTACTGCTCAAAGGTTATCCCATAAGGTGCTCATCTTCTTTTATTTACATGTTTATAGATTAAATTTTGTTTGAATGATAATTTGCTTTGGATGTTTGAGGGATACGAGTGTGTTTGTTACTGCTTGATTAATGTTCCTTTGTGATTAATTTATGAATCTGATATTAAACCTGATGTTCATTTGAAATGTCTATTTCTTTTAGTCTGTTTGGTTGAGTATATATATTGAATGATAGATTAAGCTTTAATCTGATTTGCTTATGAATTGATTACTGTTCTCTGCTGATTTTATTTGAGTTTCGAAGTTATGTTACCTGCTGAAACTTGAATGGTTAGGCTGTATAAATTTTGAGTTACTATTTTTTATAAGTTTGATATTTTAGACGCATAGAAATTAAACCTTGCTAATATGCAATATCTAGTTTGCTATAATTCTGTGTTTGTTAGAACTTTATGCTCATGTTTATTCAAGCTTTTAACTGATAATATAATGCTTTAGCAGTATTTACATGTAACTGTGACTTGAGTTGAGAGTTTTGATTTAATAGGCCTGTTTCACTTGTTATCTTTATAAACTGCTTGTGGATTTATAATCTGTTTTGGCAAGCTTTGTGATAAATCTGTCTTCCTGTTTGTATTAGTTTTTTTTAGCTGGTTTAGATTGTCTAAGATATGCTGCTAGTTTTAGGATCTGCTGTTGTTTATTACTGGTGTGCTTTTGCTTGATTTGCCTTATTAGTTTATGATTATGTTGTGTTAGATTCAGCTCGTTTAATTTTAAATTGTTTAGTTTACATTATTTTGTTTTACTGTATATCATAGCTTACAGAATCCACTGATCTGATAAGCTCAATAAGCTGTTTCCTAACAGCTTATATGAAAATAAGCTTACCAAAAGTCTCTCCTGAGACTAATTTTCTTCAATGGTCAAATTAGGATTTTTTAGCAAAAATATGTCCCGAATGGGAATCGTACCCTTAACCTCAAGGGTAGAGGTCACACGAGTTAACCATCTGAGCTCATAGTTTTTTTTTGTTTTAACTTTCTCAAGTTTAATTAATATAGTAAGTCTTAACTGGGAAGTACTTGTTTTTTATTTTGTTTGTTTAACTCACGTTTTTTTATATAACTTTTAATTAAAATTTTAATTAAAGTAAATTCTAAATAATAAGTAGTTTAAAAATAAAATAAAAATAAATTAAAAAAATGTTTTACTAAATTTAAATAGTTTAATTAGTAATTTTTAATTAACTAGATTTTTTAAATAAAATTAGTTTTTAACTAGATTTGTTTTAAAAGTAATTTTAATAAAGTTTTATAAGTTTAAAAATTTTAATTAGATTTTTAAAATAGTTTAAAAAGTTATTTTAATTAAATATTTTAATTTCTTATAGATAATTAAATTTGTTTAATTGTTTAATAGTTTTATATTTTAAGTAATTAAGTGTTTGTAGATTTTAAATAAAGCGGGGTTTACGATTCATGCACTTTAGGCTTATTTTTAATAGTTTAAAATTGGTAGATTTAAATTGTAGTTTAAAAACCGAAAACCAATTCGATTCAATTGTCCAAATCAAAGCGAAACGTCTCAAATTCATAAGATCTTCGTGTACAACGAACTTGATTCACTCACGTGCTTAATTGAATTCGTCATTGGTAATATTAGTCTATTACTTTTTCCTAAAGGTAATTTTCTAATTTACCCTATAACGTATATCAAATTATCACTATACTATCACGATCACATCAGTGCACTGATTTCTGACAAGCTCATTCATCATTTTGTAGAATCTCGAGTAATATGAGTCAATGGATTCACCATCTTCGGATGTGAATTTTCCAAACTCCCAAAGCAGATTAGTCTCGAGATCTTGAACATTGATCGACTCACCTTGCTTCAGTCGATGAATTGCATTCCACATTTCCATAGAATTAGGACATGCATCAACCGTGGAATAGATATAGTTATCAATCCCAGTGAGTATGTAGTTGACGGTATCAGCTTCAGCTTGGAGGAGTTTCTTTTTCTCTGCAGGACATGTGTCGAATTTCTCCATAGCTCGTGTAGTTGATGAAGTACCATCCTCTGCTTGTGTGGTAAAGGGTCTGAATTAAAAAACTGGAGGTGGGTTCTCAAGGCAATAACGAAGAGCGGTTCGGTTCTACTTAGTGTCGAGAAATCTAAGGAAGCGAGATCTCCAGTGAACGTAGCAACCGACAGTGAGCACAGGAGGATTTCCATTGCCACCTTTTTCTAGACGAATTTGATTGGTCGTTGCATTGTTTTTGTTATTATTTGACATGGTGATTACTTGTGAATGAATTAGGATCTTAGTGGATTTGTTGTGATGAGGTGTGGTTTAAAATTTCGAAGTGTTCCAAGAATTTTCAGTCCGATAATTAATTCCCTAGTCCGACAAAACGGTAAGCCAAAAAATTTTGTATCACCAAATTTTGAAATTGAGTTAGAAATAGCCTAGATAATGGCTAAGTCTAATAAGTACTCAAACAAAATTTAGATGTGAGACTAGTCAAGATAGTGGCTAAGTCTAATAAGTACTCAAACAAAATTTAGATGTCCATCACAATACCCATTGCACTCTTAGATCGTACTCTTAGATCGCAACCCTGATCGTACTCTATGATCGTAACGAGTGATCGTATCCAGTGATCGCAACGAGTGATCGTATCCAGTGATCGCAACGAGTGATCGTATCCAGTGATCGTAGCCAATGATCGTAGTTAGTGATCGTAGCCAGTGATCGTGGTGAGTGATCGTAGTGAGTGATCGTAGTGATTGATCGTAGTGAGTGATCGTAGTGAGTGATCGTAGCCAGTTATCGTAACCAGTGATCGTAGCTAGTGATCGTAGCCAGTGATCGTAGTGAGTGATCGTAGCCAGTTATCGTAGCCAGTGATCGTTGCCAGTGATCGTAGCCAGTGATCGTAGTGAGTGATCGTAGCCAATGATCATAGTGAGTGATCGTATCTAGTGATCGTGATATTGGATCGCAAGTAGAAACCCCAGGTTTATGCGATCACAATACACAGATCGTACTCAGGTTACCACTTTTCTCGGACAGTACAAAACACAACAAATTAGAGATTCTAAGCCTAAAAATGAATCAAGCACCCAAAAATTTTGTGTTTTTAACCAAAATAACAATACCAAATCACTACCAATAGTAAGTAGATGATTTGTATCAAGAATAAACCATAAAAACACCAAAAAAATTTTGGTACGAGACTTTTAGAGCAATATAGGCACGAAAAATAAAGAACACAACACACGAATCTTCAATCACCTATCCACTATAGGCTCTTGATACCAAATGTTATTCCCATATTAATCCATAACACAAGATTTACTTGATATTTAGAGAAAGATAGAGAAAAAAATAGAGAGAGAGAAACAAGAGAGAATTTGGAAGGTTAAACAATTTAGAGAGAGAAAGTAAAATGGTAACCAACACCCCTTCCACACATGGAAGAGGGTATATATACCCTTGGCTTGTTGGGCCGTGGTTGTTAGCCTTAAAATGTGTGCGACTAACGGAATTATATTAGTTTCATAGCCGGGACTTGCAGGGACTAATATTGTCATATGTAAAGTCCAAGTCCCGGGCTATATAAACCCCTCCATACTTCCATGGAGGGGTGAGGCTTACCATTTGTTTTCTTTTCTTTCTCTCTCTAATAAAACACTTTTATTAGAGCAAAACTCTCTCTCTATTTTTCTCTCACTAACCATGGCTAAACACTACTTCTACCCTCCCCGACCTCCGGATCGAACCCGTGTTCATAGTGAATCCATGATTAACAATTGGCATCAGAGCTAACCGGGGGTGTTTCGTGTTTTTGTCTCGATGTTTTGTGTTTGTGTTTATGTGTCGGACTTAATACTATCATATTTTTGTTGTATTTGCATTTGTTAGGAACATTGTAAGTAATTCCGTATGTCACCACATTGGGGGAAGATTGTTAGCCTTAAAATTTGTGTGACTAACGGAATTATATTAGTTTCATAGCCGGGACTTGCAGGGACTAATATTGTCATATGTAAAGTCCAAGTCCCGGGCTATATAAACCCCTCCATACTTCCATGGAGGGGTGAGGCTTTTCATTTCTTGTCTTACCTTTCTCTCTCTAATAAAACACTTTTATTAGAGCAAAACTCTCTCTCTCTTTTTCTCTCACTAACCATGGCTAAACACCACTTCTACCCTCCCCGACCTCCGGATCGAACCCGTGTTCATAGTGAATCCATGATTAACAGTGGGTTTAAGTGACATGGGCCGGGCTTGGCTTTGCTTGGGCTTACGCCCCTAACTTATACAATATTATCTTAAAGTCCAAGCCTGGTTAACCCGACTAACCTATTACAATACAAGACCATTAACGACTAAGATGACCTATTACATTCTTGTTCGACTATATAAAATATAGGGCTAACACATATGAACATTTAGATTGGAGCTTAGACATTTAACTTTGGTTAGAAGTCGAAGTAGAGGAGATCACCACCCATTGTCATTCAACCACTTTGTTCTTACGCAAAGAAAGTGGGTTATAGATTCTTTATTTGATTCTAATAAAAGTCTATACGTTGAAAAGTTATTGGTATTGTTGTTTTTATTATTCTTAGTTCTTATCTATTGTTAACAACACACTTGAGTCTTGGTGAAGAGTTATCACTTAAGGTTGATAAGTAATAACGATTTACAAGGGACCAACCAGTGGTATTAGAGCAGTTTGATTAGCAAAACTCTTATTTTTATTAATATGCTCATTTAAAGTTTTCAAATCAAGATCCAAAAATGGCTCAAGTAATACCACAAATCCTAGAGTATAGGGGTGGCCAACTCAATGTTGCTCCTGTCCTAAAGGTAGCTAATTTCAAAAATTGGAAGAAGAGGTTCCTTGTCCACATGGTTGGGATTGAACCTCAATTCCTTGGAATCATTAAAAATAGTCCATTCGTTCCCATGGTTGGGGATAATAAAAAACCTGAAGCACAATGGACTCATGATGAGAGAAAAGCTGCTAACCTAGACCAGCGTCTCAAAAGTTTCATCATGTCTATACTTCTAGATGACCAAATGAATTCTGTTGTGAATTCCAAAACAACAGTCTACATGGTAGGACCTTATTCTTTATCATGAGGTACCCTCTGATGTAAAAGAAACAAGAATCATGGATTTAAAGCTTCAATACAACACCTTCAAACACAAAGAAGGGGAAACCCTCACACAAACATTCACCAGATACAAAGCACTGATGAATGAACTAGTGAATGATGTTGTTGAGCTTTCAAAACTTAAAATCAACACAGTTTTTGTTAATGCATTGCCAAAGAAGTGGCTCAGTTTCTGCCAAAGCTTGAGAAATGCTAATCACATTAAAGATTGTGATCTGGCCTCTCTTTTTGGGAAACTAAAATATGAATAAAACCTAGTTGATAGGATTTATGAAAGCTCAAGAAAGAGTAAAGCATTAACCATTGCTACACCCTTGTCCACAGCCTTCTTCAGTGAGGTTGTCATCCAAGACTACCAAGATAGTCCAGATGATGAAGAGGACACAAGAACCAGTGAGGAATATCTAAATGACCCCAAAGATGAATTTCATGAAAGAGAACTTCTGGCCAAGTCTAGAAGGTTCTTTAAGAAAGGAGGCAAGTTCTCCAGCACCACAAAAGCTTCAGTTGACACTAAATGCTACAAATGTGGGAAGTCTGGTCACTTTGCTAGGGATTGTTACTCCAAAAGATCCATTGCTTCTTATTCCTCACCAGCTCTATCAAGACCATCTGGTCAATCATTATTTCAACCAAAACAAATTGCTTCAACTTCTTATAAGCAAAACAGGGTTAAACTTCGACCAGCCAAAGATTTTGAGGCAAAATACAGAGAAATTAAGGCTAGACTGGCTCTCATGAGCACTGAAAGTTCTTCATCCAAGGCTCCCAAGAAAGATAAGAACAAAGGACTCATTGTTGAAGCTTATGAATGGGATGAAGAAGATGTCTCTTCAGATGATGATGAATTGGTAAATGTAAAAGTGCTAATGGAACTTGCTGATGATGATGGTTCAAACTCCAAAGTTGTTGCCAGAGAAAGTACCTGAAATGGTGAATGGGTCAATATCATAATAAAAAGGTACAAAATCTTCTTGAACTAGAAGATAAGGATGACATTAAATTTGTCTTTGATTACCTGTGTATTAATCTAAAATTTGTTGAAGAACAAAGAAACAACTTGCTTGAAAAGTTTCATAAACTTGTTCTAAAACTTGATGATGTTGAAAGTAAGCTAATTGAGCTAAAAGAAGATAAACTTGATGTACTTACTTTTCAACAATTGAACAAAGAGATTCTTGATGAAAATAACTCCCTAAGAGTTGAACTAAAAGAAGAAAAAGATATTGTTAAATCTTGGCTTAGAAACTCTGATAGGGTAAATCAATGCATGAATGAACAAATTCCTGCTCAAAAAAGGAAAATGCTTGGTGCTGAAGGATACTCCAGCACCAACTCCATTGATATTGTCTTTGTCAAAGCCTCAAATGAGGATGGTAGCTCGATCCCTAACGTTGTAAGGTCAGGTGAAGAGAATTTACCAAATCATGACACTGGACGTATCCTTCTTCCTGAGTTGCAAGCAAATGCTGACACTTCAGAACCTGTTGAATCTTCTGTTACTAAAGATGACTCAGATAATGATTTAGAGAATGAAGTAAGTACCCCACTTCCTCCATTCGAGAAGATGGCTGGTCCTGAACCCTCTAATGGACAAAAATCAATCCAGTCAATCATCAAGTCTCACACAAACACAAAGGTAGGTCTCCCAAACATGTTAAAATTGACACTTCAAAAAACTCTTTAGCTCCTACTGAAGGTTCACATATGGGAACTACCTCTTCAGTTTCAACAAATAAACTAAAGAATGCTAGATCTGAGGAAGATGAGAGAATGTCTCTTGTCATGCAAGAGATCAATGATCTGAAATTGCAACTCAGGCAGCAAAAAACACCAACTCGATTCAGAGATGAACCTTCAAACTCTCCACATTATAAGTACAAGACACAATTTAGAAGGGCTTGTGATCTATGTGGTCTAAACAATCATCTCACTGAAACTTGCCTAAAAGTGATTTAGTGTACTAAATGTGAGAGGACTGACCATCGCACTTGTGAACATACTTAATATATGCTTGCTAAAACCAGTGCTGATGCTCACAAAACTGAAGCATCTCATTCTAGGTGAAATATGCCTTTCCCACCATGCATTCATTGTGGTATAGGCAATCATCACTTAGATGAATGTGACTACTATCCTGTTTGTGATATTTGTAGATGTTATGACCATGACACTCATTGTATAACCCGCATGCTTTTACCATGAATAGTACCCTTAAGATCGTACGTACTAGATTAAAACTTTCCTATTATAGCATGATTACGATTACGTGTTAGGATTTTACGTATTACGTACGTGTTAGAACACGATAAGTATTTACTACGCACTATCACGTAATAATTAATTGACGATAATTAATCACGAGCATGCGATCATGAAATCATGAACGTAATTAAAACACGAACTATTATTAATTACATATATACATTTATTACGAGCGTAATTAAATATATTAGATCACGATATTTACGTAACGAGAACACTTAAAACGCGAACACAAATAATCACGAACGTATAACTTAACATCGAGAGACGGAAAAAGGTACGGGTACCCCAAGTGGGCCCCCTACCCGCGGCTACAAGGGACAAATGGGCCAAGCCCATTTGTCAAATTTTACTAAAAGGGAAAAAGGGATTTCTCACTACTCATTTAGTTTTATAGAAGATTTTATTAGAAAAAACCTAAAAACCCTCTTCCTTGTTCTTTTTGTGCCGCCACCCTAAAACAACACAAGGAGGTGGTTTGTGATCTTGGAAAATTAGTTGGTGATTGTGTTTGTTCTTCATCCTTTTGATCCACGAATTCGGTAAATCTTTTTTAAACTTTTTCTTTTGATTTGATCTTTTAATAAATCAAGAACATGTTATGTTTTTACAAAAACCTAATAAATAAACATGGATCTAACATGATTTGGGGTTTAATAAAATCAAAAGTATGTTTTTAAGGGGTGTTTGTTTTGGCCGCAGGCTACACCGAACCCAAAGGGGTTTCGGTTTGGCCAACCGACCACCACCAAGACCATTTATGGTCTCAGTTGGTGTGTGTGGGTCCCACGGCAGCCTCAAGACACGGGGTACCCCGATTTGGTTCGGGGTACGGTGTCGATTTCATGTCTGGTTCAAGGTTTTGATTCTAGATCCGGTTCATGGTGTATGTTTAGTTTTTTTTATGTTTATGATCTTATGTTAGAAATTAAATTAATAAAATGATATGATTAATTTAATAACATGACTTAGGTTATTTTAATTATTATAATCATGAAATTAATTAACCTAAGTATTTTATATTTTAGACCTATAATTAATTAATTATTTAAAAACCATGACTTTAATTAATTAATTAACATGACTTAGGTTATATTATTAATATATAATAATACATGTTTTAACCTAAGTATTTAATTTTATTTAATTAAAAACATGTTATACTTTAATTAAATATTTTAACCTATAGTTTAATTTAATTACATGAAATAATTATTAAACTATACATTATATCATATGACTTAGAAAATAATCATGAAAACACTTAGGCTTATATACTTAGCTTATTTAACAAGCTTATTTCTAATTATGGAAACTTTCTATTTTTAGAAACTTAATTAAATAAGGCAGCTAATCTATTTATGGAAACCTTCTATTTTTAGAAACTTATTTATTTCAAGCAGCTAATCTATTTATGGAAACTTATTTAATTAAGACAGTTGATCTATTTATGGAAACTTTCTATTTTTAGAAACTTATCTATTTTAAGCAGTAAATCTATTTTTGGAAACTTTCTATTTTTGGAAACTTTCTATTTTTGGAAACTTTTTATTTTTGGTAACTTTCTATTATTGGAAACTTTCTATTTTTGGAAACTTTCGATTTTTCGAAACTTTCTATTTTAGGAAACCTGCTATTTTTGGAAAGTTACTTATTATTACACAGCAAGTATAATAATACATGAAATACCATAAATACTTAATCAGATTAAACAGAATATAAGATAAACACAGTTTAAGGCTTTAAAACAGTAAAACAAGGTAAGAACACATAAAATAAGCTAAGACATGACATAAAACCAGCTACGTATTTAGTAAGCATATACTTATTCATGTATGTATTTATGTAGCACTAGTGATTCGGAAGTAGAATTTCTCTCAGTTCATCTTCTTCGTTCACTGGACATAAGGTACGGATTCCCGTCCTTTCAGTATGGACATTCTTTCCTTATTAGGATTCCCCGTATGCAGCCAAATGTTTTCCCGTAGTATAAGATACGTGTTTGATTGCTTATGTTTAATTAAAAATACCTATAGCCATATACATGCATGACCACTTTCACCTAGTTATGGAGGTACCATAACCATAACATTAGAGGCATTGATGTTATGACTTCACCACGGCGGAGTGATTGCTCGTGGCTTCCCTTCAGCTTTTGGCTATTTATTTATATTTATCATGTGGGGCGTATGGGTGCATCCTAGTTACATGTTTTCAGTCAGGATTTCATGGTGAATGTGGTGTGTGCCTTGCATCCTTCACAAGGAGCTGATCCCTCCTACCCAAAAACCAGTATATTAAATTAGAGGCAGCCCCTCTAATTTGCATGATGAGGTCACCCCTCCAAGTATTCATGCACGGTGGATTTTCATGACCTATATTGGCTAATGGTAAAATATGTTAAAAAGTTTTCATAAGATAAACATAAGGCTTTTCAAACTATAAAACCAGTTTTATGAACATGTTCCAGGTTTTCCAGGACTTATACATTTCCGCTGCTATTAAGTCTCTATTATGTTTTAGTCACTTATACTATGTCTATATCTGTGCACTGAGCGTTTTGCTCAGCCGTTACTTTCCTTTCCATGTCCCAAAACGGCAGGTACCCTAGGAAAGACTCGAGCATTTGGAGGACGTGCATAGGATGGAAGCTGCTAGAGACTTCTTTTCCTTTTTGCCTTCATATACTTATGCTTGTTTAGTCTTTCATTCATTTCCTTTACTTTATTATGTTTTGGGCTTATGTTTAGGAACCGATGTTTGATTCCGGTTATCCCTATGGTCATGTAATGTTTTAGACATTTATCCTTGTATGCTTTGATGACACGCCATAATTACGTGTGACATTCCATTATCAAAATGGGGTGTTACAATTATGGTATCATAGCCAAGGCTTCGGCCTGTAGGCTCTAAAACTTGACCTGTGACTAGTGGGTAGTCACCAGAAGCTTCCTAAGCCAACGTTTGTTATTCTAAGTATTGATGTTTTCAGCGCATTGTTGTTTTAACCATGATGTTTTCAGCACCTTGAGGTTTTAACCTCGATGTTTTCATCGATTATGTTGTACTAATATGGATGGACAACCGTCATTCATATTTAGTTATGTGTCATTGTTTCATGCATGACGTTCCTCGTGAACCGTGTCTATGTGGACTGAACCTCAATAGTTCATAATTAGTCACATAAAATTTTTTTCTAATAAATTTTGACAGATGAGTCTCATTTATTTATGTTTCATGTACCATCGTTGCAGGGATTATGACTAAGTAATGGTTGGTACTGGACTGGCCCTATTTAGTCGCATGTGCTTTTATCGAAACTTTTAACTTTGGGACCGACCCATAGGCGTCCCCTCGCCATGTCTTTTGTTTTGGAACCGACCCATAGGCGTTCCCTCGCACATATAAAGGTTTTATAAACTACATTACGCATTCATGCACTGTTTTTCATGCATAAAAATTTTCTCTTGATTTAAATTGGCATAAATTTTTTTTTTCATGTCCCCTCATAAGTTATTATGTTTTTATGTCAAGTATGTTTTCATACTGTCATGGTTAACTTCAGTTTCATGCTGATTATGTTATATACTTCTTCGTGATAGATGGTTTCATGTTTCTTCATGATAATTCCGTCTTCATGTGGATTATGTTTTACGTTTTTTTTGTTATTTACGTTGTCCTACAAGACATTGTTAGATTTCATTGAATCATGCTTTCATGATAGTCATGGTTGGTTTTCATTGATCATGCTGTCAGGCAAACCATCGTTGAATTTTGTGTAACCACACTTTAGCGTTCCTCTATGCAACCAGAATGAGGTATATACTGGCATTGCCAGGTTATCATGATGGTTTTCCAAACCGTTTAACCGATATAATTTCCGTAAATCATGATAAATGATCGACCCCATACCGATCATTTCATGTGCATTCCACGTGTACTCCATGTACCGTATTCCATGTGTATTACATGTACCTTAATCCATGTGTATTCTACTTGCAATACTTCACGAGTATTCACTAGTAGATTCTGAATCATATCAGGCGTATTTTCAATTGCTGATATTCTACAAGATTGCTGATGCCGCTCATAACTTGGAGATGTTACTAAAGGTTGATGCTGCTGACGTTCGGAGATGCTACGAGATGTGGATGCTGTTCACAACCTGGAGATCCTACTAGACTAAGACAAAGGCGTCAGAGCAAAGCAATTGGATGAGAAGATGCTTCACCATCAGACGATTCCCATCAATCATTGTCCCTAATTCTTAGTTACATGTCACACGTCATTCGGCTGTCATTTCAGCCATATGAGTGCAAACCGGTACCAGCCGGCCACTCAGCGGAATAGTTACATGAATCACGGTCATGAAAATGACCATCATGGAACTGACAGACAGGACGATAGTAAACACTACTATGACAGCAACTATCCTAGAAATCGAAACTGAAACTCTGGCCACGGACGTGATCAGAGATACAAGGATTAGTAGTCCAACCGATTCGCCAATTCTGGCATAATAACCTTATATTGTGGTTATATTTGTTTCACATCTCGAGACACATGTCAAGACATCAGTCAAGACACATGTCTCACATATACTTTCTGAAGACACATGTCAAGACATCAATCAAGACACATGTCTCATGTATACTTCCTAAAGACACATGTCAAGACACCAGTCAAGACATATGTCATGCTTATAGTTCCAAGGAACGAGTCAAGACACATGACTCACGTCCAACTATGGAACATTTCTAAGAAATTCAGGGTACCCTCCATGGGTATATCTGTTTTGTTGTGCCATGTATTAATCAGGCCACAAGAATTTCAATACCATAATCGGTGCATCAGTGAGAACTGTCACGTTGCCGATGTCACTTTCATTTCTTTCACCATAGTTCATATATTCAAAACCATGAAGGACGCCTTTCGTATTCCCACGTATACGAAGGTTTTCCTTCAGCTTAATGATGAAATCCAAGCTTCTAACGCATTTCCTCGGACAGACACGAGATGAATTTTATCCTAAATATGGACTATGAACAGCACAACATGCTACGATTCATAATTATGTATAGTAATGTTCAGGCTCCTAAATACATTCAGCTTGATTTTCCATCAAGAAAATCTGTACAAATTATCTATGCTTTCCAAGCACGTGCTTTGTTAGCCATGATTGCTAAACTTCCTAGCTGTCATTAAGACACGACTACTGAAGTCCTTGTACGCATAACCAACGGATTATTCCAAAATTGTCCCTTACACTCCAGAAGAACCTTCAAGGAGAAGGACGGTAACATAAGATTATGTGTCGACTACTGTCGATTTTTAAACAAATCACCATTCATGACCGTTATTCTCCTCCACGTATTGAAAACATGTCCAATCAACCTTATAGTGTTAATCACTTTTCCAAGATCGAATTCATGATCATGCTGCCAATAGTGACGGGTGAAAGAGCAGGACATGTCCATGACTGCTATTCGTGCACGACTCGGTCATGCTAGATTTATGATTTTGAATTAGTCTCATCAATGCTCCAACAACATTATGGACTTAATAAATTGAGTTTCCATGAACTCATAAGCAAATTCATCAGTGTTTTCATTGAGGATAACCTGATTTCCTTTAAGCCTAGAAGAAGAACAGGAAGACCATATCTACACTACGTTGCAAATTCTATGACAAGAGAAATTTCACCCTGGAAATTTTTCCAATATCAATTCTGTTTGATTACAGTGACACGCTGGATCACATGGATTTGCATGGTTAATCTTACCATGACTCAGCTTATGCGTAAAGGAGAGAACCCTACACTACATTAGGTGTTATAGATAATCCTACGCTAGGAGAAGTCTAGATTCAGAAACTCAGAGTTTCGCAAACTCCTATGTATCAAGTCCTACGAAGCAAGATACAGTTATCTTCATATCTAAGTACCTGACATACCAACAGGTTAAGATAGGACACCAACAAACTGGGATGTTTTCATCATCTGAAATTGTGAATTGAAATGGGTCAAGATCTCAACGGATTTTGGTTACCATATTAAAGACAACTCAGAAGAAGCAAGATGCTATCTGGGTTATTGTCAACAGTTTGATCAAGTCTACAGAATCCTTACATCCGTACGGATTTCAGAACCAACGGATTGATCGGACACATTCCATGCCAAGGCTCATCCGATCACTTGGTAATCCCTCAGTTATAGGGACAAGCAAAGGTTCGCATTTGTGCTCCTTGCTTACGTCCGCGTCCTTGTTCTAATTTCACGACTTGTTTTTGCGCTTGTGTTCATGACACCATTCACATTCATGATGATATCTTGACTTACGATTTTACGTTCATTTCGTTTTGGGAAGTTTCGCAAGAACTTGAGAGACCAGACCCAAGTTTAGTATAACTCTCCATCATTAGATAGACGTTTCACATCATATTCCACGTCTCACCTTGTAGCGTTTGGCGTTACCGCCATTATATTCTATGATCACGATATGTTTCACATGTCATGTTCATTCCACGTTCCTCATATCATGATCAAGATATGTTACACGTATCATGGATCACGATATGTTTACTCATACTACACTCGCCATATCTCCACGTAGCACGTTCAAAATTTTTCACGTATCACGTTCAAAATATTTCACGTACTACGTTTCTTTATGTCTCGCGCCTCGTTCCTAATTATCAGTTAAGTCAGATTGTCTTGCATCGTAACGTTTTAGTTACTCTTACACGATTAATTCTTATTCCCTCGATCGAATTTAGGGGATCTACCTTACGTTGATAACCAAGAACTTCTTCGTATTCCAAGTCAAGGTCAGGAGGACCAAGACTTATCATTCGTGTCAAGATCTTATGAAGGAACCGTTCCAAGAGGGAAGCCACTTGGAAACGGACAAGTTCATCCGGACTTCTTATCCGTTTTTCTCTTATCGATTAGATATGTCCTTTCAGTCACGTCATGTTCCATGTCTTTTCAAGACATGTCACGTTCCACGTTCCCTTCTACCATGTCACCTTCATTTCCGTTATTTTGCATACCTTTCCAGTCTGATTCGGGTATGTTTCGCTTCCAGTTACGGTATCTATAATTCGGGGACGAATTATTCTTTTTAGGGGGGAAGAGTTGTAAAACCGGCATGCTTTTACCATGAATAGTACCCTTAAGATCGTACGTACTAGATTAAAACTTTCCTATTATAGCATGATTACGATTACGTGTTACGATTTTACGTATTACGTACGTGTTAGATCACGTAATAATTAATTGACGATAATTAATCACGAGCATGCGATAATGAAATCATGAACGTAATTAAAACACGAACTATTATTAATTACGTATATACATTTATTACGAGCGTAATTAAATATATTAGATCACGATATTTACGTAACGAGAACACTTAAAACGCGAACACAAATAATCACGAACATATAACTTAACATCGAGACACAGAAAAAGGTACGGGTAACCCAAGTGGGGCCCCCTACCCGCGGCTACAAGGGACAAATGGGCCAAGCCCATTTGTCAAATTTTACTAAAAGGGAAAAAGGGATTTTCACTACTCATTTAGTTTTACAGAAGATTTTTTTAGCAAAAACCTAAAAACCCTCTTCCTTGATCTTTTTGTGCCGCCACCCTAAAACACCACAAGGAGGTGGTTTGTGATCTTGGATCTTGGAAAATTAGTTGGTGATCGTGTTTGTTCTTCATCCTTTTGATCCACGAATTCGGTAAATATTTTTTTAAACTTTTTCTTTTGATTTGATCTTTTAATAAATCAATAACATGTTATGTTTTTACAAAAACCTAATAAATAAACATGGATCTAACATGATTTGGGGTTTAATAAAATCAAAAGTATGTTTTTAAGGGGTGTTTGTTTTGGCTGCAGGCTACACCGAACCCAAAGGGGTTTCGGTTTGGCCAACCGACCACCACCAAGACCATTTATGGTCTCGGTTGGTGTGTGTGGGTCCCACGGCAGCCTCAAGACACGGGGTACCCCGATTTGGTTCGGGGTACGGTGTCGATTTCATGTCCGGTTCAAGGTTTTGATTCTAGATCCGGTTCATGGTGTATGTTTAGTTTTTTTTATGTTTATGATCTTATGTTAAAAATTAAATTAATAAAATGATATGATTAATTTAATAACATGACTTAGGTTATTTTAATTATTATAATCATGAAATTAATTAACCTAAGTATTTTATATTTTAGACCTATAATTAATTAATTATTTAAAAGCCATGACTATAATTAATTAATTAACATGACTTAGGTTATATTATTAATATATAATAATACATGTTTTAACCTAAGTATTTAATTTTATTTAATTAAAAACATGTTATACTTTAATTAAATATTTTAACCTATAGTTTAATTTAATTACATGAAATAATTATTAAACTATACACTATATCATATGACTTAGAAAATAATAATGAAAACACTTAGGCTTATATACTTAGCTTATTTAACCAGCTTATTTCTAATTATGGAAACTTTCTATTTTTAGAAACTTAATTAAATAAGGCAGCTAATCTATTTATGGAAACCTTCTATTTTTAGAAACTTATTTATTTCAGGCAGCTAATCTATTTATGGAAACTTATTTAATTAAGGCAGCTGATCTATTTATGGAAACTTTTTGTTTTTAGAAACTTATCTATTTTAAGCAGTAAATCTATTTTTAGAAACTTTCTATTTTTGGAAACTTTCTATTTTTGGAAACTTTCTATTTTTGTTAACTTTCTATTTATGGAAACTTTCTATTTTTGTTAACTTTCTATTTATGGAAACTTTCTATTTTAGGAAACCTGCTATTTTTGGAAAGTTACTTATTATTACACAATAAGTATAATATTACATGAAATACCAGAAATACTTAATCAGATTAAACAGAATATAAGATAAACACAGTTTAAGGCTTTAAAACAATAAAACATGGTAAGAACACTTAAAATAAGCTAAGACATGACATAAAACCAGCTACGTATTTAGTAAGCAGATACTTATTCCTGTATGTATTTATGTAGCACTAGTGATTCGGAAGTAGCATTTCTCTCAGTTCATCTTCTTCGTTCACTGGACATAAGGTACGGATTCCCGTCCTTTCAGTATGGACATTCTTTCCTTATTAGGATTCCCCGTATGCAGCCAAATGTTTTCCCGTAGTATAAGTTACGTGTTTGATTGCTTATGTTTAATTAAGAATACCTATAGCCATATACATGCATGACCAGTTTCACCTAGTTATGGAGGTACCATAACCATAACATTAGAGGCACTGATGTTATGACTTCACCACGGCATAGTGATTGCTCGTGGCGTCCCTTCAGCTTTTGGCCATTTATTTATATTTATCATGTGGGGCGTATGGGTGCATCCTAGTTACATGTTTTCAGTCAGGATTTCATGGTGAATGTGGTGTGTGCCTTGCATCCTTCACAAGGAGCGGATCCCTCCTACCCAAAAACCAATATATTAAATTAGAGGCAGCCCCTCTAATTTGCATGATGAGGTCACCCCTCCAAGTATTCATGCACGGTGGATTTTCATGACCTATATTGGCTAATGGTAAAATATGTTAAACAATTTTCATAAGATAAACATAAGGCTTTTCAAACTATAAAACCAGTTTTATGAACATGTTCTAGGTTTTCCAGGACTTATATATTTCCGCTGCTATTAAGTCTCTATTATGTTTTAGTCACTTATACTATGTCTATATCCGTGCACTGAGCGTTTTGCTCAGCCGTTACTTTCCTTTCCATGTCCCAAAACGGCAGGTACCCTAGGAAAGACTCGAACATTTGGAGGACGTGCATAGGATGGAAGCTGCTAGAGACTTCTTTTCTTTTTTGCCTTCATACTTATGCTTGTTTAGTCTTTCATTCATTTCCTTTGCTTTATTATGTTTTGGGCTTATGTTTGTGAACCGATGTTTGATTCCGGTTATCCCTATGGTCATGTAATGTTTTAGACATTTATCCTTGTATGCTTTGATGACACGCCATAATTACGTGTGACATTCCATTATCAAAATGGGGTGTTACACTCATGGACATAATCGAGTTATTTTTCTCAGAAGGGGTATCAAACCTAGGAACCCAAAATTTATTGCCAAATGTTGTGAAACTTGTGGAAGTAATGTCCACACTACATCTAATCACAATCATATAGAGTGGTTTTGAAGAGGTGAAGCCCTTCAGGCTTAGAAAGCAAATGTTGTTCAATCCTCTCATTCTTCTTCTGAGCAATCTTATTCATCCTCATCTAAAGGATCATTCAGATCTAGAACACCTTCTAGATCTAAAACACCCACCCATCAAAGGTGAGTTTCAAAAAAAAACTGACCATTTCCTTAACTTGTGTAGTGTGATCTCAGGATGCCTATTTGGTACCTAGATAGTGGCTACTTAAGGCATATGACTGGCACCAAAAGTCATTCACACAAGTATAAGGAGGAACATGGTCCTAAAGTTGTTTTTGGTGATAACTCATCAGCCACTACTGAAGGATTTGGTTCAGTGTTATGCAATGGTATAGTTTTTACAAGGTTAGCATATGTCAATGGATTGAAGCACAACCTCATCAGCATCAGTCAACTTTGTGATGCAAAGTATCTAGAGCTGTTTGATGACAAAAAAGGGTACAATCTTCAACTCCAATCATGAAATAGTGATGATTGCTCCCAGAGTCAAAGATGTTTATGTCATGAACATGAACTCTACTCAGGAGACATGTTTCTTTGCTAGAGCCTCCAACATTACTAATTGGCTTTGGCATAAGAGGCTCTCCATCTAAATTTCAAAACAATAACTCTGCTGGCAAAACAAAATCTTGTTATTCGTCTTCCTTCACTTGTCTACTCCAAGGACAAACCATGAACAACATGTGAAAAAGGGAAGCACCATAGGGCCAGTTTCAAAACAAAGCAAACTTTCTCAGTCAAGGAAAGTCTTCACTTGCTTCACATGGACTTATTTGGCCCAATATCACCTAGGGCCATTTGTCATGAAAAATATATACTTTTCATTGTTGATGAGTACTCTAGGTACACCTAGGTATATTTTCTGACAAAGAAAAGCCATGCACCATATGCCGTTGTGTCTTTCATCAAAAGAGTTGAAAATCAAAATGACACTCCTGTCAAACAACTCAAAACTGACAATGGCACTGAATTCAGAAATCACACATTGATCAAATTCTGTGATGACAAAGGAATTTCCCAAAATTTCTCATCTCCTTACACACCTGAACAAAATGGTGTGGCTAAAAGAAGGAACATAACTTTGATTGAAGCAGCAAGGGCAATGATTGCTGGATCTGCTCTCTCTAAGCATTTTTGGACTGATGTTGTAGCCACTGCTTGCTACACTCAAAATAGATCCATTATTGTGAAGAGACACATGAAGACTCCCTATGAAGTCTTCAGGGGGAGAATTCCAAGCATTTCATTCTTACATGTGTTTGGGTGTCCATTATTCATTCACAATCATAAGGATCACCTTGGGAAGTTTGATGAAAAATTTAATGATGGTTACTTCCTTGGATACTCTCTAGTATCTAAAGCATATAAAGACTTCAACACAAGAAGACAATGTATTGAAGAAACATATCACATCACTTTCAATGAAATTTCTAAAGCTCTCAAATTTACAAATCCATCAGATGATGAACTTTATATTCATGAATCTCAAAACTATCCATCTGATGAATTTTGTGATAATCCGTCAATTTCAGGTCGTTATTTTAATCTCGACTATTACGTATTACGTGTTTACTTTAATGATAATTTTAAATTATCGACTAACCGAGAATGTTATGACTTGAAACTAGCGTAAGAATGTCGATTAGATGAAAACTGGCAAGGAATATGTTAGATATTGATATTATATTCTCAAAATATCATATGAATGATTTTATTGTATTTATTTTTATTTCTCGTGTTTTACGTTTTAACGAATGATGAGAACTACAAATGATCGCGATACCGACGGATGCCCAAAAATTTATATTTTATTATCGATTGTCTCGATATTTTATATTTTCGATGTTTTCGATTTAATTATGTTTTAAGTCGTGTCGAAGTGATATTATTATTTTTAAGAAGCGTGTTAACTTTTAAAAAGTATTTTTACGAAACCTGAGTCCCGTAAATATTTTCAAAATTTAATATTTACATTTTCTACCCTTACAACTTTACTTTGTATTTTGGACCAAAACTATGCAAATTGGCAAAATCTACCCTCCATCCCCACTATAAAAGATTTTTCCACTACACATTTTAATATTAAAAATTCATTTTTATCAAAAATCTCTCTCTCTCTTCCTCTTGTTTTGGCCGTCCCATCTCAAACCAAAAATACCTTGATTTTTCAAAATCAAGCTTGAATTCAAGAAAACTAAATTAAGACCCATCTTAATCTTGAGCTACCCATCATATTGGTATGATTTTTATACACATGCATTAACTTTTTCAAAATTTTATTTTTCTTGATGAACTAGTAGTGTTTGATCCATTTTTATGTTGTAGATAAGTGTTAATATTATTATATTCAAGTTTTAATTGGTTGCATGTTTACATTTTTGAGTGGGTAAATTTTTAAATGATTATTCAAGGGTGATTGAGGTTAGATGAGTTGTTTAAAATGATATTAGGATGATATTAGATGTATAAAAGTGGTGAAAATTGGTCAAAATATTTATTTGACATGATTTCTAAAAATGTATTTTGGGACAGCAGCTTATAACAGATTATTTCGTGGTTTTAAGTTCTGAGATAGGCTTATGTTATTTGATAGTGTTATATTAATCTTCAAGACGCTCGTTTTGCCGCTTGAATGAGCTTCTAACTCATCACGAGCGAAAAGTTATGCTACTTTTAGTATTCGTGTACCGGGAGACGGGTATCGCCACAATCCGAAAATTGTTGTCGATATTTGGATCGAATCTCGGGGACTATAGAATGAGTTTTAAAAATGTTCAAGGACTGTTGTAAATTGCTAAACCTCAGGTCATGAGTCTATTTTCAAACCCGAGTGTCGGTTTTGTAAACGGAATTGTTTAGATAAGTCAAAATGGTTTTACAAGTCAAAGGCGTAAAACTGTCCGATTTTTATAACACAAAGATGTGTCGGGCAGAAGGTCTTAGAAGTAATATTTTTGAATGAAATTTAAACTGAGTCTTATTCATATTATATGTGAGTTTGTGACCAAGTTTCGTCGAAATCGGACAAGTGTAGATAGGGTAGATTAGTGTGTACATTTGGAGTGTACATGCTGATTGGTATTTTGGACACGTCGTCCAATACTTGTGTGGCGTGAGTTGAGTATTCACTATTGGACATGGTGATTTACCCAAGTGTTAATTCATTATATAAATGACTTAGTTACTGGTCCGGGGGAAGTAAAATGATAAGTTGACTTGCATTGACTTGGCGTCTTAAGACGGGTCAATATTGAGAGTGCAAGTGTTTAAAAGAATAAGTGTTGAATAAAAGGGCATAGAATAACACTTGTATTATTAAATTTTTCGGGATTGTCTTGGTTTTGTAATTTTGATTTTTATATTATTTAAGTATGATTTATACTTAAGTCGATTATTAACGAACGCGCCTTATTTGGTAGGTTGCGGTTTTCGTGTTTAAACGGGCATCACTAATCGTCAGCGATCGTCTCATTACCACTACTGGCTAAGGTGAGTCTATAGCCTCGCTTTTAACATGTTTACTTGTTTTATAAAACCCGCGAGGGGGATAACATGCTTGTTTTATTAAAATAAAGGGTACAACAAGAAGTTGTGGAAACCCTACTTATTAGAAAAGTATGGATGCAACGAGAAGTTGTGGAAACCCTATTTATTGGAAAAGCAATTATTATAAATGAATGGGTATAACTATAAGTTGTGGTAAACTCATGATTGTTTTAAAATTTGAACACTAGGAACCCAATTATAAGTTTAAATGAAAGCTATTACATAAGTTTGTTTAGCCTTAAAAGACCCATGAATCGTGAATTGTTAATCGAAGTAACGCTAATGCCATGGATAGATCTATCAGAGTGACACCCAGTCCGGTCGCGATTAGCTCTCGCGTGGTGTTGTGATGCACTAGTAATGAAACATCGGATGCATTGTATAAGAGAAATATATGCACTTGGCTAGGTGTGTTGGGCTGAAATAATATATGTTAACGTTCAATGTCACGAGGCTTATGTAATAAAACCGATAATTATGTCCGTACAACATAATGGTATTTTGGTAAGTTATTAACCATGGAAGGTTATTTTGAATACTTGTGTTCTCTTTAATTAAATTAAACTCTATAGATTCACTCGGCAAATTTTGCTGACTTTTTAACATGTTCTATCTCAAGACCATATTGAAGGCACTCGAGGAAGGCGGTTTCGTGAAGCTTGCTTATTTGAAATGTTTTGGCCCGCTTTTATAAATTATATCCATTCAAATAATTTTTACCAATTACTAGCTTTTTTAAACTTGAAGTTATCTGGGACCGTGTATGAAATTATACTTTTATTGAATGAAAATGAATGGATGTTTATTAAAACGACTTGTTTTGAGCCGTTTTCTATGATTATGAGACTGAACCATGCTAGTAACACCCAATGACCCTTCCGCTGTTATGATCGAAATTTGGAGGTGTTACAGATTGGTATCAGAGCTCAAGTTATAGAGAACGAAAAGATTTTCCAAAAATGAATTTTTGAAATCTTTTAACTGTAAATGTTGCAAGCGAAACCTCCGAGTTGCCAATGGACGAGAATGATAGTATTTATATATATATATATATATATATATATATATATATATATATATATATATATATATATATATATATATATATATATATATATATATATATATATATGGGATTATATATATGTTGTAATCTTTATCGATTATTTGAACTTGTGAATTACAAGGTATGTTTTCATTTATTTAATTATAAATGATGATTTTATATTTATACGAGATATTTATACGACATCGATTGTCACGAAGCCACCCTAGTCATTTTAATGCTAGTGCTGAAGCTATTCCTGAAATGAATCCTATTATTCCCGAGATTAACTAAGTTGTGGATAGACATGATCCCAACGAAGGTTAATATTCTTGCTGATATTCTCTTGGTTACAAGGATTTTGATTTCCTTGGTTCTTATTCTTGATTTATCGATTCGTTCATTTCGTTTAGCAAATTTAATTTGCAATTTCATTAATCTTCGACATTATACTGTTTTGATAAAAACAGGTTTGTCCGAGATGGTACTATTAATTGTTAGGAACTGAGATTGATTTGTATGGTATTCACATGCCAACAAGGATTCCATATCATATCACTGATCATTTTCTGTTAAATCAGTTTCTCATTTGTTTCGATCTTAATCTTTCGCGTTAAGCTGGCGATGCTTGAATAAAGTGATTTATAATCGTTGAAATAAATTGGCCATTTATTTGAACAAGGAAATTATAAATTGTTGAACTACAAATTTCTGAATCTTATTCGGAAGGACTTGATCAATCCATGGAATAATGATTCATAAAGGTGTGGGTTAAGCATATAGCATCTGCGTGATTAAACTCTTATTGACTCATAATTCGTTTGCTCGATTCATTCTTTGATTTTATTCCTTTAATTCCTTAATCGTGAAATGGTTGTATTGGGGCTGTTCCAAAAGCACCAATTGAGGAGGATATCAAGCGTCTCTGAAAGACATTGAAGAAATCTTCTTCTTTTGGGACCGAGGAGCTTTCTTAGCCATGTGAAATACCTAGTAATTCTTAGTAGATTAGTTTATCAATTGTAGTGTTTTCTCATTAATCCCTAACTAAACTGTGACAACTGTTAGTAGGACGAGTCTTTTAAGTTGTATGGCATTAGATGATGATTATCCATAATGTTGACAATACGACTAGTACTAGTTTGTGATCAATGGAATGACTATCTTTTGATTCCTAAATTTACATCGTTCTATTATTATCTTTCCTTGCTTTTCTCTTGTAAATTCCTGTGGCATAACACAATCATTGAATGAATACTCATTATGATTTGATTTGCGTTCACAAGACTCGTGCAGTCAATGAAAGCTATGACTGAAGCACGAATGCACCAAGTTATTAGTGAATAAGTTGTTGTACCTTAGTTGAATTCATGGGCAACATGAAGGATGGATCTGGAACTGGAGCTGAAGCTAAAACTGGTGGATCTGGAACCGATGGAGCTGAAGCTGGAGCCAATAATGTTCGTGGTACTGATGAAACAAATGTGCCCGAATTTAGAGGCTATAACTACACTTCATTCATTAAGTGCAAACCGTAGACTCTTAAGGGGACTAAAGATGATGGAGGATTGTGTCAGTTGTTGAAAAGCTGGCGTCAGTCTTTCGAATCTGTGACCCTAATTAGGAGGATAAGGTGCAGTTTGAAATCGCTTCTCTCCAAAGTCGTGCTTTAATTTGGTGGAATGGCAGACTTGCTTCCATAGGTATCGTTACTTATAGGACACCATGGACTAAGGTGAGGAAACGGTTAACTGAGGAGTTTTTCCTCGAAGTATTTCCAAAGTATGGAGCAAGTGTTATATAATCTGAAACTGAAGGGAACTAACATTGGTAGATATATCAAGTGTTTCCATAAGTTGAATCTTTTATGTCCAAGAATTGTGGCACCCGAACCGTCAAGGTCAAGCAGTATATTCACGGCTGACCATGAATAAATACGGTGATGTGACTTCTTCTAAGCAAATTGCTATTTGTGAAGCTGTCTGCAGGGCTGATTAGCTCATGGGACACATAATCCAAGGCAAGACTGATGAGGTTACTGAAGGGAAAAATAATTCCAAATTGAAAATTCTTTTCGTGCAATGGAGCTCGTAAGTATATCGAAAAAGGTTGTGGATTATTCATGGCTTAGGAATCGTAGAAGGAATCGTAAGAGAAGAAAGTAGAATTACTCTAGTCATTTGTGACTATTCTGAAGTGTTTCTAGAAGATTTGCCAAGGCTTCCGCCTCCAAGGCAAATAGAATTCCTAATTGATCTGATTTCTGGTGCTGCAACTGTGGCACATGAGCCATATTTATTAGCACCCTCTGAGTTGAAGTAATTATTTATGCAGTTTTAAGAACTATCTGATAGAGGTTTTTTTTGACCGAGCTCGTCAGTTTGTAGAACTCCTATTCTATTCTCTAAGAAGAAAGATGGTTCGTTTCGTATGTGTATCGATTACCGAGAGCTGGATAAGCTAACGATCAAGAATCGTTACCCGCTTCTATGAATTGATGATCTATTTGATCAACTTTAAAACTCTCGTGTTTTCTCCAAAATTCTGGTGTTTTCTCCAAAGATTTATCTTTGTTTTGCTTATCATCAACTTCGCATACGCGAGGAAGATATTCCTATTATGGCGTTTAGAACTTGTGATAATCATTATGAGTTTAGTGTTATGCCTTCTGGTTTGACCAATACGCCTGTTATATTCATTGACTTAATGAATTGTATCTGTAAGCCGTGTCTTGATAAATTCGTGATTGTTTTCACTGATGATATTCTAATCTGCTCGAAGAGCGAGGAAGAACATGCCGAACACTTAGGGATTATCTTGAACTTGTTAAAGAACGAGAAGATGTATACAAAATTCTTAAAGTGTGATTTTTGGCTTTGTTCTGTACAACTTCTCTGTCATGTGATTGACAAAAGTGGCATACATGTTGATTCTGCGAAAATCGAAGCCATCGAAAATTTGAATGTTCCAACTACTCCAACTGAAGTACGACAAATTCTAGGTTTGGCTGGTTATTACTGAAGGTTTATTAAAGGATTCTCTTTGATATCAAAACCATTAACTAAGCTAACTAAAAAGAATGAACCGTATGTGTGTGGCATTGATGAAGAGAAAGCAACCATGAAAAGAAAACTCTACAGCACGCGGAACTTATCGTTACCTAAAAGAACTAAAGATTTTGTTGTAGATCATTATACATCTCTTGATGGATTTAGAGCTGTTTGTATTGTATATGCTTGTAGGAAACCTAGGAAGAATGAGGAAACTACTCAACCCATGACTTGTAATTGGGTGCGGTGATTTTTACTCTTTGTCTATGGAGACATTAGTTGTATGGCACTAAATGTACGGTATCCACCGATAGAAAGAGCCTACAATGCATTATGGAATAAAAAGAGGTAAATTAGCTTTTAAGTGATTACGATTGTGTTATTCGTTATCATTCGTGAAGTTGGAGCAAATTACAATGGATTCATTGTTAAGATCTCGAAAACTCAGTCTGAATATGACTCGATTTTGTCAATGTTGATTGATTGACTCTGCTCATTTTATTTTGATAAATAAATAGATCGTGCTAATTAAGGATCGTTTGTGAACCACTCGTAGTAGACATAGAAGTTATGATAATGTGAAGCGAAAACCTTTGAAATTCGAGGTAGGTGGAAAAGTTATGCCAATTTATCACCATGAAAAAGGTGTTACACATTCTGGAAAATGTGGGAAGTTAAGTCCCCGTTAGTTTGGACCATTCGAGCTGATATCGAGTGTAAGTCCAGTGGCATGAAAACTTAAATTACCTCGAGAACTACAAGGAATTCACAATACTTTTCATATGTCGAACCTAAAGAAATTTCTTCCTGGCGTAGATCTTATTATCTCTCTTGATGAAGTATGAATCGACGGTAAGTTGCATTTAATCAAAGTACTTATTGATATTATCGATAAGGAAGTTAGGCAACATAAACGAAGTCGAATTCCTATTGTCATGTGTGATGGAACTCTAGACAAGGACCAGAATACGTTTAACTCTTTGATTTCAACGAGCGATCGAGGAAGAACGTAAGTTGATCTTCGGGACGAAGATCCCAATTTGGTGGGGATAATGTGACAATCCGTCAATTTCAGGTCGTTATTTTAATCTCGACTATTACGTATTACGTGTTTACTTTAATGAAGATTTTAAATTATCGACTAACCGAGAATGTTATGACTTGAAACTAGCGTAAGAATGTCGATTAGATGAAAACTGGCAAGGAATACGTTAGATATTGATATTATATTCTCAAAATATCATATGAATGATTTTATTGTATTTATTTTTATTTCTCGTGTTTTACGTTTTAACGAATGACGAGAACTACAAATGATCGCGATACCGACGGATGCCCAAAAATTTATATTTTATTATCGATTGTCTCGATATTTTATATTTTCGATGTTTTCGATTTAATTACGTTTTAAGTCGTGTCGAAGTGATATTATTATTTTTAAGAAGCGTTTTAACTTTTAAAAAGTATTTTTACGGAACCTGAGTCCCGTAAATATTTTCAAAATTTAATATTTACATTTTCTACCCTTACAACTATTTACTTTGTATTTTGGACCATCCCCACTATAAAAGATTTTTCCACTACACATTTTAATATTAAAAATTCATTTTTATCAAAAATCACAAAAATCTCTCTCTCTTCCTCTTGTTTTGGCCGTCCCATCTCAAACCAAAAACACCTTGATTTTTCAAAATCAAGCTTGAATTCAAGAAAACTAAATTAAGACCCATCTTAATCTTGAGCTACCCATCATATTGGTAGGAATTTTATACACATGCATTAACTTTTTCAAAATTTTATTTTTCTTGATGAACTAGTAGTGTTTGATCTATTTTTATGTTGTAGATAAGTGTTAATATTATTATATTCAAGTTTTAATTGGTTGCATGTTTGAATTTTTGAGTGGGTAAATTTTTAAATGATTATTCAAGGGTGATTGAGGTTAGATGATTTGTTTAAAATGATATTAGGATGATATTAGATGTATAAAAGTGGTGAAAATGGGTCAAAATATTTATTTGACATGATTTCTAATAATGTATTTTGGGACAGCAGCTTATAACAGATTATTTCGTGGGTTTAAGTTCTGAGATAGGCTTATGTTATTTGATATTGTTGTAGTAATCTTCAAGACGCTCGTTTTGCCGCTTGAATGAGCTTCTAACTCATTACGAGCGAAAGGTTATGCTACTTTTAGTATTCGTGTACCGGGAGACGGGTATCGCCACAATCCGAAAATTGTTGTCGATATTTGGATCGAATCTCGGGGACTATAGAATGAGTTTTAAAAAGGTTCAAGGACTGTTGTAAATTTTTAAACCTCAGGTCATGAGTCTATTTTCAAACCCGAGTGTCGGTTTTATAAACGGAATTGTTTAGATAAGTCAAAATGGTTTTACAAGTCAAAGGCGTAAAACTGTCCGGTTTTTATAACACAAAGATGTGTCGGGCAGAAGGTCTTAGAAGTAATATTTTTGAATGAAATTTAAACTGAGTCTTATTCATATTATATTTGAGTTTGTGACCAAGTTTCGTTGAAATTGGACAAGTGTAGATAGGGTAGATTAGTGTGTACATTTGGAGTGTACATGCTGATTGGTATTTTGGACACGTCGTCCAATACTTGTGTGGCGTGAGTTGAGTATTCACTATTGGACATGGTGATTTACCCAAGTGTTAAGTCATTATATAAATGACTTAGTTACTGGTCCGAGGGAAGTAAAATGACAAGTTGACTTGCGTTGACTTGGCGTCTTAAGACGGGTCAATATCGAGAGTGCAAGTGTTTAAAAGAATAAGTGTTGAATAAAAGGGCATAGAATAACACTTGTATTATTAAATTTTTCTGGATTGTCTTGGTTTTGTAATTTTTATTTTTATATTATTTAAGTATGATTTATACTTAAGTCGATTTTTAACGAACGCGCCTTATTTGGTAGGTTGCGGTTTTCGTGTTTAAACGGACATCACTAATCGTCAGCGATCGTCTCATTACCACTACTGGCTAAGGTGAGTCTAGAGCCTCGCTTTTAACATGTTTACTTGTTTTATAAAACCCGCGAGGGGGATAACATGCTTGTTTTATTAAAATAAAGGGTACAACGAGAAGTTGTGGAAACCCTACTTATTAGAAAAGTATGGGTGCAACGAGAAGTTGTGGAAATCCTATTTATTGGAAAAGCAATTATTATAAATGAATGGGTACAACTATAAGTTGTGGTAAACTCATGATTGTTTTAAAATTTGAACACAAGGAACCCAATTGTAAATTTAAATGAAAGTTATTACATAAGTTTGTTTAGCCTTAAAAGACCCATGAATCGTGAATTGTTAATCGAAGTAACGCTAATGCCATGGATAGATCTATCAGGGTGACACCCAGTCCAGTGGCGATTAGCTCTCGCGTGGTGTTGTGATGCACTAGTAATGAAACATCGGATGCATTGTATAAGAGAAATATACGCATTTGGCTAGGTGTGTTGGGCTGAAATAATATATGTTAACATTCAATGTCACGAGGCTTATGTAATGAAACCGATAATTATGTCCGTACAACATAATGGTATTTCGGTAAATTATTAACCATGGAAGGTTATTTTGAATACTTGTGTTCTCTTTAATTAAATTAAACTCTATAGATTCACTCGGCAAATTTTGCTGACTTTTTAACATGTTTTATCTCAGGACCATATAGAAGGCACTCGAGGAAGGCGGTTTCGTGAAGCTTGATTATTTGAAATGTTTTGGCCCGCTTTTATAAATTATATCCATTCAAATAATTTTTACCAATTACTAGCTTTTGTAAACTTGAAGTTATCTAGGACCGTGTATGAAATTATACTTTTATTGAATGAAAATGAATGGATGTTTATTAAAACAACTTGTTTTGAGCCGTTTTCTATGATTATGAGATTGAACCATGCTAGTAACACCCAATGACCCTTCCGCTGTTATGATCGAAATTTGAGGGTGTTACAAATTTCAACATTATGAGCCTTCTCAAAGATATCAAACTAGCAAATCAGTTCCTTATATTGATCATGTTGAAGATTTGACAAGTCCTATAAAAGGAAATACTTTAGTATCAAATACTGATGACTCTAAATCAAATAATCAAAATGATTAGTCTCAAAATGATCAAAATGATCAGCAAGACAACACAAATGACCAAAATGGTAAGTTTCAAAACAATCAGCACACTGACACACATTATCAAAATGATCAATCCAATGAAGCTGCTGATGAACAATCTGAGCCTTCTACTCAAAGCTCTCCAACTATCTCTAGGGATCTTAGATGTGTTGCTTCTGGCCAAGAAGGAAGCCCTCCATTGATTGAACCTTTGTCTATTGAATATCCTTTAGCAGATACTAGAGATAATCCATGTCCAAGTCCATGTTATGGACTTCCAAGTTCTAGCTCTAATCATGATACCATTACCTATTCTCCAGCTCCACAAAAATGTTGGACTAATAATAGTCACATACAACTGGTAAACATAATAGGCAATCCTAGAGAAGGTAGAGTCACTATATCTATGGTAAAGAAACTGAGTGCTGCTTCATCTAGAGAATGCCTCTATGAAAACTTTCTTTCAAAGATTTAACCTACAAAGGTTTCTAAAGCACTCACACACCCTGGATGGGTGGATGCCATGCAAGAGTAACTAAATCAATTTGAAAGAAATAAAGTCTAGAAATTGGTTCCTCTTCTATATGGTAAATCAACCACTGACACCAAATGGGTTTACAAGCTCAAAAGAGATGAAACCAATGTGGTGACCAAAAATAAAGCTAGGCTGGTGGCCCAAGGATTCAATAAAGAGCCTGGTGTTGATTTTGATCAGACCTTTGCTCCAGTTGCACATATGGAAGCCATACGAATCTTCATTGCTTATGCCACTTACATGAACTTAACCATCTACCAAATGGATGTAAAAAGTTCATTCCTAAATGGTGACCTAAAAGAAGAAGTTTATGTTACACAGCCTCCTAGATTTGAGAGTATTAAATACCCAAACCATGTCTACAAGCTTCACAAAGCCTTGTATGGACTGAAGCAAGCTCCAAGAGCTTGGAAAGAAACTCTCTCAACATTTCTCATTGAACATAAGTTTGTCAGAGGAAAATTAGATAGTGTTGGGACTTACAGACGGTGAGTTGATATGACAAAATAGATGAAGGACTTAATAATAAATAGTTAGCTTAGTTAGTAAGCTAGGGTTGACATGTAACCCTAGTCCCTCTATTATATAATGAGGGTAGGCACCTTGGTTAGAATTCATTCACTCATATACAATGTAAACTAAAGGTGTGTGTGTGTTCCTCCTAGTGTCAAGCCTATTAGGCACTAGGAGCAGTAGTAGCTTATTAGTATTTTATGAATAAGAAAGCCTTGTTGATAACTTTGATTGTGTTCTTTATGTTCCGCTTTGCTTATTACAATCATTGTTATTATATCCTATATGAGTTTAGATCCTAAGACTCAACAAGTGGTATCAGAGCTTGTTGGCTCTCGGTCTGGTTGATCTACAAGGTTTTCATTTTTATTTTTATGGTTTAAAAAAATGGTGTTCCTCCTGATCTAGGGTTTTTCCCAACAAACCCTGGATAATTTATATGATGTTGCTGCTGGTACATGGATATGTTGCTGCGTTTATATGGTGTTGTTGTGAGAAGGGCAGATTTGTGTTCATTATAGTGATTCTGTTAGCTGTGGTAAGTTGATCATTGATCAATGATGAAACCTAGCAGGATTGAACCAAACATACTTGCTGCCAAGATCATGCTTCTACAAACAAATGATGCTGTTAGGTTTTCTGATCATTATGCGACCATTAGGGTTTTTTATTAAAACTCTAGGACTCACAAGATGGTGTACGCTTTGTAGCACATTTTTGTTCGTGTTACTGTTATGCTGCTGACGTCGTAATGGACCAATGAGTATTGATTGCTGATGGATCTGGCAAATGCAAAGGTCGATTGTGGGTATGTTGTTCAAGCTGCTACACCAAATTATTAGGGTTTATTCAAGCCCTAGAACCTATGTGTAATAAAGCAGCAGGAATGATGCAGGAAGGGTGTCACGTCGTGATGTTAATGTTGCTAATTCATAATGAGGTAATTGTATGGAAAGATACGATTTGATTTATTCCGTTGTGGTGATAACTGTGGTTGACTTGGAACAATTATTATTTTTATGGAAGATATATATGACGTGTTCACAAAATAAAGCTGGACGTATGATATGTGATCAAACCGTGTGAAATACTAGAATGAAATCATTGCCATAAGTTCGGTATTATGTTCCTGATTTATTGGAGGAAAAACGTCTGGTCTTTAATATTTTTGTGGAACACTATTTGTTTCCTATTTTACACGAGAAGGTTGGCTGATTTTAAGGAAGTTTTAACAAGTTTCCATATGTACTTCCTTGTGCTGAACGTGATTTATGGAGATGCTGTTTTTGGACGTGAATATGGGAATGAATGGGACGTGATATGCTCTTTTCGTCCAATATGGTTGATAGGTGTGTAAACACCCATCCTTTTTACCACTTAATTACAATAATAACCGAGCCAAAACGTGTATTTTATGTCTTTTATGTCGGAATTATGCGTGGTTTGTGTTTTTGTTGTGATTTAGGACGAAATTGTGAAAAATGGAGAAAACACGGCATTCACGGGCTTTTATGGAAGAAAAAGATGAAAGACGAAGTCAAGAAGTCAAGAGTGCAAAAAGAACGGAAGTCCAAGACCAATTCTGAAGATTTATCAAAGAAAAAGTCAAAAGACGGAAGTTTACTTAAAGCCGAAGAACTCAAGTCTAATATATTGAAGAATTACAAGACGAGTTCAAAGAAATCCCGAGCCAAAAGTCATTAAAGTCCAAGATTTAATGAAGATTAAAGGCTTAAGGACTAATGGTGCAATTAACAAAAGATTAAGAAGAGAAGGACTAAGCATGCAATTAAGGAGAAAGGAAAGAGGGGAGGAAGCTTCCTAAGCACCCCTTAATCCTCCCCTATATATAGTCATTAGGATTAATCTTTTCATTTTTTGTTGGCTAATAGTGACAATTAGTTCTTCCACTTTTAATTACCTTGTCATTTATTTACTTGTCAAATTTAAATACTTGTCTTGCACCTTAATTACCATTTAATTTCAAGTAAGTGTTCTTTTAATTCTTGTTATTATTTATCTTTATTGTTTGATCTCTCATTCTACCTTTCTTTAATCTTTGGTTTATTATTCATGTTCATGTTCTTGAGTTTTTGTCAAATTTATTAAGTGGGTTTTGATTATCTTGATCTTTATAGTTAGTTTTGTTGTTTTGGATTGTTTGATTATCATTAATAGATGTTTATTTGTTAGTTTGATTTAATCTTGTGGTTGATTTTGCTTAATTTTTATCTAGATCGTGTATATTTCTTGTTCCCTGTTCTTCGGGGTGTTTGTTTGCTGTTACTGCATCTTCCCAGAAGATATTTCGAATAGGAAAATTATTCGGGATAGGCCAAATATTCTGAATCGGAATATTATTCGGGATAGGCCAAATATTCTAAATAGGAAAATTATTCGGGATAGGCCAAATATTTTGAATAGGGAAATTATTCCGAATAGGGAAATTATTCCGAATAGGGAAATTATTCCGAATATGGAAATTATTCTGGATAGGCCAAATATTCTGAATAGGGAAATTATTCCGGATAGGCCAAATATTCTGAATAGGGAAATTATTCCGGATAGGCCAAATATTCCGAATAGGGAAATTATTCCGGATAGGCCAAATATTCCGAATAGGGCAAACATTCCGGATAGGCAGATTATTCCGAATAGAGAAGGTATTCCGGATAGGCAGATTATTCCGGATAGGTGACATATTCCGAGTAGCCATTTATTCCGAATAAGGGTATTATTCCGGATAAGCTGATTTTCAGGTTCTTTAATTTCAGTTTTTAACTTTCTGCTTTTTAATTTCGAGCTTTATTTTTCCAGCCTTTTTCCTTAGTCGCACTTTAAGTTTATTTGCCTTAGATTTATTTTAGCTTTGCCTTAGTTTAAGTTTTAGTTTTAGTTGCGTTTTAAGTTTGCCTTAGTTAGTTTTAAGTTTGCTTTATTTACGTTTAATGCCCTTTAATTTTAGTCACCCTTTTAAATATTTGCACCATTTACTTTAAGTTAGATTTAGATTTACTTTTAAGTCATTTATTTTAATTGTTCTGCACTTTTATTTTAAAAACAACCAAAAATATTATTTTTCACCAAAGAACGACTGAGTCACACATAGAACCTAGATCAATTCGTTAAGATACCGAGAAAAAGAACTTTAATTTTTATACGGGTGTCAAAAGCCCTATATCAATGGTACATTCCTAATTTAGCGGGATTGTGTTTTGTTTACTGATATGGTAAAAGAGTTTTTTTTCTTGGAAGCAGAGTCATATAACGTGAAACATGGGAGTCTCGTGATCATCTTATAATAGTGCTGATGTTTAGGGATATCATACATTCCTATTATACGTTAGTTATGAGAAGCATACATGGACTCTAAATGCATAAGTTATGAGTCACGTTTTATATATGGGCTTGGTATTATGCAAGATGGGCTCCAAAGTTTATGCAGGTTAAGTACAATCCATATGATGCCAATTTAGCAACAACATTCGTGACGATCACGTGTCACTAATCACTTGGAGGGAAATTATTTTGTTTTCACAGTAGTTAGAAAAAAGGGTTTTGAGATGCTCCTGGTAAGCTATTTCTTGCTACTGGTCGGTTCCTCCTGGTCAATTCCTACTGGTCGGTTCCTCCTGGTTGCTTCCTACTGGTCGTTTCCTCCTGGTCGTTCCTACTGGTGATCTTGAACAATGAAGAGGTATATGGTTTATTTCCAAAGTTCAGTTTATGCTATAATTCTTGATTGGAACAGTTACACGCTCTTTTACAAATATTTGGGGGGCATATGATACCATACAGTTCATGATATGATCATCACAAAATTAGCATGATCATAAGTATCGAGTGGTTTCTGGTTGATCCGTCAGAGCTCACCGAGACTATCGGTCATTGCATGTGATCGCCATGCATATATTGATTACAAGAATTATACAAAGACATTTTATTACATGTTATTGTAATAAGCATGTATTTTTCACACTGAAGGAGTGGATGATCTATACTACTGAGTTCAAGATTCAAGAGATGGTTAGCCTATGGTTCCTACTGGTGAGTTATGGTTCCTTGACGAAGACAATTGATAATTGCTAATTTAACGTTGGAGTTGATTTTCACAAATTTGTTTTTATATCTCAATTAGGTGAGAAATACACCTTGTCTTTGGACTAAATATATTGTTACAGCTTACAACTGGCTCATAGTTGTGAAGTTTACCAGTTCCCATGTACCAAAAATTGTTGGTGAGCAATACACCTTGTCATTTTGACTAAATATATTGTTATAGCTAATAGTTTGCTCATAGTTTTGGAGGTTACCAGTACCATATGTAACAAAAACTGATAGGTGAGCAATACAGCTTTTCGTTGGATTAAATATATTGTTATAGCTAATAGATGGCTTATAGTTGTGGGGGTTATCAGTCCCATGTAATAAAAACTGAGATGATATAAGACACAAGTTTGGGATATTTCACTTCTTCATAAAATTTGTTATATTTCATTTTCTTCGTCAGTGATCACTCCAAGGAAGCCTACTGGATTCGAAATGCACTTCTTAAGAGGAAGACGATCCCATTTGAGTTGATGTGACAAAAAGGGGAAGAATGCATGGATCGAGGGGAAGCTTAAGCCTTCATCTATATTAGCTTCAGGGGAAGCTCGTACTTACTGGTTTTGTCAAATCAACTAGGGGAAATGATGACGTATAGTCCCCAGCCGGGTCATGAACCCGGCCCACGGGTACTACCCGTATCCGACCTATCACGGATGGGTGGGATTAATGTTATTTAAGCCTACGGGCTTAGATGAACAGTAATTGCACACACGTTTGCGGCCCACGGCCCGACATGGCCGGTACAGGGTTAGACAAAATCATACTCCTATTGTGATTAGGATTTATCCCAAAAGGAGAGGATATCCACTCACCATAATTAGAAGATAACAATCAATCCTATCTGGTATTTATCCTTTCCTTGGGACCGAAGCATCAGTGACAGCCCATTAGGGTTTCACTGCCTATATAAGGAACCTCCAAGGGTTCCACAAAGGTATTACATTCTACATACTCTCAACTCATTTGATTCTCATAACCATAACCGATTACTTACTCTCACGCCAGAGTCTAATCGTGGGATACATTCCCACGGTAATCCTAACGCGTGTTGTTTTAGTGTGCAGGATCCCAACCAAATAATTCACTTGGTGCAGGAGTCAAAGTCCAGCCAACCCGAATTAAGCTTAATTCGGGTCTAGCAAGGATCACCCAACTTTTGTATCAACATGTTTGCGCCATCCGTGGGACCATTACACTAAGTTAGAGCAAATCTCATCTCAAACTCTCAATGACGAAGGGACATCCGCAAGGAAACCCCAGGAACACAAATCCTAGGAATCGGAAGTCCCCAAGGGACGGGATACTCATTCCCAATCGATCCCCTAGCAACCAAGCAGGCGGACCAAACAACCGAAGTGGTCTTCAGTCCATGGGTGTGACAAGCACGATCGCTGTCACCCCACCACCTACTTCGACCTTGGATAACCCTGATCCAGGGAGTGCGCCTAAGCCCCTAACAAGGAGCTGCGCAGACCGTCGAGTGAGGAAGAAGTGGAGGTCGAACCACTTAGTGAGGAAGATCTCACTCGAGTTCTCACGCAGAACTTTGAGAGGATCGTCCCAGGAATTGCATCCAGGTTCAACCTAGGGAGGGACCTCCAATCTAGGCTTAACTTTGGCAGTGCCGGACCAAGCACCTCTCCTCAAATTCAGAGGAAGCGAAGGGCACGACCCCAGGAGCGAAACCTCTTTGAGGAAAATCCCCAACCTAGGAACGTGTTCGAACGCATAGGGATCGACTTATGCAAGAACTACTACAATCCCGTGAGGAGGGAGAGAGGTCCGACGGTTCACCCGAACGACCAGATCTTGAGCTAACCAGAACTAATCGTCGCACGAGCGTGTGGGACAGGATGAATACCGGGAAGAAGGCTCCTAGCTCTTCTCACAAGAGCGGTCTTCAGCCAAAGGATGGGGCACCGCCCCTTCTCCCGGTCCATCAGGAGAGGATTCAGATGACCATCCACCCAAACGTCGCCGACCTAGGCGTACTCCTCCACCGCCACCAAACAATGAAGAGTACTATGGCGGCCCCTATTATCGAGAGGCGGAAGTAGAAGATCTTTCCCGCCCATGGTGTGACCCTAATCTCACCCGCCCATGGGCTGATCCCAGGGAAGATCCTTTTACTCTCCGCATACGGAATTACTCCGAGGATACAAAGCGTCGCATGCCGGCGTGTGTCAAGACTTATGATGGGAATGGTGACCAGGATGATCATCTAAAGATATTTGACACGTAGGAGAAAATTGAACGATGGACCATGCCTATATGGTGCCAAATGTTCAATTCAACCTTGATCGGCAATGCTCGTGATTGGTTTGAGGGACTTCCTCCACGAAGCATTGATAGCTTCACTGAACTACGTACTACGTTCAAAAACAATTATACTCAGCGAAAGAAGTATAATAGGGACCCGGTCTCATTGGCAACCGTCAAGCAACGGCCGCGGGAATCTACGAAGGGCTTCACCGAACGCTTCAATGACGAGTGCACGCGCACAAAGACAATGCCAGAACTTTTAAAAATTTCCGATTATATGCACGCCATAAAAGACAAGGAGTTAATCAGACGTCCTAATGACAAGCGACCGGAGAGGTATGACGACCTTATGGAAAGGGTCAGAAACTTTATAGAGGGAGAAAACGCGGTAGCCGCGGCTTACCCTTCAAAAGGAAACAACTACCGATCGAACGACCAGTCCAGGAGACAATCGGGCGGTCAAAACAACCAGAGCAGCGGGAGGAGCTTCGACTACAAGAGCCAAAACAAAGGAGGGCGATCAGAGGACAAATTTACCCCTCTAAAGATGTCCTACCGGGAGATCTTGCTGACAGAAGGGGCCAATTTCCCGAGACCTCCCCCAATGATGACCCCGCTGAACCGTCGTCAAGGAAATCGCTTTTACAAATTCCACATCGACAAGGGCCACGACACGGAGGAATGTATCCAGCTCAAGAAGCACATTGAGTCACTGATCAAGTCAGGCAAACTCAAGCATTTTGTCAAAGATGGAAGGATGGAAAGGATAATAAGAATTATGAGAAGAAGGATCCCCAAAAGGACAAGCCTTCGACTATATACATGATCCAATCCAGGCAGCGCCGCACAAGCCAGAAAATTAGTCAAATATTTTCACGCGGCAGAGAAATCTCATTTCCCCCCATCACGGCAAGTGACATAGCCGATGCACCTCTCACGATTGAGATAAGAATTGGAACACACAATGTCCGCCGTATGTATGTGGATGGAGGGTCATCAGCAGAAGTACTATACGAACACTGTTTCGTACAGTTACGACCAGAAATAAGAAGCCAATTAGTACCGGCCACGTCGCCGCTCATCGGCTTTATTGGAGACACCATCTGGCTAATAGGACAACTACGTCTGCTTGTAACCATTGGGAACGAATAACATTCCACCATGATGTGGATGAACTTTATGTTGATACGCTCACACTCTCCATACAAATGGGATCATAGGCACACCAGGTATCCTGGCCATACGGGAAGTACCCTCCACAGCTCACGGAATGATTAAATTCCCTGTGGAAGGAGAAATTGTCACTATCTATAATGCAATCATACCACCATCCGAGTGTCATGCCGTAACAACACCAGTTCCACCTGTTCCCCCCAAGGATGGATCACCACCTCCCAATTGGAAGGTGGCAATCCATCATGACTATCCGGAACAAGAGGTATCCATAGGGGGAACACTCTCGGATAGCGGCAAGAGGGCCATGTGCTCTCTCCTAAAAGCAAACTTAGATGTATTCGCATGGGAGCCTAAGCACGTGACGGGCGTTCCTCGTGCGATAGCAGAACATAAGCTCCAAATCCGCCAGGGATATCCTCCCGCCAAGCAAAAGAAGCGCGGTCAGGCACCAGAACGCAACCAAGTAATATTGGATGAAGTACGGAAATTGGTGGATGCAGGTATCATGCGCGAGGTATACTACCACGAGTGGTTATCCAACCCGGTCATGGTCAAAAAGCATGATGGGAGCTGGCGCATGTGCGTGGACTTCACGAACCTGAACAAAGCCTGTCCGCAAGACTGCTACCCGTTACCGAAGATTGATTGGAAGGTGGAATCCCTATGTGGATATCCCTTTAAGTGCTTCCTAGATGCATACAAAGGATACCACCAGCTCTAGATGGCAGAAGAGGACGCAGAAAAGACGGCGTTCCATACTAGTCAAGGCGTATACTATTATACAAAAATGCCATTCGGACTAAAGAACGCCGGGGCAACGTATCAGCGGCTCGTTGAGAAAGCCTTCGACTCACAGATAGGCCGCAACCTGGAGGTCTATGTTGATGATTTAGTCATAAAAAGTCACATGGAGGATGCACTTCTCCGAGACGTCCAGGAGACGTTTGGAACATTGAGGAGGATTAATATGAAACTAAATCCAAAGAAATGTACGTTTGGGGCAACTGAAGGAATGTTCCTTAGATATATGATTGATCCAAATGGAATCAAGCCTTGCCCGGAAAAGACGGACGCGGTGATACAGTTACCATCTCCTCAGACACGGAAAAAGGTGCAATCCTTAAATGGGAAGTTGGCCAGGCTAAACATGTTCTGTAGCAATTCATAATTTTTAGATTAATACTTATAACCCGACTTTTATTTATCATGTTTTCTTTAAAAAAAATAAAAAAAAATAATAATAAATAAAATTTTGAATTCTCAATTAACAGACAAGAATAGAGATTTAAAGTATCAAATACATGTCAATTATTATTTATCTACAAAGTGTATATCCGTCATCGACCGTAAATAACATAAATATTCTCTATTGTCGTCGTAATTATTATTTTTATTTTCTTTAAAGGCTTTCTTTTTAAATTTATGATAAATCTTTAAGTGTCGTTCGCTATAACGCGTTAACATTTGTTAAATTATATGTCCTCATTTTTATAGCAAAATATCGATGTTCTCCGAATGTCGATGTTTTTATTTTATATTGAGCGTTTATTTTTCGTGTTCTACGTATAGTTTTTAAATCGCGTAACATTTAAAATATTGGGTTTCGATAATACCCGCTTGAACCAAATAATAATAAAAATAATAGTAAACTTCTTTTTAATATACTACATAGTAGATTAAGTGTCAAAATGCCATCTATTTGATCACACGTGTATCATTTTAATGTCAAGTTTTGAATTGTCATTTTAGTGTCAAAATATATAACGTTTGAACATATACGTGGCAACTAAATATCATTGAATGAAATACAAATGACAAATTGGTAGCTACGTGTTATAAGCACAAACCAGATATAAAGCTAAACATGCGAGATATCATTTTGCTCGCCTTACTTTAACAATTCATTTACCATGCAATATATATTTATTTTGATGATATACGGCTGATCTTACAAAGGTTTTAGAAGTATTAAATTTTGGGTTGATATAATTTGAGTGGTAACGTGTTGGAGGAGAAGGGAAAGTGATGATTTAGATTTTGTTATTAAAATAAAGTTGGATTGGGGTGACCGAGAGGGTAAATTACTTCTAGCAAGACACGGCTTTAATGTTGCTTATATATTGTTCTCAGCTTCTTATCGTGTTATGTATCGTCCCTGGTTATCGCTTTGCTATAAAGTGAGTTCATAGCCTCGCTTATACTTATTTAATTGTTTTATTAATCCCGCGAGGGGGATACATGCTACTTTTTACGAATGGACGTAAGTACTTGAACCGTATGCTTATTTTATCCCTTTTAGTCATGAACCGTTAATTACTTGGACCGACTGTACTGGTCGAGTAAACACGAATGCTGTGAATAGATCTATTGGGATTGACCTCTCCGTCCGGGTTTAACGGAAAACCGACTGGACGCACTGTATTTGAAACTTGAACGGAATAACGGATGTTAATGTTCGGTTTCATGAGCTAAATGTGATAACTGATGCTATCTGACTTTGGATACTGAATACTTGAAATCTTGTGGTCCACTGCTTTTACTTGCAAACCTATGAATTCACTCAACCGTTGTGTTGATGTTTTAGCATGTATTTCTCAGGTACTCAGGTATAATAGCAGCTGGAGCATAGAGTCGCATTGGATATTTTAAAGGCAATAAAATACTGATTCCCATTCGATAAACTTTTTGAAACTGTTTATTATTACATTATTGTTGGGACCTGTTTCTGCTTGTAAACTCTGATTTTAAAATATCGAATGAATTAAAATTTTTAAACGCTTCTTTTTGAGTCGTTCTCTTTGTACATGTGCTTGTGATTATGAAGTAATACCCCCAATGACCCTTCCGCTGCTATCCGAAATTGGGTGTGTTACAGATTGGTATCAGAGCACTTCTAATAGAGAACTAGGTCATTTTTATGAAACCTGGACTATAACAGCTCTTTTGATAAAACGATTTTATTGCCTTGAAGATCATCCATGCGCTCATGCTACCCTAAAGCTTGTAAAACATGCTTGAAAAATATGTATATATATATATATATATATATATATTTTATCTTTGTTAGTAAGTTTATATGAAGGGTTGATTCATATAAACATCGAGCTAAAAGACATTGCAGGTGAAGCATTGATCTTGGTAAAGTTTTACATAACTTTTATGACACTATTTTGAATGAACGTGAACTCACCGTCATGTGACAATTTAATTGGTTATTTACCTTTTGATTCCGAGTTTGAATACTCGTCTTGAAATTTTCAATCGTATATGTTGGTTCATAGAACGCATATATAAAGTCTTCCGGTTGATTGGATTACGGCTTTGACTTGTCACCTCTTGATGTGCCATTTTGGGACACCTGTTTCTTTTGAAACACGATTTATTGCGTTACTTGACTTTCTTATCACTCCGGACGATTTAGAAGAATCATTCCACAAAGGAGATTATTTCTTTTATAGAACATTTGATTTGGTCCTGATCTCGCACTTTGTGCAAATGATGCTTAGATAGACTAATTTATAATTATTTTGTTGAAACGAATTCGTCACTCGTTTGAACAAGAAAATTATAAATTACCGAACCATTAATTTATAAATATTAATTAGATGGACCTGACGAACCTATTTAATTAATGATTTATAAATGAGAGGGCTTAAGCATGTAGCATTCGCACAAACTGTTTCCTATAGACTCGTAATTTGATTGAACGGTTCATCTGTTGTATATCGCTATCCCGTTATCGTTATCATTCGTGTACTGACAACTTTTTTTTTAAACTATCTTTGATCCAAAAAATGTATGGGGTTCTTTGAATATGTATCGACCGTCGCAGACTTTTAGAGTCGACCATAGTGAACCACTAGCCACTCTTGTGAGTCGACGTCTTGTTAAATTATCAATTCATATGGTCTGATCGGCTACGCTTACATTCGTATCCATTCTGTAAAGATACTCGCAACATGTTATATGTTTTCTTATACACACTGCACACACCTTATGTGCGATTATTGTTGGCCTCAAATTCATTTATAACCCTGTTAAACTGCTTGATCGAACCCAGTCTTCGAGAGAAAATCAAAACTGATATTATGACCTCTTCGCAATCAAACCATCGACGAGTTGTGCAAACTAAACTCTGGGACAGAGTTTTCTTTAACGGGTGGATAATGTAGCAATTCATAATTTTTAGATGAATACTTATAACCCGACTTTTATTTATCATGTTTTCTTTAAAAAAAATAAAAAAAATAATAATAAATAAAATATTGAATTCTCAATTAACAGACAAGAATAGAGATTTAAAGTATCAAATACATATCAATTTTTATTTATCTACAAAGTGTATATCCGTCATCGACCGTAAATAATAGAAATATTCTCTATTGTCGTCGTAATTATTATTTTTATTTTTTTTAAAGGCTTTCTTTTTAAATTTATGATAAATCTTTAAGTGTCGTTCACTATAACGCGTTAACATTTGTTAAATTATATGTCCTCATTTTTATAGCAAAATATCGATGTTCTCCGAATGTCGATGTTTTTATTTTATATTGAGCGTTTATTTTTCGTGTTCTACGTATAATTTTTAAATCGCGTAACATTTAAAATATTGGGTTTCGATAATACCCGCTTGAACCAAATAATAATAAAAATAATAGTAAACTTCTTTTTAATATACTACATAGTAGATTAAGTGTCAAAATGCCATCAATTTGATCACACGTGTATCATTTTAATGTCAAGTTTGGAATTGTCATTTTAGTGTCAAAATATATAACGTTTGAACATATACGTGGAAACTAAATATCATTGAATGAAATACAAATGACAAATTGGTAACTACCTGTTATAAGCACAAACCAGATATAAAGCTAAACATGCGAGATATCATTTTGCTCGCCTTACTTTAACAATTCATTTACCATGCAATATATATTTATTTTGATGATATACGGCTGATCTTACAAAGGTTTTAGAAGTATTAAATTTTGGGTAGATATAATTTGAGTGGTAACGTGTTGGAGGAGAAGGGAAAGTGATGATTTAGTTTTTGTTATTAAAATCAAGTAGGATTGGGGTGACCGAGAGGGTAAATTACTTCTAGCAAGACATGGCTTTAATGTTGCTTATATATTGTTCTCAGCTTCTTATCGTGTTATGTATCGTCACTGGTTATCGCTTTGCTATAAGGTGAGTTCATAGCCTCGCTTTTACTTATTTAATTGTTTTATTAAACCCGCAAGGGGGATACATGCTACTTTTTACGAATGGACGCAAGTACTTGAACCGTATGCTTATTTTATCCCTTTTAGTCATGAACCGTTAATTACTTGGACCGACTGTACTGGTCGAGTAAACACGAATGCTGTGAATAGATCTATTGGGATTGACCTATCCGTCCGGGTTTAACGGAAAACCGACTGGACGCACTGTATTTGAAACTTGAACGGAATAACGGATGTTAATGTTCGGTTTCATGAGCTAAATGTGATAACTGATGCTATATGACTTTGGATACTGAATACTTGAAATCTTGTGGTCCACTGCTTTTACTTGCAAACCTATGAATTCACTCAACCGTTGTGTTGATGTTTTAGCATGTATTTCTCAGGTACTCAGGTATAATAGCAGCTGGAGCATGGAGTCGCATTGGATATTTTAAAGGCAATAAAATACTGATTACCATTCGATAAACTTTTTGAATCTATTTATTATTACATTATTGTTGGGACCTGTTTCTGCTTGTAAACTCTGATTTTAAAATATCCAATGAATTAAAATTTTTAAACGCTTCTTTTTGAGTCGTTCTCTTTGTACATGTGCTTGTGATTATGAAGTAATACCCCCAATGACCCTTCCGCTGCTATCCGAAATTGGGTGTGTTACAGGTTCTTATCAAAGTCCGCGGAGAAGTCACTCCCCTCTTCAAAACACTCAAGAAGTGCATCAAGAAGGGAGACTTCCGGTGGACAGAGGAAGCGGAGGAAGCTTTTGGTCAGCTCAAGCAGCACCTCGAATCTCTCCCTATGCTAGTAGCCCCCCGAACCAAGGAGGAGCTCATCATGTATCTGTCAGCCACACAAGGAGCAATAAGTGCGATACTCATGACGGATAGGGACACAGTCCAAACTCCGGTCTACTTTATAAGTAGAACACTACAAGGGCCGGAGTTGAATTATTCTTCCACGGAGAAATTGGTTTTGGCATTAGTGTTTCTATGAAACGGTTACGTCGGTACTTTCAGGTGCACCCAATTGTGGTTATTACTGATCAACCAATAAAACAAGTCATCTCCAGACCAGATGTGGCCGGTAAGCTACAGAAGTAGAGCATTCTATTGGGAGAGCATAACATATCTTATAGACCAAGAACGGCTTTTAAAGGCCAAATCCTGGTAGATTTCTTGACAGAGAAGCCGGATGAGGAGGGACCAGTTGTACAACGAGAGGAAACTCCAACAAAACTATGGGTATTATTCACGGACGGATCTTCGTGCACGGACGGATCAGGAGCTGGTCTCATCCTTACGAATCCGGAAGGAATGGAGTTTAAATACGCCCTGCACTTTGAGTTCACAGCCACCACTAATGAGGCAGAATATGAAGCGTTGATTGCGGGTTTAAAAATCGCCGCTAGAATGGGGGTCCACAACCTTGAGGCCTACGTAGACTCACGGCTTGTCGCGAATCACATCCTAGGGGGGTACGTAGCCAAGGAGGATAACATGGTTCGATACTTGGAGAAAGTCAAGTCACTCATCGCGGTTTTCAGCAAGTTTTCTATCAAGCAGGTACCAAGAGGTGAAAACAAGAAGGCGGACGCTCTTAGCAAGATCGCGTCTACAAGTTTCGCCCACTTAACCAAGCAAGTCTTGGTGGAAATACTAAAGGAAAAGTATATAACAGAAGGGGAAGTCGCAACTATAGTTGAGGAAGATGGACCTACATGGATGACCCCGATCATCAACTATTTGACTAATGAAACCCTTCCAGACGAGGAAAAGGCGGCACGGCATATTAGAAGGATGTCGCAGCACTTCGAGCTTCGAGAAGGTATTCTTTACAAGCGCTCTTTCTTACAGCCGTGGTTGCGATGTGTTGGGCCACGCCAGGCTACTTATGTGATCAGCGAGATACCTGAAGGGCTATGCAGCATGCACGCGGGTCCCCGAAGCGTAGTAGCTCGAGCTCTATGCACAGGTTATTATTGGCCTACTATGCATAGGGATGGACGTGACATGATTCGCAAATACAGTGATTGCAAAGTGCACAGACCTATGCCACGACATCCGTAGCAGGAACTTACACCCATTACATCCCCATGGCCATTCTATAAGTGGGGGATTGATATTGCAGGACCTTTCTTCGTAGATGCAGGAGGAGTTAAGTTCTTGATTGTCGCGATGGACTACTTTACACGCTGGATAGAGGCCAAGGCAGTCAAATCCATCACAGGCAAACAAGTTAAAAAGTTTGTTTGGGAGAACATCGTGTGCCGATTTGGCTTACCAGGAGAAATCATCTCAGAAAATGGGAAGCAGTTCGCGGATAATCCATTCAAGGACTGGTGCGCAGCATTGAATATCACGCGGCACTTGGCATTCGTTAAACATCCGCAGACAAATGGTCTTGTGGAACGAGCAAATAGAAGCTTGGAGGAAGGCATCAAGGCACGCCTGGATTAACGAAGTGCCAAATGGGTAGATGAACTGACACATGTTATATGGGCACATAGGACTATGATTAAAACAGCCAATGGGGACACTCCATTTGCATTGGCCTACGGCACTGAAGCTGTCATACCAGCAGAAATCGGAATGCCTACCATCTGCACAATGGAGGTTAATGTCGTCACGAACGACGAGCAGCTCCGGATCAATCTGGACTTGTTGGAGGAAAAAAGAGAAATAGCGGCTATCAATGAGGCCAAGTCCAAGGCACAGATGAAGGCTTATTATGACGCCAAGGTTAAAGGCGTTTCTATTCGACCGGGAGATTTTGTTTATCGTGCCAACGAGGCAAGTCGAGCGGATAATACATGAAAGTTGGGCCCTAAGTGGGAAGGACCGTATGAGGTTACGAAAGCCATATGACGGGGCGCGTACAAGTTATGTGACATGGATGGCCACGACCTGGAACGCACATGGAATATTTGCAATCTTAAAAGGTACTATCTTTGAAAGCTATGGCTTCCGCATGGACACTTTGCTATATCTAGCTTTAATGAAGATCCATGTGTTTTCTTTGTTTTGTTTTTTATGCTTTCTAGGTTCCTTTTGTTTTTATGATTTCCCATTCTTGTTCAAACAAAAAACGTAAACGTTCTAATAAAATGTCGTGGTGCCTAGCTAGCTCTACGGCTCGTTCTTGTGCTAATTATTGTCTTCTTTTTTAGATTTTCTTATTGTCGTATAGATTTAGTTGCTCTTAATACAATGTGCTATATCTTATTCATATGCATTCATTCAATACCGTACATGTACAATGCGCCTCCAGGCGGGGTAAGAGGATTAAGTGAACCTAATAATTCAACTTGTCGCATAAGAGGGATGCAACCCCAGTGACGTGGATCATGTATCCTTAATAGACACTTTACTCACAAGACGTTTTGATAAGTTTCCATATGTCGTGCTCACGCAGTGCTTTGCATGGTAAAGACGCACGCCGCACGTCTAGTAAAATATAGACTTGATTGTATTTTTTGAGTAAGACGTGACATGTCATGCAGTACAGGTATATGATATCTAACAAAAAATATACACAAGTTTCAAATTCAAAACACCAAAATAGCCGTGGTCATCACGGACTCGCTTGCATAAGTATGACAAGATAGTACAACATCAGTTTTAGCCGTATACATACACGGACGAATAATATAATACAAATGTTTACAAGATAAATTATAAGGGAGGTAGGAACTCCCCAATCTCCTTCTTCTCTTCTTCAATCAAGGTGCGGAGGGCCTCCCCGTGAGCACTCTTCCCATCTTGTGTCTTGTTCATGTTCGCATCCAACGCCTCGGCCAACAGCTTTTCACCATTCATCACCTTCGACACAGAGTCGTAGGTGGGCAAAGTAAGTTGGATGGGATCAACAGTGAGCTTGGACATTATTACCTCATTAGGAGAATCCTTTAGCGCTTCTAGCTCGTCTAGGAGGGGGTGTTGGATTTCAGCAAGAGCGGCCATTGATGCGGTCATCTTGTCTGCGGCTAGAAGGTTATGGTAGGCATGCTGGGTGATATCTTCCTTCTTGCCTATCAGCTCCGCAGCTTTAACCAGCCCCTCGTGCCTACCACGGTCTATACCATCTGATACAACGTCAGCGAAGGCCTGCAACACGTAAGGAGCTTCTGTCACTTTGCTCACGGCAAGCCGCATTCACTGGCCAACCATCCATCTATGCCCAGCTATGGCTGTGAGCAAAGGAGGACATATCATTTCAGCACAGTCCATGGCCATCTTGCCTAGTTCGCCCTCAGCTATTGCGGCTTGCTCGTCCAAGGTAATCCGCGCCTGGGGTTAGCTCATCCTTCAGCGCGTCGCGCTCCTGAGCAATAGTGAAGGCTTGTACGGTTACGGCTTTGGTCGCAACTTCAGCTGCGGATACCTATATATGACACTTGGAGTTATTACAAAGACAATGTAATTTTTTGCGCACGCATAAACATTAATATAAGAGCATACCTTCTCGGTGGATGCAGCTAAAAGGGCATCCAACTCGGCAATACGTTCTTCACGAGCGTTGGCGTGGTGGGCTTGCTCCTTGACCGTTGACTCGGCCACGACCAACGCTGCCTGCAAGGATGTTATGGTTTTTTTGTGCTTACCCACCAGTGCTTCACGACGACCTATCTTTTTATCTACACGACTCATATTAGCCAAAGCCTTGATCAGTTAGCGTCTGAGGGCCGTACCAACCGTCACTTGGTGTGCGAAAGACACATCAAACTGCTCCAACAACGTCTCATGCTCTAGTTCATCCAAATCTTGCACCAGTGCTGGTGGAGTGACGTGTTCAATGAATTCAGAGCAGTCGGACTCCGCCTGCAACCTTGTTAAGCTAGATAAATTCCATGCTAGGCGTAGGCAGGTGTCGGGTCCCTCAGGATGTGGCTCCTCAGCATGGGTCACTGGAGGGGATGGAGGTCTCATTGATGCCACGGCGAGGGTTCCCTTTCTACCTCTTTCTCTTGGGCCACGGTCGACGGGTCCGCCCTGTTATCAACACTTATTAGTTCTGTTTATGGATTTTTATCATTTGGAGTTTTCAAGGGGCACTTACGTCGTGCCAATCACGGGTTCCGTGATGGTAGGAGCCACGGTATTCACAAGAGTTTCCATCCAGACTTGCTCTTTCGCGTGCAGCGAAGGGTCGACCTGGGCCGTAGAGGCGCTGCTCCCTTCCTAGAACTGCAGATGATCCTTCCTTAGCTTCTTTGCGGGAGCATTATGTGCCCCCGCCCCATCCCCCAGAGACTTTGCTACCCTCCTGGTAGTCTTCCTTTTCCTGGATTTAGGCTGGGGGACCCATAAGATTGGACGGTTTCCTCATCATCACCAATGCGGTTCTTAGCGGGGTTGGAGAAATCTTCTTCTTCTTCTTCTTCCTGGTGCAGCACGGTGCCCTCCAGTAGTAGTTCTCCACCATCTTCGTTGTGGAAGTCAAGCGGGGACTTCTCAATCATGGGCTCTTCCTCATCTGATCTCTACTCGGTGGTTTCTTCCAACGGGATGGTTTTGTCTACGGTCGCATCAAGGAGGGGGGGGGTTCATTTTCTTTCAGCGGGCGGAATCCTTCAGGAACTTTCATTGGGTTGCCTTGGCGCAATAATCCATGTTGGTTCATCTCTTCGGACATATGCATATATACGGACTAGTGAGTTCACAAAATACAAGTATGGCATTTTTTACATCTACAAATATAAGTGGACCTACCATGCCTACGCTCGGTCAGAAAGCACGGATACATATCCTCCCTCCCATAGTAGTGGCGGCTTATTCCTACTAGGCACAGGAATTGCTCCGGCAAACCCCTATGAAATTATGTGCAGTGGGTATCTAGAATTTTCAAATCCTTACTACTATAATCTTTTGATTTGGGAGGATATTCTTTGGGTACTCTAGTTTTGAGGACGAACGGGGTAGGCAATACTTTCTCATCAATGAAAAAGTAATGGTCGTACCAATTCTTGAGGGAGTCTAATAGCTTCCTATAAGTCATGGGGGCATTCCCGGATCATTTTTTGAACGACAGCCACCCATTCACTAGTTGGGGGGAGTAAAAGACCCTAAATAGATTTACGGTCGGGTTACCCTGCATGTATGGCAGGTAATTTCAAATTGATTGATTTTACATGCCCCTATGCAGTGCAATTGGGTTATATGGAAGTCATAATATAGAAGCAGATCTTCCAAAAACTTGGATTAGGGGATGCGGTAGTTAGCCGAATTGAATAGGCGCGTGTACACGCCTATCTTTCCCCTCGGTGCATCCGTTATCGCTTCACCTTCACCTGGATAGGTTGGGTGTACGCTTTCGGGAATATAATACTTAGACAAAAAGTCTATGTATTTCTCCGTAGGCATCACGTTCAGAACATCCGTAATAAGGGGATTGTCCTTCACCATGTTTTATAAACAGGGTTCGAGAGGCGTGATGATCTAACCTGCGACGGAGGAAATCCGTGGAATAAGAGGCAAAAGATTGAAGGAAGGAGCTTGGGAATAACAATGGCGGAATGAATATAAACTATGTGTGTAACAGTAGCACACACCAACTCTTACATAGGGTTGCCTCGATGTCTGAGGTAACGTAGATGTTCACCACGTGTAAGCCACTACGCCCATCTAACAGATGGGATTTCTGACACTTCTGAAACATCAGAAGGGACCCACGGGTCACTTCTTGACAGTTTTACGTGGCTCAAGGGTGGGCCTTTCTGGTGCACTTTTGCAGGCGTGCGTCTGACTATTAACTACCATTAATGGATTCATTCTTATGTCGGGATGTGCGGTCATACGTAAGACCATATTTAATGCTGCATTTAATTTGACTAGGTCGAAAAGTGCGGCTGAGGTTGCCACGAGCGGCCAAAACAAAGTTTGGAAATTTATCATTCTTTAAGGATCTTTCTTGGTACGTCCGGGGAGCACCTTGATAGTCTAGAGGTTACGCCTACGACTGTAACAACTAGACTGGGGGACATGATGACGTATAGTCCCCAGCCGGGTCATGAACGTGGCCCACGGGTACTACTCGTATCCGGACCATCACGGATGGGTGGGATTAATGTTATTTAAGCCTATGGGCTTTGATGAACAGTAACCGCACACACGTGTGCGACCCACAGCCCGGCATGTCCGGTACAGGGTTAGACATAATCATACTCCTATTGTGATTAGGATTTATCACAAAGGAGAGGAAATCCACTCACCATAATTAGAAGATAACAATCAATCTAATTCTGGTATTTATCCTTTCCTTAGGGCCGAAGCATCAGTGACAGCCCATTAGGGTTTCACTGCCTATATAAGGAACCCCCAAGGGTTCCACAAAGGTATTACATTCAACATACTCTCAACTCATCCAATTCTCATAACCCTAACCTATTACTTACTCTCACGCCGGAGTCTAATCGTGGGATACATTCCCACGGTAAGCCTAACGCGTGTTGTTTTAGTGTGCATGATCCCAACTAGATAATTCACTTGGTGCAGGAGCCGGAGTCCAGCCAACCCGAATTAAGATTAATTCGGGTCTAGCAAGGATCACCCATCTTTTGTATCAACAATTCCTCCTTTATAAGTAGAACACTACAAGGGCCGGAGTTGAATTATTCTTCCATGGAGAAATTGGTTTTGGCATTAGTGTTTGCTACGAAACGGTTACGTCGGTACTTTCAGGCGCACCTAATTGTGGTTATTACTGATCAACCAATAAAACAAGTCATCTCCAGACCAGATGTGGACGGTAGGCTACAGAAGTGGAGCATTCTATTGGGAGAGCATAACATATCTTATAGACCAAGAATGGCTGTTAAAGGCCAAATCTTGGTAGATTTCTTGATAGAGAAGCCGGATGAGGAGGGACTAGTCGTACAACGAGAGGAAACTCCAGCAGAACCATGGGTATTATTCACGGACGGATCTTCGTGCAGAGACGGATCAGGAGCTGGTCTCATCCAGCAGAACCATGGGTATTATTCACGGACGGATCTTCGTGCACAGAAGGAATGGAGTTTACATACGCCCTGCGGTTTGAGTTTACAGCCACCAATAATGAGGCAGAATATGAAGCGTTGATTGCGGTTTTAAAAATTGCCGCTAGAATGAGGGTCCGCAACCTTGAGGCCTACGTGGACTCACGGCTTGTCACGAATCACATCCTAAGGGGGTACGTAGCCAAGGAGGATAACATGGTTCGATATTTGGAGAAAGTCAAGTCACTCATCGCGGCTTTCAACAAGTTTTCTATCAAGCAGGTACCAAGAGGTGAAAACAAGAAGGCAGACGCTCTTAGCAAGATCGTGTCTACAAGTTTCGCCCACTTATCCAAGCAAGTCTTGGTGGAAATACTAAAGGAAATGTCTATAACATAAGGCGAAGTCGCAGCTATAGTTGAGGAAGATGGACCTACATGGATGACCCCGATCATCAACTATTTGACTAATGAAACCCTTCCAGACGAGGAAAAGGCGGCACGACGTATCAGAAGGATGTCGCAGCACTTCGAGCTTCGAGAAGGTATTCTTTACAAGCGCTCTTTCTTACAGCCGTGGTTGTGATGTGTTGGGCCACGCCAGACTACTTATGTGATCAGCGAGATACATGAAGGGCTATGCAGCATGCACGCGGGTCCCCGATCCGTAGTAGCTCGAGCTCTACGCACAGGTTATTATTGGCCTACTATGCATTGGGATGCACGCGACATGATTCGCAAATGCAGTGATTGCCAAGTGCACAGACCTGTGCCACGACATCCGCAGCAGGAACTTACACCCATTACATCCCCATGGCCATTCAATAAGTGGGGGATTGATATTGCAGGACCTTTCCTCGTAGCTGCAGGAGGAGTTAAGTTCTTGATTGTCGCGATGGACTACTTTACACGCTCGATAGAGGCCAAGGCAGTCAAATCCATCACATGCAAACAAGTTAAAAAGTTTGTTTAGGAGAACATCGTGTGCCGATTTGGCTTAACAGGAGATATCATCTCGGACAATGGGAAGCAGTTCGCGGATAATCCATTCAAGAACTAGTGCGCAATATTGAATATCACGCGGCGCTTCGCATCCGTTAAACATTCGCAGACAAATGGTCTTGTGGAACGAGCAAATAGAAGCTTGGGGGAAGGCATCAAGGCACGCCTGGATGAACGAAGTGCCAAATGGGTAGATGAACCGCCACATGTTCTATGGGTACATAGGAATATGATTAAAACAGCCAATGGGGACACTCCATTTGCATTGGCCTATGGCACTGAAGCTGTCATACCAGCAGAAATCAGAATGCCTACCATCCGCACAGCGGAGGTTAATGTCGTCACGAACGACTAGCAGCTCCGGATCAATCTGGACTTGTTGGAGGAAAAAAAGAGAAATAGCGGCTATCAATGAGGCCAAGTCCAAGGCACGGATGAAGGCTTATTATGACGCCAAGGTTAAAGGCGTTTCTTTTCGACCAGGAGATTTTGTTTATCGTGCCAACGAGGCAAGTCGAGCGGAGAATACTGGAAAGCTGGGCCCTAAGTGTGAAGGACCGTATGAGGTTACGGAAGCCTTAGGATGGGGCGCGTACAAGTTATGGGGAAGATTGTTGGGACTTACAGACAGTGAGTTGATATGACAAAATAGATGAAGGACTTAATAATAAATAGTTAGCTTAGTTAGTAAGCTACGGTTGACATGTATCCCTAGTCCCTCTATTATATAAAGAGGGTAGGCACCTTGGTTAGAATTAATTCATTCATATACAATGTAAACTAAAGGTGTGTGTGCGTTCCTCCTGGTGTCAAGCCTATTAGGCGCCAGGAGCAGTAGTAGCTTATTAATATTTTATGAATAAGAAAGCCTTGTTCATAACTTTGATTGTGTTCTTTATGTTCCGCTGTGCTTATTACAATCATTGTTATTATATCCCAGATGAGTCTAGATCCTAAGACTCAACAGATAGCACCTTGTTTATCTATTAATCTAAAACTGACACCATTCTGGTACAAATTTATGTAGATGACATCATCTTTGGTTCAACAAGCTTGAAACTATGAAAACAATTTGCCAAGCTTATGACCAGCAAGTTTGAGATGAGTATGATGGGAGAAATCACATACTTCCTTGGTCTTTAGATTAAACAATCTGACCAAGGCATCTCCATCAATCAAGAAAAATATTTTGAAGGATCTGCTGAAGAAGTATGATATCAATTGTGCTTCAGTGGAAACACCAATTATACCCCCTAACAACTTAGGACCTAATCTCAATGGACAATCAGTCAATGAGACTCAGTATAGAGGTATGATTGGGTCACTCATATATTTAACTACAAGCAGACCTGACATTTAATTCTCTACATGCCTTTGTGCAAGATACCAAGCAGATCCAAAGGAATCACACCTTATTGCTGTAAAGAGAATCTTCAGATACCTAAAAGGTACACCAAGTCTAGGTCTTTGGTACCCCAAATCCTCGGGGTTTGATCTAAAGGGGTATTCAGATTCTGATTATGTTGGATGTAATTTGGACAGAAAAATCACTTCTTGTGCTGGCCAATTGCTAGGTGGCAAACTTGTGTGTTGGAGTGCTAAAAAGCAACAAACAGTTGCCATGTCTTTAACAGAAGCTAAATATGTGGCAGCTGCTGGATGTTGTGCCAATGTTCTTTGGCTGAAAAGCCAACAAGATGATTATGACATATAATATGAAAATGTACCAATCTTTTGTGATAACACAAGTGCTATTGCAATATCCAACAATCTAGTCCTTCACTCAAGAACAAAACATATTGATATCAGATATCACTTTATCAATGATCATATTGTGAAAGGGGATATTGAATTACATTTCATCCCCACTAAGTATTAATTGGCTTATATCTTCACCACACCATTGGATGAACCAACTTCCAAAAGATTGATAATGGAGCTTGGTATGCTGAACATTGATGATACAAAACCTGAACCTTCAGCATTCACTAAAGAAGCTTAAAGGTTCAGCATTTATTAAAAAGTTTTGATTAATGCTAAGTAGAAGTGTCTGAGTAAAGGAGTGTGCAATGTCATGTGTCTATCTCACTTTATGTGATTGTGTATATGATGTTTTATCGCCTTATCTGATTCACTGAAGCTGAACAAATGATCACCAGTCATCAAAGTTTCTCTTCAGAAAATTCTGAACAAAGTTTTTATACAAATGAGTAGCTAGGTCTGAGTAGAGGAGCGTGCAATGTGTCATATGTCTTGTTCACTTATGTAAACATGTATATGGGTTTTGTCGCCTCATCTGATGCACTGAAGCTCATAAGTATTGCCATAAGCTTCAGCATATCTGAGCAACAACTTTTAAAACAAATCAATCATGTGATGAAAAGTATTAAATGGCGTTGAATTTTCTTGTGAATAAAAACAAACATTCTTTCAAAAGGTGTCATTTGTTAATTAAGGAAATTTCAAACGTCCCCATCTGTAGAATCATATATTCTTAGGATTTAGCAAGTGTTAGATTATCTAATGAATGGAGGGAGAAGGAAGAACTAGAGAGAGAAAGTTAGAGAGATAAAGGAGAAAAGGAGAGAATGGATGGTTGATTAATGAAAAGTGTAATGAACAAATGACCAACCCCTCCTAACATGCTAGGAGGGGGTATATATAGCCCACGCTACATGTGGGCTATATGGGCTATATTGGTTACATATTAGATCACGAGCCCAATACTTGAATATATCATTGGAGTGACCGATCCTTTCTAAATACGTAAAAACGTATTTACAACAATATCCCCCTAAGGGAGGTCACTCCAAGTTACAATGTCCTAAATAGTCTATAGCTCGTGATCTATGCTAACAATGATGTGACCGAGACTTTCCTTGGAAAAACGTATTTACAACAATCTCCCCCTAAGGGAGGTCACACCATTTTACAAAATCTTAAACCTAGCAGACTATGCTTGAGTCTTCGATCTTGTTCTTGTGAATATGCAGACGAGATCTTTGACTTTAGTCTTGAGCTTGTTTCCTTGCCTTGACCTTGTGCATTTATCACATGTGAAATTTGTCTCCTCGTGACTTCATGTTCCACATACTTACACCTTTATAAATTCTTGAAAGCTTCAGAGTTTGATATAGCGGAAGACTTGACTTTTAGACTTTCTTGAATTTGTTGAAGTATTAAGTGCATACAGTATAAGCATGTGTTGATGACTTCATCTGGATTGTACACCGCAATGCCACCTTCTTGTTATGCTGCATAAGACAGTTAGCAACAAAACATATACATGGATGAAATGGCCATGAACATTTCATTCTAATTCGGTAGCATTTTACCTCCAGCCGATGAAGACCGTTGGACGATATTAAATATCGTACTTGTGGCAGGTAGTTTCAATTAAGAACCTCCTTGACAAGATTTCGCGGGTAAACCCGTTCTCTTTATTCGACCGTCTAAAGCTGACTGCGAACATAAAATGTGAATCATTTGGATAATAATATCCGCATGATTTAAAGCCGTCAATACATGTTCCTGGAACAAGTGAAATTCAATTAAGAACCGCACCATCGTTGCTTTCCAGTTGTCACGAGCTTGATTCGTATAGAATCTTGCAAGTTCTCTACCAAGTGCCGTTTGAGGTTAACACTAGAAGGATTTCCACTCATCACTGTGAACACTAAGGTATCACTCTGAGTGTTCTGGCAAGATCACTAAGATATTGGGTAGAGGCCTGGAACCTGTTTAAATTTAGTTAAGAATTAAACCACTGTTGCTTTCCAGTTATCACAAGTTTGATTCATAAAGAATCACACAAGTCACCTACCATGAGTTTTTTTATATTCGCTCAAGAAGGATTTCCATCTTCATTGTAAATACTTTCGTATTACTCGGATGTTTAGGCAATATCATGAAGATTTTGCGTAGGACTCTTAAGATCTTACTTACTTTTCACAGTGTGTGAAGAAGCAAGGAATTATGAAAGTGTGTCCTAATGAGATATTTGATGATCTCAAATGACTTTAGACTCGATCTTGCATTTTGGATTTTAGTGATCAGAGGCTGGAGAGGAGTGCCACCATTTCAATACCAATTTATTCGGAGTGAATAAATCAATAGATAATGCGTTTTCTCCGTATGATTAAAACAAATATCTTTTAAGAGATATTTGAGTTAGCTGGGATGGTTTGTGCATTGCATCACTGGGTCCATGATGTCTATCTTCAATATCAAGAATCATTAAAAATGATCTCAATAGCATATGTATTGACCCGGTTTCTGCCTAAGGTTGCAAGGAGGGCTTCTTTCTTTACACCCTTTATCTTTACAATTCTTTTTCATTCATCAACCCCTTCAATTCTTACCAATATGTCATATCTAGCACCTTGTTGTGATTGTTCCAGTGCTAACTTAAGTACTTGGTCGGCATTCAGCTACATTCACAATCTTTCTCCATCTTTCCTATGAACTACTATTTCTTGCTATGGAATGTCCTTGGAAAGATTCCTCCGGTTCTAGAGGAATCATTGGACTTTAACCTAACCTACCATCCTTATGTCACCAAAATCTTCACCGTCGTGAATAGAGAAGTTTTGGGTAATTTATGTCAGCATGAAATCCATTTTGATATCCAAATCCATTTTGCTCCCCCTTAACATATGCCACAATATTCGAAAACATTTCGCACATGTCGGGATGAGCCATTACATTAAGTCAAACCATTATTGATCTCAATATTAATTCACATTTTATCCCCCATATTAAAAATATTAACCCAATCGATGTTTTTAATATCAATTGATTTAATAGCATTTTAAGAAAATTTGGGAAGAGAAATGCAAATCCAATTATCTTCATGATTTTTACTAGCTCCCCCTCAAATTAATGAGGGTGTACTTGAAACGTAAATAAAATACCTTTTAAACACAAGTGTAAGGTACTTATCACGTGCAAAGATCATATATGATAATGTATTCACAAGATTAGCAATTTACGAGGTTGGACCTGAATGATGGAGAACATCATATGATAGAATCACATGGTTCTTGTTCACGAATGTTGGTCGCCTCGTCACGTCTGAAGTTATCTCTTGACTCCATGTGTACGGTTGATATCGTTTTCTTGACACTAATATGTGACCTTGGCACTTTCGGCGTCAAAGATTCTGAATGCTGGACAATTGCTCCCCCTCAGTTGTTGACCCGTGTTCTATTGAAAGAGTAGTCGCCGTTTGAGTAGTCGCATCATCGAGTATGTAGATATCAAAAGTAAATTGCTACGGTTTGTGGAGATGATAACTTCATAAAAACAAGATTTCTCTTGTTTTAACAAATAATGCACTGACACGTACATATATTCGTGTTAGATTGTGTTATTACGTAAACACAATCCCTTACATGGTTATAAAGTAAACCATGCCCGAGAAAATTAATTCTCGTTGTTGAGTCAAAGCTTCCGGTGAAATGCTTGACTTGAGTATGAAAAACGGGTTACTATCTAAAATAATAGCAAACCATTTTGAGCATGTTATAAAAACATTTGAACTTCTGCTCGAACTTTATTTACAACCCCGTGTCATTATTGAATGACATTTCTAGTATCGTAAATATTATCGATTCCATAAGACATGCTCTTTTTATCAAAACATTTTAAACACACAATTTTGAAATATTTAGAAAAAACCTTTTGAGAAATTATCGAAAAATTGTGTTCAATGTTTTGAAAACTAATTACATGAGCTTAAGATGTTGAATATCTTACAAAACGATCTCAAGTCCGAGAAGTTGTAAACTTCCCGTTGTGAGGATGAGTTTATCATCAGCGATAAACTTTCCTTTTAACTGAAGAACAAGTCCTAAGTTGACATTTACTTAGAAGTCGTTTTCATGATCTTGAAAACTTTTGAATGTTTTAACGTAAAGCTCATGACCGAGAAAGATGAATTTCTCGTTATGAGGATAAGTTCTCTTATTTAAAAGATACACTTTCCTTTTTGAGCTTAAAACTTGGAATGTTTTAAAACTAGCTCATGACCGATAAAAATTAATTTCTCGTTACGAGGAAAAGTAATCATGAAAGATAAGCTTTCCTAAAAATTAAGGTGCGAGTTACAGTCTGATATTTAACTGTAAGTCTTTGTGCATGAGCTTAAAAACTTCGAATGTTTTTAATATTAGCTCATGCCCGAGAAAAATTAATTTCTCGTTGTAAGGATAAATTTATCATCGGTGATAAACTTTCCTTTCTTTGAAGTCCGGGGCATAATCTGAAAGATAATTATACGCCATTTACACGAGCTTAAAACTTTTGAATAGTTTTAGTGTAAGCTTGCGTCCGAGAAAATTTAATTTCTCGTTAATGAGGATAAGTTTATCATCGGCGATAAACATTCCTTTATTTGAAGATCGGGTCATCATCTGATATTTAATGATGAGCCTTATACACGAGCTTAAAACCTTTGAATGGTTTTAGGATAAGCTCGTGTCCAAGAAAACTTCGAAGGTTTTTAATATAAGCTTATGACAACCCAAAACCGAGGTCATTGCTTAATCTTATTTTACGATTATTTTTGAAATTTTTGGATTGAGTTTGAATGATATTTATTTTTGGAGGTTTATGTTTAAACCGATGTTGGAAGGTTTATATTTAATATTTAATAAGTATAAGGAGTATTAGCAAGCGTGATGTCGATGGATGCCAAATATTTTACGTTTTATTGTCGGTTGTTCGATTTTTGTCATTTTTGATGTTTTATTTTAAAGGACGTGTTAAGTCGAGTCGGGAGTCGATATTATTATATTTGAGGTATGTTTTAAATTTTTGAAAGTATCTTTATGAAACCCGAGCCCCGTAAATATTTTCAAAAATTGACTAATAGTTATTTCCCGCTTTTTAGCTAACTATTTTCATTTTGAGCCACAACTATTGCAAAATTACAACCAAGGTCCCTCAAGAACTATATATAAGATTAAATTAAACACACACACACCATAATCTCCACTCAAAAATTTTCTCATCTCTTCTTTTTCTCTCTCTCTTTATGTCGTGACTTCACCGCCACCCCAAAACCATACAATTTTCAATTTTAACTCAGTTTTGATCATGATTTGAGTAAAACTAAAACAAGTCCCTATCTTAGAATTGATCAAGGATCATTCTAGTGTAAGAAAAACATACATGCAAGAATTTTTATTTTTTTCATGTTGGTAGGTGAAAGCCATGATTATGCATGGTGTTCTTGGCATGATCAATGGTGATTCTTGCAAGAATTTTGTTAAAAACTTCATTTTGATTCAAGAGTTTTGATTTTTATAATGATTTGGATGTTATGGTTCATATATGTTGATGTTAGCTATAGGAATGATCACTTTTATGGTTGGTTTTGATCAAAAAGGTGATTTTATACAAGTTTTTAATCGTCATTTTATAAGAGTAAGTAAACTGTAAAATCCGAATTTTTATGTTTTGAAAATGGCTTAACTTATTGCCTAGGGTTGTATATAATTTGATTAGCTTCGATTTGATATAAAGTAGAGCTTCTAGCTCCAAACGAGCACGAAGTTATGATGTTTTGATTGATCGTGTACCGATGACGAGTATCGGCACTACATATAGTTGTTGTCGCTATTTGGATCGAATCTCGGGGACTATAAATTGATGTTTTGAAATGAGTAACCTACTGGTAATGAGATGTTAACTTTAGAGGTTGAGTTTATTTTAAAACCCGAGTGTCGGTTTTGTAAACGGAGTCGTTTAAAGAATTTAAAACGGTTGTATGAAAAATTAACGTAAATCTATCTGGGTTTTGTAGTTTGAAGATGAGTCGGGTAAAGGACTTTAAAAGTAATTTCATTTGATAAACTTGTAGGAGGAATTTCTATATATAGTAAGTTAGTTTATTGAGTCGTTTCATAAACGTTTGATATGATTAAAAGGGGTAAATAAGCTAGTACATGTAGTATGTGCCGGCGGACTTTGTTAAAAGTGTAAAATGGTAAAGTAAATGTGTAGTAAAGTATAATTTATTTCTCGAGTCATTATTAATGAACGCGCCTTATTTGATAGGTAGCGGTTATCGTGTTTGAAAGGCATCCATTATCATCGACGGTCATCTCGCTAGATCTCTTATACTAAGTGAGTCTGTAGCCTCGCTTTTCATGCTAGCTACTAAATGTTTTATACCCGCGAGGGGATACATGCTACTTGAAATTAAATGAACACAAGTCATGAGTAATTGTTGGACCCGAATGTTTCCTAAAGTTGATTACATTGTATTGAGTACCTTGTTGCTAAAGACCCTAAATTCATGAGCCGTTAACTATCTTCTGAGTTGATGTTGTGAGTCGGGAATAGCCGCTTATTCTAATGATAGTACTATTGGGTTGACCACCCTATCTAAGACCAGGGCATTACGTTGAGTAACCTCTAGGAAGGATAATTTACGGTAATAAGAATATGGTATTCTAGCAACGGATACCCTAGAGGGGCAATGGTTTTATTCTAGTCATGCCGGCATTTGGCGTGGGTGACTATTTGGTTAAGGGGTCAGTGTCATGAGCTTAAATACAATGTTTATTATTATTGCCTTGAATACAGATTGTGTGTTCGATAATTCTATAAATGATTATGATTGATTTTCTTCTTGTGTTCAAATGTGATTTGATAAACCTATAGACTCGCTCAACATTATTATTGACTCATTTTAGCATGTATTTCAAGTAATAGGAAGTGATGGAGCATGGAGCTTTGCTGTGGAGGTTGTGGCTTGGCTTTTGGAAGAATGTTTGTCTAAAAACTGTTTCTATCCTTTACTGTTGAACAATTTATTTTATGTTGATGTTCTGTACTAAACTTGTTGGTTTTTGGTCGAGATCCATGGGGACTAAACGCTTTACTCTCGTGTCGTTTTAGTACAATCATGGGATGAAATCTATGTTTTAGACCTATTATGAAAATCTTGTTTATATTTATGTGTAAATGTCTCTCTTTTGAGTCATTCAATATACCTTGGGTGATGATGCTTGTGTCTAGCACCCAATTGTGTATTTCCGATGCGCAATGTAAATTGGGGGTGTTAGAAAGCTCATGCCCGAGAAAACTTAATTTCTCGTTGTTAGGATAAGTTTATCATCGGTGATAAAATTTCCTTTCTTTGATGAACGAGTTACAGTCTTTGATGTGACTATAAGTCCTAATGGTAAGCTTAACCATGAATCCCCTGAGACACTTGTTTCTCCGATATCTGCTTCTTCAGCAACCAAACTCTAAGAGTGTCCTTAGTTGAACGGTATACAACGATTGGACCGCTTCGTTCTTTTGGAACAACAACTTTGGTACCTGCATTCTCATTAGGAATTTGCATGCTTTGACATGGGTTAGCGATATCAATTTTAGAAGCACGTGGGGGTTCACAGTTGGCTTTACTTGTGTCAGAGGCGACCTGAGTAGATGATTCACTTGTCTTAGCTGGCAAACGTTTCCTTTTATAGAAAACCTTAAGTTTGGGCTTAAGTGATGTATCATCTTTATCAATTTCCTCCTTGGTAGTCTTAGTAGAATCGGAGACTATCCTAGTTTACCTCGTGAGGATGGATGGATTGATATGACTAATGTATTGGACGGTGAGGAAGTAGATAATTTTGGTTCTAGTGACGATGAGGAGCCTTTTGAGTATTTAGATGATGGGATTCTACTTACTGCAGTTGGTCAGACAGAGTCTGAATTGATACAAGGTAGTTATGTTCAAAGGGTTAATTGTTGTGCCACAGACTGTTCCAGACTGTCAGTGACCTGTTGTTCGTTCTTTGATGCCTACTTGTGATGCCTATATTAGCAGTTTGACTGGGATTGCATTTGCTAGGGGTGATGTTCCTGTTGAGTCGAGCAGTGTTGCTAGTGCTCGATCTATTCATGATGGCATATCTAAGGTTTATTGTCCAGGTCCTAGGTCTTATAATGATATTTTCTGGTTTCTTAAGAAGTTTGATAGGTCTTTGTTTGAAAGGTATTTGGTTGAAACTCGTGTGATTAGGAGGTTTGAGCAGAATGAGAAAAAGTTTGACAGGTTTGTTGGTAGTGTGAGGAGATCAGAGTTTGTTAGCGCAAGAGAAATGAATGAGGTCGTTAAGTTAAGATCTATGGTGTTGAATTTGAGTAGGCAGGTTGAAAGGTTACGTGAGGAGCAAGAAAGGAATGCATGGTTGAGTGCATTGGGTTGCCTATGAGATCTTTTCCTAGTCGAGGTGTAGTGATTCGTGATGTGCCGAATCAGGTTGAAGCTCAAGTGTTGGTGAAGCCAAGTGAAGGAGGTAGTCGAAAGGGGAAGGAAAAAGTGGAGGAAGATTCTGAGGATGATGATAGCAGCAGTGATGATGAGCCGATGTACAAGAAGCTGCGGGGATATGATGTTTAGTTCTTTTATATTGTTTTTATTAGCCTTGTTGTAATAGAACTTATGTAGACTCGTACTGTAGTTTGTGATGAAACTTAATGACTTTTAAGTTTGACGTGATGAAGGGTTGTAGTGACATTACTTGTCACAATTTTGTGGAAATTTTCCAACGGAATCCAGATTACCTTCATGACTTATGATTTGTCTTATTAGTTCTTTTATGAATTGGTTAATGATTCATTGTGAATTGTGTTGTTGTTGCATGTAGTATCCATGTTACATCTTGATAGAGAAATCCTTCTTCTTATCTTGATATGAATACTTACTTGTTCTTTTTCTTTTATGGTTACACATGAAGGAGTTAGGAGGCATTTTTCTGACTTTACTAAATTGTTGTTTGGTTAGTTTCCTAAAAACATGTCGCCTAAATTGACGACTGCTACTGTTAATACCATGATTGAGCAAACTATTGCTAGAGCTCTGGAAGCTGAACGTGTTGCGAGGAACCAAGAGGCTGAGAATAGGAATGCTGCTGGTCAGGTTGGAGGGAATGCTGCAAATCCAGTTGGAGGTAATGCTGCTGTTCAGCATGTTCAGAAGGAATGTTCTTATGCTAGTTTCATGAAATGTGGACCTACCCAATTTCGTGGTACTAGTGGTTCTTTGGAATTAAGGAGGTGGATTGAAAAGATTGAAAGTACTTTTGAAATTAGTGGATGTTCAAAAGCTAGTAAGGTGAAATTTGCTGCAGCTACTTTTCAGGATGATGCATTGAGCTGGTGGAATAGTCAGGTAGCTACTGTAGGATTGGTTGAAGCTAATGCTAGAACATGGACTATGACCAAGGGACTGTTAACTGCTAAGTTTTGTCCTGAGGAAGAGTTAGGTCAGTTGGAAGATGAATTAAGGCATTTGTTGCTGAGAAATAATGATATTGTAGCTTATACAAGGAGATTCTATGATTTATGTTTGTTATGTCCTGATGCTTTTGCTGATGACCATAAGAAGATGAAGCAGTATATTAGAGGTTTTTCTACTAATATCAAGGGAGAGACTACTTCGTCGAAACCCAAGTCATTTGATGAAGCTGTTCAGATGGCTCATGCTTTAATGGATGTAAAGATGCAGGATCAAAAGGACAGTATTGTTGAAGGGAATAAGAGAAAATGGGAAGCTGGACACTCAAACCAAGGGCAGAATCGTGGTGGTTATCGTAATAACAATAACCAAGGACCCAATAGGAATCAGAAATATAATTTTAGAAGGAATGATGGTGTTCGTGCTGCCACAGGAAATCAAGGTAACAAGGTGAATCCGAAGTGTGGTCGATGTAATCTGTATCATGTTGGGAATTGTCCACCTACTTGCAACAAGTGTGGGAAGGCCGGACATAAGATGGCAGATTGTAGAAACAAGGGTGTGGCCACTAGAGCCAATGTTGTTAAGGTAGTTAACTGTTCTGGATGTGGAGGCCGTGGACATAAGCAAGGGAACTGTCCGAGGGTTGGAACACGACAGGGAGGCAATGTTGCTGCTGTTGCTGCTGGGATTGCTGCTCCAGCCTATGTCGTGGGAGATGCTGACAAACCTCAAGGGCCGAATGTGGTGACTGGTACATTCTTACTTGATGCTTCTTATGCTAGTGTGTTATTTGATTCTGGATCCGATAGAAGTTTCGTAGATGTTAGATTCAGTCAGCTATTGGATAGAGAACCAGTAAGATTGACAACTAGTTATAAGGTGGAGTTAGCTGATGGTAAGGTTGTAAGCACTAGTTCTATACTGAATGGTTGTTCCTTGAAATTAGGTAATTATGTATTTAGTATTGATTTTATACCTATAGAATTAGGATCTTTTAACGTGATTATTGGAATGGACTAGTTAGTTGGTAATGGTGCATTAATTGTTTGTGGAGAAAGATTAGTTCAGATACCGCTAAGGAATAGGGTATTGACTGTGAAAGGTGATGAATGTACGTCTCGTTTGAGAGTTGTTTCTTGTTTGTAGATGATGAGGTATATAGAAGCAGGTTGTGATGTGTTTCTTGCACAGATAAGTAATGATGGTGTGAATGAAAGGAAATTGGAGGATGTGCCTGTGATTAGAGAGTATCCTGAGGTTTTCCCTGAAGATTTGCCAGGATTACCGCCACATCGTGAAGTGGAGTTTCGTATTGATTTAGTGTCGGGAGCTGCGCCAGTTGCTCGTGCACCGTATCATTTAGCTCCATCTATGATGAAAGAATTATCTGATCAATTGAAGGAATTGATGGATAAAGGATTTATTAGACCGAGTTCGTCGCCATGGGGTGATCCTGTTTTGTTTGTTAGAAAGAAAGATGGTTCTTTTAGAACGTGTATTGATTATAGAGAACTTAACAAATTGACTGTCAAAAATCGGTATCCACTACCGAGGATTGATGATTTGTTTGATCAGTTGCAAGGCTCAAGTGTATACTCGAAGATCGATTTTAGGTCTGGGTATCATCAACTGAGAGTTAGGGATGCCTTTTGGTTTTGAATTTCAAGTGATGCCTTTTGGTTTAACGAATCCGCCTGCTGTATTCATGGATTTGATGAATCGTGTATGCAAGCCGTATTTAGATGAGTTTGTTATCGTATTCATTGATGATATTCTCGTTCACTCCAAAAGTGAAGAAGAACATGAGAAGCATTTGAGAACAATTTTGGAATTGTTGAAGAAAGAGAAGCGGTATGCGAAAGTCTCTAAGTGTGAATTTTGGTTGAAATCAGTGCAATTTCTGGGGCACGTGATTGATAGTGAATGTGTTCGTGTGGATCCTGCTAAGATTGAGGCAATTAAGGATTGGTCAGTGCCGAAGACGCCGACTGAAGTCCGCCAATTTCTTGGTTTGGCTGGGTATTATAGAAGGTTTATCGAGAAGTTTTCGCTAATTGCTAAGCCATTGACAAAGCTTACGGAAAAGAATCGAGTATTTGAATGGAGATTGGAAGAGGAATCTGCATTTAGTATGTTGAAGGATAAGTTATGTTCTGCGCCGATAACGTCTTTGCCAGAAGGATCTGAGGATTTGGTAGTGTACTGTGACGCGTCTCATAAAGGATTTGGAGCTGTGTTGATGCAAAGGGAGAAATTAATAGCATATGCATCGAGACAACTAAAGAAGCATGAAGATAATTATACTACGCATGATTTAGAACTTGGGGTTGTGATTTTTGCTTTGAAGCTGTGGAGACACTACTTGTATGGAACCAAGTGTGTGGTTTTCACTGATCATAAGAGTCTGCAATATATTTTGGATCAAAAGGAATTGAATATGAGGCAAAGGAGATGGATTAGGTTTCTGAGTGATTATGACTACGAGATTCGTTACCATCCTTGTAAAGCGAATGTGGTAGCTGATGCACTTAGTAGAAAGGAAAGAGATAAGTCTATAAGGGTTAGAGATTTGACAATGATGGAAAGTGTTGATTTGACAGAAGCGATATTGAAAGCCCAAGATAATGGTTTGAAGGAAGAGAATGTTGAGGCAGAAAATTTGGGTAGAATGTTGAAACCTTTGTTTGAAGTAAGGTCAAATGGATTGAGGTATTTTGAGAATAGGATTTGGTTACCATTGTGTCCGTCTGAGGAAGGTTAGTTAGGAGTGCAAGATTTAGTGATGAATGAATCTAATAAGTCGAAGTATTCAATGCATCCTGGATCGGACAAGATGTATCCAGATCTTAAGAAAGTTTATTGGTGGCCGAATATGAAGGCAGATATAGCACAGTATGTTAATAAGTGTTTAACTTGTGCGAAAGTGAAGGCTGAACATAAGAAACCGTCTGGATTGTTAGTGAAACCTGATATTCCTGAGTGGAACTGGGAGAAGATTACAATGGATTTTGTGACAGGTTTGCCAAAGACTGCAAATGGTTGTGATATGATATGGGTGATTGTAGATAGATTGACTAAGTCTGCTCACTTTTTACCAATGAAGAAGACAGATAGTATGGAGAGGTTAACAAAAGTGTATGTGAAGGAGATTGTTTGTCGACATGGTGTGCCTTTATCGATAATTTCTGATCGTGATAGTAGGTTTATGATAAAAGAGATTTTGCTAGGTTAAAAAAGTTCGTTGTTCACGGTCTAATCGAATTGATCTCCGGTTGAAAGTGTGACTCAGTTGTTCTTGGTGAAAAGAAAGAATAGGTCGTTGGGTATCTAAAAAATGCAAACTTTAACGTAAATAACAAAATAATAAAAGCGATAAACTGATTAAAACTTAAATAAAAGACATTAAAAGAAATTAAGATAAAAGCTTGAAAAGATTAAACTAAAAATAAGACTTTAAAAGAACTTAAGTAAATGAAGAAAATATAAAAACTTTAAAAGTAAATGACGAGAAATTAAAGCTTAACAAAACGTAAATTTAAAAACTTTAAAATTAAATAACTCTGAAAATAAACTAAAACGAACAAGTAAAAATAAAGCTAAGTAATTTGGCGGGAAAAATAAGTTTAAAAATTAAAATTATATAAAAACTATTTAATTTCGCAATACTAAAAAATTGAAATAATTTCGCAACTTTAAAACAACACAATTCCGCAATTCATGAAACATAACCTAATTTCGCAATTAGCAAAACCATAATTCCGCAATTAGCAAAAATCAATTCAAATTCGCAATTCACAAAATCAACAATTCCGCAATTATTGAAATTGATATGATTTCGCAATTATGCGAAATCAAAGATTCCGCAATAGTGAAGACAAGATTTCGCAATACTCTGAAGCATGATTTCACAATTATGGCCAAGATTTCGCAACATTGCGAAATCAAAGATTTCGCAATGCCAAATGGAATAAATTCTCAATAGTGAAAAAGTTGCGAAATCGAATCAGATATTCCTAAACACTAGGAACTCGTAAAAGTACGAAAATAAGCACTAAAAACTCAACTTTTTAAGGAAAATAAGCAAAGAAAAACACCAATAAGCTAACCAAAACTAATAGATGAATGATAAAACTTATAAAAACTTTAAAAACAAACCAAGAAAAGTAAAAAGCTATAAACTTTATGTAAAAAGTGGACGGAAAAGATTAAAATTAAGAACACTAAATCAACACGAACAAAGATTATGAAAAGATTAAGATTAAACAAACAAGAAAGGAAGAATGAGATGATTGAAAAACTTGAATTTAAAAGATTAAAGATAAAAGATTCAAAACAAGATTAAAGATTAAAGCTTTAGAACATGAAATAAAACTAGAGAGAGAAAGTAATCTACTCATACTCCTAATCTAAACTAATTAACCCCCTCCTAATGACACATTAGGAGGGTATTTATAGGAGGAGTAAAACGTTGGTGCTTTCTTCCTTCTTTCTTCTTGTCTCGACTCGATTTAAATTCTTTGTCTTTCTCGACGTCGTCTCGGGATTTGTCGATATAATTTGAACTCGTCTTATAATTTTCTTCTTTAATTAGACTTGGTTCTTCGACTTCATTAAACTTCCGTCTTTAGACTTTTTCTTCGATAAATCTCCAGAATAGGCCTTGGACTTCCGTTCTTTTTGCACTCTTGATCTTTTGACTTCGTCTTTTCTCTTTTTCTTCGATAAAAGCCCGTGAAAGCCCGTGTTTTCTTCCTTTTTCATATTTTGGTCCTAAAACACAATAAAACACAAACCACGCATAATTCCGACATTTACGACATAAAATACACGTTTTGTCTTGGTTATTATTATAATTAAGTGGTAAAAGGATGGGTGTTTTCACACCTATCAAATCCCCTACACTTGACCATTGCAATGCCCTCATGCAATGCATTAATTACAAAGCACATTTTACATTTTTCATCATAATTAACCTACCTTGGCCTTTATTAAACATAATTAATGGAAGAAAAACAAATAAAGAGATTAAAGACTTACATTGAGGCTTTGGAATGTCATGAATGTTTATTATCCTCAAGCTTCACGTTCCCAAAACCAAGCTTAAAAACGAGATCATTGTTATTATAAGTTAGTAAACTAACACGAACTTATGTGGCTCAATTATTTACTTAGACTCCCTTATTCCTAGGTGTATCTCTTATATTTTAGTTTTGTCTTGAATTATCACGAGGATGGATTGTTTGACTTATTTCAATAGTTTATTTAGGCCGAAAATAAGGTGGGACGATTTAATCAATAGTTAGCTAAAGGACAAAATCTTTTAAAACTGCTTCTCGGGACCTCTTAAAGTTCATATCTTGGCATAACTCGCTTCACGATTTGAGACCTTTCTCGGACCGATATTTGGCAGTGACTTCATACTTCAAATCTTTGAGAGACGTTCTTGAAATTATGGTCTTCTCTTCATAATAGGAATTTCTTCACTTGAAATTTTTGAGAGATTCTTTAAATTTGGACCACGACTTCTTCATTTTTCTCCAATCTTTATTTTGGACTTTGATATACAACGATCCGCCTCCTTTTAGGACTTGGATCTATTTATCCTCATACCTTGTTAGGGCCTTTTTGGATAGACTTCTCCATGATCTTTTGGGGAGTATTTGCTTTTCGTCGTGTGTCTCGATCCTTCATATTGATTTTCGATAAATGATTCTTCACATCACTTTTGGATCTTTAGCAAAAAAATGTAGCCCTCATGCCTTGTTAGGGCTTTTTCGGAATCGCCAATCTTCGCATCCCGCTTCAATAAGTTATGCCTTGGCAATGAACTCTAATTAATACCGAGCAACTTTTAAACGATCTTGTGCTAGAAGCTAAGTAACTTTTAAAATTGTACAACCCTATTTATTGCAAATAAATTTATTAACAAGTGATGGGAGAAAAAGCTAATAATCAACTCACATAAATTCATGAAAGAATACCAAATTATAATTCACTCTATCATCTCTCGTTCTCCACAATTTAGAATCTAAAGGAATGAGACTCGTGGATGCTTAGCCTATTAAATCAATGTTTTGGGTTTTCAAGTCATCTATAGTATCTTGCAAATTCTTAGACTCTTTCAAGTTTAGAATTCGCATTTTAAAGTTCCCTTGATAAACGACTTTCTAGGATCAATTATAAGAAATTGCGAAAAGTTCTTGTTCTTAACACGTAAGAGTTAAGACTTTCGCGTTTTAAAGTTCCCTATATAAAAACCTAGCAAAACTTGACTTAAACACGTTAAGGATACTAGCTAGAGTAAACTTAGATAAGTAAACTCGGGTTGAGTCAAAAGATTCACAACGTTTAAAAATTAAAACCACTTTATTAAAAAATTATTCTTAGCAAAGAAAGTAAATAACGATAACAAAGGAAAATACTACTGTACAACTAGCCGAAAATAGATTAAAAATTTGAAAAATGTCGAAAAATCAAATATTCCGGTTAAAATGAGGACAAATACAAGGAAAAGCCCACTTAACTTCGATAGAAGTCCCCCCTACACTTAATATAAACATTGTCCTCAATGTTTAAGCATGTGGGAGTAAACTCCCCTACACTTAGGACATTGTGCACGTTGTTTAAATCTTGATTAGGAAGAGACAACTAAAGTGATTCCTATTTCAATATTGAAAAATATAAAATTGATAATCAAAAGAGTTTAGGATAGAACCGGGAAGACGGGTACACGGGATCACGGTTCGTCAAAAGTCATCATGAATGGATCTTTGAAAGCTCGAATCCCTGCACATGATAAGAAAGAAAACAACAAATACATACTAGGGTCTCCCCCTACACTTATTATAAAAACATATAAAGATAGAGAGATAATCCGGTTGCCTCCCGAGAAGCGCTTGTTTTTGTTAACCGAGTCACGAGCCTGACTTGTCCCTGACTTAAATGGTCCATGGGAAAGCCTCGAATGTAATACCGGGATCAAAGACCTTGTCCTCGTTCCCGGAGGACATTAATAAAGGAGAGGCCGGAGGAAAAGTCTTAAAGGGTAGAAAAGTCCTCTCAACATACGAAAAGTATGTGAAATCATGATCCACGGGAGGTGGGGTGGGTAAAGGAATCAAAATGTCATCCCCAAAAGACATATAATTATCACTTAGCGACAAAGCCGTAAAGTGTCAATCATGGAATGGTCAATGTCACCACCCGGGTCAAAGCACTCATCCTCCGTAATGGTGTCTAAAGGTGTCACACCCTCAATTTGGACCACGTGTACAATTACACGAGGATGTGAATATCATGACAACCAAGAGACATAGATACAAGAATAACTAAGAAAAGTCATTTCCATTCATAAGACATAAAAATAGAATTGGTCCCAAGGAAAATTGTTTTACAACTCATGATAACATTGTTTGAGTTTCCAAATGTCATACATCCAAAGTAAGTCTCAAAGTTAAATCATGATAATTTTTATTAATCTCCATAGCACAACCACGTCACTCCTTCGCCTTGACACTTGTAGAAAAACATTGCTAAAACGTCAACACAAAGGTCGGTGAGTTTATAGGTTTAAGTTTAAGTAGTGTGATGAACCATACGATTTTAGTTAGGCAACCGTCCAATAATCTTATAACAAATACAAGATTATTATCAAATAGCATACGTTCATGATATCCTACGTCTAAGCTCATGACACTGAAGCGTTAACCGTACAAACCAGTTTATATAATAGTGTGCCCAAGCAAATACTACCCCAAAGTATTCGTAACAACCTCAAATGTATTTGTATCTAATTTGGTCACACAACCAACAATAGATAGGGAGGCCAATCCCAATAGATCTATCCATAACATTCGCGCTTACACAAAGTAATGAACGGTTCATGATAGTGGGCTAAAACATCTAGGGGTATCGCTACTTAGACATCATGTAGGCACGTATGAGTTTTAGGCACTTATGTTCATCCGTTTAAAACAAGCAATGTTCTCACCCCAAAGTGATAAAACAAGTAAAAGTGGGGCTATAAACTCACCTCGTTAGTTAAGCAAATGGATGAAAATGCAAAGAAAGTTGAGAACACGTGCACGCTACCCACGACCTAAATGAGGTATAAACTTAACGTTATGACTATGTTATTCTATAATACATGCGCATGAAGTAATGTAGGTACGGTTCATTGGGTTTTTATGCTTTGTGACTTAGACACGAACACGTATTATTGACGGTTTTCACGTTTATTAAAATACCGTTGCTTTCGTTATCGGACTTATTCAGCCCAACAATGTACCCGACGCATATATATAAAACCAGTTTTTATTAACTTTGGGCTTAAGGCCCAACACTTCACTTGTTTTAATAACTCTTGGCCCCAAAACTTAGCTAGTCCAGCCCAACTTATTACCCAGCCCATCCCAGACCCGGCCCAGCCCGGCGTTACAAACAATGTTGAGACAGAGAGATTTATACTCTATGTCTGTTGACTTTCACCATTTGATCGTCCCAAAAACACACACACACTCCCACCGTTTCACTTCTCTCTCTCTCTGGTGAAACTAAATCTGGGTTTTCATCATTAAAATCATAAATCCTTATATTATCTTGCATCTCTAAATTCGTATGTTGATGAATCTGCTAACATCATATATTGACGTCTTGTTTCGATTTATGGTTCGGATTTTCTGGGTTTCGTATCTTAGTCCGAATCTAATGAAATCCCATGATTTCTATGGATGATTTATGAATAAAAGATAAGTCTTGACCTTATTTTCTCTTTTTACAATGGTTTTGGGTTTTTATTGCTAAATCTGTATCGTATGACATGTTTCTTTGTCTAAATCGTCTTATACGTGCTTCAATTAGATGGATCTAACTCGTATTGGATTAAATCAAAATTTAGGGTTTCGTAACAATTGGGGGTTTTACTGGATATTGCATATTTGTATGATTAAGTGATGTTTATTTTAAGAAAACGTGTTTAATTAGGCTAATTGGTCGATTTATAAAATTAGGGTTTCGGGTTGATTTAGGGTTTGGCTCATTCTTGGTTCTTGGTCTAATTATCTTACTGATTCGGGTGTGGATTTGGTTAAATTAGGGTTTCTAATTCGATTCGCAGAAAATAGGGTTTGGACATTTGGGGCTTTTATCATTCGAATATAAATTTGATGTCCTATGTGTAGTTTTCAAACATAATGTATGATTTTGGATGAAGTTATTAATTTCCTGGGTGTTTACTATATGGCCGATTATAAATTTGTGTTGTATTGATCAATTGGTCGTCTAATAACATTAACTCCTTGATTCATTAGGTTTTTATCAGTTTTTCACTAAAAATGTGTACATAGTGGGTCGTTTATTATTATCTAACCCATTTGTTATATGTTTCCCAAGTCTCGGCCGAATGAGTACTAATGACAATACACGGATGCAATAGAGGGAGTAGAAAGACTCACTGATGGTGGTTTTAGGTTTTCGGCTTAGATGGTTTCGGACACAAGGGATGCTTTGATTCGGCTGGCTGTGGCTTGATGGTGTTGACTGATTCTTGCAGCCTATGGTTCTCGCCCAGATTTGTTGTAATTTGTGTTGTGTTTGTGATGTGGGTGTATGTAAAACATTGGGTATATATTTGTAATAGTTTGGCTTAGGGTTTTACCACTTCTGGAAATAGCATGCCTGTGATCTACCCATTTAGGGCAATCTCGGCATGTGGGTTGGCTGTTAGTGAGGTTTAAGTAGTATTATTTGTGGTATTGACTTTTGTTGACCCAGTTGGGGTCTCAAGTTTGTGTCCAGGCTTGTGTTTGTTTCTAGATGGTATGTTAACTTGTAATGTCACACTTGGGCTTCGGCCCAAGTAAATAATAAAGTGGGACTTGTTTGATTTTTGTAGTGTTCAATCCGATTTGGTCCAATGACTCTTCCTAGTATTCTTATACTCGAATAAGCTCTATAATCACGCGACACGTAAAAATAGTAGGATTGTCGTTGTTTAGTTTGACGATATAGTACTACTTGATTCTCGCTTATGTTTGGCGTTCTATCCCGCATGACACATCATGGTCACATAAAAAAAACGTGGGAGTTTACACGTTGTAGCATGAATAACAATGGACCTTCGTGTTCTCAAAATAATGTAGTGTATTCGTACGGCACAAACCGTTAACAAATGAAACGTAGTGCAACGAGCACGTCCATTTAATAATCGAAAAATTAGAGTTGTTACATTCGCTCTCCTTAAAGAGGGCTTTGTCCGCAAAGCAAAACAAACGATACATTTAAGTTGACACTACGTTAGTAAACAAATGAGGGTATTTCGCTTTTAATTGGTCTTCACGTTCCCATGTGAATTGGGGTCCTCTTCGTGCATTCCATCGTACCTTAACAATAGGTATACGACTTTGTTTAAGACGTTTGACTTCTCGTTCCATGATTTCAACGGGTTCTTCGATGAATACAAGTTTGTCATCGAGTTGGATTTCGTCCATGGGTATAACGAGAGTTTCGTCGGATAGACACTTTTTCAAGTTGCAAATGTGAAACACATTATGCACGCGATTAAGTTCTTGAGGTAATTTCAAACGATAGGCAACGTCACCTATACGTTGGATGATCTCGAACGGACCTATATAACGTGGGTTTAGTTTTCCTCGTTTGCCAAAACGTATTACACCCTTCCATGGTGCAACTTTCAACATTACTCAATCTCCGACTTTAAATTCCAACGGTTTTCGTCGTTTGTCGGCATAACTCTTTTGTCGATCATGAGCCGCTTGCATACGACTCTTGATTTGTACGATTTTATCCGTTGTTTCGTGAATAATTTCCGGACCGGTAAGTTGTGCATCACCAACTTCCGCCCAACAAACGGGTGAACGACACTTTCGACCGTAAAGTGCTTCAAACGGTGCCGCTTTAATGCTAGTGTGGTAGCTATTGTTGTACGAAAATTCTACTAACGGTAAGTGTCGATCCCATCCGTTTCCAAAGTCGATTACGCATGCGCGAAGCATATCTTCCAATGTTTGGATGGTTCTTTCACTTTGACCATCCGTTTGAGGATGATAAGCCGTACTCATGTCCAATTTTGTTCCTAACGCTTCTTAGAGAGATTGCCCAAATCTTGAGCAATATCGACCGTCTCGGTCCGATATGATAGAAATTGGCACTCCGTGCTTAGTAACGATCTCCTTTAAGTACGTTCGTGCTAATTGATCCATTTTATCGTTTTCTTTTATGGGAAGAAAATGCGCGGATTTCGTCAAACGATCGACAATGACCCAAATCGTGTCATAACCCGCGGATGTTCTTGGGAGTTTGGTAATGAAGTCCATAGTAATTTGTTCCCATTTCCATTCCGGGATCCTAGGTTGGACTATTAATCCGGAAGGCTTTTGGTGTTCAACCTTAACTTTGGCGCATGTTAGGCATTTACCAACATAATTCGCGATGTCGGCTTTCATGTTTGGCCACCAATAGAACATTTTCATGTCATGGTACATTTTGTCCGATCCGGGGTGGATCGAGTACTTAGACTTGTGCGATTCATGCATGATTAGTTCTCGGACATTACCGTAACGAGGTAACCAACTTCTATTGTCAAGACACAATGTTCCATCGGTACGTGCAACGAGATTTTTGGTGATCATTCCACCGGCTTCTTCTTTATCGATGTTTTATATCTTAATAGCTTCTCGTTGGGCTTCTAAGATTTTTGCGGGTATGTTTAAGCCAATAGTCATCACAAAGGCTCGAACTCTTAGAGGTCGCTCACGGGGTTTTCTACTCAAAGCATCGGCTACAACGTTAGCTTTTCCCGGGGTATAACGAATGTCACAATCGTAGTCTCCAAGTAGTTCCAACCAATGTCGTTGTCTCATGTTGAGTTCTTTTTGTTCTAAGATATGTTGAAGACTTTTGGGATCGGTGTAAACTACGCACTTAGTTCCCTTGAGGTAGTGTCTCCAAATTTTAAGAGCAAAGACAACCGCGCCTAGCTCCAAATCGTGAGTAGTGTAGTTTTCTTCGTTTGGCTTGAGTTGTCGAGAGGCATAAACTATGACCTTTTTCCTTTGCATGAGAACCGCGCCTAGACCTTTAATTGAAGCATCATAATATACTTCAAAGTCTTCACTACCCTCGGGTAATGCGAGAATGGGCGCGTCGCAAAGTTTTTGTTTTAAAGTTTAGAAAGAAGTTTCTTGGTCGTCTCCCCGAATAAACTTCTTGTTTCTTTGAGTTTATTCCGTCATAGACTTAGCGATTTTCGAGAATCCTTCGATAAATCGTCTATAATAGCCGGCAAGACCAAGGAATTGGCGAATCTCCGTAGGTGTGGTAGGAGTCGCCCAATTCTTTACCGCTTCGATTTTAGCGGGATCCACATGAATACCACTACTATCGATTACGTGACCAAGGAATTGTACCGTGTGAATCAAAAATTTACACTTTGAAAATTTGGCGTATAATTGTTCTGCTTCAACAATTCCAAAATTTTCTTTAGGTGTTCCTCGTGTTCTTCCTTACTACGAGAGTAGATAAGGATGTCGTCAATAAACACGATCACAAACTTGTCCAAATAAGGTTTACACACACGGTTCATAAGGTCCATGAATACCGCGGGTGCATTGGTTAACCCAAATGGCATGACTTGGAATTCAAAGTGACCGTATCAGGTTCGATATTCCGTCTTGGAAATGTCTTCCTCTCGAACTCTAAGTTGGTGGTAACCCGACCTAAGGTCAATCTTTGAATAAATGCTCGAACCTTGAAGTTGATCAAACAAATCATCGATCCTTGGTAAAGGGTAACGATTCTTTATAATAAGTTTGTTCAATTCGCGATAATCGATGCACATACGGAATGATCCGTCTTTCTTTTTCACGAATAAAACCGGGGCTCCCCAAGGTGAGGAACTCGGTCTTATGAATCCTTTGTCGCTAAACTCTTTTAGTTGGTCGGCTAATTCCTTCATTTCGGCGGGCGCTAGTCGGTAAGGTGCCCTCGCGACGGGTGCGGCTCCGGGAGTTAATTCGATGTGAAATTCCACTTGGCGAAGTGGAGGTAACCCGGGTAGGTCTTCGGGAAAAACTTCGGGAAAGTCGCAAACAATTGGTACGTCTCCAATTTTCTTCTCCTTTGGTTCGGGTTCGTTTTTGCTAGTGACTTGGATAAGAAAAATAGGACGACCTTCTTCGATGTAATTTGGGTTTTAGTACATGAGATGACATTCAAACTAGCCCGGCTTTTCACACCGTTCTTCTCACCGAGGATGGTTAGGGTTCGGATTCCGTAGGGAATACGGACTTGTTTCTCGTGCAAATTATCTCCGCATGGTACTTGGATAGCCAATACATACCAACGATAACGTCAAAACTTCCAAGTTCGATAGGTAAAAGATCGATGATGAAAGGAATATTTTGGAGGCTTAGTGAGAGAAAGTTGAGAACTTTCTCTCTCTAAAACTAGAGAAAGGAAAAGAATGAAAAACTAGCTAGCTTCTTCAATTTGTGAAGTGTAGGCCTATTTATAGGTGTATGCTTTGTGGGCTTGTGAATGGGATTCTCTTCATGGGCTTCTCTTCTTCTTTCTTCTTTAGTCTTTACGTTTCTTTAATTAAACGTTTCCGACTTTGGATTTTGAGAAGTGTCGGTGAATGATTCCAACTGGTCCTATAATCATTTGTTTAATAGACTCGAGTTCTTCGACATATATGAATCTTCCATCTTTGGCTCTATTCTTTGATAAATCTTCAATTAGGCACAATGACTTCAAATCTTTTGCATCTCTGGGACAATAGACTTCGTCTTGAGTCTTTTTCTTCGATAAAACCCATGCAATCCCATGTTTTCTTCAATATTCATCTGGTTGACTCTGAAAACACAATAAACAAAAAAACCACGCATAATTCCAAACAAATGATATTAAATACGTGCTTTGGTCTTGTTTTAGCCAGAAATAAGTGGTAAAAGGATGGGTGTTTTCACACCTATCAAATCCCCTACACTTAACCATTGCCATGCCCTCATGCAATGCTTAGTGATAAAGCAATTTTACACTTTTCTCATAATCAATCAACCTTGGTCTTATTAACGTACTAAACAAAAATTAAAGTACTACGAGAGATTAAAACTTTAAAGTAAACAAAAGGATAGAAAATAGCTACGTGGAAATAACTTGCAAAGAGATCTAAGACTTACATTAGGGCTTCGGTGCTGCGAAGATTTATCACCCTCAAGTTTTACGTTCCCCAAACTAAGCTTAAAAACGAGATCATTGTTATTATAAGTTAGCAAATCAAACACTTACACACATGGCTTAATTAAATGCTTAAACTCCCTTGTTCGTAGGTGTATCTCTTATATTTTATTTTTGTCTTAGAATGATCATGAAGATGCATTTTTGGACTTATTTTGATAGTTTATTTAGGCTGAAAGCAAAGTAGGACGATTTGATCAATAGTTAGCTAAAGGACAAAATCTCTTTAAACTGCTTCTCGGGATATCAAAAAGTTCATATCTTGGCATAACTCGGTTCACGATTTGAGACCTTTCTCGGGCCGATATTTGGCATGTACTTCATACTTCATATCTTAAGAGACGTTCATGAGATAATGGTCTTCTCTTCGTAATAGAGTTTCTTCACTTGGAGACTTTTGAGGGGTACTACAACTTTGTTGACCACGACTTCATGATTATTTCTTCAATCTCTAATTGGGATTTTGAGATACAACGATCCGCCTCCTTTTCGGACTTGGATCTATTTATCCTCATACCTTGTTAGGGTCTTTTCGGATAGACTTGTGACAATCTGTCAAATTATGATTGATATTTTATTCTCAATATTTATTTGAAAATATTATTTTATGAACTCACTTATTTTTGGGAAGAAATTTGGGTTTACGTCTTGAAGTAGCATCGACTACGTCTAAACCGGAGGATTCAACGTTACGTGCTTACGTTTACATACACCGTTTTGGTGACAGTCCGACATTTTAGAAAATAAATTTGTCCGTGAATATTATTTTGAGATTTTAAATTTGTGTTAGTTCATAAACTCACAAATTTACGAGAAGAGATTAGGACTTACGATTTTAATTTAACGTCCTTTACGACTAAACCGGAAACCTTAGGATTACGTATTTACGTTTTCGAACTCCGTTTTTTATGAGACAATTTTTATTAGATTCGTTTGGTGTCGTTGATTCATAATTAATAAAAACGTTTTTCGTAAAACGACCCAAGGGCACGCAAATCGAGGAAACTAGAATCGAGGAGTACCCGTAAATTAGTGGAGATGAGACAAGTGGGACACTTGTCCCACCCCCACTACTAGATGGCCAAAACAAGCCTTGGTGGCAAGTTTATACACAAACTTGCTACACATGTTAACTTAAGCTTACAATATAAGCTAAAACTATACAAAACCACTAACCCTTTACCACTAGCTCTCATTCAACACATGCAAAACCACACATTTTCCCTTTCTTCTCTCTAAAAATTCGTCCCATCTCCACCAAGAACACCCTCATTTGATTAATTTTAACCACAAACATTTGTTATAATTAACATATGTTAATCTCCATTCAAAGAGATGAAGATTGGTGCAAGTCTTAACATTCAAAGAGAAGTTTTGTTGGTGTCTTGGGGCTGATTTCTCAAGGAGTTTTCATGAAGAACAAGGGCTGATTTTTGGAGGAATCTACAAATACTTGGTGATCCTAGAAGTGGTGTTGATATCTCATAAGATTGGTTACCCAAAACCATGTCTTGTTCATCCAAAAGCTCATCATTTCATCACTTTGGTGGTATAAAGATTGTTCTCCCCATCCTCTTGTTATTTTTATTATGTAATCATGTATTTTCTTTCTTATTTTATATTTATATGATGAATATATTATGATAAAAATGTTGTGTGGGGATCATGTGTTGATAAATATGATTAAAGAGATGAAAAACCATAGGTAACAAGGTTAAAAGCTTGATAATTATGATGGTTGTATAAAAAAAAGTAAGTAACCAAATGTTAAACTGATAAAATGGCATGGTGGAATCAATTTAAAGTAAGTATTAGATGTCATACACATGTGAGAGTTGGCCATGCAATGGAATCATCATAATGAGTGAGATATGACCAAAACAAGTTTAGAGTACCAATCTGAATAGTCAGTTTTGGACGGACTGTTAAGAATATTTAGAGTTGGATTAAGTAGTAGCTAAAACTAAGTTAATTGTAGCACATATCATGTAGTTTATGGTGTCCAAAAATGAGCTTCTATCTCCTTGTAGAACTCAAGATATGGTAAAAATGGTGAAAGTGAAAGTAAAAATCAGATTTTGGGAAATTAAAGTATAATAGTATTATATAAGCACTCAAATAAAAATAGTATAAAATGTGAATTAAAACCCACTAACTTATATAATACATTTATATAAACTTGTTTAAGGATAAATAAATGAAAATTTTATAAAAATGGTAGTTTGATAAGTTTTATAAGTTATAAAACTATAAACATGATTTTTACGACTTTTTCGGCTATTACCGTAAAATTAACGTTTTTTCGCCAATTAAAACTTAGACGATCAAACCCGTCTAATGTAAACTTTTATAAACTCATATACTGATATATAGACATGTATAACAAGTAAAAACCAATAAAAACCCGAACTATAGGACATACGGACATTAACGAGCTAAGTAAACATATTGGACTAATAATTGGACTAAATAAGTTAAACACTTATAAAAAGAACTTATTGGGCTTAACCCATTTGGGCCCAACTTGTAAATTGTAAATACTGATAATATAAGTATAAAATGGATTAAAACAAGTTAAAAGAACTTATAATAGGCATATTAGACCTAAAACACGTAAATAGGTAAAACTAGAAAACTAGTATAAAAGTTATCGACACATAACACAAAAATGAGTAAACGAGAATATGTAAACCCACTTGATCATCATATATATATATAATCATCATATGTGTACATAATTGTTATTTTTATAAATTTATTGGACATGAGTCTAAGACGAGTATTATTTGTTTAGGTTTCCGTGATTGAAGCACGTACCGTACATCCGAATCGCCGATAACCGCCTTCCCACATCAACGTGAGTTCATAGCCTCGCACTCTTTTAAATGTTTTATAAATGTTTTATAAATGTTTTATAAACCCGCGAGGGAGATAACATGTTAGTTTTTATAAAATAGGACACCATTTGTCCCGATTGTTTGTTTATTGATTTGGACCCGAATGATTGTATGACCCGATTGTATGACCCAATAAATGATTAAAGGACCCGATAGATGAAATTAAATGGATTATTAAAGTTAGGTTATGTCACTAAAAGTCCCATTAGCATGAATTGTGAACTACCGGGATTTGGTAGACGCTTATGCATATAATAGTACTATTTGGGGACGATCACCCCAGTTCGCGCCTTGACGGTTGATCCCCGTCGTGTCACATTGATTGGCAAGCGAATTTATGTATGAGAAGATTTCCATAGCGTGACCTTTATGACAACACGCTACTTTAGATGGGCAAATTGAGTATCGGGTTAGCTACCCGTTGTTGGTTTAGTAAGGTAACAATGTCATGTGGCTTATAATAATCCAATTACCGAAATACTAATAGACGCACCGAATTACGATGTATTGCCTGACTAGCAATACAGGGTCATACTATTGATATTATGTTCGTGTTTTGGTTTTCATAACCATATTCATATAACGGTTTTTGTTTTCATACAATGTCATAAGACGTATTGTATGATGTTTTTACGACATTGGCTCGTATAATGATTTTTTTAAGGCAAATGCCTATATTATGATTTTCGACAAGGATTAGTATAAAAATGTCTTTGGCTATTTTATGGCCTATTACAAAGATTTGTACAAAATGATTTTTAGTAATAATTTTATACTGATATTATATTGATGGATTATATTAAACTCTATGAATTCACTCGGCGTTATCGCTGACCTTTTCTTTTAACATGTTTTATCTCAGGTACTTGAAGGTAATTCTCGGGAAGACAACAAGAATTCATGGCCCGCACCTAAATTATAATTTCCATTCATATGCTTTGTAAAACCTGTATTAAATACAAATGACTTGGGACCTATATAACTTTGATATTTATGAATGGAAATGCTTTATTATTAAACGACGCGATTTTTAAGCGTTGTCTATGATGTGAGTAATGTGCTATCCCGTAACACCAACGAGTCTTCCGCTGTATTGAATTGTGTAAATTTCGGGGTGTTACAGTTTGGTACCAGAGCTCTCGTTATAGAGAACGAAAGATTTTTAAAACCAAGGTTTTGAATAAAACATTTCAAAATCTTTTAACTATAAACATTTTTCTCAAAATGTCTAAAAATCTTTTGACTATAACGGTGCCGAAGAATTCCCGAGTTACCGACAACGCCAGATTGAGAAGTATTATTTTAATATATATATAACATGGATTATATATATGATGTAATTTGATTACATGATTGTTTGATGATTATTTCTATATTTATACGAGGTGTTTATACGACGTAGATTGTCACAAGTAACCCTAACTCCCCTAGCAAATCAATCGAAGCTATTCTCGTAGGAATTCTAGCTATCCTAGATCTAAACCGAGTTGTGGATATTTATGATCCCAACAAATGATTGATATTCGTAGAAATGTTGATATTAGTTGATTGTGATATTAAAGAAGAATTGGCGAGATTAAACCTGATATCGATGTCATGACGATCTTTCCTTATAGAGTGGAGCTTGACAAAACGTTACCACCTGGAAAGGTGTCATCTGATTCGTTGTCACCCAATTCTTAAATTTGAAATCGAAAGGGTGAATGTTGCACTTGAGGCTGTCATTGGAACCATTACCCAAAATCCTCATGCCACTAGTACCTTCCCGAGAAGTCTAATTGAATGTATGAGTCATCTCATACTAGTGACTCGTTTGATAATTATTGATAAAGGAGTTATAGGATTGGAAATTAAGTGTTGTTCATATTGAACTTTTATTGCCCTTTTAAGGTTTAAAAATAAAGTTGAAAGTGTTGGAGAATGAGGTAGGATGTTTCATTGAGTATAAGTTGGTTAAAACTTGAATAAAGTAAAATTTTAACCCGTATGGAATATGAGATTGATAAGAGGAAATTATTAAATCATGTGATTGAATTATAAGGTTATAATTGATTGTAGGTTTGTGTTAAGGGTTTTTCCTAGGCCATTGTCCAATGATGAGGATGCCTAGTGTCCAAGAAATAAATTGAAGAAATCTTCTTCTGAATTGGGACCAATGGATCTTCCGGGACATATGGAACACCTAATGACTCTTGTAGGTTAGTATTCATTGTGGTATCTTTTAAAAATCCTTAACTTAACTGAGATATCAGTTGGTAGGATGAGTTCTGAGAATTGTATGACATAGTGACATGTAATGTGTTACGGTACAATTTTGACTTGTTTGTGATTAATGAAAAGACTACCTTTGACTGCTAAATCCTACATGTATCGATGTTATCTATCTTTTCTTGCTTCATCCTAATGTTCACATTAGTGATGCAACCATTGAACAAGTACTCATCTTGAATTGAGTTACGTTGTAAATTATTCTTCTTGAGTGCCATCAAGGTTATGAACCTCATGATTATTTGGCTAAGCTCATTTCCTATCATATTGTAGTTAGTTCTTGGTGAAGAACTTTTCATCACTCTTTTACAGATCACTCATTGTTTTTATAAAGTTAAAACAATATCCCTTGAGAAAAAATGAATTTTCATCACCGTAAGGACTATTTAAAGTAAGATTTATGAGTAATCATTATCTAAATGAAGCTGTTTATGAAACGCTTTGGAAAACTTAATTGTTTTCATAACAAAGAACATCTTTGTAAAATTTATTTTTGATTCTTATTTAAGAATTAAGCATGAAAATATTTTTATTTAGACATGATGACAAAATTTTGACGAACTGAGTATTGCATCGTTAATCATGAAATTGTATATAGTTGCGCGCCTACATACAATTTGGAATGGACCATGCAAGGCTGATTAGTAGTCACCATGAAATTATTAATAAACACTAAATTTTCTTTGAAAGATTGTGAAAGATTAAAATTTATGAGATCTGCAAGAAGTGAAAAATAAGGACATAGTGTTAGGGACACCTACATAGGTGCCTGTAGCATCTATTCTTCTGAGTCGAATTTACTCATCTGTGGAAATTGTCTTATTTGACAATTGATAATTCTTTCTTGTCCAATTCTCCCGTAGTGAGATTCTTAAGAAAAGTATTTGATTACCGAGTGTTGATACCCGACTGGATGTATCGACATTCTTATCATATCTTATGATTTGATTTCATTTGAATGACCTGGGTAACGATCCGAGGAGATTTCGAATGCGTACTCAAATTATGAAAACATGGGATATATTCATATTCGTTAAATGTTTTCGTCTGTATCTGATTTGAAATTCTCTCGCATAGATTATGCGTTGACCTTACTCTTTAGATGATAGTTGTGTCTTCATATATCCTTGAATTTGCGAAGGATTATGAGTTATTATTAGTCTTTTGAGAAGTTCACATCTTATCAATGGTAACAAAACTGGAAAGTTGATAGTGCCAGTAGAATGGATTGATTGATTATGACATGACGACATTGTCTTAATTGATGGGAACTCGAGTAGAATTCCCTAAATGATAAGATGTTGATTATCAAAAGTTATCTAAATAATTCTTGATGGATGACCATATCTTGTATTTAGACTTAAAATTATAACATGAAGGGTTGTGAATTAGTCATAGATATTATAATCTAGAAAGAAGCTAATATGAATGTATTAAAAGATGTTTCCGTTATCTAAAACTTTAGGAGGTATTTGCTGATTAATTACCTAGACTTTCGCCATTAAGGCAAATTGAAATTGGTATTGACTATATTCCCGGTGCTGCACCTGTGGCGTGTGCATTGTATGTCAACACCATCTGAATTTAAGGAATTACCATACAACTGAGAGAGTTGTCGAAGAAAGATTTTATTCTACCGAGCTCGTCATCATGAAGAGCTATGGTGTTATCATTCCTTATATTTATAGATTACTATGACTGAGTAAATTGACAATCGAAAGCGATATCCATAACTCGAAATGGAAGATTTGTTCGATCATTTACAAGGTTCTAGCAATTTGATCCACGACATGGTTATCATCAACTTCGCATCTGCGAAAAAGATTATGTATTCCAATCACTACATCCGGTACTTATAATGAACATTATGAGTTTCACGTGATGTCGTTTGGATTGACTAATGCACATGTATCATTCATAAATTGGTGAATCCCGTGTGTAGGTTGTATTTTGATAAATTCATCCTTGAGATCATTAAGGACCATTTGTTTGTATATAAGAATAATAATGAGTTAATAATTAGTTATAGACTGCCCTAAATTGGCCGAACAATAAAAACCTGTACCTTAAATATTTAACATATGACTTAAGACTTAATCCTTTACGTGATTTAACCGTGGGATTAATAGATAATGGAATATAAATTGACTCTTCAAAAATTAGAAGTCATTTAAGACTTTGAGTTATACTAAAAAGAAAAGTGCAAATATGTTTCGACAAAGGTTTTAACAAAGGATTTTTAAGGGATTATTTCCTTATACACAAACCATTTAACTAAACTCCTGTTTAGGGGTAAATGTTTTTGCATTCCTTAAGACAACTTAAGAAGGATTGAGTTAAACCATTTATACCATGACTTGAAATTTGAAATGACACTTTTTGCTTTTCAAGTAAGAAAACTTTGACCAAAGTATAAACAAAGGTTTTTCCAACATTTACGAATCTTATTAAATATTTTCGATAAATCAACAAAAATCTTGTTAATTAAATTCAAATTTATTTTGAACATTTTATATAATTGGACGGACTAAGAAATTTAAAAATCTTTACGTTTACGTTTCATAAAAATTGAATATTTATTATTTAATTATTCGTAATAATTATCGACGCTTTAGAGGTCGGATTGAGTAAAACTGATAAAAATGATAGTTAAGACGAAACTAAAACATAAAAGATATGAAGAAAGAATTTTGAATAAATACGGTTATGATATTTATTTCATCAGGAGAAAGTGAATATAAATACCGACACATTATGTAGAAAAGATAAAGAATCAATTAAGATGTATTTCTTAATAACGACGGTGCAAAATAAATTGCCAAACAATATAAAAATAAACAATGTTTGTAAAAAGGATAATATAGATAATAAAAGTGTTTCGCGGCTAATGTGAACCATTAGAATTGAGAAGATGATAGCGTTAAATATTTTAAAGACCACTTGTGATTGTCTAAATATGAAGGACTGTGAGATATAGTTATGTTGGAATCTGTAAGTATAAGTATTCTATTCTTGTCATTTCTGATTTAATGTATCATTATCAGAAGAATTCGTACTGATGGCAAATTATGAAGGCAGAGATCGCCTCATACATTAGTAAACGTCTAGCTATTGCAAAGGTCATCATCTGAATTTGATTCGATTTGGGTCATCGTCGACAGACTGACCAAATCTGCTAAATATCATTCCCGTTAATGATAAATGCAAAAGAGTTATGTAAACATAGTGTGCCTGTATCGAACATCTTTATCAAGATCCTCGCTTCGCATCGAATTTCTAGAGATTTGCTCAGAAGTCATTGAGAACGAATCTTGATGAGAGTACTATGTACCACCCCAATCGAAGGGACGAGGTAAAGTAACGATACAAAATACTATAAGTGCTGTACTAGGTTTGAATGAATGACCTTTGGCAATAAACCGTATAATCGTTTTCCTTTGAAAGGATTATCATTGATAATTATCGTATTAGGATCGAGATCGAATCTTGTTAGGATCTAAATATTAGAGCATTTGTAAGCAGGAGTTGAGGTGAAGACACCCGACATACACCCATTGTGAGTTGGACATGTCTTTTAGGTTTAAGGTTTCCTATGATGGTGAACCTAACCTTGCAAAATACTCAACCCGCGAGACCTGAAATGATTGTTGAAATTAGGATTTGATTATTGACTGCCGATAGTGGGCAGAAGGTTATGTGAATATGAAATGTAGATCTTGAAGTGCCAGATGGGTAGCGAAGTTATGCAAAAATTTTTAACCTTGGAAAAATGAATTAATGATCTGACAAATCATGGGATATAAGTCCCCGTTGTATGGGACCATTAAGATGATGTAAAAGTTGGTTTGAAAGGCATATAAGCTGGATCTACCCTAGGACTTCAAGAGATGCGTGAATTATGTTTCGTATATCGAACTTGATGGAATATTTATCAAGTGAAAATCTAAATTCTTCTTAGTAAAGCTTAGATCAGCGAAAAGTTGCATTCATCAGAAACCCGTGAACATCATGGATAGAGAAAGTAAGTCAACATTTAGCCTGATCTTATTCCCGTAGTTATGTTTAATGAAACTCGTGTATCGTAATGAATTACACTTGTGAGAAAAGACCGAATGTGGAGGAAATACCCACATGGCTCTAACTCTATAAGAAGCGAGTAGTAAGATGATCTTTGAGGACAAAGATCCTATTTAGGGGTAAATGCTGTGACAATCTGTCAAATTATGATTGATATTTTATTCTCAATATTTATTTGAAAACATTATTTTATGAACTCACTTATTTTTGGGAAGAAATTTGGGTTTACGTCTTGAAAGTAGCATCGACTACGTCTAAACCGGAGGATTCAACGTTACGTGCTTACGTTTACATACACCGTTTTGGTGACAGTCCGACATTTCAGAAAATAAATTTGTCCGTGAATATTATTTTGAGATTCTAAATTTGTGTTAGTTCATAAACTCAAAAATTTACGAGAAGAGATTAGGACTTACGATTTTAATTTAACGTCCTTTACGACTAAACGGGAAACCTTAGGATTACGTATTTACGTTTTCGAACTCCGTTTTTGATGAGACAATATTTATTAGATTCGTTTGGTGCCATTGATTCATAATTCATAAAAACGTTTTTCGTAAAACCACCCGAGGGCACGCAAATCGAGGAAACTAGAATCGAGGAGTACCCGTAAATTAGTGGAGATGAGACAAGTGGGACACTTGTCCCACCCCCACTACTAGATGGCCAAAACAAGCCTTGGTGGCAAGTTTATACACAAACTTGCTACACATGTTAACTTAAGCTTACAATGTAAGCTAAAACTACACAAAACCACTAACCCTTTACCACTTGCTCTCATTCAACACATGCAAAACCACACATTTTCCCTTTCTTCTCTCTAAAAATTCGTCCCATCTCCACAAAGAACACCCTCATTTGATCAATTTTAACCACAAACATTTGTTATAATTAACATATGTTAATCTCCATTTAAAGAGATAAAGATTGGTGCAAGTTTTAACATCCAAGGAGAAGTTTTGTTGGTGTCTTGGGGCTGATTTCTCAAGGAGTTTTCATGAAGAACAAGGGCTGATTTTTGGAGGAATCTACAAATACTTGGTGATCCTAGAAGTGGTGTTGATATCTCATAAGATTGGTTACCCAAAACCATGTCTTGTTCATCCAAAAGCTCATCATTTCATCACTTTGGTGGTATAAAAATTGTTCTCCCCATCCTCTTGTTATTTTGATTATGTAATCATGTATTTTCTTTCTTATTGTATATTTATATGATGAATATATGATGATAAAAATGTTGTGTGGGGATCAAGTGTTGATAAATATGATTAAAGAGATGAAAAACCATAGGTAACAAGGTTAAAATCTTGCTAAATATGATGGCTGTATAAAAACAGTAAGTAACCAAATGTTAAACTGATAAAATGGCATGGTGGAATCAATTTACAGTAAGTATTAGATGTCATACACATGTGAGAGTTGGCCATGCAATGGAATCATCATAATGAGTGAGATATGACCAAAACAAGTTTAGAGTACCAATCTGAATAGTCAGTTTTGGTCGGACTGTTAAGGATATTTAGATTTGGATTAAGCAGTAGCTAAAACTAAGTTAATTGTAGCACATATCATGTAGTTTATGGTGTCCAAAAATGAGCTTCTATCTCCTTGTAAAACTCAAGATATGGTAAAAATGGTGAAAGTGAAAGTAAAAATCAGATTTTGGGAAATTAAAGTATAATAGTATTATATAAGCACTCAAATAAAAATAGTATAAAATGTGAATTAAAACCCACTAACTTATATAATACATTTATATAAACTTGTTTAAGAATAAATAAATGAACATTTTATAAAAATGGTAGTTTGATAAGTTTTATAAGTTATAAAACTATAAACATGATTTTTACGACTTTTTCGGCTATTACCGTAAAATTAACGTTTTTTCGCCAATTAAAACTTAGACGATCAAAACCGTCTAATGTAAACTTTTATAAACTCATATACTGATATATAGACATGTATAACAAGTAAAAACCGATAAAAACCCGAACTATAGGACATACGGACATTAACGAGCTAAGTAAACATATTGGACTAATAATTGGACTAAATAAGTTAAACACTTATAAAAAGAACTTATTGGGCTTAACCCATTTGGGCCCAACTTGTAAAGTGTAAATACTGAAAATATAAGTATAAAATGGATTAAAACAACTTAAAAGAACTTATGATAGGCTTATTAGACCTAAAACACGTAAATAGGTAAAACTAGAAAACTAGTATAAAAGTTATCGACACATAACACAAAAATGAGTAAACGAGAATATGTAAACCCACTTGATCATCATATATATATATATAATCATCATATGTGTACATAATTGTTATTTTTATAAAGTCATTGGACATGAGTCTAAGACGAGTATTATTTGTCTAGGTTTCCGTGATTGAAGCACGTACCGTACATCCGAATCGCCGATAACCGCCTTCCCACATCAACGTGAGTTCATAGCCTCACACTCTTTTAAATGTTTTATAAATGTTTTTTTAAACCCGCGAGGGAGATAACATGTTAGTTTTTACAAAATAGGACACCATTTGTCCCGATTGTTTGTTTATTGATTTGGACCCGAATGATTGTATGACCCGATTGTATGACCTAATAAATGATTAAAGGACCCGATAGATGAAATTAAATGGATTATTAAAGTTAGGTTATGTCACTAAAAGTCCCATTAGCATGAATTGTGAACTACCGGGATTTGGTAGACGCTTATGCATATAATAGTACTATTTGGGGACGATCACCCCAATTCGCGCCTTGACGGTTGATCCCCGTCGTGCCACATTGATTGGCAAGCGAATTTATGTATGAGAAGATTTCCATAGCGTGACCTTTATGACAACACGCTACTTTAGATGGGCAAATTGAGTATCGGGTTAGCTACCCGTTGTTGGTTTAGTAAGGTAACAATGTCATGCGGCTTATAATAATCCAATTACCTACTAATAGACGCACCGAATTACGATGTATTGCCTGACTAGCAATACATGGTCATACTATTGATATTATGTTCGTGTTTTGTTTTCATAACCATATTCATATAACGGTTTTTGTTTTCATACAACGTCATAAGACGTATTGTATGATGTTTTTACGACATTGGCTCTTATAATGATTTTTTTAAGGCAAATGCCTATATTATGATTTTCGACAAGGATTTGTATAAAAATGACTTTGGCTATTTTATGGCCTATTACAAAGATTTGTACAAAATGATTTTCAGTAATAATTTTATACTGATATTATATTGATGGATTATATTAAACTCTATGAATTCATTCGGCGTTATCGCTAACCTTTTCTTTTAACATGTTTTATCTCAGGTACTTGAAGGTAATTCTCGGGAAGACAACAAGAAATCATGGCCCGCACCTAAATTATAATTTCCATTCATATGCTTTGTAAAACCTGTATTAAATACAAATGACTTGGGACCTATATAACTTTGATATTTATGAATGGAAATGCTTTATTATTAAACGACGCGATTTTTAAGAGTTGTCTATGATGTGAGTAATGTGCTATCCCGTAAAACCAACGAGTCTTCCGCTGTATTGAATTGTGTAAATTTGGGGGTGTTACAAGACTTCTCCATGATCTTTATGGGAGTTGATTGCTTTCCGTCGTGAGTCTTGATCCTTCATATTGATTTTGGGAATAATGCTTTACACATCACTTTGGATCTTCAGCAATAAAATTGAATCCTCATGCCTTGTTAGGGCCTTTTCGGACTCGCCAATCTTCGCGCCCCGCTTCATAAGTTATGCCTTGGCTATGAACTCTTATCATTACCGAGCAACTTTTAAACGATCTTGGGCTAGAAGCTAAGTAACTTTTCAAATCGTACGACCTTACTTATTGCAGATAAATTATAAGCAGGTGATGGGAGAGTAGGAAAATAATTACACCAAGTGAGCTTGTGCAAGAATACCGACTTATAATTGACTCTATCATTTCTCGTTCTCCACAATTTAAAATCTCAAGTAATGAGACTCGTGGATACTTAGCCTAATAAACCCATTAAGGTCTACATGGTTAAGGATACTAGTTAGAATAAACTTGGATAAGTCTATTCGGGTCGAGTCAAAATAGTTGCAACGGGCCTAATATCTCAAAGACTTCTAAACTAGTTACACCACTTTATTAATATTTTTGACTTTATTGCGGGATATATACATATGAAAGCAACGATAAAAATTTAAAAATTACGACTAAATGGCCAAAGTTAATTAAAAATTTGAAAAATGTTGAAAAAATGATATTTCCGGTTAAATGAAGGCATTTGAACGGAAAAGTCCACTTAAAACTTCGATAGAAGTCCCCCCTACACTTAAGATAAACATTGTCCTCAATGTTTAAGCATGTGGGAAAAGTCTCCTCTACACTTATGACATTGTGCATGTTGGTTAACTCAAGTTAAGGAAGAGACGACTAACGTGATAAATTTCAAATGTGAGTATGAAAAATTTGAAAAATGTCGGAAAAAATGATTTTTCCGGTTAAATGAAGGCATTTTAACGGAAAAGTCCACTTAAAACTTCGATAGAAGTCCCCCCTACACTTAAGATAAACATTGTCCTCAATGTTTAAGCATGTGGGAAAAGTCTCCCCTACACTTATGACATTGTGCATGTTGGTTAACTCAAGTTAAGGAAGAGACGACTAACGTGATAAATTTCAAATGTGAGTATGAAGAAAATTTCAAATGTGGTGATGTGATTACAGGGATGACTGCAATCAAAGGTTCCAAAAGTGCAGTCATCCCTGTAATCACATCACCACACAAAAGCAAACACCTATAGAGGTCCCCCTACACTTAGGAGGTTAAAACGGAAAAAGATAGATACTCGGGCTGCCTCCCGAGGAGCGCTTGTTTTTGATAACCGAGTCACGAGCCTGACTCGACCCAAAATTAGTTCATGGGAAACATGGTGAAGGATGGAATCATATCCTGAGAGATGTCCTCACCAAAGTACAACTTCACTCGTTGGCCATTCACCTTAAAATTAGGTCCATTAGGTTGAGCGAGCTCGAGAGTACCATATGGAAAAATTTGGGCAATGGTGAATGGGACGGACCAACGAGATTTCAGCTTGCCTGAAAAGATTTTCAACCGAGAGTTAAAGAGTAAAACTTTGTCTCCAACTTGGAACTCTCGGTTTTTAATCTTAGAGTCGTGAATAATCTTAGTCTTCTCCTTATAGATCAAAGAATTTTCATAAGCCTCATTACGGAGTTCATTCAGCTCATTTAGTTGGATCTTGCGTAGGTCACCGGCTTTGTCGATATCAATATTAGCCCACTTCAAGGCCCAATAAGCCTTGTGCTCCAACTCAATGGGGAGGTGGCATGCTTTCCCGTACACGAGACGATATGGTGTACAACCAATCGGAGTCTTGTATGCGGTATAAAAAGCCCACAAAGCATCATCAAGTCTATCGGCCCATGAGGCACGATGCTCTCCCACGGTTCTTTCAAGAATTCGCTTTAATCCTCGGTTGGATATTTCAGCCTGGCCATTAGTTTGTGGGTGGTAAGCGGTGGAAAGACGATGATTTACACCATACTTAGCCATGACTCTTACGAATTGGTCATTGCAAAAATGAGTCCCGCGATCACTAATAATGGCACGAGGCACACCGAATCTAGCGAATAGCGACTTCAAAAAGTTACAAACCACCCTTGCGTCATTAGTGGGTAAAGCTTTGGCTTCAACCCATTTGGAGACGTAGTCAACGGCTACAAGGATGTATTTGTTCCATTTAGAGTAAGGGAATGGCCCCATAAAGTCGATACCCCAAACATCGAAGATTTCACATTCTTGAATGAAATTCTGAGGCATCTCGTCTTTATGTGTGATCTTGCCTTGTTTTTGGCAAGCATCACATCGTTTAACCATCTCGTGAGCATCACGGTAAATGGTGGGCCAATAAAATCCCGAGTCAAACACTTTTTTGGCGGTGTAGTTAGGACCAAAGTGACCACCGGTGGGTCCTTTGTGGCAAGCGTCAAGGATTTCTAAAGCTGTCGGTCCATCAACACATCGGCGAATAATCAAATCAGCACATTGTTTGAATAGATACGGGTCATCCCAAAAGTAAGTCTTAATGTCTTTGAAGAACTTCTTCTATTGTTGGGATGTTAACCCGTCAATGAGAATTCCACCCGCCAAGTAGTTTGCAATGTCCGCAAACCACGGGGTTTCATCAGAAGTCGAGTTGATAGACATTAAGGTCTCTAGGGGAAAAGAATCATTGATTTCTTTTTTCGGATGTTCCCCTTGGTAAGGATCCTCAAGTCTACTGAGATGATCCGCGGCTAGGTTTTCAGCTCCTTTTTTTATCGCAAATTTCGATTTTAAATTCTTGGAGTAGCAAAACCCAGCGAAGAAGTCTTGGTTTGGAATCTTGTTTAGTTAACAAGTACTTCAACGTGGAATGATCGGTATACACGATTGTGGTGGAAAGGACAAGATAGGGGCGGAACTTTTGAAAAGCATAGACAACAGCTAAAAGCTCTTTTTCGGTTGTCGTGTAATGCAATTGAGCCCCCGTCATTGTCTTGCTCGCGTAGTTGATTGGTTGGAAGTGTTTGTTCACTCTTTGGCCCAGAACCGCACCAATAGTGAAGTCACTAGCATCGCACATCAACCCAAAGGGAAGCTCCCAATTAGGGGTAACTAAGACGGGTGCCTTAGTTAGCTTATCCTTAAGCGAGTTGAAGGCTTCAAGACACTCGTTGGAAAAGATAAAAGGAGTATCTTTTTCCAAGAGGTGGGTCATCGGGAGAGCGATTTTAGAAAAATCTTTGATGAATCGACGGTTGAAGCCCGCATGACCCAGGAAACTTCTCACACCCTTCACGGTTGAAGGTGGAGGAAACTTAGAAATAACATCGACTTTAGCACGGTCCACTTCAAGACCGGCTTTGGAGATCTTGTGTCCTAGAACGATGCCCTCTTTTACCATGAAATGGTATTTTTCCCAATTAAGAACAAGGCGAGTGTCTTCACACCGCTTAAGCATACGTTCTAAATTGGCAAGGCAAGAAGAGAAAGAATCGCCATAAACCAAGAAATCATCCATGAATACTTCCATAGTGTCTTCCACTATGTCATGGAAGATAGCCATCATACACCTTTGGAACGTCCTACGAGCATTACATAAACCAAAAGGCATGAGTTTGTAAGCAAATGTTCCGTAGGGGCAAGTGAATTTGGTCTTTTCTTGGTCCTTGGGATCGATGGGGATTTGAAACTACCCGGAGAAACCGTCTAAGAAGCAGTAATAGTCATTACCAGCTAGACGCTCGAGCATTTGATACAGGAAAGGAAGAGGAAAGTGATCTTTTCTCGTGGCATCATTGAGTTTGCGATAGTCGATACAAACTCTCCACCCAGTAACGAGACGAGTAGGAATCAACTCGTTGTGTTCATTGAGAACAACGGTTATTCCGCCCTTCTTGGGCACACAATGGACGGAACATACCCAAGGCGAATCCGAAATAGGGTAAATCAAGCCGGCATCTAGAAGTTTGATAACCTCTTGTTTGATGACGTCATGAATGCGAGGATTAACCCTTCTTTGACTCTGGATTGCGGGTTTAAAGTCATCTTCCATGAGAATCTTGTGATTACAAAGTTCGGATCAATTCCGCGGATGTCGGAAATTTTCCAAGCAATTGCCTTCTTATGATCTTTAAGCACGGAGATGAGGCGAGATTTTTCGTCTTCTTTCAAGTCCTTAGCAATGATGACGGGTGACTTCTTCTTATCTTCAAGGAACACATACTCGAGATGGGGCGGCAACTCCTTAAGTTCTAAATCCGGAGGATTTTCGATGGGAGGCGTTTTCAAAGTCGGTTCATCGATAGCGATAACCTTGGGAGATGATGGAGAAATATTGTCTTCTTTAAGAAGGTTCTCAATGAGGCGAAGATCTTCATCCCAATCGGTGGGAGAATCGGCATTAGCTAAGTTCACATTTCCCATGGTGGCTTCCAAATCTTTCCAAAGGAAATCACTTTCTCCAAATAGAGATAGTGATGAGTCAATAGAGGAAACGGTCTCAACATTGGGAAGAGAGATACGAATACTTTTACAAGCATCTTTGAAGTGTTCTTCACAAGCCTCATCAAGCACGTCAATACAATTAACACTCTCGTTAGAATAAGGCTGTTTAGAAAGATTTCCCATGTTGAAGACGATTTTATCGTCACCCACTCTCATGATAAGCTCACCAGCTTCGACATCGATGAGAGTGCGACCGGTCCTCAGGAATGGACGACCAACAATTAATGGCACACGAGGGTCCATATCGTAGTCGACGACAACGAAATCGGCAGGAAAAGTTAATTTGTCGACTCCTACAAAGACGTCTTCGGCTATCCCCACTGGATAAGCAACCGTACGGTTAGCCAATTTCAAAGTCATTTTGGTGGGGACTAGCTCAGGGAGAGATAATTGCTTTCAGACACTTAAAGGCATTAAGTTAATACTGGCACCTAGATCGGCTAGGGCCATACAATTCTCTACTCCCGGGAAGTTGCAAGGGATTAAGAAACGACCCGGATCACCAAGCTTGGTTGGCAATTTCCTTAAGAGCACTACAGAGCAATTCTCATTAAGTTGGGTGTTAGCAATATCAAGAAGCTTCTCCTTGTCGCTAAGAAGATCTTTGAACATTTTCGCGTATTTGGGCATGTGAGCGAGAGCCTCAGCGAAGGAGATGTTAAAATTCAATTGTTTAAACATTTTGAGAAAGTTCGAAACCTGGATATCATCCTTGCTTTTGAGCTTCTCTTTCCTTAACCTTGATGGATAAGGTATATCGGAAGAAGAGGAAGGCTTTGGAAGAATAGGATCACTCACATCCTTGGGTGGAGGAGGGTAGAAGTAAGAGGTGGAGAAATTGGGGAAGTAGAAGGATGAGGAATAGGAGCAGGTGACTCGTTTTCCTTAGTCACAATCACCGGTGGAGGTATAGGAAGATCGGGTTCCTTGGTACGTTTACCACTGCGAGTGGTGATTGCTTTCATCTCCCCTCTTGGATTCGCAACGGTGTTACTCGGAAGAGTACCCGAAGAAGAGGATTGATTACCTTGGAAGAAACTATCCATCATGTTCCTTAAGTCATTCGTTTGACTTGCCAAAGTGTTTCTCATATCAGCTCTCAGATCATTTCCTTGTTTCACCATGTCTGCTTTCAAGTTGAGCACTTCCCGCTGGAGATTGTCCATGATCACATCATTAGTCCTCATGTAGGTTCCAATATCTTGTTGTAATGCGGTGGGTTGGTTGGGAGGAGCATTGTAGGCGGGTGGTTGATAAGCAGGTTGTTGGTAAACTTGGTTGTTTCTTTGAGGTGGATATGGTTGTTTGTGAGGTGGTATGTATGGTGTACGAGGTTGTTGTTGTTGTTGAGGGGGGAGATTGAGGTTTTGTTGTTGGTTTGGGTTGTTAAGAGGAAAACCAAGTGGTGAGAGAAAGTTGTTAGAGCGGTAGCTAAGCAAGTTGCGGTCACCTTGAGGACGAGCTTGATACGCGGCCGGAGGATAGGTACCGTATGCTGCATTAACATTCTCAAAAGGATAGTCGTGGGTGGCGGTACAAGTGGTGTAAGAGTGAGGACCCCCGCATATTTCACATGGTTGGCTAACAGCATTGACTTGAGCGTCTTGAGCGTTTTTAGCGTTGATGCTGTTGGTGTTGTTAGCGGTGTGGGTAACAAGCGATTCAAGAAGCGTAGTAATTTTGTCAAGTCGCTTGTCGCTGTCACTAGTACTAGCACTGGCGACATTGGTCCGCACACTCTTGGTTTGCACACGAGACTTATTCTCAATGATATCCCAAGCGGAATTGGAAGTCTTAAGCAAAATATTACCCCCCGAGGCACTGTTTAGTGAATCTTGGTCATTCATGCTTAAAGCATTATAAAAAGTATTAATTTGGTGCACTTTGGTAAAACCATGTTGTGGGCACTTTCTTAAAAGATCTTTAAAACGGTCCCAAGATTCACTAAAAGACTCATCGTACTTTTGTTTAAAATTAATGATTTCATTCCGCAAAGCGGTAGTACGAGAGGGTGGGAAAAAGTAGTTGATAAATTTGGTCTCCAAATTCGTCCACGTAATAATACTTTGTGGCGGTTCCTTAGCAAGCCAATGTCGGGCTTGTCCCTCTAAACAAAAGGGAAAAAGTTGCAAACGAATTACCTCTTGTGGAACACCATTGAATTTGACCGTATTCGCGAGTTGCAGGAATCTCTTGATGTGGTCATGTGGATCATCAATGGTACGCCCCAAGAATGGTTGAGCAGAGACCATCTGGATAAAACCGGATTTGAGCTCAAAGTTGTTGGCTGCAATCGCGGGTATGACAATTGGATCATTGTTGCCCTCCACATGTGCTTGTAACAGTTGAATCATAGGGCGATTGTCCGGTAAAGGTTCATTGTTGTTGTTATTATTGTTGTTGAGAGGTGGATTGTTATTGTTGTTGTTATTATTGTTGTTTTGAGGTGGGTTATTGTTGTTGTTGTGTAGACCGGCCATGTTTAAGTCTTCGAGAGGCTCGGGCTCTTGATAAGACGTTGATCGTGTACGCATGCACCTACAAAAGAACTAACAAAGCAAACAAGAAATATTTTTGGTTTTTATGGTTTTTACTTTTTAGGATTTTTGAAAATTTTATATTTTTTAGGGTTTTTGAAATTTTTTATGAAAAAGTAGCGTTCACGGTGAACGGATCCCAAAATCCAAGTTCTCACAAAAAACTGTTAATCTTAACGAGAAGAGCCGGCAGCGGCGCCATTTGATACAAGCGATTAGTTATGGTTCATAATTAATCTCGGAATCTCCTCGAATTGATCATGGTTCTAAGTGGAATGATTGTTCTTGGTGACGAATAGGGGGTTTGGTTTTTGTTTATCTAAATTTTAAACTAAATGCAAGTAATTAAAATGTCGATGAGTAAAGTATAAGCTTGGAAAAAATTAAACTAAAAGTTAATTAGGAAAATACTTAAATACTTAAAACTTAAAACTTTGTAAAACTTTAAAACTTAGTCCATCGGAATATAAAATTGCAAAGCTGTCGGAATGTCAAAATCATGACCATCGGAATATAACTAAAGCAACCCATCAGAATGTCAAAGTAAGGTCCATCGGAATGTCCATGTTAGTTACCATCGGAATAATCAAACTCAAAGCTGTCGCAATGATGACTGTCGGAATGTAAGCTATTGGAAAGTTCAGATCAGAAAGTTGCTGTCGAAAATGGGCAGAGTTTTGTCTTAACGAAGACCTTAGTCCCGTCGGAATATTCGATCGCAATAAGCGATCGCAATCCAGATCGGAATAAGGGGCAAATGTCAACCGATCGCAAAGTAGAACCCTTAAGGGTTATTGCGATCAAAATGAGAAATCCGTCGGAATGTATACAAACCCCAATATTGCGATCGAAGCAATGTTGATCCGAAATTGGTGGCAGCCCTAGGACTCAATAAGACCAATCAATAAGCTATTTTACCCGCAACTTAAACACTTCAAAAAGCTTAAATTTGACAACTTTATAAAATATAAAATCATAAACTTTATAATCGAAACTTTTGAATGACTAAAAACTTTGATGAAATCCGAAAACAAATAAGCTAAAACAAGAATAAGCCAATAAGCATAGAGAGCCTATAGCTTATACGTGTATGAGCTTAAAAAGGAACAAGAAAGATCAATCTTTAATCACGAACTCATCCAATCATCCAAACCGTATGAAATGAAACAATCGGATCAAAAATTAAAGTAAACTAAGAAATGTAGAAGGAGAATAAAGAACTTAAAAGATTAACTTGAATTAGATTGATGAAATCCAAAATAAAAAAAAGCTTCAAACGTGAAAGATAAAAATGGGGAAAAGAAAAATCTTAGTGAGAGAAAGTTGAGAACTTTCTCTCTCTCTAAAACTAGAGAAAGGAAAAGAATGAAAAACTAGCTAGCTCCTTCAAGTTGTGAAGTGTAGGCCTATTTATAGGTGTATGCTTTGTGGGCTTGTGAATGGGCTTCTCTTCATGGGCTTCTCTTCTTCTTTCTTCTTTAGTCTTTACGTTTCTTTAATTAAACGTTTCCGACTTTGGATTTTGAGAAGTGTCGGTGAATGATTCCAACTCGTCCTATAATCATTTGTTTAATAAACTCGAGTTCTTCGACATATATGAATCTTCCATATTTGGCTGTATTCTTCGATAAATCTTCAAATAGGCACAATGACTTCAAATCTTTTGCATCTCTGGGACAATAGACTTCGTCTTGAGTCTTTTTCTTCGATAAAACCCGTGCAATCCCATGTTTTCTTCAATATTCATCCGGTTGACTCTGAAAACATAATAAACACAAAAACCACGCATAATTCCAAACAAATGATATTAAATACCTGCTTTGGTCTTGTTTTAGCCAGAAATAAGTGGTAAAAGGATGGGTGTTTTCACACCTATCAACCACACTTACCACAAAACGGTAGTTTTCCTTGGTAACCGGATCCACCGTTCACATTGAACACCTTTACCACATCTTGGCGTTTGTTAGGGTGGTCACCATGATTGGGGCCATGGTTTCCTTCCCATTTTCGTTTGTTATCACCACTTTCCAAGGTGACGGAGTCCATCAAACCGTCTGCCATTTCAATTGCTTCGTTTAAATCATTAGGTTTTGAAGAGATGACGTCTCCTCGGATTGAAGGCGGTAGTCCAACGATGTACCTTCCACGGCTCGTGTCTCATTTGGTATCATTTCGGGACACATCAACCTCAACTCTTGGAAACGTTGAGTGTAAGCCATCAAGTTAACTCCATGTACACGGAGGTTCCACAACTCGGCTTCTAACCTTTTCATCTCATTCCTAGGGCAATACTTTTTGAGAAGCATTCCCTTGAAATGAGCCCAAGGAGTAGCATTGGCCGCATCCAAACTTACGGCCTTCACATGGATGTTCCACCAAGTTAGTGCACCATCAACCAAGGTGTTAGAGCTAAACTTCACCTTATCACCTTCGGCGACATTGCTTACGCTAAACTGAGACTCAAGTCTCTCAATCCATCGTGCAAGTCCCACGGCACCTTCGGTGCCATTAAAGGTACTTGTGAAGCATGAACGAAACTCCTTATATGAGCATGCACGAGTAGGAGGTACCAGAATTGGCACTCGATTAGTCTCCTCTTGCGTGCTTGGATTTGTTTCGTTGGCGGCAAGAGCGGCGGCAACTCCATCGGCGATCATTTGACTCAAAACCGATGGGTCGACGGTGATAGGTGCGGCCGGAGTTGGATCGACTCTATTCTTGCGGGTTTTTGGTGCCATGGTCCTAAATTCATAACAAAGTTTATGGCAAGGTTGGCATTACGAGTTCATGGCTAGAGAGTACAAGCATGTCACAAAACACGATATAACATCCAATGAAGTAATAATCAACAAGTTATGTAGTGCACAAATAATTCATTCCATGATTAGAAAAGAAATACAAAGAGTTGACACATTGTTTTAGGATTCTTAGGGATTACAACACAAGGAGGGAAAATTTGGAATGAAAGTGTACACAAATAAACTAAACATAAATCTAATAGAAACGGTGCTCAAGGGCGGCAATCCTCTCGGATAAATCAATCAATTCCCTATGGAGAAGAGTGCGTAAAGCTCCTATCTCATAATGTTGGTCCTCGACTCTCCTAGCTAATCCCACGAAGTGGTCGGGTGGGGGTGGGGCATTCCTACCCAAACCCGCGATGACCGCCTCGTAACAAGTCTCGAGTCGAACCAATGACTCATGAGACAAACCACCCAAATTACGAAGCACGTGGGTCACCTTGCCTCGTAATGTAGCAAGCCTAGTAAAACGATGGGGGGCATTCCACGAGCCTCGGCGGCCGCGGAGCATTCGGCTCCATTATAGCCGCAAGGTGGGGGTGGCATGGGCATATTAGGTCGACGAGGGGCATCGTGCCTTGGGGGCACTCTCACGGACGGTGACTTCGAAGACTTGCGGGTAGAGTTCACATGTCTAGAGGCCAACTTCTTCCCAATCATAGAAGATCTCACAGACATCCTCGCGGTGCGGTTTTGGCGAGGGGCCTTAGGGGCATGAGATGAGGATGTGGAGGGAGGAACCATCGGTGCCTTGCCACGCCTTTGGTAGCAAATGAGTGGTGGTGGTGACACGCAGGTAGGTGCATGAGCACTTGGCTCTCCTCGAGTAGATGATAGTGGTGAAGCACCACTAGTAGTGGACTCGCGTCGTGCTCCATCCGTGGATGAGCTCAAGTAATACAACGAATCTTCGGACGTGATAGACATGTCACTGCCAAATTAAGAAAGGCATGTGTAAGAATAAATCAATTTTGCAATATGTTGAAGTTTTAGTTTGTCATGGCACACACCATTTAGCACAAAAATTTTAAGACACGTTGATACAAGATCAATATTGTATTCGCATAGCATGGCACAAACCATTTAACGTAGGGTTTTCAAGAATTATAACCGCATCAATTTTGCATTCACGTAACATGGCACAAACCATTTAGCATAGAGTCTACGTAGTGTCGAAATAAATATCGATTTTGTATTCATATAGCATGGCACAAACCATTTAGCATAGAGTTTCACGTAGTGTCGAAATAAACATCGATTTTTTATGCATATAGCATGGCACAAACCATTTAGCATAGAGTTTCACGTAGTGTCGAAATAAACATTGATTTTGTATTCTCGTAGCATGGCACAAACCATTTAGCATATAATCATAAATTACGTTACTTGATACTTTTAGCAATTTACTTAGTAAAGAACTTAAGAGCAATGAAATGATACAACTTAAAGGTACAACTTAAAGGTACAACTTACTTGTCGAAGGCGCGAAGTGATGTCGTCTATGGAGATGGAGGTAGTTATAGTCTAGTATTACTCTTTTTCCAAAATTTCATTTTTGACCAAAACCTTTGTAAAAATGATTTTATAAAAGTAACCTAGTTCTCTATAACCATGTCTCTGATACCAATCTGTCACACCCTCAATTTGGCCCATGTGTACAATTACACGAGGATGTGACTATCATGACAACCAAGAGACATAGATACAAGAATAACTAAGAAAAGTCATTTTCATTCATAAGACATAAAAATAGAATTGGTCCCAAGGAAAATTGTTTTACAACTCATGATAACATTGTTTGAGTTTCCAAATGTCATACATCCAAAAATGTCTCAAAGTTAAATCATGATAATTTTTATTAATCTCCATAGAACAACCACGTCACTCCTCCGCCTTGACACCTGAGAAAAACATTGCTAAAACGTCAACAAAAAGGTCGGTGAGTTTATAGGTTTAAGTTTAAGTAGTGTGATGAACCATAAGATTTTAGTTAGGCAACCGTCCAATAATCTTATAACAAATACAAGATTATTATCAAATAGCATACGTTCATGATATCCTACGTCTATGCTCATGACACCGAAGCGTTAACCGTACAAACCAGTTTATATAAGAGTGTGCCCAAGCAAATACTATCCCAAATTATTCGTAACAACCTCAAATGTATTTGTATCTAATTTGGTCACACAACCAACAATAGATAGGGAGGCCAATCCCAATAGATCTATCCATAACATTCGCGCTTACACAAAGTAATTAACGGTTTGATAGTGGGCTAAAACATCTAGGGGTATCGCTACTTAGACATCATGTAGGCACGTATGAGTTTTAGGCACTTATGTTCATCTGTTTAAAACAAGCAATGTTCTCACCCCAAAGTGATAAAACAAGTAAAAGTGGGGCTATAAACTCACCTCGTTAGTTAAGCAAATGGATGAAAATACAAAGAAAGTTGAGAACACGTCCACGCTACCCACGACCTAAATGAGGTATAAACATAACGTTATGAATATGTTATTCTATAATACATGCGCATGAAGTAATGTAGGTACGGTTCATTGGGTTTTTATGCTTTGTTACTTAGACATGAACACGTATTATTGACGGTTTTAAGGTTTATTAAAGTACCGTTGCTTTCGTTATCGGACTTATTCAGCCCAACAATGTACCCGACCCATATATATAAAACCAGTTTTTTATTAACTTTGGGCTTAAGGCCCAACACTTCACTTGTTTTAATAACTCTTGGCCCCAAAACTTAGCTAGTCCAGCCCAACTTATTACCCAGCCCATCCCAAACCCGACCCAGCCCGGCGTTACAAACAATGTTGAGATAGAGAGATTTATACTCTCTGTCTGTTGACTTTCACCATTTGATTGCCACAAAAACACACATACGCTCCCACCGTTTCACTTCTCTCTCTCTCTGGTGAAACTAAATCTGGGATTTCATCATTAAAATCATAAATCCTTATATTATCTTGCATCTCTAAATTCGTATGTTGATAAATTTGCTTAATAACATCATATATTGACGTCTTGTTTCGATTTATGGTTCGGGTTTTCTGGGTTTCGTATCTTAGTCCGAATCTAATGAAATCCCATGGATGATTTATCCATAAAAGATAAGTCTTGACCTTATTTTCTCTTTTTACAATGGTTTTGGGTTTTTATTGCTAAATCTGTATCGTATGAATGTTTCTTTGTCTAAATCGTCTTATACGTGCTTCAATTAGATGGATCTAACTCGTATTGGATTAAATCAAAATTTAGGGTTTCGTAACAATTGGGGGTTTTACTGGATATTGCATATTTGTATGATTAAGTGATGTTTATTTTAAGAAAACGTGTTTAATTAGACTAATTGGTCGATTTATAAAATTAGGGTTTCGGGTTGATTTAGGGTTTGGCTCATTCTTGGTTCTTGGTCTAATTATCTTACTGATTCGGGTGTGGATTTGGTTAAATTAGGGTTTCTAATTGGATTCGCAGAAAATAGGGTTTGGACATTTGGGGCTTTTATCATTCGAATATAAATTTGATGTCCTATGTGTAGTTTTCGAAAATAATGTATGATTTTGGATGAAGTTATTAATTTCTTGGGTGTTTACTATATGGACGATTATAAATTTGTGTTGTATTGATCAATTGGTCGTCTAATAACATTAACTCCTTGATTCATTAGGTTTTTATCAGTTTTTCACTAAAAATGTGTACATAGTGGGTCGGTTATTATTATCTAACCCATTTGTTATATGTTTCCCAGGTCTCGGTCGAATGAGTACTAATTACAATACATTGATGCAATAGAGGGAGTAGAAAGACTCACAGATTGTGGTTTTAGGTTTTCGGCTTAGATGGTTTCAGACACAAGGGAGGCTTTGATTCGGCTGGCTGTGGCTTGATGGTGTTGACTGATTCTTGTAGCCTATGGTTCTCACCCATATTTGTTGTAATTTGTGTTGTGTTTGTGATGTGAGTGTATGTAAGACATTGGGTATATATTTGTAACAGTTTGGCTTAGGGTTTTACCACTTCTGGAAATGGCATGCCTGTGATCTACCCATTTAGGGCAATCTCGGCATGTGGGTTGGCTGTTAGTGAGGTTTAAGTAGTATTATTTGTGGTATTGACTTTTGTTGACCCAGTTGGGGTCTCAAGTTTGTGTCCAGGCTTGTGTTTGTTTCCAGATGGTATGTTAACTTGTAATGTCACACTTGGGCTTCGGCCCAAGTAAATAATAAAGTGGGACTTGTTTGATTTTTGTAGTGTTCAATCCGATTTGGTCCAATGACTCTTCCTAGTATTCTTAGACTCGAATAAGCTCTATAATCACGCGACACGTAAAAATAGTAGGATTGTCGTTGGTTAGTTTGACGATATAGTACTACTTGATTCTCGCTTATGTTTGGCGTTCTATCCCGCATGACACATCATGGTCACATAAAAAAAACGTGGGAGTTTACACGTTGTAGCATGAATAACAATGGACCTTCGTGTTCTCAAAATAATGTAGTGTATTCGTACGGCACAAACCGTTAACAAATGAAACGTAGTGAAACGAGCACGTCCATTTACTAATCGAAAAATTCGAGTTGTTACAAAAGGAGTGGATGAAAGGTGCTCGGGAGGGGGACTTGGGACAATATCTTCATGCAGCAAATTATCAAAAAGATTATCCCCCTCCGTGTCATTATCATCAATACCCGGAGGTATTGAAAGATTGTCGATTTCCTCCATAGCTGTATCATTATTCTCAACTGAAGTAATAGACGGAGGTAAAGACTCAGAAATAGGAGCAGAATTCAACGCTTCAATTTGAGAGATAAGAAGATGAACTTTCAACAATTGATCGCGAAGAATAACGTCTTCCACCTCATCTACAAGACCAAGTTCAGTGGTGAACTTCTGGTAAGTCGGAGAGAATAAATCAACATCGCCGTCATCGCCCGGAGGAGAAGTAGAAGTTTCAAAAGTGAAATTCTCATAGCATGGAGAAAAATCATCATTAAGAGCTACCTCGTCCGTAGGCTCCACAAAATTCGGTACATCATAAACCTCCTCAAATAAGTTGTCAAGACCAAATTCAGTAATCTCACTCGATGTATCACAATCCTTAGACAAATTTGGGATATCGAGAGAAGGAGGTGCAATTGCACTAGGACATTGAGAAACAAGATCATTCCAAGAAATAGTAGTCTCATCGTCATCATCATCATAATGGTATGGACGCACAGGAAAAGGAGTATAAGCATCGATATTGTAACACCCCATTTTGATAAATGGAATGTCATGCGTAATTACGGCGTATCATCAAAGCATACAAGGATAAATGTCTAAACATTACATGACCATAGGGATAACCGGAATCAAACATCGGTTCCCAAACATAAGCCCAAAACATAATAAAGCAAAATAAATGAATGAAAGACTAAACAAGCATAAGTATATGAAGGCAGAAAGGAAAATAAGTCTCTAGCAACTTCCATCCTATGCACGTCCTCCAAATGCTCGAGTCTTTCCTAGGGTACCTGCCGTTTTGGGACATGGAAAGGAAAGTAACGGCTGAGAAAAATGCTCAGTGCACGGATATAGACATAGTATAAATGACTAAAACATAATAAAGACTTAATAGCAGCAGAAATGTATAAGTCCTAGAAAACCTGGAACATGTTCATAAAACTGGTTTTATAGTTTGAAAAGCCTTATGTTTATCTTATGAAAACTGTTTAACATAATTTTCCATTAGCCAATATAGGTCATGAAAATCCACCGTGCATGAATACTTGGAGGGGTGACCTCATCATGCAAATTAGAGGGGTTGCCTCTAATTTATTATACTGGTTTTGCGTAGGAGGGATCAACTCCTTGTGAAGGATGCAAGGCACACACCTCATTCACACTGAGTAATCTGCTGAAAACATGTAACTAGGATGCACCCATAAGTCCCACATGATAAATATAATAATATGGCCAAAAGTTGATGGGACGCCACGAGCAATCACTCTGCCGTGGGGAAGTCATTACACCAGTGCCTCTAGTGTTATGGTTATGGTACCTCCATAACTAGGTGAAACTGGTCATGCATGTATATGGCTATAGGTATTGTAATTAAACATAAGCAATCAAAAACATATAAAACATATACTGGGGAAAACAATTGGCTGCATACGGGGAATCCTAATAAGGAAAGAATGTCCATACTGAAAGGACGGAGAATCCGTACCTTATGTCCAGTGAACGAAGAAGACGAATGGAAGAGAGTACTACTTCGGTATCACTAATGCTACATAAATACATACGTGTATAGGTATCTGTTTACCACATACGTAACTAGTTTTATGTCAAGTCTTAGCTTATTTTATACGTTCATGTCATGTTTTACTGTTTTAAGCTTTAAACTGTGTTTATCTTATATTATGTCTGTTCTGATTAAGTATTACTTGTATTTCATGTATATTATACTTATTGTGTAATAATAAGTAACTTTCTAAAAATAGTAGGTTTCCTAAAATAGAGAGTTTCCAAAAATAGTAAGTTTCCAAAAATAGAAAGTTTCCAAAATTAGAAAGTTTCCAAAAATAGAATTACTGCTTAAAATACGTAAGTTTCTAAAAACAGAAAGTTTCCATAAATAGATTAGCTGCCTTAATTAAATAAGTTTCTAAAAATAGAAAGTTTCCATAATTAGATATAAGTTGGTTACATAAGCTAATTATATAAGCTTAAGTGTTTATTAAATAATATTCTAAGTCATGTAATAAAATAGTATAGTTTATTAATTATTATATGTAAAATAAATGAACTATAGGTTATAAGACTTAATTAAATATACATGATTAATTAAATTAAAGTGCACAAAATATTTAGGTTAAAACATGTCGTAATATTAATATTAATATAACCTAAGTCATGATAATTAATTAATTATAAGTCATGGTCTTAATAATTAATTACTTATATAGTCTATTATAAATAATAAATACTTAGGTTAAAATCCATGTATTATTAATAAAAATAACCTAAGTCATGTTGTAATTAAATTAATTAGTAACTTGTCAAATTAATTTAAGTAAACTTTTAATTAAATAATCTTGAAATTCTAAGTCATGTTTTATTAATTTTAATTTACCTTGTAAATTAATATACGTGTTAAAGCTAATAACTTGTAAAATAATAACCCGTACTCATGTATTATTTTATTAAAACATGTCGAAAACCGTTCCCGAATCCCGTGAAACTCGTTTTATGCTTATAAATAGGCCGAACCAAACATCCCCTTAATTTTTCTAATACTGTTTGCCAAACACCCTACTAAACCCGTAGCCAAACACCCCATGTCCCTGGTTTCCCCCTGCTTGTTATAAGTTCCCACCGAGAGCCTAAGCTCTCGGTTCCCACTGCTAGAACAAACATACCACTGGCTGTAGCCAGTGGTTTCCCCTGCTTGCTCGCTGTTCCCACCGCCAGTACAAAACCAAGCCAAAACCCTAATTAGGGTTGCAGCTGGTGGAATTAATTCACCACCGAGACTCATATGAGTCTCGGTTTGCGTGTGATCTAAACACAACACACTAAAATGATTCACCCCTTAATCCGTTTGATTACTCACGTTTTAGATTTAGGGTTTTCACCCTTTACATAATTAAATCAAACAAACAGAAGGAAGAAAAAGAATTACTTGTTTGCTTGTTCAAGTTATGATTTGAAACACGAATTACACCTTATTCCGATCAATCCTCGTTCTTGGTTCTTGCTTCTTTGGTGAAGGTCGCGGCAGGGAAGAAAAAAAAGAAACAAAACTGGCGGCTGGTTATTTAGATTTTAGGGTTTTGGAATGTTTTGTGTTTTGTCCAAAAAATGAATTACTTCCCGTCTGTTTTTCTTTTTGAGCCGGTCTAAACCAAATGGGCTTAAGGCCCATGTGTGTCTTGTCTTCCTATATTGTCTAAAAGCCCAAATAAAACCCTTATGCACTTATATATAATTCATGACTTGTTAAAATGGTACGCGTAATCGTGTTATAAAATGTCGTGAATTTCATAGTTATCATAATACGTGTTAAACGTAAACATTACGTATGTAATTACTTGTCGTGTTAAATTAAATATATGTAATCGTATTTATCGTGTTAAATATTCGTGTTTACGTGTTTTAATTAGTTATCGATCGTGACTTAATATATTTATCCGTGTTCGTAATATATATTTATACGTAAATAATATTATCTCGTGATTAAATTACGTTCATGATTTCATGATCGCATGTTCATGATTAAAATAATTATTTGAATAATTATTGTGTGTTCATACGTAATAATTACTTATCGTGTTCTAACACGTACGTAATACTTAAAATTCTTATACGTGAACGTAAACATGCTATAAAAGGAAAGTTTTAATCTAGTACGTACGATCTAATGGGTACTATTCATGGTACAACTCTTCCCCTCCTAAAAAGAATAGTTCGTCCCCGAATTATAGATAACGTAACTGAAAGAGAAACATACCCGAATCAAACCGAGAGGGTATGTAAGATAAATGAACGTCATGGTATAAGGGACGTGGAACGTGACATGTCTTGAAAGGACATGGAACGTGACGTGACCGAAAGGACATATCTAATTGATAAGAGAAAACGGATAAGAAGTCCGGATGAACTTGTCCGTTTCCAAGTGGCTTCCCTCTTGGAACGGTTCCTTCACAAGATCTTGACACAAATGATAAATCTTGGTCCTCTTGACCTTGACTTGGAATACGAGAAATTCTTGGTTATCCACGTAAGGTAGATCCCCTAAATTTGATCGAGGAAATAAGAGTTAACGTGCAAGGGTAACCGGAACGTAATGGTGCAAAACAGTCTAACCTTACCGATAACTAGTAACGATGCGCGGGACATAAAGAAACGTAGCACGTGAAAAATTTTGAACGTGATACGTGAAAATTTTTTAACGTGATACGTGGAGATATAGTGAGTGTAGTTTGAGCAAACATATCGTGATCCATGATACGTGTAACATATCTTGATCATGATATGAGGAACGTGGAATGTACATGACATGTGAAACATATCATGAACATAGAATATAATGGCGGTAACGCCAAACGCTACAAGGTTAGACATAAAATATGACGAGAAACGTCTATCTGAGGATAGGGAGTTATACTAAACTTGGGTCTGGTCTCTCAAGTTCTTGCAAAACTTCCCAGAATAATAAAAAAAATGAACGTAAAATCGTAAGCCAAGATGCCATCATGAACGTGAATAGTGTCATGAGCGCGAGCGCGAAAGCAAGTCATGAAATTAGAACAAGGACGTGAAATAAATAAGGAGCAAAATTATGAATATTTGTCAGACTCGATAACTGAGGAATTTCCAAGTGATCTGATGAGCCTTGGCTGGAACATGTCCAATCAATCTGTTGGTTCTGAAATCCTTGCAGATGTAAGTATTCTGCAAACTTTATCAAACTGTTTGCAATAACCCAGATAGCATCATGCTTCTTCTGAGTTTGCATTAATTTGGTAACCAAAATCCATGGGGATCTTGTCCCATTTAAATTCACAACTTCAGATGATGAAAACATCCCAGTCTGTTGGTGTCCTATCTTAGCTTGTTTGTATGACAGGTATGAAGATATGAACGTAACTGTATCCTGCTTCATAGAAACTTGATACATAGAGGTTTGTGAATCTCTGAGTCTCTGAATCTAGACTTCTCCTAGCGTAGGATTTTCTAGAACACCTAATATAGTGTAGGGTTCTCTCCTTTACGCATAAGCTGAGTCATGGTAAGATTAACCGTAGAAACCCATGATTCAGCGTGTCACTGTAATCAAACAGAATTGATATAGGAAAAATTTCCAGGGTAAAATTTCTCTTGTCATAGAATTTGCAACATAGTGCAGATATGGTCTTCCTGTTCTTCTCTAGGCTAGGAGGAAATCAGGTTATCCTCAATGAAAACACTGATGAATTTGCTATGAGTTCATGGAAACTCATTCTTTTAATGCCGTTGGAGCATTGATGAGACTAATTCAAAATCATAACTCTAGCATGACCGAGTCGTGCACGAATAGCAGTCATGGACATGTCCTGCTCTTTCACTCGTCACTGTTGGCATCATGATCATGAGTTCGATCTTGGAAAAGTGCTTAACACTATAAGGTCGATTGGACATGTTGTCAATACGTGGAGGAGAATAACGGTCATGAATGGTGATTTGTTTAAGTCGACGGTAGTCGACACATAATCTCATGGTACCATCCTTCTCCGTGTAGGTTCTTCTAGAATGTATAGGAAGATTTTGGAATAATCAACTGGCTATGCGTAAAAGGACTTAAGTAGTCGTGTCTTACTGACAGCTAGAAAATTTTAGCGACCATGGCTAACAGCGCACATGCTTGTAAGCATAGATAATTTGTACAGATTTTCCTGATGGAAAATCAAGCTGAATGTATTCAGAAGCCTGAACATTACTGTACATAATTATGAATCGTAGCATGGTGTGTTGTTCATAGTCCATAATTAGGATAAAATTCATCTCGTGTCTGTTCGAGGAAATGCGTTAGCAGCTTGGATCTCATCATTTAGCTGAAGGAAAACCTTCGTATACGTGGGAATACGAAAGGCGTCCTTCATGGTCATGAATATATGAAATATGGTGAAAGAAATTAAAGTGACATCGGCAACGTGACAGTTCTCACTGATGCGCCGGTAATGGTATTGAAATTCTTGTGGCCTGATTAATACATGGCACAACAATATGGATATACCTTTGGAGGGCACCCTGAATTTCTTAGAAATTTTCCATAGTTGGACGTGAGTCATGTGTCTTGACTCGTGTCTTGGAACTATAAGCATGACATATGTCTTGACTGGTGTCTTGACATGTGTCTTCAGAAAGTATACGTGAGACATGTGTCGTGACTGATGTCTTGACATGTGTCTCGAGACGTAAAACAATAGTACTAAAATATTAGGCTATTATGCCAGACTTGGCGGATCGGTTGGACTACTGATCCTTTGTATGTCTAATCACGTCCGCGGCCGGAGCCTCGGTTGCGATTTCTAGGATAGTTTCTATCATAGTAGTTGTTACTATCGTCCTGTCTGTCAGTTCCATGACGGTCATTCTCATGACCGTGATTCATGTAACTATTCAGCTGAGTGGTCGACTGTTACTGGTTTGCACTCATATGGCTGAAATGACAACTGAATGACGTGTGACATGTAACTAAGAATTTGGGACAATGACAGATGAAGATCGTTTGGTGATGAAGCATCTTCTCGTCCGATCGCTTTGATCTAATGCCTTTGTCTTCGTCTCGTATGAGCTCCAAGGTGTGAACAGCATCAGCATCTCGTAGCGTCTCCAAACATCAGCAACATCACCCTTTAGTAACATCTCCAAGCTATGAGCGGCATCAACAATTTGTAGAGTATCCGCAAGTGGGAGTACGCACATAGGATAAGGTACATGGAGTACACATGGAATTTACATGAAATGATCGGTATGGGGTCGATCATTTGTCATGATTTAAGGAAAGTATATCGTTTAAACGGTTAGAAAACCATCATGATAACCTGGCAATATTAGCATAGACATCATTCTGGTTGTATCGAGAAACGTTAAAGTGTGGTTACACAAAATTCAACGATGATTGGCTTGACAGCATGGTCAATGAAAACCAACCATGACTATCACGAAAGGAGGATTCAATGAAATCCAACAATGTCTTGCATGAAAGCATAAATAACAAGAGGCGTAAGACGTAATCAACATGAAGACGGAAATCATCATGAAGAAACATGAAACAATCTATCATGAAGGAGTGTATAACATAATCAGCATGAAACTGAAGTTAACCATGACAGTATGAAAACATACTTGACATAAAAACATAGTAACTTATGAGGGGACATGAAAAAAAATTTATGCCAATAAATCATGAGAAAAATTTTATGCATGAAAAACAGTGCATGAATGCATAATGTAGTTTATAAAAACCTATATATGTGCGAGGGGACGCCTATGGGTCGGTCCCAAAACAAAAGACATGGCGAGGGGACGCCTATGGGTCGGTCCCAAAGTTAAAAGTTTCGATAAAAGCACATGCGACTAAATAGGGCCAGTCCTACACCAACCATTACTTAGTCATAATTCCTACAACAATGATACATGAAACATAAATAAATGAAACTCATATGTCAAAACTTATCAGAAAAAAATTTTATGTGACTAATTATGAACTACTGGGGTTCAGTCCAGATAGCCACAGTTCACGAGGAATGTTATGCATGAAACAATGACACATAACTAAATATGAATGACGGTTGTCCATCCATATTAGTAAAACAATATCGATGAAAACATCAAGGTTAAAACCTCAAGGTGCTGAAAACATCATGGTTAAAACAACAATGCGCTGAAAACATCAATACGTAGAATAACAAACGTTGGCTTAGGAAGCTCTTGGTGACTACCCACTAGTCACAGGTCGAGTTTTAGAGCCTACAGGTCGAAGCCTTGGCTCTGATACCATAATTGTAACACCCCATTTTGACAAATGGAATGTCACGCGTAATTACGGCGTGTCATCAAAGCATACAAGGATAAATGTCTAAACATTACATAAACATAGGGATAACCAGAATCAAACATCGGTTCCCAAACATAAGCCCAAAACATAATAAAGCAAAAGAAATGAATGAAAGACTAAAAAAGCCTAAGTATATGAAGGCAGAAAGGAAAAGAAGTCTCTAGTAGCTTCCATCCTATGCACGTCCTCCAAATGCTCGAGTCTTTCCTAGGGTACCTGCCGTTTTGGGACATGGAAAGGAAAGTAACGGCTGAGCAAAACGCTCAGTGCACGGATATAGACATAGTATAAATGACTAAAACATAATAAAGACTTAATAGCAGCGGAAATGTATAAGTCCTGGAAAACCTGGAACATGTTCATAAAACTGGTTTTATAGTTTGAAAAGCCTTATGTTTATCTTATGAAAACTGTTTAACATAATTTTACCATTAGCCAATATAGGTCATGAAAATCCACCGTGCATGAATACTTGGATGGGTGACCTCATCATGCAAATTAGAGGGGCTGCCTCTAATTTAATATGCTGGTTTTGCGTAGGAGGGATCAGCTCCTTGTGAAGGATGCAAGGCACACACCGTATTCACACTAAGTAATCTGCTGAAAACATGTAACTAGGATGCACCCATACGCCCCACATGATAAATATAATAATATGGCCAAAAGCTGAAGGGACGCCACGAGCAATCACTCCGCCATGGGGTAGTCATAACACCAGTGCCTCTAGTGTTATGGTTATGGTACCTCCATAACTAGGTGAAACTGGTCATGCATGTATATGGCTATAGGTATTTTAATTAAACATAAGCAATCAAAAACATATAAAACATATACCGGGGAAAACAGTTGGCTGCATACGGGGAATCCTAATAAGGAAAGAATGTCCATATTGAAAGGACAGAGAATCCGTACCTTATATCCAGTGAACGAAGAAGACGAATGGAAGAGAGTCCTACTTCGGTATCACTAATGCTACATAAATACATACGTGTATAAGTATTTGATTACCACATACCTAACTGGTTTTATGTCAAGTCTTAGCTTATTTTATACGTTCATGTCATGTTTTACTGTTTTAAGCTTTAAACTGTGTTTATCTTATATTCTGTCTGTTCTGATTAAGTATTACTTGTATTTCATGTATTATTATACTTACTGTGTAATAATAAGTAACTTTCTAAAAATAGCAGGTTTCCTAAAATAGAGAGTTTCCAAAAATAGAAAGTTACCAAAAATAGAAAGTTTCCAAAAATAGAAAGTTTCCAAAAATAGAAATACTACTTAAAATAGATAAGTTTCTAAAAATAGAAAGTTTCCATAAATAGATTAGCTGCCTTAATTAAATAAGTTTCTAAAAATAGAAAGTTTCCATAATTAGATATAAGCTGGTTACATAAGCTAATTATATAAGCTTAAGTGTTTATTAATTAATATTCTAAGTCATGTAATAAAATAGTATAGTTTATTAATTATTATATGTAAAATAAATAAACTATATGTTATAAGATTTAATTAAATATACATGATTAATTAAATTAAAGTGCATAAAATACTTAGGTTAAAACATGTATTAATATTAATATTAATATAACCTAAGTCATGATAATTAATTAATTATAAGTCATGGTCTTAATAATTAATTACTTATATAGTCTATTATAAATAATAAATACTTAGGTTAAAATCCAAGTATTATTAATAATAAAAATAACCTAAGTCATGTTGTAATTAAATTAATTAGTAACATGTCAAATTAATTTAAGTAAACTTGCAATTAAATAATCTTGAAATTCTAAGTCATGTTTTATTAATTTTAATTTACCTTGTAAATTAATATACGTTTTAAAGCTAATAACTTGTAAAATAATAACCCGTACTCATGTATTATTTTATTAAAACGTGTCGAAAACCGTTCCTGTGGAATCCCGTGAAACTCGTTTTATGCTTATAAATAGGCCGAACCAAACAGCCCTTAATTTTTCTAAAACTGTTTGCCAAACACCCTACTAAACCCGTAGCCAAACACCCCCTCTCGGTTCCCACTGCTAGAACAAACATACCACTGGCCGTAGCCAGTGGTTTCCCCTGGTTGGTCGTTGTTCCCACCGCCAGTACAAAACCAAGCCAAAACCCTAGTTAGGGTTGCGGCTGGTGGAATTAATTCACCACCGATACTTATATGAGTCTCGGTTTGCGTGTGACCTAAACACAACACACTAAAACGATTCCCCCCTTAATCCGTTTGATTAGTCACGTTTTAGATTTAGGGTTTTCACCATTTACATAATTAAATCAAACAAACAGAAGGAAGAAAAAGAATTACTTGTTTGCTTGTTCAAGTTATGATTTGAAACACGAATTACACCTTATTCTGATCAATCCTCGTTCCTGGTTCTTGCTTCTTTGGTGTAGGTCGCGGCAGGGAAGAAAAAAAAGAAACAAAACTGGTGGCTGGTTATTTAGATTTTAGGGTTTTGGAATGTTTTGTGTTTTGTCCAAAAAATGAATTACTTCCCGTCTGTTTTTCTTTTTGAGCCGGTCTAAACCAAATGGGCTTAAGGCCCATGTGTGTCTTGTCTTCCTTTATTGTCTAAAAGCCCAAATAAAACCCTTATGCACTTATATATAATTCACGACTTGTTAAAATGGTACGCGTAATCGTGTTATAAAATGTCGTGAATTTCATAGTTATCATAATACGTGTTAAACGTAAACATTACGTATGTAATTACTTGTCGTGTTAAATTAAATATACATAATCGTATTTATCGTGTTAAATGTTCGTGTTTACTTGTTTTAATTAGTTATCGATCGTGACTTAATATATTTATCCGTGTTCGTAATATATATTTATACGTAAATAATATTATCTTGTGATTAAATTACGTTCATGATTTCATGATCGCATGTTCGTGATTAAAATAATTATTTGAATAATTATTGTGTGTTCATACGTAATAAATACTTATCGTGTTCTAACACGTACGTAATACTTAAAATTCTTATACGTGAACGTAAACATGCTATAAAAGGAAAGTTTTAATCTAGTATGTACGATCTAATGAGTACTATTCATGGTAAAAGCATGCGGGTTTTACAGATATTCGATATTTGCTCTTGTCGTTGATCCTCTTGACATTTTTCGATGTATTTATTTAAAGCTTCTTGACTTTTTGCCCTTGCTTAACAAGAGTGGCCCATTGTTCGTGGGGGCTCAAATGTTCGAAGGAAGGTTGATGATTGACGGTTTGACGTGGGGGCTCAAAATTTTGAAAACGGGAATTATAGCACGGATGTGGCTCATAGTAATTCATCGGTTGAGAAGAATTAGAACACGGATTTGGTTCATAATAATCCATCGGTGAAGAAAAATGAGGACACGGATTTGGCTCATAATAATTCATTGGCTGACAATAAGAAGTATCGTGAGGGCCCCCACAATTGTTGCAACACGGGTATTGAGAAAAACCCGGTGCTTCTTGTAGATAGCTATTACCATTGTCATATTTGTAACCCAGTTCTTGCTCGCCATGAAGCGGGTATCGAATTGGACACGAGACATGCCAATGAGAATCGCTTCCACAATATATGCAAAGGGGAAGAGTAGGTGGATTAGAAGAAAAGGATGAATTAGTCGAATTGCACGATGGACAAAATCCAAATAGTGAATCGGTTGAAATGGGTGGAAGATCTTTTCCGCATTGCTCGCATGAACACCATTGACATAATTCGCACCCATATAATCGTCTCCCACACCCTACGCAATGGACATAAGAATCCATGAAGAATTAAAAATTAGAGGGGTTGAGAAAAAGAATTAAACACAATAGAGGGTTAAGAGGAATATTTTTGGTGCAAAGCTTTGAAAAAAAAAGATGCTTTTTTTGACTTTAGATATGTTTTTGTATTTTTGAAATTTTTTGATTTTTTAAAGGATTTTTTTTTTTGTAAATTTTTTTGAAAAATGCAAGAAAAATAACGTTCATGAGTGAACGGATGCCAAAATCCAACGCGTCTCTCACTAAAAACCGTTAATCTTCACGAAAAGAGCCGGCAGCGGCGCCATTTGATAAAAGAGATTTTGCTAGGTTAAAAAAGTTCGTTGTTCACGGTCTAATCGAATTGATCTCCGGTTGAAAGTGTGACTCAGTTGTTCTTGGTGAAAAGAAAGAATAGGTCGTTGAGTATCTAAAAATGCAAACTTTAACGTAAATAACAAAATAATAAAAGCGATAAACTAATTAAAACTTAAATAAAAGACTTTAAAAGAAATTAAGATAAAAGCTTGAAAAGATTAAACTAAAAATAAGACTATAAAAGAAATTAAGTAAATGACGAAAATATAAAAACTTTTAAAGTAAATGACGATAAATTAAAGCTTAACAAAACGTAAATTTAAAAACTTTAAAATTAAATAACTCTGAAAATAAACTAAAACGAACAAGTAAAAATAAAGCTAAGTAATTTGGCGGGAAAAATAAGTTTAAAAATTAAAATCAAATAAAAACTATTTAATTTCGCAATACTAAAAAATTGAAATAATTTCGCAACTTTAAAACAACACAATTCCGCAATTCATGAAACATAACCTAATTTCGCAATTAGCAAAACCATAATTCCGCAATTAGCAAAAATCAATTCAAATTCGCAATTCACAAAATCAACAATTCCGCAATTATTGAAATTGATATGATTTCGCAATCATGCGAATTCAAAGATTCCGCAATATTGAAGACAAGATTTCGCAATACTCTGAAGCATGATTTCGCAATTATGGCCAAGATTTCGCCACAATGCGAAATCAAAGATTTCGCAAGGCCATATGGCATAAATTCGCAATAGTGAAAAAGTTGCGAAATCGAATCAGATATTCCTAAAAATTAGGAACTCGTAAAAGTACGAAATAAGCACTAAAAACTCAACTTTTTAAGGAAAATAAGCCAAGAAAAACACCAATAAGCTAACTAAAACTAATAGATGAATGATAAAACTAATAAAAACTTTAAAAATAAACCAAGAAAAGTAAAAAGCTATAAAATTTATGTAAAAAGTGGACGGAAAAGATTAAGATTAAGAACACTAAATCAACACGAACAAAGATTATGAAAAGATTAAGATTAAACAAACAAGAAAGGAAGAATGAGATGATTGAAAAACTTTAATTTAAAAGATTAAAGATTAAACATTCAAAACAAGATTAAAGATTAAAGCTTTAGAACATGAAATGAAGCTAGAGAGAGAAAGTAATTTACTCCTACTCCTAATCTAAACTAACTAACCCCCTCCTAATGACACATTAGGAGATATTTATAGGAGGAGTAAAATGTTGGTGCTTTCTTCCTTCTTTCTTCTTGTCTCGACTCGATTTAAATTCTTTGTCTTTCTCGACGTCGTCTCGGGATTTGTCAATATAATTTGAACTCGTCTTATAATTTTCTTCTTTAATTAGACTTGGTTCTTCGACTTCATTAAACTTTCGTCTTTAGACTTTTTCTTTGATAAATCATCAGAATAGGCCTTGGACTTCCGTTCTTTTTGCACTCTTGATCTTTTGACTTCGTCTTTCTTGTTTTCTTCGATAAAAGCCCGTGAAAGCCCGTGTTTTCTTCCTTTTTCATCTTTTGGTCCTAAAACACAATAAAACACAAACCACGCATAATTCCGACATTTATGACATTAAATACACGTTTTGGTTTGGTTATTATTATAATTAAGTGGTAAAAGGATGGGTGTTTTCACACCTATCAGTTTACTTCAGAATTTTGGAAGTCTTTGCAGAAAGCGAATGGGAACGGGGTTATGTTTAAGTACAGCATTACATCCGGAAACTGATGGACAAAGTGAAAGAACGATTCAAACATTAGAGGATATGCTTCGTGCATGTGTGATTGACTTTGGAAATGGTTGGGATAAGCATTTACCATTGGTTGAATTTTCGTACAATAACAGTTATCATGCTAGTATTAAAGCCGCTCCATTTGAAGCTTTGTATGGACGTAAGTGTAGATCACCAGTGTGTTGGAGTGAAGTAGGTGAAAGTCAATTGACTGGACCTGAAATGATATTTGAGACGATCGAAAATATTGTGCAAATTAAGAAGCGTTTGTTATCTGCCAGAAGTAGACAAAAGAGTTATGCTGATAACCGAAGGAAACCGTTGGAGTTTGAAGTAGGAGACATGGTTATGCTGAAAGTATCTCCATGGTAAGGAGTGATTCGTTTTGGAAAGAGAGGAAAGTTGAGCCCGAGATATATTGGAACATTTAAGATTATCCAAAGGATCTGATTGGTAGCTTATAAGTTAGAGTTGCCTGATGAGCTTAAGGCTATTCATAATACTTTTCATGTATCTAATCTGAAGAAGTGTTTAGCTGAAAGGGATGTGGTGATTCCATTGGAGGAAATTCAACTTGATGATAAGGTGCATTTTATAGAGGAACCTGTAGAGATTATGGATAAGGAAGTTAAGAAGTTGAAGCATAGTAGAATTCCGATTGTGAAAGTGAGATGGAACTCTAGACGTGGGCCGGAGTTTATGTGGGAACGTGAGGATTTCTTTAAGTACAAGTATCCTCATTTTTTTAGGAAGGATTAAGCGCCACGGACATCGCTTCTTTTAAGAAGGGAGGGATGTGACAACCCAAAACCGAGGTCATTGCTTAATCTTATTTTACGATTATTTTTGAAATTTTTTGATGAGTTTGAATGATATTTATATTTGTAGGTTTATGTTTAAACCGATGTTGGAAGGTTTATATTTAATATCTAATAATTATAAGGAGTATTAGCAAGCGTGATGTCGATGGATGCCAAATATTTTATGTTTTATTGTCGGTTGTTCGATTTTTGTCATTTTTGATGTTTTATTTTAAAGGACGTGTTAAGTCGAGTCGGGAGTCGATATTATTATATTTGAGGTACGTTTTAAATTTTTAAAAGTATCTTTATGAAACCTGAGTCCCGTAAATATTTTCAAAATTGACTACTAGTTATTTCCCGCTTTTTAGCTAACTATTTTTATTTTGAGCCACAACTATTGGAAAATTACAACCAAGGTCCCTCAAGCACTATATATAAGCTTAAATTAAACACACACACACACCATAATCTCCACTCAAATTTTTCTCATCTCTCCTTTTTCTCTCTCTCTTTATGCCGTGACTTCACCACCACCCCAAAACCATACAATTTTCAATTTTAACTCAATTTTGATCATGATTTGAGTAAAACTAAAATAATTCCCTATCTTAGAATCGATCAAGGATCATTTTGGTGTAAGAAAATCATACATGCAAGCATTTTATTTTTTTCATGTTGGTAGGTGAAAGCCATGATCATGCATGGTGTTCTTGGCATGATCAATGGTGATTATTGCAAGAATTTTGTTAAAAACTTCATTTTGATTCAAGGGTTTTGATTTTTATAATGATTTGGATGTTATGGTTCATATATGTTGATGTTAGGGTATAGGAATGATCATTGTTATGGTTGGTTTTGATAAAAAAGGTGATTTTATACAAGTTTTTAATGGTCATTTTATAACAGTAAGTAAACTGTAAAATCCGAATTTTTATGTTTAGAAAATGGCTTAACTTATAGCCTAGGGTTGTAGATAATTTGATTAGCTTCGATTTGATATAAAGTATAGCATCTAGCTCCAAACGAGCGCGAAGTTATGATGTTTTGATTGATCATGTACCGGGAGACGAGTATCGGCACTACATATAGTTGTTGTCGATATTTGGATCGAATCTCGGGGACTATAAATTGAAGTTTTGAAATGAGTAACCTACTGGTACTGAGGTTTTAACTTTAGAGGTTGAGTTTATTTTAAAACCCGAGTGTCGGTTTTGTAAACGGAGTCGTTTAAAGAAGTTAAAACGGTTGTATGAAAAATTAACGTAAATCTGTCCGGATTTTGTAGTTTGAAGATGAGTCGGGTAAAGGACTTTAAAAGTAATTTCATTTGATAAACTTGTAGGAGGACTTTCTATATATAGTAAGTTAGGTTATCGAGTCGTTTCATAAACGTTTGATAAGTTTAAAAGGGGTAAATAAGCTAGTACATGTAGTATGTGCCGCCGGACTTTGTTAAAAGTGTAAAATGGTAAAGTAAATGTTTAGTAAAGTATAATGAAGTTATTTATATCGTTTTCTCTCGAGTTTATCGTGATTTTATGAGTTTGAGTTTTATGTTCTTATGTATGATTTATTTCTCGAGTCATTATTAATGAACGCACCTTATTTGATAGCTAGCGGTTCTCGTGTTTGAAAGGCATCCATTATCATCGACGATCATCTCGCTAGATCTCTTATACTAAGGTGGGTCTGTAGCCTCGCTTTTCATGCTAGCTACTAAATGTTTTATACCCGCGAGGGGGATACATGCTATTTGAAAATAAATGAACACAAGTCATGAGTAATTGTTGGACCTGAATGTTGCCTAAAGTTGATTACATTGTATTGAGTACCTTGTTGCTAAAGACCCTAAATTCACGAGCCTTTAACTATCTTCTGACTTGATGTTGTGAGTCGGGAATATCCGCTTATTCTAATGATAGTACTATTGGGTTGACCACCCTATCTGAGACCAGGGCATTACGTTGAGTAACCTCTGGGAAGGATAATTTAAAGGAATAAGAATGTGGTATTCTAGCAACTGATACCCTAGAGGGGCAATGGTTTTATTCTAGTGATGCCGGCAATTGGCGTGGGTGACTATTTGGTTAAGGGGTCGGTGTCATGAACTTAAATACAATGTTTATTATTATTGCCTTGAATATAGATTATGTGTAGGACAATTCTATAAATGATTATGATTGATTTTCTTCTTGTGTTCAAATGTGATTTGATAAACCTATAGACTCGCTCAACATTATTGTTGACTCTTTTTAACATGTATTTCAGGTAATAGGAAGAGATGGAGCATGGAGCTTTGCTGTGGAGGTTGTGGCTTGGCTTTTGGAAGAATGTTGGTCTAAAAACTGTTTCTATCATTTACTGTTGAACAATTTATTTTATGTTGATGTACTGTACTAAACTTGTTGGTTGTTGGTCGAGATCCATAGGGACTAAACGCTTTACCCTCGTGTCGTTTTAGTACAATCATGGGATGAAATCTATGTTTTTGACCTATTATGAAAATCTTGTTTATATTTATGTGTAAATGTCTCACTTTTGAGTCATTCAATATACCTTGTGTGATGATGCTTGTGTCTAGCACCCAATTGTGTATTTCTGCTGCGGAATGTAAATTGGGGGTGTTAGAAAGCTCATGCCCGAGAAAACTTAATTTCTCGTTGTTAGGATAAGTTTATCATCGGCGATAAACTTTCCTTTCTTTGATGAACGAGTTACAGTCTTTGATGTGACTATAAGTCCTAATGGTAAGCTTAACCATGAATCCCCTTAGACACTTGTTTCTCTGATATCTGCTTCTTCAGCAACCAAACTCTAAGAGTGTCCTTAGTTGAACGATATACAACGATTGGACCGCTTCGTTCTTTTGGAACAACAACTTTGGTACCTGCATTCTCATTAGGAATTTGCATGCTTTGACATGGGTTAGCGATATCAATTTTAGAAGCACGTGGGGGTTCACAGTTGGCTTTACTTGTGTCAGAGGCGACCTGAGTAGATGATTCACTTGTCTTATCTGGCAAACGTTTCCTTTTATAGAAAACCTTAAGTTTGGGCTTAAGTGATGTATCATCTTTATCAATTTCCTCCCTAGTAGTCTTAGTAGAATCGGAGACTGTCCTAGTTAAAGGGAAATCGTTTCCTACAAGAGTGAAAGTTCTACCGGTGGGGCGCCAAACTTTACCAATGGGTTTGATTTTAGCGTCTAGCACGGGAGTTCACCTCATTAAGTAATTTCTTGACACAAGAGTCATGATTTGCCGTAAAGACACATTTTCTACATGTTTTACAAGTAGCATATTTAATGTCCGAGTAATTCCTATATGATTGATTGATGCTCCTAAGAGATGACATGCTACTGTTAGCAGTGTTGGGTAATCTAGAAGGCATCTGACTAGGTTTGACATTGCTATCTCTTACATGTGTCTTTTGCTTAGCTTCCCTTAGACCATATTTATGGAAAACGTCATTTGAACTAGTTCTAGACGTGGTCTTGGTATTTTTAGAGAAACTAGAGGCAATCATGTGATTAGGTCTTGCTAAAGTTGTTTTGGTCACATTGGGCCTAGTTGCTAGAGTGACTGGTCTAGAAAGATGAACCAAATCAAATTGGGAGGGAAACCGCGGTCTCGAGGATTGTGGTCGCTCGGATCTAAATGCAGTAGGTTTGTCTGACGGTCGGTTGTCTGACGAACTGATTTGTAGGCGGTTTCCCTAAGATTGATGGTTTTTCAAGCTTAGTGTCCACACTAGTTCCTCTAATTTTCCTTAATTCGTTTTTCAACGCAACTATAGCAAAAACCTTTTCCTGAACTTGAGCCTTTAAAGTCTCATTTTCTTTGAGCAATTTATCTTGGCATGCCAACTTAGATTCTAGCAACTGAATATGTTTCAAAAGATTATCCTTTTCAGCTTTAGTATCTAAAACTTTTTGTTCCCATTTTCTTTCAAGAACAACATTTGACTTTTCAAGTTTCTCAAAATATGTTTCAAATTTGTCCGTTTTCTTAGAATGTTCTAGTTTAGCATCCTCCAGATCTTTTGATTGCTGAGCTACGATCGTTTCGAGCTCTTCAATCTTAGACATAGAGTTGGTTAAAGAAACAGTCGTAAAACAATTAGCAGGATTGTTAACTAGCGTATTCATTTCAGATAACATATGAAGAATATTAGCTGTACTTGACATGCTACCTGGTTCCTGCTTTCCTCCTGATTCTATTCCCTTGTGACTCCTTCTTGTATCGTCTTGCAATTCTTCCTTTTGAGACTTGGAATTTAACGATTCCATTTCAGTCGAGGATAATGGAAGGTAAGGATTACTTATCGATCGAGCAATGAAAGAAAAAATTTGTTTGTTGTTGAAAGATCAATACGGGAGAGTATAACCCGAGAAGAAATTAAGAAATTTAGTTCTCGGGATTTGAAATCGAGAAATTTAGTGCTTAACTCCTAAATATATAACTTTTATCTCGTCACTTGTCTCGTCACTTGTCTCATTAATTTTTCATGTTAAATCCTGGATTACTTATTAATTTGTCATTAATTTGTCACAGTCAACAATACCTTGATACATGGGGCGTTTCACTGTTCAAAGCAACAGAAAATCATACCTTTTTTGCAGAACATTAATGAGATAGTTTGTGCCAAATGTTCAAAAGAAACCCTAAAAGATTTATAATTTTTCAAATGGTTTTAAAAACTTTTTACAAATCAGTCTAAGTTTTTATATAATCAATTATAATTGGATTTCATTCCACGCTTACAAATCTTTTCATCAAAAACACACACACAAACTCTCTCTCATTCAAAAAGAAACACACACACAAAAACAACAATGGTTGAATCTTCTTCCAAAAAGGTTGCAGAACTCACACTCAACCCATCCACTCATGTCACTTTTCCCATCGAAGATATCTTTTTCAAACCCAACAATGTCACTCTAATCAAACCAGACACCATTAAATCTGTTCCTGGGGATCAAGTAATGACTTACTTGTCCAAAATTGTTTTAAGAGATGCATTGTTTAATGATCCTGGAATGATGTTCCAGAATGTTTTAAAAGAATTTTGATTCACAGAACAAGCTTCTCACAACAAGAAGTTCATAGAGTATGATTCTACTACTGCTAGGATTCATGGTAAATTTGGTTTGAAATTGTTTAGAAGGGTTTTGGGTCTAAATTATTTAGAAAACCCTAGTGACTATGAAGCTATACCTGATGATTTTATGATTGTTAAAAATTTCTTTAAAGAAATTGGGTATACTGAATAGATCACTGAGAAAAGGGGTTTAATAAGGAGTTGTTTGCCACCATGGTGGAAATTACTGATGACTATTCTCATCGAGTGTTTGGGAGGGGAGGGGGGGGGAACTAGAGGCCTTGACCAGATAAACCAAAAGGATGCTATTATTTTATACTGTCTGGCCAAGGGAATAAAAGCTGATTTTGGGAGGCTTATCTTTGAAGATCTCCATAGGAAGCTGGAGAAAAAGATGAGAGAAAAGCGTTGTTTATACCAGATTTCTGTTTCTCCTCTTTGCTGACCATCTTGGTGATGACTTTTCTAAAATCAATGCAGATAAACTGACTTTTCGACCATTTGATCTTACTCGCTGGAACATCCCAGTCAGCACCATTGATCCTCCTCTTACACAACCCATGTTGGACATCTGCTCAATAGATGCTCCAGTAGTGTACAAAGCTCCACAAGACACTTCTCCAACTGGAGAAGGGGATCTGAAGGGAAAAAATCCTCGAGATTCCTCTGGACCTCGTTAGAAGCACATGTCTGTTAATACTGAGAAGGTTAGACGTGAGTCTAGAAAGAGGAAAGCCCTCACACAATCTTCCTCGAAGAAGGTTTCTGAAGATCCCCAAGGCTAAGTTGTGAAGAAACGTAAGTCCTCGGCCAAGGATAAAAACCCACGCCAGCCGTCACCTTCAGTCCCTGCTGGAGGTGACATGCATAAAGAGGCCCAGAAGGCAACCGCTATCTCAACTTGTTTATGAGAGAAGGGTGAAGCTGGAGCTCACCCTCAGCTCAGTAGTGTGGAGTCAGAATTGGTAAGTAATTTAAATCTGAATACAATTCCTATTTCATTACCAATTTCTATCATTTGTCACTCTGAGTCTACATCGGGGAATGAGGCGTCAACAAATAAAACAACTGACGCTGACCCTGGCCTATCTGTTTCTAATGATGTAGTCCCCCCACAACAGGGTCCTAGTGAAGGAACCAAAAACATTATCATTAATCTTAACTTATCAGGGACTCTTACTCAGGATCCATCAGGTAAAACCAACCCTGGTGGTGAAGGACTTGAAAATGATCCTCACACTGGAGGTGATGCTCAGCAGACACCAAATGGAGTTCATCTCACCACTGGCACTAAGGTAAGACACTTGCCTTCATTTGTGTTTAGCATGTCTGGTGATGATTTAGAGAAGGAGCTTGGGTTCAGTGAAAGAGTTCCAGTCAACCTTGATGACAGTGAGCCTGGGGATGAAAATGCTGATCAATCATCCAAGCCACCATCCCCAGATCTGAACATGTAAAAGAATTAACAAATCAACTGTTAATTCTTCAATTACAGGTGGCTAAACTGAAGGAAGAAAAGGTGCTTGCAGATGCTGAAATCACAACACTTAAAGCAAGACGAATTCCTCTTTCTGCTGAACAAATCAAGGATGTCATCATTGCTGTTTTAAAGCCACTAGTCAAAGATGTGGCCACCACCACTTCCCTAACACAAGAAATGTCATCTCTTATGGACACCCTCAATAGTGCTACCATGGAGTTTCCACCAGAGTTCACACCACTGCCTGGCCAAGTAAATGAATTGTGTGACTCTATGTCAAAGATAAAAGATAGAATAGCGTTGCGAGAGAAACAGAAGTTGACCTTATTTGATGAGGTTCAACAGAAACTGAATACACTTGAAAATGCTCCAGCAATGCTGGCCAAGGTATCTTTCACTCTTGATCATATTTGTGGACTCTTCCCCGCTGGTGGGTCATCAGAAGCTGCTGGGCAGTCTTCTGCTGAGGGGGAGAAAATCACCATCCAGCAGCTCTTCCAAAAACATGTCCAATAGAAGGCTTAGAAACAACCTATTGTCTAAGAGTCACCATTTACTGAGAAGAGTCCAGCAAAGGCTAAGGGGGAGTCATCAGCCAAGGATGATCATGTGGATGGACTAACCACAAGTGAGTAAATAACTAATAGTGGTACACCTCCCTTTATACCAAAGAACAAATGAGATTTTACACTGAATGATCGACTGATCAAAGCTGGGGTGGCCACTCAAGAAGAACTTTAAAATTGTACAAGCTTCAACGAGAAGAAAAACTAAGAGATCTGAAGCTGAGCTTGTATGAACAAATAGGGAAAGCTGAAGTTGAAAGTCTTTTCAAGAAGAAAATGTTATATGAAAATTTTTGTATAACAAGGATGAACAAACGAAATCTCTCACCAATCACCAATGTTGATATGCTGACTAGCAGAGGTGATATCTATCCCAAGTTCTATATGGGCGATGGGACTGATGAGATTCTAGAAAACATCCAAGGAAAAGAACTTTCTTACACTAAATGGGTTAAAATGAGTGTGAAGATTGAGAAAATAAAATCCAAGAGATGGGATGAAGTTCACACCATAATTGAGCAAGTTATGAGACATCATGAAAAACTAGGTGAGATTCTGAACATAAGCACTCAAGTTTCTTTGGAGGATCAAGATCCTATACTAGAGCTGAACAAAAGAGCCAATCTGATCAAACCTGGTGTGGGTGACATTTTTATGACCACAAAGAAATAGAAAGGCTTTGTTTGGTTTCAAAATCATCTCCTTGGCCATGTACTAGACGAACCAGAATTAGGAATGATAATGTTAAACCATCGTGAACATCAAGACTTTGTGGGCATCAGTGACCTCAATGAAATGAACAATGAACTACTCTCGAATGTTCAAAGGATCTTTTACTCTTAGCATGGAGGTCCAGGACATATTGATGCTGCTAGAACCTCAACATGTACTTGCTTGCTATACTGGACCACAGAAACTTAGATCCATCAATTTAGACTCTCATCATTGAAGCACTTAGGCCTAAGGAAAATTGAATACTCATTTGTATTTTTTTGTTGTAATTTGTAATGTTTTTGAACAAATGATTATCTGATGTTTATAAGTATTTTATTGTTCAGTGCAAGTAAGAAGAAGTTGTTATGCTCACTTACTACTGACATTAAACTTAGACTATTTGTATATCCAAATAGGGGGAGATTGTTGGGTCAATATTTACTGACCCTAAAGCAACTCTAGGATTTGAATATAAAATCCCCCTAAGTGTTTCACGCTCAGCAGTAAGGCCAGTCTACGAAAGGATGACAAGAGGAACAAAGTTCCTACTAAAGACTATGTTGCTGAAGAATGTTCAGCTTTCCTCTTCCAGTTAAGTTAGAAGACAAAGGAGTATTTGCTTCAAATACTAGGCGGTCTAGTTGCTGAAGAACAAGTACTGAAGAAGAGCTTTCAGTTCAGTTTTGTTTGACAATACTAAACTAAATGATATTGATCTCCTCTAGAATACTGAAGACTCTTCAGTATTCTGATGGTTTGCATTCGGCGGGAAAGATAACTTTAAGTCAAAGTAGGTTGCTTGTATAGTTAGCTATAAGTACAACCTTTATCTTTTCTAGAATAGTTTATTATGTACTTTATACTGTTTATCCAGCATGGGCATCAACCACCCACTGGATAAACCCATGCATTGAAACATGTAAATGCAAATCCCTAGTTTTACACTGCCTATATAAGGAGTGTACATTGAGAAGCTAAGGGTTAACCAATACAAGAGTAAAAACTCTAGAAAACGTTTCTCTCTCAATACCAACTAAACCATATAGCCATGAAGCATATGACCATTTAGATTGGAGCTTAGACATTTAACTTTGGTTAGAAGTCGAAGTATAGGAGATCATCACCCATTGTCATTCAACCACTTTGTTCTTCCGCAAACAAAGTGGGTTATAGATTCTTTATTTGATTCTAATAAAAGTCTATACGTTGAAAAGTTATTGGTATTGTTGTTTTAATTACTCGTAGTTCTTATCTATTGTTAAAACAACACACTTGAGTCTTGGTAAAGAGTTATTACTTAAGGTTGATAAGTAATAACGACTTACAAGGGACCAACTATATATATGTTCAATTAGAAAATATTTAAGTCTGTCATACAATGCCTTGGGTGCTTGCTTGAGACCATAGAGAGCCTTTTTGAGTTTATAAACGTGATTTGGTTTTTCAAAGTCTTCAAACCGGGATGTTGTGCAACATACACTTCCTCATTTATAAATCCATTTAGGAAAGCACTTTTAACGTTGTTGATCCCAAACTTAGATCGATTTAGCTTTATGTATACGAGATTAGATCAAGTAATACACTTAGAGAAACCTTTGTATATGTATATGACAATCTAAGTGTTATGCGGAATTAACACTTAAACAAGAACACACAAGATGTAAACAAACTTTCACTTTGATTAATGATATCAAACTTGCTTACAATGAAAGTGTTTTACGTATGAAAACTTATATTGAACAATAACCTAAAGGTCTTCTTTTATAGACATAAGAAGCTTTGTACAATAATCTACGTATCAACTATTCTAGGTAAAGATAAATATAGAAAATACATTGTTGTTCCTATCTTTACTAGAAGTAATCTAGAATATAATAAACGTGTAGATCATATCCTTCCATCAGTGCTTGTCTTCAATGTGTCAACGCTTGACTTCTTCTTGTCAACGCTTGATCTGTCAGCGTTTGTTTTACTCCTGTCAACGCTTGTTTTACTCTTGTCAGAGCTCAAGTAGACTGGCTATAATTTATTCCCAACAATCCTCTCCTAAACTTGATATCTACTCTAGTAATCAAGTTTCTGAATAAACATTAAGAACTAGGAAGAATCTTACAAACCTTCTCATATTGGTAATAAATAAATCTGATGAAATCTTTGGCCACGTCACTTGAATAATCAATTTCCAGCTGTGTATTCTTTATCTTCTCCAAGACTTCCTTGGACATGAAATACTGACCATCTACAAGTATACTCAACAAACTTTGTAGAACTTAAATAATAAACACCAGCAGTTGAATACAATCTCCATTGAAGACCACTGAGATCATCTTCAAGATCCTTCCAAATAGCAGGATCTTCATCTTTTGGTCCACACATTCTCTTGAATGTTGACCACAGTTTTATTCCGTTGACTGAAGTGGGTGCTTCAATCTCATACTTGGCCTCTAACAACCTCCATAGGTCTACCAAGTCTTCTCTATCACAACTTGCAAACAAAGATATAAGAGTGGTAAAAGTGTGAATCTCTTTTCCATACCTGCCAATCTTCCAAAACCCACATTCATCTTCTTAATAGCTTATAATAGGGTTTCTAGAATCAAGTGGTAACACTTGTACCATATCTGAAGCTTCTAATGGTGAGAGCTTGAGGCTCCTTCTTATAGCAGCTTCACTTGGATGTAATGGATCCATATCTTTGGGAAACTCAAGAGGGACTCCCTTTTTCATAGGTCTGGGAACAAATATTGCCTTCTTAAGCTCCATTTCCTCTGCAAGTTCTTCTTTTCTTTCATCAGAAAGAAGTCTTAGAGTGTTTTCTTCCTGCACTCTAACCCAAATGGGATAAGCTCTACACTCCAACTCTTAAAATGTCAATCTAATCAATTTCTTATAAGTCCACCCTGTTCCATGACATCTGAGCAGTATGAAGTACCACTCCTTTCTATCCCTTTTCAAATTTGAGAGAACGTTGCTTGCTTTGTGTTTCAGAATGACCTTGCAATCCTTTTGTACTCTGAGAAGAATCTCCAAACCCCATATCTGATCTGAAATGGTCAAATGTGGATTCTCCATACACCTATCTTCCCAAACATGGTACATCTGAACAACTTCTGGCATATCAAAATCAACCTGCAATTTCAACTCATTCAACTTCTCTTTTGCCAACTCATCACCATACTCAAGTCTTTCAGGTTGTTCTATGATCATTACACTTGAGTCTGAATTGGCTTCATCACTTCCTTCTTGCTCTTCTGAAGTGACAACAAAAGGTGATTCTCCCACCTTCCTCCTTTCTTGTTCCACAATTTGTGCAGCAAATCTTCTATCAAACTCAATTTGTGATGCATTCTTTGGAACAACTTCTTTTACCATAATACCCTTACCCTTATCTAATGGATCAACTGTTGGTAAGGTAGAAGGTAATACCTGTGAAGAAACATCTTTGATGATGGATGATGACTGGAATACATCAACCTCATCTGCAGGCCTGTCAACGCTCACTTTTGCTTTGTCAGCGCCCAAGTTACTCATGTCAGCGTTCAAATCTGTCTTGTCAACGCCCATAGTACCTGTCTCAGCGCCTCTTGTAATTTCCTCCAACATGGCTGTAAATGAAAAATTTAAGTTTGTAGGAGAGACCAGAGACGTATCAAAACCTGTCTGTTTCTTCAAACTTGTTAGGGCCTCAGCAACACCCAAAGATTCACCATCATGAGAGCCCTTATCACTTACATTTATCTGTTCATCCTCCCCTTTGGAAGATTCCTCCATCCCTCCCCTGGTGCTAGCATTTTCCAAAACAACAATCCTCTCCCTCAATTGCTTGAGTTCAAGGCCTTGTGTACTGACAATATGTACCAAGTCTGCATTTTGCTTTTACATGCTTATGCAGACAACCGCCAATTCCATCAAAGTCATTGGTTCCAATATGCCCTCTTCTAAAATGGGTATTTGACCTCCCAAGTTAGATTCATTTGGCATGGATGAGGTCTTAATTATATTAGGACTGTCTTGGCCAGCTTCTAAGCCAGAACCAATAGTCCCAGCCTCATCCATAGCACCAACCACACTTGTGGTGATGGTTCTCTCTGCTACATGGCTAGGACCACTAGAGGAGAACACTTCAGTAGTCCTTTGGCGTTTTTGAAACCTATATTGTGTTGGTGGAGATGATGTGGATTGGGTGGATGTGGGTTGGTTAAGGGGTGTTTGGGTTTGTGAAGGATGTGTGTCAACGTTTGAAATAGGCATGTGAACGGCAACATTTAAAGTGTCAGCGTCGAAGGGTTCTTGATCAAGTTGCATGTGTTGTGGTGAAGGTAAAGGTTCAGGTATTGGGTCAATTTGGGGTTGGGGGTCTGGTTGTGGTTGAGCTGCGTCAATGACAGCAATCATAGTTGGGGTTAGGGGTAGGTCACGAAGTGGGGGTGAGTTCATCTTCATAAAAATTCCTTTCTTTTGCACAGGGATCTCATAAAAATCATTATGATCCCTTGTGCAGTAACCTTGGTCATCAAAAATCATTTGTAAAAATCTGGGATAAGATAAAGTCATTTTGTTCCCTTTATTTTTACACATGCCCTCAAAAATCATTTTGGAATAATTAAACTTTTGCCCAGTAGCAATGCACACAATAGCACTAGCAATAGACCTATTGATCTCATTGTGTGCACTACACTTGGGACTCAAACATTGCAAGAGGACATGTATTAGGTACTTCTAGGCTGGGGGAAACTCCTGTTTATGATATTTATTTAAAGTTCCTTCAGCAGGAAAAGGATAACCCAAAGCCCTTAGTCCTTGTTCTATTTCACTAATGGGGAGGGTGGTTATACCATCAGCATCATCAAGATGCAAAGCTTGGCGAACCAAAGCTTCAGTAACCACCCATGTGCGCCCATGAACAATAGATGATAATGTAGTCACTCTATTAACTGTTGAGGAACTAACAGTGTTCCAAAACTGTTTAATATGTGTGACAGGAATGAGTGGTGCATGAGAAAGAGCATACCTAATAGGGGATGTGTTCAAATACGCCACCATTTGTTTGTATTGGGGAAACAGAGTATCATCAGCTTCAAGATACTATCATGTTGTGTTGACTCCTGAATCCCAATTTTAAATCACTTGGTTTGAATTTTGGTGCCATTGTTGAAAGCTGTTTGAATGATTGATAAAGATGAAGTTATAGGAGAAAATTACGTTAGACAAGAATAATCGGTACCCTGTTTAAAATAGGAGCCAAATATATAGGAGAGAAAAATGCATGTGATTGGCCCAAAAATAGGCAAGTATTTTCAAAATGCAATCATGAAAATATTGAAAAAGAATAAGTTTATCTTATGCATTAAATGAAAGTAATCTGCTCCCAAAATTACGGCCCAAAAATATGTCAAAAAGTAACAACTGGGTAGGTCCCATTGAGTGTCAACGGTCAAAAATAACCTATCAACGCCCAACGGCTATATTCTTGTCAACGTTTGCCAAAGCCATGTCAGCGTCTAAATTGGTCGCAACAACGCTTGGAAAAATACTTGTCAGCGTCCAAATATAAAAATGTTTAAAAATGAAAAATGACCTTAACAAAGTAATTTATCCTAGAGAAGATAACCTAAAAGTTGATAATCATTATAGGGCGGCAAGCACTGTCCAGTTATGCACACTTGCTTATGCAAGATAGACATAATAGTCCTCTTGTGTCCCTTGCTAACCAAAATTCTTAACAACTAAGTTACCTTACAAAATTCCATGTTACTCCCAGGTAAAACCCATGATAAAATCATTCCCAAGTCTCCCAATAGACCACAACCATTTCTAGGCCAAAAATGTCTTGGCAGCATGCACAGTATATCAACTTTGCATGCTACAGTGCCTCATGATTTAGTAAAACTAACTCATACTCCCCTTAAACTATGATACATATGTTGCCAAAAATAATCATGAAAATAAAAAAAAATTTATGTCAAGATAGGAAATGAAAATTCCAACCATCATCCATAAACAAAAACAAGCTCAAATGCTTCTCCAATGATCCATAAGCAACTCTGTATCCAATGGTATTATGCTAACACCACCTGCACATTCAGATTGAAAACCACAAAACTAACATTGTTGCTGACAACGCCCCGATAACACTTGTCAGCGTTAAGAAAAGCTTTCTCAGCGTTAGACAAATATATTGCTGACAACGTCACAATAACACTTATCAGCGTTAAAGCAACCTTTGTCAGTGTTAGAAAAATATAGTGGAAAATCTAAATCCTCAAAAAGACCAATAACAATGCATTATCCTGTATATACTTTTACAAAAAGACTCCAAAACACATATTATGTGAGATTGATCATTCCAATACTTGTTACCAAGTATTTAAACCTTCCAGCATCAAAAGGTTTAGTTAGTAAATCTGACACATTTTCTTCTGTGTCAACCCTATATGGTTGTATTAAACCCTTTTCAAAACAATCTTTTATAAAATGGTGTCTAATTTCTATGTGTTTAGTTTTAGAATGATGTACAAGATTCTTAATAATGCATAAAGTGTTGTTATTGTCAACAAATATCTTGGTATGCATGAAATTATACCCATAGTCCAACAGCAGGTTCTTAATCCACAAAACTTGTCCACAACAAGCAGTTGCAGCCACATACTCTACTTCAGTTGTAGTATTAGCCACCACTGTTTGTTTCTTGCATTGCCAAGATATCAACCTGCTCCCAAGAAACTGACATCCACCAGTTGTGGATTTTCTATCAAACTTATCACCTCCATAGTCACTGTCTGAATATGCAATAAGTTCCAAAGGTGAATCCTTTGGGTACCACAAGCCAAGACTAGGATAACATCTTAGATACCTAAAGATTCTCTTGACAGCATAAAGGTGACATTCTTTGGGAGTCACTTGATGGCGTGCACAAGCACACACAGCAAACTGATGTCAGGTCTGGAGGCTGTAAGATACATCAATGAACCAATCATTGATCTATAGTGCTTCACATCCACATCTTTCCCATCTCCAATCTTTCCCCAGGGGTGTTCTCTATCCATAGGAGTAGTAGCCCTCTTTTCATGTGGAGAAAAGCCAAACTTCTTCAAGATCTCTGCCACATATTTATCCTAGGAGATGAAGATACCAGCTTCTTTCTGATGAACTTGTAACCCATGAAAGAAGTTCATTTCCCCCATAGCACTCATCTTGAATTTTTCTGTCATAAGCTTGGAGAAATCCTCACTCATCTTTGGATTGGTGGATCCAAAGATGATGTCATCAACATAGACCTGAACAAGTAAAACATCCTTACCATTCTTCTTAGTAAACAATGTCTGATCTATGGTGCCCCTCTTGAATCCATTGTCCACCAAATAAGTATACAAAGTACCATACCATGCTCTTGGGGCTTGATGAAGTCCATACATTGCCTTCTTGACTCTATACACCTTGTCTGGATTCTCTGGATCCTCAAAACCAGGAGGCTGCATGACATACACCTCCTCAACAATTGTTCCATAGAGGAAGGCACTCTTAACATCCATTTGATAGACAGTGAAGCCCATGCAGGATGCATAGGCTAGAAAGATCCTTATAGCTTCAATCCTTGCAACTGGTGCAAAGACCTCCTCATAATCTATCCCCTCCTCTTGTGTATATCCCTGAGCCACTAATCTTTCCTTGTTTCTGACCACAATACCTCTTTCGTCTCTCTTGTTTCTTAGAACCCATCTTGTCCCTATAGGTCTGACATATCTGGGACAATCAACCAGCTCTCAAACATCCTGAATTGCAAATTGGTGAAGCTCATCCTGCATTGCTTCCACCCAACTTGGTTCTTTGAGAGCATCAAATATCTTCTTGGGTTCCTGTTGTGATGGAAAACAGGCAAACAAACATGCTTGCACAAGAGGGGTATCAACCTTCTTGTGAATATTAGCAATAAATCCACCAAGACTTTGATGAGATCTTCTAGTCTGAACAGGAGTCATAATATCACCAATGATTTGAGAAGTGGGGTGATTCTTTATAGTAGAAGTGAGAACTCCTCCTTCAAAAAGTCTGGTGTCTTCAATCTCATCTTCCATATTTCTAATATCTTCATCAGACTCTCTTTCATCAATACGAACCTCTTCATAAGTGTTGGAAGGTCCACCTTGCTCAAAATTGGAAGAGAAGAGAGGCTCATAACTGTTGTCAACGCCTGAACCTTGGTTGTCAGCATTTGGGCTAACAACGCTTGAAATGTTGTTGTCAACGTTTGAGCCATCAACGTCTGAATTTGTCCTGTCAGCGCTAGATTTGCCTTTGTCAGCGCCTGAAGGACCATGCATGTTGTTATCTGGTGGTACTTGGGGACCACCATTATCCTTTCCAGCAGCAGCAGCAGCAGCAAAAGCATCTATCCATATGGGAATTGTGACATACTCTAGTATAGGAGATGACTTTTCTGCTTGTGATCCAACCTCTTCATTAACCTGTGTACCTGAAACATCAACAACTTGTTCTTCCACCACATTTGAAGTTACCTTCACAATGTCTGGATTAGTGACAGGCATATAATTTAAAGTCCTAGATAGAGGTTCAAAGTCTAACAACCAATTTGGACCACTTTCAGGATCACTAGGTTTACTCTCTAAAAACCTAACATGTACTCTCTCAAGAATATGTTTTTACTTCTTAAGGTAACCCCTATATCCCTTGCTCTGCACTGAATACCCCATGAAATAGCCTTCATCACCTTTTGCACTAAATTTTCCTAAGGCATCACTAGTATCAAGGACAACTACATGACAACCAAACGGTCTAAGAAAACCAATATTAGGTTTTCTACCCCAAAGTAACTCATAAGGTGTTTTGTTCTGTATCTTTTTTACCAATGCTCTATTTTGAACATAGCAAGTTGTATTAACAGCCTCAGCCCAAAAAGCAATGGGGAAATGAGCATCAGCCAACATGGTTCTGGCTGCTTCAATCAGGGTTCTATTCTTTCTTTCGTCAAACCCATTTTGTTGTGGGGTTCTGGCAACACTAAACTGCCTAGTAATCCCTTTTCTGGCACAAAAATCATCTAACATTTTATTCCTAAATTCACCACCATTATCACTCCTAAGCATTTTAACTTCATTACAGGTCTTTTTCTCAATCTGAGTGATAAAGTCAATTAAAGTGTCAGTTGTATCACTCTTCATAGCTAAAAAGAAAGTCCAAGTAAACCTAGAAAAGTCATCTGTGATGACAAAGCAATATGATTTACCATTCAAACTCTCTATATTGGTTGGACCAAATAGGTCCATATGAACCAAGTGAAGAGGTCTAGTACTAGAATGCACATGTTTAGATTTGAATGAGACCTTGTGCTGCTTGCCTTTAAGACATGCAACACAAGAGTGGTCATTGTGGAAAGCCTTCTCAGGCAAGCCGTCAACCAAGCCAAGTCTCACAAGCCTGTTTATATTTTTAAAGTTTATGTGCCCTAGTCTCTTGTGCCATAGATTACTCTCATCTACTGAAGCTTTAGCATAAAAACAAGACATATTGTTATTCATTCTAATCTCATTCAGATTCACATTATATATGTCTTTATGTCTAGGTTTTCTATAGTCGATATATTTCTCATCAGGGATCTTATAATCCTTGCTTAACACCAAGCATTCAGTGTCAGTAAACAGAACTTTATTTTTGTTATCACAAACTTGTGATACACTAAAAAGATTGTAATCAAGTTCCTTACCAAAAATACGATTTTAAAACGCAAGTTCTTGGTGAGAAGTGTTCCTTTGTCTGTGATAATACCATATCCGCCTCCAAAGTAAACCTTATCACCATCTTTAATTGGAGTGAAGTTAGTTAAGTAATCTTCCTTCCCTGTCATGTGCCTTGAGCATCCACTGTCCCAATATCCATAATCATTGACCTGTTTTTGAATGCCCTGCACATAAAGAAAACAAGTTAGTTTTCTTTGGGAACCCAAGCCTTAGCAGACTTGGATTCATCTAGTTGTTCAACAAGAACAGACTTGGTTCTCATAACAACCCCTTGTTCATCCTTCTTTGGATGAAATACCCAGTTAACCCCATTAGGTTTTGTAATGACCTTTGAGATGTAATTAAATCTATCGCATCTCATTGAAATCCCATTATCATTAGGGTTTTGATCTTTCTTAGGTCTCCATGTCAAGCTTGAAGAAGCTTTAGACCCCTTACCCTATGGTTGCAAATATTTAGGTTTGGTCGCGTTTCTGTCAGCGTTGGATTTGGTCTTGTCAAAGCTGAAATTACCCTTGTCAGCGTTGAACCTAGGGTTTGCTACAGAAACCCATTGCCTATTAGACCAAGTATTTGTCTTTTGAAATGGTCTTTGTAAATGAGTGTTAGACCCTCTAGTGAAGAATGGGGCAGATCTAACAAGTTGTGGACTATGCTGCACACAAGGTTTGGGTCTGACAACGTTTGACTTTCTAACATCGTTGACCTTTGAAGCGTTGACACACTTATATGCTAAATGTGAAAAGCTACCACAAGTGTAACAGGCTTTTCTAGACACAACCCTAGGTCTAGAAGAGAAGAAGCCTGTTCCATCATTACTAACTTGACTTTTAGGTGACCTAGTATTCCTATACATTTCTGCATACTTGACACTAGGTTTTCTAACAGTGTTTGAGCCAAGGTCAACAGTCTTACCAGTGATTGGGTTTGTTACCTTAATAGGGGTTGACTCATTAGGACTTTCACATAATAAGCGACCCTTAACAAATAAGGTAGGATTGGCTTTCTTCCATTCATTTAAGTCAGTCAACTTCTGTTGATACTCTTCAACTAGGGTAATGACTCTTGGTGGAGGAATGAATTCCTCCTCTTGGAGTTCTGGTAGACCAGTCCAAGATAGGTCCTTTTGTTGGACACCATAGAAGTCACCAGCTGGTGGTGGAACCACAGAGTAGTCTTTCATCCCAATCCCAATCATGTCCTTAGGATCCCTTTGTTTATTAAAACATTCTCCTAGGGTTTGTGTGGCCCTATCAAATCTCTGAATTTTAATGCCAACATTATCTTTATTCTTAATGGCCTCATCTAACTTAGCTTGTAACTCATCATTAACCCTTTCCATGATGTTCCTAATATCATTACTAGCATTCAACTCATGTTTTAAGATATTTATTTTATCTTTTAAATCAAATTCCATTTTCTTGTACTCAGAAACTGTCTTCTCAGTCTGAGTGAGAGCTAATTGATCGTTAGACAGTTTGCATCATTCAGTACTCGCATCATCTAATAATCTTAACACCTCTTTGTTAAGTTTCTCAGTATTTAACCTACAACCCTTACTACAAAAGGCATCATCGTATACCTCATTATCTGATGAAGAGGAGGAGTGTGCCATGAGAGCATATTGAACATGCTCTTCTTCTTCAATCTCAGCAACCAAATCTTTATCCTCTTCCACATCTTTAGCCAAATAGATCCAATCCCATCCCATACCATCAATTTCTTGAACTGCAACCATGGCCTTAGGATCCTGGGCCTTAACAATTTGGCTTGAGGGTTTGCCAGTGATGGTCGTAGAATTACGTCTTTTAGGAAAAATAACGTAATTAGGGTAAGTATTAACGAGTGGTTTAGGAAAACCACAAGTTACGACCAAAGTAAGAGTGAGTTCGTTCTCGAGGAGGCACGTGTGTTGTGTAATGAATTGATTAGTGTTTGATTTTATTGTTAAGAAAAGAGAAAATAAGAAAGAAGAAAGAAAAAAAAGACGGTTACAAAGACGGATCGAGCTAAGACGAAAACGCGTTCACGTAAAGCCGTAAAACTACAAAAATTTAAAATTTTAACCTAAAAATTAATTAAAAGCTAAAACAAATCCAAATTAATATAAATAAGAAATAAATTCCAATAAAAATATTTTAAAACCTTTTATTAATTAAATATTCAATTTTAAATGCTAATTAAAGCCCTAAAATTAAATATAATTAATCAAAATGTCCAAAATATGATTTTATTGAACAAATAACTTACTTATATTATCTTAAGACTAAAAAGTACTTTTCCTAATTTTTAAAAACTATTTCTCTATTTTTAAATTACTAAAAAACTATTTTAAAACTAAAATAATAAAAAAAATAATAAGATAATGCTAAAAATAATCTACCAATTTTAAAAATCCTAAATTACTCTAATGAACAGTAGAAAAATGAAAAAGATTGAAAAATATTAAATTTTCCACTAAAAGACAAAACTAGTTTAATTTAAAACCCTAATTAACTTAAATTAATTCTAGAAATTAATAAAAAGATGAACAGTAAAATCTTTTTAAACCAAAAATCTTAAAATAATATTCTAAGTCCAGGAAAATTGATTAAACTGAAAAAGAAGTATTTTTGGCACTAAATGCCAACAGTGACTTAAAAAGTATTTAAATTAGCTATTAAATATAAAAAATAACAAATGAACAGTAAAATGAAAAATAATTAAACAGAAAAATCCTAAATAAAATAAGAAAAATAATGGAACTGGTTTCAAGTCTTAATTCACAAATTTGGGCACTAAAGACAAAATTATAAACTTTCTGATAGTGACAAGTGCTTGGAGTTTGTCTGCTAGTGAAGCAGGGGTAACAAGTGTGTTAGCATGGGAAACTTTCTTCCCACTGCTAGTGCAAAATAATGGTCAGTTGACCAATAAGCTTAGGAAAGCTTATTTGAAAGCTTTTCTTGGGCAATAAGGGCACTCCCACAACCAGTTGGGTTGTGGGAAGTCAAATCAACAAGAAAAACAACAAGTCACTTAGCAAAAATTCACACAATCAAGCCACAAAGTTACTGATTAAGGCCTATATGCAGGTCTGATGAACAGCAACACAATTACAAGCACAAATCTGAATTTCTAAGGCCAATTACTTGCATACAAGCAGACCAATTAGCATACAATTGATTCACAACCCTCAAACAACCTTAAATCTAACAAACTTCAAGCTTTGGTGGTAAAATTTCAACAAAATCAGTCAAAATAAGGCAGATTCAATTTATGCAATGTTTTCACCTTTTTTAGCATGCAAATGAGTTCAAACCCTTACCAAACTGAAAACTACCACTACATACAACCTATACTAACCTAATAAGTGATTCTAAAAAGATTATAGCCAAGATTTAAACCATTGATCCAAGTAAAACCCTTATCCCAAACACTCCTTAAAAACTGAATATGCAATTTTTTCAAACTAAACTCAAACAAAACTTATCCAATCTGATTATAACCTACTAAAACATGCATATATCATCTAAATAACCAATATCTAACAGCTAAACAGACACTTAACACCTTTCATGCAATAAGCACATAAGCACCAAAATTGACTGAAAAATGAAAATGGGAAAAGGTTTTTACCTCAAGGGACCTACATCCAGGTCCCTAGTGGTTGAAAAACCACCTCCTTATAGGCCCGGGCCTATGCTGACACTTGAACAAATCAAGCTCAAACAAACCTGCTAAGAAGAATTGAAGAACAAGCAAATACAATACACTTTCTAAATTTTTTCAAACTTTTTAAAACCTTTGAACCAATGAATCCTGAAACTTAACAAGTTCAAACTGACAAATCAAAACCTCCAAATCCACTTTCACTTCTTTGGAGTATGATTTCTGAAATTTGAACCTAATTTAAATCTTTATGAAAAACCTTTGAAAAACCTTAAACACACCAAGTGTTTCACAAGAAATATGGAACTCAGATTAATTACTCACAAACATATATCAATTTTAAAACTCATAAAAGGAATTACACTTGTTTCAAACACAAATACCAAACTTTATAAATACTTAAAAAGATTACAATTTTTTGAGTAAAATCTGGAACAAAACGTATGAGTGACAGGCCACTCATACTCATACTAGTCTATAGAAGAACCTAGAACACTAAAACCCTAATAAGAAAAGCCCTAAAATGCCGTTGCTGTTTTGACTGAATTTTTGGTCAAAAATGGCATCTTGTGAGTCTTGTACTTGGCCAGCTGTTGGAACTTCATCTTGGACGTTTGTTTGAGCTTGGAGGACAAGGAGTTGATCTCAAACGTTGGATGTGTCGGGTCTAGGGTTTGGGGGAAAACGATGGGTGCAGGGGAGGGTCCCACAAGACACATGGGTGTGTCTTGTGGTGGTTTGTGATGTGGGTTTAAGTGAGGTTGTGTTTAATCAAGATTCTGGAAAATATTAGACAAAACCCCTTTGTTCTTGGATTAATTGAACCTGGATAATTAGGGTTTAAGATGGTGATTAAGGGAGTGTTTAATCCAAAAAGGGAAAAGGTTTATTTAAATTTGTTGTTTGGTGGGAAAAGGGAAAAGGTTGACTGGGGGGTTTGACTGGGTTTAATAAATTAAACCGGGTTTGGACGGGTAGGGTATGGGTAAATGGGTGGGTTGTTGAGGTGTCACATTCTGAGTGGTTGTGTGTGTTTTGTTGTTTGGCAGAAAAGACCCCCAATGTTTCTCCTTTCCTTCACTTTGTAAATAAATGCTATCAACGCCTTCTTTCCCTTTATCAACTTTTACCATCTTGTCATTTTTGGCACTAAAGGTTTCCAAACTTTTATCAAGGACCTTTAATGCATATTCTTCATTTTCCAAGGGCTTTTCTTGTATAGTCTTCAAACTTTAGGGACCCTATTCATAATTTTGAATATTTGAGGGGTATAAAGTGTAAATCTTCAAAAGTTGAGGGACCAAACTTTACAATCTTCAATTCTTCAAGGGCATTTTTGTAAAATCCGAACTTGGGCCCGGTTCATTGTGCGGCTTCGTTTCCCGTGTTCGTTTTTGAATGATTCTTGTGATCTTTTGCCATTTCCTCAATATTCGTACCTAAAAATACACAAGTAACAAACACGAGCATATATTTGGTATAATTAATGATATTTAATGCAATTTAAGCCCGATTTGGACGATGAGACCATGTATAAAAGCAGTCTCATCACTCCCCCATACTAAACCATTGCCGTGCCCTCACGCAATGCTAGAATAAAGTATCGTAGCACGTCCAAAATTCATTTTATGATGATATTTATTGAAGACATAAATTTAAATAAACTACTACACGCGTTTTAGACATAATGTATTGTTTTCATCACGATTAAGTGACTTTTGGGATCATAGAACAAGAACACGTGAATGCCTCATAGAGATAAGTTCGTCATCCTCGATTTTTACTCGATTCCATGCTAAGCGTGTAACGAGATCATTGTTATTATAAGTTAGCAACACGGTCACATCTCATGAGTGTTAATTACGAACCTAAACTCCCTTATTCCTACTTGGTATCTCTTATATTTTATTTTGTCTTAATGATCACGAGGATACATCATTGACTTATGCGTGAATAGAGATTAAGTCTAAAAATATAGTTTCAACGGTGTAACCAAAATCATTAAATTAATAATTCACCTTAATAGACAACGATGTCAAAAAATTAAGTTAACAAGAAGGATCGATAAACACGGTTTTATAACGGTTTTGAACATGAGACTTATTACCAAGACTTTTATACGCCCGCTAACGGAAGGGCCTTATTATCTTTGGTTTACCTCCATCTTTTATTCAACTTCGCCATGAAGCTTTTATTATGACTTCGGTCTTGCCTTGCCTTTTATTATCCGCCTCATCGGTGGTTTTATTAGCCAAAGACGTATATCCTCACGCTAAGGCGAATTTTGGATCTTTAAACCTTCGAGATTAAGGCTTGATTCACTTTCAATTTTGCATAGATTTTTCGGCCTTGTGGGGCTTCAAATTGTTTGCTAGATTTAGGTGAGCACTTGAAATCTTATTATTAGGTGAAGCTTTCGATTATTCGGGTGCCAATACTTCAAAACCGCGACGCTGGCGATACCTTAATGTTTTCCCAATTTAATTACATGGAAGCTAACAAAACAAATTAGAAACCAACAATAGTGACTAAACCGCTAAATCAATATTTATTAACAATTATTATGCAAAAGCGTTGGGAGAATAAGCTAATAATTACTACACATGAGATCGTGACGATTACGAGACTTATAAATAACTCTATCATTTGTCGTCCTCATTTAAGAGACTTAGCCTAAAAAGTTAAGGAATCGAAGCTAAGTCCTCAACACGCACGGTCGAGTCGAAAATTACTCTTATTCTCGCCATCGGAAAATCTACATTCGTGTCTTCAAACACTTATAAAATATGAGAATTTTTTTAAAAATTTGGCCATTTTTAGCCTTATTTTGCAACAAAACGATAAACAAAACATAAACTTTGGAAAGCGTGAAGGTTTGGCAAGGCAAGTATCTATTCACCCCCCCCATACTAAAGTTAAACATTGTCCTCAATGTTTCGAGTCTAGGGGTGCAAACACCCCCATACTAGAGACGTAGTTGAATGCCTAATCTAGCATGGAAAGGGTGTAACCATTAAGTAATAGCCGTTTATGAAGTGTGCTAAAAACCTAAGGTTAGAACATATAAGGATATATCATTTGGATATTGAGAAATGTCTCCAAAGCGAACGATCGAGTGCTCCCATAAAACGAACACGAGAGGCTCTAATCGTGAAGATCATGATCTAAAACCACAATTCACAAACAACCACGGAACAAAGGTTGGAAGGGCACAAATCCCCTCACATTAAACTACATTAGAAAGCAATAATATGTACATGGATAAGCATGGGTCTCCCCCACGAGGCACCTTGTTTTTGATAACCGAGTCAAAAGCTCGACTCGAATCCCCATAAATGTGATCATTTAGGGATAATCATGGTGTGGTCAATTTTTGGTGGGGCTTACATGATAAACAAGGCCCAAAAACAACCGGTATTAAGGACTAAGTCCTTTGATGGAGCAAAATACCGGGATCGAAGATGGCGTTCTCGTTTTTATTGGAAAAATAAACCAACGCCACTTCATCATGAGTCAATAAAAACTCAAAGAGTTTCAAGAAAAGAGATGAGAAGAAATAGAAGGGTGGGACAATGGGTAATTCTCTAAAAACATGAGCTACTTGAGGTAGACTCGCACCAATCAAATGAAAAGATTTTCCATTTATTGCATCGGTGGAAGACCGAGATTTCCCTATATAAGCAATTCCAGGATCAAATATCTCGTCCTCGGTGGAGAAAGGAGAGGGAACATAAGGGGCTTCCCCCACACTAAGTCCACACAAAGCATCGTCAAAAGGAGAAGACGAGCTTGTAGTACTCAATACACGCGGTGATGACGGAGTTAGAGTTGTAGAAAAATCTTTTAAATTCAATTCAAAATCTTTTCCTTTTTCATCTTTTAAACTCTCCTTGTGAAAACCCGATTTGATTATGTCAGAAATATTTAGTGTATCTAAAGCAATGTAAGTCACACTAAAAATTCTCACATTTTGAAATCTTTTTGGTTTAGGTGGTGGTAAGTTTTCAAATCTTTTGTCAACAAAGAAAACTTCCCCATCGGGATCAACGTATTCATCATCCGAAGAATCACTCGAGATTGGAATCGTAGGCTTAACACTCTTAATCTCCACCGGCGGAGGGGACGGAACTTCATTTTTCTCAACAACTCCTAAAACTCTATTTGAAATCTTTTTGCAAATGCTTTTGATGGGATTGACATTGTACAAAGATGTGATAGAATACACATGAGAAAGCGTGGAGTTTTGGGTTGCATTAATGACGAGTTCTTCCTCATTGAAACGAAGAGTGATTTTCCTTGCATGCACATCAAAAAGTGCTCTCGAGGTATCCAAAAAAGATCGACCTAAAATTAACGGAACTTTAGGATCGATAGGAATGTCAACAACAATAAAGTCTACAGGATAGTAGAACTTTCCAACTTTCACAAAGACGTCCTCGGCAACTCCACAAGCTAGAATCGTAGAATGATCGGCCATCTCGATTGACATTCTTGAAGGAGTGAGATTTGGAAGATTGAGCGATTTAAAAATCTCAAGAGGCATCAAATTAATACTAGCACCAAGATCGGCCAAGGCGTAGCATTCTTCCATGTCTTGGATAGCACATGGGATTAAAAACTTTCGAGGATCACCGACTTTTTGAGGTATGCGGCTTAGAAATACTGATGAACAACTAGACGATTTTTGCAATTTTTCTTTGTTATTCAACATACTTTTGAAGTTCGCGGCAAATCGAGGCATCATGACTAAGGCGTCGGCAAAACTTATATTAAAATGCAAGTCACGAAACATTTTCATAAAGAGTTCAAATTGATAATTATTTCGTTCTTGTGCCTTTTCCTTGTCTCGTCTTGAAGGGTAGGGTAAAGGTGGTGTGGGTTGGGGCATAGTAGGCATAGGCATCGGCCTTGGAATCTCGGGTTCCATGATTGGTATTGGTTCAACCGTAGGTGTGGTTCGAGCGGTACTTCGTGGGCTTGTAATGTGCTCCTTTTCTACAACAACCTCGGGTTCTTTCTCCTTTTCCTTCTCCATAGAAGTACTTGGACGAGAAATGGGTTCTTTGATAGTTTTACCACTACGAGTAGTAATAACCTTCAATTCTCCTTTCGGGTTCACGATGGTATCACTAGGAAGACCACCCGAAGAAGAGGGCTTACACATGATAGCTTCAAACATCTTAGCCATACGGTCTTCAAATTTAGATTGCCTAGCATCCGCTTTTAACAATTCTTGCTTAATCTCATGTTGTCCTTGCTCCATTTTTTGTTGATTTTGTTGGAGACGTGTGACATTCCTTCCATTTTATTAGCATGAGTTTTAAGTTCATTAGCAAGTTCGTTTTTTAGCTCGTTTTTCAACTCGGATCTTAAGCTAACCATTTCACGTTGCATGTTATCAAACTTAGCATCATTAGCCTTAGCATAATTCAAAAATTCTCCTTGAATATTTTTGGTGTGATCATTTTGAAAACCTTGAGTAGAAGTTTGAAAATCACGGTTTTGATTTTTGATTTGAAACTTGCCCATTACCACTTTGATAATTACCTTTGTTATAATTCCTTTGATTTCCTTGGTAATTTCCACCTTGGTTGTCGTTGTAGTATAGTGGTAAGTATTCCCGCCTGTCACGCGGGTGACCCGGGTTCGATCCCCGGCAGCGGCGCCAAAATGATGGTCGTAGAATTACGTCTTTTAGGAAAAAGAACGTAATTAGGGTAAGTATTAACGAGCGGTTTAGGAAAACCACAAGTTACGACCCAAGTAAGAGTGAGTTCGTTCTCGAGGAGGCACGTGTGTTGTGTAATGAATTGATTAGTGTTTGATTTTATTGTTAAGAAAAGAGAAAATAAGAAAGAAGAAAGAAAATAAAAGACGGTTACGAAGAGGGATCGAGCTAAGACGAAAACGCGTTCACGTAAAGCCGTAAAACTACAAAAATTTAAAATTTTAACCTAAAAATTAATTAAAAGCCAAAACAAATCCAAAATAGTATAAATAAGAAATAAAATCCAATAAAAATATTTTAAAACCTTTTATTAATTAAATATTCAATTTTAAATGCTAATTAAAGCCCTAAAATTAAATATAATTAATCAAAATGTCCAAAATATGATTTTATTGAACAAATAACTTACTTATATTATCTAAAGACTAAAAAGTATTTTTCCTAATTTTTAAAAACTATTTTTCTATTTTTAAATTACTAAAAAACTATTTTAAAACTAAAATAATTAAAAAAAAGATAATAAAATAATGCTAAAAATAATCTACCAATTTTAAAAATCCTAAATTACTCTAATGAACAGTAGAAAAATGAAAAAGATTGAAAAATTTTAAATTTTCCACTAAAAGACAAAACTAGTTTAATTTAAAACCCTAATTAACTTAAATTAATTCTAGAAATTAATAAAAAGATGAACAGTAAAATCTTTTTAAACCAAAAATCTTAAAATAATATTCTAAGTCCAGGAAAATTGTTTAAACTGAAAAAGAAATATTTTTGGCACTAAATGCCAAAAACAGTGACTTAAAAAGTATTTAAATTAGCTATTAAATATAAAAAATAACAAATGAACAGTAAAATGAAAAATAATTAAACAGAAAATTCCTAAATAAAATAAGAAAAATAATGGAACTGGTTTCAAGTCTTAATTCACAAATTTGGGCACTAAAGACAAAATTATAAACTTTCTGATAGTGACAAGTGCTTGGAGTTTGTCTGCTAGTGAAGCAGGGGTAACAAGTGTGTTAGCAGGGGAAACTTTCTTCCCACTGCTAGTGCAAAATAATGGTCAGTTGACCATTAAGCTTAGGAAAGCTTTTCTTGGGCAATAAGGGCACTCCCACAACCAGTTTGGTTGTGGGAAGTCAAATCAACAAGAAAAACAACAAGTCACTTAGCAAAAATTCACACAATCAAGCCACAAAGTTACTGATTAAGGCCTATATGCAGGTCTGATGAACAGCAACACAATTACAAGCACAAATCTGAATTTCTAAGGCCAATTACTTGCATACAAGCAAACCAATTAGCATACAATTGATTCACAACCCTCAAACAACCTTAAATCTAACAAACTTCAAGCTTTGGTGGTAAAATTTCAACAAAATCAGTCAAAATAAGGCAGATTCAATTTATGCAATGTTTTCACCTTTTTTAGCATGCAAATGAGTTCAAACCCTTACCAAACTGAAAACTACCACTACATACAACCTATACTAACCTAATAAGTGATTCTAAAAAGATTATAGCCAAGATTTAAACCATTAATCCAAGTAAAACCCTTATCCCAAACACTCCTTAAAAACTGAATATGCAATTTTTTCAAACTAAATTCAAACAAAACATATCCAATCTGATTATAACCTACTAAAACATGCATATATCATCCAAATAACCAATATCTAACAGCTAAACAGACACTTAACACCTTTCATGCAATAAGCACATAAGCACCAAAATTGACTGAAAAATGAAAATGGGAAAAGGTTTTTACCTCAAGGGACCTACATCCAGGTCCCTAGTGGTTGAAAAACCACCTCCTTATAGGCCCGGGCCTATGCTGACACTTGAACAAATCAAGCTCAAACAAACCTGCTAAGAAGAATTGAAGAACAAGCAAATACAATACACTTTCTGAATTTTTTCAAACTTTTTAAAACCTTTGAACCAATGAATCCTGAAACTTAACAAGTTTCAAACAAGTTCAAACTGACAAATCAAAACCTCCAAATCCACTTTCACTTCTTTCGAGTATGATTTCTGAAATTTGAACCTAATTTAAAACTTTATGAAAAACCTTTGAAAAACCTTAAACACACCAAGTGTTTCACAAGAAATATGGAACTCAGATTAATTACTCACAAACATATATCAATTTTAAAACTCATAAAAGAAATTACACTTGTTTCAAACACAAATACCAAACTTTATAATTTTTTTAAAAGATTACAATTTTTGAGTAAAATCTGGAACAAAACGTATAAGTGACATGCCACTCATACATATACTAGTCTATAGAAGAACCTAGAACACTAAAACCCTAATAAGAAAAGCCCTAAAATGCCCTTGCTGTCTTGACTAAATTTTTGGTCAAAAAATGGCATCTTGTGAGTCTTGTACTTGGCCAGCTGTTGGAACTTCATCTTGGACGTTTGTTTGAGCTTGGAGGACAAGGAGGTGATCTCAAACGTTGGATGTGTCGGGTCTAGGGTTTGGGGGAAAACGATGGGTGCAGGGGAGGGTCCCACAAGACACATGGGTGTGTCTTGTGGTGGTTTGTGATGTGGGTTTAAGTGAGGTTATGTTTAATCAAGATTCTGGAAAATATTAGACAAAACCCCTTTGTTCTTGGATTAATTGAACCTGGATAATTAGGGTTTAAGATGGTGATTAAGGGAGTGTTTAATCCAAAAAGGGAAAAGGTTTATTTAAATTTGTTGTTTGGTGGGAAAAGGGAAAAGGTTGACTGGGGGGTTTGACTGGGTTTGATAAATTAAACCGGGTTTGGACGGGTAGGGTATGGGTAAATGGGTGGGTTGTTGAGGTGTCACATTCTGAGTGGTTGTGTGAGTTTTGTTGTTTGGCAGAAAAGACCCCCAATGTTTCTCCTTTCTTTCACTTTGTAAATAAATGCTATCAACGCCTTCTTTCCCTTTATCAACTTTTGCCATCTTGTCATTTTTGGCACTAAAGGTTTCCAAACTTTTATCAAGGACCTTTAATGCATATTCTTCATTTTCCAAGGGCTTTTCTTGTATAGTCTTCAAACTTTAGGGACCCTATTCATAATTTTGAATATTTGAGGGGTATAAAGTGTAAATCTTCAAAAGTTGAGGGACCAAACTTGACAATCTTCAATTCTTCAAGGGCATTTTTGTAAAATCCGAACTTGGGCCCGGTTCATTGTGCGGCTTCGTTTCCCGTGTTCGTTTTTGAATGATTCTTGTGATCTTTTGCCATTTCCTCAATATCCGTACCTAAAAATACACAAGTAACAAACACGAGCATATATTTGGTATAATTAATGATATTTAATGCAATTTAAGCCCGATTTGGACGATGAGACCATGTATAAAAGCAGTCTCATCAGGGACCCACATTTGGTAAATGGGCTCAAAAGCCCATTTAAGATTCAAGTTAATAATATGAGGTGTTTGAAAGTCCAAATGGCCCATGATGGAAGTTTATTAGACGGACGGGATTATTTTTAGGCTTCAAGCCCAAGATTTACACAAAACAGAAATGGGACGATTTCAAGCTGATGGCCTTAAGGGTTTGCAGTTAAAACAAACGAATTGTGATATTCACATTCACACGTCACAACATCACACAATAAATAAACCCTCACCCACTCATCTTTATTAACATTCACACGTTTTATTTTCACACAATAAAAAAATATTTCGATACACTCTATGTGTGTTTCTTCTTCACCCCTTTCTTCCCCTAAAATAAACCAGGCACGAAAATTACTATTCACCCAACCATAATTCAGTAAATCAACAAATTAACAAAGGGCTTTTATGGCACACGTTTAATTCATACGTGTGGGAAAAAACCCCCATGGTTTAAGGAAAAGAAAGGATGGAAGGGCTTGGCTACGTGGCAAATTTCTATTGGAAGCTACACATCATTTTCCCATTCCACCAATCAGGAGCCTACAAAGAAACATAACTAGCACACATGGATGCCACGTTGGCAATCCGTGTGCTAGTTGTGCCCTATCAACCATCAGATCAACAAGGAAAGAGAAAATGAAGATCTTAGGGCTATTATTGAAGAAGAATATTCCTTTGGAGATGCGGATATTCGCTCATCACAAGCCCTGGGATGGCTATAAGAACCCCCCTATTTTACTTGTAAAATCATCCCTCTTTTACTTTACTGTTATGATGCAAAAATAGGTTTAGGAAAATTGTAATTTTCGTTTTTATAATCTTGTAACCGGTTCTTTATTATCAATAAAAGTTTAATTTGAGTTGAATATTGAGTTGATTTATTTACTGTGAACTTTAATTGCAATTTTACCTTTATAAATCTATTTTGTCATGATATGCAAGTTATTTGATTAAGCTAATTTGATAGCTTTTACCAAATAATAAAAGTAAGATTTGGGAAATTAATTTTTCCCTACTGGAAAGATTAAATAAATCTGGTTCGATTGTCATTGATTGATGCTACTTGGTGGTTCGAATGGTGATTGATGGTGTCATTAAGGTTTTATATCAGCTCAGTGCTACACATCTTCCCAATGGTTTCTACAAAAGGTGAGTTTCGATTTTAATCTTTGTTTAATTCATGTTTATTTTATTTGTTTTTATGTTTGTATGCTAAATGATTTTTATTTTTTGGTTATTTCAGAAGTAAGATGTGTATTTGTTTTAAAGCTTCAATTTACATTACTGTTTGTTTTAAAGGATTTAATCTGCTTTACTTAGAGATTTTCGTTTTGTTATAGAAGTTGTTGGTAATCTGTTTATGGATAACTGTTAAAGAGTTTATGTGATTTTGATGTTTATTGTGAGTTAAATTGTTTGCTTAGATGATTTTATATGAAGTTTTAATGACTTGATTTATGAGCTTAAATCAAAAAGTTATGTCTGCTAGGGTTAAACTGATATAAGCTTACTTGACTGATTATCCTGATAAGCTTGGTTTAATTTGTTTAGCTAATATTTGTGTCTGTCTTATTTGATTTGATATATTGAGACTGTATTATGTATCTGCTGATGTTACTAGTTGCTTGATTTGGTACCTTTTTGCAGATTCATTTTAGGGTTGTTAAATTTATGATATATGGATTTGATTGATGATCCTTGTTTTTTTCATGTTTGATTGGGTGATTAAAACATAACTGTGATTTTAAGCTAGTAGAGGATTTGAATTTTTCTGGATTTAACCTGCTGTTTAAATTGTTCTAGCAATCAGCTTATCAGATCGCATTGATCTGATAAGCCATTAAGCTGTTTCCTAACAGTTTGTGTGAAAATAAGCTTTCCAAAAGTCACACCTGTGACTCCTTCATTTTTGCTGTTAAAAAAAAATATATCACAAAAATATGTCCCGTATGGGAATCGAACTCGTGACCTCACGATCACACAACCAACGCGTTAACCAACTCTCCCAGCTTTGCTTTTTATTTTTAACTCCCACTGTTTAAATAATATAGTATAGTTGAACTGGGCAGATTTTGATTAAATGTTTGTTTTAACTTGCGTTTTTCTTTATTAACTTTTAATTAATATTTAAATTAAAGTAAATTTTGAGATTTTAAATAATAAGTAGATTAAAATTTAAAATAAAGAAAATAAAATAAAATAAAAATGTTTTTATTAATTTTAAAAGCTTAAATAATTTTCAATTTATTAGATTTTTATAAATTTAGATTTAAATAATAGATTTGTTTTAAGTAATTTTTAATAAAGATAATTAGTTTTAAAAGTTTAATTAAATTTTTAATAGTTTAAAAGTTATTTTTATTAAATAGAATCGTTTTTATAGATTTTCAAAATAGATTAATTTTTAAATAGTATTAATTTTTTAGTAATTAATTAATTTAGATTTAAATAATAGCGGGGTTAACGATTCATGCACTTTAGGTTAAGTTTAAATAGTTTAAAAATTGTAGATTTAATTCTTGTTTTAAAAACCTAAAACCAATTCAAATCGATTGTCCAAATCAAAGCAAAACGTCTCAAATTCACTCGATCTTCGTGTACAACGAACTTGGTTCATCACGTGTTTAATTGAATTCGTCATTGGTAATATTAGTCTATTACTTTTTCCTAAAGGTAATTTTCTAATTTACCCTGTAACGTATCCAAATTATCACTATACTATCAACGACACATCAATGAGTGGTCATGTTCTCTATAAGATCTCTACACTCCTCGGGTCTTCTCTTTATAAACGTACCACCGGCGGCGGCTTTAATCGTATCACGATCACGAAAAGTTAAACCATTGTAGAAAGTATCAATCAAAGTGACGGGGAGCATATTATGGTTAGGACAACGATCGATCAAGACATTATAACATTCCCAAGCATCGAAAAGCGACTCATTAGGTTCTTGAATGAAACCACTGATTTGATCACGAAGACTAGTTACCATGGATGGTGGAAAGTATCTTGACAGAAATTTTTGAGTCATCTCGTCCCATGTATGAATTAAGTTTTTGGGAAGATTATTAAACCATTTTTCAGCATTGTGGGATAAAGTGTGTGGAAAAAGGTGAAGGCGAAGAAAATCCATGGTAACACCGGGCAATTTCATTCTTTGAGTGACGGTTATGAATTTATCGAGGTTTTTGTTGGCATCATCATCCGGTAATCCACGAAATGGAAAAGCATTTTGAACTTGTTGGATCATGTGATGCTTCAATGAAAATTCGGGAGCCGTGATTTGCATCAGCGCAATCGGTCCTCCATGTCCATTCATAGTTTGTTGGCATAGCTCCTCCATCGTACGAAGGTCGGGTTGAGGGGCATGGTTGTTATTATTCATGTTGGGGTGAGGTGGATTGTTATTATTATTATGCACACCGGCCATATCTATGTCTCTACGAGTCTCGGGCTCAGGATAAGACGAAGATCGAGTACGCATACACTAAAAATAAATTAATATTTTTGAGTTTTTATCTTCTTTATTTTCTTGGATTTTTGAATATTTATATCTTTTAGGATTTTTTGAAAATTTTTTATGTTTGAAAACAACGTTCCTTAAAGAACGGATCCCAAAATCCAATTTTTCTCACTAAAAACCGTTAATCTTTACTAAAAGAGCCGGCAGCGGCGCCATTTGATTTAATGGATTTTGCGTGTGTTGTTCTCGTGTTGTGTTCGTAATCGATTCAATTCGAACTGATCACGGTTTAGGGTGGAATTATTGTTTTTGGTATACAAAGAAATTGGTCGTGGATTATCTATCTTAAACTAAAAATGCAAACTTTAAAATAAATGACAAAATAATAAAAGTGATAAATGATTAAAACTTAAATGAAAGACTTAAACAAAATAATAAGGAAATTAAAGTGATTAAAAACTTGATTAAAAGTAAATTTGAAACTTAAAACTTAATAAAAATGTAAACTTAAAATTAAAGTAAGATAAAACAATTTAAAATAAAGGTAAGTGAAAATGTTTAAAAATAAATCTAAGTAAAATGGCGGGAAAAATTAAATTTGAAAATTAAATTGGGGCAAAAACATTCAAATCCGCAATACCAAAATTGGTACAATTCCGCAAAGTAACATTTGTTATAATTTCGCAATGTCAAAAAGAAATAATTCCGCAGTACCCTAAAAGGAATTAATTCCGCAATCCTTTAAATCATACATTCCACAATGTTTGAAAAAGGGTATAATTTCGCAATTCAATAAACCAAATAAATCCGAAATGTGATTCCGCAATGTGATTCCTCAATGATGAAAATGTATAATTCCGCAATAATGAAAAAAGGATTCCGCAATATGTAAAAACATACAATTTCGAAATATGAAAATTGCACAATTCCGCAATAACCAAATCATATGATTTCGCAATTCACAGTTTGGATCAATTCCGCAATGTCTGAGAAGGTTCAATTCCGCAATACACAAGGTATTGCGAAATTGAATAAGATTTTCCGAAAAAAGGGGGTCTTGGGAAAAGGACGAATCTAAGAACTTTTTTAGCAACTTATTAAGGATAATAAGCTAATAAAAATACCAATAAGCTAACCACAACTCCTAGACAAATGATAAAACTTGTAAAACCTTAAAACACGAATCAAGACACACGAAAAGTATAGATCTTTATGTGACGTGTAGAAAAAGAGATGAAATAGATGAAGAACTAGATTGATGATGAAGAAAATGAAATAGATTATAAAAGAGATTATAAAAGAGATTAAGATCAAACAAAGATTAAACTAAAAAGAAAAGATTAGATTAAAAGAAAGAAAGAAAGAAAACAAAGATGAAGTTTCCTAGTGAGAGAAAGTAGACACTTTCTCTCTCTAAAAACTAGAAACTACTAAAAAAATGACTAACCCAAAAAAATAACTAACACCCTCCTAATGACACATTAGGAGGGTATTTATAGGGGAAGGGGAGGTGTGTTGGTGAGATGCTTTCTTCTTTCTTTTTGTTTGTCTTCTCGTCTTTTAATTAAATTTGACGTTCTCGACTTTGGCTCGGGATTTGTCGAATGATAAAATGAACTTGTCTTCTAATTTTCTTCTTTTAGTAGACTTGGTTATTCGACTTCGTTAAACTTACGTCTTTAAACTTTTTCTTCGATAAATCTTCAAAATAGGCCTTTGACTTCCGTTCTTCTTGCACTTTTGATCTTTTGACTCCGTCTTTTGTCTTTTTCTTCGATAAAAGCCCGTGTTTTCTTCCTTTTTCACCTTTTGGCCCTAAAACACAACAAAAACACAAACCACACATAATTCCGACTTTTACGACATAAAATACACGTTTTGGCTTGGTTTATCCTTGTTATAAGTGGTAAAAGGATAAGTGTTTTCACACTTATTAGTGACACCAAGGGTATCACACATAATTTCTCAACTCCTAGAACGCCTCAATCAAACTGGGTAATAGAACGTAAAAATAGAACACTTCAACAAATGAGTAGAACAATGATAAATGAGTCGAATATGCCATAAAAGTTTTGGTGTCATGCGATTGATACCTCAACATATATTCTCAATCGTGTTTAATTAGACCACTTCTTGATAAAATACTTTATGAAATACTAAAAGAAAGAAAACCGACCATTAGGTATTTATAGTGTTTGGATGCAAATCCTTTATTCTTAACACTAAGGATTATCTCACCAAGTTCGACCCAAATAAGTACGATGGGGTTTTTCTTGGATATTCTCAAAATAGTAAAGCTTACGTTGTAATAAATAAGAAAACCATGTGTGTCGAGGAATCGTTGAACATGACCTTCGATGAAAGTCCACCTCCATCTAGAACATCACCTTTAGTAGATGATAATCTAGTTGAAAGTCAAGCTAATAACCAACAAGTTAATCTTGAAATAACAAGGGAAATGAACCATTAAAACTTGAACCTTTAAACATCAAAGAACCAAAAGGTCATCCACTAAATAACGTTATTAGTATATTACCTTAAAGGACCTTAAGGTCTCAAGATTAAAATGAAAGTAATTTCTTTTTCTTCGTATCTCAAATTGAACCTAAAAATATTGATGAGGCCATTATTGACGAAAGTTGGGTTATTGATATGCAAATAGAATTAAGTCAACTTGTGATAATGATGATTGGTACTTAGTACCGAGACGTAAAAAACAAACGATAATTGGAACAAAATGGGTTTTTCGAAACAAACTAGATAAAAATGGTGTTGTGTCGAGAAACAAAGCTAGGCTTGTTACTCAAGGATATAACCAATAAGAAGGTATAGACTATGACGAAGCCTATGCCCCGGTTGCTCGGCTTAAGTCCATAAGAATTTTACTTTCTTATGCTTGTGCTTATGATTTTAAACTCTATCAAATTGACGTTTGTTGGGAATAAATTATAGCCAGTCTACTTGAACGCTGACAAGAGTAAAACAAGTGTTGACATGAGTAAAACAAACGCTGACAGATCAGGCGTTGACAAGAAGAAGTCAAGCGTTGACACATTGAAGACAAGCACTGATGGAAGGATATGATCTACACGTTTATTATATTCTAGATTACTTCTAGTAAAGATAGGAACAACAATGTATTTTCTATATTTATCTTTACCTAGAATAGTTGATACGTAGATTATTGTACAAGGCTTCTTATGTCTATAAAAGAAGACCTTTTAGGTTATTGTTCAAGATAAGTTTTCATACGTAAAACACTTTCATTGTAAGCAAGTTTGATATCATTAATCAAAGTGAAAAGGGAGGGCTTTACCTGGTTTGAGTCTGTGTGGCGGTGAGCTCAAACCCCGTGGATTAGTCGGCGAATGAGTCGGAAATCACGGTTACCAAAAAAAAAAAAGATATTATTAATCAAAGCGAAAGTTTGTTTACATCTTGTGTGTTCTTGTTTAAGTGTTAATTCGGCATAACACTTAGATTGTCATATACATATACAAAGGTTTCGCTAAGTGTATTACTTGATCTAATCTCGTATACATAAAGCTAAATCGATCTATGTTTGGGATCAACAAGTGGTATCAGAGCTTGTTGAGGAACTTTTGGTCTTAAAGAACACCAGAACCCTAAAATCACCAAAAACCTAATTTTCACAAAAACCCTAAAAACATCATGTCAAATCCAGAAGTACCCTCCTCCTCCTCACCTTTACCAAACATCAATATTCCCATGCTTTATGCAACCAACTTTGAATTGTGGAAATTCAACTTTGAGAAATATCTGGGGATCTATGACTACACACTCTGGGAGATTATTGAATATAAAAACACATTCCATAAAGCTCAGAAGATTGCTAATGCTATTGTTGGAAGAGCAGCTGTTGCTGGATGTTCAGAAGCAGATAAGAAAGAAAAGCCAGAGGATGGTAGAGCTGTGGCTGCTGAAGACATAACAAAGAAAAGGGTTGATATGAAAACCCTAAATATTCTGAAACTCTCTTTGGGACAAGAGAACCAGCATAAATACAGAGGTTATGAATCTGCTAAGGACCTTTGGGCAGCTCTTGAAGTTGCATATGGTGGCAATGAAGATACTAAGGAAGAGAAGAAGAAGCAACTCATGGATGATTATGCTATCTTCAAGGCTCAACCTAATGAGAAGCTTAGCAGTGTGAGAAGCAGGTTTCTTGACATTACAAGTAAGTTGTCCTTCATGGGGACACAACTTGGTGATGTTGACATTAATGCCACTTTTCTTAAAAGTCTTGGCGAGGCGTGGAAGGTTGAGGCAAGATCTATACTTGCCAACAACACTCATAAAAGTTCTACTTTTGATGATATCTAGAACAAACTGAGGCTGTTGGAAGATGAAACTCTTTTGGAGCATGGAAGCAAGTCTACCAACAGTAATATGGCCTTCTTCTCGCATGGTCAATTTAATCAGAAGGACTCTTACATGCATCCAGTTACTGGATCATCATGTGTCAACACTGGAACATTTCCTGTCAACGCCTCCTATTCAGACGCTGACATATACAAAAGTGACTCACCAAGAATTAAACCTGCTGGTTTGGATCTAGATACTGTATGTGCTTACATTGCTTCCTTGCCCAATGGTTTAGTGATTACATATGAGGACCTTGAGCAAATAAGTGATGAGCACTTGGAAGAGATGGATATTAAGTGGAACATGGCTCTTGCTAGTATAAGAGCGAACAGGTGGAATAGAAGATTTAAGAAGAAGATGACCTTTAATGCAAAGAACACTGCTGGATTTGACAAATCCAAGGTTGAATGCTACAATTGTCATCGTATGGGGCACTTCATGAAGGAATGCAGATCTCCTAGAAGATCTGATGCTGGCTGATGAGACTGCTTTTATACATGGTCTCATCGTCCAAATCGGGCTTAAATTGCATTAAATATCATTAATTATACCAAATATATGCTCGTGTTTGTTACTTGTGTATTTTTAGGTACGGATATTGAGGAAATGGCAAAAGATCACAAGAATCATTCAAAAACGAACTCGGGAAACGAAGCCGCACAATGAACCGGGCCCAAGTTTGGATTTTACAAAAATGCCCTTGAAGAATTGAAGATTGTCAAGTTTGGTCCCTCAACTTTTGAAGATTTACACTTTATACCCCTCAAATATTCAAAATTATGAATAGGGTCCCTAAAGTTTGAAGACTATACAAGAAAATCCCTAGGAAAATGAAGAATATGCATTAAAAGTCCTTGATAAAAGTTTGGAAACCTTTAGTGCCAAAAATGACAAGATGGCAAAAGTTGATAAAGGGAAAGAAGGCGTTGATAGCATTTATTTACAAAGTGAAGAAAGGAGAAACATTGGGGGTCTTTTCTGCCAAACAACAAAACTCACACAACCACTCAGAATGTGACACCTCAACAACCCACCCATTTAACCATACCCTACCCGTCCAAACCCGGTTAAATTTATTAAACCGAGTCAAACCCCCCAGTCAACCTTTTCCCTTTTCCCACCAAACAACAAATTTAAATAAACCTTTTCCCTTTTTGGATTAAACACTCCCTTAATCACCATTTTAAACCCTAATTACCCAGGTTCAATTAATCCAAGAACAAAGGGGTTTTGTCTAATATTTTCAAGAATCTTGATTAAACACAACCTCACTTAAACCCACACCACAAACCACCACAAGACACACCCATGTGTCTTGTGGGACCCTCCCCTGCACCCATCGTTTTCCCCCAAACCCTAGACCCGACACATCCAACGTTTGAGATCAACTCCTTGTCCTCCAAGCTCAAACAAACGTCCAAGATGAAGTTCCAACAGCTGGCCAAGTACAAGACTCACAAGATGCCATTTTTTGACCAAAAATTCAGTCAAACACCAAGGGCTTTATTGGCAATTCAAGAACTAGGGTTTAGTAGTTCTAGATAGTTCTTTAGTTGTATAAATAGAGACGCATGTGTCTCTATTCTCTTTGTTCCAGTTTTTAGCTTTCACCATTGTAATTCCTTTTTAATGTTATAAAAGTTTGGTATTTGTGTTTAAAACAAGTGTAATTCTTTTTTATAAGTGTTAAAAGTTGTGTGTGTGTGTTTGAAAGCTAAGAACTGAGTTCCAATATTATTGTGCAAAACATTTTGTGTGTTTTGATGTTTTTCAGAAAGTTTCTGAAAATTGGGATTTTTGGTGAAAAGTTTGGTTCAAGGTTTAATTTTTCAGGGAGTATAAGTTATTTGGTTTGAGTATTTTGAAAGAAAAATACTTGGAAAGTTTTTGAAAAGTTTTAAGAAAGAAAGAAGAAAACAGGATAGTTTGTATTATTCTTGTTTTTTTTTATTTTCTCTTGGCAGGGTTGTTTGAGCTTGATTGATCCAAGGTTCAGCACAAACCCGTGTTTGTGGGAGGTGACATACTGTCACTGAGGGACTTGGATGTAAGTCCCTCAAGGTAAAACCCTTTTATCCATTTTTAGTTTCCTGATTTTGTGTTATATGTGTGTTGCATGAATTTTGCATGAAAGATGGGATAAATGTTGTTTAACTTGTTGATTTGAGTTCATTTGGTGATTATATGCATGTTGTAGGTGATTAAAGTTAGTTTGGTTAGGTTAAATATAGATTTGCTTTGAAAAAATTGCATATCTGAATTCTTAAGGGGTGTTTGGATTTGCATATTCATTTGAGTTTCTTTGGAATTTGTGTGTTAAAACCTGTTGTTCTCACTCACTTACTTGTTATTAGCTAGTACTTGTACTTAGTTTTCAGTTTGAACATGTTTTGAACATTTTGGTATGCTAAAATATTAAAAACTTGGTCAAAAAAATCAGTAAGTGTCTAAGCTACTTATTTTGGTGATTTTTGAGCCAACAAACTTGTTAATCTGTTAGGGATTAGGGTCATATAGGATTGTGTATTGGTTGCATGCTGATTGGGTGACTTTTGTGCAAGTTGTTGAGCTTTGAAATCCATTTGTGTGTTAATTGATTCAGCAAGAAGCCATCAGATTTGTGTATGCCATAATCAGAAACCTACTTTTACCATTTTGTGAGTGAACTTGTGTGTAATTTGCATTGTTTTCTGTTTGACTTGACTCCTTGTACTCAACAGAGTACAAGGGTGCCTGATTGCCCAGCAAAACACCACCAATCACATAGACAAGCTCCTCTTGTCTCTACCTTCACAAGTGAAGAAAACTTTTCTTGTGTTCATCATAAAAAAGTGACTGAGCACGTTTTTTTGGTTCCAATTGGCTTAATCTTGTTTGATTTGGGTTGTGTTTGTGTTTTTGTGAGTTAAGAGTAACTGGATTGTGTTTTAAAAAGCTAAAAAAATAAAATAACAAAAAGGACGTGGCCAGGACTCGAACCTGCGCCACTCCTCTCACAACACACACTCCTTACCGTTGCCCTAGGGACTTTGACTGGTATTACTTTGCAAAGTCTAATACTTAAGGTGTGTTTGTTTTTGAGCTTATTTAGCTATCAGCTTATAAATAAGCTGATTTCAGCTTATTTCATTAAGCTTTTGACCAGTTAGCATTTTTCCTAGGTTCTTATTAGGGTTTTAGACTTTTCAGTGTAAAAAGTTTATTTTTCCCGTTTTTAATTTATTTATTAGGATTATTTTTAGTTTAATTTTTAGAAAGTTAATTAAAAATAGCAAAAAGTATTTTAAAAATCCAGAAAAATAGTTTTTAGGTTTTATTTAAGTAATTTGAGGTTTACATTACAAAAAGTTTTCAAAAAGTCTTATTTTTAATTTTATTTGATTTTAGGGTTTTTAAACAACTTTAAAATTTAATATAAAATTAATAAAAAGGTTTTAGGAACATTAATTTACATTTTTGTTCTAGTTACATTATTTAGGATTTTTGGTAAGTTTTTAGAATTAATTTATAAACTTTTTATTTTTTAGAATATTTTAATATTATTTTATTACTAAAAATAGAAAGTTTGATTTTTCTACTTTTTTCATTTTTCCTAGATTATAGCAATATAATTAGGAGTTTTGTAACTTTCCAAATCTTTTTAGGTCTTTTCATTTAATTTCTAGAATTAATTTAAGTTTTAATTGATTTTTATAGTTTTTAAGTGTTTAAAAATAGTTTAGTTTGATTTTAAAATTTTTAAAAATAGTTTTTAGCCTAATTAGGTCATTTTTGAGGTTTACAAACTTGAAAATCTTGTTTGGGGCTTTTTAATAATTAATTGTGATTTTTAGGGCTTTAATTAGCATTAAAAAGTCATTATTTAATTAATTAAAAGGTTTTAGCAAGTTTTGATTTTTTGTAAACTCTTAGAATTATATTGAGGATTTTTAGGATTTTTTAGGAATTTTTAGGTTAAAAATTTAATTTTTGTAGTTTTACGGTTTTACGTGAACGCGTTTTCGTCTTAGCTCGATCCGTCTTCGTAACCGTCATTTCTTTCCTTTCTCATTTCTATTCTCTTTCCTTTTCTTCTTAATAAAATCATCAATCAAATCAATTCAACACACAACGCACGTGCCTCCTTGGGAAACGAACTTGTTTGGTCATTAGTGCTCGGTTTTCCTAAACCGACACTTAACGCTTACCACTACTTTGCCTCTCTTTTCCTAAAGGGTTGCAAAAACACTACATCATTTTTGGCGCCGCTGCCGGGGAGGCGTGTTGTGTTTTGATTGAACAATTGTTGTTTTTTATATTAGCCATAATAGTATTTGTATTAGTAGCACTCTACTAATACGTATTATCGTTTTTCGGTTTTTGTGTGAATATTATTAATATATTGTATACGTAGAACAATAAATTCACAAGTACTCCAAATACGTGAGCAATCACAACCTTGACTTGGGAGGTCATTACCCAATCATTGTATTCGAATCTCAAACCAAAGAAAAAAGGCAAAAATAGATAAATACTTTCGTGAAGCTTAATCTTGATAATACAAACTATAAGGTGGGTATAAGGCGGTTGTATTTCACGACCTAAAGGAAAAAGGCTCTTAAGTGCTTCGCGTCGCCTCGTTTCCTCCGCTTGCTTGTGCGTATTTGATTTTGAGAGTGAATCGAGGGTTTTGCCGCCCAAAGTATTATTACATATCATATATATTTTCTTGGTTTCTATTGATTAAACCCTCTTGAACGATTTGGTGTTCCACCATCGTTCTAAAGTCATCGAAGGCGTTCACTCCACGTGATCGTTTTCATTCCTTGTGGCTTCTTTAATCAAGAGATTTGATTAAGGAGGAGATTTGTAGATTTTTGTCTACTTAATACATTTCACCAAATTCCAAAAAGTTAATACCATCAAAAACCACAAAAAAATTGAAAAATAAAAAACACCAAAAAGAATCTTCTTTGCTCGTCCCCTCGTTGTATGTGACGTTTATGCAAACTCGCTCTAAAGCAAGACGTGCTCGTAAACGAAGAAACAAATCGACCACTCCTTCTAGTGAGGAGTCTCCTATTGACGAACCCATTGTAGTGAAAGAAGCAACCATGGCGAATCGAACTATGATGGAGTTACTTCAAGCACCCACCGAGGGTTATGGAGAAGCTATTGTGATTCCCGCAATCCTTACGGAGAATTTTGAGATGAAAACGGGTTTGTTGTCGATGATCCAAAACAACAAATTCCGTGGTGATGAGAAGGACAATCCCCACAACCATATCCGCCAATTTAATCGTCTTACCGCCACGTGCAAATTTAAGGATGTCTCGAATGACTCGATTAAGATGATGCTTTTTCCGTATTCCTTAGCGGGGCCCGCTAAAATTTGGTTAGAGAAAGAGCCACCCAATTCTATATTGACGTGGAAGGATCTCGTTTCAAAGTTTGTAAACCAATTTTTTCCGCCCTCTAAGACTACGCATTTGAAAAATGAGATTTCTAAATTTTCACAAGAATCAAATGAAAGTTTTTCTACAGCTTGGAATAGGTTTAAGGAGATGTTACATGAATGTCCTCATCACGGTTTTTCCGACTTACACCAAATTGACACGTTTTACAATGGACTTAACGATCATGAAAGAGATTATTTAAATGCCGCCGCGGGTGGTAATGTTTTGTGTAAAACGGTTGAAGAAGCTTTGGTTATAATTGAGAATAGGTCTAAGGTTTATAGCCCTCGTAGCACACCGAGTGTTGCCAAAATGGGCTCATCATCATCTCGTAGCATTAATGCTTTACATGATGAGGCAAATGAAGAAAATCGATTTTTTGATAGATTTGCTAGCCTTATGTCCCATTGGAAAGCTCAAGAAGCTTCGAATTCCGCTTCGGTTAAAGCGGTTTCTAAGAGTTGTTTGTCGTGTGGTGGAGCTCATGATCTTTCCGAGTGCATTACCGCGGATGGTAACACTTCGAGTGCTTATTTAGCCACGGGAACTTATAACCAAATCGGTCAAGGTTCCCGCCAAAATCAAGCTCCACCCAATCAAAATGCTAATAACTATCGCAACAACAACCAAGGTGGAAATTACCAAGGAAATCAAAGGAATTATAACAAAGGTAATTATCAAAGTGGTAATGGGCAAGTTTCAAATCAAAACCAAAACCGTGATTTTCAAACTTCTACTCAAGGTTTTCAAAATGATCACACCAAAAATCTTCAAGGAGAATTTTTGAATTATGCTAACGCTAATGATGCTAAGTTTGATAACATGCAACGTGAAATTGTTAGCTTAAGATCCGAGTTGAAAAACGAGCTAAAAAACGAACTTGCTAATGAACTTAAAACTCATGCTAATAAAATGGAAGGAAATGTCACACGTCTCCAACAAAATCAACAAAAAATGGAGCAAGGACAACATGAGATTAAGCAAGAATTGTTAAAAGCGGATGCTAGGCAATCTAAATTTGAAGACCGTATGGCTAAGATGTTTGAAGCTATCATGTGTAAGCCCTCTTCTTCGGGTGGTCTTCCTAGTGATACCATCGTGAACCCGAAAGGAGAATTGAAGGTTATTACTACTCGTAGTTGTAAAACTTTCAAAGAACCCATTTCTCGTCCAAGTACTTCTATGGAGAAGGAAAAAGAGAAAGAACCCGAGGTTGTGGTAGAAAAGGAGCACATTACAAGCCCACGAAGTACCGCTCGAACCACACCTACGGTTGAACCAATACCAATCATGGAACCCGAGATTCCAAGGCCGATGCCTATGCTTACTATGCCCCAACCCACACCACCTTTACCCTACCCTTTAAGACGAGACAAGGAAAAGGCACAAGAACGAAATAATTATCAATTTGAACTCTTTATGAAAATGTTTCGTGACTTGCATTTCAATATAAGTTTTTCCGACGCCTTAGTCATGATGCCTCGATTTGCCGCGAACTTCAAAAGTATGTTGAATAACAAAGAAAAATTGCAAAAATCGTCTAGTTGTTCATCAGTTTTTCTAAGCCTCATACCTCAAAAAGTCGGTGATCCTGGAAAGTTTTTAATCCCATGTGCTATCCAAGACATGGAAGAATGCTACGCCTTGGCCGATCTTGGTGCTAGTATTAATTTGATGCCTCTTGAGATTTTTAAATCGCTCAATCTTCCAAATCTCACTCCTTTAAGAATGTCAATCGAGATGGCCGATCATTCTATGATTCTAGCTTGTGGAGTTGCCGAGGACGTCTTTGTGAAAGTTGGAAAGTTCTACTATCCTGTAGACTTTATTGTTGTTGACATTCCTATCGATCCTAAAGTTCCATTAACTTTAGGTCGATATTTTTTGAATACCTCGAGAGCACTTATCGATGTGCATGCAAGGAAAATCACTCTTCGTTTCAATGAGGAAGAACTCGTTATTAATGCAACCCAAAACTCCACGCTTTCTCATGTGTATTCTATCACATCTTTGTACAATGTCAATCCCATCAAAAGCATTTGCAAAAAGATTTCAAATAGAGTTTTAGGAGTTGTTGAGAAAAATGAAGTTCCGTCCCCTCCGCGGGTGGAGATTAAGAGTGTTAAGCCTACGATTCCAATCTCGAGTGATTCTTCGGATGATGAATACGTTGATCCCGATGGGGAAGTTTTCTTTGTTGACAAAAGATTTGAACACTTACCACCACCTAAACCAAAAAGATTTCAAAATGTGAGAATTTTTAGTGTGACTAACATTGCTTTAGATACACCAAATATTTTTGACATAATCAAATCGGGTTTTCACAAGGAGAGTTTAAAAGATGAAAAAGGAAAAGATTTTGAATTGAATTTAAAAGATTTTTCTACAACTCTAACTCCGTCATCACCGCGTGTATTGAGTACTACAAGCTCGTCTTCTCCTTTTGACGATGCTTTGTGTGGACTTAGTGTGGGGGAAGCCCCTTATGTTCCCTCCCCTTTCTCCACCGAGGACGAGATATTTGATCATGGAATTGCTTATATAGGGAAATTTCGGTCTTCCACCGATGCAATAAATGGAAAATCTTTTCATTTGATTGGTGCGAGTCTACCTCGAGTAGCTCATGTTTTTAGAGAATTACCCATTGTCCCACCCTTCTATTTCTTCTCATCTCTTTTCTTGAAACTCTTTGAGTTTTTATTGACTCATGATGAAGTGGTGTTGGTTTGTTTTTCCAATAAAAACGAGAACGCCATCTTCGATCCCGGTATTTTGCTCCATCAAAGGACTTAGTCCTTAATACCGGTTGTTTTTGGGCCTTTTTTATCATGTAAGCCCCACTAAAAATTGACCACACCATGATTATCCCTAAATGATCACATTTATGGGGATTCGAGTCGAGCTTTTGACTCGGTTATCAAAAACAAGGTGCCTCGTGGGGGAGACCCATGCTTATCCATGTACATATTATTGCTTTCTAATGTAGTTTAATGTGAGGGGATTTGTGCCCTTCCAACCTTTGTTTCGTGGTTGTTTGTGAATTGTGGTTTTAGATCATGATCTTCACGATTAGAGCCTCTCGTGTTCGTTTTATGGGAGCACTCGATCGTTTGCTTTGGAGACATTTCTCAATATCCAAATGATATATCCTTATATGTTCTAACCTTAGGTTTTTAGCACACTTCATAAACGGCTATTACTTAATGGTTACACCCTTTCCATGCTAGATTAGGCATTCGACTACGTCTCTAGTATGGGGGTGTTTGCACCCCTAGACTCGAAACATTGAGGACAATGTTTAACTTTAGTATGGGGGGTGAATAGATACTTGCCTTGCCAAACCTTCACGCTTTCCAAAGTTTATGTTTTGTTTATCGTTTTGTTGCAAAATAAGGCTAAAAATGGCCAAATTTTAAAAATTTTTCTCATATTTTATAAGTGTTTGAAGACACGAATGTAGATTTTTCGATGGCGAGAATAAGAGTAATTTTCAACTCGACCGTGCGTGTTGAGCACTTAGCTTCGATTCCTTAACTTTTTAAGCTAAGTCTCTTAAATGAGGACGAGAAATGATAGAGTTATTTATAAGTCTCGTAATCGTCACGATCTCATGTGTAGTAATTATTAGCTTATTCTCCCAACGCTTTTGCATAATAATTGTTAATAAATATTGATTTAGCGGTTTAGTCACTATTGTTGGTTTCTAATTTGTTTTGGTAGCTTCCATGTAATTAAATTGGGAAAACATTAAGGTATCGCCAGCGTCGCGGTTTTGAAGTATTGGCACCCGAATAATCGAAAGCTTCACCTAATAATAAGATTTCAAGTGCTCACCTAAATCTAGCAAACAATTTGAAGCCCACAAGGCCGAAAAATCTATGCAAAATTGAAAGTGAATCAAGCCTTAATCTCGAAGGTTTAAAGATCCAAAATTCGCCTTAGCGTGAGGATATACGTCTTTGGCTAATAAAACCACCGATGAGGCGGATAATAAAAGGCAAGGCAAGACCGAAGTCATAATAAAAGCTTCATGGCGAAGTTGAATAAAAGATGGAGGTAAACCAAAGATAATAAGGCCCTTCCGTTAGGGGGCGTATAAAAGTCTTGGTAATAAGTCTCATGTTCAAAACCGTTATAAAACCGTGTTTATCGATCCTTCTTGTTAACTTAATTTTTTGACATCGTTGTCTATTAAGGTGAATTATTAATTTAATGATTTTGGTTACACCGTTGAAACTATATTTTTAGACTTAATCTCTATTCACGCATAAGTCAATGATGTATCCTCGTGATCATTAAGACAAAATAAAATATAAGAGATACCAAGTAGGAATAAGGGAGTTTAGGTTCGTAATTAACACTCATGAGATGTGACCTTGTTGCTAACTTATAATAACAATGATCTCGTTACACGCTTAGCATGGAATCGAGTAAAAATCGAGGATGACGAACTTATCTCTATGAGGCATTCACGTGTTCTTGTTCTATGATCCCAAAAGTCACTTAATCGTGATGAAAACAATACATTATGTCTAAAACGCGCGTAGTAGTTTATTTAAATTTATGTCTTCAATAAATATCATCATAAAATGAATTTTGGATGTGCTACGATACTTTATTCTAGCATTGCGTGAGGGCACGGCAATGGTTTAGTATGGGGGAGTGATGAGACTGCTTTTATACATGGTCTCATCGTCCAAATCGGGCTTAAATTGCATTAAATATCATTAATTATACCAAATATATGCTCGTGTTTGTTACTTGTGTATTTTTAGGTACGGATATTGAGGAAATGGCAAAAGATCACAAGAATCATTCAAAAACGAACACGGGAAACGAAGCCGCACAATGAACCGGGCCCAAGTTCGGATTTAACAAAAATGCCCTTGAAGAATTGAAGATTGTAAAGTTTGGTCCCTCAACTTTTGAAGATTTACACTTTATACCCCTCAAATATTCAAAATTATGAATAGGGGCCCTAAAGTTTGAAGACTATACAAGAAAAGCCCTTGGAAAATGAAGAATATGCATTAAAGGTCCTTGATAAAAGTTTGGAAACCTTTAGTGCCAAAAATGACAAGATGGCAAAAGTTGATAAAGGGAAAGAAGGTGTTGATAGCATTTATTTACAAAGTGAAGGAAAGGAGAAACATTGGGGGTCTTTTCTACCAAACAACAAAACTCACACAACCACTCAGAATGTGACACCTCAACAACCCACCCATTTACCCATACCCTACCCGTCCAAACCCGGGTTAATTTATTAAACCCAGTCAAACCCCCCAGTCAACCTTTTCCCTTTTCCCACCAAACAACAAATTTAAATAAACCTTTTCCCTTTTTGGATTAAACACTCCCTTAATCACCATCTTAAACCCTAATTACCCAGGTTCAATTAATCCAAGAACAAAGGGGTTTTGTCTAATATTTTCCAGAATCTTGATTAAACACAACCTCACATAAACCCACATCACAAACCACCACAAGACACACCCATGTGTCTTTTGGGACCCTCCCCTGCACCCATCGTTTTCCCCCAAACCCTAGACCCGACACATCCAACGTTTGAGATCAACTCCTTGTCCTCCAAGCTCAAACAAACGTCCGAGATGAAGTTCCAACAGCTGGCCAAGTACAAGACTCACAGGATGGCATTTTTTTGACCAAAAATTCAGTCAAACACCAAGGGCTTTATTGACAATTCAAGAACTAGGGTTTAGTAGTTCTAGATAGTTCTTTAGTTGTATAAATAGAGACGCATGTGTCTCTATTCTCTTTGTTCCAGTTTTTAGCTTTCACCATTGTAATTCCTTTTTAATGTTATAAAAGTTTGGTATTTGTGTTTAAAACAAGTGTAATTCCTTTTTATAAGTGTTAAAAGTTGTGTGTGTGTGTTTGAAAGCTAAGAACTGAGTTCCAATATTATTGTGCAAAACATTTTGTGTGTTTTGAAGTTTTTCAGAAAGTTTCTGAAAATTGGGATTTTTGGTGAAAAGTTTGGTTCAAGGTTTAATTTTTCAGGGAGTATAAGTTATTTGGTTTGAGTATTTTGAAAGAAAAATACTTGGAAAGTTTTTGAAAAGTTTTAAGAAAGAAAGAAGAAAACAGGTTAGTTTGTATTATTCTTGTTTTTTTTTTCATTTTCTCTTGGCAGGGTTGTTTGAGCTTGATTGATCCAAGGTTCAGCACAAACCCGTGTTTGTGGGAGGTGACATACTGTCACTGAAGGACTTTGATGTAAGTCCCTCAAGGTAAAACCCTTTTATCCATTTTTAGTTTCCTGATTTTGTGTTATATGTGTGTTGCATGAATTTTGCATGAAAGATGGGATAAATGTTGTTTAACTTGTTGATTTGAGTTCATTTGGTGATTATATGCATGTTGTAGGTGATTAAAGTTAATTTGGTTAGGTTAAATATAGATTTGCTTTGAAAAAATTGCATATCTGAATTCTTAAGGGGTGTTTGGATTTGTATATTCATTTGAGTTTCTTTGGAATTTGTGTGTTAAAACCTGTTGTTCTCACTCACTTACTTGTTATTAGCTAGTACTTGTACTTAGTTTTCAGTTTGAACAGGTTTTGAACATTTTGGTATGCTAAAATATTAAAAACTTGGTCAAAAAAATCAGTATGTGTCTAAGCTGCTTATTTTGGTGATTTTTGAGCCAACAAACTTGTTAATCTGTTAGGGATTAGGGTCATATAGGATTGTGTATTGGTTGCATGATGATTGGGTGACTTTTGTGCAAGTTGTTGAGCTTTGAAATCCATTTGTGTGCTAATTGATTCAGCAAGAAGCCATCAGATTTGTGTATGCCATAATCAGAAACCTACTTTGACCATTTTGTGAGTGAACTTATGTGTAATTTGCATTGCTTTCTGTTTGACTTGACTCCTTGTACTCAACAGAGTACAAGGGTGCCTGATTGCCCAGGAAAACACCACCAATCACACAGACAAGCTCCTCTTGTCTCTACCTTCACAATTGAAGAAAGCTTTTCTTGTGTTCATCATAAAAAAGTGACTGAGCACGTTTTTTTGGTTCCAATTGGCTTAATCTTGTTTGATTTGGGTTGTGTTTGTGTTTTTGTGAGTTAAGAGTAACTGGATTGTGTTTTTAAAAGCTAAAAAAAAATAAAATAACAAAAAGGATGTGGCCAGGACTCGAACCTGCGCCACTCCTCTCACAACACACACTCCTTACCGTTGCCCTAGGGACTTTGACTGGTATCACTTTGCAAAGTCTAATACTTAAGGTGTGTTTGTTTTTGAGCTTATTTAGCTATCAGCTTATAAATAAGCTGATTTCAGCTTATTTCTTTAAGCTTTTGACCAGTTAGCATTTTTCCTAGGTTCTTATTAGGGTTTTAGACTTTTCAGTGTAAAAAGTTTATTTTTCCCGTTTTTAATTTATTTATTAGGATTATTTTTAGTTTAATTTTTAGAAAGTTAATTAAAAATAGCAAAAAGTATTTTAAAAATCCAGAAAAATAGTTTTTAGGTTTTATTTAAGTAATTTGAGGTTTACATTACAAAAAGTTTTCAAAAAGTCTTACTTTTAATTTTATTTGATTTTAGGGTTTTTAAACAACTTTAAAATTTAATATAAAATTAATAAAAAGGTTTTAGGAACTTTAATTTACATTTTTGTTCTAGTTACATTATTTAGGATTTTTGGTAATTTTTTAGAATTAATTTATAAACTTTTTATTTTTTAGAATATTTTAATATTATTTTATTACTAAAAATAGAAAGTTCGATTTTTCTACTTTTTTCATTTTTCCTAGATTATAGACATATAATTAGGAGTTTTGTAACTTTCCAAATCTTTTTAGGTCTTTTCATTTAATTTCTAGAATTAATTTAAGTTTTAATTGATTTTTATAGTTTTTAAGTGTTTAAAAAAAGTTTAATTTGATTTTAAAATTTTTAAAAATAGTTTTTAGCTTAATTAGGTCATTTTTGAGGTTGACAAACTTGAAAATCTTGTTTGGGGCTTTTTAATAATTAATTGTGATTTTTAGGGCTTTAATTAGCATTAAAAAGTCATTATTTAATTAATTAAAAGGTTTTAGCAAGTTTTGATTTTTTGTAAACTCTTAGAATTATATTGAGGATTTTTAGTAATTTTTAGGAATTTTTAGGTTAAAATTTTAATTTTTGTACTTTTACGGTTTTACGTGAACGCGTTTTCGTCTTAGCTCGATCCGTCTTCGTGACCGTCATTTCTTTCCTTTCTCATTTCTATTCTCTTTCCTTTTCTTCTTAATAAAATCATCAATCAAATCAATTCAACACACAACGCACGTGCCTCCTTGGGAAACGAATTTGTTTGGTCATTAGTGCTCGGTTTTCCTAAACCGACACTTAACGCTTACCACTACTTTGCCTCTCTTTTCCTAAAGGGTTGCAAAAACACTACATCAGTCCCACTAGGCCCATAAACTTGATAAATGATGAAATCCGCTAAAGTCGAGCTCGATTTTGGCTTCTTCAATCTTTTTCTTCAATCTAGTGCCGATTTTGCCGATTTTCGTGAACTTGGTACCTACACACATTCAAACAAGAAATACACATATACAAGGCATTTTTGATACATTTCATGCATAATTTCATTGTTATTTGATACAAATGATATGAGTATTTAAGCTCATATCAAACTTCCCCTTGCTAAGCAATTGATGTGTCCTCACGCAATGATAAAATTAAACACTAACTACACCATTATTCAACTTAAGACACTTTATTTTGCAAAGACATAATGTATTGCTTTCATTATTTGAAAAATAACTTTAAGGATCATAAAACTCAAATAGATTCATCGTCCCCGACTTTTCACTTTTCCATGCCAAGTGCAAAAACAAGATCATTGTCAATCATAAGCCCCAAAATTAAACCAACTCATACAAGTAATTTGTGTTAAACTCAATCTCCTATTATTCCTAATTGTATCTCTAGATTTTATTTGTCATTCACCCAAAGGCTCGTTTGACTTTATTTTGATATTTATTAATTCAAAAATGAAGGCAACAACGGTGTAAACTCAACACTCAAAACCTAACCTCGAATTCAAAAACCGTTGTCACTAAAGAAAGCCCACATCAAGGATAACTTAACACGATTTAGGGATAAATCCCGGACCCGAAATTTGGCTAATATGGCTACTTAAAAGCAACAATAAAACCTCCAAAGTCAATTATGACCTTATTAATGGAGTTAGCAACAACTACATCATAACACCTTGTGGCTCTTTAAGATGCAATTGTGCTCCTTATTTAAAATCCACACCCTAAGGCTCCTTGGACAAAAATAAGGGAATTGACTTCACCATCCCACCTTACAGATCATAATGATGAAGCAATTTTTATTCAACACGCCCCTTGACATACACCCTAAGGCTCTAATGACAAGGTTAGTGCTACATGACTCCCACCCGAAGGCTCCTAGATAACATGTTTTTATTTATTCTTCTTTATTAATATGATATTTATAGTAAGCCAAATTTCCGCAATCCCATGATCAAAAGTCCATGACGCTGACACCCTTAATGTGTTCTCACTTTAATTACAAGGGAAGAAAAAGAAGGAGTTACGAGTTAACATATCAAGCCTAAACCGCTAAAAACTTCATTTATTAAGCAATTATTATTCAAGCGAGGAAAGTAAGTACAAGGAGATTAAATCAAACACAAAAATACTTGCACAAAGAAGAATTTAACCTTAGAAACTTATGATTGAACTCTATCATCTCTTGTTCTCCATATTGTAAAATTTCAAAAAATGTGAAATCAATGGATACTTAGCCTATTAAATCAAAGTTTTGGGTTTTCAAGTCATCTATAGGATCTTGCATCTTCTTATACGTTTTCAAGTTTTAGAATTTGCGTTTTAAAGTTCCCTTAATAAACGACTTTCTAGGATCAATTATAGGAACTTGCGAAAAGTTCTTGTTCTTAACTCATATGAATTAAGACTTTCGTGTTTTAAAGCTCCCTATATAAAAGCCTAGCAAATCTTAATTCAAATACGTTAAGGAAAAGCTAAGGTTAAAAACCGAGTCGAGTCAAAAACTATTCTTATTTTCACCAACGGAAAACCTACATTCGTGTCAAAAGCACTTATTTTATTTATTAAAACTTAAAAATAACTCAAAAAATTTAAAATTTTATTGAAAAATGAGAAAAAGATTACGTTTAGACACAACAAAAACAATAACAAGCGATTATATCGATTGACTCCCCCATGCTAAAACCAAACATTGTCCTTAATGTTTCTTAGCTCAAGAGTAACACCCCCTTGCTAAAACAGGAAGAGTCTAATGCAAATTCCTAGCATGGAAAGAGCACGCAAATCTATAAGGCGTTTATTAATTATGCCTCAAGATAAAACGTTAGTCGATAAAAATCAAGGGTAAAAGTGTGCCACTTTTTAGCATTCAAGGATTGGAAGATCAAGTGGACCGGCAAAAACCGAACACGAGAGTCTTCAATGATAAGGGTCATACCTAAGATCACAACAAAACAAAACACGAGCACGAGCTTGAAAAATCAAGCCTTATTAATTGTTAAAAAATAGAAAGAAGATAGAATGTATTGGACTCCCCCACAAGGCACCTCGTTTTTGTTCACCGAGTCATGAGCTCGACTCGATCCCCGCATTCAATGGTCCTTAGGGAAAATGGTGAAAACCGGCATAATGGAATAGAATCCAACATAAAGCACGATGCCGGGGTTAAAGATTACATCCTCGTTGTCGGATGACAAACGAAAGGATAAAACTCTAACACAAATCTCTAATAAGAGATGGTAGTCACAAACAATGGTATGGATGTAGCATGCTCCCCGAGATAATCTCGCACCAAGATGATTAAAAAGTCTTTCAATTATTTCATCGGTGAAAGGTCGAGATTTCCCTAAATCAACGATTCCGGGGTCGAATACCTCGTCCTCGGTGGAGAAAGGAATGGACAACACGGTGTCGTCCCCCATGCTAATCCTAAATCATATGAAGCACATAATAATGGTGGTATAAAAGTCTCAACCATAGTGGTTTCAACTTGCATGACTTTGTTGACCTTGTCATCTTATGAATGTGAACAAAGGGGTCATGGTACTCAAAATGAGTCGCATGAAAAACCCGCACATTAAGATCAAAGCGAGTGGGAAGGATAATTGGAGCAAAAGTAATTTCTCCCTCCGGGTCAACATTGTCATCATCATAAATCGGGTGATCAAACCAAGTATCTTCATCACCGTCATTAGACTCTTCCTCAAATTCCGAAGGAATGTCTATATAAAGAAACTCATCAACCTCCTTCATAAGAAGATCATCATCACAAAGGTTGTGAGATGTAGGAGGTGTGATGCTCTCAAAATCCTCTTGAAACAATGGATTATTGTTCAATGAAGCTTCAAAGAGAGGATTTGAGTAAGTCACAAAAGTGTCGTCATCCTTATCATCACAAAAAATATCCGACAAAGTATCGATTGTGTCACACTCGGATACAAGATCATCATTGACATTTGAAGGCAATTGATAGGCGAATTCCTCGAGAATGGTAGGTAAAACAAGAGAATCACACTCGATCTCGAGATCGGAAACGTCTTCACTTCCCCGTGGAAGTGGATCAATGATAGCAAAAAGTTCATCGACGAACTTATCACATGAATAGTCACTAAACTCACTCGGTGTGAAGTTAGGAATCAATGGCTCTTCAATGGAAGATTGTGCCTTAGGAACATCAACATGATCCTTAAAAGAGAGTGAAAATGAGTCCATTTTCAAAGATTGTTCAATTAAAGCAATGTCACTCTCGGGATCAAAATTCTCACTAACAAACTCACTAGCATCAAATGGCTCACTTAAGTAATCATCAATTTGTTTTTAAATCTTAGCACTATCATCCTCGTGTGGAGTGAGTGTAGATGAGGAAAGGTTACAACATGTTTCAACAAAGCAAGCTTCTTCATTTGAATTTAACTTTTTACTTTCACAAATTGGAGTTTCCAATATTGGAAAAACACCTTTATCAAAAAGAGCTTTCTTGTTACTTTCAATTGTTTCAACAAGTTTAACACTTTCAACTTTCTTAGGAGCAAATCTTGGAATCTTTTCTGGTTTAAAAACAATGCTTTTATCTCCATAAAACAACTTAATCTCCTCTTTCCTCATATCAACTTGAATTTGATCCGTGCACAAAAATGGTCTTCCTAGAATAATAGGCACACGAGGATTGGTCTCATAATCAACAATAGCAAAATCGGCTAAGTACAAGAAATTCCCCACGTTCATAATGACATTTTCCGCTATACCAACCGGTCGAGTGGTGGTACCATTAGCAAGCTCAATGATCATACGAGTGGTACTAAGTGGTGCATAGTCAATAGTTTTCCAAAGGGCTAGGGGCATTATGTTAATGCTAGCTCCTAGATCGGCTAGGCCTTTGCAAACCCCAAGCTCATTGAAAACACAAGGTATCAAGAATTGACCCGGATCTTTATATTTCTCGGGAAAGAAATCAAAGAAAACCGAGGTACTAATCACATTCAAAGTAGCCTTAGTGACTTCTAGAAAAGTTTCCTTAGGTGGAGGCTTAAACTCAATCACTTCAACTTCATCTACATTATCACAATCATCATAAACGGTTATGGCCTTAAGCTTTCCCTTCGAGTTAGGAATGGTATTACTAGGTAAACAACCCGAAGAAGTAGATGGTTTAGACATAAATCACTCAACATCGAAAGCAATTTATTTTGACCTTGTTCCAAACATTGTTGCATACGATTGTGACTTTGCTCTAATCTTTGCTCAAAACGGTTTTGGTTTTGTTCAAGTCTTTGTTGATTAAGCTCAATCTTATTGTTTTGCCCTTTAATCGTATTTTGAAACTCATTTTTCAAAGTTGCCATTTGTCCTTGAAGAATATTTTGAAAAGCTTTCAAATTTGCCTCATTTGATTTAATGTAGCTTGACAAATCATTTTGGTTATTGCTTTGAAAACCTTGATTGTTTTGATTAGCATTAAACCCATTTCCTTGATTGAAATTCCCTTTGTTACCACGGTTAAAATTATTCCCATTGTTTCCATTGTTGTACCTATTTTGAACCGGTGGAAAACCCGGTGGAGCAACATGATTTTGACGAGGAACTTGACCGTTGGAGCCATAAGTTCCCGTCGCGGCAAAAGCACTAGCTTGATCAAACCCCGTGGTTGAACAAGCATAATTAGGATGTGCTCTTGATACACAAACATTCTCAACCATATTAATGGATCCATGAGGATTCTTCCTAATCTCACTCAACAAAGTCGCGAATCTACTATCAATCTTAGAGTCCAATCTAGCAATCTCGAGATTCACATTGGAAACAACCGGTGTGTTTCGTGAATATTGTGCTCTAGACTTATCCTTAATTATTCTCCACGCGTCTCTCAGAGTTTTTCTTAAAAGATTACCACCCGCGGCGGCATTTAAAGAATCTTGTTCAATCATATTAAGCCCATTATAGAAAGTATTTATTTGATGCAATTCCGAGAAACCGTGGTGTGGACATTGTCTCAACAAATCTTTAAATCTTTCCCAAGCAACCCCAAACGATTCATGCACTTTTTGTTCAAATTTAGTGATCTCGTTCTTAAAGTGTGTTGTCTTAGATGGTGGAAAGAAGTAATCCATATACTTAGACACTAAATCATCCCATGTTAAGATCGAACCCGGTGGTTCTTTCTCATACCATAGCTTAGCATTACCCTCGAGCGAGTACGGAAAAAGCATGAGCTTAATCACGTCATTCGGCACATCTCTAAACTTGAGAGTCGAGGTAATTCGATTAAAATTCCGTATGTGAGAATGCGTGCTATCGGTCTCATTGCCATGAAATTGGTCGGCACGAATGAGCGATAAAAGACCCGTCTTAATCTCAAAATGATCCGCCAAAATAGCCGGCACAACGATTGCTTCCCCATACCCTTCGGTGGGTGCACGGAGCAATTCCTCCATTGTTCGGTTATCGACCATCTCTACAACAATAGGTGGAAGCTCGGGTTCCACTATTCGTTGTTGACGATTTCTATTTCTACGAGGAATATTTTCGAGCCTATTAAAATCAATCACAAGAAGAGAAGAACGTAATTTCATACACAACAAAGACGAGAATTTAGAGGATTGAAGAAAAGAAATTAGACAAGAAGAAGATTATTTTTGGTATTTTATTTGGTATTGCTCAATAAAAAATGATCGATAAAAAACAAGGAATAAGGGTAACTACTATGGAAGTAAATTACCCTCGGTCGACTTGAAACGACAGGTGAAAACCTAAACGTCTCGAGGTTCAATAAGTAAACTACAAAAATAAGATTTATTACTACTTGAGTAGGCAAACCAATAATAGGTTGCCCCTCTCAATATACGCACAAGCAAGCGGGGAAACGAGGTGGCACAAAGCACTTAAAAACCTTTTTCCTTAGACGGCCTTTTATAGCACGTCTCCTTATACCCACCTTATAGTTTGTATAAATCGAGTTCAAACTTCTTATTAGTATTTATCTATTTTGCCTTTTATTTTTGATTTGAATTCGACTACAATAGCTAGGTGATGAAATCCCAACTAAGGCCTTATTTGAAAAGTATGTAAATTTATTGTGCTACGTAATACAATATATTATTCACAAAAAACGAGGAAAACGATACATACTATATAATAGAAAAATAAAAAAATTTTCCGAGGAAGGAAAGGGTCTTCATATCAACGATCAACAAATCTCCACAAAAGCGAATCGTACACAAGATCCACGGCAGCAACGCCAAAATTTTTGATGTGTCGTTGATACTATAGTGATAATTTGGATACGTTATAGGGTAAATTAGAAAATTACCTTTAGGAAAAAGTAATAGACTAATATTACCAATGACGAATTCAATTAAACACGTGATGAACCAAGTTGGTTGTACACGAAGATCGAGTGAATTTGAGACATTTTGCTTTGATTTGGACAATCGATTTGAATTGGTTTTAGGTTTTTAAAACAAGAATTAAATCTACAATTTTTAAACTATTTAAACTTAACCTAAAGTCCATGAATCGTTAACCCCGCTATTATTTAAATCTAAATTAATTAATTACTAAAAAATTAATACTATTTAAAAATTAATCTATTTTGAAAATCTATAAAAATGATTCTATTTAATAAAAATAAATTTTACACTATTAAAAAATTTAATTAAACTTTTAAAACTAATTATCTTTATTAAAGATTACTTAAAACAAATATATTATTTAAATCTAAATTTATAAAATCTAATTAATTGAAAATTATTTAAGCTTTTAAAATTAATAAAAACATTTTTATTTTATTTTTATTTTCTTTATTTTAAATTTTAATCTACTTATTATTTAAAATCTCAAAATTAACTTTAATTAAAATATTAATTAAAAGTTAATAAAGAAAAACGCAAGTTAAAACAAACATTTAATCAAAATCTGCACAGTTCAACTATACTATATTATTTAAACAGTGGGAGTTAAAAATAAAAAGCAAATCTGGGAGAGCTGGTTAACGCGTTGGTTGTGTGATCGTGAGGTCACGAGTTCGATTCCCATACGGGACATATTTTTGTGATATATTTTTTTAACAGCAAAAATGAAGGAGTCACAGGTGTGACTTTTGGAAAGCTTATTTTCACACAAACTGTTAGGAAACAGCTTAATGGCTTATCAGATCAATGGGATCTGATAAGCTGATTGCTAGAACAATTTAAACAACAAGTTAAATCCCGAAAAATTCAAATCCTCTACTAGCTTAAAATCACAGTTAAGTTTTAATCACCCAATCAAACATGAAAAAAACAAGGATCATCAATCAAATCCATATATCATAAATTTAACAACGTACAAAGTAAAATGAATCCGCAAAAAGGTACCAAATTAAAGCAACTAGTAACATCAGCAGATACAGAATACAGTCTCAATATATCAAATCATATAAGACAGACGCAAATATAAGCTAAACAAATTAAACCAAGCTTATCAGGATAATCAGTCAAGTAAGCTTATATCAGTTCAACCCTAGCAGAGATAACTTTTTCATTTAAGCTCATAAATCAAGTCATTAAAACTTCAGATAAAATCATCTAAGCAAACAATTTAACTCACAATAAACATCAAAATCACATAAACTCTTTAACAGTTATCCATAGACAGATTACCAACAACTTCTATAACAAAACGAAAATCTCTAAGTAAAGCAGATTAAATCCTTTAAAACAAACAGTAATGTAAATTGAAGCTTTGAAACAAATACACATCTTACTTCAGAAATAACCAAACAATAAAAATCATTTAGCATACAAACATAAAAACAAATAAAATAAACATGAATTAAACAAAGATTAAAATGGAAACTCACCTTTTGTAGAAACCATTGGGAAGATGTGTAGCGCTGAGCTGACATAAAACCTTAATGACACCATCAATCACCATTCGAACCGCCAAGTAGCATCAATCAATGACAATCGAACCAGATTTATTTAATCTTTCCAGTAGGGAAAAATTAATTTCCCAAATCTTACTTTTATTATTTGGTAAAAGCTATCAAATTAGCTTAATCAAATAACTTGCATATCATGACAAAATAGATTTATAAAGGTAAAATTGCAATTAAAGTTCACAGTAAATAAATCAACTCAATATTCAACTCAAATTAAACTTTTATTGATAATAAAGAACCGATTACAAGATTATAAAAACGAAAATTACAATTTATCCTAAACCTATTTTTGCATCATAACAGTAAAGTAAAATAGGGATGATTTTACAAGTAAAATAGGGGGTTTTATAGCCATCCCGGGGCTTGTGATGAGCGAATATCCGCATCTCCAAAGGAATATTCTTCTTCAATAATAGCCCTTAGATCTTCATTTTCTCTTTCCTTGTTGATTTGATGGTTGATAGGGCACAACTAGCACACGGATTGCCAACGTGGCATCCGTGTGTGCTAGTTGTGTTTCTTTGTAGCCTCCAGATTGGTGGAATGGGAAAATGATGTGTAGCTTCCAATAGAAATTTTCCACGTAGCCAAGCCCAAAAAACCATGGGGGTTTTATTCCCACACGTATGAATTAAACGTGTGCCATAAAAACCCTTTGTTAATTTGTTGATTTACTGAATTAGGGTTGGGTGAATAGTAATTTTCGTGCCTGGTTTATTTTTGGGGAAGAAGGGGGTGAAGAAGAAACACACATAGAGTGTATCGAAATATTTTTTTATTGTGTGAAAATAAAACGTGTGAATGTTAATAAAGATGAGTGGGTGAGGGTTTATTTATTGTGTGATGTTCTGACGTGTGAATGTGAATATCACAATTCGTTTGTTTTAACTGCAAACCCTTAAGCCCATCAGCTTGAAATCATCCCATTTCTTTTTTGTGTAAATCTTGGGCTTGAAGCCCAAAAATAATCCCGTCCGTCTAATAAACTTCCATCATGGGCAATTTTGACTTTCAAACACCTCATATTATTAACTTGAATCTTAAATGGGCTTTTGAGCCCATTTACCAAATGTGGGTCCCACTAGGCCCATAAACTTGATAAATGATGAAATCCGCTAAAGTCGAGCTCAATTTTGGCTTCATCAATCTTTTTCTTCAATCTCGTGCCGATTTTGCCGATTTTTGTGAACTTGGTACCTACACACATTCAAACAAGAAATACACATATACAAGGCATTTTGGATACATTTCATGCATAATTTCATTGTTATTTGATACAAATGATATGAGTAGGTAAGCTCATATCACTCATCACAAAAATTGAGATGCACCCGCATCTTCAAGAAAAAACCCGAGGGTCAATGTTTCTTCTACTTCATCAAACCCCGAGTTAACCGAACTCACCCGTCAACTAGCCAAGATGAACAAAAATTTCTTAACCATGGCTACGAACCAATTTCAACAAGTTAAAGCTGTAACACCTTCTTGTGAGACTTGCGGCGGTTCTCATTCATACACTGATTGTCCTTCTACTCATGACAATCCGGAAAACGTGTATGCAACTAACGATAACTTTTCCACGGGAGGCTATCAAGCTCGTCCTCAAGGTGACCGCAATTTGCTAAGTTATCGTTCAAACAACTTTCTCTCACCACCTGGTTTTCCTCCTCAAAATCAAAACTTCAATCGCAACAATCAAAACCAACCTCGAGCTCCTAATCAATATCAAACCCAAAGAAACCCATATCCACCTCAAGGAAATAATCAAGTTTACCAACAACCCACCTATCAACCACCCGCTTACCAAGTTCCTCCTCCCAACCAACCCACATCATTTAATCACGAGGTTGAAACTTACATGAGGACTAATGACGCGCTGGTGAAGAATCTTCAGAGTCAAATTATTAACTTGAAAGGTGACATGGCTAAACAAGGGAATGATCTTCGAGCCGAGCTTAGGAATGACTTGCGAAACTCTTTAAGCAGTCAAACGAATTACTTAAGGGATATGCTGGCTAGTTTCTTCCAAAGTAATCAACCCTCTACTTTGGGTTCTCTTCCAAGTAACACCATTGCTAATCCAAGAGGGGAGATGAAAGCAATCACCACCCGAAGTGCAAAAGGCTATAAGGAACCCGAGATACCTAAACCTACTCTAGTGATTGTGACAAAGGATAACGAGCCCCCTTCACCAATTCCTCTACTTTCTACTTCTACCCTTCCACCACCCAAGGATGTGAGTGAGAATTCCATTCCAAAGCCTTCATCTCAACCCAACATACCTTGTCCCTCAAGGTTGAGGAAAGAGAAGTTGAAGAACAAGGATGATATTCAAGTTTCAAACTTTCTTAAAATGTTTAAACAATTGAATTTCAACATCTCCGTTGCCGAGGCTCTCGCTCACGTGCCTCTATATGCTAAAAAGTTCAAAGATCTTCTAAGTGATAAGGAAAAACTCCTTGATATTGCTCAAACCCAACTTAATGAGAATTCCTCCACGGTTCTCTTAAGGAAATTACCAACCAAACTTGGTGATCCGGGTCACTTTCTCATTCCTTGCAACTTTCCCGGGGTAGAGAATTGTATGGCCCTAGCCGATCTAGGTGCTGGTATCAACTTAATGCCTTTAAGCGTTTCGAAACAATTATCTCTACCGAGCTAGTCCCCTTACGAATAAAATTGTAGTTAGCTAACCGTACGGTTGCTTATCCGGTGGGGATAGCCGAAGATGTCTTCGTCGGTGTCGACAAATTCACCTTTCCGGCGGATTTTGTTGTCGTTGATGACGAGATGGATCCCCGTGTTCCATTAATCGTTGGACGTCCATTCTTGAGTACCGGTCGCACTCTTATTGATGTAGGCGCGGGAGAATTAATCATGAGAGTTGGTGACGACAAGATCGTTTTCAACATGGGTAAACTTTCTAAGCAACCTTATGAACACGAGAGCGTTAATTTCATTGACGTACTTGATGAGGCTTGTGACGAACATTTCAAAGACGCTTGTAAAAGTGGTTTTTCTTCTCTACCCATAGTTGAGACCGTTGCCTCTATTGCTCTCTCATTGACTCCATTTGGAGAAAGTGATTTTCTTTTGAAAGAATTTGAAGCAACTTTAGGGGATGTGGACTTAGAATATGACGATTCTCCCACCGATTAGGAAGAAGACATTCGTACCATTGAAAAACTTCTCAATGAGTACCATATTTCTCCACCTTCTCCTAAGGAAGTTACTAACGATGATCCGAATTTTACTAAGCCTTCCATCGACAATCCTCCGGATTTAGAGCTTAAGGATTTACCGTCTCATCTTGAATACATTTTCCTAGAAGACAATAAGAAGTTACCCGTCATCATTGCAAAGGACTTAAAAGAGGATGAAAAATCTCGACTTACCGATGTGCTCAAAAAACATAAGAAAGCAGTTCCTTGGAAAATTTCCGACATCAGCGGAAGTGATCCTAACTTTTGCACTCATAATATTCTCATGGAAGATGAATTTAAACCCACAATCCAAAGTCAAAGAAGGGTTAATCCAAAAATTCATGACGTCATCAAGAAAGAAGTTATCAAACTTCTCGATGCCGGATGATTTACCCTATTTCAGATTCGCCATGGGTTAGTCTCGTCCATTGTGTGCCTAAGAAAGGCAAAATAACTGTTGTTCTCAATGAAAACAACGAGTTGATTCCTAATCGACTTGTCACGGGTTGGCGAGTTTGCATAGACTATCGCAAGCGCAATGATGCCACTCGCAAGGATCATTTTCCTCTTCCTTTCATGGATCAAATGCTCAAGCGTTTAGCGGGTAATGATTACTATTGCTTCTTAGACGGTTTCTCTGGGTATTTTCAAATTCCCATCGATCCAAAAGACCAAGATAAAACCACATTCACTTGTCCTTATGGAACATTTGCTTACAAAAGAAAGTCTTTCGGCTTATGCAATGCTCCTGGGACTTTCCAATGGTGTATGATGGCTATATTCCATAACATGGTTGAAGAAACTATGGAAGTCTTTATGGACGATTTCTCGGTCTATGGTGATTCTTTCTCATCTTGCCTTGCCAATTTAGAACGTATGCTCAAACGATGTGAAGACACTCGTCTTGTTCTAAATTGGGAAAAATGCCATTTCATGGTAAAAGAAGGCATTGTTCTTGGACATAAAATTTCCAAAGCCAGTCTTGAAGTCGACCGTGCTAAAGTCGATGTGATTGTTAAATTACCTCCTCCTTCAATCGTGAAGGGTGTGAGAAGTTTTCTTGGTCATTCGGGCTTCTATCGTCGACTCATTCAAGATTTTTCTAAGATCACTCGCCCAATGACCCACCTCTTGGAAAAAGATACTCCTTTTATCTTTTCTAAAGAGTGTATCGAATCTTTCAATCTTCTTAAGGATAAATTAACTAAGGCACCGATCTTAGTTACCCCTAATTTGGAGTTACCTTTTGAATTGATGTGTGATGCTAGCGACTTTGCTATTGGAGCGGTTTTTGGACAAAGAATCAACAACATTTCCAACCAATCTATTACGCTAGCAAGACAATGACGGGGGCTCAATTGCATTACACTACAACCGAAAAAGACCTTTTAGCTGTTGTATATGTTTTTGAAAAATTTAGCCCCTATCTTGTCCTTTCCACCACCATTGTGTACACCGATCAATCCGCGTTGAAGTACTTGATAACAAAACAAGATTCTAAACCAAGACTTCTTCGTTGGGTTTTACTCCTTCAAGAATTCAAGATTGAAATTTGTGATAAAAAGGGAGCGGAAAACCTAGCCGCGGATCATCTTAATAGACTCGAGGATCCTTATCAAGGGGAACTTCCAAACCAAGAGATTAATGAATCTTTTCCCCTTGAGGCCTTAATGTCTATTAACTCGAATCTTGATGATACCCCATGGTTTGAGGACTTTGCAAACAACTTGGCGGGTGGAATTCTCATCGAAGGGTTATCGTCCCAACAAAAGAAGAAATTCTTCAAGGATGTGAAAACTTACTATTGGGATGACCCTTATCTCTTTAAACAATGTGCTGACTTGATCCTTCGTCAGTGTGTTGACGGGCCCGCAACTTTACAAATCTTGGAAGCTTGCCATAAAGGACCCACCGGTGGTCACTTTGGTCCTAACTATACTGCGAAGAAAGTTTTCGACTCCGAATTCTATTGGCCCACCATTTATTGTGATGCTCATGAAATGGTTAAGCATTGTGATGCTTGCCAGCAACAAGGCAAGATCACTGATACATGGGTAGCCTCCGTAAAAATTAAGTTCGTTGTTCTGGTCTAATCGAATTGATAAATGGTTAACGTGCGACTCAGTTGTTCTTTGGTGGAAACAAAAGTTGTGTCGTTGTAGTTTATTAAAAAGTGCAAAGACTTAAAAGTAAATGACGTTAAAGTAAATCTAAATCTAATTAAAACTTAAATGTGCAATATTAAAACTTTGAAAAGTAAACTAAATGACTTAAAGTTAAAGCGTGACGAAAATTAAATTTGACTAAGTATTAACAATGTAAGTTAAAAATAAACCAAGAAAATTATAAGTTCAAACCCACAACCATCGGAATGTTAGATCGGAATGCTGTCACCATACCCATCGGAATCTAGATCGGAATGTGCTATCGAAATCAGTTTATCGGAATGTCAAAAAGAGTGCTATCTATCAGAATGAAGTCTATCGGAATATACCCATCGGAATGCACTCATCGGAATGTACAAATCTTTCTGAATGTAGTCCAGATCGGAATCCCAGATCGGAATGTTGCTCAATAAAATTGGGCAGCACTTCGACTTAGAAGACCTCAAGACCCGTCGGAATGTGCGATCGCAATATGCGATCGCAATCCCAGATCGGAATGAGGGGGATGTTACTCTATCGCAATACGTCGGAATCCAAAACCCTTCTTCCAATGCTGTCACTTATCGGAATTTGGAGAAAGCAACCCGTCGCAATGTGAAATAAACCCTTCCTTTCCGATGGAATACCAATTTTCAATAAGGTCAAGTACAATAAGCTATTTCTAATAAGCAGTAAAAAAAACTAAAATGAAATGGAAACAAAACGAGACAATAAGCTAAAAAGTTAAAACCTTTTCGAAATTAAAAAGACGACACTTAAGGAAATGAATTTAAAGATAAAACTTGTGAGAAAAAACTTGAAAACACTTAAGTTAAATACCAAATAAGCACATAAGATTGTCAAGCTTATGGCTTATCTCGTATGAAAACTTAAAGAAAAAAGAAAAGACAAAACTTTTAATCAAATAAGCAAAAGATCAAGCAATTGCTTGCTTAATCCGAATTTTAAAACAAATAAATACAAAAGAAAGGTAGAAGGATAATGATGAAAAGAAACTTGATCAAAGGTAAATGAAGATTAAATCAAAAAAAATAAAGAACACTTACTTGGAATTAAAAGGTATTAAAAGTGCAAGACAATGTATTTAAATTGACATGAAAAGTAAATGTGCAAGTAATTAAAAGGGTGGAAGAACTAGTGTCACTCTAGCCAACAAAGAAATATGATTAACTAGCCTAATCTATATATAGGGGAGGATTAGGAAGCTTCCTCCCCTCTTTCCTTTTCTCTTAATTGCATCATTAGGCCCTTCCTTCTTAATCTCTTTGTTAATTGCATGCTTAGTCCTTTTCTTCTTATCTTCTTTAATCTTGGACTTTTAATGACTTTTGGCTCGGGATTTCTTTGAACTCGTCTTTTAATTCTTCAATAAAGTAGACTTGAGTTCTTCGGCTTTAAGTAAACTTCCGTCTTTTGACTTTTTCTTCGATAAATCTTCAGAATTGGTCTTGGACTTCCGTTCTTTTTGTACTCTTGACTTCTTGACTTCGTCTTTCATATTTTTGTTTAATAAAAGTCAGTGAATGCCCGTGTTCTATCCACTTTTCACCTTTTCGTCCTAAATCACAACAAAAACACAAACCACGCATAATTCCGACATAAAAGACATAAAATACACGTTTTGGCTCGGTTATTATTGTAACTAAGTGGTAAAAAGGATGGGTGTTTACACACCTATCAAATCCCCTACACTTGACCATTGCAATGTCCTCATGCAATGCATTAGTTACAAAGCACGTTTACATTTTTCATCATAATCAATCCATAGTGGCCTTTAATAAAGAGATAGAAAACTATAAACATTCAAAGTAAAAAAATCAAAAGCATACCTTGGATTTTGGAAATGTCATGAATAATCATTATCCTCAAGTTTTCACTTTCTCCAAACCAATCTTAAAAACGAGATCATTGTTATTATAAGTTAGCAAACTAACACGAACTCATGTGGGCCAATTACTCACTTAGACTCCCTTATTCCTAGGGGTATCTCTTATATTTTATTTTTGTCTTGAATGATCACGAGGATGCATTGTTTGACTTATTTCTATAGTTTATTAGGCCGAAAATAAGGTGAACGATTTAATCAATAATTAGCTAAAGGACAAAATCTTTTAAAACTGCTTCTCGGGACCTCATAAAGTTCATATCTTGGCATAACTCGCTTCGCGATTTGAGACCTTTCTCGGACCGATATTTGGCAGCGACTTCATACTTCAAATCTTGAGAGACGTTCATGAAATAATGGTCTTCTCTTCATATAGGAATTTCGTCACTTGACGTTTTGAGAGATTCTTCATACTTGGACCACGACTTCTTCATTTTTCTCCAATCTTTATTTTGGACTTTGATATACAACGATCTGCCTCCTTTTATGACTTGGATCTATTTATCCTCATACCTTGCTAGGGTCTTTTCTGATACACTTCTCCATGACTTTTGGGGAGTTTTTGCTTTTCGTCGTGTGTCTCGATCCTTCATATTGATTTTCGATAAATGATTCTTCACATCACTTTGGATCTTTAGCAACAAGATATAGCCCTCATACCTTGTTAGGACCTTTTTGGACTCGCCAATCTTCGCATCCCGCTTCAATAAGTTATGCCTTGGCTATGAACTCTAATCCATACCGAGCAACTTTTAAACGATCTTGGGCTAGAAGCTAAGTAACTTTTCAAATCGTACAACCTTATTTATTGCAGATAAATTTATTAGCAAGCGATGGGAGAATAGGCTTATAATTAACTCACATAAATTCACGAAAGAATACCAAACTTATAATTGACTCTATCATCTCTCGTTCTCCACAGTTTAAAATCTCAAGGAATGAGACTCGTGGATGCTTAGCCTATTAAATCAAAGTTTTGGGTTTTCGAGTCGCCTATAGGATCTTGCAAATTCTTATAATTTTTCAAGTTTAGAAATCGCGTTTTAAAGTTCCCTTGATAAACGACTCTCTAGGATCAATTATAGGAACTTGCGGAAAGTTCTTGTTCTTAACCCGTGAGAGTTAACACTTTCGCGTTTTATAGCACCCTATATAAAAGCCTAGCAAAACTTGACTTAAACACGTTAAGGATACTAGCTAGAGTAAACTTAGATAGAACCGGGAAGAAGTGAACACGGAATCACGGGTCATCAAGAATCATCAAGAGTGGATCATTGAAGCTCGAATCCCTGATTAAGAAGAGAGGAGAGGAAATAGAAAACCAACGGGTCTCCCCTACCCTTAGGATAAAGAAAGCTAAAAGATAGATACATGGGTTGCCTCCCAAGAAGCGCTTGGTTTTTGATTACCGAGTCGTGAGCCTGACTCGACCTTGATTATCATAGGAAGAAGCATGAAACATATCCACCAGGATCAAAGACATAATTTTCGTCCATCAAATAGCACAAGCTTAAGGCGAACAAGGCAAGCCAATGAATAATAGGCAAGGTTCCCTTAAGCAGCGATGGAGCACGGTGGAAGCAAGTATGGTGAGGTGCAAGCATGTCTTCAAAATTTCCAAAGATTTTTCCTTTTATTTCATCAGGTGGATACTGAGATGGCTTTAAGATTTCAATACCGGGGTCGAAAACCTTTTCCTTTATGGGGAAAATAGCACTCAGGCTTAGCAAAATGGGAAGAAGATCCGCGAAGAAGCACAACCTCGTCCTCAGAAGGGGGACAAAGAGGTGTTAACTCATACGTGCTGCGGATATTGGTGTCGACCGGTTTCTTCTCCTTGGAAAGAATGTGCTTCAAATCCAAAGTAGGATCAAGACGATAATCTTCAAAGTCCAAAGGAGGAGCATCACTCTCATGAGGGAAGTAAGTATTAAGAAATGTAGAGAAGTCTTCCTCAAATGAGTAATCGTCCAAAGTAGGATCGAGTGATGGCGGAGGATCTTCATCGTGAGAAGAATCGCTCGAAAGAGTATCAGCCTCATCGAAATCATCATACGTGGGCAGATTGGGATACTCAGAAGTAAGGTCATCATAATCGTCCGAATCTGAGATAGAATCATCATCATAAGCATCGAAGATTGGCGGAGAATCATAAATGGGAGAAGGTTCCAAATTGGAGAGAGAATCATCCACATCATCTTGAAAAAGTGGATTATCAATGCAAGAATCGAATAGAGTATTGTTGTAGACAACAAAGTTATCAAGCACATTAATCATATTCACTGATTCTCTACCTCCAACGGATTTACTTGTAAGCTTTCCCATTTTAAACACTTGTGCATCATCCCCGACTCTTAAGATTAACTCACCTTCGGCAACATCAACTAGAGCTCGTCCGGTTCTCAAGAATGGCCGACCAAGTATTAAAGGAATACAAGGGTCCATTTCATAATCAACTACGACAAAATCGACCGGGAAGGTAAATGTGCCAACTTTAATGAACACGTCTTCGGCTATGCCAACAGGGTAAGCGAGAGTACGATTTGCAAGTTCGAGTGTCATCTTCGTTGGAGTGAGGTCGGGCAATGATAGTGTTTTCCAAACACTCAATGGCATCAAATTAATACTGGCCCCGAGATCAGAAAGGGCAGTAAATTCTTCAGTTTTGTTGAACACGCAAGGCAACACAAAACGACCGAGATCTCCAAGCTTTTCTGGAAGTTCTTTAAGAATAACTTCAGAGCAGTTTTCATTTAAGCGTGTGTTGGCGAGCTCAACCAGCTTCTCCTTCTTGTTAAGCAATTCCTTAAATGCTTTAACAAATTTGGCCATGTGGATAAGTGCTTCAAGAAAGCTAATTTTGAAGTTCATTTGAGAGATCATCTTCACATAGCGTGTCACTTCAGAGTCATCCTTGGTTAGCATTTTTGTCTTGCCTAAACGAGAAGGATAAGGGATATTTGGCTTGGGTGGTGAAGGTGCAGGTGTAGATAAAGGTTGAGATGTTGAAGGGTCTTTCCTAGATATATCGTCATGACGAGGCGGAGACGGTAATGGTGCACTAATACTGGGTGTAGGAGGAGTAGGGATAAATGGTGGTGGAGGAGGTGTAGATGATGGTGGTGGGATAGGTGGATCGACAATGGTAATTCCACTACGCGTAGTAATAGCACTCACATTTGCACGCGGATTGGTGACGGTGTTTGAAGGTAGAGAACTTGAAGTAGAAGGTTGAGCTGCGGGTAAGAAACTAGCAAGCATATTCTTTAAATCATTTGTGTGATTGCTGAAGGAGGATTGAATATTATCTCGAAGCTCGGATCTTATCTCATTTCCTTGCTTGGTAATATCTCCTTTCAAATTGATAATTTGGCTCTGCAGATTCTTGATTTGCTCACCTTGGGTTCTCATGATGGCTTCAACATCGGGATTAATGGGTGGGGCTTGTTGAGCGGGTGGGTGATAAGGATTAGAAGCTCTTGGTGGGATTTGGTTGCTTCTATTGTAGTTTTTGACGGGGTTTTGGTTTTGAGGAGAAAAACCGGGTGAAAGGTAGTTGTTTGATCGGTAACTCAGCAAATTTCTATCCCCTTGTTGTCGAGCTTGGTAATTTTCCGGTGAATAATTACCATAAGCTTCATACACATTTTCCGGATTTCATTGTGTAGAAGGACAATCGGTGTATGAGTGTGGACCGCCGCATGTTTCACAAGGATTAACAACCGCTTTAACTTGTTGTTGTTGTTGTTGGTTTGAAGCGAGAAGCGTTATACTTTTGCTCATTTCAGTCATCATGCGGGTGAGTTCGGTCATATCAGGGTTTGTTGAGGTGGAAGAGACATTGACTCTCGGGTTGTTCCTTGAAGAAGCAGAGGAATCCCAGTTTTTGTGGTGAGTAGTCATGTTCTCAATTAACTCTCTACACTCCTCGGGTCTCCTTTTCATGAATGTGCCACCGGCGGCTGCATTAATCGTATCACGATCTCGAAAAGTCAAACCGTTGTAGAAAGTATCAATTAAGGTCACAGGGAGCATGTTGTGGTTTGGACAACGATCAATCAAGACATTATATCTCTCCCAAGCATCAAAAAGAGATTCATCAGGATCTTGCATGAAACCGCTGATTTGATTGCGAAGGCTCGTGACCATGGATGGTGGAAAGTAGCGCGACAAAAAGCGTTGAGTCATGTCATCCCAAGTGTGAATAGAATTCTTCGGGAGACGATCAAACCATTTCTCGGCATGATGTGTTAAAGTATGTGAAAAGAGTTGTAGGCGAAGAACATCCATTGTGGCACCGGGTAACTTCATGCTTTGGGTGATTGTAGTGAACTTGTCGAGGTGTTTGTTGGCATCATCATCAGGCATTCCGGCGAATGGATTAGTTTGCACTTGCTGAATCATGTGGTGCTTCAACGAAAACTCTGGAGCGTTGATTTGCATCGGCGCAATCGGTCCTCCTCGTCCAAACATGGTTGGTTGACAAAGCTCCTCCATTGTCCGAAGATCGGGCTGTGGAAGAACATTGTTGTTATTATTGAGGTGCGGTGGATTATTATTGTTGTTAACACCTGACATAGCTAAATCTTCTTGACTCTCGGGCTCTTGATAATTAGAAGATCTAGTACGCATACACCTGAAAATGCAAAAGAAAAAGAAACCAAACACAAAGACAATATATGTACAATAAAGATAAATTCTTTTTGGATTTTTGAAATTTTTAATTTTTATGGGTTTTTATCAAGTTTTAATTTTTATGATTTTTGAATTTTTTAAGGCAAGAAAATAACGCTCACAAGTGAACGGATCCCAAAAAGCAACGCGTCTCTCACAGAAAACCGTTAATCTTTACGAAAAGAGCCGGCAGTGGCGCCATTTGATACATGGGTAGCCTCCGTAAAAATTAAATTCGTTGTTCTGGTCTAATCGAATTGATAACTGGTTAACGTGCGACTCAGTTGTTCTTTGGTGGAAACAAAAGTTGTGTCGTTGTAGTTTATTAAAAAGTGCAAAGACTTAAAAGTAAATGACGTTAAAGTAAATCTAAATCTAATTAAAACTTAAATGTGCAATATTAAAACTTTGAAAAGTAAACTAAATGACTTAAAGTTAAAGCGTGACGAAAATTAAATTTGACTAAGTATTAACAATGTAACTTAAAAATAAACCAAGCAAATTATAAGTTCAAACCCACAACCATCGGAATGTTAGATCGGAATGTTGTCACCATACCCATCGGAATCCAGATCGGAATGTGCTATCAAAATCAGTCTATCGGAATGTCAAAAAGAGTGCTATCTATCGGAATGAAGTCTATCAGAATATACCCATCGGAATGCACTCATCGGAATGTACAAATCTGTCGGAATGTAGTCTAGATCGGAATCCCAGATCAGAATGTAGCTCAATAAAATTGGGCAGCACTTCGACTTAGAAGACCTCAAGACATGTCCGAATGTGCGATCGCAATATGCGATCGCAATCCCAGATCGGAATGAGGGGGATGTTACTCTATCGCAATACGTCGGAATCCAAAACCCTTCTTCTAATGCTGTCACTTATCAGAATGTGGAGAAAGCAACCCGTCGCAATGTGAAATAACCCTTCCTTTCTGATGGAATACCAATTTGCAATAAGCTCAAGTACAATAAGCTATTTCTAATAAGAAGTAACAAAAACTAAAATGAAATGGAAACAAAACGAGACAATAAGCTAAAAAGTTAAAACCTTTTCGAAATTAAAAAGACGACACTTAAGGAAATGAATTTAAAGATAAAACTTGTGAGAAAAAACTTGAAAACACTTAAGTTAAATACCAAATAAGCACATAAGATTGTCAAGCTTATGGCTTATCTCGTATGAAAACTTAAAGGGAAAAGAAAAGACAAAACTTTTAATCAAATAAGCAAAAGATTAAGCAATTGCTTGCTTAATCCGAATTTTAAAACAAACAAAAACAAAAGAAAGGTAGAAGGATAATGATGAAAAGAAACTTGATCAAAGGTAAATGAAGATTAAAGCAACAAAATTAAAGAACACTTACTTGGAATTAAAAGGTATTAAAAGTGCAAGACAATGTATTTAAATTGACATGAAAAGTAAATGTGCAAGTAATTAAAAGGGTGGAAGAACTAGTGTCACTCTAGCCAACAAAGAAAAATGATTAACAAGCCTAATCTATATATAGGGGAGGATTAGGAAGCTTCCTCCCCTCTTTCCTTTTCTCTTAATTGCATCATTAGGCCCTTCCTTCTTAATCTCTTTGTTAATTGCATGCTTAGTCCTTTTCTTCTTATCTTCTTTAATCTTGGACTTTTAATGACTTTTGGCTCGGGATTTCTTTGAACTCGTCTTTTAATTCTTCAATAAAGTAGACTTGAGTTCTTCGGCTTTAAGTAAACTTCCGTCTTTTGACTTTTTCTTCGATAAATCTTCAGAATTGGTCTTGGACTTCCGTTCTTTTTGTACTCTTGACTTCTTGACTTCGTCTTTAATCTTTTTCTTCAATAATAGCCAGTGAATGCCCGTGTTTTATCCACTTTTCACCTTCTCGTCCTAAATCACAACAAAAACACAAACCACGCATAATTCCGACATAAAAGACATAAAATACACGTTTTGGCTCGATTATTATTATAACTAAGTGGTAAAAAGGATGGGTGTTTACACACCTATCAATCACACATAGAGATGAGATGCCTCAAAATTTCATCCAAGAGTGTGAAATCTTTGACGTATGGGGCATCGACTTTTTGGGGCCATTTCCATCATCCATAGGGAACAAATACATCCTCGTAGCCGTTGACTACGTATCTAAATGGGTTGAAGCAAAGGCTTTACCTATGAAACAATTATTTGCTCGATTCGGTGTTCCTCGTGCTATCATTAGTGATCGCGGGACTCATTTTTGCAATGATCAATTTGCTCGAGTCATGGCTAAGTATGGTGTCAATCACCATCTTTCCACCACGTATCATCCACAAACTAATGGTCAAGCCGAGATTTCAAATCATGGACTTAAGAGAATCATAGAGCGAACCGTAAGAGAGCATCGTGCCTCATGGGCTGATAAATTAGATGATGCTTTGTGGGCTTTCTGTACCGCATATAAGACACCTATTGGTTGCACTCCATATCGTCTTGTGTAAGGAAAGGCATGCCACCCCCCATTGAGTTGGAGCATAAGGCTTATTGGGCCTTGAAATGGGCTAATTTTGATATCAACAAAGCCGGTGATCTTAGGAAAATCCAACTCAATGAACTTAATGAACTTAGGAATGAGGATTATGAGAATTCATTGATCTACAAAGAGAAAACCAAGCTCATTCATGATTCTAAGATTAAGAACCGAGAGTTCAAAATTGGTGATCAAGTTTTACTCTTTAACTCTCGGTTAAAAATCTTTTCGGGCAAGCTTAAATCTCGTTGGTCCGGCCCATTCACTGTTGCTAAAGTCTTCCCTTATGGCACCATTGAGTTATCTAAACCAAATGGGCCTAACTTTAAGGTGAATGGCCAACGTGTTAAGTTGTACTTTGGTGAGGACATCTCTCATGAGATGATTACATCCCTCACAACGTTTCATTTGAATTAATTCTGGGTCGAGTCAGGCTCGTGACTCGGTTAACAAAAACAAGCGCTTCTCAGGAGGTAACCCGATGATCTATCCTTTACCCGTTTTCATAATAAGTGTAGGGGGAGCTACATAGGTGTTTTGTTGTCTTGTTTCTTATGATGTGCAGGGATTAAAGATTTCAAAGAGCGCTATTGATGATATCTGACGACCCGTGATCCCGTGTTCTCGTCTTCCCGGTTCTATCCTAAACTCTTTTGATTCACTATTTTATATTCTTCAATATTAAAATAGGAATCACTTTAGTTGTCCTTTCCTTAGCAAGATTTAAACAAAGTTCACAATGTCCTAAGTGTAGGGGAGTTTACTCCCACATGCTTAAACATTGAGGACAATGTTTATATCAAGTGTAGGGGGACTTCTATCGAAGTTAAGTGGGCTCTTCCATGAATTTGTCCTCATATTAACCGAAAAATCTAATTTTTCGACATTTTCAAATATTTTGATCTATTTTGGCCAAGTAGTATTTTTCATTTATTCTCTTTTATGTTCTTTCCTTTTGTTATCGCATCGTATGTATATATTTCATTTCAAAATAAAAGTCAAAAGAGAAAAATAAGGTTAAATAAAATGGTTTTAATGAGTTTAGATGTCTTTGATATATTAGGCCCGTCATGAATCTTTTGACTCAACCCGAGTTTACTTATTTGAGTTTACTCTAGCTAGTATCCTTAACGTGTTTAAATCAAGTTTTGCTAGGCTTTTATATAGGGAACTTTAAAACGCGAAAGTCTTAACTCTTATAGGTTAAGAACAAGAACTTTTCGCAAGTTCCTATAATTGATCCTAGAAAGTCGTTTATCAAGGGAACTTTAAAATGCAAATTCTATACTTGAAAAAGTATAAGAAGATGCAAGATCCTATAGATGACTTAAAAACCCAAAACTTTGATTTTATTGGTTAAGCATCTACGAGTCTCATTCCTCGAGATTTTAAATTGTGGAGAACGAGAGATGATAGAGTCAATTATAACTTTGGTATTCTTTCATGAATTTATGTGAGTTAATTATGAGCTTTTTCTCCCATCGCTTGTTAATAAATATAAATGCAATAAGTAAGTTCGTACGATTTGAAAAGTTACTTAGCTTCTAGCACAAGATCGTTTAAAACTTGCTCGGTATTAATTAGAGTTCATAGCCAAGGAATAAATTATTGAAGCGGGATGCGAAGATTGGCGAGTTCGAAAAGGCCCTAACAAGGCATGAGGGCTACATTTTGTTGCTAAAGATCCAAAGTGATGTGAAGAATCATTTATCAAAAATCAATATGAAGGATCAAGACACACGACGAAAAGCAAATACTCCCCTAAAGATCATCGAGAAGTCTATCCTAAAAGACCCTAACAAGGTATGAGGATAAATAGATCCAAGTCCTAAAAGGAGGCGGATCATTGTATGTCAAAATCCTAAATAAAGATTTGAGAAAAATGAAGAAGTCGTGGTCCAAGATTGAAGAATCTCTCAAAAACTTCAAGTGAAGAAATTCCTATTATGAAGAGAAGACCATTATTTCAAGAACGTCTCTTAAGATTTAAAGTATGAAGTCAATGCCAAATATCGGTCCGAGAAAGGTCTCAAATCGTGATGCGAGTTATGCCAAGATATGAAGTTTATGAGGTCTCGAGAAGCAGTTTTAAAAGATTTTGTCCTTTAGCTAACTATGGATTAAATCGTCATACTTTATTTACGGCCTAAATAAACTATCACAATAAGTAAAAATTGCATCCTCGTGATCATTCAAGACAACAATAAAACATAAGAGATACACCTAGGAATAAGGGAGTCTAAGTGAATAATTGTGCCACATGAATGAGTGTTATCTTACTAACTTATAATAGCAATGATCTCGTTTTTAAGTTTGGTATAGGGAACGTGAAACTTGAGGGTAATGAACGTTCATGAAAACCAAATCCCTAATGTAACTCTTCGATCTCTTTACTTGTTCTTCCTTCAAGCATTTTGTAATTTTCTATCTTTTTGAGTTTCCTTATTGTCTAGTATTAAATAAAGACCAAGATAGGTTAATTATGATGGAAAAAGTAAATCGTGCTTTGAAACTAATACATTGCATGAGGGAATTGCAATGGTCAAGTGTAGGGGATTTAATAAGTGTGAAAACACTTATCCTTTTACCACTTATAACAAGGATAAACCAAGCCACAACGTGTATTTTATGTCGTAAAAGTCGGAATTATGCGTGGTTTGTATTTTTGTTGTGTTTTAGGGCCAAAAATTGAAAAAGGAAAAAAACACGGGCTTTCACGGGCTTTTATCGAAGAAAAAGACAAAAGACGGAGTCAAAAGATCAAAAGTGCAAGAAGAACGTAAGTCAAAGGCCTATTCTGAAGATTTATCGAAGTAAAAGTCTAAAGACGGAAGTTTAACGAAGTCGAAGAACCGAGTCTACTAAAAGAAGAAAATTAGAAGACAAGTTCATTTTATCATTCGACAAATCCCGAGCCAAAGTCGAGAAGGTCATATTTAATTAAAAGACGAGAAGACAAAGAAAAAGAAAGAAGAAAGCATCTCACCAACACACCTCCCTTTCCCCTATAAATACCCTCCTAATGTGTCATTAGGAGGGTGTTAGTTATTTTTTTGAGTTAGTCATTTTTTAGTAGTTTCTAGTTTTTAGAGAGAGAAACTGTCTACTTTCTCTCACTAGGAAACTTCATCTTTGTTTTCTTTCTTTCTTTCTTTTAATCTAATCTTTTCTTTTTAGTTTAATCTTTGTTTGATCTTAATCTCTTTTATAATCTATTTTATTTTCTTCATCATCAATCTAGTTCTTCATCCATTTCATCCCTTTTTCTACACGTCACATAGAGATCTATACTTTTCGTGTGTCTTGATTCGTGTTTTAAGGTTTTACAAGTTTTATCATTTGTCTAGGAGTCGTGGTTAGCTTATTGGTATTTTTATTAGCTTATTATCCTTAATAAGTTGCTAAAAAAGTGGTTAGATTCGTCCTTTTCCCAAGACCCCCTTTTTTGGAAAATCTGATTCAATTTCGCAATACCTTGTGTATTGCGGAATTGAACCTTCTCAGACATTGCAGAATTGATCCAAACTGTGTATTGCGAAATCATATGCTTTGGTTATTGCGAAATTGTGCAATTTTCATATTGCGAAATTGTATGTTTTTACATATTGCGGAATCCTTGTTTCACTATTGCGGAATTACACATTTTCATCATTGCGGAATCACATTGCGGAATTATTTGGTTTAGTGAATTACGAAATTATACCTTTTTCAAACATTGCGGAATTGTATGATTTAAAGGATTGCGGAATTAATTCCTTTTAGGGTATTGCGAAATTATTTCTTTTTGACATTGCGAAATTATAACAAATGTTACTTTGTGGAATTCTACCAATTTTGGTAATGCGGATTTGAATGTTTTTTGCCCAATTTAATTTTCAAATTTAATTGTTCCCGCCATTTTACTTAGCTTTATTTTTAAACATTTACACTTAGCTTTATTTTAAATTGTTTTATCTTAGTTTAATTTTAAGTTTACTAATTTATTAAGTTTTAAGTTTTCAAATTTACTTTTAATCAAGTTTTTAATCACTTTAATTTCCTTATTATTTCATTTAAGTCTTTCATTTAAGTTTTAATCATTTATCGCTTTTATTATTTTGTTATTTATTTTAAAGTTTTCACTTTTAGTTTGAGATACATATCAACGACCAATTTCTTTGTATACCAAAAACAATAATTCCACCCTAAACCGTGATCAATTCGAATTGAATCGAGTACGAACATAACACGAGAACAACACACACAAAATCCATTAAATCAGTCAAAAATGCTCCAAATTGCACTTCATTGTCAAACCTTAACCATGATCTGTACGAATAGACATAACTTGACAATTTAATTGATTTTCAATTTTCTTGCTTAAGATCTCAAAATGGTTAACGGCTTCATTTTTAGTTTCAAAAACTTTTTCCAAGTATATCTTGAGTATTCATCCATGATGACCAAAGTGTAAAGATTACCTCTATAACCTTGCATCGCGGATGGACCAAACAAGTCCATATGTAAAAGTTCTAGACACTTAGTTGTGGGTACAACATTTTTAGCCTTATGACTTGAGTGTGTTTGTTTTCCTATTTTTGCATCACTAATGTGTTGTTCATATTTTACTTTCGGTAGATTTCTAACAGGATCTTTGTTGGCCAAAGATTGTAAAAGCCCCATGTTGATATGACCACGACGCTTGTGCCAAAGGGTGGAGGTGTCATCTATAGTGGTAAAACAAATGGCGTCCTTTGATGAGTCAAACTTCATCACATGTATGTTATTTTTCCTAATTCTTTTTGCTATGGTTATGCCATCTTTTAGTATTTTACTTCCGTTTTCTTCGAAGAGAACTTGTCATTTGTTACTACACAATTGACTTATACTAAGTAGATTAAATCCTAAGTTTTCGACATGAACAACATTATCTATGATGATATGGTTATTAGAAATCATACCTTTACCAATGATTTTGATTTTGATGTTTCCGCCATAAATAACATTACATCCGTTCGTTGATGTGTAGGTGCTAAAAAGATTTCTATTATCCGTCATGTGTCTTGAACATCTGTTGTCCTTGATCCATTCATCCGGTTCAAGTACAACCTTCAAGAATACCTACACATTATGAAACTAAAACGTTTGGTCCCCATCGTCTCATGGGTCCGTCTGGGTTAAACATACTTCTTAAGGGAATTCCAATTGGACTATTTCCAAATACATCCCATAGTACCAAATTTCCCATTGAGAATTAGTTATAGTATTCATAGTTGAATGGAACTTGACTATATCCTCCTAGTACTCCTTGGTTACTTTTCAAAAATAGGCATTAGGATAAGACTGTCTTGGTCGAGTTTGTATATTTCTAGCTCTAATGTTCCTTTCAAGGTTTCTAAAGTTTGTATTATATGTTTCTGGATTAATTTGTTTTGGTTTCCGAGACACAACCAAAAATTCGGCACGATTTCGTTTCTGCTCATCAGTCAGACCCACGAACCCTTTGCAGGGTGTCAGACCCTTGTGTAGAGGGGTCCGACGGGTTCCGGCACTGTTCGTGATAGTTTTACATTAAACGTTTAGTTTGTCGTTTTGTGGTGGTGTTGTTGAGCTAGAAGGTATATCTTGTTTCCCATACCCCAACACTGTTTTGTCTTTGCCATTTGTTTGAAAACTTAATATTTCATCAATGGAATTTGCGTTTTTGTTAAACTTTACAAATTTTATGTTTTATTTGGTTAACACCTCTTGATTTGTTTTAAGTTTCTCAATCTCAAGAGTGAGCTCTTGACACGTCTCACATTTATCTTTAGATGATTTGCCTCTTTCTAGTCTTTGTAATTTAGCCTTTAATCCATAAACTTTGGTTTCTAATCTTTCATGTTTGGTTTTTAGAAGTTTGTTTTTGTTTATGATTTTAAGACTTAATTCACACATTTTGTTATATTCAATTTGTAAGGTGTCATCATCTAATGAGGAAGAATAGTAAGATAAGTCGGAATTTACCTCATTGGTTCGTGTGCCATAAGTGCTAGCTCTTCCTTTTTGGAGTCTTCTCCTTCATCATCACTTGCATTCCATGCTCCACTCACGAAAGCTCTTCGTGTTTTCGGCTTTGTCTATGGACAATTACCAATGAAGTGATTTGGATTACCACATTGGAAACATTTCCTTTCATCTTTGGCTTTCTCGATGTCAAAGGGCTTTCGAGGTGCCTTCTTGTTGCCAAATTGTTGCTTCACAAGTCTTCCTCTCCTTTTGAAGAATTTCTTGAAATCACGAACGAGCATGGCAAATTGTTCGTCATCTCTATCGGACTCTTCATCATCACTAGATTCAATTCTAGATTTTAACGCCAATGACTTTTGTTTTTCTTTCTTTCCTTTGATGATATCAGAGTATTTTACCATTACCATCTCATACACCTTGAGATTCCCGATGAGCACATCCAATGACAAGTTTGAAAGATCTTTAGATTCTTCAATAGCCGTGACTTTAGCTCTTCATTTTGGATGAAGTGATCTAAGAAATTTCTTGGCAAAGTTCTTATTGGAGAAAGATTTGTCGAGTGCTTTAAGTGATGTTATGATAGTGTTGAAACGAGCGAATCCTACATCAATAGAATCTTCTTCAAGGATAGAAAATTGTTCATATTGTTGAACAAGTAAATCAGTTTTGTTATCGTTGAATTCTGAGTTTCCTTGATGTGTGACTATTAGTGAATTCCAAATTTCTTTGGCGGTTTGACACATGAAAATTATTTCATACTCCTCTTTAGGTAGAGCATTATAAAGAATCATTTTGGTTTCATTATTTATCGCCAATATTTTCTTTTGATCATCGGTTTGCCTGACGCGTGGCACCGATTCAAATTAGTTAGTAGTAACATTTCTAACCATTGGTGCATAATCACCTTCAATGATTATGTACCAAAGATCTATATCCTTGGATTTCACATAAGTTTTAAAACAGTTTTTCTGATATATAAAACCATCAGTTTCAAAGAGTGGTGGTCTTTTTATAGATTACACATCTTTGTAATTTTCAGATCCATAAATTGATTCAAGTTTTAAAGTACAATATACTTTAAAGATCTTGAGTACGTAGCTCTTGATGCCAGTTGTATAAAACTAGCAGGAGGGTTAAATAGTTTTTACCGATTTTAATAAATTTGAAACTTTTTCGAATTATAATGGATATAGATCAAGCATGATTCACAAAGTAATAGAAATGAAGTAAGAATGAAACAAACCCCACTGGACAATGATTTATAGTGGATCGGCCTAGAAAGATCTCACTTATCTTGCCCCTACTTCCACTCCTCGAGTATCTACTCGAGAGTTCTACTTCACTAGTAAACGAATCTCCTTTACACCGGTGGAGAAACTTTCACACTTAAGCTTACAATCTTTACCGACACCTAAGCTAAGATGTTGTGTTACTTACAAGGGTACAACAACACCCTTTACACTATATACTTGTGGTTTACAACACCAACCATACTAATACAGAGGTAGGTCCAAGAATGGGTACAACAATGATGATTGTGTAGGTAACACTTAACACATTCACACAAAGTGAAGCATTGAAGGATCAAAGCTTAGAGTATAGAATTCTCTTAATCGATTTTCAAATGTGCAAAGATCTAAATCACAAGATATAAGAGATAAGACAAGAATGAGGTTAGAGAGTTAGATATATGCAGAGAGATTAGAGAGAAATGTTAGAGGATGGGAGAGGTCTAAGCTTGAACAAAGCACGGTATTTATAGGCAAACTCCCAGACATCCACGGAACCCGTTGCCCCCCCCTTACCCAGGGGTTCGCTGAATGTTTGTCCAAGATCACACACAATCAATGAATATAGACTTGGTTGAATTTTATATATCTGATATAGAGAGATAAAGATATATTTTGGCCATTTTAATTTTACACTTAAAGAGTTTAAAGTGTATAAAACTTTTTATAAATGTTTAGAATATAAGTTCATGGATTAAAAGACTTATATGATGCTTGTAATATAAACATGTCATTAACCAAACATTAAGAGTGATTAAAACATAAATATCGTTTTAATACGATATTTGTATTTACAAATCTACAAAATTAACCAAGAATAAAAATAAAGGAGTTTAATCTTCACAAAGATCACTTCTTGACTTTTGACTCTAACACTTTACAAGGTTGTAAGTGTTCTTCTATTTGCACTTGAGGAAGAAATAATTATAGAGTGGATCTCTCATTAAACAACATTAATTAAGTAAGTGATCAAGGATTAATGAAGGATTAAGAAAAGATTTGGAAGACTTTTAGAATCTAGAAAGAAGTATTTAAAAAGGTGTTTTGGGATCTGATATGATCTAGTATTTATACGCAAGCCATGAGGAGCATCAATCTACAAACGGTTACTTATAGGCTTGGACGGTTCCTTATCTCTAAGGAACCGTAACCTCTATATGGAACCGTCCCTAAGGGAATGCTCCTTTCTTTGTCTTTTACTGGGAGGAAATTATCTAGTGTAGCTAGGGCCCATTTTCGAGAAAAACCAGATTTCAAAATTTGGTACTTAAATAAAACATTTTCTTAAACTGAACGTAATTTTGTGAAATACTTTTGTGTAAAACGTTTTGTCAAATTTTTATAAGTGTGAGTTTTAGGATAAAAATATTACTCTTTGATCACTTAACAAGTTTAATGCTTTTTTTGTTCATACCTTAATTGATTTGTATAGAAACGGATATTTACGATTAATAATCTGTTTACGTTTTTTTCAAAGTATAGCATTTACATTTGTCGTCATCAAAACTGTAGGTATACGTAATCCTTTGATTATACTAAGTATGGAATGATTACAAGAGAGAGAAAGAGATGAAGAACTAGAGGGAGAAAGTAGAGAGAGGTTGGAGAGAATAAAGAGAAAGTAATATTAGATTTTATGAAAGTGAGAACCAACCCCTCCTAACATGCTAGGAGAGGGTATATATAGCCCACCCTACATGTGGGCTTGATAGGTTATATTGTTACATTACTAGACCACGAGCCAATACTAGATGTATCTCGTTGGAGTGACTGATCCTTCCTAAATACATAAAAACGTATTTCCAACAATCTCCCCCTAAGGGAGGTCGCTCCACAAGACAATGTCCTAAATAGTCTATAACATGTGATCTATGCTAACTATGAGGTGACCGAGACTTTCTTAGGAATTTCGTATTCCCAACAATCTCCCCCTAAGGGAGGTCACACCATTTTACAAAATCTTAAACCTAGCATACTATGCTTGAGTCTTCGATCTTGTTCTTGTGAATATGCTGATGTGATCTTTGACTTTAGTCTTGAGCATGTTTCCTTGCCTTGACCTTATGCATTCATCACTTGTGATATTCGCCTCCTTGTGAATTCATGTTCCACATACATATACCTTTATAAATTCTTGAAAGCATCAGATTTTGATACAGTGGAAGACTTGACTTTTAGAGTTCCTTGAATTTGTTTAAGGATTAAGTGTAGAAAGTATAAGCATACGGGGACGACTTCTTTTCAGACACCGCAATGCCACCCTCTTGTTATACTACATAAGACAGTTAACAACAAAACATATACACGGAAGAAATGTCTTTGAACATTTCAACCTAATTAGGTAGCATTTTACTTCCGGTCGGTGAAGACTGTTGGATGATATTAACTACCGTGATCGTGGCAGGTAGTTTCAATTAAGAACATCCTTTACAAGATTTCGCGGGTAAACCCGTTCTCTTTATTCAACCATCCAAATCTGACTGCGAACATAAAGAGTGAATCATTTTAATAATATTATCCCCATGATTGAAGCCGTCAATTCATGTTCCTGGAACAAGTGAAACTCAATTAAGAACCGTACCATCGTTGCTTTCCAGTTGTCACGAGCTTGATTCATATTGAATCTTGCAAGTTACCTACCAAGTGCTGTTTGATGTTAACACTAGAAGGATTTCCACTCATCACTGTGAACACTAAAGAGTGTCGCTCTGAGTGTTCTAGCAAGATCACTAAGATATTGCGTAGAGGCCTAGAACGTGTTTAAGTTCAGTTAAAAATTAAACCACTGTTGCTTTCCAGTTATCACAAGTATGATTCATAAAGAATCTCACAAGTCACCTACCATGAGCTTTTTCATGTTCACTCAAGAATGATTTCTATGTTCATTGTAAATACTTGCGTATTACTTGGATGTTCAGGCAAGATCATGAAGATTTTGCGTAGGACTCTAAATATCTTTCTTACTTTTCACAGAGTGCGAAGAAGCAAGGAAATACAGAAGTTTGTCCTAATGAGATATTTGATGATCTCAAATGGCTCTAGACTCGATCGTGCATTTTGGATTTTTAGTGATCGGAGGCTGGAGAGGAGTGCCACCATTTCAATATCAATATATTCAGAGTGAATCAATTGATAGATAATGCGTTGTCTTCATGTGATTAAAACAAATACCTTTTGATTGATATCTGAGTTAGCTGGGATGGGTTGTGCATTACATCACTGGGTCCATGATGTGTATCTTCAATAACATATGAGTTGACCCGGTTTCTACCTGAGGTTGTAAAGAGGGCTTCTTTCTTTTCACCCTTTATCATTACAATTCTTTTTCATTCTTCAACCCCTTCAATGCTTACCAATACGTCATAACTAGCACCTTGTTGTGATTGTTCCAGTACTAACTTAAGTACTTGGTTGGCATTCAGCTACATTCACAATCTTTCTCCATGTTTCCTAAGGACTACTATTTCTAGCTATGGAATGTCCTTGGGAAGATTCCTCCAGTTTTGGAAGAATCATTGGATTTAACCTATCCTACCATCCTTATGTCACCACAATCTTCATCATCATGAAATAAATGGGTTGATGGTAAGTATATGTCACCATGAAAATCCATTTTTGACGTGGTTAACTGTTTTGCTCCCCCTTAACATGTGCCACGATATTCGAAAACATTTCGCACATGTCGGGATGAGCTATCACATTAAGTCAAACCATTTGTGATTAATCATTTCCCATATTAAGTCACATTTTCTCCCCCATATTAAAGATATTAACTCAATCGATGTTTTTGATATCAATTGATTTAATGAAATTTTAAGATAATTTGGGAAGAAAAATGCAAATCCAAGTATCTACATTGTTAATGCAAAGCAATGCCTAAAAACATGGTTAGTGCTAACTAATCTTTCTTAGTTTTGATCACGACAAATTACAAAGACATTTATTGTCAAACACAATCATAAAACGAATTATCTAACTGTAAAACCCGCATGCTTTTACCATGAACAGTACACTTATAATCATACGTACATGATTAAATTACCTTATATAACATGTTTACGTTTCACGAATATTAATTGCAAGAATTACGTATGTGTTATTACACGATAATTATTACGTACGTGTTAATACACGATAACAATTAACTATGATAAATAAATCACGAACATGTAATCACGAACATATAACATGATTATTACGTATATTAAATAGACCTGACAAGTAATTACGTATAATAATTACGTACGGTAAATAATTACGTATGCTATGATTTTTTTTTAAAATACGACATGAATTTAAGTATAATAAAATAAAACCACAAGATAATAAATCACGTCATTTACATCACGCGACACTAATATTTAAAACGAATATTATTACGTATATAATATTTACGTTTTACACGTATAAGAGTAACCATGAGAATTGACGACTTTTACGACACGAATATGTACGGTTTACGTTAACACGCGAAACGTTAATGAAAACGGAAACTATTGTGTATTTTAATGGGCTTGTCGGCATAAAAAGAAAAAAAAGGAATACAAGAATGGGTCATCGCCCAATAAGAAGCCCTAGGCCGGCTAAATAATAAAACACGAAAGAAGTATGTTTTTATTTTAGAAACACTATCATAAAACCCTAAATTTACCACACCATGGTCTTTTTCTTTTCTCCACTGATGGTTGCCGCCACTTTCTTCTCCATCAAGCACCAAGGAAACATGGTTTAAATCCAGAAGATCAAGATCGTGGTTGTGTTGATTTTCCTAAACCAGAACACGAGATCAAGGTAGGCCTCAAACTCGTTTTCTTTTTTTTTCTTTTGGCCAAGTAACCACAAATCAGGGTTTGGTTTAAAATCACGTAATATTAATGTTAGATTAATAGGGGGTTTCGTTTTGGCCAGTTTGCACACAAACCGAGACCATCCATGGTCTCGGTGGTAAAGAAACTCCACCAACCGCAACCCTAGATGGGTGTCGGCTGTGTTTTTGTAAAAATAGTGGGAACGACAGCCAGCAGGGGAAACCACTGGCTGCGGCCAGTGGTGGGTTTAGTCTAGCAGTGGGAACCCAGGGCTTATGCTCTTGGTGGGAGTTTTCAACGAGCAGGGGGAACCGGCTGTTGCCAGTGGCAGTAACCCCACTGCCAGGGGTAACTGACATGTTAAGGGTGTTTGGTTTTTGGTTTAAGACAGACTTAAGGGTGCGTTTGGCTGTCAGTTTAATAAACAGAATTAAAGGGCTGTTTGGTTCGGCTTATATGAAAACACAACACGTTTTTCACGGGTTTTCACGGGTTCGGTTTACAACGTGCTTTAATAAAATAATACATGGGTACGGGTTATTATTTTACAAGTTCAATTAGCTTTACATGTATATCATATTACAAGGCAATTAAATTAATAAAACATGACTTATAATTACAAGATTATTTATTTACAAGTTTAATTAAATTAATTTGACATGTTACTTGATTAATTTAATTACAACATGACTTAGGTTATTATTATTATTAATAATACAGGGAGTTTTAACCTAAGTATATATTATTTAAATTAGACTATATAATTATTTAATTATTAATCATGACTTATAACTAATTAATTTACATGACTTAGGTTATATTATTATAGATAATAATACATGTTTAACCTAAGTATTTTTACCTCATTTAATAAAATCATGTTATATTTAATTAAATATTTAACTTATAGTTTATTTAAATTACATGAAATAATTAATAAACTATACTAATTAATTACATTACTTAGAATATTAATCCGTAAACATTTAAGCTTATATTATTAGCTTAATAATCCAGCTTAATTCTATTTATGGAAACTTTCTATTTTTAGAAACTTATTTGATTAAGGAAGCTATTCTATTTATGGAAACTTTCTATTTTTAGAAACTTATCTATTTTAAGCAGTAAATTTATTTTTGGAAAACTTTCTATTTTTGGAAACCTGCTATTTTTAGAAAGTTACTTGTTATTACACAACAAGTACAATAATACAAGAAATACATGAAATACTTAATCAGAATAGACATAATACATGAAATACTTAATCAGGATAGACATAATACCATAATAAACACATTATCAAGTTTAAATCAGTAAAACATGACATGAATAGATAAAACAACCTAAGACGTGATATAAAACCAGTTACGTACTCAGTAATCAGATACTTATACACGTATGTATTTATGTAGCATTAGTGATACCTAAGTAGGACTCTCTTCCGTTCGTCTTCTTCGTTCACTGGACTTAAGGTACGGATTCTCCGTCCTTTCAGTATGGACATTCTTTCCTTATTTGGATTCCCCGTATGCAGCCAACTGTTTTCCCTAGTATATGTTTTATATGTTTTGATTGCTTATGTTTAATTAGAATACCTAAAGCCATATACATGCATGACCAGTTTCACCTAGTTATGGAGGTACCATAACCATAACACTAGAGGCACCAGTGTTATGACTTCCCCACTGCGGAGTGATTGCTCGTGGCGTCCCTTTCAGCTTTTGGCCATATAGTATTATTATCAGGTGGGGCGTATGGTGCATCATATTTTACATGTTTTCATCAGATTATTCAGTGTGTATGTAGAGTGTGCCTTGCATCCTTCACAAGGAGCTGATCCCTCCCACCCAAAACAATTATAATAAATTAGAGGCAGCCCCTCTAATTTGCATGACGAGGTCACCCCTCCAAGTGTTCATGCATGTTGATATTTTCATGACCTATATTGGCTAATGGTAAACATGTTAAACAGATTTTACTAGATATACATAAGGCTTTTCAAACTATTAAACCAGTTTTACTAAGATATAACCAGTTTTTCCAGGACATATACATTTCCGCTGCTATTTGTTATTCATGCTTATATTATTCATTTCATGCTTGTATATCCGTGCACTGAGCGTTATGTACAGCCGTTACTTTCCTTTTCATGTCCCAAAACGGCAGGTATCCAAGGACAGACTCGAGCATTTTGGAGGACATGCATAGGATGGAAGCTGCCATAGACTTCTTCTCCTTTTGCCTTCATATATTTATGCTTGTTTGAGTCTTTCATTCATTCATTTACTTTATTATGTTTTTGGCTTATGTTTGGGAACCAATGTTTGATTCCAGTTTTCCCTATGGTCATGTATGTTTACTACATATTACCTTGCATGCTTTGATGACACGCCATAATTACGCGTAACGGTCCACTTATCAAAGTGAGGTGTTATAATTATGGTATCAGAGTCAGGGCTTCGACCTGTAGGCTCGAAAACTTGACCTATGACTAGTGGGTAGTCACCAGGAGCTTCCTAAGCCAACGCTTGTTATTCCACGAATGGATGTTTTCAGCATGTTGTCGTTTTAACCATGATGTTTTCAGCACCTTGATGTTTTTCATGTATATTGTTTTACTAATATGGATGGAAAACCGTCATTCATATTTAGTTATGTGTCATTGTTTCATGTATGATGTTCCTCGTGAACTGTGACTATGTGGACTGAACCCCAGTAGTTCATAATTAGTCGCATAAAAATTTTTCTGATAAGTTTTAACAGATGAGTTTCATTTATTTATGTTTCATGTATCATTGTTGCAGGGATTATGACTAAGTAATGGTTGGTACAGGACTGGCCCTATTTAGTCGCATGTGCTTTTATCGAAACTATTAACTTTGGAACCGACCCATAGGCGTCTCCTCGCCACGTCTTTTGTTTTGGGACCGACCCATAGGCATCCACTCGCGCATATAAAGGTTTTTATAAACTGCATCATGTATTCATGCACTGTTTTCATGCATAAAAAATTTCTCATGATTTATAAGCATAAATTTTTTTCATGTCCCCTCATAAGTTACGATGTCTTTTATGTCAAGTATGCTTTCATACTATCATAGTTAACTTCAGTTTCATGCTGATTATGTTATACACTCCTTCATGTTAAATTGTTTCATGTTTCTTCATGATAATTCCGTCTTCATATTGATTACGTCTTACACCTCTTTTGTTATTTATTCCTTCATGCAAGACATTGTTGGATTTCATTGAATCCTGCTTTCATGATAGTCATGGTTGGTTTTCATTGATCATGCTTTCAGGCAAATCATCGTTGAATTTGGTGTAACCACACTTTAACGTTTCTATATACAACCAGAATGGTGTCTATGCTAATATTGCTAGGCTATCATGATGATCAGCCCAATTTGGTCTTCAAACCATATAAAATCATGTCAAAAGATCGACCCATATCGATCACTTCATGTGTATCTCACGTGTACTCCACGTATAGTATTCCATATGTATTACCATACCATAATCCATGTGTATTTTCACTTACAATACTCCATGAGTATTCACTAGTCGATTCTAAATCATCCCATGCGTATTCCATTTGTTGATGTTCTACAAATTCTTGATGCCGCTCATAGCTTGGAGATGTTACTAAAGTTAATGTTGCTGATGTTTGGAGACGCTACGAGATGCGGATGTTGTTCACAACCTGGAGATCCTAGAAGACGAAGACAAAGGCGTCAGAGCAAAGCAATTGGACGAGAAGATGCTTCACCATCAGACGATATTCATCAATCATTGTCCCTAATCTTTAGTTACATGTCACACGTCATTCAGTTGTCGTTTCAGTCATATGAGTGCAAACCGGTACCAGCCGGCCACTCAGCTGAATAGTTACATGAATCACGGTCATGAGAATGATCGTCATGGAACTGACGGACAAGACGATAGTAACCACTACTATGACATAAACTATCCAAGCAATCACAACCGAAGCTCCGGCCGCGGACGTGATCAGAAATACAAAGGATCAGTAGTCCAACAGATCCGCAAATTCTGGCATAATAACCTAATATTTGTAGTTCTATTTGTTTCACATCTCGAGACACATGTCAAGACATCAGTCATGACACATGTCTCACGTATGCTTTCTGAAGACACATGTCAAGACACCAGTCAAGACACATGTCATGCTTATATTTTCCAAGACACGAGTCAAGACACAGGACTCACGTCCAATTCTGGAACAGCCCTAAGGAATTCAGGGTACCCTCTAAAGGGTATACCCATTTTGTTGTGCCATGTATGAATCAGGACACAAGAATTTTGGTACCATCAGCGGCGTATTAGCAAGATTTGTCACGATTGCTCGATGACACTTTCATCTCTTGCACCCATATTTTCATATATTCATGACCATCGCGGACGCCATTCGTATTCCCCATGTATACGAGTGTTTTCTTCAGCCTAATGATGAGATCCAAGCTGCTAACGCATTACCTCGGACAGACACGAGTTGAATTTAATCCTAATTATGGACTACGAACAGCACACCCTACTACGATTCATGACTTTGTACGGAAATATTCAGGCTCCTGAATACATTCAGCATGGTTTTCTATCGGGAAAATCTGTACAAATTATCTATGCTTTACAAGCACGTGGGTGGTTAGACATGACTGCAAGCATTTTCTAGCTGTCAAGTTAAGACACGGCCACTAAAGTTTCTTTTACACATAACCCGCCGATTATACCAAAATCTTCCCATAGATTCTAGGAAGAACACTCAAGGAGGAGGACAGTAACATGAGATTATGTGTTGACCACCATCGATGTAAACAAATCACCATTCATAACCGTTATTCTCCTACACGTATTGAATCATGTCCAATCGACTTTAGGGTGTTAATCACTTTTCCAAGATCGGACTCATGATCATGCTGCCAATAGTGATGAGTGAAAGAGCAGGACATGTCCATGACTGCTATTCGTACACGACTCGATCATGCAAGATTTATGATATTAAATTAGTCTCATCAATGCTCCAACAGCATTATAAGAATGAGTTTCCATGAACTGATAAGCAAATTCATCAGTGGGCTCAATGAGGATAACCTGATTTTCTCTAAGTCTAGAGAAGAACAGGAAGACCATATTTACGTTATGTGCAAATTCTATGACAAGAGAAATTTAACCCTGGAAATTTTCCAATATCAATTCTTTTTTATTACAGTGACACGCTGAATCACATGGATTTCCACGGTTAATCTTACCATTACTCAGCTTATGCGTAAAGGAGTGAACCCTACACTACATTAGGTGTTCTAGAAAATCCTACGCTAAGGAAAGTCTAGATTCAGATACTCAGAGTTTCGCAAACTTCTATGTACCAAGTTTCTACGAAGCAAAATACAATTACGTTCTTATCTAGGTACCTGACATACCAACAGGTTAAGATAGAACACAAACAGACTAGAATGTTTTCCATCATATGAAATTGTGAATAGAAATGGGACAAGATCACCATGGATTTTGGTTACCAGATTAACGCAAACTCAGAAGAAGCATGATGCTATATGGGTTATTTCCAACAGTTGATCAAGTCTTCAGAATACTTACATCCGCAAGGATTTCAGAACCAACAAATTGATCGGACATGTTCCAGCCAAGGCTCATCTGATCACTTGGTAATCCGTCAGCTATCGGGTCAGATAAAGGTTCGCATTTGTGCTCCTTATTTACGTTCATGTTTATGTTCCAATTTCACGACTTGTTTTCACACTCACGTTCATGACACTATTCACGTTCATGATCATATCTTGGCTTACGACTTTACGTTCATTTTTCGTTCGTGGAAGTTTTACAAGAACTTGAGAGACCGACTCAAGTTTAGTATAACTCCCTATCCTTAGATAGACGTTTCACGTCACATTCTAAGTCTCACCTTGTAGCGTTTGGTGTACCATAGTTGTATTCCGTGTTCACGATATGTTTCACATGTCATGTTCATTCCACGTTCCTCATATCACGTTCACAATATATTACACATATCATTGATCACGTTATGTTGCTCATATTACACTCACCATGTCTCCACGTATCAGGTTTAAAATTTTTCACGTATCACGTTCAAAAATTTTCACGTACTACGTTTCAGTACGCCTCGCGGATCATTGCTAAGACAGTACTATTATCAGTTAGTTGGGATATTTCGCATTATAACGTTTCGGTTACCCTTGCACGTCAATTCTTATTCCCTCGATCAAATTCAGGGGATCTATCTTACGTTGATAACCAATAATTTTTTTTTCGTATTTCAAGTCACGGTTAGGAGGACCAAGATTTATCATTTGTGTCAAGATCTTGAGAATGAATCGTTCTAAGAGGGAAGCCACTTGGAAACGGACAAGTTCATCCGGACTTCTTATCCGTTTTCTCTTATCGATTAGATATGTCTTTTCAGTCACGTCAGGTTCCATGTCCTTTCAAGACAGGTCACGTTCCACGTTCCCTTCTACCATGTCACCTTCATATTCCGTTACCTTACATATCCTTCCAGTTTAATTCGGGTGTATTTCTCCTTCAGTTACGTTATCTATAATTCGGGGACGAATTATTCTTTTTAGGGGGAAGAGTTGTAAAACCCGCATGCTTTTACCATGAACAGTACGCTTATAATCATATGTACATGATTAAATTACCTTATATAACATGTTTACGTTTCACGAATATTAACTGCAAGAGTTACGTATGTGTTATTACACGATAATCATTACGTACGTGTTAATACACGAGAACTATTAACTATGATAAATAAATCACGAACATGTAATCACGAACATCTAACATGATTATCACGTATATTAAATAGACGTGACAAGTAATTACGTATAATAATTACGTACGCTAAGTAATTACGTATGCTATGATTTTTATTAAAATACGACATGAATTTAAGTATAATAAAATAAAACCACAAGATAATAAATCACGTCATTTACATCACGCGACACTAATATTTAAAACGAATATTATTACGTATATAATATTTACGTTTTACACGTATAAGAGTAACCATGAGAATTGACGACTTTTACGACACGAATATGTACGGTTTACGTTAACACACGAAACGTTAATGAAAACGGAAACTATTGTGTATTGTAATGGGCTTGTCGGCATAAAAAGGAAAACAAGGAATACAAGAATGGGACGTGGCCCAATAAGCAGCCCTAGGCCGGCTAAATAATAAAACACGGAAGAAGTATGTTTTTATTTTAGAAACACTATTGTAAAACCCTAAATTTACCACACCATCGTCTTTTTCTTTTCTCCATTGATGGTTGCCGCCACTTTCTTCTGCATCAAGCACCATGGAAACATGGTATAATCCAGAAGATCAAGATCGTGGTTGTGTTGATTTTCCTAAACCAGAACACGAGATCAGGGTAGGCCTCAAACTCGTTTTCTTTTTTTTCTTTTGGCCAATTAATCACGAATCAGGGTTTGGTTTAAAATCACGTAATATTAATGTTAGATTAATAAGGGGTTTCGTTTTGGCCGGTTTACACACAAACCGAGACCATTCATGGTCTCGGTGGTAAAGAAACTCCACCAGCCGCAACCCTAGATGGGTGTCGGCTGGGTTTTTGTAAAAACATTGGGAACGACAGCCAACAGGGGAAACCACTGGCTGCGGCCAGTGGTGGGTTTAGTCTAGCAGTGGGAACCGAGGGCTTATTCTCTCGGTGGGAGTTTTCAACGAGCAAGGGGAACCGGCTGTTGCCGGTGGCAGTAACCCCACTGCTAGGGGGAACTGACAGGTTGAGGGGTGTTTGGTTTTTGGTTTAAGACAGACTTAAGGGTGCGTTTGGCTGTCAGTTTAATAAAAACACAACACGTTTTTCACGGGTTTTCACGGGTTCGGTTTACAATGCGTTTTAATAAAATAATACATGGGTACGGGTTATTATTTTACAAGTTCAATTAGCTTTACATGTATATCATATTACAAGGCAATTAAATTCATAAAACATGACTTATAATTACAAGATTATTTATTAACAAGTTTAATTATATTAATTTGACATGTTACTTGATTAATTTAATTACAACATGACCTAGGTTATTATTATTATTATTAATACAGGGAGTTTTAACCTAAGTATATATTATTTAAATTAGACTATATAATTAATTGATTATTAGTCATGACTTATAATTAATTAATTTACATGACTTAGGTTATATTATTATAGATAACAATACATGTTTTAACCTAAGTATTTTTACCTTATTTAATTAAATCATGTTATATTTAATTAAATACTTTAACCTATAATTTATTTAAATTACATGAAATAGTTAATAAAATATACTAATTAATTACATGACTTACACTATTAATCAGTAAACATTTAAGCTTATATTATTAGCTTAATTGTAACACCCCCAAATTTATACAACTCAATTCAGCGGAAGACTCGTTGGTGTTACGGGATAGCACATCACTCACATCATAGACAACGCTTAAAAATCGCGTCGTTTAATAATAAAGCATTTCCATTCATAAATATCAAATTTACATAGGTCCCAAGTCATTGTATTTAATACAGGTTTTACAAACATTTGAATGGAAATTATAATTTAAGTGCGGGCCATGAATTCTTGTCGTCTTCCCGAGAATTACCTTCAAGTACCTGAGATAAAACATGTTAAAAGAAAAGGTCAGCGATAACGCCGAGTGAATTCATAGAGTTTAATAAACCATCAATATAATATCGGTATAAAATTATTACCGAAAATCATTTTGTACAAATCATTTTAATAGGCCATAAAATAGCCAAAGTCATTTTATACAAATCCTTATCGAAAATCATAATATAGGCATTTGCCTTAAAAATCATTATACGAGCCAATGTCGTAAAAACATTATACAATACGTCTTATGACGTTGTATAAAGTTAAATAAAAACCGCTATATGAATATGGTTATGAAAAACCAAAACACGAACATAATATCAATAGTATGACCCTGTATTTCTAGTCAGGCAATACATCGTAATTTGGTGCGTCTAGTAGTATTTCGTTAGTTGGATTATTACAAGCCGCATGACATTGTTACCTTACTAAGCCAAACAACGGGTAGCTAACCCGATACTCAATTTGCCCATCTAAATTAGCGTGTCGTCACAAAGGTCACGCTGTGGAAATCTTCTCATACATAAATTCGCTTACCAATCAATGTGGCACGACGGGGATCAACCGTCAAGGCGCGAACTGGGGTGATCGTCCCCAAATAGTACTATTAAATGCATAAGCGTCTACCAAATCCCGGTAGTTCACAATTCATGCTAATGGGACTTTTAGTGACATAACCTAACTTTAATAATCCATTTAATTTCATCTATCGGGTCCTTTAATCATTTATCGGGTCATACAATCGGGTCATACAATCACTCGGGTCCAAATCAATAAACAGACAATCGGGACAAATGGTGTCCTATTTTATAAAAACTAACATGTTATCTCCCTCGCGGGTTTATAAAATATTTATAAAAACATTTAAAAGAGTGCGAGGCTATGAACTCACGTGGATGTGGGAAGGCGGGTTATCGGCAATTCGGACGTACGGTACGTGCTTCAATCACGAAAACCTATATAAATAATAATCGGTCTTAGACGTTTGTCCAATGACTTTATAAAAATAATAATTATGTATACATATGATGATTATATATATATGATGATCAAGTTGGTTTACATATTCCCTTTTACCCATTTTAGTGTTTACGTATTGGTATCTTCTTACTAGTTTACTAGTTTTACCTATTTACGTGTTTTAAGTCCAATAAACTTATTATAAGTTCTTTAACTTGTATTAATCCATGTTATACTTATATTATCAGTATCTATACTTTACAAGTTGGGCCTAAATGGGTTAAGCCCAATAAATAAGTTTATAAGTGTTTTAGTCCATTTTGTTGTATTATTAGTCTAATAATGTTAACTTAGTCCGTTAATGTCCGTATGTTATATAGTTCGGGTTTTATCGGCTTTACTTGTTATACATGTTTATATATCAGTATATAAGTTTTATAAAGTTCACATTAGACGGGTGTTGGGAATCTAAACTTGTTAGATTCCCTGATCATTGATTTAAACATAATTAGGCTGATAGATAGTTCCTTGCCTGTGCCTAGGAGGCAAGCAAGTTTCACAAGACTCACAGAGATCCAAGTCTCTGTGAGCAACCTCAGAGGAGTCCATGTCAGAGACATTGTCAGGGAAGTCGAAGATTACCTGAAGACATACTCCTTGGCTGTGATGGATAACAGCCAAGATGTATTAGGGACTCTGAGGGGTTGAGAGTTAACAGGGGTGGCAATACCCTGATAACTCTCAGCACACTTTGGACATGCCATTTGTGTGTTCGAGAATATGAAGAATAAGGAAACTGTTTTTGACAACTGTTCCTTAAAGCATAATGGAAGACTACCAAGAATAGAAGGACATCATGTGACTGATGTGGGAACTTGTAAAAGCTTGTGTAGTCGACATCAAGTACTGTTTAAGTCAAACTCGTAACACTATAAATAGGATGTGTATCCATGCATTAATGTTGAACACTTAGAGATATCAAGAACATTAGTGCGTATAACTTAGTGAATCAAACAGCTACGACTGTATTCATAAGTTAAGGTTTATTGTTGTTCAAAGTGTGCACAACACATTGTCATCAAACGGTGTTATCCATAACACTTGTAATTCTTTATTATACAATAATAAGATTACGTTTGAAAAGTAATACCTTGTGTTGATTAAGTTAAGATTAGGGTTTCTAGCATTGATTAGGGACTTTCAATTGGTATCAGAGCGGTGTTTGATATTAAAACCTTCAAGAAACATCATTCTCAGTTTTATAATCAAGATCCACCATGCCGAAAACTTCTAGCCCACACTCACCTTCCACAAACCCATCTTCACCAAGACTTAACCCCCCTAGCAAATGACGATGATCTACCCCAACTTCTTGACTCAAGAGGTGGATCACACGTAACCAGTGTACCAGTCTTTGATGAAGAAGACTTTGCCAGTTGGAAGAGTCAATTTCTTGTATACCTTGATGGACTTGAACCTTTTCTCTTAGAAATTTTAGAAAATGGTCCATATATTCCCATGGCACTTACATCTACTGAAGAAAATCCTCTTCCCAAACCTGTCAAACAATGGACCTCAGCTGATAGGAAATTAGCAAACCAAGATAAACGTCTCAAAAGCATCATAATTTCCTGTCTTCCCAAGCATATCATGAAGTCTGTCATTCAGTGTCCCACAGCTAAACAAATGTGGACAGACCTCATTCTTGGCCATGAAGGACCCTCTGAAACAAGAGAGACAAAGATTCAGGCACTTAGACTTCAGTTTAATGCCTTTAAGTCACTTGAAGGTGAAAAGGTTCAGCAAACCTATACTAGGCTGAAGATTCTTCTAAATGACCTTGCTATGAATGATGTCACTATTGGTCAAGCTGAGATCAATTCTACTTTTGTCAACAGCCTTCCAAGAAAGTGGCTGAGCATGAATCAGACTCAGAGAGCTAACAACTCAATCAAAAATGATACCCTTGCTCAACTCTATGGTAAGTACAATTATGAAGAAGGGCTGATCGATACTATCTACAAATCAGAGACTGACAGATTTGTTGTCCAAGGAGCAACTTCCAAAGCTTTGATCTCTGCAACACATCCTCATAACAGCGATTCTGATATTGAAGAAGATACCCGTAGCAGCCAAGAATTCTTGTCAGACCTCAATGCAGAATTCCATGAAAGAGCACTGCTAGCCAACCAAAGAAGATACTACAAAAGATCTGGAAGAGTAGGATCAGCTAGCAAACCAACTGACAGGTCAAAAGAAACATGTTTTTGCTTGTGGAAAGCTTGGACATTATCAAAAAGAGTGTCCTTCTACCAAGACATCCTCACCCTCTTATCCATCATCTTCATCCAAACCCTACAAGTTCAAACAACATAACAACTCATCTCAATCCAATTCTTCAGACATTGAGAAGAAAGATTACAAAAATAAGTACAAGGCACTTAAAGCTGATTTAGAACAAATGAACTTGAAGATTGAAGCTATGTCCAAAAAGAAAGGTGGTGAGAAAAAGACTGAGAAAGGGTTGGTTGCTGAAACTTATGATTGGAATGATGAACCATTGACTTCAGATGAAGAAGACACCACAAGAGTCAAGGCTTTTATGGCGATAGCTGAGGATGAACCAGCTGTTGGAAAAGGTGATGCAAGATCAGGACAATGGGTTGACATCACAATGAAAAAGGTACACAGGCTTCTATCTATGTCTGATAGTGATGAACGTAAGCATGTCCTTGATTACACCATTGTTGATTTGCACTTTGTTGAGGAACAAAGGAAGAACCTACTTGATAAGTTTCACTCTGTTAAAACTGAAATGATAAATGCTAAGGCTGAATGTGAAACTCTCAGGCGGGTTAACTTAGAGAAAATATCCCTGCAAAATGAAGTAGCTAGATTAACCTTGAAAAACATAGCTTTAAATGATCAAGTCACTGAATTGAACAAGATTATTGAAAAATGGTTGTGTGCTAGGTTTACTATTGATGAATTGCTTAGGGATGAAGTGCCTGCTGATTTAAACAGGGATATAACTGCTAAGAATAAAAAGCTGAGGATTCTCACCAAACCCAAAGACATTGTCTTTAAATCTACAGAGACTATTCATATGTCAGATACGTCTTTGACTAATGATCCTGTCTCTGAAGATGTGACTGAGCTACCACCTTTGCCCAAACTCTCTGGAGTTGAACCTAGCAGTTCTTCTAGATCTGCTAAGGACGAACTTAGGACAGATATTGAGAATCCTCCAGCCAAAGTTTTTCGTGTGCCTGCTAAACAAACTGGTAAACAAGTAGCTTTTAAACCTGTTACTACTAAAGCTGTGAATAAGGTTGACCCCACCACTGAAGATCGCCTGTTGTCTCTTATGAAAGAAGTAGAACTCTTGAAACAACACATTAAGCCTTCCGCTGAATGCTCTACTTCTCATGAACCTAAGTCTATCCTAGGTGAACCCAAAGGGGAAAGGTTAATCAAACCTTATTGCAATGTTTGTAAAAATTCTCACCATTCGACCTTAGATCATGACAGACACATGGCAGCTAAAAGAGCACAGACACCCTCTAGGGACAGACCACAGAGTTCCAAACGACAACAGGGAAATTACAAATCTTATCCTCCCTGTAAATTCTGTGGGTTCACAGACCATCACTCAGACGAGTGTGGTGACTTCCCTGGGTGTGATATCTGTGGGAGTTATAACCATGAAACAATGAACTGTCCATCCCAACGCCAAAAGTTTTTCAGGAACACAAGAGTTGCTAACAAGCAATTCAAGGAACCCACTGGAAAGTGGGTTCACCATAGGAACTAATCTGTTTCTATGTATCTGTGCAGAAATATCTCAAGGAATCGGTATGGTATCTAGATAGTGGTTGTTCTAGACACATGACAGGGATTCAACAATACCTGCACAGATACTCAAAGGAGCCAGGTCCCAAAGTGGTGTTTGGAGATAACTCTTCAGGTGACACAGAAGGATATGGCTCAGTGAATTGCAATGGGATCACATTTTCCAGGGTTGCATATGTGAATGGTCTTAAACACAATCTTATTAGCATCAGCCAATTATGTGATGCTGACTATAAGGTTTTGTTTACTAAGACTCAGGGAACCATATTCAACAAAAATAATGATGTTGTGCTGGTTGCACCTAGAAGGAGAGATGTTTATGTCATCAACATGGCTGTGTGCTCTGAAGACAGTTCAAATTGTTTTCTTGCTAAAGCCTCTGAAAGTGTCAACTGGCTGTGGCACAAAAGACTGTCTCATCTCAACTTCAAGAACATCAATAAGATAGCCACTCAAAACTTGGTTGCTGGTCTACCTTCAGTAATGTTTTCCAAAGACAAAACTTGTTCTGCCTGTGTCAAAGGAAAACATCACAGGTCTTCATTCAAAACTAGGCAATCATTCTCTATTGACAAGTGCTTACATCTCCTTCACATGGACTTGTTTGGGCCAGTCAAACCTCAAACCATTAATCACAACAAATACACCTTGGTCATAGTTGATGAATTTTCAAGATATACATGGGTGTTCTTCCTCAGAAGGAAAAGTGATGCAGCTGATACCATCATGTCCTTCATCAGACAGGTTGAAAATATGAATGATGTTAGAGTCAAAGCTCTAAGAAGTGATAATGGTACAGAATTCAAGAATCATCAACTTGAATCATTTTGTGATGAAAAAGGGATTTCTTAGAACTTCTCTTCAGCTGGCACTCCTGAACAAAATGGTGTGGCTGAAAGAAGAAACAGGACTCTGATTGAAGCAGCAAGAACTATGTTAAATGGTGCAGCCTTACCAAAGCAATTTTGGGGAGAAGCTGTACACACTGCCTGCTACACTCAAAACAGATCAATCATTGTCAAAAGACATGGCAAAACCTCCTATGAAGTTTTCAGAAAAAGATCTCCAGACGTCAGCTATTTTCATGTGTTTGGATGCCCTGTGTTTATTTATAACTACAGGGATAAACTTGGAAAGTTTGATGAAAAAGCTGATGATGGTTTCTTTTTGGGATACTCTCCAACAGCCAAAGCCTTCAGAGTATTCAACATCAGAAGACAAGAAGTAGAAGAAACTTTCCATGTCAGATTTAATGAAGATGATGAAGTCATACAGAGGACAGGAACAGAGGGTGATGAAGTAGATTTTAATGAAAATATTTCTTTCCCAAGTGATGAGTTCACAGAACCTAGACCTACCAGTCATCACCACTCCAACACTCTTACTCCTTATGTTCCTGCTTTTGACCCTCTGTCTACTCACAACATAGAAGTTCCTACCTCTCAGGAACTTGATGAAGAAGAACCTCAAATCTCTGATGGTCCTTCTCATGATATTGATGACTCACCAATTCTTCAAATCTCTGAAGATTCTCCTGCTGATAATGAAATAGCTTCCCTTAATATGGCTGAAGAAGACTCTGACACTGAAGTAGTCTTTGAAGAAAGCCCTCCTAGTCAGCAGGATGAGACTCAAATTGTACCAGCTGTGCCCTCAAGTACCCCTGTTCTTGAATCCCCAGCTCCTCAAAATAAGTGGTCAAGAGATCAACACATTCTTCTTGTCAACATTATTGGGGAACCAAATGCAGGGGTCACAACCAGACAGCGAATCCAAGACTCAGAGTTAGCCTCAGCCAATGAATGTCTATTTGCTGAATTTCTTTCTCAAATTGAACCTAAAAGAGTTGCTGAGGCTCTGGTAGAAGAAGGATGGGTAGCTGCTATGCAAGAAGAAATCAATCAGTTCAAAAGGAACAAAGTATGGACACTAGTGCCAGCTCCACCTGGAAAGAATATCACAGGCACTAGATGGATCTATAGAAATAAGATGGATGAAATTGGGAACATCATCAGGAACAAGGCAAGACTGGTAGCACAGGGATTCTCTCAGACTGAAGGAATTGATTATGATGAAACTTTTGCACCTGTTGCTAGACTTGAGGCCATCAGAATCTTTCTTGCTTATGTTGCCTATATGAACATCACTGTCTATCAGATGGATGTAAAGAGTGCCTTCCTCAATGGTGATTTGGCTGAGGAAGTCTATGTTGCACAACCTGAAGGATTTGAGAACATCGAGTTTCCCAACCATGTGTACAGACTTCACAAGGCAATGTATGGTCTGAAACAAGCTCCAAGAGCATGGTATGAAACTCTTTCAAATTTCTTATCTGAAAATAAATTTATCAGGGGTTCTATTGATAAAACACTCTTTACCTTCAAGGACAAGAGTGATTTCATCATTGTGCAGATTTATGTGGGTGATATCATCTTTGGGTCAACAAATGTCAATCTTAGTAAACGTTTTGCTAAATTAATGACCAAGAAATATGAGATGAGTATGATGGGTGAATTAACTTACTTTTTGGGCTTTCAAATTAAACAATGTCCTAAGGGAATTTCTATTTGTCAAGAAAAGTATGTTAAGGATTTACTTAAAAAATATGACTTAGCTGATTGTGCATCAGTGAAATGCCCCATGCTTCCACCCAACAACTTGGGCCCTGATGAGTCAGGGGTCTCTGTCAATGAGACTTTATATAGAGGCATGATTGGGTCACTGATGTATCTAACAGCCAGTCGTCCAGATATTCAATTCTCCACATGTCTCTGTGCAAGGTACCAAGCTAACCCAAAAGAATCCCATCTAGTGGCTGTTAAGAGAATTTTCAGGTATCTAAAAGGAACACCATCCCTAGGTCTATGGTATCCAAAGGAATCAGGCTTTGATCTCAAGGCCTATTCAGATTCAGATTATGCTGGATGCTGTATTGACAGGAAAAGTACTTAAGGCAGCTGTCAAATCCTAGGAGGAAAATTGGTTGGATGGAGTGCTAAGAAGCAAAACTATGTGGCTATGTCTTCAGCTGAAGCAGAATATGTCGCTGCAGCCAGCTGTTGTGCTCAGGTGCTCTGGATGAAAAGTCAATTGGCTGACTATGAAATCTTGTATGACAAAGTGCCAATCTTTTGTGACAACACCAGCGCCATTGCCATATCCAACAACCCTATTCTTCACTCTCGTACCAAACACATTGATATCAGGTATCATTTTATCAGGGATCATATAATGAAGGGAGATATTGAGCTGCATTTTGTTCCCACAGAGCTGCAACTAGCTGATATCTTTACAAAGCCTTTGGCTGAACCTTCGTTCAACAGGCTAGTTGCTGAGCTAGGGATGCTCAATATCTCAAAGCCTGTGGCTTGATATTAAATGTGTTCATTAAATGATTGATTCTATATTAAATGTTTTATTAAATGTTTTTCACATGAAACTAGGTAGTTACTTTCCAAGTAAATGCAAAAAACATTCTCACATATTTTTGAAAGGTCAAGGGGACCCACTTGAGCAGTCATTTTCGCCCTTGCATTTATTACGGTTGAATAACTGTTCACTTAAGTTTGAATATATATTGTCTTCTTTCTCTTCTCACCCACCACCATTCTAAAATCAACTTCTCTCTCTAAATTCTTATCTCTCTCAACCATCCGCCATTTTCACTCACCTTCAACCTCAAATCAATGGCGTTTCCCGTTCCAAAAGCCTCCAATGTGAACTTCGAGATCAACGAGAGCATCATCGCCTCCAACAACTCCATTGGATGGATTAAGGCACCAAACAGCACCTATTCAGATCTGGTAAATTTCATGCAGAATTGTGACCTAAATGAAGCCTTCACCAAATCTGCATCCACTTTTTACCAAGAATACCTTAGGGAATTCTGGTATTCTGCTGAAGTAGTAGAAGACACCATTACATTTAGCCTCTCATGCAATGAACATCCCTTTGCCTTTTCCCTTAAAGACTTTTCTAGTGTGGCCGGACTAAAACATGGAGATGAATGCTTGAAGACTGTTGACAAAAAGGCTGTCAAGGAAGCCCTGGCCACACTAAACCCTTGCCATGATGTTAATCCTGCCCTCACACCAGCTGAAGTCCTCGCCAAATCCCCTCTGAAGATTAAGTATTTCACCCCTATGTGGCGTGTCCTCTTCACCCACATTGTGAAGTCCCTGGGAGGAATGCAGGGATCACAGGATCAGATGTCGTCCAATCATCAGGCTATTGCGTATGGTTTAATCTGGGGAGCTGATGTCGACTTTGGAAGCATCCTATTCTCAAACCTGGTAGAACAATTGAAGGGAAGAAATCAGGTCAGGGAAAAGAACATCTGTTATGTGCGCTTCCTGTCCCTAATCTTTGAGAGTTTGCTGGGAGAAAATTACCACAACAAGGCTTTGACTGCCCTTAATCCCTATCGCATTACTGGCGCTATCTACAAGGAAATAGGAGCTGAGGATATCCCTGTCACTGCACACATGCTGAACATGGCCAACCAGGTACCTAACGCTGAGAAGCCCTTGCTCCCTTCCTCTGAGAAGGTGAATACTTCTAGTGTCGCTGGCAAGTCTACGTCTTTGACCTCTGGGCAGCACACTACTAAGTCCAAGGCTTCATCTGGCCAACAACCAAAGAAGAAGAAAATCCCCTCTTCTTCCCACTCCAAAGCTGTTAGTAAGGCCAAGGAAAAGAAGATTGACACCGCCTCTGGTCCAGATACTCTTGTGGATTCAGAATCTTTGGCTGACAAACAACAGGCGTCTAGTGTCTCTAGGTCAGCAGAGACAACAGGAAACCAGCCAAACCAAGCTGATATCTCATAGGTAATCAGTGTACATTTTTAGAGGTTCACAAGCAACCACTCTCATTATGTCTGTAGGAGAGAGTGGTGAAGTTAGGGTAATCCTCGACCCATAGAAGTCTGCCATTACACTTAGAATACTTTAAGACTTCTGTACACCCTGTCTTTGCACCAGGGAATGATTCATTTGTGTTTATAAAGCACCCCGATGACCCTGAACCCTCTAGACCGTATTCAGGCTAACAACAACCTGAATACATTAATGTCTCAACCTTGATCAGCTGTACTTCACACAGCCTCTTGGTTCCCTCCTTAAAAGAGTCCCAAAGGATTTATCCTTTCAGGGGGAGCTGAATCATCACCCTCAGCTTTCCTAGGGGCAGCGTAACAGGCGACCTACAACAACATATGTTTCACTCTTACAAGAGTCCCAAAGGTTTTACCTTTTGGGGGGGCTGAATAATCACACTCAGCTTTCCTAGGGGCAGCGACTGGCGATCATTAAACAACATATGTTTCACAATCAAAAGAGTCCCAAAGGTTTTTTACCTTTTTGGGGGGCTGAATAATCACACTCAGCTTTCCTAGGGGCAGCGAATGGCGACCATTAACCACAATTCATTCACACTTAAAAGAATCCCAAGGATTTATCCTTTGGAGTGGCTGAGTAATCACCCTCAGCCTCTCTGGGACAGCAAAATGGCGACCATTCACCTTATATTTTTTCCCTGTTACTAATTACAACAAACTTGCAGGCTGAAATTGTACAGCCAGTCCAAGAATCTCAGGTACACGAAAAGGAGGCTGAAACAATAACTCAGGATAAACTCAATACTGAAGAGCTTGTGTTAAATGTTGATGAAGAAATGCTCTCAGTAGAAGATTATGTCTCTGAATTTGAGCCCATGCCTGAAGATGAATTCCCTGAGGGAATGTTTGATGAAGAGGATGAAGAAGATGAGGATGACCAGCTGTCAGCCTCTCCTCCTAAAGAAGATGACAATACTTCTCCTCTCAAGGAAGCTGTTGACACTCCAAACTCTGCTACATATGCAACAACAGTCTTCCAAAGACCAACATATGATCCAACAGCCGAATTCCTCATGTTTGATCATCCTACCCAGACCAACTTCGACTTAATTCCAAGGGGGGATGATTTTGCTCAGCAAAGCCTCAATATCAAGAATCTTCAGCCCGTACATCATCAATCTGATATTGAGCGCTTATCAAGGAAGCTGGACGTAATCAGTCAGAGATGCACAACTTTACTGTCACATTTCCAGGCATTATAAAGAAGGTTGTGACTGAGGCTGTCACTGAGCGAATTCAAGAGGGTGCAAGAAAAGGTGTGGCCCAGGGACTAAGTCATCTTTCGACACGAATCAAGGATGCCATTGACTCAGTTGTCCCTGCTATGTTCCATGAACAAGAAAACAACATGAACAGGCACTTCAATGCGGTTCGCAACAGGCAATACAATCATGCTGGTTTTATTGTCAGGCGTGTTCAGGCAAATACTAATGCCAATGCCAACCTCTAGCTGAAGATTGCCAGGGCTTCAAGAAAAAGACAACGTGCCATGGCTGCCTCTGTGGAGCAGATTGCAAGACGATTTCAGGCACGTTCATCCAAGCATCAGGGAAGTAAGGATGAACGTGAGGGGGAGAAGAATAATATACTCAGCCTTGCATCTGCTGAACAAGGCTCATCATCAGCTAATCCCTCAACTACACCTGTTCCTCTACAAGTCATCACACCAGTTATAGTACATGATGATGAGGATGATACTCAGGGGGAGCAACAAACACAAGATGGAGCTGACTCATCTAAATCCATGATCTTAGTTAACATCAGCAAGCCTGAGGATGATGATGAGCCAGCGGCCAAGAAACTAAAATTCACTGTGAGCTCTCTCCCAAAATCTATTCAAAATCAGGCTCAGATAGCGTTTCTCAAAAGAGCTGATGATTTGAAAAACATAAGTGTGGAGTCCTCTGTCTCGAAGAAAGGGAAGGAGATAGTTTTGGTTGATATTGACACCAAACTTAAAAAGATAGCTGCGATGCTAGAGACAAGAGGATCCACCACAGACCTTTCCCACTTTTCAACCTTTACACCTTCCGATGAGAGTCCTTTAACTCCTGAAGAAATAGAGCAACAGGCTGAAGAATTCAAAAGACTAAATGAGCTCAAGACAGCCAAAGAATTAAATGAAGCTACTCTGAGGAAGATGACACCACCTGAAAGGGAAAAACAAAAACAAAGGTTGAGGGAAATGGAACTAAAACGCGCTGAGGCCTTAAAGAAAGTAAAAGCTGACTATGATGCCTGCGTGAACAACAGGTATGCTGCTGGCAAGATAACCAAGTTTAAATACACCATTCACAAATCCACAAACACCCCACAGATGATCTTATGGAGGGAAAACCAACAGAGGAATATGGATGTGTTTGACAACTTCAGGTTAAAGACACTTGGGTTATCAGAATGGTTTGAACTCGAAGCCTTAGCTGCCAAAAAGTCTGGACAGGCAAATTTCCTTCTGCTTAAAACTCTTAAGGCCAAGTTTAACTGGATCAAGGAAACAGCTGCCAAACTCAAGATTGATCCCCCACCACAGCTTTTCGAACAAGAACCCCCAAAGACAGGCAACAAAAGAAGAAGAATTTCACAAATTGTTGATGAAACTTTTGTTACTGAAGATGTTCGTGTGGATGGTATGCACAGGGATTTGATCCTTCCAAATGGTATTGTTGGCCCTGTTGATGGTCAGACATACTCAGTGCCTGAAAGAGGAATGGCATTTATGAACAAGGCTTGCCAGTATGCTTTTCAGAGGGAAGATGAGCTGTGCCTGGCTTCAACTATTCAGCTACTCTGTCACAAGAAGTGTCTCAAGATCAACACAGAGTATTCCAAGAAGTTTGCAAAGACTTTGCAGGATGAAATTGATAACAGATTAGATGTGGCCGAAGCTGAAGAAAGAATAAAAAATGATGACTATTGAAGATGGTGTCAGCCCTTTTTACCTTCATCTTTTATTTTTACTTATGTAATGAACTTGTAATTTTCTTTAAGTCTTAATAAAATCATGAGGTATGTTTGTTTAGATCTGTTATGTGTAAGAAGAAGCTGTTAAACTCACTTACCTTAACTTAGTTAGATCTAGCATTATTTATGTTTAAATAGGGGGAGATTGTTGGGAATCTAAACTTGTTAGATTCCCTGATCATTGATTTAAACATAATTAGGCTGATAGATAGTTCCTTGCCTGTGCCTAGGAGGCAGGCAAGTTTCACAAGACTCACAGAGATCCAAGTCTCTGTGAGCAACCTCAGAGGAGTCCATGTCAGAGACATTGTCAGGGAAGTCGAAGATTACCTGAATACATACTCCTTGGCTGTGATGGATAACAGCCAAGATGTATTAGGGACTCTGAGGGGTTGAGAGTTAACAGGGGTGGCAATACCCTGATAACTCTCAGCACACTTTGGACATGCCATTTGTGTGTTCGAGAATATGAAGAATAAGGAAACTGTTTTTGACAACTGTTCCTTAAAGCATAATGGAAGACTACCAAGAATCGAAGGACATCATGTGACTGATGTGGGAACTTGTAAAAGCTTGTGTAGTCGACATCAAGTACTGTTTAAGTCAAACTCGTAACACTATAAATAGGATGTGTATCCATGCATTAATGTTGAACACTTAGAGATATCAAGAATGTGACAATCCGTCAATTTACGATTGATATTTTATTCTCAAATATTATTTGAAAATATTATTTTAATGATACAATATGAACTCACTTATTTTTGGGAAGAAATTTGGATTTACGTCTTGAAGTAGCATCGACTACGTCTAAACCGGAGGATTCAACGTTACGTGCTTACGTTTATATACACCGTCTTTGGTGACAGTCCGACATTTCAGAAAATAAATTTATCCGTGAATACTATTTTGGAGTTTTAAATTTGTGTTGGTTCATAAACTCACAAATTTACGAGAAGAGACTAGGACTTACGATTTTATTTTAACGTCCTTTACGACTAAACCGGAAACCTTAGGATTACGTATTTACGTTTTCGAACTCCGTTTTTGATGAAACAATTTTTATTGGATTCGTTTTGTGACGTCGATTCATAATTTATAAAAACGTTTTTCGTAAAACGACCGGAGGGCACGCAAATCGAGGAAACTAGAATCGAGGAGTACCCGTAAATAAATGGGATGAGACAAGTGGGACACTTGTCCCACCCCACACTCAAAACCGGCCATAATACAACACCTAGCCAACTTATGTGTCAATTTGCAAGCTTAAAACTCACACTTGTCTAGTTAGCTTACAAAGTAAGCCAACAATCTACAAAAACTAGCAACTTAAACCACTATCTTCATTTGTGACATGCAAACCACTCACACATACTCTCTCCCACCCTCCATGCCGTCCCAATTCAGCCCCTAAACACCATCATTGATCAAAAATTTAACCATAAACATATGTTATAATTAACATATGTTAATCCCCATTCAAAAAGATGAAGATTGGTGCAACTTATAACATCCATGGAGGAGTTTTCATGGTGTCATGAGGCTGATTTTCCACAAGGAGTTGATGAAGATTGGAGTTCTTGAAGATGGTGTTGGCTAAGCACAAGTTTCTCCATCAAAAACCATGCCAAACTCATAACCTACATCAAGTTGGTGGTATAAAGATTGTCCTCCTCAACTTCTTGTTATTTTGATTATGTAAACATGTATTTTATTTCCTATTGTATATATTTATGATGATTATATGATGATAAAAATGTTATGTGGGGATTTGTTGTTGATAAACATGATTAAAAAGGTGAAAAACCATATGAAACAAGGTTAAAATCTTGTTTAAATTACATGGTTGTATAAAACAATAAAGAAGTAAGTCATGAACTGATAAAATGATGAATTAGGATGGATTTACAGTAAGCTATGGTTCTTGTACACATGTGAGAGTTGGCCATGCAATGGAATCAAAATAATGAGTGAGATATGATCAAAACAAGTTTAGGGTATAAATCTGAAGTTACTGTTTTGGACGATTTTTAGAAAATACTTAAAGGATGATTCAACAGTAGCTATAGAAGAGTTAAATGTAGCAAATATCATGTAGTTTATGTGATATAAATTTGAGCTTCTATCTTCATGTAGAACTCAAGATATGGCATTTTTGGTGAAGATGAAGTTAAAAATCAGATTTTTGGAAATTAAAGAATAATACTATTATATAAGCACTCACATTTTAATATATAAAATGTAAATAAAAACCCACTAACTTATAAAACTTATTTATATAAATATATAAAAGGTGTAATAAGTGTATAAATGATAAAAATGGAAACTTGTTAAGTTTTATAAGTTATAAAACTATAAACATGATTTTTACGACTTTTTCGGCTATTACCGTAAAATTAACGTTTTTGTTAAATAAAACTTAGACGGTTGGACCCGTCAAATGTAAACTTTATAAAACTTATATACTGATATATAAACATGTATAACAAGTAAAAATCGATAAAACCCGAACTATATAACATACGGACATTAACGGACTAAATTAACGTTATTGGACTAATAATTGGATTAAATAAGATAAACACTTATAAAAAGAACTTATTGGGCTTAACCCATTTGGGCCCAACTTGTAAAGTTTCAATACTGATAATATAAGTGTAAAATGGATTAAAACAAGTTAAATAACATATAATAAGTTTATTGGACTTAAAACGTGTCAATAGATAAAACTAGTAAGCTAGTATAAAAATTACCGACATATAACACTAAAATGAGTAAACGAGAATATGTAAACCCACTTGATCATCATATATACATAATCATCATATTTATACATAATTGTTATTTTTATAAAGTCATTGGACATGAGTCTAAGACGAGTATTATTTGTCTAGGTTTCCGTGATTGAAGCACGTACCGTACGTCCGAATTGCCGATAACCCGCCTTCCCATATCAACGTGAGTTCATAGCCTCGCACTCTTTTAAATGTTTTATAAATGCTTTATAAACCCGCGAGGGAGATAACATGTTAGTTTTTATAAAAGTTTGGACACCATTTGTCCCGATTGTTTGTTTATTGATTTTGGACCCGAATGATTGAATGACCCGATTGTATGACCCGATAAATGATTAATGGACCCGATAGATGAAATCAAATGGATTATTAAAGTTAGGTTATGTCACTAAAAGTCCCATTAGCATGAATTGTGAACTACCGGGAGTTGGTAGACGCTTATGCATTTAATAGTACTATTTGGGGACGATCACCCCAGTTCGCGCCTTGACGGTTGATCCCCGTTGTGCCACATTGATTGGTAAGCGAATTAATGTATGAGAAGATTTCCATAGCGTGACCTTTGTGACGACACGCTACTTTAGATGGGCAAAATTGGTATCGGGTTAGCTACCCGTTGTTGGTTTAGTAAGGTAACAATGTCATGCGGCTTATAATAATCCGAATTAACAAAATAATAATAGACGCTCCGAATTACGATGTATTGCCTGACTAGCAATACAGGGTCATACTATTGATATTATGATTGTATTTTGGTTTTCATAACCATATTCATATAACGAATTTTATTTGATTTTATACAACGTCATAAGACGTATTGTATTATTGTTTTTACGACATTGGCTCGTATAATGATTTTTAAGGCAAATGCCTATATTATGATTTTCGATAAGGATTTGTATAAAATGAATTTGGCTATTTTATGGCCTATTATAAAGATTTGTATAAAATGAATTTGGCTATTTTATGGCCTATTATAAAGATTTGTATAAAATGATTTTGGCTATTTTACGGCCTATTACAATGATTTGTACGAATTGATTTTTGGTACTAATTTTATACCAAAGTTATATTGATGGAATTTATTAAACTCTATGAATTCACTCGGCGTTATCGCTGACATTTTCTTTTAACATGTTTTATCTCAGGTACTTGAAGGTAATTCTCGGGAAGACGACAAGAATTCATGGCCCGCACCTAAACTATATTTTCCATTCAAACACTTTGTAAAACTTTTGTATGAAATGTAATGACTTGGGACCGATGTAACTTTGATGTTTATGAATGGAAATGATTTAATATTAAACGACGCGATTTTTATGCGTTGTCTATGATGTGAGTAATGTGCTATCCCGTAACACCAACGAGTCTTCCGCTGTACTAAGTTGTATAAATTTGGGGGTGTTACAGTTTGGTATCATAGCTCTCGTTATAGAGAATGAAAGATTTTTAAAAACCAAGGTTTTGAATAAAACATTTCAAAATCTTTTAACTATAAACATTTTTCTAAAAATGTCTAAAAATCTTTTGACTATAACGGTGCCGAAGAATTCCCGAGTTACCGACAAGACCAAGACTGAGAAGTGTTATTTTAATATATATAACTTGGATTATATATATGATGTAATTTTATTACATGATTGTTTGATGATTATTTTGATTTTTATACGAGGTATTTATACGACGTAGATTGTCACAATGTACCCTAAATCCCCTAGTAAATTAATCGAAGCTATTCTCGTAGGAATCCTAGCTATCCTAGATCTAAACCAAGTTGTGGATATTTATGATCCCAACAAATGGTTGATATTCGTAGAATTGTAGACATTAGTTGATTGTGATATTGAAAAAGAATTGGCCAGATTACATCTGATATCGATGTCATGACGTTCTTTTCTTATAGAGTGGAGTTTGACAAAACGTTACCACCTAGAAAGATGTCATCTAATTCGTTGTCACCCAATTCTTAAATTCGAAATCGAAAGGGTGAATGTTGCACTTGAGGCTGTCATTGGAACCAGTACCCAAAAGCCTCATGCCACTAATACCTTTCCGAGAAGTCTAAGTTAAATGATCAAGTCATTTCATATTAATGACTCATTTGATAATTGTTGTTGTAAGAGATAATAGGATTGGAAATTAAGTGTTGATTTATATTGAGATTGTATTTCCTTTACAAGGCCGAAGACTAAGATTGAAAGTATTGGAATATGAGGTAGGATATTGAATTGAGTATAAACTTTGGTTGAAACTTGAATACATAAAAGTAAAACTTAACCTATATGGAATATGAGATTGTTAAGAGGAAGTTGTTAAGTTCTGTGATTGAATTATAAGGTTTTAATTGATTGTAGGTTTGTGTTAAAGGTTGTTCCTAGGCCATTATCCACTGACGAGGATGCCCAGTGCCCAATAAATAAATTGAAGAAATCTGCTTCTGAATTGAGACCGATGGATCTTCTAGGACATGTGGAACACCTAATGACTCTTGTAGATTAGTATTCATTGTGGTATCTTTTAAAAATCCCTAACTTAACTGAGATATCAGTTGGTAGGATGAGTTCTGAGAATTGTATGACATAGTGACACGTAATGTGTTACGGTACAATTTTGACTTGTTTGTGATTAATGAAAAAGACTACCTTTGATTGCTAAATTCTACATGTATCGATGTTATCTATCTTTTCTTGCTTGTTCCTAATGTTCGCATTAGTGATGCAACCATTGAACAAGTACTCATCTTGAATTGAGTTACGTAGTGGATTATTCTCTTTGTATTTCTGAGTGCCATCAAAGTCATGAACCTCATGATTATTTGGCAAAGCTCATTTCCTATCATATCGTAGTTAGTTCTTGATGAACAAGTTTTCATCACTCTTTTGCAGATCACTCATTGTTTTTTTTATAAGATAAAACGGTATCCTTTGAGAAAATTAATTTTCATCACAATAAGGATTATTCAAAGTGAGGTTTATAAGTGATTGATATCAAAATGAAGTTGTTTATGAAACGCTTTGGAAACTTAATTGTTTTCATGATAAAGAAAATCTTTGTAAATTTATTCTTGATTCTTATTAAGCATGAAAATGTTTTTATTATGAACATGATGATAAAATTTTGACGAACTGAGTATTGCATCGTTAATCTTGAAATTGTATATAGTTGCGCGCCTACATACAATTTGGAATGGACTATGCAAGACTGATTAGTAGTCACCATAAAACTAATGAATAAACACTACATTTTCTTTGAAGATTGTGAAAGATTAAATTTTATGAGATCTGCAAGAAGTGAAAAATAAGGACATAATGTTAGGGACACCTACATATGTTCCTGTAACATCTATTCTTCTGAGTCGAATTTACTCATCTGTAGAAATTGTCTTATTTGACAATTGACAATTCTTTCTTGTCCAATTCTCCCGTGGTGAGATTCTTAGGAAAAGTATCTGATTACCGAGTGTTGATACCCGACTGGATGTATCGACGTTCTTATCATTTCTTTTAATTTGACTTCATTTGAATGACCCGGGTAACGATCCGAGGAGCTTTCGAATGCGTACTCGAATCATGAAAACATGGGATATATTCATATTCGTTAAATGTTTTCGTCTGTATCTGATTTGAAACTCTATCGCGTAGATTATGCGTTGACCTTGCTCTTTAGATAGTAATTGTGTATCCAGATATCCTTGAATTTGTGAAGGATTATGAATTAATATTAGACTTTTGAGAAGTTCGCATCTTATCGACGGCAATAAAACTGGAAAGTTGATAGTGCCAGTAGAATGAATTGATTGATTATGACATGACGACATTGTCTTAATTGATGGGAACTCAAGTGGAATTTCCCTAAATGATAAGATGTTGATTATCAAAAGTGATCTAAATAATTCTTGATGGACGACCATATCCCGCATATTAGACCTGAAATTATACCGCGAATGGTTGTGAATTAGTTATAGATATTATAATCTAGAGGAACCTAATATGGATGTAATAAAAGATGTTTCTGTTATCTGAACTTTAGGAAGTAATTGTTGATGAATTACCTAGACTTTCGCCATTAAGGCAAGTTGAAATTGGTATTGATTATATTTCCGGTGCTGCACTTGTGGCTTGTGCACTGTACGTCAGCACCATCTAAATTAAAGGAATTACCGTACAATTGAGAAAGTTGTCGGAGAAAGATTATATTATACCAAGCCTGTCATCCTGAAGAGCTATGGTGTTATCTTTCCTTATATTAGATTACTGTGACTGAGTAAATTGACAATCGAAAACGATATCCATAACTCGAAATGGAAGAATTGTTCGATCATTTACAAGGTTCTAGCAAATTTGATCCATAGCATGGTTATCATCAACTTCGCATCTGCGAAAGAGATTATCTATCCCAATCACTACATCCGGTGCTTGTAATGAACATTATGAGATTCACGTGATGTCGTTTGGATTGACTAATACACATGTAGTATTCATAAATATGATGAATCATGTGTGTAGGCTGTAATTTGATAAATTCATGTTCGTGATCATTAAGGACTATTTGTTTGTATATAAGAATAAGGATGAATTAATAATTATTAATAAGAATGCCCTGGATTGGCTAAACGATAAAAACCTGTACCTTGAATAATTAACACGTGATTAAAGACTTAATACTTTACATGATTTGACTATGGGATTAAAAGGATAATGGAATATAAATTGACTCTTCAAAAATTAAGAGCCCATTTAAGACTTTGGATTTTACCAAAAAGAATGTGCAAATATATTTTGACAAATATTTTAACAAAGGATTTTAAGGGATTATTCCCTTATACACAAACCATTTAACTAAACTTCTGTTTAGGGGTAAATGTTTGTGTATACCTCAAGATAACTTAAGAGGAATTGAGGAAACTATATAAAACATGACTTGAAATTTGAAACGATAATTTATGCTTTCAACTAAGAAAACTTTGACCAAAATATAAACAAAGATTTTTTCAAATATTTACAAATCTTATTAATATTTTCGATAAATCAACAAAAATCTTGTTAATTAAATTCAAATTTATTTTGAACATTTTATATAATTGGTCGAACTAAGAAATTTAAAACTTTTACGTTTACGCTTCATAAAAATTAACTAATAATTATTTAATTAATTATAATAATTATCGACGCTTTAAACGACGGATTGAGTAAAACGGATAAAGATGATAGTTGAGAAGAAACTAAAACTCAGAAAATGTGAAGAAATAATTTTTGAATAAATATGGACATGATAATTATATCATCAGGAAAAATGAATATAAATACTGACGCATTATGTAGAAAATATAAAGAACCAATTAGGATGTGTTCCTTAATAATGAAGGTGCAAAATAAATTGTTGAACGATATAAAAATAAACAATGTTTGTAAAAAGGATAATATAAATAGTGAAAGGTTTCACGGCTAGTGTGAACCATTAGAGTTGAGAAGCCGATAGCGTTAAATGTTTTAAAGACCACTTATGATTGTCTAAATATGGAGATTGTGAGATACAGTTATGTTGGAATTTGTAAGTATAAGTATTCTATTTATGTCATTTATGACTAAAAGTATATTTGTCTGAAGAAGTTGTACTGATGGCAATTATGAAGGCAGACATCGCCTCATACATTAGTAAACGTCTAGCTATTGCAAAGGTCATCATCTGAATTTGATTCGATTTGGGTCATAGTCGACAGACTGACCAAATCTGCTAATATCATTCTCGTTAATGATAAATGCAAAAGAGTTATGTAAACATAGTGTGCCTGTATCGAACATCTTTATCAAGATCCTCGCTTCGCATCGAATTTCTAGAGATTTGCTCAGAAATCATTGAGAACGAACCTTGATGAGAGTACTATGTACCACCCCAATCGAAGGGACGAGGTAAAGTAATGATACAAAGTAATATAAGTGCTGTTTTATGTTTGAATGAATGACCTTTGGTAATAAACCGTATAATCGTTTTCCTTTGGAAGGATTATCATTGATAATCATCGTATTAGGATTGAGATCGAATCTTGTTAGGATCTAAATAGTAGAGCATCTGTAAGCAAGAGTTGAGACGAAGACACCCGACATACACCCATTATGGGTTGGACATGTCTCTTAGGTTTAAGGTTTCCTATGATGGTGAACCTATCCTTGCAAAATACCCGACCCGCGAGATCTGAAATGATTGTTGAAATTAGGATTTGATTATTAACTGCCGATAGTGGGCAGGAGGTTATGTGAATATGAAATGTAGATCTTGAAGTGCCAAATGGGTAGCGAAGTTATGCCACAATTTTTAACCTTGGAAAAATGAATTCATGATCTGACAAATCATGGGATATAAGTCCCAGTTGTTTGGGACCATTGAGATGATGTGAAAAGTTGGGATTGAAAGGCATATAAGCTGGATCTACCCTAGGACTTCAAAAGCTGCGTGAATTATGATTCGTATATCGAACTTGATGGAATATCTATCAAGTGAAAATCTGATTGTTCCTTAGTAATATTTAGATCGGCGAAAAGTTGCATTCATCGGAAACCCGTGATCATCATGGATAGAGAAAGTAAGTCAACATTAAGCCTGATCTTATTCCCGTAGTTATGTTTAATGAAACTCGCGTATTGTAATGAATTGCACTTGTGAGAAAAGACCAAATGTGGAGGAAATACCCACATGGCTTTAACTCTATAAGAAGCAAGTAGTAAGGTAAGATGATCTTTGAGGACAAAGATCCTGTTTAGGGGTAAATGCTGTGACAATCCGTCAATTTACGATTGATATTTTATTCTCAAATATTATTTGAAAATATTATTTTAATGATACAATATGAACTCACTTATTTTTGGGAAGAAATTTGGATTTACGTCTTGAAGTAGCATCGACTACGTCTAAACCGGAGGATTCAACGTTACGTGCTTACGTTTATATACACCGTCTTTGGTGACAGTCCGACATTTCAGAAAATAAATTTATCCGTGAATACTATTTTGGAGTTTTAAATTTGTGTTGGTTCATAAACTCACAAATTTACGAGAAGAGACTAGGACTTACGATTTTATTTTAACGTCCTTTACGACTAAACCGGAAACCTTAGGATTACGTATTTACGTTTTCGAACTCCGTTTTTGATGAAACAATTTTTATTGGATTCGTTTTGTGACGTCGATTCATAATTTATAAAAACGTTTTTCGTAAAACGACCCGAGGGCACGCAAATCGAGGAAACTAGAATCGAGGAGTACCCGTAAATAAATGGGATGAGACAAGTGGGACACTTGTCCCACCTCACACTCAAAACCGGCCATAATACAACACCTAGCCAACTTATGTGTCAATTTGCAAGCTTAAAACTCACACTTGTCTAGTTAGCTTACAAAGTAAGCCAACAATCTACAAAAACTAGCAACTTAAACCACTATCTTCATTTGTGACATGCAAACCACTCACACATACTCTCTCCCACCCTCCATGCCGTCCCAATTCAGCCCCTAAACACCATCATTGATAAAAAATTTAACCATAAACATATGTTATAATTAACATATGTTAATCCCCATTCAAAAAGATGAAGATTGGTGCAACTTATAACATCCATGGAGGAGTTTTCATGGTGTCATGAGGCTGATTTTCCACAAGGAGTTGATGAAGATTGGAGTTCTTGAAGATGGTGTTGGCTAAGCACAAGTTTCTCCATCAAAAACCATGCCAAACTCATAACCTACATCAAGTTGGTGGTATAAAGATTGTCCTCCTCAACTTCTTGTTATTTTGATTATGTAAACATGTATTTTATTTCCTATTGTATATATTTATGATGATTATATGATGATAAAAATGTTATGTGGGGATTTGTTGTTGATAAACATGATTAAAAAGGTGAAAAACCATATAAAACAAGGTTAAAATCTTGTTTAAATTACATGGCTGTATAAAACAGTAAAGAAGTAAGTCATGAACTGATAAAATGATGAAGTAGGATGGATTTACAGTAAGGTATGGTTCTTGTACACATGTGAGAGTTGGCCATGCAATGGAATCAAAATAATGAGTGAGATATGATCAAAACAAGTTTAGGGTATAAATCTGAAGTTACTGTTTTGGACGATTTTTAGAAAATACTTAAAGGATGATTCAACAGTAGCTATAGAAGAGTTAAATGTATAAAATATCATGTAGTTTATGTGATAATAATTTGAGCTTCTATCTTCATGTAGAACTCAAGATATGGCATTTTTGGTGAAGATGAAGTTAAAAATCAGATTTTTGGAAATTAAAGAATAATACTATTATATAAGCACTCACATTTTAATATATAAAATGTAAATAAAAACCCACTAACTTATAAAACTTATTTATATAAATATATAAAAGGTGTAATAAGTGTATAAATGATAAAAATGGAAACTTGTTAAGTTTTATAAGTTATAAAACTATAAACATGATTTTTACGACTTTTTCGGCTATTACCGTAAAATTAACGTTTTTGTTAAATAAAACTTAGACGGTTGGACCCGTCAAATGTAAACTTTATAAAACTTATATACTGATATATAAACATGTATAACAAGTAAAAATCGATAAAACCCGAACTATATAACATACGGACATTAACGGACTAAATTAACGTTATTGGACTAATAATTGGATTAAATAAGATAAACACTTATAAAAAGAACTTATTGGGCTTAACCCATTTGGGCCCAACTTGTAAAGTTTAAATACTGATAATATAAGTGTAAAATGGATTAAAACAAGTTAAATAACATATAATAAGTTTATTGGACTTAAAACGTGTCAATAGGTAAAACTAGTAAGCTAGTATAAAAATTACCGACATATAACACTAAAATGAGTAAACGAGAATATGTAAACCCACTTGATCATCATATATACATAATCATCATATGTATACATAATTGTTATTTTTATAAAGTCATTGGACATGAGTCTAAGACGAGTATTATTTGTCTAGGTTTCCGTGATTGAAGCACGTACCGTACGTCCGAATTGCCGATAACCCGCCTTCCCATATCAACGTGAGTTCATAGCCTCGCACTCTTTTAAATGTTTTATAAATGCTTTATAAACCCGCGAGGGAGATAACATGTTAGTTTTTATAAAAGTTTGGACACCATTTGTCCCGATTGTTTGTTTATTGATTTTGGACCCGAATGATTGAATGACCCGATTGTATGACCCGATAAATGATTAATGGACCCGATAGATGAAATCAAATGGATTATTAAAGTTAGGTTATGTCACTAAAAGTCCCATTAGCATGAATTGTGAACTACCGGGAGTTGGTAGACGCTTATGCATTTAATAGTACTATTTGGGGACGATCACCCCAGTTCGCGCCTTGACGGTTGATCCCCGTTGTGCCACATTGATTGGTAAGCGAATTAATGTATGAGAAGATTTCCATAGCGTGACCTTTGTGACGACACGCTACTTTAGATGGGCAAAATTGGTATCGGGTTAGCTACCCGTTGTTGGTTTAGTAAGGTAACAATGTCATGCGACTTATAATAATCCGAATTAACAAAATAATAATAGACGCTCCGAATTACGATGTATTGCCTGACTAGCAATACAGGGTCATACTATTGATATTATGATTGTATTTTGGTTTTCATAACCATATTCATATAACGATTTTTATTTGATTTTATACAACGTCATAAGACGTATTGTATTATTGTTTTTACGACATTGGCTCGTATAATGATTTTTAAGGTAAATGCCTATATTATGATTTTCGATAAGGATTTGTATAAAATGAATTTGGCTATTTTATGGCCTATTATAAAGATTTGTATAAAATGAATTTGGCTATTTTATGGCCTATTATAAAGATTTGTATAAAATGATTTTGGCTATTTTACGGCCTATTACAATGATTTGTACGAATTGATTTTTGGTACTAATTTTATACCAAAGTTATATTGATGGAATTTATTAAACTCTATGAATTCACTCGGCGTTATCGCTGACCTTTTCTTTTAACATGTTTTATCTCAGGTACTTGAAGGTAATTCTCGGGAAGACGACAAGAATTCATGGCCCGCACCTAAACTATATTTTCCATTCAAACACTTTGTAAAACTTTTGTATGAAATGTAATGACTTGGGACCGATGTAACTTTGATGTTTATGAATGGAAATGATTTAATATTAAACGACGCGATTTTTATGCGTTGTCTATGATGTGAGTAATGTGCTATCCCGTAACACCAACGAGTCTTCCGCTGTACTAAGTTGTATAAATTTGGGGGTGTTACAAAGAACATTAGTGCGTATAACTTAGTGAATCAAACAGCTACGACTGTATTCATAAGTTAAGGTTTATTGTTGTTCAAAGTGTGCACAACACATTGTCATCAAACGGTGTTATCCATAACACTTGTAATTCTTTATTATACAATAATAAGATTACGTTTGAAAAGTAATACCTTGTGTTGATTAAGTTAAGATTAGGGTTTCTAGCATTGATTAGGGACTTTCAACGGGTCCAACCGTCTAAGTTTTATTTAGCAAAAACGTTAATTTTACGGTAGTAGCCGAAAAAGTCGTAAAAATCATGTTTATAGTTTTATAACTTATAAAAATTAACAAGTTACCATTTTTATAAAATTTCCACTTATTTACCATTTTACATATTTATATAAATGTATTATATGAGTTAGTGGGCTTTTATTTACATTTTATACTATTTTTATTTGAGTGCTTATATAATACTATTATACTTTAATTTACAAAATCTGATTTTTATTTTCATGTTCACCAAAACTGCCATATCTAGAGTTCTATATGGAGATAGAAGCTCAACTTTTTATGACATAAAATACATGATATGTGCTCCATTTAACTCTACTATAGCTACTGTTGAATCATCTTCTAAGTATTTTCTAAAAATCGTCCAAAACAGTGAACTCAGATTTATACTTTAAACTTGTTTTGATCATATCTCACTCATTACAATGATTCCATTGCATGGCCAACTCTCACATATGTACAAGACCCATAGCTTACTGTATATCAATTTTTTCAAGTCATTTTACCAGTTTACCATATGATTCTTTACTGTTTTATACAGCCATCTAAATTAAGCAAGATTTTAACCTTGTTTCTTATAGTTTTTCATCTTTTTAAGCATGTTTATCAACACCAAATCCCCACACAATATTTTTAATCATCATTCATCATCATATACATATACATAAGTGAAAGAAATACAAGATTACATAATAAAAAATAATAAGAGGATGAGGAGGACAATCTTTATACCACCAAGTTGATGTAGGTTGTGATTTGGACATGGATTTTGATGGAGAAACTTGTGCATAACCAAGACCATCTTCAAGATCACCTATCTTCATGAACACCTTGTGGAAAATCAGCCCTTTAATCCCTTGAAAACTTCTCCTTGCATGTTAAAACTTGCACCAATCTTCCTCTTTTTGAATGGAGATTAACATATGTAAGTTATAACATATGTTTGTGGTTAAATTTGATCAAGTGATGGTGGTTTGGAGGTGTAAATGGGACGGCATATTAGAGAGGAGAAGAGAGAAAATGGTTGTTTTGCATGTTAGAAATGAGGAAGTGGTAATGGCTAGTAGTTTTGAGGTTTGAAGTAGCTTAATGTGTAAGCTTGATGGACAAGTGTAAACTTAGCTTACAACTTGACACATCAAGTGTGTTGTGTATCTAGTTAGGCCGGTTTGAGTGGGGGTGGGACAAGTGTCCCACTTGTCTCATCCCCATTTATTTACGGGTACTCCTCGATTCTAGTTTCCTCGATTTGCGTGCCCTCGGGTCGTTTTACGAAAAACGTTTTTATAGATTATGAATCAACGGCACAAAACGAATCTAATAAAAATTGTTTCATAAAAAACGGAGTTCGAAAACGTAAATACGTAATCCTAGGGTTTCCGGTTTAGTCATAAAGGACGTTAAAATAAAATCGTAAGTCCTAATCTCTTCTCGTAAATTTGTGAGTTTATGAACCAACACAAATTTAAACTTCCAAACTAATATTCACGGATAAATTTATTTTTCTGAGATGTCGGACTGTCACCAAAGACGGTGTGTGTAAACGTAAGCACGTAGCGTAGAATCCTCCGGTTTAGACGTAGTCGATGCTACTTCAAGACGTAAATCCAAACTACTTCCCAAAAATAAGTGAGTTCATATTGTAACATTAAAATAACGCTTTCAAATAAATATTGAGAATAAAATATCAACCATAAATTGACGGATTGTCACAGCATTTACCCCTAAACAGGATCTTTGTCCTCAAAGATCATCTTACTACTCGCTTCCTATAGAGTTAAAGCCATGTGGGTATTTCCTCCACATTCGGTCTTTTCTCACAAGTGTAATTCATTACAATACGCGAGTTTCATCAAACATAACTATGGAAATAAGATCAGGCTAAATGTTGACTTACTTTCTCTATCCATGATGTTCACGGGTTTTTGATGAATGCAACTTTTCGCCGATCTAAACTTTACTAAGAAGGATTCAGATTTTTACTTGATAGATATTTTATCAAGTTCGATATACGAAACATAATTCACGCAGCTCTTGAAGTCCTAGGGTAGATCCAGCTTATATGCCTTTCAAACCAATCTTTTACATCATCTCAATGGTCCCATACAACGGGGACTTATATCCCATGATTTGTCAGATCATTAATTCATTTTTTTCCAAGGTTAAAATTTTTGGCATAAGTTCGCTACCCCTCTGGCACTTCAAGATCTACATTTCATATTCACATTACCTCTTGCTGACTACCGGCAGTCAATAATCAGATCCTAATTTCAACAATCATTTCAGGTCTCGCGGGTCGAGTATTTTGTAAGGTTAGGTTCGCCATCATAGAAAACCTTAAACCTAAAAGACATTTCCAACTCACAATGGGTGTATGTCGGGTGTCTTCATCTCAACTCCTGCTTACAGATGCTCTAATAATTAGATCATGACAAGATTCGATCTCGATCCTAATGCGATAATTATCAATGATAATCTCTCTAAAGGAAAACGATTATACGGTTTATTACCAAAGGTCATTCATTCAAACATAAAATAGCACTTATATTACTTTGTATCGTTACTTTACCTCGTCCCTTCGATTGGGGTGGTACATAGTACTCTCATCAAGGTTCGTTCTCAATGATTTCTGAGCTAATCTCTAGAAATTCGTTGCGAAGAGAGGATCTTTGATAAATATGTTTGATACAGGCACACTATGTTTACATAACTCTTTTGCATTTATCATTAACGGGAATGATATTAGCAGATTTGGTCAATCTGTCGACGATGACCCAAATCGAATCAAATTCAGATGATGACCTTTGCAATAGCTAGACGTTTACTAATGTATGAGGCGATATCTGCCTTCATAATTGCCATCAGTACAAGTTCTTCAGACAAAGATACTTTTAGTCATAAATGACATAAATAGAATACTTATACTTACAAATTCCAACATAACTATATCTCACAATCTCCATATTTAGGCAACCACAAGTGGCCTTTAAAACATTTAACACTATCGGCTTCTCAAATCTAATGGTTCACATTAGCCGCGAACCACTTTTATTATCTATATTATCCTTTTTATAAACATCGGCTATATTTTAAATTGTTTCTGCAATTTATTTTGCACCTTCATTATTAAGGAACATGTCCTAATTTGTTCTTTATCTTTTATACATAATGTGCCAGTAATTACGTTCACTTTCCTGATGAAATAGATATCATAACCGTATTTATTCAAAAATTATTTCTTCACATTTTCTGAGTTTTAGTTTCTTCTCAACTATCGTTTTTATCCGTTTTACTCAATCCGACGTCTAAAGCGTCGATAATTATTACATGTAAATTAACAATAATTATTTAATTTCATGAAATGTAAACGAAAAAAAAAATATTTTAAATTTCTTAGTTCGACCAATTATATAAAATGTTCAAAATAAATTTGAATTTAGTTAACATGATCTTTATTGATTTATCGAAAATAATTAATAAGATTCGTAAACGTTCGAAAAATCTTTGGTTTATACTTTGGTCAAAATTTTCTTAGTTGAAAAGCAAAAAGTGTCGTTTCGAATTTTAAGTCATGATTTAAAAGTTTTCCTCAATCCCTCTTAGGTTGTCTTGAGGTATACACAAACATTTACCCCTAAACAGAAGTTTAGTTAAATGGTTTGTGTATAAGGGAATAATCCCTTAAAATCCTTTGTTAAAACATTTGTCAAAATATATTTGCACTTTCTTTTTAGTATAACTCAAAGTCTTAAATGACTTCTAAATTTTGAAGAGTCAATTTATATTCCATTATCTATTAATCACACGGTTAAATCATGAAGGATTAAGTCTTAAGTCTTATGTTAAATATTCAAGGTACAAGTTTTAATCGTTCGGCCAATTCAGGGCAATCTATAATTAATTATTAACTTCATTCTTATTCTTATAAACAAACAAATGGTCCTTAATGATCGCGAGCATGAATTTATCAAATTATAGCCTACACACGAGATTCACCAAATTTATGAATACTACATGTGCATTAGTCAATCCAAACGGCATCACGTGAAACTCATAACGTTCATTACAAGTACTGCATGTAGTGATTGGAATAGATAATCTTTTTCGCGGACGCGAAGTTGATGATAACCATGCCGTGAATCAAGTCTTTAAAACATACGCTAGAACCTTGTAAATGATCGAACAAATCTTCCATTTCGAGTTATGGATTTCGTTTTCGATTGTCAATTTACTCAGTTCACAGTAATCTATAAATATAAGGAATGATAACACCATAGCTCTTCATGATGACGAGCTTGGTAGAATAAAATCTTTCTCCGACAACTCTCTCAGTTGTACGGTAATTCCTTTAATTTAGATGCTGCTGACGTACAGTGCACATGTCATAGGTGCAGCACCGAGAATATTATCAATACCAATTTCAACTTGCCTGAATGGCAAAAGTCTAGGTAATTCTCCAATAAATACTTCCTAAAGTTCAGATAACGTAAACATCTTTTAATACATTTATTTTAAGTTCTTTCTAGATTATAATATCTATGACTAATTCACAATCATTCACAATATAATTTCAAGTCTAAATACAAGATATGGTCATCCATCAAGAATTATTTATATCACTTTTGATAATCAGCATCTTATCTTTTAGGGGAATTCTACTCGAGTTCCCATTAATTAAGACAATGTCGTCATGTCATAATCAATCAATCCATTCTACTGGAATTATCAACTTTCCAGTTTCATTAACGTTGATAAGATGTGAACTTCTCAAAAGACTAATAATAACTCATAATCCTTCACAATTTCAGGGATATATGGAGACACAACTACTATTAAAAGAGTAAGGTCAACGCATAATCTACGCGATAGAATTTCAAATCAGATACAGACGAAAACATTTAACGAATATGAATATATCCCATGTTTTCATAATTTGAGTATGCATTCAAAAGCTCCTTGGATCGTTACCCAGGTCATTCAAATGAAATCAAATCAAAAGAAATGATAGGAACGTCGATACATCCAGTCGGGTATCAACACTCGGTAATCAGATACTTTTCCTAAGAATCTCACTACGGGAGAATTGGTCAAGAAAGAATTGTCAGTTGTCAAATAAGACAATTTCCACAGATGAGTAAATTTGACTCAGAAGAATAGATGCTATAGGCACATATGTAGGTGTCCCTAACACTATGTCCCTATTTTTCACTTCTTACAGATCTCATAAAATTTAATCTTTCACAATCTTCAAAAAATGTAGTGGTTATTCATTAGTTTTATGGTGACTACTAATCAGCCTTGCATGGTCCATTCCAAATTGTATGTAGGCGCGCAACTATATACAATTTAAAGATTAACGATGCAATACTTAGTTCGTCAAACTTTTATCATCGTAAAAACATTTTCATGCTTAATTCTTAAATAAGAATCAAAAATAAATTTACAAAGATTTTCTTTGTTATGAAAACAATTAAGTTTTCCAAGATGTTTTATAAACAACTTCATTTCGATAACAATCACTTATAAATCTCACTTTGAATAATCCTTATAGTGATGAATATCCAATTTTTCTCAAGGGATACTATTTTATCTTATAAAAACAATGAGTGATCTGCAAAAGAGTGATGAAAGCTTGTTCACCAAGAACTAACTACAAAATAATAGGAAATGAGCTTAGCCAAATAATCATGAGGTTCATGACCTCGATGGCACTCAAAAGAATAATCCACAACGTAACTCAATTTGAGATGAGCACTTGTTCAATGGTTGCATCACTAATGCGAGCATTAGGAAGAAGCAAGAAAAGATAGATATCATCGATACATGTAGGATTTAGCAATCAAATGTAGTCTTTTTCATTAATCACAAACAAGTCAAAATTGTACCGTAACACATTACGTGTCACTATGTCATACAATTCTCAAAACTCATCCTACCAACTGATATCTCAGTTAAATTAGGGATTTTTAAAAGATACCACAATGAATACTAATCTACAAGAGTCATTAGGTGTTCCACATGTCCCGAAAGATCCATCGGTCTCAATTCAGAAGAAGATTTTTTCAATTTATTTCTTGGACACTGGGCATCCTCATCATTGGACAATGGCCTAGGAACAACACTTAACACGAATCAACAATCAATTAAAACCTTATAGTTCAATCACAAAACTTAACGATTTCCTCTTAACAATCTCATATTCCATACGGGTTAAATTTTACTTTATTCAAGTTTCAACCAATTTTATACTCAATTTGATATCCTACCTCATTTCCAAATACTTCAACTTTATTCTTAGACCTTCAAAGTGCAATAAAAGCTCGATATGAACAACACTTAATTTCCAATCCTATATCTCTTACAACAACAATTATCAAATGAGTCACTAGTATTAAATGACTCGATCATTCAATTAGACTTCTCTGAAAGGTATTAGTGGCATGAGACTTTTGGGTAATGGTTCCAGTGACAGCCTCAAGTGCAACATTCACCCTTTCGATTTCAATTTAAGAATTGGGCTATAATGAATCAGATGACATCTTTCTAGGTGGTAACGTTTTGTAAAACCCCACTCTATAAGGAAAGATCGTCATGACATCGGTATCAGATTTAATCTCGCCAATCCTTTTTCAATATCACAATCAACTAATATCTACATTTCTATGAATATCAACCATTTGTCGGGATCATAAATGTCCACAACTTGATTTAGATCTAGGATAGCTAGAATTCCTACGAGAATAGCTTCGATTAATTACTAGGGAGGTTAGGATTTCTTGTGACAATCTACGTCGTATAAATACCTCGTATAAATATCAAAATAATCATCAAACGATCATGTAATAAAATTACATCATATATATATATATATATAAATATATATATATATATATATATATATATATATATATATATATATATATATATATATATATATATATATATATATATATATATATATATATATATATATATATATATATATATATATATATATATATATATATATATATAAACCAAGTTATATATATATATATATATATATATATATATATATATATATATATATATATATATATATATATATATATATATATATATATATATATATATATTTATATATATATATATATAAGAGTTAAAATAAAAAGACTTTTTTTTGTGAGAAGGATAAGAAGAATTTTCAGCCATTGATTTAAAATCAATGGATAAGATCAATCCATATTTCTAACTAACTAACTAACTAACTAACTAACCACCAAAACATTATTTTAAAAAAGTTTTCAAAAAATTCTGAAAAAATTCCAAATTGTCGAATTTGTTGGTGCATAAAAAAGTTGTGAATAAACGTTTTTTAATTTTGAGTTTTTATGTTTTTCGGATGCACAAACACGTGAATTTTGGTTTACAAAATTTTTTTCATTCACAAAATTTTCAATTTATTATAGTTAGATGCGGAATCATATTCTAAAGCTAAAAGTCAAAAGAAGTTGGGCATAAAAATGAATTCTTGATGCACAAAAAACCTAAAAAAACGTAAAAGAAAACGTTTTTGTGCATCAAAATTCCGTTTTTGTGCATTAAAAAAGCGTAAAAAACTTCGAATTAAAAAAACTTTTTTTACAAAAGTTTTTTGCACCAACATACCCAATCTACTGGAATTTTTTCATAATTTTTGAAGAACTTAAAAAAAAACATGCTTAGATGGTTAGTTAGTTAGTTAGTTAGTTTGTTAGGATTGTGATTTAATCTCATCCATTGATTTTAAATCAATGGCTGAAAATCTTTCTTATCCTTCTCACAAAAAAATGTCTTTTTATTTGATCTCCCGCTTATATATATATATATATATATATATATATATATATATATATATATATATATATATATATATATATATATATATATATATATATATATATATATATATATATATATATATATATATATATATATATATATATATATATATATATATATATATATATATATATATATATATATATATATATATATATATATATATATTAAAATAACACTTCTTAGTCTGGCCTTGTCGGTAACTCGGGAATTCTTCAGCACCGTTATAGTCAAAAGCTTTTTTTTTTATTTTTTTTAGACATTTTTAGAAAAATGTTTATAGTTAAAAGATTTTCAAATGTTATATTCAAAACATTGGTTTTAAAAATCTTTCGTTCTCTATAACGAGAGCTCTGGTACCAAACTGTAACACCCCCAAATTTATACAACTCAATTCAGCGGAAGACTCGTTGGTGTTACGGGATAGCACATCACTCACATCATAGACAACGCTTATAAATCGCATCGTTTAATAATAAAGCATTTCCATTCATAAATATCAAATTTACATAGGTCCCAAGTCATTGTATTTAATACAGGTTTTACAAACATTTGAATGGAAATTATAATTTAAGTGCGGGCCATGAATTCTTGTCGTCTTCCCGAGAATTACCTTCAAGTACCTGAGATAAAACATGTTAAAAGAAAAGGTCAGCGATAACGCCGAGTGAATTCATAGAGTTTAAGAAACCATCAATATAATATCGGTATAAAATTATTACCGAAAATCATTTTGTACAAATCATTTTAATAGGCCATAAAATAGCCAAAGTCATTTTATACAAATCCTTATCGAAAATCATAATATAGGCATTTGCCTTAAAAATCATTATACGAGCCAATGTCGTAAAAACATTATACAATACGTCTTATGACGTTGTATAAAGTTAAATAAAAACCGCTATATGAATATGGTTATGAAAAAACAAAACACGAACATAATATCAATAGTATGACCCTGTATTGCTAGTCATGCAATACATCGTAATTTGGTGCGTCTAGTAGTATTTCGTTAGTTGGATTATTACAAGCCGCATGACATTGTTACCTTACTAAGCCAAACAACGGGTAGCTAACCCGATACTCAATTTTCCCATCTAAATTAGCGTGTCGTCACAAAGGTCACGCTGTGGAAATCTTCTCATACATAAATTCGCTTACCAATCATGTGGCACGACGGGGATCAACCGTCAAGGCGCGAACTGGGGTGATCGTCCCCAAATAGTACTATTAAATGCATAAGCGTCTACCAAATCCCGGTAGTTCACAATTCATGCTAATGGGACTTTTAGTGACATAACCTAAATTTAATAATCCATTTAATTTCATCTATCGGGTCCTTTAATCATTTATCGGGTCATACAATCGGGTCATACAATCACTCGGGTCCAAATCAATAAACAGACAATCGGGACAAATGGTGTACTATTTTATAAAAACTAACATGTTATCTCCCTCGCGGGTTTATAAAACATTTATAAAAACATTTAAAAGAGTGCGAGGCTATGAACTCACGTTGATGTGGGAAGGCGGGTTATCGGCAATTCGGACGTACGGTACGTGCTTCAATCACGGAAACCTATATAAATAATAATCGGTCTTAGAAGTTTGTCCAATGACTTTATAAAAATAACAATTATGTATACATATGATGATTATATATATATATGATGATCAAGTGGGTTTACATATTCCCTTTTACTCATTTTAGTGTTTACGTATTGGTATCTTCTTACTAGTTTACTAGTTTTACCTATTTACGTGTTTTAAGTCCAATAAACTTATTATAAGTTCTTTAACTTGTATTAATCCATGTTATACTTATATTATCAGTATCTACACTTTACAAGTTAGGCCTAAATGGGATAAGCCCAATAAATAAGTTTATAAGTGTTTTAGTCCATTTTGTTGTATTATTAGTCCAATAATGTTAACTTAGTCCGTTAATGTCCGTATGTTATATAGTTCGGGTTTTATCGGTTTTACTTGTTATACATGTTTATATATCAGTATATAAGTTTTATAAAGTTCACATTAGACGGGTCCAACCGTCTAAGTTTTATTTAGCAAAAACGTTAATTTTACGGTAATAGCCGAAAAAGTCGTAAAAATCATGTTTATAGTTTTATAACTTATAAAACTTAACAAGTTACCATTTTATAAAATGTCCACTTATTTACCATTGTACATATTTATATAAATATATTATATGAGTTAGTGGGCTTTTATTTACATTTTATACTATTTTTATTTGAGTGCTTATATAATACTATTATACTTTAATTTACAAAATCTGATTTTTATTTTCATGTTCACAAAACTTCCATATCTAGAGTTATATATGGAGATAGAAGCTCAAATTTTTATGACATAAACTACATGATATGTGCTCCATTTAACTCTTCTATAGCTACTGTTGAATCATCCTCTAAGTATTTTCTAAAAATCGTCCAAAACAGTGAACTCAGATTTATACTTTAAACTTGTTTTGATCATATCTCATTCATTACAATGATTCCATTGCATGGCCAACTCTCACATGTGTACAAGACCCATAGCTTACTGTATATCAATTTATTCAAGTCATTTTACCAGTTTACCATATGATTCTTTACTGTTTTATACAGCAATCTAAATTAAGCAAGATTTTAACCTTGTTTCTTATAGTTTTTCATCTTTTTAAGCATGTTTATCAACACCAAATACCCACACAATATTTTTAATCATCATTCATAATCATATACATATACATAAGTGAAAGAAATACAAGATTTCATAATCAAAAATAACAAGAGGATGAGGAGGACAATCTTTATACCACCAAGTTGATGTAGGTTGTGATTTGGACATGGATTTTGATGGAGAAACTTGTGCATAACCAAGACCATCTTCAAGATCACCTATCTTCATGAACACCTTGTGGAAAATCAGCCCTTTAATCCCTTGAAAACTTCTCCTTGGATGTTAAAACTTGCACCAATCTTCCTCTTTTTAAATGGAGATTAACATATGTAAGTTATAACATATGTTTGTGGTTAAAATTGATCAAGTGATGGTGCTTTGGAGGTGTAAATGGGATGGCATATTAGAGAGGAGAAGAGAGAAAATGGTTGTTTTGCATGTTAAAAATGAGGAAGTGGTAATGGCTAGTAGTTTTGAGGTTTGAAGTAGCTTAATGTGTAAGCTTGATGGACAAGTGTAAACTTAGCTTACAACTTGACACATCAAGTGTGTTGTGTAGCTAGTTAGGCCGGTTTGAGTGGGGGTGGGACAAGTGTCCTCGATTTGCGTGCCCTCGGGTCATTTTACGAAAAACGTTTTTATAAATTATGAATCAACGGCACAAAACGAATCTAATAAAAATTGTTTCATCAAAATCGGAGTTCGAAAACGTAAATACGTAATCCTAGGGTTTCCTGTTTAGTCGTAAAGGACATTAAAATAAAATTGTAAGTCCTAATCTCTTCTCGTAAATTTGTGAGTTTATGAACCAACACAAATTTAAACTTCCAAAATAATATTCACGGATAAATTTATTTTTCTGAAATGTCGGACTGTCACCAAAGACGGTGTGTGTAAACGTAAGAACGTAGCGTAGAATCCTCCGATTTAGACGTAGTCGATGCTACTTCAAGACGTAAATCCAAACTACTTCCCAAAAATAAGTGAGTTCATATTGTAACATTAAAATAATGTTTTCAAATAAATATTGAAAATAAAATATCAACCATAAATTGACGGATTGTCACATTAATAATCCAGCTTAATTCTATTTATGGAAACTTTCTATTTTTAGAAACATATTTGATTAAGGCAGCTATTCTATTTATGGAAACTTTCTATTTTTAGAAACTTATCTATTTTAAGCAGTAAATCTATTTTTGGAAACTTTCTATTTTTGGTAACCTACTATTTTTAGAAAGTTACTTATTATTACACAACAAGTACAATAATACAAGAAATACATGAAATACTTAATCAGAATAGATAGAATACATGAAATACTTAATCAGGATAGACAGAATACATGATAAACACAATATCAAGTTTAAATCAGTAAAACATGACATGAACAGATAAAACAAGCTAAGACATGATATAAAACCAGTTACGTACTCAGTAATCAGATACTTATACACGTATGTATTTATGTAGCATTAGTGATACCGAAGTAGGACTCTCTTCTGTTCGTCTTCTTCGTTCACTGGACTTAAGGTACGGATTTTCAATCCTTTCAGTATGGACATTCTTTCCTTATTAGGATTCCCCATATACAGCCAACTTTTTTCCCTAGTATATGTCTTATATGTTTTGATTGCTTATGTTTAATTAGAATACCTAAAGCCATATACATGCATGACCAGTTTCACCTAGTTATGGAGGTACCATAACCATAACACTAGAGGCACTAGTGTTATGACTTCCCCACGGCGGAGTGATTGCTCGTGGCGTCCCTTTAAGTTTTTGGCCATATATTATTATTATCAGGTGGGGCGTATGGGTGCATCCTAGTTTACATGTTTTCAGCAGATTATTCGGTGTGAATGTGGTGTGTGCCTTGCATCCTTCACAAGGAGCTGATCCCTCCTACCCAAAACCATTATAATAAATTAGAGGCAGCCCCTCTAATTTGCATGACGAGGTCACTCCTCCAAGTGTTCATGCATGTTGATATTTTCATGATCTATATTGGCTAATGGTAAACATGTTAAACAGATTTTACAAGATATACATAAGGCTTTTCAAACTATAAAACCAGTTTTACTAAGATATAACCATGTTTTCCAGGATATATACATTTCCACTGCTATATGTTATTCATGCTTATATTATTCATTTCATGCTTGTAAATCCGTGCACTGAGCGTTATGCTCAGCCATTACTTTCCTTTCCATGTCCCAAAACGACAGGTACCCAAGGACAGACTCGAGCATTTTGGAGGACATGCATTGGATGGAAGCTGCCATAGACTTATTCTCCTTTTGCCTTCATATATTTATGCTTGTTAGAGTCTTTCATTCATTCATTTACTTTATTATGTTTTGGGATTATGTTTGGGAGCCGATGTTTGATTCTGGTTTTCCCTATGGTCATGTATGTTTACTACATATTACCTTGCATGCTTTGATGACACGCCATAATTACGCGTAACGGTTCACTTATCAATGTGGGGTGTTACACTAACAAACACTGATCATCAAGGTAATAATCATCACACTAACATATCTTAATCATGCTTAGTGATCATAAAAGTGATTAGCCTTAAAACTCACTTTTGACATATATGACAAAATATTTTTAGTGAACTTTATTTTTAAGAAAATGTTTTATTAAAATGAAAATGTAAATTTGAATATGTCATATTCCAAATGCCATAAGAATATCCTTTGAATGTTTAAACAGCCTCAAATATTTCAAATCCACTAAAAGACAAAAAGGAGCGGAGTTTACCTCCGCGGTTCCTTAAGTGCCTGCGCGGTTCTCTATTGATAAGGAACCGCCTAGGTAGATAAGGAACCGCCCTCAGCTAGCCGTTGGGCTTTGTCTTCTATAAATTGGGGATCGAATCTGCATTTTCAATAACCCTTTTTGGACATCTCTTTTAGCCTTCTTTTTCCTTTCTAATACTAATTATTTGTAAATGATCACTTAATTTGTTAACTATGTTTACTTATTATTATCCTCTTGATATCCTTCTTTACCTTGTCCAAAGAGAAGATCACTCACACACTTGTGATGTGATTAAAGATGAAGCCTTGATGAAATTCATCCTCTTCTAAAGATCTAGTCATGCTCATCATTTGTTTACTTGTGTCTTATGTAGATTCAATGTATTTGTGAATACTTGGACTAGTTATGTTCATCCAAGACATTTGTGAATACTTAGATTAGAGTTGTGTAAATCCTTTACATATGTGTGTGCTTGGATTTGTGTTGTGTAGATCCAAGTTACATATGTGTACTTAGATATGTTTAGTTGAGTTGTAATAAGTTGTGTAAGTTCTCACTAAACTATAAAGTGATGTGGTTGTATCTTGTGAGTTCTCACTAAACTATAAAGTGATGTGTAATGCTGTTGTGTGAAGTTCTCACTTGGCTTCAAAGTGAAGAGTCGTGAAGATTGGTTCTTACTTTAGATTAGAACTCGACATCTAGCCTTGTGTCGAAAAATGGTGAAGTGGGCAACATTGTAAAGATTGGTTATATCTTTAGATTAGAACTCGACATTTAGCCTTGTGTCGTAAAATGGTGAAGTGGGCAACGTTGTGTAGATTGGTCCTAGCTAAGATTAGGTCTTGACATTTAGCTTAGTGTCGGAAAATAATGTAAGTGACGTTGTAATGTTTTCTCCGCCAAGAAGGTAGCTTGTGGATATAGTGTAAATCTCGAGTAGGTGTACTCGAGGAGTGGAGTAGGAACAAGGATAGAGCCTCGTTGCCGAACCACTATAAAGCTTGGTGCCTTTTTTTTTTGGTAACCGTGATTTCTGACTCATTGGCCGACTAATCCATGGGGTTTGAGCCCACCGCCACACAGACTCAAACCAGGTAAAGCCCTCCCTTTTCAGGAGGTTGGCGTGGCCACTTCAAGGTGGTGTCTTCCTACTAGGTTGTTTCTTTCCTTACTCTTTACTTACCTTCATAATCATTACACTTACTACTTGTCATTGTTAATGTATTAGAATTGAACCTAATCATTATGCAACTAGCTTTCTAGTAAAAGATGGTTTTGACACTCACCTAATTGAAAGGAATTTTAATTAGGAGATAAACCGAAGAGAAACTATTCAACCCCCCTTCTAGTTTCTACAATTGATATCAGAGCGATGGTGACACAAGATCTTTGAAGTATATTGTACTTTAAAAATTAGATCAATCCATTATCTCCTCAAATTAGAAGGTTAAGTTGTACTAATGTTTTTCTTTAGTCAAAACTATCATTTATTGAAAATAGGCCTTTTAATTGGTAATATTGCATCTCAATTAGATTAGTAGTATTTATGCATTTTAGATTTACTCTTGAAATGTATCTACTAATTTGCATCTTGTCTTGTGTAGGTACTCATGAAGATCAATCATTCAATTGATTATGGATTGAGTTGCTTACACTTATAGAAGACTCATCTTCTTTGATTTCCAACATCACTGAATGATGATATCAAGATGGATGGGAGTGATACTAGTCCTTGAAGACTTAGTAGTCACTTTAGTCATGGTTGGGCTTTGAATTGGTTCCTTGAAAGCTTGGAATGCAATTTGTGGCTAAGGTACGTTTTCGTTCTTCCAAACGCCCTATTGATCATTCTTTTGAACATTAATTGACTATATGCTTGTTCTTGGCATCCTTGCCTTGACATTTGTTTGTGGTTTGTGATTCTTACCTTTGTCTTCTCAAACCTTCATTCCTTGGATACTTGACTCACTATGGAGATGTAGAGTGAGTTAGTATAAGCTTAAAGTATCAAGCATGATTTCCATGGTTTTCACCCTTACGGTTAGTAGACCCAATATCATGTGTAACTTGTGAAATGAAGCTCATCTCTAGGATGATTGATGAATCCCTTGAGATACGAAACTACTTCACTAAATTGTAGTTGGATTTTACACATTTGGAATTGAAATATTCCAAGGATATTGTTATTGTAAATCCTAGCAATAACTATCTAATCATGTGGGAGAGAAAGTGAATCTATACTTTGCTCACATTTTGATATAGAGTAAGACTACTCTTGAAATTGATCTTATTCTATGTATCAAAATTGCTTGGTATAGTTCTTCACTAAATCCGTTTAGACTTTCGCCGGAAAGGAATGTCTTTAACCACTATATATGACACAAGCTCTTCGTCTCCTCGATTTGAAGATTATCATTTGTCTCTTGAGCAATGTTCTTTGTCTTCACTCCTCTTGACTTCTCTCCTCTTTGCTTCTTTGCTACAAGTAGGTTTGTCCGTTTTGGTCTTTTCCTATCTTGATTCAACTCTTAATCCTTCATTAAGGCATTGTTACCTAGTGTTGTGGTGGTCCAATGATTTCCTAAAGGCTTAAGACATATTTTAAGGATTTTAGAAAAATTTGGTTTTGAAAAATTATTTGATTTTCCTTGATAAAAACTGCCACTATAGGCGGTTCTTTATCGTCGCGGCTCAAACACGCGGTTTCATATCGATAAGGAACCGCGTCCAGTGATTGCGACTAAAGTGCCAGGTTTTATTAAAAGTCATTTTTTCAAACATTCATTCTCTCTCTTCTCCGACATATCGATGGGTTTCTTCCTTTTTCCACCATTGTTTATCTTTTAAAACCTTCAATCACTCAAGGTAATTTGATTCCAATTTGTGGGTTTCACTCATCCTTCATTGAAGATCAATTATCTGTAAGTTATTTCTTTCAATTTCATCTAATTTGTTCTAGGGTTCATACATTCATAATTGGGGAGTTTTTAAATTGACATTGAATTAGAACCTTACTAGGAATAAGAGTTGACATAGTAATCTTACTATAGTTCCTTAGGTTCATATTCATTGAGATTTCACTAAAACCCACTTGTAGAACAATCCGAATTTTGACTAAGTATTTTTGGTTAATTGGTGGAATTGATATGAACCCATGAACAAGTTAGTAATGGCATTGTTAAATGTTTACCTAAAAACCTTGTTTCGAAAAACCCATGTTCAAGTTCATTGTTGATTTTACATGATTAATATGGTATTGTCAATGATGAACTAGGTACAATGTGAGCATGAGAATGATAAGGATTTGATAACGATCAAAATATACATATTCAACCCGTTATTATAATGCCACTTTGTATTATAAATAAGAGCTTTCGATACTTAATATATTGCGTTTTATATGCAGGTATGAAGTATGGAGAAGCAAAGTGAAGAAAATACAAAGGAGGGTCCTTATTGTGCAATTTAGTCAAACTATTGAAAGAAGAATCTGGAACGCACAAAAGTGCGGCGCACAATGTCATAAGTGCGGCGCACATTCCCATATCAAAAATGCGGCGCACTTTTGGATAAGTGCGACGCACATTTTCTCTCAGCCAACACTATAAATAGGAGCCACTTTTACTCATTTCATATCAATCTCATTCTAAAACCACTACTCCAATCCGATTATTCTTAGCTTTCTAGTAGTATTTTCAGTATTATCCACTTTTGGGAACTACTTGTAACGAGAGTATTCCACTCTTCGATTCTTGGAGGAACGATACAATCGTGACACTTGTTTACTCGTTCATTCAATCAAATCTAAGTATGATGTTCTCTTACTCTTTTCCATTTGTTACTTTGATTACTATGCTAGGCTAAGCTATTTGTGACTATATGGGTATGTGACTATGATTAGTGATGATGCTATGATATGATCCTTTATAAATTGATTTCAAGCTAATGTTGTAGAACCATTTTACCACCTAGTTCTATAAAACCATATTTTATCTAGAGTTGATTTGTTATGATGGCTTGGCGTTGAGAAACGCAACTCGTTGTAACGAGTTTTTAAAGACTTGTCTATGGTTTTGAATCTTTGGTTGGAGAAATCCGCTTAGAAACCGTGATAAAATATTGAACTTGTTGGCAACTTGTTTTGAGCTTAGTCGCTCGAATAAACATAAGTATTGAATCACACTAAGTAAGTTGTGTAAACACCATTTTGACGAAAAAGGATTATCACTCTTTACCTACATAATCATATCTCGATCATTAATATCATCATCACGAACTCATACGCACTATCCCATATTAGTCATATTTGTTACTATTGTTATTCATGCAACACCCCATTTTGGTAAATGGAATATCACGCGTGATTATGGCGTGTCATCAAAGCATACAAGGATAAATGTATTAAACATTACATGACCATAAAAGGAAATACCGGAAACAAACATCGGTACCCCAAAGTAAAGCTCATCACACACAAACATAAGTACTGTAAATGAAAAGGACTAAAAAATGCCCATAGAAATGAGTATCAAAAGTATGAAGAAATGCATAAAGTAATGAAGGCTAGGAAGCTTCCAATCCATATGCACGTACGCTTAAAGTCTACGAGCATCCCTGAGTAACTGCCGTTTTTGGAACATGAAAGGAAAACGGCTGAGCATAACGCTCAGTGCACGGATATACAAGCATAGAATGAATAACATAAGCATAAAGAACATATAGCAGCGGAATTGATTAAGTCCTGGAAAACCTGGAATAACTTAGTAAAACTGGTTTTATAGTTTGAAAAGCCTTATGTTTATCTTATAAAAACTATTTAACATGTTTACCATTATCCAATATAAGTAATGAAATATCAACGTGCATGAATACATGGAGGGGTGACCTCGTCATGCAATTAGAGGGGCTGCCTCTAATTAATATAAGTTTTGGGTAGGAGGGATCAACTCCTTGTGAAGGATGCAAGGCACACACCACATTCACCTGAATAATCTAAAAAACATGTAACCTAGGATGCACCCATACGCCCCACATGATAATAATAATATGGCCAAAAGCTGAAGGGACGCCACGAGCTATCACTCCGCCGTGGTGAAGTCATAATACTGGTGCTTCTAGTGTTATGGTTATGGTACCTCCATAACTAGGTGAAACTGGTCATGCATGTATATGGCTTTAGGTATCTAATTAAACATAAGAAATTCAAAAACATATAAAACATATATTGGGAAAACAGTTAGCTATATACGGGCAAATCATAATAAGGAAAGAATGTCCATACTGAAAGGACGGAGAATCCGTACCTTGTGTTCAGCGAACGAAGAAGACGAACGGAATAGAGTACTACTTCGATATCACTAACGCTACATAAATAATATACGTGTATAAGTATTCTGATTACTGAGTACGTAACTGGTTCTATATCATGTTTTAGCTTGTTTTATATGTTTATGTCATGTTTTACTGACGTTATGCTGTGTTTATCATGTATTCTGTCTATTCTGATTAACTGTTACTTGTATTTCTTGTATTATTATACTTGTTGTGTAATAATAAGTAACTTTCTAAAAAGAGCAGGTTTCCAAACATAGAAAGTTTCCAAAAATAGAATAGCTGCTTAAAATAGATAAGTTTCTAAAAATAGAAAGTTTCCATAAATAGATTTGCTGCTTAAAATAGATAAGTTTCTAAAAATAGAAAGTTCCATATTTAGAAATAAACTGGATTATTAAGCTAATAATATAAGCTTAAGTTTTACTGATTAATATTCTAATTCATGTGATTAAATAGTATAGTTTATTAATTATTACATGTAAATTAAATAAACTATAGGTTATAAGATTTAATTAAATACAACATGATTTAATTAAATAAAAGGGTAAATAATACTTAGGTTAAAACATGTATTAGTATTTATTATTAATATAACCTAAGTCATGGAAATAATTAATTATATGCCATGTTTTAATAATTAATTAATTACTTTAGTCTAAAATTAAATCATAAAATAATTAGGTTAAATTCATGTATTATTTCTAATAATAATTAACCTAAGTCATGTCTAAATTAAATTAATTCTGTAACATGTTAAATTAATTTAATTATATCTTGTAATTATCTATCTTGTAAAAATAATTAACCCGTAAAACTAAACCATGAACCGAACCCGTGTTCTAAATCTAAACATGTCATGAAACGTTCCGTGAAACCCCTTGAACCGGACCAATAAATCCTTACTTGTGGCGAACCGGCTTGACCGGTCGCCACGGTTTAGGTCAAACCGCCACCGGCTTAAGCCGATGGTGCGCTTGTTTTCAGCCGAGACCCCAAAGGCACAAGGCTAACCCCGAAATGCGTCGGGGTCCCTTGGTTTCTTGTGGCCGAGACACCCAAACCAAACCGAGACCTTGAGGTCTCGGTTGGTGGTTACCACACAACCACCGAGAGCTTGGCTCTCGGTTCTACACGTCAACCGAATCAAACACCCCTTAAACAACCATGTTTTTAATACCCCCATGATTAGATCTAATTAATTAACATGTTTTAATTAATGGTTTTTAATAAACTCATTATTTCATGTGTTTAGATCTAAAAATAAATTAAAAGAAAAGGTTTAAGGAATTACCGATTCGTGAACACAAAGGAAATTAATAACACAAACGATCTTGTAAGAATTGGATCAACCAAAACCAACCAAACACCCCTTCTTGGTGTTTATATGCGGCGTCCAAAAGGAGAAAAAGGAGGAGCAGGGTTTTGTGATTTTTCTTATATTCTGTATTATGAAAAATCTATTCTTCTTCTTCTTTTCTTTTTAGTTAAATTTTATGTGGGCTTGGCCCCTTCCTTTCTTATCTATGTCGCGGCTATGAGGGGCCCACAAGGGGAAACCTAGTGTTTTTACCGTGTTCTAATTATTACGTGTTGGTGTTTAGGTGATTTATTTATTTATCGTTCGTGTCGTAAAATATATTTATACGTAATTGTAGGACCTTTACACACGAACTAAACACGTAAAGTCTTCAACTTTATGAATCCAAATGCAAAGATGACGAACAAGATGATAGACCAAGTATAGAGATGATGAAGAACTAATAAAGATGATGAGATAGATGAAGAACAAACAAAGATTAAACTAAAAAGGAAAGATTAGATTAAGGAAGGAAAAAGAAGAACAAAGATGGTGTTTTTCCTAGTGAGAGAAACAAACACCCATTCTCTTTCTAAAATCAAACAAATGGAAAACACACTCACACACAAATGAGGAGGAGAGGCATTTTATACTATGACTAACAAGATTAGGAGGCCTTCCTCATTTGTGTGTTCGAGACTAATTCCCGTTACATAAACATTAATAACTAAGAACTCTCGACACCGTTGAATAGCATTTTTCACGAGCTTTGTAACTGTATATTATATGATCATCACTTTAAATACGGCTAACAATCTCCCCCTCAGGGGTGGTCATGTAATATGTGACTTCACTTCTTTGATGTTGCAGACTTTGAAGCTCGTTGTCTTGAGAGTTCTTTCATAGTTCCTTTCATGTCTTGTGATCTTGGATCTTTGATCTTTGCCTTGCCTTAATCTTGAAACTTTGCCAACTTGTGTTCTTGTGTCTTTCCCCACAAACTCATATTTGGTGTTGTCTTGAAAGCTTGTTAACAATCTCCCTTGATTATCAGAGTAGCGGAAGTCTTTGTCTTTAGATGTCCTTAAGATTTCTTCAATTACTTGAGTATATGGCCTTGAATTGCGACTCTTGAGATAACGCCACCGTTTGCATTTCACCGGTTTCCCGTTATACAGTACGAATACTGTACCTGTGATCAGGTAAGTTCAAAGAACTTCCTTGACAGGGTTTCCAGCTGTGGTAGCCATTCTCAATACTTGAATATATCGAAAGATAATTCAAAGTAAGGAGTGAATCATGCAGTTCCGTTTTGCTGATTAAGTCGTCAATTCAATTTCCTGGAACAACTCCGAATCAATTAAGAATCAAACCATTATTGCTTTCCAGTTGACACAAGTTTGATTCATATAGAATCTCACAAGTTACCTAGCGCAGTGCTGTTTGATGATGACACTAGAAGGATTTCCATTCGTCACTGTAAGTACTAATAAGTATTACTCTGAATGTTCTGGCAAGATCATAAAGATATTGCGTAGAGACCTGGAACGAGTTTGAATCAGTTAAGAATCAAACCACTGTTGCTTTCCAGTTAGCATATGTTTAATTCAAGTGAATCTTACATATGACCTATCGCAGTGCTGTTTGATGTTAACACTGGAAGGATTTCCATTCATCACTGTGAATACTAGAGAGCATCACTCTGAATGTTCTAGCAATACCACGAGGATAGAGCGTAGGACACTTTTAATTATCGCTTGTGTTCTAATGATGAACAACAATGGAATAAAAGTCCTAATGAGATTTTTGATGAATCTCGTTGGCTCTAGACTCTATAAGTGCATGTTTATTTGGTGATCGGAGGCTGGAGCAGACTGCGACCTTTTAAATATCTATTATCTCGGTGTGAGAAAGTTGATAGAAATGAGTTGAACTCCGTGACAATAAAACAAACTTCTTTTGGGAGAAGCTTGAGTAGGCTGGGAAGGGTTGTGCTTTGCATCACTGGGTCCATGATGCTTTGTCTTCAATACCAGAAGTCATCAACGCGATTCTGATAGTAGATGTATTGACCCGGTTTCTTCCTAAGTTGTATGGAGGGCTTCTTTCTTTACATCCTTTATCCTTACATTTCTTTTTCATTCTTCAACCCCTTCAATGCTTACCAAGACGTCATAACTAGCACCTTGTTGTGATTGTTCCAGTGCTAGCTTAAGTCATTGTCGGCATTATTCCCGTACTCTCAACTACTCCATCTTTCCTAAGGACTTCTAAATTCTAATGGATTGTCCATGGGAAGATCCCTCCGGTTCTGGTTGGATCATAGGACGAAAACCTAACCACCGTTTGACACCAATGTCGTCGTGAATAATTGGGTTGAAGGTATAGATATCGTAACTATAAACCCTTTCTAAATCACCAAAATGCTCCCCCTACATATGTGCATTATAAAAAGAAGGTTTTTGCACATATTAGGAAGAGAAAGCACTTATATCAAAAGATCTTATCCAAGAATGAAGCATTTTTTATCGCATTTTTTATCACATTTTAATCACTATTCCCCCCCCCCCCCCCTCAAAAATTGCATGAAATTGAAATTTTTGTGAAACTAGTGATGAAACATGGAGAGAATAATGTGTCATGAAAATTTGGAACAAATGTTTAAGAAATCATTATACTCCCCCTCAAAAAGAGATTCTAATTAAAATAGGGGAGTATATGAGCACTTAGTTTCAAAATTCTTTGAAAAAATGTGCTCAAAAGTCCGAGAAAAGTTGTGTTCATGAGCTTAAAACTTTGAATGTTTTGATATAAGCTCATGACCGAGAAAAACGAATTTCTTGTTGTTGAGGATAAGTCAAAGACTTTCCTTTATTTAGGGGTCGGGTTATAGTCTGACATGTGACTATAAGCCATTGTGTTGAGCTTAAAACTTTGAATGTTTTGTGACAACCTCAACCCGTTAGGATAAGTTATCTTTAAAGATACACTCTCCTTTATTTGAAGTTCGAGTTACAGTCTGACATTTAACTGTAATTCATTTTCATGAGCTTAAAAACATGGAATGGTTTTATTGAAGTCTCATGACCGAGAACATTTGAGTTTCTCGTTGTTAAGGATAAGTTATTATTCGTGATTAACTTTCCTTTCTTTGAGGCACGAGTCACAATCTGAAGTAATTGCAAATCACTTAAGGAAAAAGGAAATGACATGTTTTGAAAACATTTGAACTTTCATTCGAGCTATATGTACACACCCGTGTCGTTAATGAGCGACATTTCTAGGCACGTCCATATTATCGAAAATGAAAGACATGTCGAGAAGGATATTTTTGGTATTTTTGAAAGATTTTTTCGTTTTTTATTTGTTTTTATAGGTTTTATATTTTTGTTTTTTGATTTTCAATGTTTTCGAAAATAATCCAAAATAGACCTTTGTACAGCAGAAGAAGGTGATGTCGAATGTACAGAATTGGAACCCTTTGAAGAAATGGATTCAGAATCCGCTGAAGTACCTGCAATGACAGAAGAAGAATTTGCACAAATACTAGTGTTAGGAGTAACAAATAAATTTTCTACATTCAGAACACTCGCATAAGTGCTGGAGCAGGTGTCATCACTCTTCTCGATGGGAATCCACTTAAGACCAACTTCCTTGAAGATCCTACCCGTTGGTTTCCACTGAAGACTAGATCTATGAGTAGTGTTCTCTTGCACAGAGGAAGACTTCCTAGGAGAGAAACTAGTTCTTGCATTGATCCGCTTTGAAGATTTCTTGTCATTGCTTTTCTTTGAGACGAGTGTGAATCTCCTTGTTGTCTTATGGAATTCTGCATTCTTTCTCTGTGTGAAGGCACGAGAGTTTACCTCATAGAGGTATTGAAGAATGCAATGAGCATGGTTTCCATGGTAAATGCCCTTTTTTCACGTGGGGCATACATGGAGTTTGGGATTCTCAAAGTTCCTTGTGTACCTAGGTTCGATACACGACTACTCATTGGTGGTTGCCAATTCCTAGGTTGCTGGTAAGGGATCCTAGGTTTTGGTTGACTACCATTAGGAGTGTGTGGAACTCTAGCATTTGGTTGGTTACTAGGTGGTGAATACAAAAGGTTACTGATGAGACTGTATTTATACATAGTCTCATCGTCCAAATCGTGCTTAAAACGCTAAAAATATCATCAAAATACCCAAATATATGCGTGTGTTTGTTCATTGTGTATTATAGGTACAGATATCGTGAATTCACCAAAAGATTACAAGAATGAAGAAAAAACGAACACGGGAAATGAAGCCGCACAAAGAACCGGGCCCAAGAATGGAATTTCCAAAATTGCCCTTGAAGTTTTGAAGAATGTCAAGTTTGGCCCCTCATCTTTGAAGACTTGTCAGAAATGACCCTCCACTAGTCATTTGTACAAGAAAAATCCCTAAAGTTTGAAGATATGTCAAAACAGCCCTTGAAGATTAAAGGAATTTAAAGATTGGTCCTTGATTGAAAGTTTCATACACATTGTGCCATTTTCAACAACTTGGGCAAACTTATTACAAAGGAAATTAGGGTTTTGGCTGAGTTAATACAAAGTGAACAAAGCTAGGGAGTCCAGGGACCATTTCCATCAAACATTAAAACCCTCACCAGCCACTCAACGCCCTCCACGTCACCCACTCAACTCACCCCACCAATCACACACACCCCAGTCGCCACCTCACCCTCCACTCAACTTAAACTCATTTTAATATTTTTATAACTCATTTAAACGAGTTATTTTAATATTAATCTTCCCTCCAAACCTTTACTGTTAACATCACAACACCCTTAATCCCCAGCCAAATCCTAAGAACCCTAATTCGCTAATCATGGGGCTTTGGTCCCAAACCTTCCAAAAACTAAATTAAGCATCTTCACATCACTTTCCCACCTCGAATATCAACCCACGACACCCCACATGGCTGTTGGACCCTCCCCTGCTACACTTGGGCAAGAAAACAAAAGAAGATAGTGACATCGATGGTGGGATCCTTTTACTTGGTCCCAAAGGCTCTCAATCAACGACCAAGATCGCATCATTACAGCTAGCTGTACCAACAACATCACATGACCTCTTTGACAGATTTATGAAGACTTTTGACCAAGGGGAATTTTAGGGCATTCATTTAGTAGGGTTTAGCTTTTCTTTATGTATTCTAGATCTTTCCTTCACCTAGTATAAGTATAGAGCCGGTTTGTGGCCTATACTCTTGTTCCAGCTTTTGTAACTTTTTTTAATCAATGAATATTCAAATTATTGTTTTTATAAAACTTGCATAGCTGAGTTCCATTACTTTGTTTTCTTAGTGTAATATTCTGTTTATGTTTTAAATTAGTTATAAGGTTTCAAGAGTTTTCAGTTTTTCAAAAAAAAAAAGTTTTTCAAAAATCAATTTCTAGTTAATCTGAAATCTCATTCACATTGAAGTGAAAGTGGATGTGTGATGAGATTTCAGAAGCTTCTTTGTTGATTTGTTACCATTTTTCAAAAGGTTTAAAAAGATTGGTTTGAAAAGGATTTAAGAAAAATCAGTTTTATCATTTTTTTACTAAGCTTTTTACTGTATCAAAAGCCATAAGCTATAAGCTTATGATCTTTTGATACTTGAACTTGTTGCCTGTTGTTTGTGATTGTGCAGGAACCAAGCAAGATCACCATTTCCTCCTTCTCCATTCAATTTTCTGTTTTGAAGATATTATTTGCCCTTGGGTCCACTTGGATTCCAGCAGCAGGGTTCTCTATAGTTCATTAAGCTCCCAAAAGCTCAAAAAAATCCTCATCAGGAAGGCATCAGCCAGGTACAAGGCTTAGAACCCCTTTTGTGATATTTTTTTGGTGATTTATGTGATTTATGTGAATTTGAGAGAAAACTGCCTAAATGCTATTTATTCTGTTTGTTCATGCTTGTTTATGTGTTATATGCATGTTTAGTTAGCTTTAAATCAGTTTAAGTCAATTTGAAAGAGATTTGGTGTGTTAATTTTAAGTTACTGGAAATAAAGGGGTGTTTGGGATAAGGGTTTAGTGAACAAGTTTGATAAGCTTTTGACTGTATACCTGCCCTAACACATTTTATTTATAGGTTATAGGTCATTTCAGTAATTGGTCTTTACTTTGGTAGGTTTTAAAAGGATATTGTTTGTTAAACTTTGGTATTAAACAGTCAAAATCCGTAAGCCTTTCTTTTGATTGTTTAAGTGAAATGTGTGCCCCCATGGCTTGTTATTTGTTAGCTAAACAGGTAATCTAGGGTTTATGATAGCTTACTTTTATTTTGGTGAATCTGTGTGCAATATTTGAGCATTTGAAATACGTTTTTGTGCCATTTGCACCAGTCCACCGTTCATCAGAAACTCATTTAGCATAACAGTCACTTAATGTGGCCATTTGTTTGATATTTTTGTGAGCAACTTGTTGATTTTATTGCATTTCTAGACTCCCTACACTCCACTGAGTGTAGGGGTGCCAATCATTGTCCAAGAAAACCAATCAAATCACAGGTTATAACCCAATCTTTGCCTAGACCCTTATTTTATAACTACCAGTGGGAACGAAGTTCCCACTGCTAGTGTATCCATTGGTACTGCTTGGCTAACAGACAAAGTAACACAAAGTGTCATTGTCAGATTTTTTTTTTGTCTTTTGTGGACTTAAATAGGAATTAGATCTCCTTTTTTGTTTCATAATTTTTCTTATTTTATTTTTGATTTTTCTATCCAATTTGATTTTCTGTCACTGTTCATTTAGTATTTTTTTTAGATTTAATAGCTTTTTAAATTACTTTTTAAATTATTGTTTTTGTCTTTTAGTGTAGAAAATTTATATTTTTCAGTTTTAAAAATTTTCTTAGATTTAGAAAAACATTTTAAGATTTTTAGTTTAAAAAGATTTTACTGTTCGCTTTTTAAAGTAATTTTTAGAATTAACTTTAGTTTAATTAAGGTTTTATTATAATCAGTTTTGTCTTTTAGTGCAAAATTTTACCTTTTCCAAGATTTTTCATTTTTCTACTGTTCATTATTATAATTTAGGATTTTTAAAATTGTCAAATTATTTTTAGCATTGTTTTATTATTTTTTATGATTATTTTAGTTTAAAAATAATTTTTAGTGATTTAAAAATAGAAAAATAGTTTTTAAAATTTAGGAAAAATACTTTTTAGTCTTTAAATAATATAAGTGAGTTATTTGTTCAATAAAATAATATTTTGGGCTTTTTCTTAATTATATTTAATTTTAGGGCTTTAATTAGCATTTAAAATTGAATATTTAATTAATAGAAGGTCTTAAAATTTATTTATTGGATTTTTATTCTTATTTATATTATTTTAGACTTAGTTTAATCTTTTAATTAATTTTTAGGTTTAAATTTTAATTTCGTCACGTTTTACGTAATTACGTCATCGTTTTACGTCATTACGTCGTAGTTTAATCATAGTCATAGCTCGTCTTTACTTTTTGTCTTCTAAACCAAAAAAGTCACTAATCCAAACTTGATTTTATATATTGGCACATCAATACACACACCTCCTTCGAGAATGAACTTGGAATTTATTCGTCTTCACGGTTTTCCTAAATCGTGTTGATTAATACTTACCACGGTTATTTGTTTTTCCTAAAACAAGTGACTAAAAACACAACTATCATTTTGGCGCCGCTGCCGGGGAGGTGTTTTTAGTGTGCCATTATTAGTATCGTGTTTGTGTGAGTAGTGCATTTTAGCTTTTCAATTTTTGGAAAGCGTACATATCGTACATACTCATTTTTGTTATTTTTCTCTATTATATTATAGTTTCCAAATAAATCGTGATTAATTTTCCTAAATTAAACACAAACCAATCTTTACTATATTGTAGATATCCATTATCGTTTTAGTTTTTCTTGTGAATATATTACTATATTGTACTTACGTAGAACAATAAATATACAAGTACTCCAAAAGCGTGAAAACGCAACCTTGATTCGGGATTTCATCACTCGATCATTGTATTCGAATCTAAAGCAAAAGTTTAAAGTCAAAATAGATAAATACTTTCGTGAGGCTTAATTTCAATTAACACAAACTATAAGGTGGGTATAAGGCGGTTGTATTTCACGACCTAAGGGAAAAAGGCTCTTATGTGCTTAGCGCCGCCTCGTTTCCCCCGCTTGCTTGTGCGTGTTTTGAGAAAGAAGGCTAATCGAGGGTTTGCCGCCCAAGTATTATCTACGTATATTATATTTGCTTGTGTTTTCAAGATTAAACCCTCTTGAACGTTTTGGTCTTCCACCAACGTTCTAAAGTCATCGAAAGCGTTCACTCCACGTGATCGTTTTCATTCTTTGCGGCTCCTTTAATCGAGAAATCGATTCGAGGGGAGATTTGTAGATTTGTGTCTACGTAACACAAGAAAAATCCAAAAAAATTAAAAACAATCAAAAACCAAAAAAAATTGAAAAATCGAAAAACCGCAAAAAGAATCTTCTTTCCTACCACCCATTCTACGCTTAGTGCATGCGCACTCGATCGAAGGATTATTCTAAATCTAGCGACGCTTCGAATCGACGCAATCGTAATCGAAGGAATCGACGACGTAGACGAGATTTAGAAACCAACGTTCCTAATATCGTTGTTGAAGTGACCGTAGAGGAGATGGCCGACAATCGTTCGATGATGGAATTGCTCCAAGCGCCCACCAAGGGTTATGGAGACGCGATCGTAATTCCCGCTATTGAAGCGGAGAATTTTGAGATTAAGAGCGGAATGATTTCGTTAATCCAAGCTATGAAGTTTCGAGGTCGTGAAGCCGATAATCCTCACGACCATATTCGGAATTTTGATCGTCTTTTGGCCACGAGCAAGTTTAAGAACGTCGACACCGATGTCGTCAAGCTTATGCTTTTTCCGTACTCGCTCGATGGTTCCGCCAAGGATTGGTACGAGAAAGAGCCACCTAATTCCATAACTACGTGGAAGGATCTCATTTCCAAGTTCGTTAATTATTTTTTTCCACCGTCTAAGACAACGTTTTTCAAAAATGAAATTACGAAATTTGAGCAAAAACCGAATGAATCTTTTAGAGACGCGTGGGATCGTTTTAAGGAATTGCTTCGGCAATGTCCTCACCATGGTTTTTCCGTGTTGCACCAAATCAATACGTTTTACAACGGTCTTAATTTTCAAGAACAAGATTCGTTGAATTCCGCCGCCGGTGGAAACTTTTTGTGTAAGACTCTGAAATATGCATTGATAATTATCGAAAACCGATCCAAGGTTTACCAACTCCGCAACGCACCGAGTGTTGCCAATGTCGCCAATGTTAGTAGTTTTAATCGCGACATTGAGAGAGTTGATGCGAAAGTCGACAAGTTGACGAATGTGTTTACGTCTTTTCTCGTTGAAATGCAAAAGAAAGACGCTCCCGCTACGGTGAAAGTGGTTGAGGTTTCGTGTACGTTTTGTGGTGGACCTCATAATTATTACGAGTGTGCGTCTACGGATGGCCAAACGTCGAATGTGAGTGCGTTAAATGGAAACAACAATTTTCAAAATCAAAATAACGCGGGTCCATCACAACAAGGCAATTATAACCAAGGCAACAATTTTCAAAATCGTAACAATTTTCAAGGAAATAATCAACAAGGAAATTTTTCGAATTAAAATCAAGGTTATAATCAAGGTCGGAATTTGAATTGGCAAAATCGAGACAATAATCAAAACTCGAACTTTTCAAACAACAACAATCAAGGAAACAATTTTTCAAGTGGGAATCAAGGAAATTTTCAAAGAAGTAATCAAAACCAAGGGAACTTAATTCAAATCAAAATAGTTCGTCAAACAATTTTCAAAATTACATGAAAACGAATGAGGCTAATATGAGACGATTAGAGGGAGAAATTGGTACTTTCAAAAACGACTTTACTAATACTTTGAAATTACAAAACACGAAGATTGAGCAAGGACAAATTGACCTTAAAAAGATGTTTTCGGCCATTATGAACAAGTCCTCGGGTGCGTCATCGAGTTCGTTACCTAGTGACACCGTTGCAAATCCGAAGGAACAATGTAAAGCCGCCTCGTCTCGTGAGAAAGGTCGTGTGATTACCCCTAACCTTGAAGGATTTCGAGTTGTTCCTTCTTCTCAACCCTCGACTTCTATGACGTCTTATTGTTCAAAAGTCGATAGGGTGAACGTGGCGACCAAAGAAAAGAGCGCACACCCTCGTGTACCTTAAATTCCATCCATGGTTCAGAAAGAGAGCTTTATTAACGTTACGAAAGTAACCCTTGAAGAAACTTGTGCATCAATCCTTCTTAAAAACCACAAAAGGCATATGCCGAGAAAGGAAAAGGATCCGGGCCAATTTCTACTACCTTGTGATTTTTCCGAGATTGAGGGATGTTTAGCCCTTGCCGATTTAGGTGCTAGCATCAATCTCATGCCTCATTCTCTATGGAAATTGATGAGATTGCCTAGACTTACCCCCACGAACATGACAATCGAGCTTGCAAATTGTACACCACTTATACCTATTGGAATAGCTGAGGATGTCTATGTCAAAGTTGGAAAATTTGTTTTTCCCGCGTATTTCGTTATATCCGATTACGAGTGTGACCCTAAATGTCCCATTATTTTAGGCCGGCCATTTTTATCAACGGCTCGAACCGTAATCGACATTCACGAGGGGAGACTTACTATGAGATATGGGGAGGATAAAATGGACTTTTTCACGAGTAAATCCCAAGTGTCTTGTGATAATGAAAAAACCGAGGTTTCAAAACCTAATATTTTTAAACCTAATGATTTCAAAATGTTCACTTTAGCGGAAAGAATGAGGTTTAATGCATGTTTTGAAAAAATTAAGAAGAACGGTTTTAAATATGAGGATTTTAATGATAAAGAATACGTGTACCTAATTCAAAAGGGTATGTGTAAATTTATGAATGAAAACTCACTTTGGGATGTATTTAGCGAAACAAGTGAAACACCAATTCCGAAGGGCGACGTTAGTGCCATCACGAAAATGACCAAAATGGGCTCGTCTTCACCACCTTCGAAGGACCACGTCTTTGAGGCTTCAACTTCTAACTCCATCGAAGTGCCTCCTTTGCCTAGCCCAACACCGTTGAGGCTAAAGGGTTTATCGACATCGATCCTCTCGTCTTAGAAAAGTCACCTAAGCATAGTCATTCGACTTGTAAGACCATTGTTGTGAGTGCTCACATCGACTCTTTCTTTGACGATGACGATGGCGATTTTGCCGAGATTGATCACGTACTTCGAAATCCACATGCAAGTTTTGATTCTCCTAAAAAGAAACATGTGAAGTACGATGATTATGAGTTTGATCTCGAGATTGAGGAAATCATTGAACGAGAGCTAGCTCTTATGCCTTCACTTCCACCTACGAGTGAGGTCGATCTTTCCAAAATCAAGGATGAACTTAATGAGTTGGAACGTCTTATTTTCGATAACGAGCCAACTCATGTGACCAAAAATCCAATTCTCGAGGAGTTACCTAATCAACACTCCTCAAATGAGAATTACGTTTACCACATTCGTGAGGATTTAACTTATCAACAATCCCCACAAATGGATGATGGTTTCGTGCTTGATCATGATCTTTTCGAGAGAGTTTCTAAGATACTCAAGGATGGGAATGACAAACCTTGGTTTGACAAGCCTATCTTTGATGAAGAAATCGACGAGATCGACGTTCATGAGGATGACGAGTATGTAGACCCCGAGGGGGTGGTGTTCTTTATTGATCGACGTTTTGAGAACTTATATAATCCGCCACTCCTCCCACCAATGACTTAAATGTTAGGATTTTTAGCGCGACTAATTTTGAATTTGACACGCCAAATATTTTTGACATTATCAAATCGGGTTTTCATAAAGAGTTTAAAAACGATGAAAAAGGAAAGGATTTAAAAATGTTTTATAAGAATTTTCTACATGTTTAACTCCGTCATCACGTCATTTTATGAGTGCTACCACCTCGTCTACTCCTTTTGACGATGGTTGGTGTGGATCTAGTGTGGGGGAATCCCCTTATGTTCCCTCACATTCCTCCACCGAGGACGAGATTTACGATCCCGAAATTGCTTGTAAAGGGAAATCTCGGTCTTCCACCGATGCAATAAATGGAAAACTTATCTATGTGCTTGGTGTGAGTCTACCTCGAGTAGCTGATATGTTTGACTTACCCATTTCCCCACCTTTCTACTTCTCATCTCTTTTCTTCTACCCCATTGGGGTTCATGTTGGAGTGGCGTTGTTTCGTCTCTCATCTGAAAACGAGGATGCTATGTTTGACCTCGGTATACGTTTATCGGGTTTTTAAAGTACTCCATGTACTTTTGGGCATTGTTTATCATGTAAGCCCCACCAAAAATGACAAAACTGTGATTATCCCTAAATGATCACATTTATGGGGATTCGAGTTGAGCTTTTGACTCGGTTATCAAAAACAAGGTGCCTCGTGGGGGATTCTGATGCTTATCCTTGTAAATATTATCGCTTTCTTAGTTTAACGTAACGAGGGGACTTGTGCTCTTCCAACCTTTGTTCTGTGGTTGTTTCTGATTGTGATGTATTAGGTTCATCGTCATCATTGAAGCCTCTCGTGTTCATTTTACGGATCACTCGAGCTTCGATCGTAGCCTTTGGAGATTCTGATATCCGATGATATCCTTTTATGTTCTAACGTTTATCTTATTAGCATAATTCATAAACGGCTTTTAGGTTATTCGTTTTACCCTTTCCATGTTCAAGATTAAGCATTCGACTTCGTCTCTAGTATGGGGGTGTTTTCACCCCTAGACTCGAAACATTGAGGACAATGTTTAGTTTTAGTATGGGGGGAGGGTGAGTAGATACTTCACCTTGCTTACGTCACCACGCAATCCAATATTCATCTTTTTGTTATCGTTTTATGCAAAATAAGGCTAAAAATGGCCAAATTTTAAATTTTTTCTAGTTTTTCATAAGTTTTTAAGACACGAATGTAGGTTTTCCGATGGTGAGAATAAGAGTAATTTTTTACTCGACCATGCGTGTTGAGCACTTAGCTTCGATTCCTTAACTTTTTTGGCTAAGTCTCTTAAATGAGGATAAGAAATGATAGAGTTATTTATAAGTCTCGTAATCGTCACGATCTCATGTGTAGTAATTATTAGCTTATTCTCCCCACGCTTTTGTATAATAATTTGTTAATAAATATTGATTTAGCGGTTTAGTCACTATTGTTGGTTTCTAATTTGTTTTAGTAGCTTCCATGTAATTAAATTGGTAAAACATTAAGGTATCGCCAGCGTTACGGTTTTGAAGTATTGACACCTGAATAATCGAAAGTTTCACCTAATAATAAAATTTCAAGTGCTCACCTAAATTAAGCAAAAATTTGAAGCTCACAAGGACGAAAAGCCTATGCCCAAATTGAAAGTGAATCAAGCCTTAATCTTTGAAGCTTTAAAGATCCAAAATTAGCTTTAGCGTGAGGATATACGTCTTTGGCTAATAAAACCACCGATGAGGCGGATAATAAAAGGCAAGGCAAGACCGAATTCATAATAAAAGCTTCATGGCGAAGTTGAATAAAAGATGGAGGTAAACCTATGATAATAAGGCCCTTCCGTTAGGGGGCGTATAAAAGTCTTGGTAATAAGTCTCATGTTCAAAACCGTTATAAAACCGTGTTTATCGATCCTTCTTGTTGACTTAATTTTTTGACATCGTTGTCTATTAGGGTGAATTATTAATTTAATGATTTTTGTTACACCGTTAAGACTCTATTTTTAGACCTAATCTCTATTCACGCATAAGTCAATGATGTATCCTCGTGATCATTAAGACAAAATAAAATATAAGAGATACCAAGTAGGAATAAGGGAGTTTAGGTTTGTAATTAACATTCATGAGATATGATCGTGTTGCTAACTTATGATAACAATGATCTCATTGCACGCTTAGCATGGAATTGGGTGAAAATCAAGGACGACGAAATTATTTCTAACGAAGCATTCACGTGAATTTGTTCTATGATCCTAAAAGTCACTTTATTGTGATGAAAACAATACATTATGTCTAAAACACGTGTAGTAGTTTATGTCTTCAATAAATGTCATCATAAAATGAATTTTGGAAGTGCTATGATACTTAATTCTAGCATTGCGTGGGGACACGGCAATTGTTTAGTATAGGGGAGTGATGAGACTGTATTTATACATAGTCTCATCGTCCAAATCGGGCTTAAAACGCTAAAAATATCATCAAAATACCCAAATATATGCTTGTGTTTGTTTATTGTGTATTTTAGGTACGGATATCGTGAATTCACCAAAAGATTACAAGAATGAAGCAAAAACGATCACGGGAAACGAAGCCGCACAAAGAACCGGGCCCAAGAATGGAATTTCCAAAATTGCCCTTGAAGTTTTGAAGAATGTCAAGTTTGGCCCCTCATATTTGAAGACTTGTCACAAATGACCCTCCACTAGTCATTTATACAAGAAAAATCCCTAAAGTTTGAAGATATGTCAAAACAGCCCTTGAAGATTAAAGGAATTGCAAGATTGGTCCTTGATTGAAAGTTTCATACACATTGTGCCATTTTCAGCAACTTGGGCAAACTTATTACAAAGGAAATTAGGGTTTTGGCTGAGTTAATACAAAGTGAACAAAGCTAGGGAGTCCAGGGACCATTTCCATCAAACATTAAAACCCTCACCAGCCACTCAACGCCCTCCACGTCACCCACTCAACTCACCCCACCAATCACAAACACCCTAGTCGTCACCTCACCCTCCACTCAACTTAAACTCATTTTAATATTTCTATAACTCATTTAAACGAGTTATTTTAATATTAATCTTCCCTCCAAACCTTTACTGTTAACATCACAACACCCTTAATCCCCAGCCAAATCCTAAGAACCCTAATTCGCTAATCATGGGGCTTTGGTCCCAAACCTTCCAGAAACTAAATTAAGCATCTTCACATCACTTTCCCACCTTGAATATCAACCCACGACACCCCCACATGGCTGTTGGACCCTCCCCTGCTACACTTGGGCTAGAAAACAAAAGAAGATAGTGACATCAATGGTGGGATCCTTTTACTTGGTCCCAAAGGCTCTCAATCAACGACCAAGATTGCATCATTATAGCTGGTTGTACCAACAACATCACATGACCTCTTTGACAGATTTATGAAGACTTTTGACCAAGGGGCATTTTAGTGTATTCATTCAGTAGGGTTTAGCTTTTCTTTATGTATTCTAGATCTTTCCTTCACCTAGTATAAGTATAGAGCCGGTTTGTGGCCTATACTCTTGTTCCAGCTTTTGTAACTTTTTTTTAATCAATGAATATTCAAAGTATTGTTTTTTATAAAACTTGCATAGTTGAGTTCCATTACTTTGTTTTCTTAGTGTAATATTATGTTTAAGTTTTAAATTATTTATAAGGTTTCAAGAGTTTTCAGTTTTTCAAAAAAAAAAGTTTTTCAAAAATCAATTTCAAGTTAATCTGAAATCTCATTCACATTGAAGTGAAAGTGGATGTGTGATGAGATTTCAAAAGCTTCTTTGTTGATTTGTTACAATTTTTCAAAAGGTTTATAAAGATTGGTTTGAAAAGGATTTAAGAAAAATCAGTTTTATCATTTTTTTACTAAGCTTTTTACTGTATCAAAAGCCATAGGCTATAAGCTTATGATCTTTTGATACTTGAACTTGTTGCCTGTTGTTTGTGATTGTGCAGGAACCAAGCAAGATCACCATTTCCTCCTTCTCCATTCAATTTTCTGTTTTGAAGATATTATTTGCCCTTGGGTCCACTTAGATTCCACCATCAGGGTTCTCTACAGTTCATTAAGCTCCCAAAAGCTCAAAAAAATCCTCATCAGGAAGGCATCAGTCAGGTACAAGGCTTAGAACCCCTTTTGTGATATTTTTTTGGTGATTTATGTGATTTATGTGAATTTGAGAGAAAACTGCCTAAATGCTATTTATTATGTTTGTTCATGCTTGTTTAAGTGTTATATGCATGTTTAGTTAGCTTTAAATCAGTTTAAGTCAATTTGAAAGAGATTTGGTGTGTTAATTATAAGTTATTGGAAATAAAGGGGTGTTTGGGATAAGGGTTTAGTGAACAAGTTTGATAAGCTTTTGATTGTATACCTGCCCTAACACACTTTATTTATAGGTTATAGGTCATTTCAGTAATTGGTCTTTACTTTGGTAGGTTTTAAAAGGATATTGTTTGTTAAACTTTGGTATTAAACAATCAAAATCAGTAAGCCTTTCTTTTGATTGCTTAAGTGAAATTTTTGCCCCCATGGCTTGTTTTTTGTTAGCTAAACAAGTAATCTAGGGTTTATGATAGCTCACTTTTACTTTGGTGAATCTGTGTGCAAGATTTGAGCATTTGAAATACGTTTTTGTGCCATTTGCACCAGTCCACTGTTCATCAGAAACTCATTTAGCATAACAGTCACTTAATCTGGACATTTGTTTGATATTTTTATGAGCAACTTGTTGATTTTATTGCATTGCTAGACTCCCTACACTCCACTGAGTGTAGGGTTGCCAATCATTGTCCAAGAAAACCAATCAAATCACAAGTTATAACCCAATCTTTGCCCAGAACCTTATTTTATAACTACCAGTGGGAACCAAGTTCCTACTGCTAGTGTATCCATTGGTACTGCTTGGCTAACAGACAAAGTAACACAAAGTGTCATTGTCAGATATATTTTTTTTGTCTTTAGTGGACTTAAATAGGAATTAGATCTCCATTTTTGTTTCATAATTTTTCTTATTTTATTTTTGATTTTTCTATCCAATTTGATTTTCTGTCACTGTTCATTTAGTATTTTTTTTTAGATTTAATAGCTTTTTAAATTACTGTTTTTGTGTTTTAGTGTAGAAAATTTATATTTTTTAGTTTTAAAAATTTTCTTAGATTTAGAAAAACATTTTAAGATTTTTAGTTTAAAAAGATTTTACTGTTCACTTTTTAAATTAATTTTTAAAATTAATTTTAGTTTAATTAAGGTTTTATATAATCAGTTTTGTCTTTTAGTGCAAAATTTTACCTTTTCCAAACTTTTTCATTTTTCTACTGTTCATTAGTATAATTTAGGATTTTCAAAATTGTCAAATTATTTTTAGCATTATTTTATTATTTTTTATGATTATTTTAGTTTAAAAATAGTTTTTAGTGATTTAAAAATAGAAAAATAGTTTTTAAAATTTAGGAAAACTACTTTTTAGTCTTTAAATAATATAAGTGAGTTATTTTTTCAATAAAATAATATTTTGGGCTTTTTCTTAATTATATTTAATTTTAGGGCTTTAATTAGCATTTAAAATTGAATATTTAATTAATAAAAGGTCTTAAAAATTATTTATTGGATTTTTTTCTTATTTATATTATTTTAGACTTAGTTTAATCTTTAAATTAATTTTTAGGTTTAATTTTTAATTTCGTCACGTTTTATGTAATTATGTCATCGTTTTACGTTATTACGTCGTAGTTTAATCATAGTCATAGCTCGTCTTTACTTTTTCTCTTCTAAACCAAAAAGTCACTAATCCAAACTTGATTTTATATATTGGCACATTAATACACACACCTCCTTCGAGAATGAACTTGGAATTTATTCGTCTTCACGGTTTTCCTAAATCGTGTTGATTAATACTTACCACGGTTATTTGTTTTTCCTAAAACAAATGACTAAAAACACAACTATCAGTTACTTTCTGAATGTTCCCTTTTGGCATACCCTTCCCTAGATTGTTGGTTTGAATAACATCATTTGACCCTTTAGATTCCTTTGTGGGCGTAAGAATCACATGTTTGGGAGTACTCTTTGGAGTAGTGGAAGGTGCATTCACATGGTTGGGTTTAGCAAGAGTGGGTTTTCGAAATGGTGGAACATAGGGTGATATGGCTGGTTTTGGAACACTTGGTTGTCCATCGGTATTAGGAGGTAACCTAGAAACATTAGAAGGTGGTTTTCCTAAGATAGATGTTGTCACACCCCACCATGGCGGAATATGGGGCGTGATGTATGGATATCATCACAACAATAGCGTGTCTATAGAGATAACTAAATGAAATGGAAATATCATAAATGGTGACACAATGTCATGAAGATATCTCAAACAATGCAGGCGTCTAGGTAAGTAGGTAATAGGTCTACCTCTTACCAAAGACATACAATTAACAAATAACAAACATATAGGTGTCTACAAAGTATCACTTATTCAAACATAAATAAAGACTAAGAGGAAAGGGGATTCCTCCAAATGCAATCCTAAGCCTTCCAATTAGCCACTCCTATTCTCACGCTTAACCAAATTCTCACCTGAAAGAGACACTAAAACACGTCAACATAAAGTTGGTGAGAGTCATAGGTTTAGACTCCAATGCCAAATCAGTTATAAGCTGTGAATGACAACCATTAACAAAATAACATATGTACAATGTGCTACAATTATGTATTAACAACTAGCATTCAAGAGTAACCAATCACCACAAATCCAAGGCTCCAAGCCTTACCAATAACCACAATTCCAAGGCTCCAAGCCTTACCAATAACCATGGTCCCATAGGCGCCGATACACCTACGAACCAATCCCAAGGCCCCGCCTTGTCAACATCCCCTTGGTACCAAGTCAAACCATGATAACTGAGACGGTACGTGTCCCCCGATCCAAATAATAAACACAATCAAGAATCACATAGCAGTTAATCACATAAGTGTACACACAAGTCCATCACAAACCATAAAAACATTCACAACATTCTTTACAAAACCATACAGTGTCTCTTCCATCCCATCTGGAAATCAAATCATAAAAAGACATGGGACTATGAAACTCACCTAAACAAGCTTCTCCAAGTACCCGCGCTCTAGCACAAATCTAAACACACAAACGTATACAATCAAGACATGAACCACATATCAAAATGGCTCATCAATCTATGATGGATATCTAACCCTCTCCTACAACTTAACCCCATTTATATTCTATATGAATCTCATTACACCCCTATCTAAAACCCTTAACTTAGTTTAGTTCATAACTCGTCCCGTTAGCATTTAACCCAAAACAGTCCTGTTTTTCATACTTCAAACTATTGGTCGAACACCCACTTAACAAAAATAACATGCCTTGTAAAGTAAACTCTATTACCTTACATGTGTTAGCTAACCCTCCCTTTTGGCCACAACCTTAAAACTACTGTTAAGGCCTCCATATATATATATATATATATATATATATATATATATATATATATATATATATATACTTTTACCTATCAAGAATTTACTGATTTTGAACATATGAAAAGTTTGTTATGACCAGAGGGTCTTTCCTTATCTCATTTGCTTAGCCCTTCTCCAGATATTTTATTTAATATATAATCTAAACCTCATATTCATTTGAAGCTCCAATTATAACTCTAAGTACTCCAAACAATTCAAAACATAAAATGAAAACAGGCTGATCCAAAAACTGTTTTGACACCCGACTGATGTAACCTGTTTTTGACCCACTTTCAGAACTCCAATTTAGTTCTAGTTTCTTTCATTTGAAATCTAATTCAATTACCTTTCCAGGGACATAAGATTCGAAATTTAAAAGTTTGTAGAACTCTAGATATGATCAAAACAATGGACCAAAAATTCTGCCCAGTTTAAAAAAAACGAATTTAAACAAGATTAAACCCTAATTACGATCACTAATCTTCATAATAACCAAAGTAATCAATTCATATGAACCCTAATATCATTAATCTCAGAAAACTCACAAACCCTAATCCATCATAAGATCATATACATGATTAAACTGATTAAAATCATTAATAGAACAAGGGTTTTGATGGTTTTACCTTAGAAATCAATGGAAGATCTTTATTTTTGAAACCCTAATTCGCCACCATTATTGAATTTCGGCTAGGAGCTGTTATGGAGATTAAAATCTGATTATTTTGGTTATGGGTTGGGTTTGGTTAAGTCCTAAAGGCCCCCTAATCCCATTACAAGTGCATTGGGCCTGTTTAGGGCTTTTCCTTCTTTCTTTCTTGCGTCGTCCAAACCGACCCCCTTTATTATTTTTTTATTTTTATTTTCTTTTTTATTATTCATTAATGTATTAATAATATTACCTTAATTTACCTTAATTTATTTCAGCTCCAAAAACCTCCAAAACCTCAAAACCGTAAAACTAGTAAATTTACGCGTATACCGTAAAAGACGTAAAAATATACAGTTTTATAAAAACTCTTAGAATATGAAACAAACAATATAATTAAGTCCTAAATGACTTAAAACCATCCCATAAATTATTCCCGTGACTAAATAGCTCATCCGAGACCCCTAAATGCACAAACCTAAATCGTAAAAATACGATTTTCTATAATACATATACGTATACGTAAAACCACTAAATAACACCATCATATTTCATAGTCACTACTATGTGAGCTCATGAACATGAAAACATCACACATCGTTTCACTCACATGGTACCCCATACCAGAAAACGATGTCCATACCACACTCTATTCACACCACATAACTCATAAACACATAAAGACACGTAATTTCACGAAATAAACACAAAATAAAACTAAGTGACGAACCTCAAAACCGTGGTTGTCACATCACTCCCTCCTAATAGAATTCTCGTCCCGAGAGTTACTTCTTAGGATCAGTCACATCAATCAACAAATCACATGAGGATACTTGTTCTAAAAGAACTCCTCCCATTTCCACGTGAACTTTAGTTCATGACTCAATTTACTAGATATATTAACCAAAAATAATTTAACTTCATTCTCAAACTCTTGACCTCATAATCCATAAATCTTTCAGTGACTCTTTGAAAATCAAAGACTCTAATTATCACAAATCCCGAATAACCGTATATGCAAATATGCATTTTCAAACCACATTTCCCAAATCTTAATGCATGAAATATATCATGTACACCACTTAATTCCCAGATAAATCTATACACATAAGCTACTGGTCCGATCTTTCCAAAGATCATAAATGGACCTACAAAACTTGACATCAACTTTTCCTTTTTACCAAAACATACCAGCTGTTACTATGGGTGAAACTTCCTACATAACTTTGTCACTAAACTCTAGTGATTTCCTCTTTTTCATATATCATGTCTTGTTACCCTCATCCTTTCCACAAACACCATTTCCACATTAGTAGTCTCTCTCGCGAATTTTAGTCCACCATAAGGACAACTCATCCTATCCTTCCATATATGCCTCAAATGACATTCATCGACTTCTAGTATGATAACTATCATTATATGAAAACTCGAACATCGCTAACGAGTTTCCCACATCCTTCTAAATCAGTCACCCAAGCTATCAACACGACTCCTATACTTGTATCAATTTCCCACAAAATGTCTTACCTTCAAGGTCATAGTGCTCCTCATCTTGTCTCATTTAGACCAAGCCCTTCGTCTCTCATGACACATCACATCTATAACTCCTCAACCATTCGATTGTCGATACTAATCCTTCCAATCAAACAGTATAGTTCAGTACCATTTCCTTTCCACACTACAACAATATAAGCATGCTTAGTTCCTTAGTCTACTCATTAGGCTATACCAAAGTTTTACCTTCGGTTCCTATCTCGGCCTATTTCATTCATGATTCGCATCTATCCACACTTCCTTCTTCTTCCTCAGCTCATACATCACGATGTTATGCTTCCCGTCTTTCAAGTCATGTATACCTCAAATTTTTTCCAAGTAGCTTCACTTGTTTTTTCCTCACAATCAATTCTCCTACCCCCTCCTAATAGGGACAGACTAGAGTTTTATGTGATCCTATGCGGATCACACTCTCATCTTATACCCATATTAGTTTCCATTTGTCTAAACTAAGCCATATTTTAAATTCTTATTCAAATCTCATACTTCTATTTTGATCTTGCACCCAACATGAGGTACTTTCAATCATCATCTTCTAGGAATACTTGGTTCTCTCCTTCCATGGTTCTCCCTAATTCCTACACTATCCCATCCAACAGAAATTCCATACTTCATTCACCAATTCTATGGAAATCGCTAGTGCATTGGATAATGTATATCTGTCTCTTCCAAAGATCTTCCATAACACCTTCACAAAACCGACTCTCTAATCACTTCTGCATGAACTTATTCAGCTCAACTTCACTACTCATCCTTCGATATTGATTGCCACAAAAATTCTATCCGCGTAGTCACTCGACTCCCCTTGTTACCTCCACGAGTTCTTAATCTCCCATGTTATGTATTCAATTCATCACGATCAACTAGTTCAGCTCTTTGTAACTCCACTCCGTTACTCGATCTGTCCTTCTTCGTCACGAACCATACGAAGATTCCCATCATAGTGCTTGCCACCTTTCCAGTCCTTGAAACTTCTGTGACTCCTTTGAAATCTCTTGCTTACTTCTAGTAGCCAACACGTAGTCCTTTCAGCTGCTTGATTCACGATGTAGCTCTTCACGCACTCTTTCTCGTCTCTATGATGTTACCTAGGAACTTCACACTACCCAGTAGCCTCTAACTTCAACTCATCTACCACAATATTTCTAAAGGTACTTCAACCCCTCAATGGCCCACTCTTCCTTACTGGTTGTACTTCACCATTAATCAGCTTCTTACCAATCATTCTTTCATATCCATGTTTTTCTTCACGTCTCTACTACTACCTTGCCTCCATAACTATACCAATTTCTTTGCGTGTTATTTGCCCAATCTTTCCATTGGTAGAATCTTTCTACTCTACCCTCACATCCGCAAGTACTTTCATCAATCTCCTAATGGTACTTTAACCAACTTCTCATAGCATGACATCTCGTTCCCACGACCAGTCAACTAACTTTACTTACTCCTTATTCTCGTAACCAATCTAAGTTTCAAAACTCCATAAATCTTAATCATTCCTTCAACACAACCTTTAAACCAAAAACATCTCTCCATTCTAATATCTAACCATAAGTAATACTACCCAACTCTATCCGCTCATCCTAACGTTTCCACAACCACATAACTAAATCATGACGTGTACCAAAAGAATTCTAAACAATCGTGTCCCAGAATAAAATATAGGGTAAATCGAACCCTAGCGAAAACAACTGAAAACAAAAAATGTAATCCGAATATCAATGGAGTGTGCCAACAATGAAAAATTAGACTCGTCACGATTAGTATTACCAAATTTCGATACCTTAGAAAATTTTAAACTTTTGTCCCAATTAGTTACTTCTCATAAGAACCAAACTTCAATACTACTAAAATCAATCATACTCATTTTTAACCATAAACTCATCTTTGATCTTCATTATTTTATCAAAGATATCAATTAGTTAGTATACTACAATCTTATTCTAACCATTATCTTGTTTACTCATATTAAACTTATTTCACTTGTTATTATGAAACCAATACATGTTTATAAAATATAGTGTGTTTTTTTTCATTTTATTCTATATTATTATTATTATTTTATTATTTTATAAAATCCATTTAGGCTGGTTATAACTAAACTACTACACGTTTACAAGGTATGGTGTTATTATTATCATTACTATAATAAAATCTCCCTTTTTCCTTTTTCCGTCTAGTTAAATACTTCTAAAATTTGAACTCCACTTAAGAAAATTTTTGTAAAATTTCTTTACCCCTTTTAAACGTATTATCACATGTTACATAGAAAACTAATCCAATCATTTTCAAGATTTTTTTAACTTACTACTACAGAATTAAAAAAGATATGTAAGTCACGATATCATACCATACACTTACAAATTATTTTCAAAATCGATTTCCTGTAATTAGCCAGACTTATTTGCAAGAAAATTTAGTATTTCTCATTAATTAAAATACATACCCGAATGTAGACACACATAAAAAAAAACTCAAAACGTCGTTGGAACTCCATCAAACTCCAACACCATAAAACACGAGCAAACACAAGGTACATTCAAGTTATAATAACCACTGAACGACCATATATCATAACTTAACACATACTAGTATATATACATCCGCATACATACCTATTAAATCACTCAAAACATACTCGTTACCATACATGTCAGATCAATCAATCGCGTCATACACTCGTTTTTTCCATACGAGTAATCACCATCTTATAACAAGGCATAAAACCTATCACTAAAACCAGTCCATATCGTGTGACCACATAATCACACAACATGAGTATAACCCAAAACATATAACACACTAAAAAATAGCCATATGGTAGACAACTGTTACATAAACCCATATATTATACATATACCCAAAAATCCACATGTCATCATATACAAGCATGTACTAACCCTCTTTCATGCAATCATACTTAAGAACCCATTGAAGTTGTAGTACTTGTATAACTATGTTGGCCACCATACTTATACAATTACCCTTTTCTCAATGCACTCCCTCCTATGATGACACTTATAAGAATCAATACAACATATAACAAATAAATCCATCTACTCACATAAGCTCATAACCACATAAACAATAAGGTCTAAAACCCCATCTATTAAAATAATATAGTCAAACTCTTGGAATACATAAATCCATAGTCTAGCTAAAACAGCATAGACAATCTCCAACACAACATCATAATCAGTTATAAGTCATGTCGCCCATAAGAGTGGAAACAACTTAAAATCCTTCCTATCCACCTACTCCTAGTAACTCGAATCACCACATGATTCTTAGGGAACATGACTTAAACACCAATAGAAAAATGCTATACATTAAGTACACCAAATAACTTACTATGGTGAAAGTAATTTATATATCAAAAGCAAAACAGAAATTAACAGGTGACTAAGTATGGGCAATTACAGTTCAACTCATACTAGTCAAAATTCACAAATAAAATTTAGGATAATACAATCAAGACCACACGTAATCCTATGACGCCTATATGCAGGGATCCTTAAGCTATAGACTAGGCTAGGCAACCTAATTCTCTATAACCATTGGCTCTGATACCATTCTATCACACCCCACCATGGCGGAATATAGGGCGTGACGTATGGATATCATCACGACAAAGCGTGTCTATAAAGATAACTAAATGAAATGGAAATATCATAAATGGTGACACAATGTCATGAAGATATCTCAAACAATGCAGGCGTCGAGGTAAGTAGGTAATAGGTCTACCTCTTACCAAAGACATACAATTACAAATAACAAACATATAGGTGTTTACAAAGTATCACTTATTCAAACATAAATAAAGACTAAGAGGAAAGGGGATTCCTCCAAATGCAATCCTAAGCCTTCCAGCTAGCCACTCCTATTCTCACGCTTAACCATATTCTCAACTGAAAGAGACACTAAAACACGTCAACATAAAGTTGGTGAGAGTCATAGGTTTAGACTCCAATGCCAAATCAGTTATAAGCTGTGAATGACAACCATTAACAAAAGAACATATGTACAATGTGCTACAATTATGTATTAACAACTAGCGTTCAATATTAACCAATCACCACAAATCTAAGGCTCCAAGCCTTACCAATAACCACAATTCCAAGGCTCCAAGCCTTACCAATAATCATGGTCTCATAGGCACCCATACACCTATGAACCAATCCCAAGGCCCTGCCTTGTCAACGTCCCTTGGTACCAAGTCAAACCACGATAACTAAGACGGTACGTGTCCCCCGATCCAAATAATAAACACAATCAAGAATCACATTGCAGTTAATCACATAAGTGTACACACAAGTCCATCACAAACCATAAAAACATTCATAACATTCTTTACAAAACCATACAGTGTCTCTTCAATCCCACCTGGAAATCAAATCATAAAAAGACATGGGACTATGAAGCTCACCTGAACAAGCTTCTCCAAGTACCCGCGCTCTAGCACAAATCTAAACACACAAACGTATACAATCAAGACATGAACCACATACCAAAATGGCTCATCAATCTATGATGGATATATAACCTTATCCTACAACTTAACCCCATTTACATGCCATATGAATCTCATTACACCCCTATATAAAGCCCTTAACTTAGTTTAAATCATAACTCGTCCCGTTAGCATTTAACCCAAAATAGTCCCGTTTTTCATAAATCAATCGAACACCCACTTAACAAAAATAACATGCCCTATAAAGGAAACCCTATTCCCTTACATGTGTTAGCTAACCCTCCTTTTTGGCCACAACCTTAAAACTACTGTTAAGGCCTCCATATATATATATATATATATATATATACTTTTACCTATCGAGAATTTACTGATTTTGAACATATGAAAAGTTTGTTATGACCAGAGGGTCTTACCCTATCCCATTTGCTTAGCCCTTATCCAGATATTTTATTTGATATATAATCTAAACCTCATGTTAACTTGAAGCTCCAATTATAACTCTAAGTTCCAAACAATTCAAAACATAAAATGAAAACAGGCTGATCCAAAAACTGTTTTGACACCTGACTGATGTAACCTGTTTTTGACCCACTTTAAGACCTCTAATTTTGTTCTAGTTTCTTTCATTTGAAATCTAATTCAATTACCTTTCCAGGGACATAAGATTCGAAATTTAAAAGTTTGTAGAACTCTAGATATGATCAAAACAATGGACCAAAAATTCTGCCCAGTTTTAAAAAACGAATTTAAACATGATTAAACCCTAATTACGATCACTAATATTCATTATAACCAAAGTAATCAATTCATATGCACCCTGATATCACTAATCTCAGAAAACTCACAAACTCTAATCCATCATAAGATCAATTACATGATTAAACTGATTAAAATCATTAATAGAACAAGGGTTTTGAAGGTTTTACCTTAGAAATCAATGGAAGATCTTTATTTTTGAAACCCTAATTGGCCACCATTGTTGAATTTCTGCTAGGAGCTGTTATGGAGATTAAACATATGATTATTTTGGTTATGGGTTGGGTTTGGTTAAGTCCTAAAGGCCCCCTAATCCCATTATAAGTCCATTGGGCCTGTTTTGGGCTTTTCCTTCTTTCTTTCTTGCGTCGTCCAAACCGACCCCCTTTATTATTTTTTTATTTTTATTTTCTTTTTTATTATTAATTAATGTATTAATAATAGTACCTTAATTTACCTTAATTTATTTCATTTCCAAAAACCTCCAAAACCTCAAAACCGTAAAACTAATCAAATTTACGCGTATACCGTAAAAGACGTAAAAATATACAGTTTTATAAAAACTCTTAGAATATGAAATAAACTATATAATTAAGTCCTAAATGATTTAAAACCATCCCATAAATTATTTCCGTGACTAAATAGCTCATCCGAGACCCCTAAATGCACAACCCTAAATCGTAAATATACGATTTTCTTTAATACATATACGTATACGTAAAACCACTAAATAACACCATCATATTTCATTGTCACTACTATGTGAGCTCATGAACATGAAAACATCACTACTATGGTACCCCATACCAGAAAACGATGTCTAGACCACACTCTATTCACACCACATAACTCATAAACACATAAAGACACGTAATTTCACGAAATATGCATAAAATAAAACTAAGTGACGAACCTCAAAACCGTGGTTGTCCCAGATGGCTTTGGTACTTTGTGCGCATTGGGTTGTCTAACAACTGATTTTACAACCTTAGGTTCCACAGTGTATCCACCCATCTTTCCAACAAGTTTCTTCAACTCAGCAATCGCGATATCTTTGTCTTGCAACTGAGCTTTCAGATCAGAAATATCCTTACTCTTTTCATTCAATTTACGAAATGATTCAGAGAGTTTTACTTGTAATTATTGTCATCAGGAACTTTTCCAACTTTGTTTTACAAAGCAAGTTCAAGAGAATGACAATGTTTCTAAAGAAAATCATATCGGTGTTGAAGAATCGTGAACTCTTTTTTATTAACATTTTTTAAAGGCTCACTGTCGCGACATTCACCTACTAACTGAGCTTGCAGCTGTTCGATTGATTGTTGCGTTTCACTGTAAGCTTTATCATACGAAAGTTTGTCATCCTTACATTCATTACATTTTTTGACATATTTATTCCAAAGATTGATGAGTTTGTTGTCCTTTTTGATGACATAACACTCCATTTTCTCTTTCGTACGATTGATGTAGAGTTTTTACCACTCTTTAGGAAAAGAGAGCAAAATAGGGAAAGTATTAAGTGTCGGTTTAGGAAAACCAAGCACTAATGACCAATGTGGTTCAAGTTCGTTTCTCAAAGAGGCAAGTGCGTTGTGTTAAGAGATGATTAACTTTGTGCTTATATTTTGAGAAAAGAAAAGAAGAAAAGAGATTAGAAGAGAAAGACGGTTACGATTATGAATTAAACTAAGATGATTAGTCGTACACGTAAAACCGTAAAAAGTGGCAAAATTAAAAATATTCTAAAAATTGTAAAATTCCTAGTTTAATGTATTTAACCTAAGAAAAATATAAAAACTTGAAAAATCTAAATTTTAATTTTTAATAATAAAATAATAATAGAATAATATTAAAAATCCAAAATTTATAAAAAAATTCTAAAAACTTGCAAACTAGTTTATTTTAACCTAATTACACAGAAAATGAACTTGAAATACCAAAAATGCCCCTATTGGGCCTTCAAATGGGCCAAATACCCAAACATATCCTTAATGGACTTAGTATTGGGCCCAATAAAAAAAAGGTCCTCAAAATTGGCCCAAAAGCTCCAGTCAAGCTTAAAATTTGATTTTAAACACAATTTTCCAAAGGCCCAAAAGCTGAAAATGAGCTTAAGCTAGCTTATTTCAAAACAGCTTATTCTTAATGGGCTTTTTGGACCATTAAGCTATAAGCTGATGCCATAAGCTAAGATTTTACCCACGTCCTTCTCTTGACCTAATTAAGCTATTTTCAAAAAGAAACTTGAAATAAGCTCACAGAATAAGCCTGAAATAAGCCAAAGCCCTCTTCACAAAACGACAAAATAGTCGTTTTGAGTTCTAGACTATTTCAAGAGCTGATTCAAGTTGAAATAAGTCACAAATGGCTTAACTAAGCTTAATCAACAAAAGGTTTTCCAATAAGCACACTCAATAAGCTGAAATAAGCAATAAGCTGATTTTGAAAAAGACAAAATAGTCATTTTCTAGCAAAAACATAAAACCAAAAGCTGTAAACTTCCAGGATCACTTATAAGCTCAAAATATTAAGACGTATTACAAAAAACAAGTTGTTGCACATTGGAATAAGATAAAATGACTTATTAATAAGTTGAGCACCAATTATAACTAGCAGTGGCTAGAAGCGGGGGAAAGGAGTTCCCACTGCCTTTACTTTTTGACTTGGATTTTTAGAGAGTTTCACTTGGTCTTTTTTGGACAATCAAGGCACCCGTGTGATTAGTGAATCACAAGGAGTCAATAACAAGAAAATAATCACAAATTCACCCAGCGAATCAGTGCAGTTAATTCAATCTTTGCCCAGATTTGTTCCAGACAAGTAATGATCATATCTGATGATTAAAAGCTACTTTTAAGCTAGTAAAAGCTAACCACAAACCACCAAATGCATACACAAGCTCAATACAACTTAAAGAAACACAGATTAACACATTTCATGCAACAAATCCAACAATTAAACAGGATCTAGGCAAAAGCAATTACTGATGAACAAAGATGAACACAAGAACAAAGTTTGCTGATCTACTTGACACAAAATCCAAATTCAAAGCCTCAAATCTACCACATAGGTTGTATTAACAATGATTAAATACTTGTTAGCCCTAGGTTAACATGAAAACTAGGTGTGCACAAGATTTCAGAGCAAAACAACCAATTTTCAAGATTTTATGGCAACTTGTTTGATTAAGTGTTTCAAGGTACAAAACTTGCATATATCAGAACACTAATACCTCAATATCAGATACACACTCAAACAACACCACAATTCCAACTCCGAATCACACAAACATGAACAATCAGTCAATCCCAACCGCCCTTTTCACTTTTTAAACTCAATTTTACCAAAGTAAAAGTCTTGTCAAGATTGATTTAAGTCCAAATAAGTATCATAACATACAACAAGTGAGTCAAGAACCAATTTGCAGGCATAAAAACACACTTATACCAGCAAAATCAAAAAATCACATAAAGATCAAATATTTATTAGAAAGATGAAAATTTGAGAATACAAACCTCCAAGATGTACATCCACACCTTGGAATCAAAGAGCTGAGGTGCTAGCAAGAACAAGCACCAGCTTCCCTTTGCTAAGAACAACAAACAGGCCTAGCCAAAGGCTTGAGCCTAGGTTAGCACAAATCAGATAAATAAGGTGACAAATGGTCAAGTCTATGCAAGACTTAGGTTCCCACAAGGCCTGAATCTTCCCTTAAGGCCTCACCACCCCTTAATCAACCAAGATTAGGAGGCTATGATCACCCTTAAGCTCAAATAAGCAAGTTGTTGAACCACAAGCACTTAGCAAACCACTGGGCTGATTTTTGAAATAAAAATTTATACCAACTTCCAATACTGTTCAAGCTAGTTAATTGTGACTTATGTCACTCAAAGAAACACCTCAATGAACAATCCTCACCAAAACACAAGCCAAATTCTTGACCGAAGAAAGAACAAAGGGACTCACAGGCTTATAGGCTATCTTGGATTTGTTCAAGGTTTTGTTTAAGTACAAAAACGTGACAATATAACTACTTAACACAATAACAATAAATGGAACTCAGTTTTCAATCACAACACAATACCACAATCTTATAAATTTCAGAAAATGGCTTTACAAGGCTTGACAAAGTAAAACTGAGAACAAATCTAAATGTTGTAAACTAATGCCTTTAAATAGGCTACATGAAACCTGGAAATGCTGAAAAAGAAAAGAAAACCCTAGTGGTAAACTTCAAGAAATGCCCTTTGTTGATTTTAAGGATTCTTTAACATGTGACTGCATTTGGCTGTTAGGGTGAGTTGGCATGGTTGAAATTTCATCCAAAGGTCTAAAGGAAGTTAAAAAGTAAGATTGAATCCTGAGTGTTGATTTCCTGGCATGCTTTGGCATTTTCCCCAAAAACGTGTGAAGGAGGGTTTATCATGTGAGCAGGATAGTGACGTGGAAAGGGGTTTAAGGGTGGGTTTATGATTAGTGAGACCTTAACCAAATATCTGGAGTTGGTTGGGGTTTGATTTTCAATAATTAAGAAAAACCCAATTTTGGTATGAACATGATGAACACATGGTTTTAATCTGATTAAGGATTTAAAAAGGTGTTTAGGAGCGAAATATTTAACTAATATAGATTAGTTTTAATCAGGTGTGAGTGGATGGTGAGGTGGAGGAATGGTGGAAGGTGATTGGTAGGTTTTGGTGAGTGGGGCACGTGGCAAGCTGCCATAGGTCTAGGTAAGTTATTGTGTCTGCCCAATTTAGTCCTTCTTTTCTCATCCCTTTGTCACTTCAGTCAAAACTTTTTATCAACGCCTATCCCTTTGTTATCAACTTTTGTTTTTCGTACTTTTGCCCCAAAAAGTTTTGCAAAGTATTTTCGGGGGTATTTCTTGCCAATTATTGATTCTTGAAGGGTGGTTTTGGCATATTCTTCAAAGATGACGGTCTTGACTTGTATTGTTGACTTTGTGGAGGACTGAAATTAACAAGCCTTGATTGTTGAGGGACCATTCTTGAAAATTCTTCAAAGTTAAGGGTCCTTTTTTAAATTTGACAAACTTTAACGACCAATCTTGTAATTATGAAGATACAAGGGTTTAAAGTGTCAATTATTCAATATTGGAGGACCCTTCTTGTTCAATCTTCAAATCTTCAAGGTTTATTCTTGGAAAATCATCACTTGGGCTTGGTTCATTGTACGGTTTCTTTTCCCGTGTTCGTTTTTGTATGATTCTTGTGATCTTTTGTCATTTCCTCAATATCCGTACCTAAAATACACAAGTAACAAACACAAGCATATATTTGGGTATTTTCAGGATATTTAATGCATTTAAAGCCCTTTTTGGATGATGAGACTATGTATAAAAGTAGTCTCATCAACGATCAAGCTCATTTTGGAGGGTTTCATTGTCTGACACATAGATGTTTACCGCAACGGGGTTACTATCAACACAATCACCACTGTCACTTGCTTTCGAGAGACATGCAAGGTCGCTTTCCAAAACATTAATTCTATCAACAGGTTCATCAGCCTCCTTCGCCAAAGATTTAAAGTCTTCAACAAATTTGGCTAGTTCTTTTAGAAAAGCGTTCTCAAGATTGCTTATCCTAGCGTCAACTTGATTAATGATCGGATGAATCTCGTTGTGACGAATTTTCTGAACTTCAATCTGAACGGGTGAAGTGAAGTTTCCTCCAGTCATTTTGACGTTAACAACCCGTTTGAGAATGACAAAATTATCTTTGAGCTCGTTTAGAAATCGGCGTGTGATACTTGGTTTAGGAGGGTCATCAAACAATTCCTCACTTGGTAGCAAAAGCATTTCAGTACTCGTTTTAGACCGAACAAAAACAGTTGGAGGATTAACTTTCAGACAATAAACGGGTGTCACTTCTCTATCAAGCTTTTTTATTCTTAAATGAGTCTCTACTTCAAGATCAGTAGTTTCCTCGGAATCATGCACACTAGGAGGATCATGCTCATCAGATAAGAGCACACTACCGTTATATAAGGTTTCATTAGTGGCTTGAACTTGCTTAAGATATCAAGGGTTAGGGGGAAGAGGACAACCTAAAGCCAATTTGTATCGAGTGTAATTTATCTTATTTAATTTTGGTGCGAGCATATTTATTGTCTGCATAGTTTGGCCGTGTTTTACTAAGAGTTTGTCTAATTCTCTAATCATATCCTGAGCTTTGCAAAAATCCTCAAGAAGCCCATCTTCTCGAATTTTGAAATCATGTTTTAGCTTCTTTCGTTCTTCTTTTAAATCCAAAATAGTAGATTTTTCAGTTGAAAGCTGTTTATTAAGATAAGTGATTTCATCATTCAATTTGCTTATCTTTTTAGCACTACTTAAGTGTAAGGCATTTAATTTCTTAGTTGTGCATTTTTCTTGATAAACAGATGTAGCATGAGCTTGTTCAAGTTCTTTAATTTTAGCCTGATGAATTTCAAAACTTTTCTCCCGTTCCTTATATCCTGCAAGCTCCGTGGTCAATTTGGCATTAGTTTCTCTAAACTTATTATTAACCACCGTAGCATGGTCAACATCCTTAGCAAGCTTATCAAATAGAGATTTATAATACGCATGAGTCGCATCAGGAAGGTTTGTAGGTTGGGCAACTTGATCCACACTAAGGTCCACACTTGGCTCATTCGAACTAATATTACTATTATTCGTTTCATCCCCGTGTGTCTCAATGTAGTGATCAAGCATCTCACTCTACTCCTCCTCCTGATTAGACGTACTATATATATATATATATATCATTATCATCAAAGCATGGATGTACCTCAGAGGGACCGTTTGAATCATAGACGGGAGCAGTATCATCATGCATTCCTGAGGTAGATGCTTGCTGTAAGTTTGCCATCAAGATGTAGTTGGCAATCACCTCTTCTTCCTCGTCATATTCTGCAGTAGAAGCCATAAGATCAAATTCCTCAACTTGAAGTGGAATCCCTGCCTCTTCTTTTTGTGCTATGAGAAGCTGAGTCTGAAGATAAGCAGCATCCCTCTTCTTTTTGGCTGTGCAATCTCGAGCATAACGACCAAATCCCCTGCAGTTGTAGCACTGAACCTGACGACTGTTGTTTCCATTTCCTGTACCAGTATTCTCAGCCCTTGCAGCCACAATGTTTCCCATCTGATTACCAACCGCTGGCACAACTATTAACCCATTCTGATTACCCACATTTGGAACATTCGTATTCTGACCACGGATTTGTCCATACTGATTTGCTGCATTCCCAACATTCTGACCATATTGTGTCCCTATGTTCCCAGCAACTACCAATTGGCGATCTTGATTCGCATTCATGAAAGGTTGAGCAATTTGCCTATTTCAAGTGTTCGAGGATATTCTCTGATTGTTGTTGGTGGGGTTAATGGTAAATTTGAATGCCTTTGCAAGAAGTGCAAGACCAGTATTAATCGCATGAGTAGGATCGGTGATATCATCAAAACAGGAAATGGGTTGTTGTAAGTAGTTCACAGCAGCAGGAGGTTGATATCCATAAGAGGTGAGTTGTTGTAGTTGTTGTTGTGGCAGGAAGTTACTTGATGAGGGTTAATGGTAGGGTACCACGGGATATGACATAGATGATGGAGAGTTTGCCATAAAAGCCAATGGGTCTTGTGTCTTGGCACGTCTTTCTGCCCTAACTTCGTTAGCTTCATCTTGATTCATCTTCAAATAGTCATATACTTGAGTGTAGTCCACGACATGAAGATCCTTTGTTTGATTGACAATAGTGACATATCGTGACCATTCAGAAGGAAGATTATCAAGAAATCTGATGTTGGCAGCAATTTGTGCAGGTTCATGTTTGTTTCTTCTAAGATGATTCATGATGGTTGAAAACCGATGATAATAAGGTTCAATTTGTTCCCCTTCAATAGACGTAAATTTCTCCCATTCACGAAGCAACTTAGTTTCCTTTTCTTGTAAACCGATTTCACTACCCTTCATCATTTTCTGAATCCAAAGCCACATCTCGTGTGCGGTTTCACAACTATCGACAGCAGCATAAACATCTTCAGGAAGTCCTATAAGACTGACTTGAATTGCTTGATCATCAGCGTCTAGTTGTTTGGATTCAGCTTTAGTTAATTCTTCATCCGTTTGCTCATGACTAGAGTCAGCCACTGGGTTAGCATTCGTAGGATCCCCAGGCACAATAATTGTTCTTCTAACATACGGACCCTTTTGATTCGAGTTGACAATCAACTTTCCCAGAGGTTTACATTTTGCATAACGAAGGAGACGACTAGCCCATGTAGTGTAGTTCTACTTGGTAAGCATGGGTGGACGATTCTCAGTACCCGCAGCATAAATATCTTGTTGGGATGTCATCGTAATAGTCGTGTGTAAATCAGGATCTTAATTCGTAGAAAGCGGAGTGAAAGGTGTATTAGTTAAAATCCCCTAAAGATGTAAGCTCAAGAAACCAAAAAAACTTCAATGCAAAATTGCACACGATTTCTCTAACCTACAGTTGATTAAAATTTGCAATATTGAAAAAATTCCAAAGATTTCGCAATAAGAAGATTCCTCAATTATGTGCAATGATTTCTCAATAGCTAGAGTTGATTCAAATTCGCATTCCTAAAATGGATACAAAACCACAATTAAATCAAACTACACAATTCCGCAATTCTGTTTGGATTTGATTTCGCAATTCTCTTTGGATTTGATTTCGCAATTCTGTTTTTATTTGATTTCGCAATGAGTCTAAATTACCAGATTCCGCAATCACTCTAGTGATATAAATCCGCAATTACGGAAATCCGCAATTAACCAATGATTTAGCAATACCCAATTGCGAAATTATCAAAAATCCGCAATGAGGCAAAGAATTCGCAATACCCAATTGCGTAATTATCAAAAGATTCCGCAATTAGCAGAAAGCAAGAATTCGCAATCTTTCAGAATGACCAAATCCGCAATACACAGAAACAATAATTCTGCAATATTCAAGATATTGCGGAATTAGGCATTTTTTTCCAAAAATAAAGGAACTCGGGAAAGGACGAATTTTTTCACTCTTTTTCGGAATTTTGAAGGATTTTAAGCCAATAAAAACCACTAAAACGCTAACCACGAATCCCTTGGCGAATGATACCACTTGTAGGACCTTTAAACACGAACCAAACATGTAAAGTCTTGAACTTTATGAATCGAAATGCAAAGATGACGAACAAGATGATAGACCAAGTATGGAGATGATGAAGAACTAATAAAGATGATGAGATAGATGAAGAACAAACAAAGATTAAACTAAAAAGGAAAGACTAGATTAAGGAAGGAAAAAGAAAAACAAAGATGGTGTTTTTCCTAGTGAGAGAAACAAACACCCATTCTCTCTCTAAGATCACACAAATGGAAAACACACTCACACACAAATGAGGAGGAGAGGCCTTTTATACTATGACTAACAAGATTAGGAGGCCTTCCTCATTTGTGTGTTCGGGACTAATTCCCGTTACATAAACATTAATAACTAAGAACTCTCGACACCGTTGAATAGCATTTTTCACGAGCTTCGCAACGGTATATTATATGACCATCACTTTAAATACGGCTAACAGTAATCGTAATAAATATACGTAAATACATAATAATAGGTTCGTGACTATTTACGTTCATGATTTCATGTTCGTGATTATTTTATGTTCATGTTTTCCATGTTCGTGATTATAATTATAGTTGATAATAATTATCATGTCTTAATACGTAATAAATACTTATTGTGTAATAACACGTACGTAATACTTGAAATTCCTATTCGTGAAACATTAACGTGCTATAAAAGGAAAGTTTTCATCATGTACGTACGATTATATGAGTACTATTCATGGTAAAAGCATGCGGGTTTTACAACTCTTCCCCCCTAAAAAGAATAATTTGTCCACGAATTATAGATAACGTAAACTGGAAAAGAAGAACATACCCTATTCAAAATATGAAATGAGGGTAAGAAGCCCAGATAGACTGATATGTTTCCCACGTGGCTTCCCGATCGGTATGATCCCTCAAAAGGATTTTGACGAATGGAATCGTCTTCCTTCTCATGACTCGTTCTTGTTTTTCAAGAACTCGTTCGGGTTCTTCTATGAAGGTAAGATCTTCACGAATCTGTTCAAGTGGATACTGAACCATGTGAAGGGGATGATACTTGTACCCTCTGAGTAAGGACACATGGAAGACATCGTGAACATGCGAAAGCTGCGGAGGTAACGCTAAACGATAAGATACTTCACCGACTCGCTCGATGACATCAAACGGTCCGATGAATTGAGGACTGAGCTTCCCTTTGATTCCAAAACGTCTAACACCACGTACGAGCGATACCTTAAGCAAAACTTGATCTCCTCCGCTAAAGTGTAAGTCCCTACGATGCTTGTCGACATAACTCTTCTGACGTGACCGTGCTTCTTGCAATTTATATTTAGCTACTGACACCTTCTCGTTAGTCAACTCTATCATTTCTGGTCCTTCAAGTGTTCGCTCACCAACCTGATCCCAGCAGATTGGGGCGCGACACTTTCTGCCATACAACATCTCGAATACAGCACACTTGATACTTGTGTGCCAACTGTTGTTGTATGCAAACTCTACCAAACAGATGTAACCGTCCCAATCTCCCGTCCATTCCAACGCACATGACCTCAACATGTCTTCTAATGTCTAAATCGTTCGCTCTGATTGCCCGTCTGTTTGAGGATGAAAAGCCGTGCTAAGCTTATGTTTTGGACCCCAAGTTTTCTGCAGACTTCTCCAGAATCGCGAAGTGAAACGAGGATCTCTGTCTGAGACAATGCTGGATGGAGCACCATGAAGTCTCATGATCTCCTTCTTGTAAGTATCGGTGAGTTTACTGACCGAATCTTCCTTGTGGATCGGTAAGAAATGAGCTGACTTGGTAAGTCGATCAACGATAACCCAAATCGCATCATGCTTCCTCTTTGTCTACGGAAGACCGGTAACAAAATCCATGGTGATCTTGTCCCACTTCCACTCTGGAATATCTAACAGTTGTAGAAGACCGTTAAATCACTGATGCTCGATCTTAACCTGCTGGCAGGTAAGACATTTGGAGACGTAAGTCGCAACATCCTGTTTCATACCACTCCACCAAAAGTATTGATTGATGTCATGGTACATCTTGGTCGAACCAGGATGAATAGAGAATGGGGAGCTATGAGCCTCAGCTAACAACGCTTCCCAGAGTTCTTGATCATCAGGAACACAAAGTCTTGTGCCTTGCCATAAGATACCGTCTGCGTTTACTCGAAATTCTGTCTGCTTCTCCAAATTCTGAATTATCGCCCAGATTTCACCATCATCTTTCTGAGCTTCCTTGATCTTAAAGAGTAACTCGGGTTCCACTCTAAGATTAGCCCAGTAACCGTGCCGTCCATGTACCATGATCTCAATGTCTAGTCGCTCCAAGTCTCTTATAATTTCCTCCTCAATTTTAATGCCGTTTATCATTCCGGACTTTCTACTAAGTGCATCTGCCACTACATTCGCCTTGCCAGGATGATACTGCAGATTAATGTCATAATCCTTCAACAGTTTTAACCATCTCCTCTGTCTCATGTTTAATTCACGTTGAGTGAAGATGTACTTCAAGCTCTTGTGGTCCGTGAAAATGTCACATGATTCTACATAAAAATAGTGCTTCCATATCTTCAATGCAAACACGACTGCTACAAGTTCCAAGTCATGCGTAGGGTAATTTTCCTCATAAGGCTTAAGCTGTCGTGAAGCGTACGCGATCACTTTCCCATGTTTCATGAGAACACAGCCAAGTCCCTTCCCCGATGCATCACTGTAGATATAAAATCCACCTGTACCAGATGGGAGAGTAACAATCGGTGCAGATACTAACTTCTACTTTTGGTCTTCAAAGCTCTTCTTTTTTTCTTCCGTCCAGACAAATTTCTCCCTTTTTCGCATCAGTTTGGTCAATGGTAGTGCTAAACGGGAAAAGTTCTCCACGAACCTACGGTAGTAACCAGCTAAGCCTAGGAAACTACGAACTTTAGTCGCTGACGTCAGTCTTGGCCACTTGGTAATAGCCTCAACCTTTGCTGAATCCATAGTGATTCCTTCTGCTGATACAATGTGACCTAAGAATGCCACCTTGTCTAACCAGAACTCACACTTGGAGAATTTAGCATACAGCTGCTTCTGGCGAAGAATCTGTTAGACTGTACGAAGATGGTCTTCGTGTTCCTCCTTGGACTTAAAGAATATCAAGATGTCGTCAATGAAGACAATGACAAACTTGTCCAGAAATTCATGGAAGATTCTGTTCATCAAATCCATGAACACTGCTGGAGCATTGGTAAGGCCAAATGGCATGACTACAAATTCGTAGTCGCCATAGCGGGTACAAAAAGCAGTCTTGGCGATGTCCTGCTCTTTAACCCGTAGCTGATGATAGCCTGACCTTAGATCAATCTTGGAGAAATGTTTGGCCCCTTGGAGTTGGTCAAACAGATCGTCTATACGTTGTAGAGGATACCTATTCCTGATGGTGATCTTGTTGAGCTCACGATAATCTATGCAAAGATCGGTGCGCCCCATGGAGATGCGCTCGGTCGAATGAAGCCTCGTTCCAGAAGTTCTTGCAATTGATCCTTCAGTTCCTTCAACTCTATGGGAGCCATGCGATAAGGATCCTTGAAAATCGGCTCAGCTCCTGGGATGAGTAATATCCGTTTTTAGTACATCGTTTTCTCTCGGTCTTATCGAATTGATATAACAATCTCAAGTATGACTTTATTGTTTTTGGTTGTAAAAGCTTGATTGGTATTCTATGTCTAGTTGGCAAGTAGCATGTAAAAAGGTAAAAAAAAATTTAATACGTAATACGTACTATACTAAAAGCACTTAGCAAGTACCGCAATTAAATGCACGAAATACAAAAAAAATGCAAAGTACAAATTTAAAGTGCAAAATACAAATGCTAAACTAAAATTTAGAAATAACAAACTAATTAATGTTTAGAAAAATAACAAACTTGTAAAAAAAATAAGGAACTAACAAATTGTAACAAATTTTCTAACAACTTTTTAACAAAATAATTTTGTAAAAAAAATGAAAATACAAACTTTATAAAAAAACTAGTAATTTTTATGAAAGTAAACGCCAATTTTCTATAGAAAATAAAAACAAACTTTTACACTAAAATTACTTTCTGTATAAAATCAATACAAGTTCTATAATATTCAAAGAAAACACTTAATATTCCAACTATATATCAAACTAAAAATTACCTAATCTAAATTTTGCCAAACTAAATTTTGTTTATTTGATATAACAAACCACCGATCCAATAAGAACTACAAAGCCTATTTTGAAACTCATAGGTTGACAATTTTTAGATTCCAATGACAAAACTTAACAAGTCCAAATAAAATCCGACTGACTAAAGTCAAACAATACACACTGACTATTAGAATGAACAATTCAACAAGTAAAATCAGTCAAGTAACTCCATTATTCTAAGCAGTAGAAACAAACAGCAGTCAAATTTATTCTATAATTGTTGATTAACAGAATATACTATTGAATGCAAAACTTAAAATGGAACTCCCCTCGTCCGAAGCCAGTCCTTTGATGTCGAATTCGGCATTATAAACTGATCTTGAAATGCTGCTACTCTGTTATTATTCAGAACTCAGCAACAAGTCACCAACCGAAATTGACAGAAATCAACACTATCCTTCTGTAACAGAAAATTAATCTGCTGCTACGCATGTGATGACAACTGATTAACAAGAACTCGATCAAAGTCATCTACTAATCTTGAACTGAAATCACAAAACCGTCTCAACAGCGGACCTAATTCAGAACTTGAACAATCATCTTACAATTTCGACAATTCTAACTACTTCTTTACAGAATGTAAATCTTGCTCCCAGGCCAACACGAATAAGCTATTGTAACATAAGAACTGACAGTGGCTTATCACAATAAGCTATGATCAGCTTATCTCGTCTTTATTCCAAACAGCAACTCTTAATCTTGTAGAACAAACTCAATTGCTACCATCACTACAGAGATCAATACTATTCTCGCAAATCCTTAACAGAAGCAATCATAATACTCTCGCTAGCTCGTAACAGGACTGAAATATCGATGAAGAATCGAAATAGAACTTCACTAAAACATCTTCAATCTCGAACAGAAACAATATCTCCTTCAAAGCTTGTGATCAACAACTAAATGCTCACACAAAATCTTGAGAATCATGATTACCAATTCAGCTTAAAGATTCTATAGTATCCACAATACTTTGGACTATCATCTCAAACCACTAGGAACCGCTAATCGAAAACTCAAAACTCTAAGAAGATAGCATCAAGAAACGAATCACTAGCCTCGAATCCCAGTAACTATAACCGCCTTGGCAGCAACTCTGATCTACTCTGCTTCAATGCTAGTACTCACAGAAACTTACTAAGACTAAGCTGAAGGATAACAAGAACTACTCAACTTCATCATTTCTTCCATTACGATCTCCTTAGAATCTTCACAACAATTTAGAACAAGAACTGAGTTCATTCGCAGTAACTAAACTGAAGATAAATCGAGAACGTAAGTGAAAACTGAATCGAGTCTTTATTAATGGGGAATGAATTCGGTTACAACAAATCCTTAACTAACTAACCAACAAGTATGTGTGTGTCATTACACATACCTGTGGTGAAAAAAATGAACAGGAGAAAATTTAGGTGAATTAACAGCTAAGCTAAAAATGTCTAACTATTACAAATGGAGATGACTGCCAGTATTTATAGAAGTCGGAGAGGTGTGAAGAGCAAAGTGTCAATGACGTGGCTCCACCAATGGGATGATGCCACGTCATGATCAGATTTAGGGTTCATGAACTATTTGCAGATTTGGGGAAAATCGGGATAATTGATGTTTTGTCAATTAAGTTGCTAGGAAGTATATATGGATCCATGAGAAGAAAATTTCGTTCTTTAATTTCCCTCTGAGATGCAACCATTCGATCCCAATTTGACTGCCAAAAGAACTGATGATGTGTCGCCTTTTAATTGGGTGTTGAGTACTCACACGGATTGATAAAAGTTGAATCCGTGTGATGGGCCTTTATGCAATCTTACTGGTCCACTTGGCTACATTCACAATAACTTTATCCCAAGTCCAACTTTAGTCCTTGTATTCTTTGGCAGATTTACTTCTTTGATGTAACTTTGTAATAATAACACTTCAAGCCCTTGATTCTTCAAATATATGGAAAATAAAAGATCTTGAAGCCTGTCTTGTCTTTTTCTTCGTCTTTTCTTTAGATATTTCTCGTGAAAGCTCGTGATTATCTCAAATTTACTTGTATTTCCTGAAAAGACACAAACATAAAATACACGCGTAATCTTGATAATTTACAGTTTAATATAATGTATTTGGCCGTGTTTTAAGTGTTTTTAGGTCATAATTGATGAGTGTTTTCACACTTATCAACTCTCCTCCACTTGACCATTGTCATGGCCTCATGTAATGTAGCATTTCAAAGCACTAGAGTGCACTTTTTCTCATTATTAACCCACCTTGGCCATTTTATGATTTAATAAACTATGTTATGCTACATGATGAATGATTTTGAATATTTACAATTCAATGAAAAGGAGAACAATTCAATTTATATATTTTTGAGTTTTCATAAATGGTTTTGATGGAAAAACTCATAAAGAAATCAATGACTTAAATTAGGGGTTTGGTACCATGGACACTTATCACCCTCAAGATTCACTTTCCCCATACCACGCTTAAAAATGGGATCATTGCATTCACAAGTAAAAAGTGCATCAACTTATTCATGACAATTAAATGTGGAACCGGTTATTATTTGAGCAAATTGCTTTAAGGAAATTTTGTCATTATTTAAAGCGTGAAATATAAGAAATGTAAAATCCAAAAATAAGGAAGCAATCCTAAGTAATCCTTTCATCCATTACTTGAAAAAACGCTCACAATTAATATAAGTCCGTTTCAAGAGTAAAAAGTCATTCGCCTTATGTGTAAAATCCTCATGTCATGCATTAATAAGTAGCTACACACTCGCTAAGGAAAGAAAAATAAAACTCACGCAATAATTTACATCCTCTGCCTTTTTGAGACTTTAGATCTTCAATCCCGCAACCCGTCAAGGTAATATTGGATTGGAGCACCTATCAAATCCCCGCAACCCGTTAAGGTAATATTGGAATCTAATAGTCACTATAATTAACACTTGCCCCTCTTTGGAGTGTTGTATAATTATTTTTTTATTTTTGTTTTCTTTTCTCTTTTTTTTTCTAGCCACACATTTTTTTTTCAAGCTGCTCTTATTTTTCTTTATTCATCACAAAGAAATTTGAAAAGAATAAAAGGAAAAACACCCGCTAAGTATTAAGCATGACATAAGTCTAGTACACATAAAACGTTCTAACTTAGAATCTTAAGACGTACTTATATCAACCATGAATGATTAGTCAAAAATGTATAAGAGACTACAAACCAATTAAAACCATTCTTGATTATTTATTAACATATATACATGCGAAGAAATTAGAGGTAAAGAGAGAGAAGGGTTTAGCCACAAGTAATTGTCATGAAGTTTATCTAGCCCTTTTATACTTGCTTCAACTCTATCATTTCCCATTCTCCACAAATTTAAAGTCTCAAATAATTAGAGTCGTGGATGCTTAGCCTAATAGACCAATGAAGGACTACATGGTTAAGGATACTAGCTAGAGTAAGCTTAGATAAGCAAACTCAGGTTGAGTCAAAGTATCCATGGCGTGCCTAATATGTCAACGATGTCTAAATTTGTTAAACCATGTTCTTATTATATTTTTTTCTTTTTTATATATTTTTATAAAGAACAAAAGAAGATATATATACAATGCAAACATGTTATGCAAATGAAAAATGATTGATGCAAGAATTATGAATGCATATTTTTGGTGGCCAAAGTAGATCAAAAATTTGAAAAATGTTTGAAAAATTAATTTCCAAGTTATCATGAAGGCAATGCAATGGTCTAGGTAAAGTCACTTCGATAGAAGTCTCCCCTACACTTAAGATAAACATTGTCCTTAATGTTTAAGAGTATTAGAGTGAACTCCCCTACACTTATGACATTGATTACTTTGCTTAACCAAAGTTAAGGAAGAGACAACTAAAGAGTATTCATTTTAAGCACAAGTGTTTTGAATATCACGATAGCAAAAACTAATCAAAGTGAACCAGATACACAGGCCTCCTCCATAAGCTCCAAGCAAGAAATGTGAGAGAGCAACCCTTGAAACAAACATGAAAAGACGAAGAAAGGCCACCCCTCTAGTTCAACTCTACTATAACACCCTTTTATTAAACCTAACCTATTTAGATCTACTCTACGTTTTCTAACCTAGTTATTCAATACTAAGGGTGAAAAGTCATGCCCATAAAGGGAAACCTCGAAGTAAGTCCACCAGGATCAAATACATGATTTTCATCCCAATAATAGCTCAATCCCAAGGTGGGAATCACAAACTAGGATAAAATAGTCGAGGTTCCCTTAAGAAAACAATGGTCACAATGAAAGGTATGATAAGAAGGTAAGGATCCCATTTTTCTAAAGAGTTTTCCTTTTATAGCAGATAGCTCAAAACTGTTTATACCAGGATCAAAAACCTTTTCCTTTTGGGAAAAATAACAAGTCAAAGAAGTGTTTCCTTTAGAAGACTCCCCCTTATAAAAATTCACATCATTAGACACCGATGCTTGAAAAAGAGGTGTTAAAACACAAGTAGTATGAACCTTCGGGTCTTCCTTTTCTTTTCCTTTTGAAAAATTTTCATTAAGGTCCAAATGGGTGTAAAAGTCATCATCTAAGTCCAAAGTAGGAGAGTCTTCCTCATCCAAACTCAATGAAGAGACAAATGAATCATTAGAATCATGGGAAAACTCATCCTCAATAGGAAAGTAGGTGTCTAGAAACTTGTCTAAATCCTCATCAAAAGTAATATCCTCAAAAGTAGTATCACTCTCTAAAGGTTGAGGATCCTCCTCAAAAATAACCAAATCCACCTACGGATTGGTATGAGAATAAGAGTCACTAGGAGGCTCAAGTATAGGAGGACCACTCGTGGAGATAATATAAGTCATTGACCTTAAGGGTATAGAAAGCTCATCACTATAATCATCATTAACTTCCTCATTGTCATTGAAAAGTAGGTTATCAAGTGATGTTTAAAAAATAGGGTTTAAATGGATCACAAAATCATCAATGTTAAACTCTTGAGTTTCAAAAACATTCAATGAGGATGTAATGGAGGCTATGGTCTCAACATGGGGAATCTCATAATTCCCACTTTGACAAGCTTCATGAAAGTATTCATGACAAACTTCATCAAGAATATCATTGTTATTCACCCCTACATCATCACTATGATTTACCGCCTCGTCAAGAACATCAATATGATTAACGGTTTCATAACCTTGAGATTTCTTAATGACTTTTCCCATCTTAAATGCAACTTTCTCATCCTCAACTCTCATAATTAATTCTCCTTCCGCCACATCAATAAGAGTACGACCCGTCCTCAAGAAAGGTCAACCAACAATAAGAGGAACTCTCGGGTCCATATCATAATCAACCACTACAAAGTCGGTCGGTAAGGTAAACTTATCCACACCTACAAACACATCCTCCGCAATACCTACCGGGTAAGCTATGGTACGATTGGCTAACTCAAGGGTCATCCTAGTTGGAGTGAGCTCGGGAAGAGAGAGTTTTTTCCAAACCGATAAAGGCATGAGATTAATGATTGCCACTAGATCCGCTAGTGCCATGCAATTTTCCACCTCGGGAAAATTACAAGGGATCAAAAATCACCCTGGATCACCAAGTTTTGTAGGTAAGGTTTTGAGCAACACGGCGGAACAATTCTCATTAAGGGATGTGTTTGGCAAGTCCACCAATTTTTCCTTGTTGGAGAGTAGATCTTTGAACATCTTAGCAAATTTTGGCATATAAGCAAGAGTTTCCGCAAAGGAGATGTTTATGTTAAGTTGCTTGAATATTCTCAAAAAGTTTGAGACTTGTATCTAAGCCTTGTTTTTCAATCTCTCCTTTCTCAATCTTGAAGGGTAAGGAAGGTTTGGTTTAGGTGTGGGTTGAGTAGGTGTTGTAGTGGAAGATTTCTCTTTGGTAGCTTCTTCATTCGGAGGTGTGGAAAGTAATGGAGAAGTGAGTATAGGTTGAGAAGGTGTAGGTGGTGAAGTAGTAGAGCTTGGAGGTGGTGAAGAAGATGTAGAAGGCTTATCACAATTTGGGACCAAAGTAGGCTTAACAATAGAAGGCGTAGGAGGTGAAGGATCATTAGTTGTGTTTCCACTTCTTGTTGTAATAGCATTGAAATTGGCCCTCGGGTTTGTTTGTGTGTTAGAAGGTAAAGCCCCTTGTGGTCTTTGATTAAATGCCATCAAAAGCCTCTTAGTTTGCTCCTCCATTGTAAGTTTCATTTGCTCATGCATTCTTTTTTCACTTTCACGAATTTTCCTCTAAATATACTCATGATTATCATATGGCCCATATCCTTGATTTTGAACTTGAGGGTATCCTTGATTTGGGAAGGGTGGGGGTGGTGGGTTAAATCCTTGATTAGGTAGATGAAAGTTATTTGCTTGATTTTGAAAGTTGTTGGGTGCTTTATAGTTGTGTTGGAAATACGTTTTTAACGTATATTAGAAGTATCGGTCACTCCAACAATATTGTAATACGTTTAGTAGCTCGTAGTTAAATGTTACGTTATATTAATGTTTAACCCGGCCCATGGGCTTGTCATGGGTTGGAGGCCCAAGTCCATTAAGGACTTGGGTATATAAACCCCTTTCCACCATGGAAAGGGGTATTGGTTGTTTATTTCACTTTTGACATTAATAAAGTTTTCTTAGTTTCTCTCTCTACTCTCTCTCTCTAGAATAACAAGAACCCTCTTGATTAGTTATAAGATTATCACTTTTCTATAATTGGTATCAAGAGCCATGGGCTGATTAGGGTATTGATTAGTGTTGTTTTTAGTTTTTCTTTATGTTAGTGGGTTTTATGGATTTCTATATTGAATCTTGAATTTTTTTGGGATTTTGTCAATTGATTTAGTAGATAAGTCTTGGGATTTACTTATTTTGGTTGAAATCACAAAAAAAATTCGTGTTATTTGGGTTAATTTTGGGTTTAGATTGGTTTAATCTTGAAAAAGTATGATTTGGTTTGGTCTCGAAGTTTTTCTTGGGCTTGTTGTTACGTTTTTCCCGAACCAGCAGTTTTCCCGAACCAACAAGTTTTCCCGAACCAGCAAGTTTTCCGAACCAGCACGTTTTCCCGAACCAAGCAAAGTTCCCGAACAAAAGTATTTTTCCCGAATCACTAAACGTTTCCCGAACCAAGCAAAGTTCACGAACCAATTCTGTTTCCCGAATCAACGTGATTTTCTCGAATCAACATGATTTTCCCGAATCAACGTGATTTTCCCGAATCAACTTGATTTTCCCGAATCAACATAATTTCCCTAATCAAACCAAATTCCCGAATAAAGCCATAATTTCGAATCAAGGTTTAATTCCCGAATCAAGGTTAATTCCCGAATCACAACATAAAATCCCAAATCAAGGCCAAATATCCCGAATCAAGGTATAAGTTTTCTAAATTAATGTATATTTGACGATTTGTTCAAGGATTTTTAGAGGATTTAATCTTGGTCTACTAGACACCAACACAACACAACTCCCAACCTTACTTCACTGCTCGATCAACCGATAATCTTTTTCAATCAAGTGTTCAAAAAATGAATCCTCATTCATTCATGTCTATAATGACATCACTTACTGATATTTCAATCATTTCGGGTACTCATACTCGCCCACCGTTGCTCATCAAAGACTTATTTGAAGCATGGCAAGGTCGCATGAAAACTTACATCATGGGTAAGCCCAATGGTAGACTTATGCTTCAATCCATTGAAAAAGGTCCATTAGATTGGGGAGAAGTTACTGTAAACAATGTGACGAGGCAAAGGTTGTATCATGAGTTACCGGATGCTAACAAACTCATTGCAGATGCAGATGAAAGGGCCGGTCATACAATACTTCAAGCCCTTCCACCCGATATCTATAGAATGGTAAGTGAACACACAGTAGCAAAGGATCTTTAGGATCGATTAGCTGTTTTGTTACAAGGGACCTCTCTAACTAAGCAAGAACGAGAGTGTCAATTGTATGACTTGTTTGATAGGTTTACATACATTCCAGGGTAAACTCTTCACGATTACTACTGACGTTTCGCTACTTTTATGAATGATATGAACGTGTATAATCTAAGGATTGCTCAGTTTCAACTAAACAAAAAGTTCTTGAACACGTTACCCCAAGAATGGAGTCAATATGTCACCGATGTTAAGATGATTCGAGATTTGCACAAGTCAAATTTAGATCAACTCTATGCTTTCTTGCAACAACACGAGAAGCACGTGATCCAAAAACGCATCTCTCAAGGATCTTATCAAGAACCATTGGCATTAATGGCAAGTCATCCAACATTGTCATATCACAACTCTCTATTTGGGACACCAATCTTCCTATCAACCATTGTATCAAACACCAAGCTTCCCACATTATTCTATCTTGCCACAACCGCCTACATCTTATCACCAACAATACAAGCAACTAGCAACATCATCACAAGGAGACTCACATCAGTTACCGTATGCTTCACAATAGTATTCACCTTATCAACCCCCAACAAACCCTGCCATCACCTATCAACAACATGAGGCTCCTCAACCCCATTACTCACAACATGTCAGTGTTCCTTCAAATCAGCTTGTAGCTCAATCAGCACCTGCATTCTATTGTGATGATGAGATTCCTGTCCTCGAGTTTAGACAATGGGATAATCCTACTGATATACTTGCTATAATGTCTGCTTACCTCACTCAAACATTGAACAAACGAGGTTACAAAGGACCAACTCCAAAAAATAATCAGTTGAGGAACTCTTCTAACTCTAGACAACAAGCTACAATTCAAGATGGCAGAGTAATGGTGCAACCACTTCAGGGGAGACCAACCTCATCTAATGCTGGTGCACGTCCATCTAACACTGCTGCTACAAGGGGTAATAACACTGGCAAAATGAAGATGATTATATGTTATAATTGCAAAGGGGAAGGGCACATGGCTCGAGAGTGTAAGAAGCCCAAGAGGAAAAGGGATAGCACATGGTTTCAGGAGAAGATCTACTTGGTGAATGCTCAAGCCCAAGGACGTGAGCTCGATGAAGAAGAATTAGCATTTCTCGCAGATCCGGGAGTTGCGGACACTGACGGTCTCACAGCAGCCATCACAAACAATGCCGCATATGAATGTGATGATCTCGATGCATACGACTCTGACTGTGATGATCTCAATACCGCCAAGGCAGCTCTTATAGCAAATCTATCACTTTATGGAGCTGACATAATTTCTGAGGTACCAAATATTGCTACAGATACTAGTATTGTATCTTATCAAGTTGAGCAAGTGTCTGAGTATCCGGAACAGCCTCCAGTGGTTAGTAGCTCAAACGAGGAGACAAACAATGATAGCAATATCAATGCAAGTCCTCAGACTTTGAGTGAAACACAACCTGGAGCTATTACGTCTACAAAGTCGTTTGCTCAACAAGATTTGGTTATGGTGTCGGTATCTATGCTTAGCCAAATAAATAATGCGGTCCTTGAAACCCTCAGTGTTAATCAGACATTATCTGCCAAGCTTACTTTGTATAAGGAAAAGGTTAACACCTTGGAATTAACTCCAGTGACCACTACCTTAACCAATCCTGAATTTGATAGGTTTAGGAAAGTCCAAATGGATAATTTGCTAGAAATTGAGAGTTTAAGAGCAAATCTTTCGAAAGAACTTAAAGAAAAAGAGTCAGCCGTTAATAATTTTCAAAAACTACAAACGGATTTCGAAATTCTCGAGTCTAAAAGGGTTGAAACGGAAATTAAGGCGTCTGAGAAAGTTAAAAAAAACTGAAATTTTGCTTTTAAAACAATACTCTGCTTCACATTTAGTACACTTGTTTCATTCTTCTTTTCAAGAATTCAACCTATCGCGTCTAATAGACCTATCACCTAACCCGGGGTATGCAAAGCAAGCATTTAACCACAACCCACGACTTTATGATGCAACAAAGTTAGGATTCGTCTTAGATCCGATTGTGTTTTCAAATGAATCTGAGAGTATGTCACTACATGAAGAGAATCGGTCAAAAGTAATTTTTACATATCCTGAGTATGATTATACACAACTTAATGCAACGTATGCAAAAATAGATCTTAGAATTCGCTTTAATATGCAAAAGGAATTTATCCATACACCAGCTTACATGCCTACTAGAGAAAGCCTTAGTATACTTCCTACACTTGTTAATTCGGACGAACCTAAGAAAACATAATGTAAGTACAGTATTGCTAAGCTTGGAAGAGATTGAGCGATACCTAACCGGATTTGACAAGGTCATCCAGGAATGTACGACTTCAACGGCTCAAACCGCTGGAGAATGGGATTTCGAACACATGAAAACGGTGTTTGAGAAAGAGATCGTTCCGTTTGTAAACAATATTAAAGATGGAGTTTTCGATGTCGCGGAAAATCTTAGTTTTGAAATGGGTGATGTTCGAAAAGTTTTCTATGAAATTGAAGATGCTTATGAACAACATTTAATTGAGAAAGAAAAGATTTTGTCCGAATATGACCGATTCTTAGAACATATAGTGTCTCTCGAAGTGATGCAAGTTGTTACTATTGAATTTGCTTGTGTGATGTCATATGCTATGAATAAATGTGATGATGTGCATGATATATTTGTGAATATTATTGAACCTGTGAATAATGTAGATAATCATTCTTGTCATGAATCTAGCGCTGAAATTTTAAAGCTTCAAGATTCTTATAACTCACTTTCAAAACGTTTTAATGAGCTTCAACAACATTGTATATCTCTTGAAATTGAAAATCAATCTAAAAATGAAACTCTTTCAAAAACAAATGATTGTGAAAACTCCGTTGAGACTAGTGACAAGATGATTCAGGTGGTTCAGGCATTAGAGGAAGAAATTATGAGACTTAAGAGAGAATCAGTAGCCGAGAAATTGGAACTAGAGGCTGCAGAGATTAAAAATCATGCCCTAGAAAGATAGAATTACTTCTATGCTAGGGGAGTTCGATAAAGTAAAGTAGGGTTTTCACAAATATATGGTTCGTTAGAAGAACGCTTCGCTTTTAATGCGGCAGAGAAAAAGTCACTCGTTGACCAACTGAACCATAAGTGTGAGGAAATCTCTGACTTAAATTTTCACCTCATAGACAAAAACATGGTTTTGGCTGAGTTAAAGGAGACACTTCAACTCAAAGGACAAGAAGTTGTTGATAATCCAGCTACAATCTCTGCCCCGACCTCTAGTGCTCCAAAAAGCAACAAGGTGGTGATCACTAAGAAACCGTACAATAAGCACAACCCACTATCATATAAGTGGTATATAGAAGATGTCGTTAAGCACGTGGAGCTTGCTAGGGATGTGGTAGATGATTTCTATGAAATTGATCCTATGAATAGTCACTATTACTCTACTCATGCTTACATTGAGAGGGTAAAACAATGCTTAGAGCACTTGAAGTACATAGGACAACCGGGTTCTGCACCACTTAAACAACAAACCACCACCATTGCCATGACTCGATTCAATAAGAATCCAGGATCTAAGCCTATATTAAACACACCCATCAAGGCTAAATCAAAATATGTCACTAACGTTCCCTTAGCTTCTACAGGAGTAATTGTATCTACTAAGGCTAAAGGATCTCAAGACAAGAAGAATAGGATCAAGCCTTCCACTAGTAGGACTGCGAAGAAGAAAGTAGAAGTTCAACCTAGGAATGTTATTTCAAATTTGAATAAAAAGAATCATGTAACTAAGACTAAAGGCCCTGTGCTTGTGCAGCAGCCTAAGAAAAATGTGAATTCTAATTTTAGATGTTGGAATTGTAATGAATGCATGTTTTCTAAGCATCATGATTTATGCCTTGTTGATCACGTGAATGAAATGTTTGCAATTAGGAACAATCTTGAATGGACTCCAACGGGGAAGAAATTCACCCAAGTTGGTTGGCAATGGAAACCCACTGGTAGGACCTTCACTACTAATGGAACTACGGGCCCTTTAACTAGGATCGCATCCACGGAAGTTAGGTCTCAGCGTCCTTTAAATAGGAACACTAGCACTAAGAAGTGGAAAAAGCGTCCTTTAACTAGGTCTGCCCCCACTATTGTGCCTACCAGTGAAGAAGTACCTCAGGATCTTAAACAACTAGAATCTAAGCCGGAATTTAGGAAGCAAATTTGGAAGCCTAAGAATTCTCCGGTTAGCAAATCTAAGATAAATATATTTGTACCTGCTAACACACAAGAACTACTAGATTCTGATACATCGTCTTTGTCTGGTGATATTTTCAGGTGGTCCAAATCATCCTCTGGTACTTGGACTCTGGATGCTCCAAGCATATGACCAAAGATTGCTCGATGCTCAGAAATTTCGTCAGCAAGTTTCTAGGAATGGTTTACTTCGGCAACGACCATAATGCGAAGATCATGGGTTATGGTGAATACCAAATTGGGAATGGTACGATTTCAAGGGTATATTATGTGGAGGGTGATGAGATGGCATTTATACATGATCTCATCGTTCTTTTCGGGCTTTAAATGCATAAAAATGTCATAAAATATCATATATATGCTTGTGTTTGTTTACTTGTGTGTTTTAGGTATGGATATCGTGAAAAAGACAAAAGATCACAAGAATCAAGGAAAAACGGACACGAGAAACGAAGTCGTACAAAGAACCGGGCCCTAATCATGGAATAATCAACAAATACCCTTGAAGACTTGAAGACAAACAAGATTGATCCTCCAAGAATGAAGAAATGACACTTAAAACCCTTGTATATTAATAATTACAAGTTTGGTCCCTTAAGTTTGTCAAAATTGCAAAAAGGTCCTTCAACTTTGAAGAAATGGCAAGATTAACCCCTCAACAAATCAAAATTGCCAATTATGGTCCCTCATGAAGTGAAAGACACATTGAAGACCTTTGAAGATCAACATTGTCCAAGACCAGCCCTTGAATTATTCAAGAAAGGCAAAAACAACCCTTGATAAGCCTTTTCCAAAGTTTGGTGCCAAAAGTGTAAAAAGGTGAAAGATATTAACAAAGCAAAAACGGTTTTAGGGCTGGAAAACTTTATTTGCCAAAATTTCCAAAACATAAGGACCAAAAGTGCACCATTTGAAACATTTAAACCAAACTGGCGCCTAACACTTTGTTTCCCCCAATTTCGGATCAAAGGGACTTACTGTGCATCTTTTTCACCCCCAGAAATTACCCCAACTTAAACTTGGGTAAAAACCAATTAATCTTGCCCACGTGTGATTCACACACGCAGGAACCCATCCCACACCTAAAAACCCCAATCCCACCACTGTGGACCCTACCCCCAATTCTCCTCTCCACCAATCAGCATTCACCTTGGTCCCCAAGCATCATGACGTGTCCACAATCAAAGGCTAATGTTTATTGCTTACTCTCAAAGCAAAAAGGAACGTCCAGGATCAAATTTGGACAGCTCACCACTCAAACACGTCTAAGGGCATTTTGGAGATTTTCTAGTGATTAGTGTTTTGTTTTTAGCATTCTAGATTGTTCATTAGAGTAGTATAAATAGGAGGTGAGCCTGTTCACTCTCCTTTGTTCCAATTTCTCTTCAAAATTTTGTAATCCTTTTTAAGATAAAATAAAAGTTTGGTATTTGTTTTTAAGCATTATAATTCCTTTTTATGTTTATTTAAAGTGGTATTTACTGTTGAAGAGAGGTTGAGTTCCATTTTTAAATTTGGTTAAGTAATTTTGAGGTTTCAAGTTATTTCAAGGTTTTCTGAAATTTGAAATATTTTTGGAAGAATTTGTTTCAGGTTTTGGTGATTAGAGGATTAAGTGATTGTTGTTACAGTGTTTCAAAAACGTGATTTATAAGGATTAAAAGTTTTTTGGAGAGGTTTAAGTAAGAAGAAAAAGTTAAAACAGATTATATATATATTTTGTATACTGTTTTGCTTTGATTTGTCTTAAACAGGAAGAAGGTTGTTGATATTGTTTCAGCACCAACCCCAGTTGGTAGGGAGGTGGATTTTACATCCACTAGGGCTTTGGATGTAAAGCCCTAAGGTAAATCTCTTTTACCTTTGTGAAATTTCAGAAAAAGTGGTGGTTTGAGTGATCTGCTTGATTAAGTGTTCCTTGTTTGATTAAGGTGCTTGATTTGTGTTTTTTTGTGATGTCATATGCATGTAGATGCTAAGGGAAACAGTTTGATTAGATTTAAGAGTGTGTTGATTTGAAAAATCTTGGTTTCAGTATTTAAAGTGGTGTTTGGATAAGCATTTTAGCAGGGTATTTGATTTGATTGTGCTTTTAAAAACGTGTTCAAGTTATTGGTAATAGTTGAGATAGGAGTTGTATCAGTTGTGTACCAATTTGGTGAAGTTTTGAGCTAGTTTGTATGTTGAAAAAGTGAATCAAGTAGCTAAATCTGCATTACTCACTTTCTGCTTGAATTTCATGACAAAATGGTGCTAGCTCTTTGAAATCTGTAAGTGTTAGGGTGATTTAAGGTTTGTTTTGGTTTGTATGCTGATTGGTGATTGTGTGTGCATAAGCTTGAAGTCTAAATCTCTTTGGTGTGCATTTGATAGCTCAGTAAGTCACCAGACCTGCACAAGCACATCAGCAACTCATATGTGCCTTGTGTGCTTGGTGATTTGATTATTTTGTGTGCTAAGTGTTCATTATTGATTGAGCTTGACTCCTTGTGCTTCAATAAGCACAAGGGTGCCCCCATTGTCCAAAATCATCCATCAAATAAGCATTAAGTCAAGCCCTCTTGGCTATTTTCCATCTGTTAAGAAAGGAAAGAAAGAACACAAACTTGTGTTCAAAATTTTGGAACCTGGCACGTTTTTGATCTTCATTTAGGATCAATCTTCCATAAAAAGGAAGTTTGATTGTGTTTTTAAGCTTATTAGAGTGCACATATTGATTTGAAAAAGAAAAAAATAAAAAAGAAAATAAAAGCAAAAACTTACCCGTAGCAGGACTCGAACACCAGACCTCTCGCTGGAGGGTTAAGTGTCCTACCGCTAATCTAGATAAGCTTTTTACGTTTAGGTTTGTTTTCAAAACCTATTTAACACGTTCTTGGTTTGTTAGCTTAATATTAAGCCGTAGCTTATTTACCATTTTCCAGCTTATTTGCTTTTTGTTTTTGGCTTATTTGATTTTTCCTAGGACCTAGATAAACGTAGGGATTTTTCTAGCTAGTTTTCTTAATTTTCCCTTTATTAGATTATTTTCTAGAATTTATTTAATAGCCGGTTTTTGAAAAAGCATTAAAAAATAGAAAAAAGATTTTTAATTTTTAGGAAAAATAATTTTTAGTTTTTAAAATAATATTTTGAGGTTTACAGCTTATTAGGTTTTTAATTTGGCTTATTTTTAATTTTATAAGATTTTAGGATTTTTAAGCAACTTTAAAAATTAATATAAAATTAATTAATAGGTTTTAGAAACTTTAATTTACATTTTCTTCTTAGTTAGAATATTTAGGATTTTTGAGAATTTTTTAGAATTTATTTTAGAAACTTTTTATTTTTAGCAATATTTTAATATTATTTTATTATTAAAAATTTAAAGTTTTATTTTTCTTTATTTTTCATTTTTCTTAAGTTCTTTAGCATTAATTAGGACCTTTTCCATTTTTAGAATATTTTTATAGCTTTTAGTTTTATTTTTATAATTATTTTAAGTTTAATTAGTTTTTAATCATTTTAAATCATTTTTAGAGTTTTAAAAATAGTTTTAATAGCTTTTAATTTTTAGAAAATTACTTTTTAGTCTTCTAATAATATAAGTTAAGTAATTATTCAATAAAATCATATTTTAGACATTTGAATTAGTTATATTTAATTTTAGGGCTTTAATTAGCATTTAAAATTAAATATTTAATTAATAAAAGGTTTTAAAATATCTTTGTTGGATTTTGATCTTTATTTATATTATTTAAGACTTCTTTTTAGTCTTTTTAATTATTGATATTGTTTTTGGTCTTGGTATAATTTTTAATTTGGGTAGTTTTTCACGGCTTTACGTTTACGCCTTTTTCGTCGTAGTTTAATTTTAACGTATCCGTCTTTTCATCCTCTCATCCCCATTCTTCTCAATATTAATCTCAAATAACTACAAGTTAATTCACACACATATACCTCCTTGGGAAACGAACTTCCTCTCTTTTTAAGTGATTGGGTCATTAGTGTTGATTTTTCCTAAAATCATCACTCGATACTTACCGCTCATATACGTTCTTTTGTTTTCCTAAACAAGAGTCGTATTTTACCACAATCATTTTGGCGCCACTGCCGGGGAGGTTTGTTGTGCTTTAATTTGGAAGCTTTTGTTTTTTATATTATCCATAATAAGTATTTGTGTTAAGTGGAACTCCCTTAACACGTATTATCGGTTTTCTTGGTTTTTCTTGTACAAATATTATTAATATATTGTATTAAGTATCACAATCAAAATACAATATCTCCAAAAGTGTGAAAACACAACCTTAATTGGGATTTGATCTCCTAATTATTGTATTCGAATCTCAAACAAAAAGAAAAGGCAAAAATAGATAAATACTTTCGTGAAGCTCGATTTTGAAAAATACAAACTATAAGGTGGGTATAAGGCGGGTATTATAAAATATACCCTAAGGAAAAAGGCTCTTAAGTGCTTCGCGCCGCCTCGTTTCCCCGCTTGCTTGTGAGTATTTTGAGATTGAAGGCTAATCGAGGGTTTTGCCGCCCAAAGTATTATTACGTATACTATATTTGCTTGGTTTTCTTTGTGATTAAACCCTCGTGAACAAATTGGTTTTCACCAAAGTTCTAAAATCATTAGAAGACGTTCACTCCACGTGATCGTTTTCATTCCTTTGAGGCTTCTTTAATCAAGAGTTTGATTCGAGGAGAGATTTTGTAGATTGTTGTCTACGAAGATACACCAAAATCCAAAAAAATTAAATATCATCAAAAACACAAAAAAATTGAAAATTCACAAAACAACCAAAAAGAATCTTCTTTGCTCACCTCCCATTCTTCGTGAAGTTTATGATCACTCGTAATCAAGCTAAACGAGCTCGTAAACGTCTTCAAAAGCAAGCAAATCAAGGATCGTTGATTGTTGAAGAACCTCCAATTGTTGAACCTATTATAGAACAAGAAGTCGTCATGGCTAATCGTACTATGATGGAGTTGCTACAAGCACCCACCGAGGGTTTTGGAGAGGCTATTGTGATTCCCGCCATCCTTGCGGAGAATTTTGAAATTAAGACGGGTTTAATGTCGATGTTGCAAGCAAACAAGTTTAGAGGTCACGAGAAAGACAACCCGCATTACCACATTAGGAATTTCAACCGTCTCACCGCTACTAGCAAATTTAAGGATGTTCCACATGACGCCATTAAGATGATGTTGTTTCCATATTCGTTGGATGGACCCGCAAAAATTTGGCTCGAGAAAGAACCGCCAAATTCGATTTTGACATGGGCCGATCTCGTTTCTAAGTTTGTGAACAAGTTTTTTCCACCATCTAAAACAACACACTTAAAAAATGAGATTTCACGATTTGTGCAACAAAATAATGAAAGTTTTTCAATGGCATGGGAACGATTTAAAGAGATGTTACATGAATGTCCACACCATGATTTTTCGGAATTGCATCAAGTGGATACTTTTTATAATGGGCTTAATGATCATGAACGAGATTATTTGAATGCCGCCGCGGGTGGTAATTTTTTGTGCAAGACGACAAATGAGGCTTTACAAATCATTGAAAATCGATCTAAGGTTTATAGCCCTCGTAACACACCGAGTGTTGCCAATATGGGTTCGTCATCTTCGTCACAATCATCTCGTAGCATTAACGCCTTACATGATGAAGCTAATGAGGAAAATCGGTTTTTTGATAGATTTGCTAATCTAATGTCCCATTGGAAGGCTCAAGAAGCTTCCAATTCCGCTTCGGTTAAAGCGGTTTCTAAAAGTTGTTTATCTTGTGGGGGAGCTCATGATCTTTCCGAGTGCATTACCGCGGATGGTAACACTTCGAGTGCTTACGTAGCAACGGGAACTTATAACCAAAACGGCCAAGGTTCTCGCCAAAATCAAGCTCCACCAAACCAAAATGTTAACAATTATCGAAACAACAACCAAGGTAATTACCAAGGCAACACACGCAATTACAACAAAGGCAATTATCAAAGTGGGAATGGACAAATCTCTAATCAAAACCAAAACCGTGATTTTCAAAACACTACACAAGGTTTTCAAAATGCTCACACGAAAAATTTGAAAGGAGAATTTTTGGATTATGCAAAAGCAAATGATGCTAAATTTGATAATATGCAACGTGAGATGATTAGCTTAAGATCCGAGTTGAAAAATGAGCTTAAAAATGAACTTGCTAATGAACTTAAAACTCATGCAAACAAAATTGAAGGAAATGTCCAACGTCTTCAACAAAACCAACAAAAGATGGAATTAGGACAACATGAGATTAAGCAAGAGTTATTGAAAGCGGATGCTAGGCAATCAAAATTTGAGGACCGAATGGCTAAGATGTTTGAAGCTATCATGTGTAAGCCCTCTTCTTCGGGTGGTCTTCCTAGTGATACCATTAACAACCCGAGGGGAGAATTGAAGGTTGTTGCTACACGAAGTGGTAAAACTTTCAAGGAACCAATCTCTCGTCCAAGTACTTCTAAGGAGAAGGAAATCGAGAAAGAACCCGAGGTGATGGTCGAAAAGGAGCACATTACAATCCCACGAAGTACCGCTCAAACCACACCTACGGTTACACCAATACCAATTGTGGAACCCGAGTTTCCAAGGCCGTTGCCTAATGACCAACCCACACCACCTTTACCTTACCCTTCGAGATGAAACAAAGAGAAAGCACAAGAAAGGAACAATTATCAATTTGAGCTATTTATGAAAATGTTTCGTGACTTGCATTTTAACATAAGTTTTTCCAACGCTCTTATCATGATGCCTCGATTTGCCGCAAACTTCAAAAGTATGCTAAACAACAAAGAGAAGTTACAACAATCGTCTAGTTGTTCATCGGTTTTTCTAAGCCGCATACCACAAAAAGTCGGTGATCCCGGTAAATTTTTGATTCCGTGTGCTATTCAAGATATGGAGGAATGCTACGCCTTGGCCGATCTTGGTTCTAGTATTAATTTAATGCCTCTCGAGATTTTCAAATCGCTTTCGCTTCCGGCTCTTACTCCTTCGAACATGTCTATCGAGATGGCCGATCATTCTACGATCATGGCATGTGGAGTAGCCGAGGACGTTTTTGTTAAAGTCGGAAAGTTTTACTATCCCGTTGACTTTATCGTTGTAGACATTCCTATCGATCGAAAAGTTCCTCTCATTTTGGGTCGTTCATTTTTGGATACATCAAGAGCACTTATCGATGTTCATGCTCGAAAAATCACCCTTCGTTTCAATGAAGAAGAACTTGTCATCAATGCAACACAAAACTCCAATCTTTCTCATGTCTATTCTATTGCAACTTTAAACCATGGTGACTCGACCAATGTCATTTGCAAAGAATTTTCACCAAGAGTTTTAGGGAATGTCTCCAAAAACAATTTACCATTTCCTCCGCCGGTGGAGGTTATGAGTGCAAAGCCTACAAAGAAGAAACCATCAATACTTGAATCGAAAAATCCTTCACCTTCATTCTTGAAAAGTGTTGATAAGTTGCCGGTTTCTACGGAAGATCTTTCGGATGATGAATATGTTGGCCCCGATGGGGAGGTTTTCTTCGTCGATAAACGTTTTGAGAACTTGCCACCACCAAAACCAAAACGGTTTCAAAATGTGAGAATTTTTAGTGTGACTAACATCGTCTTAGAAACACCAAATGTTTTCGACATAATCAAAAAGGGTTTTCATAAGGAGAGTTTAAAAGATAACAAAGGAAAAGATCTTAAACTTGATTTAATTGATTTTTCTACAAATCTAACTCCGTCATCACCGCGTGCTTTGAGTGCTACAATCTCGTCTACTCCTTTTGACGATGCTTTGTGTGGTTTTAGTATGGGGGAAGCCCCTTATGTTCCCTCATCCTTGTCCACCGAGGACGAGATATTCGATCCCGGAATTTCATGTAAAGGGAAATCTCGGTCTTCCACCGATGCAATAAATGGAAACTATATCTATTTGCTTGGTGCGAGTCTACCTCGAGTAGCTCAAACGTTTGTCTTACCAATTGTCCCACCCTTCTACTTCTCATCTATTTTCTTCAAACTCTTTGAGTTTATGGCACATGTTGAAGTGGCGTTAATTTGTTTTTCCAATGAAAACGAGAACGCCATCTTCGACCCCGGTATTTTGCATCATTTAAGGACCTAGTCCTTTATACCGGTTGCTTTTTGGGCCTTGTTTATCATGTAAGCCCCATCAAAAATTGACCATACCATGATTTCCCTAAATGTTCACATTTTGAGGGGATCGAGTAAAGCTCATGACTCGGTAATCAAAAACGAGGTGCCTCGTGGGGGAGATCCCATGCTTATCTTTTATATTCACTAATAAGGGGACTTGTACCCTTTTCAACTCGTTGTCTCGTGGTTGTTTGTGATTGTGTTATCTAGATCATCATTATCATCATCTACGATTGAAGACTCTCGTGTTCGTTTACGTGAGCCTCCATCGTTCATTTGAAGAAGTTTTTCACGATTCCATGACATATCCTTTATTGTTCTAACAATTATCTTTTAGCATAATTAATAAACGGCTTTAGATATATTGTTGATCACCCTTTCCATGCTAGATCCTAAGCATTCGACTCTTCGTCTCTAGTATGGGGGTGCTCCACCTTTAGACTCGAAACATTGAGGACAATGTTTACTTTTAGTATGGGGGGTGAATAGGTACTTGCTTTGCTACGCCCTCACGTTTTCCACCTTTCAATGTTTTGTTTTGCTAATAAGGCTAAAAATGGCCAAATTTTAAAATTTTTCTTAGTTTTCATAAGTGTTTTTAAGACACGAATGTATATTTTCCGATGGGTAGAATAAGAGTTAATTTTTGACTTGATGGGCATTTGGAGCCATTTACATTCCTTAACCCGCTCAATTCAAGTTTAGCTAGACTTTTATATAGGGAGCTTTAAAACGCGAAAGTCTTAATTCATTCGGGTTAAGAACAAGAACTTTTCGCAAGTTCCTATAATTGATTCTAGAAAGTCACTTATCAAGGGAACTTTAAAACGCATTCTCTAAACTTGAAAAAGTCCAAGAAAGTGCAAGATCCTATAGGTGGCTTGAAAACCCAAAACTTTGATTTGATATAGTCTTAATGAAAGCTAATCCAAATTTGGCTTAATTTTGACTTGCATGGCTAAGTATTCACGAGTCTCTTTAATTAGAGGTCTTTACATAGTGAAGAACGAGAAATGATAGAGTTAGACAAGTGATCATACTAAACGTAGAACATGAAAGTGTTCTTTCAAAAACTCATATGTTTTTAATTGTGGCTTTTTCTTCCCATAAGATCAATGCATTAGGAATAAATCATAATTGCAATAAGTAAGGTCGTACGATTTGAAAAGTTACTTAGCCTCTAGCGCAAGATCGTTTAAAAGTTGCTCGGGGTTGAATAGAGTTCATATCCAAGGCATAACTTATTGAAGCGGGACGCGAAGATTGGCGATCATCCAAAAAGGCCCTAACAAGGCATGAGGAGCTCTATTTTTGCTAAAGATCCAAAGATGATGTGAAGTATCATTATTCCTAAATCAATATGAAGGATCAAGACACACGACGAGAAGCAATTACTCCCCTAAAGAATGGAGAAAATCTATCCAAAAAGACCCTAACAAGGTATGAGGATAAATATATCCAAGTCCGAAAAGGAGGCGGATCGTTGTATATCAAAATCCAAAGTAAAGATTGAAGAAAAATGATGAAGTCGTGGTCCTATATGAAGAATCTCTCAAAAACGTCAAGTGAAGAAATTCCAAATATATGAAGAGAAGATCATAATTTCAAAGAACGTCTTCCCAAGATTTGAAGTATGAAGTACATGCCAAATATCGGTCCGAGAAAGGTCTCAAATCGTGAAACGAGTTATGCCAAGATATGAACTTAAGGAGATACACGAGAAGCCGTTTTAAAAGATTTTGTCCTTCGGCTAACTATTGATCAAATCGTGCTACTTTGCTTTCGGACTAATAACTACTCAAATAAGTCAATATGAATCACTTGTGATCCATGACAAATAGATAAAAAATGCTAGTAACCCATTTCCTTTTATAATAACTAGGATTGCGGGGAGAAAAAGTATTACACAATTTGGACGTATGAGTAGTGTTAGCATTGTGACTTGTACCAACAATGATCTTGTTTTTGCACTTAGCATGGAATGTATGACAATCAAGGATGACGAAGTTTACTCTAAGGGAAATTAACTTGTTTCTATTCTTTGACCCTAAAAGTCACCTTTTGGTGATGAAAATCATACATTATGTCTTTACACATTCTCGTAGTATGTTGCAAGTCTTTTACTCTTCAATAAAGGTTAATAAAATTGAACTTTGGTGATGCTTAGATACTTTATTCTAGCATTGCGTGAGGGCACGGCAATGGCTTAGTATGGGGGAGTGATGAGATGGCATTTATACATGATCTCATCGTTCTTTTCGGGCTTTAAATGCATAAAAATGTCATAAAATATCATATATATGCTTGTGTTTGTTTACTTGTGTGTTTTAGGTATGGATATCGTGAAAAAGACAAAAGATCACAAGAATCAAGGAAAAACGGACACGAGAAACGAAGCCGTACAAAGAACCGGGCCCTAATCATGGAATAATCAACAAATACCCTTGAAGACTTGAAGACAAACAAGATTGATCCTCCAAGAATGAAGAAATGACACTTAAAACCCTTGTATATTAATAATTACAAGTTTGGTCCCTTAAGTTTGTCAAAATTGCAAAAAGGTCCTTCAACTTTGAAGAAATGGCAAGATTAACCCCTCAACAAATCAAAATTGCCAATTATGGTCCCTCATGAAGTGAAAGACACATTGAAGACCTTTGAAGATCAACATTGTCCAAGACCAGCCCTTGAATTATTCAAGAAAGGCAAAAACAACCCTTGATAAGCCTTTTCCAAAGTTTGGTGCCAAAAGTGTAAAAAGGTGAAAGATATTAACAAAGCAAAAACGGTTTTAGGGCTGGAAAACTTTATTTGCCAAAATTTCCAAAACATAAGGACCAAAAGTGCACCATTTGAAACATTTAAACCAAACTGGCGCCTAACACTTTGTTTCCCCCAATTTCGGATCAAAGGGACTTACTGTGCATCTTTTTCACCCCCAGAAATTACCCCAACTTAAACTTGGGTAAAAACCAATTAATCTTGCCCACGTGTGATTCACACACGCAGGAACCCATCCCACACCTAAAAACCCCAATCCCACCACTGTGGACCCTACCCCCAATTCTCCTCTCCACCAATCAGCATTCACCTTCGTCCCCAAGCATCATGACGTGTCCACAATCAAAGGCTAATATTTATTGCTTACTCTCAAAGCAAAAAGGAACGTCCAGGATCAAATTTGGACAGCTCACCACTCAAACACGTCTAAGGGCATTTTGGAGATTTTCTAGTGATTAGGGTTTTGTTTTTAGCATTCTAGATTGTTCATTAGAGTAGTATAAATAGGAGGTGAGCCTGTTCACTCTCCTTTGTTCCAATTTCTCTTCAAAATTTTGTAATCCTTTTTAAGATAAAATAAAAGTTTGGTATTTGTTTTTAAGCATTATAATTCCTTTTTATGTTTATTTAAAGTGGTATTTACTGTTGAAGAGAGGTTGAGTTCCATTTTTAAATTTGGTTAAGTAATTTTGAGGTTTCAAGTTATTTCAAGGTTTTCTGAAATTTGAAATATTTTTGGAAGAATTTGTTTCAGGTTTTGGTGATTAGAGGATTAAGTGATTGTTGTTACAGTGTTTCAAAAACGTGATTTATAAGGATTAAAAGTTTTTTGGAGAGGTTTAAGTAAGAAGAAAAAGTTAAAACAGATTATATATATATTTTGTATACTGTTTTGCTTTGATTTGTCTTAAACAGGAAGAAGGTTGTTGATATTGTTTCAGCACCAACCCCAGTTGGTAGGGAGGTGGATTTTACATCCACTAGGGCTTTGGATGTAAAGCCCTAAGGTAAATCTCTTTTACCTTTGTGAAATTTCAGAAAAAGTGGTGGTTTGAGTGATCTGCTTGATTAAGTGTTCCTTGTTTGATTAAGGTGCTTGATTTGTGTTTTTTGTGATGTCATATGCATGTAGATGCTAAGGGAAACAGTTTGATTAGATTTAAGAGTGTGTTGATTTGAAAAATCTTGGTTTCAGTATTTAAAGTGGTGTTTGGATAAGCATTTTAGCAGGGTATTTGATTTGATTGTGCTTTTAAAAACGTGTTCAAGTTATTGGTAATAGTTGAGATAGGAGTTGTATCAGATGTGTACCAATTTGCTGAAGTTTTGAGCTAGTTTGTATGTTGAAAAAGTGAATCAAGTAGCTAAATCTGCATTACTCACTTTCTGCTTGAATTTCATGACAAAATTGTGCTAGCTCTTTGAAATCTGTAAGTGTTAGGGTGATTTAAGGTTTGTTTTGGTTTGTATGCTGATTGGTGATTGTGTGTGCATAAGCTTGAAGTCTAAATCTCTTTGGTGTGCATTTGATAGCTCAGTAAGTCACCAGACCTGCACAAGCACATCAGCAACTCATATGTGCCTTGTGTGCTTGGTGATTTGATTATTTTGTGTGCTAAGTGTTCATTATTGATTGAGCTTGACTCCTTGTGCTTCAATAAGCACAAGGGTGCCCCCATTGTCCAAAATCATCCATCAAATAAGCATTAAGTCAAGCCCTCTTGGCTATTTTCCATCTGTTAAGAAAGGAAAGAAAGAACACAAACTTGTGTTCAAAATTTTGGAACCTGGCACGTTTTTGATCTTCATTTAGGATCAATCTTCCATAAAAAGGAAGTTTGATTGTGTTTTTAAGCTTATTAGAGTGCACATATTGATTTGAAAAAGAAAAAAATAAAAAAGAAAATAAAAGCAAAAACATACCCGTAGCAGGACTCGAACACCAGACCTCTCGCTGGAGGGTTAAGTGTCCTACCGCTAATCTAGATAAGCTTTTTACGTTTAGGTTTGTTTTCAAAACCTATTTAACACGTTCTTGGTTTGTTAGCTTAATATTAAGCCGTAGCTTATTTACCATTTTCCAGCTTATTTGCTTTTTGTTTTTGGCTTATTCGATTTTTCCTAGGACCTAGATAAACGTAGGGATTTTTCTAGCTAGTTTTCTTAATTTTCCCTTTATTAGATTATTTTCTAGAATTTATTTAATAGCCGGTTTTAGAAAAAGCATTAAAAAATAGAAAAAAGATTTTTAATTTTTAGGAAAAATAATTTTTAGTTTTTAAAATAATATTTTGAGGTTTACAGCTTATTAGGTTTTTAATTTGGCTTATTTTTATTTTTATAAGATTTTAGGATTTTTAAGCAACTTTAAAAATTAATATAAAATTAATTAATAGGTTTTAGAAACTTTAATTTACATTTTCTTCTTAGTTAGAATATTTAGGATTTTTGAGAATTTTTTAGAATTTATTTTAGAAACTTTTTATTTTTAGCAATATTTTAATATTATTTTATTATTAAAAATTTAAAGTTTTATTTTTCTTTATTTTTCATTTTTCTTAAGTTCTTTAGCATTAATTAGGACCTTTTCCATTTTTAGAATATTTTTATAGCTTTTAGTTTTATTTTTATAATTATTTTAAGTTTAATTAGTTTTTAATCATTTTAAATCATTTTTAGAGTTTTAAAAATAGTTTTAATAGCTTTTAATTTTTAGAAAATTACTTTTTAGTCTTCTAATAATATAAGCTAAGTAATTATTCAATAAAATCATATTTTAGACATTTGAATTAGTTATATTTAATTTTAGGGCTTTAATTAGCATTTAAAATTAAATATTTAATTAATAAAAGGTTTTAAAATATCTTTGTTGGATTTTGATCTTTATTTATATTATTTAAGACTTCTTTTTAGTCTTTTTAATTATTGATATTGTTTTTGGTCTTGGTATAATTTTTAATTTGGGTAGTTTTTCACGGCTTTACGTTTACGCCTTTTTCGTCGTAGTTTAATTTTAACGTATCCGTCTTTTCATCCTCTCATCCCCATTCTTCTCAATATTAATCTCAAATAACTACAAGTTAATTCACACACATATACCTCCTTGGGAAACGAACTTTCTCTCTTTTTAAGTGATTGGGTCATTAGTGTTGATTTTTCCTAAAATCATCACTCGATACTTACCGCTCATATACGTTCTTTTGTTTTCCTAAACAAGAGTCGTATTTTACCACAATCAGAGGGACTTGGTCATAAGTTATTTTCAGTGGGACAATTTTGCGATTCAAACCTTGAAGTGGCGTTTCGACAACATACATGCTTTATTCGCGATCTTGTAGGAAATGATTTGTTAAAGGGTTCTCGAGGGGATAATCTCTATACTCTGTCCATTCAAAACATGATGGCCGCCTCTCTTGTATGCCTTCTTTCCAAAGCATCTAAGACCAAGTCATGGTTGTGGCATCATCGGTTATCTCATCTTAACTTTGATGCTATAAACCATTTGGCTAAAACGAACTTGTTCGTGGTCTTCCAAAACATAAGTTCGACAAGGATCATTTATGCTCCGCGTGTTCTTTGGGAAAAGCAGCAAGAAATCATACAAACCTAAAGCTGAAGACACCAACCAAGAAGCACTGTATCTTTTGCACATGGATCTTTGCGGGCCAATGCGTACGGCTAGTGTGAGTGGTAGAAAATACATCCTCGTCATGGTGGATGATTTCTCAAGGTTTACATGGGTAAAATTTTTAGCTTCCAAGGATCAAGCACCAAATTATATTATTACTTTATTAAAGATGATCCAAGTACGTCTTAATGCTACTGTTTGCCGCATTCGCAATAATAATGGAGCTGAGTTCGTTAATCAAATTCTACGAGACTATTATGAAGAGGTCGGTATTTCACGTGAAACTTCTGTTGCTCGCACTCCACAACAAAACGGTGTCGTGGAAAGATGTAACCGTACTTTAATGGAAGCTGCTAGAACTATGTTGATTTATGCGAATGCTCCGTTATTCTTATGGGATGAAGCTGTGGCAACCGCATGTTATACCCAAAACCGCTCCATCATTCGTAAACGCCATGGTAAAACTCCATATGAGCTACTTCATGGACACAAACCCGATATTTCATTTCTTCATGTGTTTGGTGCACTTTGTTTTCCAAATACTAATAGTGAGAATTTGGGCAAACTTCAAACGAAGGCTGATATTGGAATTTTCATTGGGTACTCACCTACAAAAAAAGCTTACCGAATTTATAACCATCGTCTTGGCAAGATAGTAGAAACTTTGGATACCGATTTTGATGAGCTGGAAGCGATGGCTTCTGAGCAACACAGCTCTGAACCCGCACTTCATGAGATGGGAACCGGTACGATTAGTTCCGGATTAACTCCCAACAATCCTACTTCTCCATCATTTATACCACCTACAAGGCCCGAGTGGGATGAGTTATTTCAACCTATGTTTGATGAATTCTTTGATCTACCTAGTCATGATTCTCCAGCACCTGCAGCATTAGCTCCGATTCCCGAAGTTGTTGCTCAAGATAATGGAAATCAGTCTGAGACATCTACTGTTACTATTGAACCAGATGTCCCATCCCCCACCAATTCACAAACTACACTGAGTCATCACCCTCACTTGTTCCTAATGGTGTTGAAGAGTATCACTATAATCACGATTTGGAATTTTCTCACTTACAAGAGCTTCCTTTCTTTGGTTCACAAATACCTGAAAACCCTAACGGTGCGTCTACCTCAGAGGAAACTCCTGCAATCGTTCACTCCCGACCACCATGGATTGAAACTCACAAAACAAAATGGACAAACGATCACCCAATCCGCAATATTATTGGTGACATCAATCGACCAGTATTAACACGCCACCAACTCCAAGAACATGCATTATATTGCTACTTTGATGCATTTCTTTCCGATACTGAACCTAAAAATTGGCAACAAGCCATGAAAAAATCATCTTGTATTGAAGCCATGCAAGAGGAACTTAATGAATTTCAACGTCTTGAAGTGTGGGAATTAGTTCCTTTACCCAGCAACGTTGAAATCCTTACATTGTTATGGGTATATAAGGTTAAACTCGATGAGTTAGGTGGAGTGCTGAAGAACAAAGCTAGATTGGTTGGTAGAGGTTACAAACAAGCTTTTGGTATTGACTTTGAAGAATCGTTTGCTCCTGTAGCAAGATTGGAGGCAATTAGACTATTCCTTGCTTATGCTGCTCACATGAACATGATCGTCTACCAAATGGATGTTAAGACGGTATTTCTTAATGGTGAACTAAGGGAAGATGTCTACGTAAGCCAGCCGGATGGATTCGTCAACTCGGAGTATCCTAATCACGTGTACAAGCTCAAGAAGGCTCTTTATGGGTTGAAACAAGCTCCACGCGCGTGGTACGATCTCCTATCATCGTATCTCATCTCAAAAGGCTTCTCCAAAGGCAAAGTGGACCCAACATTATTTATTCTAAAGGAGGACAACGACATGATACTGGTACAAATTTATGTTGATGATATAATTTTTGCTGCCACTACTCAAAGACTGTCTGACCATTTTGAGAAAATTATGTCCACACGCTTTAAGATATCGATGATGGGAAAATTTTCATTTTAGGGTTGCAAATTTCCCAGAATCCAAGAGGCATCTTCATTAATCAATCCAAATTTGCTCTTGAATCATTAAAGATATATCATTTTGAAATTTGTGACCCCGTGGATACTCCAATGGTGGAGAGATCCAAGTTAGATGAAGATAAGGAAGGGATAGCTGTCGATCCTAAACTTTACCGTGGTATGATCGACTCCCTTCTCTATTTGACTGCTAGCAGGCATGATTTTCAATTTGCTATATGCATGTGTGCCCGGTATCAGGCTCGGCCTACCGAAAAGCACTTACATGTTGTGAAAAGCATCTTTCGGTATCTTGAAGGAGCACTTCATCATGCTCAGTGGTATCCGAAGGATTCCTCTATTGCACTAATATCATATGCAGATGCGGATTATGCTGGGTGTCAAGATACTAGACGTAGCACTTCTGGCAGTGTGGCAGAAAAGCGTTGCGATATCAAGTACAGAGGCTGAATACATTGATATGTCCGATTCTTGTGCTCAAGTTCTTTGGATGAGATCAAAGTTAACTGACTACGGTCCTGGATTCAACAAAATCCCGATGTACTGTGATAACAAAAGTGCAATTACCCTTTGCGGCAACTACATTCAACATTCCTGGGCGAAGCACATTCACATACGCTACCACTTCATCAAAGAGCAAGTGGAAAATGGAGTGATCGAATTGTACTTTGTCAACACTGAGTACAACTGGCAGATATATTCACAAAGACCTTAGATCGAGGACGTATCGAGTTTTTGATCGAAAATCTAGGAGTTGGTAGAAGAATCTACAAAATAATGGTGGTAAACTATTCTAGAGTATCCTTTGATCGTGGTCTTTTATATTATCGTATATATTTAAACCACCAAAAGAAAAATACAAAAATATAAAACATACAAAAACCATAAAAATATATATAATCAAGAAAACCCAAAAATATTTTCATTTTAAATCGGGCATGTCTTTTAGTACGGTAATATTTACGGCCTTAGAAATGTCGATAAAATTTGACACGGCGCTATAAATAGAGTCCGTATAAAAGTTGTACATATTTTAAAACATGCCCATATGGCTTGTAGTTATTTCAGACTGCAACCCGTCGCTTTAAAGTCACGTATTTCCTTGGAAAACGTTGGCTCACAACGGGAATTAATTTTCTCGGGTATGATTTACAAGACAAATCATACAAAGGATCAAGTTTACTTTATAACTTGGTCTAACATGAATTAGTGTACGTCTCAGTGCATTAACTTGTCAAAATAAGAGAAATCTTATTGCCACCACGAATCAATTTTTCTAAGACATTAATTGGAAAATACTTTCATCGATATTTGAATCTTTCAACAATAACTACAACTCTTTCAATAGAAAACGGGTCATCATTTAAGGGGTCGAAAATATCAAATCATCTTCGTCATCTAAACGGTCTTCAAAAGTTTTTCGAGAAAAATTAATCATTAAATGGTTAATTATTGGATCTTCTTTGGTATACGATTTGTGATTGTCCGTGATTTGTCGTGAGTTATGTGTATCGGATATTTGCATTTAGGATAAAATGTTTAATTTGTGTGCGAAAAGGAATTGTTAATATAATGGGTTAGGTCTAACGATTGTTAAATTACTTAACGGATGTTATCCTAAACCTTGTCACTAATTAAAAAAGGGAATAGAGAAAATTAGGGGGACTAAAATTGGACAAAGTGTTAAGTTTACCAAAATTTGACCTAAGTCAATATTAAAAGCCGCCTATTTTTATCTCTGTCTCTTTCTTTTTTCTGTTCGTCGTCTACACAAACAAATGCATCACACTATATCCGCCATTAACAAACTTTCACTCGTGATTCATCTTTCTGTGAGAAATTCGTGAATAACTAAGGTACAAACATCAATTTTCGTTTATAACTTGACTATTTCCTTCAATTAATTCCTTTAATCAATTCGTTTTTAAATTAATTTATAAGATTAGGTTTTATGAGTTGTTTAGATTTAATTAATTAGGGTTTATAAGTGGGTTTTGCTCAGAATGATGTTTAGAAGGAAGATTGTTTATTTAGGATTGCCTTAACATCGAGTTAGGGTGCGTTCGTTTAGGGATTAGGGGCGTTGGTATTGCTTTTAGGCGTTGATTATATCTTTCCCGAACGAGTGTGTTTTACAGAATGAATGTTTTTCTCAAAACTAATTTTTTTACCGAATGAAGCTAAAGTCCCGAATGAACATTTTTTCCCGGATGAACATTTTTTTTCCAATATTTTCCCAAATGAACAAATTTTTTCCAATATTTTCCCGAATGAACAAATTTTTCCCGGATGAACATTTTTCCAACATTTTCCCGTATGAACATTTCCCAGAATGAACAATTTTTTGCCGAATGAACATTTTCCCGAATGAAGAAATGTTTCCCGAATGAACAGTTTCCCGAATGAACACTTTTCCCGGATGAACATTTTTTCCCGAATTAACATTTTCCCGAATGAAGTAATGTTTCCCGAATGAACAAATTCCCGAATGAACAATTTTTTCCCGAATGAAAGCTTTTCCCAAATGAGTGCTATTTTTACCGAATGAAGCTTAATTTCCCGAATGAAGGAATTGTCAGTTTAGAAAAGTTAATCAGATATGTATGATAGGTGTGTAAACACCCATCCTTTTTACCACTTAACTGCAATAATAACCAGGCCAAAACGTGTATTTTATGTCTTAAATGTCGGAATTATGCGTGGTTTGTGTTTTTGTTGTGATTTAGGACGAAAATGTGAAAAGGGGAGAAAACACGGGCTTTCACGGGCTTTTATCGAAGAAAAAAGACAAAAGACGAAGTCAAGAAATCAAGAGTGCAAAAAGAACGAAAGTCCAAGGCCTATTCTGAAGATTTATCGAAGAAATAGTCCAAAGACGGAAGTTTAATAAAGCCGAAGAACTCAAGTCTAATTTATGAAGAAATCACAAGACGAGTTTAAGGTAATCCTGAGACAAAGTCTAAAAGGTCGAAGAATTTAAAAGATTAAAGACTAAAGACGAAGGATTAAATGATAATTAAAGAAAGAAGAAAGAGAGGAGGAAGCTTCCTTCCACTAATCACCTCCTCCCCTATAAATAGAGTCATTAGGATTTCATTTGTTTTTGTTGGCTAATAGTGACAATTATTCTTCCATCTTTAATATTTGCACATTTAATTTTCATGTCATTTATTTTAATTGCACATTTAATTACCTTGCACCTTTAAATTCAAGTAAGTTTCCTTTTTATGTTATTGAATCTTTAATTTTTTCTTGTTAATCTCCTATCTACCTTTCTTGTTTAATCTTTAATCTTTATGCTCTATGTTTATGTTCTTCAATTTTTATTGATTTGATTAAGTGGGTTTTGATTATTTTGATCATTATTGTTATTTTTATTGATTTGGATTGTAGGTTTATGATTGTTAGATGTTTATTAGTTAGTTTGATTTAATCTTTTGGTTGATTTTGGTTAGATTGGTTTAGATTCGTAGCTTTTTGTTCTTCCTTGTTCTTCGCTGTTTGTTTGCCCAGGTTATTCCGAACCAAGCTTCATATTCCGAACCAAGCAATCATTCCGGATCAGTTTGGTATTCTGAATCAGCAGGTTATTCCGAATAAAGCAATATTCCGGATAAACCATTTATTCTGGATCAAGGTTTTGTTGTGGTTATTCCGAATAAGGGAATTATTCCTGACGAAGGTTATATTCTGGATGAAGCTCTTAGTCTAAATTATTCCGCATCAAGGCTATATTCCGAACCAAGCTGTTATTCCGGATCAACTGTTTATTCCGGATGAAGGTTTATTCCGAGTGAACTTGTTATTCCGAATCAACAGATATTCCGAACGAAACATCATTCCAAATCAATCATTCCGGATGAGCACTTGTATTCCGAATAAGTAATTATTTCGGATGAGTATTTATTCCGAATGAGTGATTTGATCTGATTATTCCGAACGAAGCTTTGTTGTTCCGGATCAAGGGTTTTGTCAATATTATTCCAAACGAAGAAGAATTATTCCGCGTAAAGGTGACATTCCGAACGAGTAATTATTCCGAGTGAGGTGTTTTTAGTTTATTTTAAGTTTATGTTTTTAAATTCTTAAGCTTTACTTTTCCCGCCTTTTTACTTAGTCGCACTTTTAGTTAACTTGACTTAGATTTATTTTAAGCTTGCCTTAGTTTAATTTTATGTTTGCCTTTAGGATAGTTTTAAGTTTGCGTTATTTACTTTAATTGCTTTTAATTTCTCGTCACGTTTTTAATTTCCCGTCATTTATTTTCAATTAGGTTTAGCTTTTAATTACCCGCCATTTACATTATAGTTTTTGCACATTTCCTTTACTACAACGACCAAACTTTTATTGTTTCACCAAAAGACGACTGAGTCGCACATTCTTCTGTTATCAATTCGAAGAGACTGGAACAACGATATTTTCTTACGGGGAAAAAGCCTTGTATTAAATGGCGTCGCGGCCGGCTCTTTTCGTAAAGATTAACGGTTTTCTGTGAGAGACGCGTTGCTTTTTGGGATCCGTTCATTCGTGAGCGTTATTTTTCTTGCTTAAAAATTTTCAAAAATCCATAAAAATTAAAAAATTTCAAAAAATCCAAAAAGATTTTATTTTATTTATAGTGTATATATATTCTCTTTGTGTTTGGTATATATTTCTTTTGCTTTCGCAGGTGTATACGTACTAGATCTTCTACTTATCCAGAGCCCGAGACTCGTGAAGATTTAGCTATTGCAGGTGTGAACAACAACAATAATTGTGACAATGCGTCAATTTATGGTTGATATTTTATTCTCAAGTATTATTTAAAAATATTATTTTAATGTTATATTATGAACTCACTTATTTTTGGGAAGAAATTTGGATTTACATCTTGAAGTAGCATCGACTACGTCTAAACCGGAGGATTCTACGTTACGTGCCTACGTTTACATACACCGTTTTTGGTAACAGTCAGACATTTCAGGAAATAAATTTATCCGTGAATATTATTTTGGAACTTTAAATTTGTGTTGGTTCATAAACTCACAAATTTACGAGAAGAGATTAGGACTTACGTTCATAATTTAACGTCTTTTACGACTGTAACACCCCATTTTGGAAATGGAATATTACGCATAATCATGGCGTGTCATCAAAGCATACAAGGATAAATGTCTAAGCATTATTCAACCATAAAAGGGAAATACCGGAAACAACATCGGTATCCCAAAGTAAAGCTCATCACACACAAACATAAATACTGTAAAAGGAAAGGACGAAACAATGTCCATAGCAACTGTATCAAAGTAAAGGAAAGGCATAAAGTAAAGGAAAACAGTAAAGCTTCCAGTCCATATGCACCTACGTTTGAGATCTACGAGCGTCCCTGAGTACCTGCCGTTTTGGGAACATGAAAAGGAAAACGGCTGAGCAAGACGCTCAGTGCACGGATGTACAATAAAGCATGAAATAGGATAAGCATGTAACAATTAACAGCGGAAGACTAAGTACTGAGTAAACTGGTTAAGTATCATGAAAACTGGTTTTATAGTTTGAAAAGCCTTATGTTTAACCTGTGAAAACTGTTTTAACATATATATACCATAGCCCATATAGGTCATGAAAAGGTCACGTGCATGAATACTTGGAGGGGTGACCTCATCATGCTGATTAGAGGGGATGCCTCTAATCAATTACTGATTTGGGTAGGAGGGATCAACTCCTTGTGAAGGGTGCAAGGCACACACCACATTCACCATGATAAACTGAATAAAACATGTAACTAGGATGCACCCATACGCCCCACCTGATATAATAATATGGCCAAACTGAAAAGGGACGCCACGAGCAATCACTCCGCCGTGGGGAAGTCATAACATCGGTGCCTCCAATGCTATGGTTATGGTACCTCCATAACTAGGTGAAACTGGTCATGCTTGTATATGGCTATAGTTTATGCTAAATTAACATAAGCAGTTCAAAACAATAAAACAAATGCTGGGGAAAACAGTTGGCTGCATACGGGGAAATCCTAATAAGGAAGGAATGTCCATACTGAAAGGACGGGAATCCGTACCTCAAGTCCAGTGAATGAACGGAAGAAAGACTCCTACTTCTGGATCACTAACGCTACATGAATACACACGTGTATAAGTATCGATTTACTGATTACGTACTGGGTTCTATGTCTCGTTATAGCTGATTTGGTATGTTTTAGGTCATGGTTCACTGTTTAAAGCCTTAAACTGTGTTTATCTTGTATTCTGGTTTATCTGATTAAGTATTACTGTTGTTTCATGTATTATTATACTTACTGTGTAATAATAAGTAACTTTCCAAAAATAGCAGGTTTCCAAAAATAGAAAGTTTCCAAAAATAGAAAGTTTCCAAAAATAGAAAGTTTCCAAAAATAGAAAGTTACCAAAAATAGAAAGTTTCCAAAAATAGAAAGTTTCCAAAAATAGAAAGTTTCCAAAAATAGAAAGTTTCCAAAAATAGAAACTTTCCAAAAATAGAAAGTTTCCAAAAATAGAAAGTTTCCAAAAATAGAATTTACTGCTTAAAATAGATTAGTTTCTAAAAATAGAAAGTTTCCAAAAATAGATCAGCTGCCTTAATTAAATAAGTTTCCATATATAGAAAGTTTCCATGATTAGATTAGCTGCCTGAAATAGATTGATTTCCATATATAGAAGGTTTCCATAATTAGATTAGTTGCCTTATTTAATTAAGTTTCTATAAATAGAAGTTTCCATATATAGAATTAAGCTGATTCCATAAGCTAACGTATAAGTCTAAGTGTTATAAGCTTATTCTTAAGTCATATGATATAGTGTATAGTTTAATTATTATTTCATGTATTTTAATTAAACTATAGGTTAAGCATTTTAATTAAAGTATAACATGTATTAATTAAAATGAAATGAAAATACTTAGGTTAAAATGTGTATTATTATTAATAATAATATAACCTAAGTCATGTCTAAATTAATTAATTATAGGCATGTTTTAATAATTAATTAATTATAACTTATAACATACAATACTTAGGTTAAATTAATGTCATGATAAACTAATAATTAAAATAACCTAAGTCATGATTTAATTAATATTTCATGTTATTAATTAATTATATCCTAAGTTCATGATTCATAAAAATTACATGTAACATAGATCATGATTTTAACCAACGAACCATGAATCGGGTATGAATTCGACACCGTACCCCGGGCCAAACCCGGGGCACACGTGTCCCCTTGCTGCCGTGGGTCCCACATGAGCCAACCAAGACCAATTGTGGTCTTGGTGGTGGCGGCAATAGCAAACCAACCCCCCCCTCGGGTTTGTTTGCTAGGCGGCCAAAAACAAACACCCTTATAAACCATTCTTTGATTTTAATTAATACCAAAACATGTTAGATCAATGATTAATTACCTTGTTTTCATAAGAAAAATAATAACATGTTCATGAAAATAATCAAAGATTAAAAGAATTAAAAAGAATTAAAAAGAAGGGTTAGAAAGGTATACCACTATGTAGCTTGGAAAAGGATGAACAAACACGTATTCTAACACTTGTTTTTAAGATCAAAATCAAACAAACACCCTCTAGTGGTGGTGTTTAGGTGGCGGCACAAGGAGGAGAAAAAGGAGAGGAGAAAACTCTTTTTAGGGTTTTTGTGTTTATTTCTTGAAAATGAAAATGAAAACATGTTTTTACTTTTACCCCCCCTTAACTTGTAAAGTCCATGGGCTAAGCCCATTTTGTCTATGTGTGCCGTGGGTATGGGGGCCCCACATGGGGTACCCGTACCTTTCTCGTGTCCCGATGTTTCGTGTTCGTTCGTGGTTAAACGTGCTCGTGTTTAACGTGTTTCTATTTCTTTTAACGTGTCGTTTATCGTAAACTTAACGCTCGTAAATATATTATAAGTATTTACGTAATTATTTTAGTTAGTATTTTAAATGGTGATCATGATTTAATTATGTTCACGTGATATATTATTAACTGTTTATCATGAGTTCGTACGTAATCGATACTTGTCATGTCATACACGTATGTACTTGCTTGATTATTAGCACATGAATGTGATCAATACTACATGAGGTAAGTTTTAATCTAGAACGTACGATCTTAAGGGCACTATTCATGGTAAAAGCATGCGGGTTTTACAATTCTTCCCCCCTAAAAAGAATAATTCGTCCCCGAATTATAGATAAAGTAAGCTGAAAAGAAGTGACATACCCGAACTCAAAATATGAAGTGAGGGTAAGAAGCCCGGATAGACTCCTCTGTTTCCCAAGTGGCTTCCCGCTCGGTATGGTCCCTCCAAAGGATTTTGACGAAAGGAATCGTCTTCCTTCTCATGACTCGTTCTTGCCTGTCGAGTACTCGTTCGGGTTCTTCTATAAACGTGAGATCTTCACGTATCTGTTCCAGTGGATACTGAACCATGTGAAGGGGATGATAATTGTACCCTCTGAGTAAGGACACATGGAACACGTTATGCACGTGCGAAAGCTGAGGAGGTAACGCCAATCGGTAAGATACTTCGCCGATTCGTTCAACGATATCAAATGGTCCGATGAACCGAGGACTGAGTTTTCCTTTGATCCCGAAGCGTTTAACACCACGTGCCGGCGAAACCTTGAGGAAGACGTGATCTCCCACATTAAAATGTATGTCCCTACGATGCTTATCGGCGTAACTCTTCTGACGTGAACGCGCTTCCTGCAGTTTCTGTTTAGCTACCTCAATCTTCTCGTTGGTCATTTCTATAATCTCTGGTCCTTCAAGTGTTCGTTCTCCCACTTGATCCCAGCAAGTTGGAGCGCGACACTTTCTGCCATACAACATTTCGAAAGGAGTACATTTGATACTTGCGTGCCAGCTGTTGTTGTATGCAAACTCGACTAAACAGATGTAATCGTCCCAATCACCTGTCCATTCCAACGCACACGACCTTAACATATCTTCCAATGTCAGAATTGTTCACTCCGATTGTCCGTCCGTTTGAGGATGAAAGGCTGTGCTCAGCTTAAGTTGTGTACCCCAAGCTTTTTGCAGACCTTTCCAGAATCGCGACGTGAAACGAGGATCTCTGTCTGAGACGATGCTGGAGGGAGTGCCGTGGAGTCTCATGATCTCCCTTCTGTACGTATCTGCGAGTTTACTTACCGGATCTTCCTTGCGTATCGGTAAGAAATGAGCTGATTTGGTGAGTCGATCAACGATGACCCAAATAGCATCGTGCTTCTTCTTGGTAGGCGGAAGACCGGTAACAAAATCCATGGTGATTTTGTCCCACTTCCATTCTGGAATATCCAACGGTTGAAGGAGACCGCCAGATCGCTGATGTTCAATCTTAACCTGCTGACAGGTAAGACATTTGGAGACATACGTGGCTACATCCTGTTTCATACCACTCCACCAAAAGTGCTGTCTGATGTCATGGTACATTTTTGTCGACCCAGGATGTATAGAAAATGGGGAGCTGTGAGCTTCAGCTAACAATGCTTCCCGGAGTTCTTGATTGTCAGGAACACAAAGTCTCGTGCCCTGCCAAACGATACCGTCTGCGTCCATTCTGAATTCTGTCTGCTTCTCCAAATTCTGAATTATCGCCCAAATCTCTCCATCATCCTTCTGCGCTTCCTTAATCCTAGTCAGTAACTCAGGTTCTACTGTAAGATTCGCCCAGTATCCGTGCTGCCCACGTACCATGATTTCAATGTCAAGCCGCTCCAAGTCCCTTATGTTTTGTTCCTTGATCTCAATGCCGTTTATCATCCCGGACTTTCTGCTGAGTGCATCTGCTACTACATTAGCTTTCCCGGGATGATACTGTAGGTTAATATCATAATCCTTCAACAGTTCCAACCATCTCCTTTGTCTCATGTTCAATTCTCGCTGTGTGAAGATATACTTCAAGCTCTTGTGATCCGTGAAAATGTCGCATGATTCTCCGTATAAGTAATGCCTCCATATCTTCAATGCGAACACCACTGCAGCAAGTTCCAGGTCATGCGTAGGGTAGTTTTCTTCATAGGGCTTAAGCTGCCGTGAAGCATACGCGATCACTTTCCCATGTTGCATGAGAACACAGCCCAGTCCCTTCCCCGATGCATCGCTATAGATCTGAAATCCACCTGTACCAGATGGGAGAGTAAGAATAGGTGCAGATACTAACTTCTGCTTTAGGTCTTCGAAGCTCTTCTCTCGTTCTTCCGTCCAGACGAATTTCTCTCCTTTTCTCATCAGTTTGGTGAGAGGCAATGCCAGGCGGGAAAAGTTCTCCACGAATCTTCGATAATATCCAGCTAAGCCTAGGAAACTGCGGACTTCTGTCGCTGATGTTGGTCTTGGCCATTTAGTGATAGCCTCAACCTTCGCTGGGTCCATAGTGATCCCTTCTGCTGATACAATGTGACCTAAGAATGCCACCTTGTTTAACCAGAACTCACACTTGGAGAATTTCGCATACAGCTGCTTCTGACGAAGAATCTATAGTACAGTACGGAGATGATCTTCGTGTTCCTCCGTGGACTTTGAGAATATCAAGATGTCATCGATGAACACAATGACAAATTTATCAAGGAATTCATGGAAGATTCTGTTCATCAGATCCCTGAATACTGCTGGAGCGTTAGTCAGGCCGAATGGCATGACCACAAACTCATAATGGCCATAGCGGGTACGAAAAGCTGTCTTGGCAATATCCTGCTCTTTAACCCTTAGCTGATGGTAGCCTGACCTTAGATCGATCTTTGAGAAGTGTTTGGCTCCTTGAAGTTGGTCAAACAGATCGTCTATACGTGGCAGTGGATATCTGTTGCGGATGGTAATCTTATTAAGTTCACGGTAGTCAATGCAAAGTCGCATGCTGCCGTCCTTTTTCTTAACGAACAAGACCGGTGCGCCCCATGGAGATGCGCTTGGTCTAATGAACCCTCGTTCAAGAAGTTCCTGCAATTGGTCCTTCAGTTCTTTTAACTCTATGGGAGCCATACGATACGGAGCCTTAGAGATTGGCTCCGCTCCTGGAACAAGTTTGATGTTGAACTCCACTTCTCTTGCAGGTGGTATGCCTGGAAGTTCATCTGGGAAGACGTCTTGAAATTCCGAAACTACTGGTTGATCCTGAATCGATGGGGATTCAGCATCCATGTCATGAACCGTAGCGAGATAACCTTCGCAGCCATGTGACAGTAATGCACGTGCTTGCAAGGTAGATATGACTTGTACAGACCGTCCGGGTATGAACCCGTTATGGATGTACTCTGGTGCATTAATGTCGCCGAAGATCACTCGATAAGAGTGGCAGTCTATGGTAGCATGGTGCTTGGATAGCCAATCCATGCCGAGAATCATATCGAACTCAATCATGTCTAGGGGAAGTGCATCTACTGCACGAACTTTATCGTCAAACTCTAGAGGAAGACTCTTGTATACATGAGTTATTAATACAGAGTCCCTCAGAGGCGTGGAAATGGTAAGCTTAGTTTCTAATGGCAAGGGAAGTGTCCTGATGTTCTTAGCATAAGCAGTGGAAACAACTGAATGAGTGGCACCCGTGTCGAAAAGAACACATGCAGCCTGGCCGTACATATACAAAATTCCAGTAATGGTACCTGTAGATTTGTTTGCCTGATCGCGCGATGTCGTGTAGACACGCCCAGAGGTAGGAGGCGGTTTAGTATCAGCATGACCCGAAGTACCCTCCATTTCACCCTTACGGCAATCTCTCATACGATGGCCAGGGAGGCCGCACTTGTAGCACGCGTCGGAGTCACGACGACATGGGCCAGGGTGTCTGCGATGGCAGGTGCTGCAAAGAGGATGAGTGTATCCTCCAGCAGGAGTCCTTGCTTGCTGAGGGCCTGCTGATGACAGAACGTGTTAAGAATAAGGTATATGCACGAGTATAAGACGTAAACGTCATAAGATGCTTACCAGTGTTAGCTGAACGGTTGGGCTGAGAACCCCTGTGGTTCTGGTCCCTTCCGTTACCGTGGTTCCTGATAGAGATTAACATAGTGTCAGCATGAGAGATATAACATGAAATCATAAGAAGATGCGTAAATAGTAGGACCTGCTGTTGTTGGATTGTCCCGCATTGTTACGGTAATTGTCATTACCGCTGCGCCTTTCCACAACAGAACGGTCGTTAGAGTGACCGTTTCCTTTGGGCTGATAGGGCTGCTGCTGAGTAGCCGGCTGAGACCGGTCCCCAGTTTTCTGCCTGGAAGATACAGTTTAAGAGATGATTATAGAACATATAACGATAGGATGCGGTCTGGTTAACGCTAGAACATGAAATGTTTTACCTCTTGTCGGGTCTTTCAGCTTCCCCGAACTCATCACGTTCCTGCAACATCTCAAGCTTTCTTGCTGCGTCAGCCACTTGTGCTACTGTATTGAACGTAGCACATACTAGATTGTTCGCAACCGAGGTGCGAAGTGCCCACCTAAAATGGTGTGCCTGCTCCTCAGGAGTACCAGCCGCTGCTCCTAGAAAACCAGCAAGGCGAAGAAAGCGCTGCATGAATTCGTTGCTATTCTCGCCCTGTCTCTGACGTATCCCGTGGTATTCACGCTTGAGTTTGTCCTGCTCTGCCTTAGGAAAGAACTGTTCCATCACTCTCTCCTTGAATTGGGCCCATGTCAAACCAGCGACCCATTCATCACCTCCTTCTGACTGCGTCAAAGCTAGCCACCAGTTGAGTACATCGCCTTCAAATCTGTAGCATGCCAATCTTGCCTTGAAGGCGGGGTCACATCCCATAGCATTGAATATTTTCTCAATGTGAGTCAGCCAGCTTTCAGCATCGCTGGGGCTATCAGTCTTTTCGAAAGCTCTAGGACGGAGCTTGTTAAATCTTTCCAACCATACCGCTAGAGTCACTGGGGGAGGAGGAGGAGGTGCCTGATTCTGCGGCTGCTGATTATTCGCAGCTTGGACTTCAGCACGAATGTCATTCCTCAGTTGAGGAAGTAAGGCTTGCATGACAGCCTGAATCGCAGCATTGAGCTGCTCTTGCTCGCGTGTGAGAACCATCTGACAGTATAACATAAAACATATGATTAACAGTTCAAACATAAAATATATAAAAGAAAAAAAAATTTTATGCCAAAATTTCACGAGAAAAATTTTATGCAAGAAAATCTTTGTATGAATGCATGATGCAGTTTTATGAAAACTTTTGATGCTCGAGAGTGAACGCCTTAGGTCAGTTCACTCAAAATAAAAGACATATCGAGGGGACGCCTATGGGTCGGTCCCAAATCTAAAAGTTTCGATAAAACACATGCGACTAAATAGGGCCAGTCCTGTACCAACCATTACTTAGTCAAAAACCCTGTAACAATGACATGTATATGTATGCTTAAAAATGATGAATGCATGAAAACAACTGTCAGTTCTAGGAAGACCGTAGTGACTACCCACTAATCACAGGTCATATTTGAGAGCCTACAGGTCGAAGCCTTGGCTCTGATACCATAATTGTAACACCCCATTTTGGAAATGGAATATTACGCATAATCATGGCGTGTCATCAAAGCATACAAGGATAAATGTCTAAGCATTATTCAACCATAAAAGGGAAATACCGGAAACAACATCGGTATCCCAAAGTAAAGCTCATCACACACAAACATAAATACTGTAAAAGGAAAGGACAAAACAATGTCCATAGCAACTGTATCAAAGTAAAGGAAAGGCATAAAGTAAAGGAAAACAGTAAAGCTTCCAGTCCATATGCACCTACGTTTGAGATCTACGAGCGTCCCTGAGTACCTGCCGTTTTGGGAACATGAAAAGGAAAACGGCTGAGCAAGACGCTCAGTGCACGGATGTACAATAAAGCATGAAATAGGATAAGCATGTAACAATTAACAGCGGAAGACTAAGTACTGAGTAAACTGGTTAAGTATCATGAAAACTGGTTTTATAGTTTGAAAAGCCTTATGTTTAACCTGTGAAAACTGTTTTAACATATATATACCATAGCCCATATAGGTCATGAAAAGGTCACCTGCATGAATACTTGGAGGGGTGACCTCATCATGCTGATTAGAGGGGATGCCTCTAATCAATTACTGATTTGGGTAGGAGGGATCAACTCCTTGTGAAGGGTGCAAGGCACACACCACATTCACCATGATAAACTGAATAAAACATGTAACTAGGATGCACCCATACGCCCCACCTGATATAATAATATGGCCAAATTGAAAAGGGACGCCACGAGCAATCACTCCGCCGTGGGGAAGTCATAACATCGGTGCCTCCAATGCTATGGTTATGGTACCTCCATAACTAGGTGAAACTGGTCATGCTTGTATATGGCTATAGTTTATGCTAAATTAACATAAGCAGTTCAAAACAATAAAACAAATGCTGGGGAAAACAGTTGGCTGCATACGGGGAAATCCTAATAAGGAAGGAATGTCGATACTGAAAGGACGGGAATCCGTACCTCAAGTCCAGTGAATGAACGGAAGAAAGACTCCTACTTTTGGATCACTAACGCTACATGAATACACACGTGTATAAGTATCGATTCACTGATTACGTACTGGGTTCTATGTCTCGTTATAGCTGATTTGGTATGTTTTAGGTCATGGTTCACTGTTTAAAGCCTTAAACTGTGTTTATCTTGTATTCTGGTTTATCTGATTAAGTATTACTGTTGTTTCATGTATTATTATACTTACTGTGTAATAATAAGTAATTTTCCAAAAATAGCAGGTTTCCAAAAATAGAAAGTTTCCAAAAATAGAAAGTTTCCAAAAATAGAAAGTTTCCAAAAATAGAAAGTTACCAAAAATAGAAAGTTTCCAAAAATAGAAAGTTTCCAAAAATAGAAAGTTTCCAAAAATAGAAAGTTTCCAAAAATAGAAAGTTTCCAAAAATAGAAAGTTTCCAAAAATAGAAAGTTTCCAAAAATAGAATTTACTGCTTAAAATAGATTAGTTTCTAAAAATAGAAAGTTTCCAAAAATAGATCAGCTGCCTTAATTAAATAAGTTTCCATATATAGAAAGTTTCCATGATTAGATTAGATGCCTGAAATAGATTGATTTCCATATATAGAAGGTTTCCATAATTAGATTAGTTGCCTTATTTAATTAAGTTTCTATAAATAGAAGTTTCCATAATTAGAATTAAGCTGATTCCATAAGCTAACGTATAAGTCTAAGTGTTATAAGCTTATTCTTAAGTCATATGATATAGTGTATAGTTTAATTATTATTTCATGTATTTTAATTAAACTATAGGTTAAGCATTTTAATTAAAGTATAACATGTATTAATTAAAATGAAATGAAAATACTTAGGTTAAAATGTGTATTATTATTAATAATAATATAACCTAAGTCATGTCTAAATTAATTAATTATAGGCATGTTTTAATAATTAATTAATTATAACTTATAACATACAATACTTAGGTTAAATTAATGTCATGATAAACTAATAATTAAAATAACCTAAGTCATGATTTAATTAATATTTCATGTTATTAATTAATTATATCCTAAGTTCATGATTCATAAAAATTACATGTAACATAGATCATGATTTTAACCAACGAACCATGAATCGGGTATGAATTCGACACCGTACCCCGGGCCAAACCCGGGGCACACGTGTCCCCTTGCTGCCGTGGGTCCCACATGAGCCAACCAAGACCAATTGTGGTCTTGGTGGTGGCGGCAATAGCAAACCAAACCCCCCCTCGGGTTTGTTTGCTAGGCGGCCAAAAACAAACACCCTTATAAACCATTCTTTGATTTTAATTAATACCAAAACATGTTAGATCAATGATTAATTACCTTGTTTTCATAAGAAAAATAATAACATGTTCATGAAAATAGTCAAAGATTAAAAGAATTAAAAAGAATTAAAAAGAAGGGTTAGAAAGGTATACCACTATGTAGCTTGGAAAAGGATGAACAAACACGTATTCTAACACTTGTTTTTAAGATCAAAATCAAAGAAACACCCTCTAGTGGTGGTGTTTAGGTGGCGGCACAAGGAGGAGAAAAAGGAGAGGAGAAAACTCTTTTTAGGGTTTTTATGTTTATTTCTTGAAAATGAAAATGAAAACATGTTTTTACTTTTACCCCCCCTTAACTTGTAAAGTCCATGGGCTAAGCCCATTTTGTCTATGTGTGCCGTGGGTATGGGGGCCCCACATGGGGTACCCGTACCTTTCTCGTGTCCCGATGTTTCGTGTTCGTTCGTGGTTAAACGTGCTCGTGTTTAACGTGTTTCTGTTTCTTTTAACGTGTCGTTTATCGTAAACTTAACGCTCGTAAATATATTATAAGTATTTACGTAATTATTTTAGTTAGTATTTTAAATGGTGATCATGATTTAATTATGTTCACGTGATATATTATTAACTGTTTATCATGAGTTCGTACGTAATCGATACTTGTCATGTCATACACGTATGTACTTGCTTGATTATTAGCACATGAATGTGATCAATACTACATGAGGTAAGTTTTAATCTAGAACGTACGATCTTAAGGGCACTATTCATGGTAAAAGCATGCGGGTTTTACAACGACTAAACCGGAAACCTTAGGATTACGTATTTACGTTTTCGAACTCCGTTTTTGATGAGACAATTTTTATTAGATTCGTTTTGTGCCGTTGATTCATAATTTATAAAAACGTTTTTCGTAAAACGACCCGAGGGCACGCAAATCGAGGAAACTAGAATCGAGGAATACCCGTAAATTAGCAGGATGGGACAAAACAAGTTTATCCCACCACACTAACTAAAAGGGAAGGCCAAGAGGACACCACATCATTTGATGTGGCATCCTTACACTCTACAAGCTTACACATGTAAGCTTAGCTTAACATGGAAGCATTATTCACCCACCAAAACCACAAAACCACTAACACTTACCATTACTTCCATTTTCACATGCAAACCACCATTTTTCCTCTCCTCTCTCTCTCTTAAATTCGTCCAACAATCATAAAAACAACCCTCCTTTGATCTATGTTAGCCATAAAATCATGTGTTACTCATACACATGATGATGCTACTTTGAAGCTTTGAAGATTGGAGGTGATTTTAACATATAAAAAGGAGTTTTTATGGAGGTCTTTGGGCTGATTTTCAAGAAGGTTTAGGGATGATTTTTGAAGAAGTCTTCAAATACTTGGTGATCCTAGAAGTGGTGTTGATATCTCATAAGATTGGTTACCCAAAACCAAGTCTTGTTCATCAAAAAACTCATCATTTCATCACTTTGGTGGTATAGAGATTATTTCTTCCTATCATCTTGTTATTTCGATTATGTAATCATGTATTTTCTTACTTATTGTATATGTATATGATGAATACATGATGATAAAAATGTTGTGTGGGGATCAATTGTTGATAAATATGATTAAAAAGATGAAAAACCATAAGAAACAAGGCTAAAATCTTGCTTAAATTGTTGGCTGTATAAAAACAGTAAGTAACCAAGTTATGAACTGATAAATTGGCATGGTGGAATCAATATACAGTAATTAATAGATGTCATACACATGTGAGAGTTGGCCATGCAATGGAATCATAAAAATGAGTGAGATATGATCAAAACAAGATTAGTGTGCAAATCTGAATAGTCTGTTTTGTAGGGACTGTTAAGGATAGTTAGACATGGAATGAGCAGTAGCTATAACTAACTTATTTGTAGCACATAATATAAAGTTTATGCCATCCAAAAATGAGCTTCTATCTCCTTATAGAACTCAAGATATGATAAAAATGGTGAAGATGAAACTAAAAATCAGATTTTGAAGAATTAACGTTTAATAGTATTATATAAGCACTCAAACTAATATAGTATAAAATATGAATTAAAACCCACTAACTTATAAGTTTCATTTATATAAATATGTATAAGGTTAAACAAATGGACACTTTATAAAAATGGTAGTTGAATAAGATTTATAAGTTATAAAAACTATAAACATGATTTTTACGACTTTTTCGGTTATTACCGTAAAATTAACGTTTTTCGCCAATTAAAACTTAGACGACCAAACCCGTCTAACGTAAAGTTTTTTTAAAAGTCATATACTGATGTATAAGTACCTAATACAAGTAAAAACCGATAAAACCCGAACTATATGATATACGAACATTAACGAGCTAAGTTAGCATATTTGGACTAATAATTTAACTAAATAAGTTAAACACTTATAAACTTATTTATTGGGCTTAACCCATTTGGGCCCAACATGTAAAGTATAATACTGATAATAAAAGTATAATTGGGCTAATGAATAGTATTGGGCTTGTAATAGGCCCATTGGGCTTCAAAATGTAAACAAATTAAATAAGTGTAACTAGTCTTGAAAATTTCCAACACATAACACTAAAATGAGTAAATGAGAATATATAAACCCACTTGATCATCATATATATAAAATCATCATATGTATACATAATTGTTATTTTGATAAAGTCATTGGACAAAAGTCTAAGACGAGTATTATTTGTCTAGGTTTCCGTGATTGAAGCACGTACCGTACGTCCGAGTTGTCGATAACCCGCCTTCCCACATCAACGTGAGTTCATAGCCTCGCACTCTTTTAAATGTTTTTATGAAATTTTTTATAAACCTGCGAGGGAGATAACATGTTAGCCTTTACAAAATAGGACACTAGTTGTCCCGATTGCTTGTTTATTGATTTGGACCCGAATGATTGTATGACCCGACGAATGATGTTATGACCCGATAGATGAAAGAAAATGGGTTATTAAAGTTAGGTTATGTCACTAAAAGTCCCATTAGCATGAATTGTGAACTACCGGGATTTGGTAGATGCTTATGCATATAATAGTACTATTTGGGGACGATCACCCCAATTCGCGCCTTTACGGTTGATCCCCGTCGTGCCACATTGATTGGTAAGCGAATTTATGTATGAGAAGATTTACACAAGCGTGATTATTGTGACGACACGCTAACTTAGATGGGCAAATTGAGTTTCGGGCTAGCTACCCGTTGTTTGTTGTAGTAAGGTAACAATGTCATGCGGCTTATAATAATCCAAATAACGAAATACTGCTATGCGCACCGAATTACGATATATTGCCTGACTAGCAATACGGGGTCATATTATTGATATTATGTATGTGTTTTGGTTTTTCATAACCATATTCATATAACGGTTTTTATTTCTATACAACGTTATAAAACGTATTTTATGATATTTTTACGACATTAGTTTGTATAATGGTTTTGAAGGCGAAAGCCTATATTATGATTTTGATAAGGATTTGTATAAAATGACTTTGGCTATTTTATGGCCTATTACAAAGATTTGTGTAAAATGATTTTCGGTAATAATTATATACCGATGATATATTAATGGTTTCATTAAACTCTATGAATTCACTCGGCGTTATCGCTGACCTTTTCTTTTAACATGTTTTGTCTCAGGTACTTGAAGGTAATTCTCGAGAAGACATCAAGAATTCATGGCCCGCACTTAAATTATAATTTCCATTCAAATGTTTTGTAAAACCTGTATTAAATACACTGACTTGAGACCTATGTAACTTTGATAATTATGAATGGAAATGCTTTATTATTAAAAGACACGATTTTTAAGCGTTGTCTATGATGTGAGTAATGTGCTATCCCGTAACACCAACGAGTCTTCCGCTGTATTGAATTGTGTAAATTTGGGGGTGTTACAGTTTGGTACCAGAGCTCTCGTTATAGAGAACGAAAAATTTTTAAAACCAAGGTTTTGAATAAAACATTTCAAAATCTTTTAACTATAAACATTTTTCACAAAATATCTAAAAATCTTTTGACTATAACGGTGCCGAAAAATTCCCGAGTTACCGACAAGGCCGGACTGAGAAGTGTTATTTTAATATATATATATATAACTTGGATTATATATATATATATATATATATATATATATATATATATATATATATATATATATATATATATATATATATATATATATGATGTAATTTTATTACATGATTGTTTTATGATTATTTTGATATTTATACGAGGTATTTATACGACGTAGATTGTCACAAGGAACCCTAAATCCCCTAGTAAATTAATCGAAGCTATTCTCGTAGGAATTCTAGCTATTCCAGATCTAAACCAAGTTGTGGATATTTTTGATCCCAACAAAATGGTTGATATTCGTAGAAATATAGATATTAGTTAGTTATGATATTGAAGAAGAATTGACGAGATTAAAACGGATATCGATGTCATGACGATCTTTCCTTATAGAGTGGAGTTTAACAAAAATGTTACCACCTGGAAAGGTGTCATCTGAGTCGTTGTCACCCAATTCTTAAATTTGAAATCGAAAGGGTGAATGTTGCACTTGAGGCTGTCATTGGAACCATTAACCAAAAGCCTCATGCCACTAGTACCTTTCCGAGAAGTCTAATTAAATGTGTGAGTCATTTAATACTGGTGACTCATTTGATAATTGTTGTTGTAAGAGCTATAGGATTGGAAATAAGTGTTGATCATATAGAGCTTTTATTTCCTTTTTAAGGTTTATGAATAAGATTAAAAGTATTGGAAAATGAGGTAGGATATAGCATTGAGTATAAGTTGGTTGAATCTTGAATGAAGTAAAATTTAACCCGTATGAAATATGAGATTGGTAAGAGGAAGTCGTTAAGTTCTGTGATTGAATTATAAGGTTTTAATTGATTATTGATTCGTGTTAAGGGTTGTTCCTAGACCATTGTCCAATGATGAGGATGCACAGTGTCCAGGAAATAAATTTGAAGAAATCTTCTTCTGAATAGGGACCGATGGATCTTTCGGGACAGGTGGAACCCCCATGACTCTTGTAGATTAGTATTCATTGTGGTATCTTTTAACAAAAATCCCTAACTTAACTGAGACATCAGTTGGTAGGATGAGTTCTTGGAATTGTATGACATAGTGACACGTAATGTGTTACGGTACAATATTGACTTGTTTGTGATTAATGAAAAGACTACCTCTAATTGCTAAATTCTACATGTATCGATGTTATCTATCCTTTATTGCTTCATCTTAATGTTCGCATTAGTGATGCAACTATTGAGCAAGTACTCATCTTGAATTGAGTTACGTTGTGGATTATTCTTTTGAGTGCCATCGAGATCATGAACCTCATGATTATTTGGCTAAAGCTCATTTCCTATCATATTGTAGTTAGTTCTTGGTGAACAAGCTTTCATCACTCTTTTGCAGATCACTCATTGTTTTTATAAGATAAAACAGTATCCCTTGAGAAAAATTAATTTTTCATCACTATAAGGATTATTCAAAGTAAGATTTTTAAGTGATTGTTATCGAAATGAGGTTGTTTATAAAGTACCTTGGAAAACTTAACTGTTTTCATAACAAAGATTTTTCTTTGTAAATTTATTCTTGATTCTTATTTAAGAATTAAGCATGATAATGTTTTTATTATAAACATGATGATAAAATTTTGACGAACTGAGTATTGCATCGTTAATCTTGAAATTGTATATAGTTGCGTGCCTACATACAATTTGGAAGGGACTATGCAAGACTGATTAGTAGTCACCATAAAAATAGTTAATAAACATTACATTTTCTTTGAAGATTGTGAAGGATTAAATTTTATGAGATCTGCAAGAAGTGAAAAATAGGGACATATTGTTAGAGACACCTACATATGTGCCCGTACCATTTATTCTTCTGAGTCGAATTTACTCGTCTGTGGAATTTGTCTTATTTGACAATTGATATTCCCTTCTTGTCCAATTCTCCTGTAGTGAGATTCTTAGAAAAAGTATCTGATTACCGAGTGTTGATACCGGATTGGATGTATCGACGTTCCTATCATTTCTTTTGAATTGATTTCATTTGAATGACCTGGGTAACGATCCGAGGAGCTTTCGAATGCGTACTAAAATTATGAAAACATGGGATATATTCATATTCGTTAAATGTTTTCGTCTGTATCTGATTTGAAATTCTCTCGCATAGATTATGCGTTAACCTTACTCTTTTAAGGTTAGTTATGTCTCCTAATATCCTTGAATCTGTGAAGGATTATTGATACAAGCGTTTTCATTGGGGTTCAAATTTTATGTCTCTGTCCTCTCGAATTGATCTCGGCCTTAAGTGGAATGATTGTTTTTGGTTACTAAAGGGGGTTTTAGTTTTCTAGTCTACTAAATGTTTAAAACGTACTTAAAATTAAAACGTAAATCAAAGACAATTAATTTAATGAAAATTAATAAAACGTAAATTAAAATTGAAATTAAGATTAAAATTAAAATCAAAATTACGGTTAAAATATAAATTGTGAAAGTAAAGAAACAGTTATACAGTAAAACAGTAACACTATCAGAAAATTGATTCGGAAGTTTTAACCTTGATTCGGAACTTTGCTCATTCGGAAGTTTTCACTCGGATCTTTGGTTCATCCGGAAGTTTTTGCTTCATTCGGAACTTAGGTTCATCCGGAACTTTGCATTCATTCGGAACTTTTGACAAAGAAGTTGATTCGCAACTTAAGTGTTCATCCGGAACTTTTTAATTCATCCGGAACTTTTAGACAAGAGACTCATTCGGAACTTTTTAAACAAAAACTCATTCGGAACTTTTAGACTCGTTCGGAACTTTTTAGAAATAAACTTTATTCGGAACTTAAGGTGTTCATCCGGAACTTACTGTTCATCTGGAACTCTATATTCACTCGGAAGTTTTGTATTCATCCGGAAGATTTGTGTTCATCCTGAAGTTTTGCTTCATTCGGAAGTCTGGGAACACAAGAATAGTCGTTTACTCGAAGAACAAGGAAAAACGGTTTTGATCCAAAAATCACCAAGTTTTCCACTAAAAACTTAAATAAATCAATCACAGAGCATCTACTAACCATAAACTACAAATCCCATCAACAAAAACACAAATCCCAACAACTTTTGAAGATCAAACTCAATAAAATAAGAACTTAAGAACTTGAAGATAAAGATGATGATGAACAAGATGAAATGGAAAGATTAAACAAAGAACTTGTATTGAATGATTAATGTTTAACAAGATAAAACAAGGATTAAAATAACAAGATTGGAAAAACAAAGATCAAAATCACCAATCACCCTAGTGGTGATGGTGATGATACGAACTAAAAGGGAGAAAAAGGTGGAAGAAGGAAAAACTAAAAACTAACTACTGGATGTGTGTGAGGGGATCCTTTATATAGGCTTGTCTTTTGGTTGGTGAGTGGGCTTTCTCCCGTTCTTCTTGTCTTCTCGTCTTTTCAGAAAAGTTGACGTTTTCGATTCTGATTCGGGATTCGTCGTCGATTAAATTCAACTCGTCTTTTAATTTCTTCGTTTAATAGACTTGAGTTTCTTCGACTTATGTAAATCTTCCATCTTTGGTCCTTTTCTTCGATAAATCTTCGAATAGGCCCAGTGACTTCAAATCTTTTGCATCTCTTGGACAATGGACTTTATCTTGAGTCCTTTTCTTCAGTAAAACCCGTGCAATCCCATGTTTTCTTCAATATTCATCCGGTTGGCTCTGAAAACACAATAAACACAAAAACCACGCATAATTCCAAACAAATGATATTAAATACGTGTTTTGGTCTCGTTTTAGCCAGAATTAAGTGGTAAAAGGATGGGTGTTTATACACCTATCAAATCCCCTACACTTAACCATTACCATGCCCTCATGCAATGCTTAGTGATAAAGCAAAATTTACACTTTTCTCATACTTAATCAACCTTGGCCTTATTAAAATACTACTAAACAAAAATTAAAGTACTAATAGAAATTAAACTTTAAAGGAAACAAAAGAATGGAAATAACTTGCAAAGAGATCAATGACTTACATTAGGGCTTTGGTGTTGCGAAGATTTATCACCCTCAAGCTTCACGTTCCCCAAACTAAGCTTAGAAACGAGACCATTGTTATTATAAGTTAGCAATTCAAACACTTACACACATGGCTTAATTAAATGCTTAAACTCCTTTATTCCTAGGTGTATCTCTTATACTTTATTTTTGTCTTAGAATGATCATAAAGATGCATTTTTTGGACTTATTTTGATAGTTTATTTAGGCTGAAAGCAAAGTAGGACGATTTGATCAATAGTTAGCTAAAGGACAAAATCTCTTAAAACTACTTCTCGGGATATCAAAAAGTTCATATCTTGGCATAACTCGGTTCACGATTTGAGACCTTTCTCGGGCCGATATTTGGCATGTACTTCATACTTCATATCTTGAAAGACGTGCTTGAGATAATGGTCTTCTCATCGTTCATAGAGTTTCTTCTCTTGGAGACTTTTGAGGGGTACTCCAACTTTATTGACCACGACTTCATGATTATTCTTCGATCTCTATTTGGGATTTTGAGATACAACGATCCGCCTCCTTTTCGGACTTGGATCTATTTATCCTCATACCTTGTCAGGGTCTTTTCGGATAGACTTCTCCATCATCTTTATGGGAGTTGATTGCTTTTCGTCGTGAGTCTTGATCCTTCATATTGACTTTGGGAATAATGCTTTTCACATCACCTTGGATCTTTAGCAATAAGATTGAATCCTCATGCCTTGTTAGGGCCTTTTCGGACTCGCCAATCTTCGCGCCCCGCTTCATAAGTTATGCCTTGGCTATGAACTCTTATCATTACCGAGCAACTTTTAAACGATCTTGGGCTAGAAGCTAAGTAACTTTTCAAATCGTACGACCTTACTTATTGCAGATAAATTATTAGCAAGTGATGGGAGAATAAGCAAATAATTACACCAAGTGAGCTTGTGCAAGAATACCGACTTATAATTGACTCTATCATTTCTCGTCCTCCACAATTTAAAATCTCAAGTAAAGAGACTCGTGGATGCTTAGCCTAATAAACCAATTAAGGTCTACATGTTTAAGGATACTAGCTAGAATAAACTTGGATAAGTCTATTCGGGTTGAGTCAAAATAAACGCAACGGGCCTAATATGTCAAAAATTTCTAAACTAGCTACACCACTTTATTAAATTTTTTGACTTTATTGCGGGATATATACATATGAAAGCAACGATAAAAATTTAAAAATTACGACTAAATGGCCAAAGTTAATAAAAAATTTGAAAAATGTTGAAAAATATGATTTTCCGGTTAAATGAAGGCATTTTCATGGAAAAGTCCACTTAAAACTTCGATAGAAGCCCCCCTACTTAAGATAAACATTGTCCTCAATGTTTAACCATGTGGGAAAAGTCTCCCCAACACATATGACATTGTGCACGTGGGTTAACTCAAGTTAAGGAAGAGACGACTAAAGTGATCAATTTCAAATGTGAGTATGAAGAAAATTGAATCACGATAGTTGAGAGATAGAACCGTATTTCGGATAACACGGGAGCACGGTTCTTCAAAGTTTCCAAGAGTGCACTAATCCCTGTAATCACATCACCACACAAGTAGAAAACACCTATAGAGGTTCCCCTACACTTAGGAGGTTAAAACATAAAAGGGTAGATACTCGGGCTGCCTCCCGAGGAGCGCTTGTTTTTGATAACCGAGTCACAAGCCTGACTCGACCCAAAATTAGTTCATGGGGAACGTGGTGAGGGATGGAATCACCTCCTGAGAGGTGTCCTCACCAAAGTACAACTTCACTCGTTGGCCATTCACCTTAAAATTAGGTCCATTAGGTGGAGCGAGCTCGAGAGTACCATATGGAAAAATTTGGGCAATGGTGAATGGGCCGGACCAACGAGATTTGAGCTTTCCCGAGAAGATTTTCAACCGAGAGTTAAAAAGTAAGACTTTGTATCCAACATGGAACTCTCGGTTTTTGATCTTGGAGTCGTGAATGAGCTTAGTTCTTTCCTTATAGATCAAAGAATTTTCATAAGCCTCATTACGGAGTTCATTCAGCTCATTGAGTTGGATCTTGCGTAGGTCACCGGCTTTGTTAATATCAAAATTAGCCCACTTCAAGGCCCAGTAAGCCGTGTGATCCAACTCAATGGGGAGGTGGCACGCTTTCCCGTACACAAGACGATAAGGCGTACAGCCGATCGGGGTCTTGTAAGCAGTACGGAAAGCCCACAAATCATCATCAAGTTTATCAGCCCATGAGGCACGATGCTCTCCCACGGTCCTTTCAAGAATTCGCTTCAGACCTCGGTTGGATATTTCAGCCTAGCCATTAGTTTGTGGGTGGTAGGCTGTGGAAAGACGATGATTTACACCATACTTAGCCATGACTCTTGCGAATTGGTCATTGCAAAAATGAGTCCCACGATCACTAATAATGGCGCGAGGCACACCGAATCTAGCGAATAGAGCTTTCAAAAAGTTACAAACCACCCTTGCGTCATTAGTGGGTAAAGCTTTGGCTTCCACCCATTTGGAGACGTAGTCAACGGCTACAAGGATGTATTTGTTTCCTTTAGAAGAAGGGAATGGCCCCATAAAGTCGATACCCCAAACATCAAAGATTTCACATTCTTGTATGAAATTCTGAGGCATCTCGTCTTTATGTGTGATCGTGCCTTGTTTTTGGCAAGCAGCACATCGTTTAACCATCTCGTGAGCATCACGGTAGATGGTGGGCTAATAAAATCCCGAATCAAACACTTTTTTGGCGGTGTAGTTGGGACCAAAGTGACCACCGGTGGGTCCTTTGTGGCAAGCATCAAGGATTTACGAAGCTGCCGGTCCATCAACACATCGGCGGATAATCAGGTCGGCACATTGTTTGAATAGGTAAGGGTCGTCCCAAAAGTAAGTCTTAATGTCGGTGAAGAACTTTTTCTTTTGTTGGGACGTCAACCCTTCCTTGAGAATTCCACCCGCCAAGTAGTTTGCAAAGTCCGCAAACCACGGGGTTTCATTAGAATTCGAATTTATAGACATTAAGGTCTCCAAGGGAAAAGAATCATTGATTTCTTTTTTCGGATGATCCCCTTGGTAAGGATCCTCAAGTCTGCTCAGATGATCCGCGGCTAGGTTTTCTGCTCCTTTTTTATCGCGAATTTCGATTTTAAATTCCTGGAGCAGCAAAACCCAGCGAAGAAGTCTTGGTTTGGAATCTTGCTTTGTCAACAAGTACTTAAACGTAGAATGATCGGTATACACAATTGTTGTAGAAAGGACAAGATAGGGGCGGAATTTTTCAAAAGCATAGACAACAGCTAAAAGCTCTTTTTCGGTTGTCGTATAATGCAATTGTGCCCCCGTCATTGTCTTGCTAGCGTAATGGATTGGTTGGAAGTGTTTGTTCACTCTTTGTCCAACAAACGCTCCAATAGCAAAATCGCTAGCATCGCACATCAACTCGAAAGGCATCTCCCAATTAGGGGTAACCAAGACGTGTGCCTTAGTTAGCTTATCCTTAAGCGAGTTGAAGGCTTCAAGGCACTCTTTGGAAAAGAGAAAAGGAGTATCTTTTTCCAAGAGGTGGGTCATCGGGCGAGCGATTTGAGAAAAATCTTTGATGAATCGACGGTAGAAGCCCGCATGACCCAGGAAACTTCTCACACCCTTCACGGTTGAAGGTGGAGGCAACTTTGCGATAACATCGACTTTAGCACGGTCTACTTCAAGACCGGCTTTGGAAATTTTGTGTCCTAGCACGATGCCTTCTTTTACCATAAAATGGCATTTTTCCCAATTCAGAACAAGGCTAGTGTCTTTGCACCGCTTAAGCATACATTCCAAATTGGCAAGGCAAGAAGAGAAGGAATCCCGAAGACCGAGAAATCATCCATGAAGACTTCCATGGTTTGTTCAACCATGTCATGGAAGATAGCTAACATGCACCTTTGGAAAGTCCCGGGGGCATTACATAAGCCAAAAGGCATTCTTTTGTAAGCAAATGTGCCATAGGGACAAGTGAATGTAGTCTTCTCTTGATCTTGGGGATCGATGGGTATTTGGAAATAACCCGAGAAACCATCAAGAAAGCAGTAATATTCATTACCTGCTAAACGTTCAAGCATTTGGTCCATAAAAGGTAGAGGGAAATGATCCTTTCTCGTGGCATCATTGAGTTTGTGGTAGTCTATACAAACTCTCCACCCAGTAACGAGACGAGTGGAAATTAACTCGTTGTGTTCATTGGGAACAACGGTTATTCCGCCCTTCTTGGGCACACAATGGATTGGACTAACCCATGGTGAATCCGAAATAGGGTAAATCATACCCGCATCAAGAAGTTTGATAACCTCTGTTTTGATGACTTCATGGATTTTTGGATTCACCCTTCGTTGGCTTTGAATAGTGGGCTTAAAGTCGTCCTCCATGAGAATTTTGTGTGTGCAGAAGTGAGGGTCAATTCCACGAATATCCGAAATCTTCCAAGCAATAGCCTTCTTGTGATCTTTCAACACGGTGATAAGTCGGGCTTTTTCTTCTTCCTTTAGGTCCTTAGCAATGATGACTGGCGACTTCTTCTCTTCTTCAAGGAATACATACTCGAGATGGGGAGGCAACTCCTTAAGCTCTAAATCCGGAGGATTTTCGACGGGAGGCGTATTCGAAGTCGGAGTATTGATAGCAATGACCGTGGGAGATGGAGGATAAGGATTGTCTTCGGTGAGAAGATTGTCAAAGAAATTCATGTCTTCATCCCCTTCAGTGGGAGAATCATTAGTAGCTAAATGCACATCTCCCATGGTATCTTCAAGATTGTTCCAAAATAAATCACTATCTCCAAATAGAGACAACGATGAATCAATAGAGGACACGGTCTCAACATTTGGAAGAGAGGTAGGAATACTTTTGCAAGCATCATTAAAGTGTTCTTCACAAGCCTCATCAAGAACGTCAATACAATTAACACTCTCATATGAATAAGGCTGTTTAGACAACTTTCCCATGTTGAAGACTACTTTATCATCACCCACTCTCATGATAAGCTCGCCGGCTTCAACATAGATGAGAGTGCGACCGGTCCTCAAGAATGGACGACCAACAATGAGTGGCACACGGGGGTCCATCTCGTAGTCGACGACAACAAAATCAGCAGGAAAGGTGAATTTGTTGACTCCTACAATAACATCTTCGGCTATCCCCACTGGATAAGCAACCGTACGGTTGGCCAATTCCAAAGTCATTTTGGTGGGGACTAGCTCAGGGAGAGATAATTGCTTCCACACACTTAAAGGCATTAGATTAATACTGGCACCTAGATCGGCTAGGGCCATGCAATTCTCTACTCCCGGGAAATTGCAAGGAATTAAGAAACGACCCGGATCACCAAGCTTGGTTGGCAATTTCCTTAAGAGCACTGCAGAGCAATTCTCATTAAGTTGGGTGTTGGCAATATCGAGGAGCTTTTCCTTGTCGCTCAACAGATCTTTAAACATTTTCGCATATTTAGGCATGTGAGCGAGAGCCTCAGCGAAGGAGATATTGAAATTCAACTGTTTGAACATTTTAAGGAAGTTCGAAACCTGAATATCGTCCTTGCTTTTGAGCTTCTCTTTCCTCAACCTTGAAGGATAAGGTATATTGGAAGAAGAGGAAGGCTTTGGAAGAATAGGATCACTCACATCCTTGGGTGGAGGAGGGGTAGAAGGAAGAGGTGGAGAAATTAGGGAAGGAGAAGGATGAGGAATAGGAGCAGGTGACTCGTTCTCCTTAGTCACAATCACCGGTGGAGGTATAGGAAGCTCGGGTTCCTTGGTACCTTTGCCACTTCGAGTGGTGATTGCTTTCATCTCCCCTCTTGGATTCGCAACGGTGTTACTCGGAAGAGTACCCGAAGAAGAGGGTTGATTACCTTGGAAGAAACCAGCCATCATGTTCCTCAAGTCATTTGTTTGGCTATCCAACGTATTTCTCATGTCGGCTCTCAAATCGTTTCCTTGCTTGACCAAGTCTGCTTTCAAATTCCGCACTTCCTGTTGGAGATTTCCACGATCACATCATTGGTCCTCATGTAGGTTGCAACCTCTTGGTGTAATGCAGTGGGTTGGTTTGGAGGAGCATTGTATGCGGGTGGTTGATAAGCATGTTGTTGGTAAACTTGGTTGTTACGTTGAGGTGGTTGTTGCTGCTTGTGAGGAGGGATGTATGGTTGTCGAGGTTGTTGTTGTTGTTGTCGAGGAGGGCGATTAAGGTTTTGTTGTTGGTTTGGGTTGGTAGGAGGAAAGCCAGGTGGGGAAAGATAATTGTTAGAGCGGTAGCTAAGAAAATTACGGTCACCATGAGGTCTAGCTTGATAAGCAGGTTGAGGATAGGTGCCATATGCTGCATTCACATTCTCAGCAGGGTAGTCTTGGGTGGCGGTACAACTAGTGTAGGAGTGAGGACCACCGCATATCTCACAAGGTTGGCTGACAGCACTAACTTGAGCGTTTTTAGCGTTGTTGCTGTTGTTGTTGCTGACGGTGTGGGTGACAAGCGATTCAAGAAGCGTAGTGATTTTGTTTAGTCGCTTGTCGCTATCACTAGTGCTAGCACTAGCGACATTGGTCCGAACACTCTTGGTTTGTACACGAGATTTATTCTCAATGATGTCCCAAGCAGCATTGGAAGTCTTAGCCAATAGATTACCCCCCGAAGCACTGTTCAATGAATCTTGGTCACTCATGTTTAAACCATTGTAAAAAGTATTAATTTGATGTACTTTGGTAAAACCATGTTGTGGGCATTTTCTTAAAAGATCTTTTAAACGATCCCAAGACTCACTGAACGACTCATCGTACTTTTGTTCAAAATTTATGATCTCATTCCGCAAAGCGGTAGTACGAGAGGGTGGAAAAAAGTAATTGATAAACTTTGTTTCCAAATCCGTCCACGAGAGAATACTCTGTGGCGGTTCCTTAGCAAGCCAATGCCGGGCTTGTCCCTCTAAAGAAAAGGGAAAAAGTTGTAACCTTATAACCTCTTGTGGAACACCATTGAACTTGACCGTGTTGGTGAGTTGCAAGAATCTCTTTATGTTGTCGTGAGGATCATCAATGGTACGTCCCAAGAATGGTTGAGCGGAGACCATCTGGATAAAGCCTGATTTTAGCTCAAAGTTGTTGGCGGCAATTGGAGGTATGACAATTGGATCCGTGTTGCCATCTACATGAGCTTGCAGCAATTCAATCATCGGGCGATTATCCGGAAGGGGCTCATTGTTGTTGTTATTGTTCATGTTGTTGAAAGGCGGGTTGTTGTTGTTATTATTGTTGTTTGGAGGTGGTATGTTATTGTTGTTTTGCACACCAGCCATGTCTAAGTTATCGAGAGGCTCGGGCTCTTGATAAGACGTGGATCGAGTGCGCATACACCTGCAAAAGAACGAACAAAGAAAAACTGTTGGGAATAAATTAAGGCCAGATCACTTGAGCGCTGACAAGAACAAATCAAGCGTTGACAGGAACAAAGCAAGCGCTGACAGCTCAAGCGTTGACAAGTTAAAGTCAAGCGTTGACACATTGAAGACAAGCACTGATGGAAGATATAAGCTACATGTTTATTATATTCTAGAATACTTCTAGTAAGGATAGAAACGACAATGTATTTTCTATGTTTATCTTTACCTAGAATAGTTGATACGTAGCTTATTGTACAAGGCTTCTTAGTCTATAAAAGAAGGCCTTTAGGTTAATGTTAAATATCAAGTTTTATATAAGTTTTCATTCGTAAACATCTTTCATTGTAAGCAAGTTCGACATTCATAATCAAAGTGAAAGTTTTGTTTACATCTTGTGTTCTTGTTTAAGTGTTAAATTCCGCATAACACTTAGATTCACAAAGCATATACAAAGGTTTCTCTACGTGCTATACTTGATCTAATCTCGTATACACAAAGCTAATCGATCTAAGTTTGGGATCAACAAGTGGTATCAGAGCTTGTTGAGGAACTTTTGATCTTTGAAGAACGCCAGAACGATACACGAACACCAAAACCCTAATATTCTCAGAAACCCTAAAAACACCAAAACCCTAACAACATCATGTCTGAAGCAATAACCACCTCCAATTCACCCTTACCAAACATCATGATTCCCATGCTTGATGCAACCAACTTTGACTTATGGAAGTTCAACTTTGAACAATATCTGGGGATCAATGACTATACACTCTGGGAGATTATTGAATATGGAAACTCATTCAATAAGGCTCAAAAGATTCTTGATGCCATTACTCAAAGATCAGCTGTTGAAGGATGCCCTGATGAAGATAAGAAAGAAAAACCTAGAGATGGTAGAGCTGTAGGTGCTGAAGATATTGCAAAGAAAAGGGTTGACATGAAAGCCCTAAATATTCTGAAAGTCTCTTTGGGACAAGAAAACCAGCACAAATATAGAGGCTATAAATCTGCTAAGGATCTTTGGGAAGCATTTGAAGTTGCATATGGTGGCAATGCAGATACTAAGGAAGAAAAGAAAAAGCAACTTCTGCATGATTATGCTGTCTTCAAAGCTCAACCCAATGAGAAACTGAGTAGTGTGAGAAGCTGATTTCTTGACATCACAAGCAAGTTGTCCTTCATGGGGACACAAGTTGGTGATGTTGACACCAATGCTACCTTTCTTAAAAGTCTTGGTGAGGCATGGAAGATTGAGGCAAGATCTATTCTTGCCAATAATACTTACAAGAGCTCCTCGTTTGATGACATCTACAACAAACTAAGACTATTGGAAGATGAAACTCTTTCAGCACATGGAAGCAAACCTAGCACCAGCAACATGGCCTTCTTCTCTCATAGTGAAGGTCAATTCAACCAGAAGGACTCTTTTATGCATCCAGTTACTGGAACAAGTCCTGTCAACGTCTCCTTTTCAGACGCTGACACATTCATGAATGACTCCCCAAGAGTTAAACCTGCTGGTTTGGATTTGGATACTGTGTGTGCTTACATTGCTTCTTTGCCCAATGGTTCAGTGATTACATATGAGGACCTTGAGAAGATAAGTGATGAGCACTTGGAAGAGATGGACATCAAGTGGAACATGGCTCTTGCTAGTATAAGAGCAAATAGGTGGAATAGAAGGTTCAAGAAGAAGATGACCTTCAATGCTAAAGACACTGCTGGATTTGATAAATCCAAAGTTGAATGCTACAACTGTCATCGTATGGGGCACTTCATGAGGGAATGCAGATCTCCTAGAAGATCTGATGCTGGTAAACCCTCAAGTCAGGTTGTTAAAGCTCAAGATTCCAAAGCCATGGTTGCAGTTCAAGGAATTGATGGTACTGGATGGGATTGGATCTATCTGGCTAAAAATGCTGAAGAGGACAAAGCTTTGGTTGCTGATATTGAAGAAGAAGAGCATGTTGAATATTCTCTCATGGCACACTCCTCCTCTTCATCTGATAATGAGGTATATGATGATGCTTTTTGTAGCAAAGGTTGTAGGTTAAACACTGATAGACTTAACAAAGAGGTGTTAAAACTAAAAGATGATATGAGCACTGAAAGGTGTAAATTGTCCAATTACCAACTAGCTCTTACTGAAACTGAGAAAACCGTTTCTGAATACAAGAAAATGGAATTTGATTTAAAAGATAAGATAAATATCTTAAGACATGAGCTAGAGGGTAGTATGGATATTAGAAATATCATGACAAAGGTCAATAGAGACCTACAGGCTAAGTTAGATGAGGCCATTAAGAATAAAGATAATGTTGACCTCAAAATTCAAAGATTTGATAGAGCCACCCAAACCCTAGGAGACTGTGTAGCTAAACAAAGGGATCCTAAGGACATGACTGGGATTGGGATGAATGATTACTCTCTGGTTCCACCACCAGCTGGTGACTTCTATGGTGTCCTTAGAAAGGATTTATCTTGGACTGGTATACCAGAATGCCAAGAAGAGGAATTCATTCCTCCACCAAGAGTTGTCACTCCAGTGGAAGAGTATCAACAAAAACTGACTGACCTAAATGAGTGGAAGAAAGCTAACCCTACTTTATTTGTTAAGGGAGGTTTACTATGTGAAAGTCCCAATGAATCACCACCCATTAAGGTTACTCACCCAGTCACTGGTAAAGCTGTTGACCTAGGCTCAAACACTGTTAAAAGACCTACTATTAAATATGCAGAGATGTATAGGAGTAATAGGTCACCCAAGAGCCAAGTTAACAATCATGGAACAGGTTTCTTCTCTTCTAGACCTAAGAGTGTGTCTAAGAAAGCCTGTTATACTTGTGGTAGCTTTTCACATTTGGCATACAAGTGTGTCAACGCTCCCAAAGCCAGCGCTGATAGGAACAATTTCAGAGCTGACAGGAAGAAAGTCAACGTTGTTAGGAAGTCAAACGTTGTCAGACCCAAACCTTGTGTGCAGCAAAGTTCAAAGTGATTAGACCTGCCCCATTCTTATCTAGAAGGTCTAACACTCATGGACAAAGACCTTTTCAAAAGACAAACACCTGGTCAAATAGGCAATGGGTTCCTGTAGCAAACCCTAGGTTCAACGCTGACAAGGGTAATTTAAGCGTTGTCAGGACAAAATCCAACGCTGACAGAAACGTGACCAGACCTAAATATTTGCAGCCACAAGGTAAGGGGTCTAAAGCTTCTTCAAGCTTAACATGGAGACCCAAGAAATATCAAAACCCTAATAATAATGGAATTTCAATGACTTGCAATAGATTTAATTACATTTCAAAGGTCATTACAAAACCTATTGGGGTTAATTGGGTATTTCATCCTAAAAGGGATGAGAATGGGGTTGTTGTGAGAACTAAGTCTGTTCTTATTGAACAACCAGATGAATCCAAGTCTTCTGAGACTTGGGTTTCCAAAGAAAACTAATTTGTTTTCTTTATGTGCAGGGCATTCAAAGACAGATCAATGACTATGGATATTGGGATAGTGGATGCTCAAGGCACATGACAGGGAAGGAAGAATATCTGACGAACTTCACTCCTATTAAAGATGGTGATAAGGTATACTTTGGAGGTGGCTACGGCACCATTACAGGCAAAGGAACCCTTCTCACCAATAATCTACGTTTTGAGAACGTCTTCCTGGTAAAAGAACTGGATTATAATCTGTTTAGTGTATCACAAGTTTGTGATAACAAAAATAAGGTTCTTTTCACTGATACTGAGTGTTTGGTGTTAAGCAAGGATTTTAAGATCCCTGATGAGAAGTATATTAAGTATAGAACACCTAGGCATAAGGACATATATAATGTGAATTTAAATGGGATTAAAGTGAATACAAATATGTCTTGTTTTTATGCTAAGGCCTCAGTAGATGAAAGTAATTTGTGGCACAGGAGACTAGGGCACATAAATTTTAAAAATATAAATAGACTTGTGAGGCTTGGTTTAGTTGATGGTTTGCCTGAGAAGGCCTTCCACAATGACCACTCTTGTGTTGCATGTCTTAAAGGCAAGCAGCACAAGGTCTCATTCAAGTCCAAGCAGGTGCATACTAGTTCCAGACCTCTTCATATACTTCACATGGACCTCTTTGGTCCAACAAATATAGAAAGTTTGAACGGTAAGTCATATTGTTTTGTTGTCACTGATGACTTTTCTAGGTTTACTTGGACATTCTTTCTAGCTATGAAGAGTGACACAACTGATGTTCTTATTGAATTTATCACTCAAATTGAGAAAAGATCTGGCAATGAGGTTAAGATGCTTAGGAGTGATAATGGTGGAGAATTTAGGAACAAGAAGCTAGATGATTTTTGTGCCAGGAAAGGAATTACTAGGCAATTCAGTATTGCTAGAACCCCACAGCAAAATGGGGTTGCTGAAAGGAAAAATAGAACCCTAATTGAAGCAGCCAGAACAATATTGGCTGATTCTCACTTTCCTATAGACTTTTGGGCTGAGGCTGTTAATACAGCATGCTATGTGCAGAATAGAGCATTGGTTAACAAAATTCAGAACAAAACACCTTATGAGTTACTTTAGGGAAGAAAACCTAATATTGGTTTTCTCAGACCTTTTGGTTGTCATGTAGTAGTTTTGGACACTAGTGATACCTTAGGGAAATTTAGTGCAAAAGGTGATGAAGGTTACTTCATGGGGTATTCAGTCCAGAGCAAGGGTTATAGGGTTTATCTTAAGGAGGACAAACGTATTGTTGAGAGAGTACATGTTAGGTTCTTAGAGAATAAACCTAGTGATCCTGAAAGTGGTCCTAATTGGTTGTTTGATTTGGAACCCTTATCTAGAACTTTAAATTATATGCCTGTCACTAATCCAGACATTGTGAAGGTAACTTCAAATGTTGTGGAGGAACAAGTTGTTAATGTTTCAGGTACACAGGTTCATGAGAAGGTTGGATCACAAGCAGAAAAGGCATCTCCTACATTTGAATATGTCACAATTCCCATTTGGACAGATGCTTTTGCTGCTGCTGCTGCTGGACAAGATAATGGTGGTCTCCAAATACCACCAGATACAAACATGCATGGTTCTTCAGGCGCTGACAAAGGCAAATCTAGCGCTGACAAGATCAATTCAGACGTTGACAACAACATTTCAAGCGCTGTTAGCCCAGACGCTGACAACCAAGATTCAAACGTTGACACGACTTATGGGCATCTTTTCTCTTCCAGTTTTGAACAAGGTGGACCTTCTAATGTTCATGAAGAGATTCCTGTTTCTCAAAGAGAGTCTGATGAAGAAGATATTGGCAACATGGAGCATGAGGTTGAGGACACCAGACTTTTTGAAGGAGGGGTTCTCACCTCCATAATGAAGAATCACCCCACATCTCAGATCATTGGTGATATTATGACTCCAGTTCAGACAAGAAGATCCCATCAAGGTCATGGTGGATTTATTGCCAATATACACAAGAAGGTTGATACCCTGATAGGTGTGAAAACACCCATCTTTTCTACCACTTAATTACAATAATAACCGGACCAAAACGTGTATTTTATGTCTTTTATGTCGGAATTATGCGTGGTTTGTGTTTTTGTTGTGATTTAGGACGAAAAGGTGAAAAGTGGAGAAAACACGGGAATTCACGGGCATTTACGGACTTTTATTGAAGAAAAGGATGAAAGACGAAGTCAAGAAGTCGAAAGTGCAAAAAGAACGGAAGTCCAAGACCAATTCTGAAGATTTATCAAAGAAAAAGTCAAAAGACGGAAGTTTACTTAAAGCCGAGGAACTCAAGTCTTATTTATCGTAGAATTAAAAGACGAGTCCAAAGAAATCCCGAGCCAAAAAGTCATCACATTCCAAGTTTAACAAAAAGATTAAGAAGGAAGGACTTGATGGCGCAATTAAGAAGAAAGGAACGAGAGGAGGAAGCTTCCTCTAACCATCCCTTAATCACCTATAAATACCCCTCTTATTCATTCATTTAGTTTTGTTGGCTAGAGTGACACTAGTTCTTCCACACTTTTATTTTATGCACCTTTAATTACTTGTCATTTTTAATACATGTTTTGCACCTTAATTATCCTTTGAATTCCAAGTAAGTTTTTAATTTGTGTTCTTTAAATTCGTGTCTTTAATCTTTCTTTATCATTTGATCAAGTTCTTTTTATCAATCTCATTCTACTTTTCTTACTTTTTGATTCGGTTACAAGTTAGGATTAAGCAAGTTTTTGCTTAATCTATTTGCTTATTTTAATTAAAGTCTCGTCCTTTTTCATTCCTCATACGAAATAAGCCACAAGATTGACAACCTTGTGTGCTTATTTGGTATTTTGCTTAAGTGTTTTGGAAGTTTTCTTTTAAGTTTTGATTTTTAAGTTTCGATTTCATTTAAGTTTCGTCTTTTAAAGTTTGAAAGATTTTAACTTTTTAGCTTATTGCTTCGTTTTGATTTCACTTCATTAAAGTTTTTGGTCACGGCTTATTAGAAGTAGCTTATTTAGTACTTGTGCTTATTGCGAGTTTGGATTCCATCGGAAAGCAAGGGTTTTCTCCACATTGCGACGGCTAGCAACACCACATTCCGATAGTGACAGTATTGGCCTAGGGTTTTGCATTCCGATCCGGGATTGCGATAGAGTGAATTACCCCCTTATTCCGATCAAGGTTCCGATCGCACATTGCGATCGGGATTGCGACGGCTCTTAAGGTTTCACTTAAACGAAGTGCTGCCCAATTTTCCTTAGCCACATTCCGATAGGTACATTCCGACAGGTTACATCTTGGTATTACGATCTGAACTTTGCGATCGGAACATCATTCCGATCTGGGGTGTTTGGTTATTCAGATCTGAAAAGGTGACATATTCTGATCTGGGGTTTCAATCAATATTCCGATAAGAGGTGTGTTCATTCCGATGGTAAGGTTGATCGGAATATATTCCGATGGTGGGTATACTTTCTATGTTTTGTCTTGTTTAATTTTTAGTTTATGTTTTTTTATACTTTGTCTAATTTTAATTTCCGTCACGCTTTTATTTTAAGTCATTTAATCATTTTACTTTTCGTCAAAGTTTTAAATATCGCACCTTTCTTTTAATTAGTTTTAGATTTTAATTTCACGCTCTTTTAATACTTGCCCTTTACTTTAACGAAATTTACTTTTAAGTCTTTGCACATTTAATTAAAAACCAACCAAAAATATCTTGTTCCACCAAAATAAAACAGTCTCACATAGAGAACCTAGATCAATTCGATTAGACACACATCAACGAATCTTTTTAACCTGAGTAAAACCGAAGTATTAAATGGCGCCGCTGCCGGCTCTTTTCGTAAAGATCAACAGTTTTTTGTGAGAGACACGTTGCTTTTTGGGATCCGTTCACTTGTGAGCGTTACTTTTCTTGCATAAACAATAAAAAAATCATAAAAATTAGAAAATTGATAAAAAACCATAAAAAAAAAAAAAAAAAAAAAAATTTCAAAAATCCAAAAAGATTTTATCTTTATTGTGTATATATATTGTATTTGTGTTTGGTTTTGTTTTCTTTTGCATTTTCAGGTGTATGCGTACTAGATCTTCTAATTATCAAGAGCCCGAGCCTCAAGAAGATTTAGATATGGCAGGTGTTAACAACAATAATCAACAACCGCACCTCAATAATAATAATAACAACAATGCTCTTCCACAGCCCGATCTTCGGACCATGGAGGAACTTTGTCAACCAACCATGTTTGGACGAGGAGGACCGATTGCGCCGATGCAAATCAACGCTCCTGAGTTTTCATTGAAGCACCATATGATTCAGCAAGTACAAACAAACCCATTCCGTGGATTGCCTGATGATGATGCCAACAAACACCTCGACAAGTTCATTACTATCACCCAAAGCATGAAGTTGGCTGGGGCCACTATGGATGAACTTCGCCTACAACTCTTTCCACACACTCTATTACATCATGCCGAGAAATGGTTTGATCGTCTCCCGAAGAATTCTATTCACACTTGGGATGACATGACTCAACGCTTTTTGTCGCGCTACTTTCCACCATCCATGGTCACAAGCCTTCGCAATCAGATCAGCGGTTTCATGCAAGATCCCGATGAATCTCTTTTCGATGCATGGGAGAGATATAATGTCTTGATCGACCGTTGTCCAAACCACAACATGCTTCCGGTCACCTTGATCGATACTTTCTACAACGGTTTAACTTTTCGAGATTGTGATACGATCAATGCAGCCGCCGGTGGCACATTCATGAAAAGGAGACCCGAGGAGTGTAGAGAGTTAATTGAGAACATGACTACTCACCACAAAAACTGGGATTCCTCTGCATCTTCAAGGAACAACACGAGAGTCAATGTTTCCTCAACCTCAGCAAACCCTGAGATGACCGAACTCACCCGCATGATGACTGAAATGAGCAAAAGTATTACGCTTCTCGCTTCAAACCAACAACAACAACAAGTTAAAGCAGTTGCTAATCTTTGTGAGACATGCGGCGGTCCTCACTCATACACCGATTGTCCTTCGACAAAAGGAAATCCGGAAAATGTGTATGCAGCTTACGGTAATTATTCACCGGAAAATTACCAAGCTAGACAACAAGGGGATAGAAATCTGCTGAGCTACCGTTCTAACAACTACCTTTCACCCGGTTTTTCTCCTCAAAACCAAAACCCCGCCAACAACTACACTAGAAGCAACCAAATCCCACCAAGAGCTTCTAATCCTTATCACCCACCCGCCCAACAAAACCCACCCAGTAATCCGGATGTTGAGGCCATCATGAGAACCCAAGGAGAGCAAATCAAGAACGTGCAGAGCCAAATTATCAATCTTAAAGGAGATATCACAAAGCAAGGAAATGAGATAAGATCCGAGCTTCGAAATGATATTCAATCCTCCTTCAGCAATCAAACCAATGATTTGAAGAATATGCTTGCTAGTTTCTTGCCAGCCGCTCAACCCTCTTCTTCGAGTTCTCTACCTTCAAACACCGTCACTAATCCGCGAGCCAATGTGAGTGTTATTACTACTCGTAGTGGAGTCACCATCATAGGACCACCAATCCCACCCCCATCATCTACACCTCCTCCACCACCCTGTATCCCTACTCCTCCTACACCTAGTATTAGTGCACCATTACCGTCTCTGCCTCGACGTGATGAAGTTCCCACGAATGATCCTTCAACATCACAACCTTTACCTACTACACCTGCACCCTCACTACCCAAACCTAATATCCCTTATCCTTCTCGCTTGGGCAAGAACAAAATGCTAAACAAGGAGGACGCTCAAGTGACTAGCTATATCAAGATGATTTCTCAAATGAACTTCAACATTAGCTTTCTTGAGGCACTTGTCCACATGCCCAAATTTGTTAAAGCATTTAAGGAATTGCTTAGCAAGAAGGAGAAGCTTATTGAACTCGCCAACACACGCTTAAATGAAAACTGCTCAGCAGTTATTCTTAAAGAATTACCGGAAAAGCTTGGAGATCCCGGTCGATTTGTGTTGCCTTGCGTGTTCAACAAAACTGAAGAATTTACTGCTCTTGCTGATCTCGGGGCTAGTATTAATTTAATGCCACTCAGTGTTTGGAAAACACTATCATTGCCCGACCTCATTCCAACAAAGATGACTCTCGAACATGCAAATCGCACTCTCGCTTACCCCGTTGGTATAGCTGAAGACGTGTTTATCAAAGTTGGCACATTTACTTTCCCGGTCGATTTTGTCGTAGTTGATTATGAAATGGACCCTCGTATTCCTTTAATACTTGGTCGGCCATTCTTGAGAACCGGACGTGCTTTAGTAGATGTGGCCGAAGGTGAGTTAATCTTACGAGTCGGGGATGATTCAAAAGTTTTTAAAATGGGGAAGCTTACCGGCAAATCTTTTGGACGAGAATCAGTGAATATGATAAATGTGCTCGATGACTTTACCGTCTACGACAATCCTCTATTCGATTCTTACATCGATAATCCACTCTTTGACGATGATGTGGATGATTCTCGCTCCACTCTGGACGCTTCTCCCATTTATGATTCTTCACCGGTCTTTGATGCTTATGATGATGATGATTCTAGCTCAGATTCGGATGATTTTGATTGTACTTCTGAGTATCCCGAGCTGCCTACTTTCGATGATTTTGATGAGGCTGATACTCTCTCGAGCGATTCTTCACGTGATGAAGATCCTCCGCCATCACTCGATCCTACTTTGGACGATTATTCATTTGAGGAAGATTTCTCTGAATTTCTCAACACATACTTCCCTCATGAGAGTGATGCTCCTCCTTTGGACTTTGAAGATTATCGTCTTGATCCTACCTTGGATTTGAAGAGCATTTTGTCCAAGGAGAAGAAACCGGTCGACACAGAAATCCGTTGCACTTATGATTTGACACCTCTTTGTCCCCCTTCTGAGGACGAGGTTGTGCTTCTTTGCGGATCTTCTTCACATTCGGCTGAGCCCGAGTGCTATTTTCCCTTAAAGGAAAAGGTGTTCGACCCCGGTATTGAAGTCTTTAAGCCATCTCAGTATCCACCTGATGAAATAAAAGGAAAAATCTTTGGACCTATTGAAGACATGCTTGCACCACTTCATCGTTGCTTCCACCGTGCTCCATCGCTGCTTAAGGGAACCTTGTCACTTCTCTTTTGGCTCGCCTTGTTCGCCTTAAGCTCTTGCTTATTGATGGATGAAAACTATGTCTTTGATCCTGGTGGATATGTTTCATGCTACTTCCGTTGATGATCAAGGTCGAGTCAGGCTCACGACTCGGTAAACAAAAACCAAGCGCTTCTTGGGAGGCAACCCATGCATCTATCTTTTCGCTTTCTTTACCATAAGTGTAGGGGGGACCCTTTGGATTGCTATTTCCTCTCCTCACTTCTTAATCAGGGATTCGAGCTTCAATGATCCACTCTTGATGATTCTTGACGACCCGTGATTCCGTGTTCTACTTCTTCCCGGTTCTATCCTAAACTCTTTTCGATTCACTATTTTATATTTTCTCAATATTAAAATAGGAATCTCTTTAGTTGTCTTTTCCTTAGCGAGATTTAAATAACGTGCACAATGTCCTAAGTGTAGGGGAGTTTACTCCCACATGCTTAAACATTGAGGACAATGTTTATCTTAAGTGTAGGGGGGACTTCTATCGAAGTTAAGTGGTCTTTTCCTTGTATTTGTCCTCATTTTAACCGGAAAATCAATTTTTCGACATTTTTCAAAATTTTTGATCTATTTTGGCCTATTAGTTTTTACCTTGTATAGTTATTTTCTTTCCTTATTAGAATAAATGTTTAATAAAGTGGTTTTAATTTTCAAACGTTGTGAATCTTTTGACTCAATCCGAGTTTACTCTAGCTAGTATCCTTAACGTGTTTAAGTCAAGTTTTGCTAGGCTTTTATATAGGGAGCTATAAAACGCGAAAGTCTTAACTCTCACGGGTTAAGAACAAGAACTTTTCGCAAGTTCCTATAATTGATCCTAGAGAGTCGTTTATCAAGGGAACTTTAAGATGCAATTTCTAAACTTGAAAGAGTCTAAGAATTTGCAAGATCCTATAGGCGACTCGAAAACCCAAAACTTTGATTTAATAGGCTAAGTATCCACGAGTCTCATTACTTGAGATTTTAAACTGTGGAGAACGAGAGATGATAGAGCCAATTATAAGTCGGTATTCTTTCGTGAATTTATGTGAGTTAATTATGAGCCTATTCTCCCATCGCTTGCTAATAATTTATCTGCTAATAAATAAGGTTGTACGATTTGAAAAGTTACTTAGCTTCTAGCCCCAGATCGTTTAAAAGTTGCTCGGTATGGATTAGAGTTCATAGCCAAGGCATAACTTATTGAAGCGGGACGCGAAGATTGGCGAGTCTAAAAAGGCCCTAACAAGGCATGAGGGCTATATTTTGTTGCTAAAAGATCCAAAGTGATGTGAAGAATCATTTATCGAAAATCAATATGAAGGATCGAGACACACGACGTAAAGCAAAAACTCCCCAAAAGTCATGGAGAAGTGTATCCGAAAAGACCCTAACAAGGTATGAGGATAAATAGATCCAAGTCATAAAAGGAGGCGGATCGTTGTATATCAAAGTCCAAAATAAAGATTGGAGAAAAATGAAGAAGTCGTGGTCCAAGTATGAATCTCTCAAAACTTCAAGTGAAGAAATTCCTATATGAAGAGAAGACCATAATTTCATGAACGTCTCTCAAGGTTTGAAGTATGAAGTCGCTGCCAAATATCGGTCCGAGAAAGGTCTCAAATCGCGAAGCGAGTTATGCCAAGATATGAACTTTATGAGGTCCCGAGAAGCAGTTTTAAAAGATTTTGTCCTTTAGCTAACTATTGATTAAATCGTTCACTTTATTTTCGGACTTAATAATTATCGAAATAAGTCAAAAATGCATCCTCGTGATCATTCAAGACAATAATAAAATATAAGAGATACACCTAGGAATAAGGGAGTCTAAGTGAGTAATTGGCCCACATGAGTTCGTGATAGTTTACTAACTTATAATAACAATGATCTCGTTTTTAAGCTTGGTTTGGAGAAAGTGAAAACTTGAGGATGATGATTATTCATAACATTTCCAAAACCCAAGGTATGCTTTTGATTTCTTATTCTGAATGTTTTTAATTTTCTATCCCTTTAATAAAGGCCACTATGGATTGATTATGATGAAAAGTGTAAACGTGCTTTGTAACTAATACATTGCATGAGGACATTGCAATGGTCAAGTGTAGGGGATTTGATAGGTGTGAAAACACCCATCTTTTCTACCACTTAATTACAATAATAACCGGACCAAAACGTGTATTTTATGTCTTTTATGTCAGAATTATGCGTGGTTTGTGTTTTTGTTGTGATTTAGGACGAAAAGGTGAAAAGTGGAGAAAACACGGGAATTCACGGGCATTTACGGACTTTTATTGAAGAAAAGGATGAAAGACGAAGTCAAGAAGTCGAAAGTGCAAAAAGAACGGAAGTCCAAGACCAATTCTGAAGATTTATCAAAGAAAAAGTCAAAAGACGGAAGTTTACTTAAAGCCGAGGAACTCAAGTCTTATTTATCGTAGAATTAAAAGACGAGTCCAAAGAAATCCCGAGCCAAAAAGTCATCACATTCCAAGTTTAACAAAAAGATTAAGAAGGAAGGACTTGATGGTGCAATTAAGAAGAAAGGAACGAGAGGAGGAAGCTTCCTCTAACCATCCCTTAATCACCTATAAATACCCCTCTTATTCATTCATTTAGTTTTGTTGGCTAGAGTGACACTAGTTCTTCCACACTTTTATTTTATGCACCTTTAATTACTTGTCATTTTTAATACATGTTTTGCACCTTAATTATCCTTTGAATTCCAAGTAAGTTTTTAATTTGTGTTCTTTAAATTCGTGTCTTTAATCTTTCTTTATCATTTGATCAAGTTCTTTTTATCAATCTCATTCTACTTTTCTTACTTTTTGATTCGGTTACAAGTTAGGATTAAGCAAGTTTTTGCTTAATCTATTTGCTTATTTTAATTAAAGTCTCGTCCTTTTTAATTCCTCATACGAAATAAGCCACAAGATTGACAACCTTGTGTGCTTATTTGGTATTTTGCTTAAGTGTTTTGGAAGTTTTCTTTTAAGTTTTGATTTTTAAGTTTCGATTTCATTTAAGTTTCGTCTTTTAAAGTTTGAAAGATTTTAACTTTTTAGCTTATTGCTTCGTTTTGATTTCACTTCATTAAAGTTTTTGGTCACGGCTTATTAGAAGTAGCTTATTTAGTACTTGTGCTTATTGCGAGTTTGGATTCCATCGGAAAGCAAGGGTTTTCTCCACATTGCGACGGCTAGCAACACCACATTCCGATAGTGACAGTATTGGCCTAGGGTTTTGCATTCCGATCCGGGATTGCGATAGAGTGAATTACCCCCTTATTCCGATCAAGGTTCCGATCGCACATTGCGATCGGGATTGCGACGGCTCTTAAGGTTTCACTTAAACGAAGTGCTGCCCAATTTTCCTTAGCCACATTCCGATAGGTACATTCCGACAGGTTACATCTTGGTATTACGATCTGAACTTTGCGATCGGAACATCATTCCGATCTGGGGTGTTTGGTTATTCAGATCTGAAAAGGTGACATATTCTGATCTGGGGTTTCAATCAATATTCCGATAAGAGGTGTGTTCATTCCGATGGTAAGGTTGATCGGAATATATTCCGATGGTGGGTATACTTTCTATGTTTTGTCTTGTTTAATTTTTAGTTTATGTTTTTTTATACTTTGTCTAATTTTAATTTCCGTCACGCTTTTATTTTAAGTCATTTAATCATTTTACTTTTCGTCAAAGTTTTAAATATCGCACCTTTCTTTTAATTAGTTTTAGATTTTAATTTCACGCTCTTTTAATGCTTGCCCTTTACTTTAACGAAATTTACTTTTAAGTCTTTGCACATTTAATTAAAAACCAACCAAAAATATCTTGTTCCACCAAAATAAAACAGTCTCACATAGAGAACCTAGATCAATTCGATTAGACACACATCAACGAATCTTTTTAACCTGAGTAAAACCGAAGTATTATACCCCTCTTGTGCAAGCATGTTTGTTTGCATGTTTTCTGTCACAAGAAGAAACCAAGAAGATATTTGATGCTCTCAAAGAACCAAGTTGGGTGGAAGCAATGCAGGATGAGCTTCACCAATTTGCAATTCAGGATGTTTGGGAGCTGGTTGATTGTCCTAGATATGTCAGACCTATAGGGACAAGATGGGTTCTCAGGAACAAAAGAGATGAAAGAGGTATTGTGGTCAGAAACAAGACAAGGTTAGTGGCTCAAGGTTATACACAAGAGGAGGTCTTTGCACCAGTTGCAAGGATTGAAGCTATTAGGATTTTTCTAGCCTATGCTTCCTGCATGGGCTTCACAGTCTATCAAATGGATGTCAAGAATGCTTTCTTGTATGGCACCATTGTTGAAGAAGTATATGTCATGCAACCCCCTGGTTTTGAAGATCCAGAACATCCAGATAAAGTGTATAGTGTCAAAAAGGCTATGTATGGCCTTCATCAAGCCCCTAGAGCATGGTATGGTACTCTGTCTACCTATTTGGTGGACAATGGATTCAAGAGGGGCACCATAGATTAGACACTCTTTACAAAGAAGAAAGGCAAAGATGTGTTGCTTGTGCAGGTCTATGTTGATGATATCATTTTTGGATCTACTGATCCAAAGATGAGTGAGGATTTCTCCAAGCTTATGACAGACAAATTAAAGATGAGTGCTATGGGGGAGATGAACTTCTTTCTTGGTTTACAAGTTCAGCAGAAAGAAGATGGTATCTTCATCTCCTAGGATAAATATGTTGCTGAAATTCTGAAGAAGTTTGGCTTTTCTCCACATGAAAAGAGGGCTACTACTCCTATGGAGAGAGAACACCCTTGGGGAAATATTAGAGATGGGAAAGATGTTGATGTCAGGCATTATAGATCCATGATTGGATCCTTGATGTATCTTACTGCTTCCAGACCTGATATCATGTTTGCTGTGTGTGCTTGTGCACGCCATCAAGTGAATCCCAAAGAATGTCACCTTTATGCTGTGAAGAGGATCTTTAGGTACCTAAGATGCTTCCCAAGTCTTGGTTTGTGGTACCCAAAGGATTCACCATTGGAGCTGATTGCATATTCAGATAGTGATTATGGAGGTGATAAGTTTGATAGGAAATCCACAACTGGTGGATGTCAATTTCTTGGGAGCAGGTTAATATCTTGGCAATGCAAGAAACAAACAGTGGTGGCTAATTCTACAACTGAAGCAGAGTATGTGGCTGCAGCAACATGTTGTGGTAAAGTGTTGTGGATTCAGAACCAGCTGTTGGATTATGGGTATAATTTTATGCATACTAAGATATTTGTTGACAATAATAGTACTTTATGCATCATTAAGAATCCTGTACATCATTCTAAAACTAAACACATAGAAATTAGACACCATTTTATAAGAGATTGCTTTGAGAAAGGTTTAATACAACCATATAGGGTTGACACTGAGGAAAATGTGTCATATTTATTAACTAAACCTTCTGATACTGGAAGATTTCAATACTTGGTAACAAGTATTGGAATGGTTAATCTCACTTAATATGTGTTTTGGATTCTTTTTGTAAAAGTATGTACGGGATGATGCATTATTATTATTGGTCTTATTGATGATTTAGATTTTCCACTATATTTTTCTAACACTGACAAAGTTTGCTTGAACACTGATAAGTGTTTTTGCAACGTTGTCAGCAATATAATTGTCTAACACTGACAAAGCTTCCTTCAACACTGTTGTGTGTTATCGGGGCGTTGTCAGCAACAATGTTAGTTTTGTGGTTTTCAATCTAAATGTGCAGATGGTGTTAGCAGTATACCATTGGATACAGAGTTGCTTATGGATCAATGGAGAAGCATTTGGACAAGTTTTTATTTATGGATGATGGTTGGAATGTTTCATTCCTATCTTGACATAAATTTTTTATGTTCATGCATTATTTTAGCAAACTTTTTGTATCATCGTTTAAGGGGAGGTTTTAGGAACCTTTAGGATTTTTAGGTATACATATGATACTCTTATCACAATTCTAGATTGTGTCCATAGGTGAGTATGGGTTAGTTTTACTAAACCATGAGGCACTGTAGCATGCATAGTATATCAACTTTGCATACTGCCAAGACATTTTTAGCCTAGAATTGGTTGTGGTCTGTTGGGAGAATTGGGAATGCTTTTGAAATGGGATTTACCTGGGAGTAACAAGGATTTTATAAGGTAACTTGGTTGTTAAGAATTTTGGTTAGCAAGGGACACTAGAGGACTGTTATGTCTATCTTGCTTATGCAAGTGTGCATAACTGGACAGTGCTTGCCGCCCTATAATAATTATCAGCTTTTGGTTATCTTCTCTAGGATAAATTACTTGTTAAGGTCATTTTTCACTTTTTAAAACAATTTTATTTTTGGACGCTGACAAGATTTTTCCAAGCGTTGTTGTGACCAAATTGGACGCTGACATGGCTTTAGGCGAACGTTGACAAGATTATAGCCGTTGGGCGTTGATAGGTTATTTTTGACCGTTGACACTCAATGGGACCTACCCAGTTGTTACTTTTTGACATATTTTCAAGCCGTAATTTTAGGAGTTGTTACTTTCATTAAATGCATGAGATAACTTATAACTTTTTCAATATTTTCATGATTAGTTTTTGAAAATCTTTGCCTATTTTTGGGCCAATCACATGCATTCTTTATCTCCTATAAATTTGGCTCCTATTTTTAAACAGGGTATCTATAATTCTTGTCTAACATTTTTCTCTTATCAACTTCATCTTCTACACTTCAAAATTAACAACTTTCATCAATGGCACCAAAGTTTAACTCAGCAGAATTGGATTTGGGGTTCAAGTCTCAACACAACATGATTGCTTATCTTGTTGCTGATAATGATTTGTTTCCTCAATACACACAAATGGTGGCGTATTTGAACGCATCCCCATTAAGGTATGCTCTTTCTCATGCACCACTCATTCCAGTCACACACACATTAAGCAGTTTTGGAACACTGTCAGTTCCTCAACAGTTAATGGAGTGACCACATTGACTTCTATTGTTCATGGGAGATCTTGGGTGGTTACTGAGGCCTTGGTACGCCAGGCCTTGCATCTTGATGATGCTGATGGTGTAGCCATCCTTCCCATAAATGAAATAGAACAAGGGCTTAGGGCTTTGGGATATCCTTTTCCTGATGAAGGTACTCTTAATAAGTATCATAAGCAGGAATTTCCCCCAGCCTGGAAGTACCTCATTCACATTCTCCTTCAATGTTTGAGTCCCAAATGTACTGCACACAATGAGATCAATAGATCCATTGCCAGTGCTATTGTGTGCATTGCAACAGGGCAAAAATATAACTATTCTAAAATGATTTTTGAAGGGATGTGTAAAAACAAGGGGACAAAAATGACTTTAGCTTATCCCCGTTTTCTGCAAATGATTTTTGATGATCAAGGTTATTGTTCAAGGGATCACAATGATTTTTATAAGATCCCTGAACAAAAGAAAGCTATTTTTACGAAGATGGATTCACCACCTCATAGAGACTTACCTTTAACCCCAGCCATGCTTGCTGTTATTGCAGCAGCACAACCCCAACCAGACCCTCAACCTCAAATTGACCCTCAACCACAACTTGAACCCATTCCTGAACCTTTACCCTCACCTGAACAAATGCAAATTGACCAAGAACCCTTTGACGCTGACACATCAAATGTTGGCGTTGATGTGCCTATTTCCAACGCTGACACACAACCATCACAATCCCAAACACCCCTTAACCAACCCACATCTACTCATTCTTCCACACCATCTTCCACACCACCTGAATATAGGTTGATGAAACGCCAAAGGACTACTGGAGTGTTCTCCTCTGGTGGTCCTAGCCATGAAGCAGAGAGAACCACCACCACAAGTGTGGCTGGTGACCTGGATGAGGCTGGGACTATTGGTTCTGGCTTAGATGCTGGCCAAGGAAGTCCCACCATCATTAAGTCCTCATCCTTGCCCAATGAATCTGACTTGGGAGGTCAAATCCCCATTTCAGAAGAGGGCAGACTGGAACCAATGACTCTTTTGGAATTGACGACAGTCTGCATTAGCTTGCAAAAGCAAAATGCAGACTTAGTACAAATTGTCAGCTCACAAGGCCTTGAACTCAAGCAATTGAGGGAGAGGATTGTTGTTTTGGAGAGTGATCATGCTAGGAGGGGTATGGAGGAGTCTTCCAAAGGGGAGGAAGATCAAAGAATTCTGAGTGATAAGGGCAGCCAAGATGGTCAATCAATGGATGTTGCTGAAGCCCTTACAACTTTGAAGGAACAAACAGGTTTTGATACGTCCTTAATCTCTCCAACCAATCTAAATTTATCATTTACAGCTATGTTGAGAGAGGTTACACAAGGCGCTGAGGGAAAATATTTGAGCGTTGACAAGACAGATTTGGACGCTGATAGAAGTATTTTGGGCGCTGATAGAGGAAATTTGGGCGTTGACAGATCTACACATGAACGTGATGTATTCCAGTCATCATCTATCATCAAGGAAGTTTCCACTCAGGTATTACCATCTACCTTACCAACCATTGCACCATCAGATAAGGGTAAGGGTAAATTGGTAGAAGAAATTGTTCCAAAGGATGCAACCCAAGTTGAATTTGATAGAAGATTGGCTGAACAAATGATGGAACAAGGTGAAAATAAAAAGTCACCATTTGTTGTGACTTCTGAAGAAGAAAGTGATGGAGCTAGCTCAGACTCAAGTGTGATGATTATAGAACCAGAAAGGCTTGAGTATGGTGATGAGCTTGCTAGAGAAAAGTTGAGAGACTTAAAATTGCAGGTTGACTTTGACATGCCAGAGGTGGTTCAAATGTACAATTCTTTGGAAGAAAGCTGCATGGATAATCCAGACTTGACTATTTCAGATCAAATATGGGGTTTGGAGCTTCTTCTTAGAGTTCAGAAGGATTATAAGGTGATTTTGAAGCACAAGGCAAGCAATATTCTCTCAGAATTGAAAATGGATAGAAGAGAGCTCTACTTTATGTTGCTCAGATGTCATGGAGTTGGATGGACACATTAGAAGTTGAAGGCTTTGACATTTGATGAGTTGGAACATAGGGCTTATCCTATTTGGGTGAGAGTGCAGGAGGAAAACACTCTCAGACTTCTTTCAGATGAAAGAAAGGAGCAACTTGCAGAAGAGATGGAAATCAAGAAATCTATGATGATTCCCAGGCCAGTGAAGAAGGGATTTAAACTTGAGTTTCCAAAAGATATGAATCCACTATATCCAAGTGAAGCAGTTATTAGAAAGAGCCTCAAGCTCTCCCCATTAGAAGCTTCAGATATGGTGCAGGTGTTACCATTAGATTCCAGGAATCCAATTGTGAGTTATGATGAGGATGAATGTGGATTCTAGAAGATTGGAAGATTTGGCAAGGAGGTACACACTTTTACCACTCTCATATCTTTATTTGCAAGTTGTGATAGAGAAGACTTGGTGTACCTTTGGAGGTTACTAGAGACCAAGTATGAGGCTGAAGCACCAACTTCAGCTAATGGAATAAAACTTTGGACCACATTCAAAAGAATGTGTGGGACAAATGAGGAAGATCCTGAAATATGGAAGGATCTTGAAGATGACCTCAGTGGTCTTCAATGGAGGTTATATTCAGCTGCTGGTGTATACCATTTGAGTTCTACAAAGTTTGCTGAGTATCTACTTGTGGATGCTCAATATTTCATATCCAAGGCTGTTTTGGAAAAGATGAAGGACACTCAGCTGGAGATAGATTATTCAAGTGACGTGGCAAAGAATTTGATCAGATTTATTCATTACCAATATGAGAAGGTTTGTCAGACTCCTCCAAGTTCTTAATGCTTATTCAGAAACTTGATCATAAGAGTGGATATCAAGTTTAGGGGAGGATTGTTGGGAATAAATTAAGGCCAGATCACTTGAGCGCTGACAAGAACAAATCAAGCGTTGACAGGAACAAAGCAAGCGCTGACAGCTCAAGCGTTGATAAGTTAAAGTCAAGCGTTGACACATTGAAGACAAGCACTGATGGAAGATATAAGCTACACGTTTATTATATTCTAGAATACTTCTAGTAAGGATAGAAACGACAATGTATTTTATATGTTTATCTTTACCTAGAATAGTTGATACGTAGCTTATTGTACAAGGCTTCTTAGTCTATAAAAGAAGGCCTTTAGGTTAATGTTCAATATCAAGTTTTATATAAGTTTTCATTCGTAAACATCTTTCATTGTAAGCAAGTTCGACATTCATAATCAAAGTGAAAGTTTTGTTTACATCTTGTGTTCTTGTTTAAGTGTTAAATTCCGCATAACACTTAGATTCACAAAACATATACAAAGGTTTCTCTACGTGCTATACTTGATCTAATCTCGTATACACAAAGCTAATCGATCTAAGTTTGGGATCAACAAAAACAAGGCAAAAATATTTTTGGTTTTCATGTTTTTAGTTTTTTTTTTTTGTATTTTTGAAAATTTTATATTTTTTTAGTGTTTTTGAAATTTTTTATGAAAAAGTAACGTTCACGGGAAACGGATCCCAAAATCCAAGTTCTCACAAAAAACTTTTGATCTTAACGAGAAGAGCCGGCAGCGGCGCCATTTGATACAAGCGTTTTCATTGGGGTTCAAATTTTATGTCTCTGTCCTCTCGAATTGATCTCGGCCTTAAGTGGAATGATTGTTTTTGATTACTAAATGGGGTTTTAGTTTTCTAGTCTGCTAAATGTTTAAAACGTAATTAAAATTAAAACGTAAATCAAAGACAATTACTTTAATGACAATTAATAAAACGTGAATTAAAATTGAAATTAAGATTAAAATTAAAATCAAAATTACGGTTAAAATATAAATTGTGAAAGTAAAGAAACATTTATACAGTAAAACAGTAACACTATCAGAAAATTGATTCGAAAGTTTTAACCTTGATTCGGAACTTTGCTCATTCGGAAGTTTCACTCGGATCTTTGGTTCATCCGGAAGTTTTTGCTTCATTCGGAACTTAGGTTCATCCGGAACTTTGCATTCATTCGGAACTTTTGACAAAGAAGTTGATTCGGAACTTAAGTGTTCATCTGGAACTTTTTAATTCATCCGGAACTTTTAGACAAGAGACTCATTCGGAACTTTTTAAACAAAAACTCATTCGGAACTTTTAGACTCATTCGGAACTTTTTAGAAATAAACTTTATTCGGAACTTAAGGTGTTCATCCGGAACTTACGGTTCATCCGGAACTCTATATTCACTCGGAACTTTTGTATTCATCCGGAAGATTTGTGTTCATTCGGAAGTTTTGCTTCATTCGGAAGTCTGGGAACACAAGAACAGTCGTTTACCCGAAGAACAAGGAAAAACGGTTTTGATCCAAAAATCACCAAGTTTTCCACTAAAAACTTAAATAAATCAATCACAGAGCATCTACTAACCATAAACTACAAATCCCATCAACAAAAACACAAATCCCAACAACTTTTGAAGATCAAACTCAATAAAATAAGAACCTAAGAACTTGAAGATAAAGATGATGATAAACAAGATGAAATGGAAAGATTAAACAAAGAACTTGTATTGAATGATTAATGTTTAACAAGATAAAAAAAGGATTAAAATAACAAGATTGGAAAAACAAAGATCAAAATCACCAATCACCCTAGTGGTGATGGTGATGATACGAACTAAAAGGGAGAAAAAGGTGGAAGAAGGAAAAACTAAAAACTAACTACTGGATGTGTGTGAGGGGATCCTTTATATAGGCTTGTCTTTTGGTTGGTGAGTGGGCTTTCTCCCGTTCTTCTTGTCTTCTCGTCTTTTCAGAAAAGTTGACGTTTTCGATTCTGATTCGGGATTCGTCGTCGATTAAATTCAACTCGTCTTTTAATTTCTTCGTTTAATAGACTTGAGTTTCTTCGACTTATGTAAATCTTCCATCTTTGGTCCTTTTCTTCGATAAATCTTCGAATAGGCCCAGTGACTTCAAATCTTTTGCATCTCTTGGACAATAGACTTTATCTTGAGTCCTTTTCTTCAGTAAAACCCGTGCAATCCCATTTTTTCTTTAATATTCATTCGGTTGGCTCTGAAAACACAATAAACACAAAAACCACGCATAATTCCAAACAAATGATATTAAATACGTGTTTTGGTCTCGTTTTAGCCAGAATTAAGTGGTAGAAGGATGGGTGTTTATACACCTATCAATTATCTGTTATTATTAGTCTTTTGAGAAGTTCACATCTTATCAACGGTAATAAAACCAAAGTTGATAGTGCCAGTAGAATGGACTGATTGATTATGACATGACGACATTATCTTAATTTATGGGAACTCGAATTGAATTCCCCTAAATGATAAGATGTTGATTATCAAAAGTGATCTAAATAATTCTTGATGTATGACCATATCCTGCATTTAGACTTGAAATTATGCCGTGAATGGTTGTGAAGTAGTCATAGATATTATATTCTAGAAAGAACCTAATATGAATTTATTAAAAAGATGTTTTTGTTATCTGAAACTTTAGTAAGTCTTTGTTGATGAATTACCTAGACTTTCGCCATTAAGGCAAGTTAAAATTGGTATTGATTATATTTCCGGTGCTGCACCTGTGGCTTGTGCACTGTACGTCAGCACCATCTGAATTAAAGGAATTACCGTACAACTGAGAGAGTTGTCGGAGAAAGATTTTATTCTACCAAGCTCGTCATCATGAAGAGCTATGGTGTTATCATTCCTTATATTTATAGATTACTGTGAACTGAGTAAATTGACAATCGAAAACGATATCCATAACTCGAAATGGAAGATTTGTTCGATCATTTACAAGGTTCTAGCGTTTGTTTTAAAGATTTGATCCATGGCATGGTTATCATCAACTTCGCATCTGCGAAAAAGATTATGTATTCCAATCACTACATCCGGTACTTGTAATGAACATTATGAGTTTCACATGATGTCGTTTGGATTGACTAATACACATGTAGTATTCATAAAATTGGTGAACCACGTGTGTAGGCTGTAATTTGATAAATTCATGCGTGTGATCATTAAGAACTATTTGTTTGTTTATAAGAATAGAAAGGAGTTAATAATTATTTATAGACTGCCCTAAATTGGCCGAACAATGAAAACCTGTACCTTGAGTGTTTAACATGTGATTTAAGACTTAATCCTTTATATTAATTGACCGTGTGATTAATAGAAAATGGAATATATTGACTCTTCAAAAATTGGAACCATTAAGGCTTTGGGTTTTACCAAAAATAAAATGGAAATATGTTTTGACAGATGTTTTAACAAAGGATTTTTAAGAGGATTCTTCCCTTATACCCAGAACATTTAACTAAACTCTTGTTTAGGGTAAAATGTTCGTTTATGCCTCAAGACAACCTAAGAAGGATTGAGGAAACCGTTAAACCATGACTTAAAATTTGAAACGACAATTTTTGCTTTTCAACTAAGAAAATTTTTACCAAAGAATAAACGAAGGTTTTTCGAACATTTACGAATCTTATTAATTATTTTCGATAAATCAACAAAAATCTTGTTAATTAAATTCAAATTAATTTTGAACATTTTATATAATTGGTCGAACTAAGTAATTTAAAATTTTTACGTTTACCTTTCATAAAAATTTAATAATTATTATTTAATTAATTGTAATAATTATCGACGCTTTACAGATAAAAATAGTAGTTGAGATGAAACTAAAACATAGAAGATATGAAGAAAGAAATTTTGAATTAATACGATCATGTTATATATATTTCATCAAGAGAAAGTGAATGTAGATACTGACACATAATATAGAAAGGATAAAGAATCAATTAGGATTGTGTTCCTTAATAATGACAGTGCAAAGTAATTTGCCCGAACAATTTAGAAATAATTGATGCCTGTAAGAAGGATAATATAAATAATAAAAAGGGATTCGCGGCTAATGTGAACCATTAGAATTAAGAAGTCGATTGCGTTAAATGTGTAAAAGACCACTTGTGATTGTCTAAATATGGAGGATTGTGAGATATAGTTATGTTGGAATCTTGTAAGTATAAGTATTTTATTCATGACATTTATGATTTAATGTATCTTCATCTGAAGAAGTTGTACTTATGGCAAATTATGAAGGCAGACATCGCCTCATACATTAGTAAACGTCTAGCTTTTGCAAAGGTCATCATCTGAATTTGATTCGATTTGGGTCATCGTCGACAGATTGACCAAATCTGCTAATATCATTCCTGTTAATGATAGATTCTTGATGAAGAAATTGACCCTTTTGTATTTAAAGGAGTTGTGTAAACGTGGTGTGCCTGTATCGATCATCTCTATCAAGATCCTCGCTTCACATCGAATTTCTAAAGATTTGCTCAGAAGTCATTGAGAACGAATCTTGATGAGAGTACTGTGTACCACCCCAATCGAAGGGACGAGGTAAAGTAACGATACAAAATACTATAAGTGTTGTTTTATGTTTAAATGATTGACCTTTGGTAATGAACCGTATAATCGCTTTCTTTTGGAAAGATTATCATTGATAATTATCGTTTTAGGATCGAGATCGAATCTTGTCATGATCTAATTATTAGAGCATCTGTAAGCAGGAGTTGGGATGAAGACACCCAACATACACCCATTGTGAGTTGGACATGTCTTTTAGGTTTAAGGTTTCCTATTATGGCGAACCTAACCTTGCAAATATCCGACCCGCGAGACTTGAAATGATTGTTGAAATTAGGATCTGATTATTGACTGCCGGTAGTAGGCAGGAGGTTATGTGAATATGAAATGTAGATCTTGAAGTGCCAGATGGGTAGCGAAGTTATGCCAAAAATTTTAACCATGGAAAAATGAAATGATGATCTGAATGATCATGGGATATAAGTCCCCGTCGTATGGGACCATTGAGACAATGTAAAAGATTGGTTTGAAAGGCATATAAGCTGGATCTACCCTAGGACTTCAAGAGCTGCGTGAATTATGTATCGTATATCGAACTTGATAAAATGCCTATCAAGTGAAAATCTGACTATTCCTTAATGAAGTTTAGATCGGCGAAAAGTTGCATTCATCCAAAACCCGTGAACATCATGGATAGAGAAAGTAAGTCAACATTAAGCCTGATCTTATTCCCGTAGTTATGTTTGATGAAACTCGCGTATTGTAATGAATTACACTTGTGAGAAAAGACCAAATGTGGAGGAAATACCCACATGGCTTTAACTCTATAAGAAGCGAGTAGTAAGGTAAAATGATCTTTGGGGACAAAAATCCTGTTTAGGGGTAAATGCTGCGACAATCCGTCAATTTATGGTTGATATTTTATTCTCAAGTATTATTTAAAAAAATTATTTTAATGTTATATTATGAACTCACTTATTTTTGGGAAGAAATTTGGATTTACATCTTGAAGTAGCATCGACTACGTCTAAACCGGAGGATTCTACGTTACGTGCTTACGTTTACATACACCGTTTTTGTGACAGTCCGACATTTCAGGAAATAAATTTATCCGTGAATATTATTTGTAACTTTAAATTTGTGTTGGTTCATAAACTCACAAATTTACGAGAAGAGATTAGGACTTACGTTCATAATTTAACGTCTTTTACGACTAAACCGGAAACCTTAGGATTACGTATTTACGTTTTCGAACTCCGTTTTTGATGAGAAAATTTTTATTAGATACGTTTTGTGCCGTTGATTCATAATTTATAAAAACTTTTTTCGTAAAACGACCCGAGGGCACGCAAATCGAGGAAACTAGAATCGAGGAATACCCGTAAATTAGCGGGATGGGACAAAACAAGTTTATCCCACCCCACTAACTAAAAGGGAAGGCCAAGAGGACACCACATCATTTGATGTGGCATCCTTACACTCTACAAGCTTACACATGTAAGCTTAGCTTAACATGGAAGCATTATTCACCCACCAAAACCACAAAACCACTAACACTTACCATTACTTCCATTTTCACATGAAAACCACCATTTTTCCTCTCCTCTCTCTCTTAAATTCGTCCAACAATCATCAAAAACAACCCTCCTTTGATCTATGTTAGCCATAAAATCATGTGTTACTCATACACATGATGATGCTACTTTGAAGCTTTGAAGATTGGAGGTGATTTTAACATATAAAAAGGAGTTTTCATGGAGGTCTTTGGGCTGATTTTCAAGAAGGTTTAGGGATGATTTTTGAAGAAGTCTTCAAATACTTGGTGATCCTAGAAGTGGTGTTGATATCTCATAAGATTGGTTACCCAAAACCAAGTCTTGTTCATAAAAAAAACTCATCATTTCATCACTTTGGTGGTATAGAAATTATTTCTTCCTATCATCTTGTTATTTTGATTATGTAATCATGTATTTTCTTTCTTATTGTATATGTATATGATGAATACATGATGATAAAAATATTGTGTGGGGATCAATTGTTGATAAATATGATTAAAAAGATGAAAAACCATAAGAAACAAGGCTAAAATCTTGCTTAAATTGTTGGCTGTATAAAAACAGTAAGTAACAAAGTTATGAACTGATAAATTGGCATGGTGGAATCAATATACAGTAAGTAATAGATGTCATACACATGTGAGAGTTGGCCATGCAATGGAATCATAAAAATGAGTGAGATATGATCAAAACAAGATTAGTGTGCAAATCTGAATAGTCTGTTTTGTAGGGACTGTTGAGGATAGTTAGACATGGAATGAGCAGTAGCTATAACTAACTTATTTGTAGCACATAATATGAAGTTTATGCCATCCAAAAATGAGCTTCTATCTCCTTATAGAACTCAAGATATGATAAAAATGATGAAGATGAAACTAAAAATCAGATTTTGAAGAATTAATGTTTAATAGTATTATATAAGCACTCAAACTAATATAGTATAAAATGTGAAATAAAACCCACTAACTTATAAATTTCATTTATATAAATATGTATAAGGTTAAACAAATGGACACTTTATAAAAATGGTAGTTGAATAAGATTTATAAGTTATAAAAACTATAAACATGATTTTTACGACTTTTTCGGCTATTACCGTAAAATTAACGTTTTTCGCCAATTAAAACTTAGACGACAAAACCCGTCTAATGTAAAGTTTTTTTAAAAGTCATATACTGATGTATAAGTACCTAATACAAGTAAAAAAACGATAAAACCCGAACTATATGACATACGGACATTAACGAGCTAAGTTAGCATATTTGGACTAATAGTTTAACTAAATAAGTTAAACACTTATAAACTTATTTATTGGGCTAAACCCATTTGGGCCCAACATGTAAAGTATAATACTGATAATAAAAGTATAATTGGGCTAATGAATAGTATTGGGCTTGTAATAGGCCCATTGGGCTTCAAAATGTAAACAAATTGAATAAGTGTAACTAGTCTTGAAAATTTCCAACACATAACACTAAAATGAGTAAATGAGAATATATAAACCCACTTGATCATCATATATATAAAATCATCATATGTATACATAATTGTTATTTTGATAAAGTCATTGGACAAAATTCTAAGACGAGTATTATTTGTCTAGGTTTCCGTGATTGAAGCACGTACCGTACGTCCGAATTGCCGATAACCCGCCTTCCCACATCAACGTGCGTTCATAGCCTTGCACTCTTTTAAATGTTTTTATGAAATTTTTTATAAACCCGCGAGGGAGATGACATGTTAGCTTTTATAAAATAGGACACTAGTTTTCCCGATTGCTTTTTTATTGATTTGGACCCGAATGATTGTATGACCCGATGAATGATGTTATGACCCGATAGATGAAAGAAAATGGATTATTAAAGTTAGGTTATGTCACTAAAAGTCCCATTAGCATGAATTGTGAACTACCGGGATTTGGTAACGCTTATGCATATAATAGTACTATTTGGGGACGATCACCCTAGTTCGCACCTTGACGGTTGATCCCCGTCGTGCCACATTGATTGGTAAGCGAATTTATGTATGAGAAGATTTACACAAGCGTGATTATTGTGACGACACGCTAACTTAGATGGGCAAATTGAGTTTCGGGCTAGCTACCCATTGTATGTTGTAGTAAGGTAACAATGTCATGCGGCTTATAATAATCCAAATAACGAAATACTGTTATGCGCACCGAATTTCGATATATTGCCTGACTAGCAATACGGGGTCATATTATTGATATTATGTTTGTGTTTTGGTTTTTCATAACCATATTCATATAACTGTTTTTATTTCTATACAACGTTATAAAACGTATTGTATGATATTTTTACGACATTAGTTCGTATAATGGTTTTGAAGGCGAAAGCCTATATTATGATTTTGATAAGGATTTGTATAAAATGACTTTGGCTATTTTATGGCCTATTACAAAGATTTGTGTAAAATGATTTTCGGTAATAATTATATACCGATGATATATTAATGGTTTCATTAAACTCTATGAATTCACTCGGCGTTATCGCTGACCTTTTCTTTTAACATGTTTTGTCTCAGGTACTTGAAGGTAATTCTCGGGAAGACATCAAGAATTCATGGCCCGCACTTAAATTATAATTTCCATCCAAATGTTTTGTAAAACATGTATTAAATACAATGACTTGGGACCTATGTAACTTTGATATTTATGAATGGAAATGCTTTATTATTAAACGACGCGATTTTTAAGCGTTGTCTATGATGTGAGTAATGTGCTATCCCGTAACACCAACGAGTCTTCCGCTGTATTGAATTGTGTAAATTTGGGGGTGTTACAATAATCCACCGCACCTCAATAATAACAACAACAATGTTCTTCTACAGCCCGATCTTCAGACAATGGAGGAGCTTTGTCAACCCATAATGTTTGGACGAGGAGGACCGATTGCTCCGATGCGAATCACGGCTCCGGAGTTTTTGTTGAAGCATCACATGATCCAACAAGTGGAAACTAATCCATTCCGTGGAATACCGGATGATGATGCCAACAAGCACCTCGACAAATTCATTACCATCACCCAAAGCATGAAGTTGCCCGGTGCTACTATGCATGTCCTTCGCCTTCAACTCTTTCCACATACTTTATCCCACCACGACGAAAAATGGGTTGATCGTCTCCCGAAGAATTCCATTCATACTTGGGACGACATGACTCAACGATTTTTGTCGCGCTACTTTCCACCATCCATGGTCACGAGCCTTCGAAATCAAATCAGCGGTTTCATGAAAGAACCTGATGAATCTCTCTTTGATGCTTGGGAAAGATATAATGTTTTGATCGATCGATGTCCAAACCACAACATGCTCCCCATTACCTTAATTGATACTTTCTACAATGGTTTGACTTTTCGTGATCGTGATACGATTAATGCAGCCGCCGGTGGCACATTTATGAAAAGAAGACCCGAGGAGTGGAGAGAGCTTATTGAGAACATGACTACTCATCACAAAAATTGGGATTCCTCTGCTTCTTCAAGGAACAACCTGAGAGTCAATGTTTCTTCTACTTCAGCAAACCCCGATATGACCGAATTCACCCGCATGATGGCCGAAATGAACAAAAATATCTTGCTCATCGCTTCAAACCAACAACAACAAGTTAAAGCGGTAGCCATTCCTTATGAGACATGCGGCGGTCCTCACTCATACACTGATTGTCCTTCCACTCAAGGCAATCTGGAAAACGTGTATGCGGCTTATGGTAACTATTCACCGTAAAATTACCAAGCCCGACCTCAAGGGGATCAAAATTTGCTGAGTTACCGGTCGAACAACTACCTTTCACCCGGTTTTTCTCCTCAAAACCACAACTCCAACAACAACTACACTAGAAGCAACCAAATCCCACCTCGAGCTTCTAATCCTTATCACCCACCCGCTCAACAAGACCCACCCATGAATCAAGATGTTGAAGATTTAATGACAACCCAAGGAGAGCAAATTAAGAATCTATAGAGCCAAATTATCAATTTGAAAGGGGATATCACTAAGCAAGGGAATTACATTAGATCCGAGCTTCGAAATGATATACAATCCTCCTTCAGCACTCAAATGAATGATTTGAAGAATATGCTGGCTAGTTTCTTACCAACCACTCAACCCTCTACTTCGAGCTCTCTACCTTCAAACACCGTCACCAATCCAAGAGCGAATGTGTGTGCTATTACTACCCGTAGTGGAGCAACTTTAGTAGGACCATCTATCCCACCCCCAGTTACTCCATCTACACCTACTCCACAACCATTTATCCCTACTACTCCCACACCTAGTATTAGTTCACCATTACCGTCTCCGCCTCGTCATGAAGAAGTACCCAACAAGAATCCTCCACCAACCCCACCTTCCACCTATAACCCTAACATTCCTTACCCTTCTCGACTCAACAAGGCTAGAATTTTGACTAAGAATGACATTCAAGTCTCTAACTTTTTGAACAAGATTGTCGGCATGAAAGTCACCTTTACCCTTGTTGAAGCTCTTGCCCAAATTCCACAATTTGTCAAGATGTTTAAGGAATTGCTTAGTAAGAAGGAGAAGATGGTCGAGTTTGTTAATACTCGCTTGAATGAAAATTTCTCTGCAATCCTTCTCAAAGAACTTCCGGAAAAACTTGGAGATCCCGGTCGTTTTGTGCTACCTTGTACTTTTAACCAAACCGACAAATTTACTGCCTTAGCCGATCTCGGGGCAAGTATTAGTTTGATGCATTTCAGCGTTTGGAAAAAGTTATCATTGCCCGACCTTACACCAACGAAAATGACTCTTGAGCCTGCAAATCGCACTCTCGCTTACCCCGTTGGTATTGCCGAGGATGTGTTCATTAAAGTTGGCAGTTTCACCTTTCCGATCGACTTCGTCGTTGTTGATTATGAAATGGACCCTCGTATTCCGTTAATACTTGGACGCCCATTTTTTAGAACCGGTAGAGCTTTAATAGATGTGGATAAATGTGAACTCATCTTAAGAGTCGGGGATGATGCACAAGTTTTTGAAATGGGGAAGCTTACAAGCAAATATAATGGAAGAGAATCGGCGAATATGATAAATGTGCTTGATGATTTTGTCGTCTACAACAATCCTCTATTCGATTCTTGCAATGATAATCCACTGTTTCAAGATGATGTGGATGATTCTCTATCCAATTTGGAACCTTCACCCATATATGATTCTCCACCAATCTATGATGCTTATGATTCTAGCTCCGATGGGGATGATTATGATGATTTTACTTCTGAGTATCCCGACATGCCCACTTATAATGATTTTGATGAGGCTGATACTCTTTCGAGTGATTCTTCACATGATGAAGATCCTCCGCCATCCATGCTTGATCCTACTTTGGATGACTACTCATTTGAGGAAGACTTTGCTACTTTTCTCAATACATACTTCCCTCATGAGAGTGGTGCTCCTCCCTTAGACTTTGATGATTATGGTCTTCATCCTTCTACGGATTTGAAGAAAATTCTTTCAAAGGAGATGACACTGGACGACACCAACATCCGCAGCACGTATGTTTTGACACCTCTTTGTCCACCTTCTGAGGACGAGGTTGTGCATTTTATTAGCGGATGTTCTTCAAATTCTGCTGAGCCTGAGTGCTATTTTCCCCTAAAGGAAAAGGTGTTCGACCCCGGTATTGAAATTTTTAAGCCATCTCAGTATCCGTCTGATGAAATAAAAGGAAATATTTTTGGAACTACTGGAGATATGCTTGCACCTCTTCACCCTTGCTACCACCGTGCTCCATCTTTGCTTAAGGGAACCTTGCCTACTCTTCTTTGGCTTGCCTTGTTCGCCTTAAGCTTGTGCTATTTGATGGATAAAAACTATGTCTTTGATCCCAATGGATGTGTTTCACGTTTCTTTCCATGATAATCAAGGTCGAGTCAGGCTTACGACTCGGTGAACAAAAATCAAGCGCTTCTTGGGAGGCAACCCAAGTATCTATCTTTTATATATCTATATCCTAAGTGTAGGGGAGACCCGTTGGTGTTTGCTATTTCCTCTCTTCTCATATTCAGGGATTCGAGCGCTCAATGATCCACTCTTGATGATTTTTGACGACCCGTGATTCTGTGTTTCCATCTTCCCGGTTCTATCCTAAACTCTTTTCGATTCACTATTTTATATTTCTCAATATTAAAATAGGAATCTCGTTAGTTGTCTTTACCTTAGCGAGATTTAAACAACGTGCACAATGTCCTAAGTGTAGGGGAGTTTACTCCCACATGCTTAAACATTGAGGACAATGTTTATATCAAGTGTAAGGGGGACTTCTATCGAAGTTAAGTGGCCTTTTCCTTATATTTGTCCTCATTTTAACCGGAAAATCAATTTTTTTCGACATTTTTCAAAAATTTTGATCTATTTTGGCCTATTAGTTTTTCCCTTTGTATAGTTATTTTCTTTCTTTACTAGAATGAATTTTAATAAAGTGGTTTTAATTTTCAACGTTGTGAATCTTTTGACTCAACCCGAGTTTACTTATCTAAGTTTACTCTAGCTAGTATCCTTAACGTGTTTAAGTCAAGTTTTGTTGGGCTTTTATATAGGGAGCTTTAAAATGCGAAAGTCTTAACTCTCACGGGTTAAGAACAAGAACTTTTCGCAAGTTCCTATAATTGATCCTAGAGAGTCGTTTATCAAGGGAACTTTAAAATGCGATTTCTAAACTTGAAAAAGTCTAAGAATTTGCAAGATCCTATAGACGACTCGAAAACCCAAAACTTTGATTTAATAGGCTAAGCATCCACGAAGCTCATTCCTTGAGATTTTAAATTGTGGAGAACGAGAGATGATAGAGTCAATTATAAGTTTGGTATCCTTTCGTGAATTTATGTGAGTTAATTATAAGCCTATTCTCCCATCGCTTGTTAATAAATTTTTCTGCAATAAATAAGGTTGTACGATTTGAAAGGTTACTTAGCTTCTAGCCCAAGATCGTTTAAAAGTTGCTCGGTAATGATTAGAGTTCATAGCCAAGGCATAACTTATAGAAGCGGGATGCGAAGATTGGTGAGTCCGAAAAGGTCCTTACAAGACATGAGGGCTACATTTTGTTGCTAAAGATCCCAAGTGATGTGAACAATCATTTATCGAAAATCAATATGAAGGATCGAGACACACGACGAAAAGCAAATACTCCCCTAAAGATCATGGAGAAGTCTATCCAAAAAGGCCCTAACAAGGTATGAGGATAAATAGATCCAAGTCCAAAAAGGAGGCGGATCGTTGTATATCAAAGTCCAAAATAAAGATTGGAGAAAAATGATGAAGTCGTGGTCCAAAGATTAATAATCTCTCAAAACTTCAAGTGAAAAAATTCCTATTATGAAGAGAAGACCATTATTTCATGAACGTCTCTCAAGATTTGAAGTATGAAGTCACTGCCAAATATCGGTCCGAGAAAGGTCTCAAATCGTGAAGCAAGTTATGCCAAGATATGAACTTTATGAGGTCCCGAGAAGCAGTTTTAAAAGATTTAGTCTTTTAGCTAACTATTGATTAAATCGTCCCACTTTATTTTCAGCGTAAATAACTATCAAAATAAGTCAACAATGCATCCTCGTGATCATTCAAGACAACAATAAAATATAAGAGATGCACCTAGGAATAAGGGAGTCTAAGTAAATAATTGGCCCACATGAGTTCGTGTTAGTTTGCTAACTTATAATAACAATGATCTCGTTTTTAAGCTTGGTTTGGAGAATGTGAAAACTTGAGGATGATGATCATTCATGACATTTCCAAAACCCTAAGGCATGTCTTTGATTTCTTTACTTACTTTCTTCCTTTGAATGTTTATAATTTTCTATCTCTTTAATAAAGGCCAATATGGATTGATTATGATGGAAAATGTAAAACGTGCTTTGTAACTAATGCATTGCATGAGGACATTGCAATGGTCAAGTGTATGGGATTTGATAGGTGTGTAAACACCCATCCTTTTTACCACTTAACTACAATAATAACCAGGCCAAAACGTGTATTTTATGTCGTAAATGTCGGAATTATGCGTGGTTTGTGTTTTTGTTGTGATTTAGGACGAAAATGTGAAAAGGGGAGAAAACACGGGTTTTCACGGTCTTTTATTGAAGAAAAAAGACAAAAGACGAAGTCAAGAAATCAAGAGTGCAAAAAGAACGGAAGTCCAAGGCCTATTCTGAAGATTTATCGAAGAAATAGTCCAAAGACGGAAGTTTAATAATGCCGAAGAACTCAAGTCTAATTTATGAAGAAATCACAAGACGAGTTTAAAGTAATCCCGAGACAAAGTCTGAAAGGTCGAAGAATTTAAAAGATTAAAGACTAAATACGAAGGATTAAATGATAATTAAAGAAAAAAGAAAGAGAGGAGGAAGCTTCCTTCTACTAATCACCTCCTCCCCTATAAATAGAGTCATTAGGATTTCATTTGTTTTTGTTCGCTAATAGTGACAATTAGTCTTCCATCTTTAATATTTGCACATTTAATTTTCATGTCATTTATTTTAATTGCACATTTAATTACCTTGCACCTTTAAATTCAAGTAAGTTTCCTTTTTATGTTATTGAATCTTTACTTTTCTTGTTAATCTCCTATCTACCTTTCTTGTTTAATCTTTAATCATTATGTTCTATGTTTATGTTTATGTTCTTCAATTTTTATTGATTTGATTAAGTGGGTTTTGATTATTTTGATTATTATTGTTAGTTTTATTGATTTGGATTATAGGTTTATGATTGCTAGATGTTTATTGGTTAGTTTGATTTAATCTTTTGGTTGATTTTGCTTAGATTGGTTTAGATTCGTAGCTTTTTGTTTTTCCTTGTTCTTCGCTGTTTGTTTGCCCAGGTTATTCCGAACCAAGCTTCATATTCTGAACCAAGCAATCATTCCGGATCAGTTTGGTATTCCGAATCAGCAGGTTATTCCGAATAAAGCAATATTCCGGATAAACCATTTATTCCAGATCAAGGTTTTGTTGTGATTATTCCGAATAAGGGAATTATTCCGGACGAAGGTTATATTCCAGATGAAGCTCTTAGTCTAAATTATTCCGCATCAAGGCTATATTCCGAACCAAGCTGTTATTCCGGATCAACTGTTTATTCCGGATGAAGGTTTATTCCGAGTGAACTTGTTATTCTGAATCAATAGATATTCCGAACGAAGACATCATTCCGAATCAATCATTCCGGATGAGCACTTGTATTCTGAATAAGTAATTATTCCGGATGAGTATTTATTCCGAATGAGTGATTTGATCTGATTATTCCGAACGAAGCTTTGTTGTTCCGGATCAAGGGTTTTGTCAAGATTATTCGGAACGAAGAAGAATTATTCCGGGTGAAGGTGACATTCCGAACGAGTAATTATTCCGAGTGAGGTGTTTTTAGTTTATTTTAAGTTTATGTTTTTAAATTCTTAAGCTTTACATTTCCCGCCTTTTTACTTAGTCACACTTTTAGTTAACTTGCCTTAGATTTATTTAAAGCTTGCCTTAGTTTAAGTTTAAGTTTGCCTTTAGGATAGTTTTAAGTTTGCGTTTTTTGCTTTAATTGCTTTTAATTTCTCGTCACGTTTTTAATTTCTCGTCATTTATTTTCAATTAGGTTTAGATTTATTTTACCACCTTTTACTTTAAAGTTTTGCACTTTTAATTTTACTACAACGACACAACATTTGTTTTCACCAAAAGACAGCTGAGTCGCACATTCTTCTGTTATCAATTTGAAGATACTGGAACAAAGATATTTTCTTACATGGCAAAAGCCTTGTATTAATGTAGATTGTGGAATATAGCTGAGTTTTTGCATATTGGTTGTTAATGATAGTATGTAATGTCAACTATGCAATGCTTAGGTGTAAAAACATAATGGTATATATATTTGTGTGTATAAACCTTTTATGTCTTATCTTATGCAGAAAACACGACAAATCCAACCGTGCAAGAACTCCAAGATGCAAGAGCAGTAGCAATTGCCACTGCAAAAGAACTTAAGTTCATACCAAACAATTACCGATTGAAGGAAGATTCTCATTCAACTCACTATGGATTCAAAGTAGCCTCAGCAATCCTTGATCTTTCTCATTTCAAGAATGCATTAAGGAGTACTGCTTCAGGTCCAATTGATTACATGTACGAATTTTGGGCTACCAAGAAGCGGATTTCAAACAAGATCACATTCACCATCGACAACAAGGCACATACACTCACAGTTTCAGACTTTCGTAAGATATTTGGAATTTGGGATACACCCAAAGGTCTTACCTTCTCAGAACCCACCAAAGAAGAAGTCTTTCATATGTTCATTGATCTTGGATATGCGGATCCTAACTTACGATTGGTGTCCGCGTTTACTACAAGCAAATTGGTTCAACCTTGGAAAGCTATCTTCGGTATTCTAATTCGGTGTCTTACACCTAAAACAACTGGGTATGATTCTTTGCGCCTTCCAATTGCTAAGATATTCTGGGGAATGTACAATGGTCTCTATACAGATTATGCATCCTAGTTATGGGAAGAGTTTCTTTATCAACTCTTCCAAAACACGAAACAGAAGACTGAGAATTTTCAATATCCACGGTTCATCAAGCTTATCATTCATTACTTTATGCAAAATGATGCTTCTATTAATAAGCGTGAAAAAAGCCGTCACCACACTAAAGAGGCTGATGATACTGTGGATCTAAGGCATGAAGGACATTCTAGCGTTTGTACTCCTGGTCCTATTCCTGGTCACCTGCTGACTGATGAAATTATAGCCTCTAATGATTACAAGCAAATGCTGAGAGAAATCAATCTCCAGAAGGAAAGACTTGAGACGGAAGAAGTCTCTTCAACTACAGTCAAAGGTAAAGGTAAACGTAAGGAAGAAGTTGTTTCACCTAAGCCTAAAACCAAGAGAACAAAGACTGTTGCCAAAAAGGATAAGCGCAGAGGTGAGAAGTTGGTCCTCGAAGATGAAGATTTTGATGAAGATTTCACTGCCGAGCAAGTTCGAAAAGATGAGAGAAAACAATTGAAGAAGGTTATTGCACAAAGTCGGAAAGACACCGGAGGTAGTGGTTCAAGAGTGCAGGTAGAAAATGAAGAGGAAGACGAGGAACCATACGACATTCGTGAGTTTGGTTCACTGGAAAGGTACAAACCACCTAAAGAGACATCCATAGCAGATGCAACAAGCATAGAAATGACCGAGTCTGTTGACACGGCAGCCATCGTGACTACAAATATCACCACCACTGCTAAAAGTGTCCTATATCCAGGTTCTACAGTACCATTTTCTTTAAGTCAACCTATATCAACTCAATCTCTACCAATTCAGCCTTTGCCAACACAACCATTGTCAACTCAACTAAAAACCCCTCCACCACCATCTAGTTCAGTCATAAGCACTGTCATAACAACTATGTCTTCTCAACCGACATCGAGTATCCCTGTGACGCCATCATTTTCTACAATTTACATGGCAGAAATGATGAATAAACATCTAGAAACTCAAAGAACAGAGTTGGCTCAAATCCGAGAGGAGTTAATCAAACGACAGCAAACTGAAGAAGCATCCACGAAAGCTCAAGCGGAGATGATAGCCAAGTTCAATGCAGAGATGGAGTCAACCCAAAAGTCTCATGCAGAAGAACTTGCTTGTGTTAGAAAAGATGAAGCTGATAAAAGTGCAGCAAGGATCACAAAATTCCAAGAATTAAAGAATAAGTATAAGGCGGAGAAAGAAACACTTGAAGCTTCACTTGATGCTAAGGTGAACGAATCTGTTGAGTACCTTCTTCCAAAGCTGTGAAAATAAATGAAGAAGATTGCAGCCGATAAGTTGATGATCAAATCATCAAATCCTTCAAAATCAGCCTATAAAATTGCTTTTGAACTTACAGACTTTGAACTAAAGAAGATTCTCCATGCTCGCATGATTGAAGTCAGATCTTCTAACAAAACCAAAATTCAGCGAGCAATTCACAAAGCACTTGATAAAGCTATAAAGGAGGATGATAGATTATTTAAGACATTTGGAACTGTGGTTCCTTACCACATTTTCTATGAAGAAGGGGAATTAGATGTTGCTGATGAGGAAGGTAGTGAGCAAGAAGAGGGTAGTGGGTGATGAAGAAGATGCGAGTGATGAAGATAAGGGTAGTGATGATGATGGTGATGATGATGGTGAAGGCGGTGATGGTAATGATGACAGTGACGAGGATAGCAACAAGAATGATAAAGATGAGGATGATGATGACAAAGAGAACAGGGATGGCGACAACAACGACAAATCAGATAAGTCTCACAAGTCTGATGATGATGATGATGATATGGGTGACGATGCCGCCAGTAAGGAGAAACAGTCAAAGACAAGTGAAAAATCTCAAAAAGATGTTGCTAGAAAGGATAAATCTACATCTACGGAGTCACGACGTACCAAGTGACGCCATGATGTGAATGCTACAACAGCATCTTCAATTCCGGGTACATCTGTTTCTATCTCTATACCCATGTCTGCTATTCATGTTAGTTCTTTGTTAGCTACCACAACTGCAGAACCAGCACCAACAAACCCTTTGCATGCGTCTACTGCAACTGAATCTTCACAACTGTCAGTAGTTCATGAAACTGCTGAAATACCTTAATCAGAAACGACAATTGTTCAAGTATCTACTGCTCCAACAACTGAACCAGTTCCTACTGTTCCCGAGTCAAGCACACCGGATTGGGCTGATACACTTCAGATCGATGAAACTGCACCAGAACAACAGTGCATCACGACAACTGCTGCATATGATCCAATCACAGATGCTGATGCAAATGTTATGTATCTACGTATCCGCAATCCAATAGATCTGTGTGCTTTCTGGTCTCATGAGCTTGGATCTTCGGCCACTCAGGCTTTGGTGAAGAGAGCGCTTAAAGACAATAGACTTCGCGCTAAATCTAAATTAAGAAGAATAGAGTATGAGTATTATGCTGAAGAAATCCTAAAATCTCTCAAAACCATTCAAAGGGCAGGCCTTCATGAACCAGAAATACCACCTCCTCCAGTTGATGCTACTCAAGACAATAAAATTGCACTTGAATTCTTTACCTGTAACGATGTCGACTATTTACTTAAGGGATCATCCAAGTATGCGACTTCACTGACCTTGTTGAAAGCTGCGTCTTGGGAGTCAATACCCTGGATTGAAGAAAAGGTCAATCGCCTCTGGGTTCCAAGGATAAACCGTAAATATGACATGTATGCTGCAATAAGAGCATCACATTGGGACGAGCAAGTGCGAAGAGCTTACAGAGGTTGCTGTTTATACAACTCAGGTAATATAGTCAGATCCGATCCTTGCATCACAAGTATTCTAGGAATGAGGGTTGAACCCAAGAATGGATATCAACATGTGACGAAGATTAGACTTAAAAGAGAAGATGACAGAGAATACAAGATTTAGCAAGGAGATTTTTCAATCATTCGCCTTGAAGATATAGATGATATGTTGCTTATCATGACCCGTGATCAGCTTACACATCTTAATTATGAAGAAATCATTGCTCTGAACACAGCACTTCGTATGGTTACACGAAGCGTTGTCATCAAGAAACGTGTTGAAGACCTGAAACTGGGAGTTGAAAGCTATCAAAGAAAGCTTAACTTGACTCGTCCAACCAATCAGGTATTAGTTGAGCATGTGGACAGATGTCCCTATACCAGCACAACCTTTCTGATGTACGGGGTTTTCTACTTGAACAATTGTGGGATAATGAAGTTTATGAGGGTAGCTGGGCTTCATAAATACAGTGATGGGACTCTCTAATACGCCAAAGGAAAATTAGAGCATCTCAATTCTGGCGGGAAATTACCAGAGGTGGTAGAAGATCGGCATGAGGGTCTTCAGAAAATGGCCAAATATGTGATCAAGAAGATTGATCAAAAGCTCAGGGAACGTAGGTTGATGCGGAGCTTAGAAAGGTTCGTGGGTGGCAGACCGTATGGAGGACACCACAAACTTATGCAACGATCTACTTAATGTAGATCGTCTTCACTAAGGTCAACATTATACTTACTCTTTTTGTGAGTATGTTAATATGTAAATATTGTGGTTAGACTTTGTGGCATGGTATAGTATTAAAGTATGAAATTTTTTAAGAATTTCTCACGAGATTCTAAATTTTTTTCAAATATCATACTTGAACACTACTACAAACCCTCATTAATTAGAGGGGGAGCATTAATATGTTCTATGGCCATAGATTAAATTTCATTTTTACCCAAAGACCGGTTAATCCATTCAATATCCTAAATATTAATGGTTAACATTTTGGATAAGGGGAGAAAATAGGATTAAGGAGACTTAAAGATATTTGGCTAAAATAAATGAAAAAAGACTTAAAAGATAAACCAACTTAATATGTGTAATGCACATGTTAAGGGGGAGCGTTTTTTATGAACAAAACACTTAAGGCACAAAAACTTTGATTATAATATCACAAGTGCTTTAAGTGATTTTCAAGGATTTTTCATGGTGACAATACTTACCCAAAACACACTTCGACGAATGTGGTGAAAAAAGGGTGGTAGGATTAGGTATTAGTCCAATGATTCATCGGAATCGATGAAATCTTCCCAAGGGCAATTCCCTAGATAGAATTAGAAGTCCTAGGAAAGTTGGAGATGATTGTGAACGTAGCAGAGTACCGACTAATTACTGATGCTAGCACTGGAACAATCACAACAAGGTGCTAGTGATGATGTATTGGTAAGTACTGAAGGGGTTGAAGAATGAAAAAGAAATGCAAAGATAAAGGGTGTAAAAAAAGAAGTGCTCCTTACAACTTAGTACAGAAACCGGGTCAACACATCTATTATTGGGATCATTTTTAAATGATTCTCAATATTGAAGACAAGATATCATGGACCCAGTGATGTCATGCACAACTCCTCCCAGCTAACTTAAATATCTCTCAAAAGATGTTTGTTTTAATCATACGGACCTCAACACGATATCTATTGGTTTATTCACTCCGAATAGACTGATATTGAATAGGTGGCAATCCTCTCCAGCCATCGCTCACTAAATCAAAACGCACTATCGAGTCTAGAGCCACGAGATCATCAAAAGTCTCATTAGGACACTTTCCATTTATTCCTTGCTTCTTCACACACTGTGAAAAGTAAGAGATGTTTATGAGTCCTACGCAGTATTCTTGTAATATTGCTAGAACATCCGAGTGATACGCAGGTATTACAATGAAGATGGAAATCCTGCTTGAGCCAACATCAAACAAGCTCATGGTAGGTGACACGTGCGGTTCTTTAAGAACCAATCTTGTGAAAACTGGAAAGAAACAATAGTTTAATTCTTAATTGAACTTAAACTCATTCCAGGCCTCTACGCATTATCGTATGATCTTGCCAGAACACTCAGAGTGACACTCTTTAGTGTTTACAATGACGAGTGGAAATCCTTCAGTGTTAACATCAAATATCACTTGGTAGGTGACGTGCAAGATTCTATATGAATCAAGCTCGTGACAACTGGAAAGAAACAATGGTGAAAATCTTAATTGAAATTCACTTGTTCCAGGTTCATGAATTGACGGCTTCAATCACAAGGATAATTTATCCAAGTGATTCACTCTTTATGTTCGCAGTTAGGCTTAGTGATCGTCGAATAAAGAGAACGGGTTTACCCGCGAAATCCTGTCAGGAAGTTACTTAATTGAAACTATCTGTCACAGGTACGATATGTAATATCGTCCAACTGTCTTCACCGACCGGAGGTAAAATGCTACCGATTTAGAATGAAATGTTCTAAGCCATTTCGTTCATGTCTTGTTATGTTGCGGCATTTGAAGACGGTGGCTTTGCGGTGTACAAGATTAAGTCGTTCCCACATGCTTATGTTTTTCTGAATCAATTTCAGCAAAATTCAAGAAAGTTCAAAATGAAGTCTTCCGCTGTACCAAACTCTGAAGCTTTCAAGAAATCAACCAAAAACATAAGTGTGTGGAACATGGCGTCACGAGGAGGCAAGAATCACGAGAAGGCAAAGATCGCACGTGAAGGGTCAAAAGAACAATGCTCTAAAGTCAACGCCTAAAAGATCAACATCAACATATTCACAACAAAAAGAAAAGATAAAAGAGAAAGGACTACGAGCTGAAGAACGAATACTTAGTATAGTATGCTAGGTTTAGGACTTTGTAATTTGGAGTGACCTCCCTTAGGGGAGATTGTTGGAAATACGTTTTTAACGTATATTAGAAGTATCGGTCACTCCAACAATATTGTAATACATTTAGTAGCTCGTAGTTAAATGTTACGTTATATTAATGTTTAACCCGGCCCATAGGCTTTTCATGGGTTGGAGGCCCAAGTCCATTAAGGACTTGGGTATATAAACCCCTTTCCACCATGGAAAGGGGTGTTGGTTGTTTATTTCACTTTTGACATTAATAAAGTTTTCTTAGTTTCTCTCTCTACTCTCTCTCTCTAGAATAAAAACAACCCTCTTGATTAGTTATAAGATTATCACTTTTCTACAAGTTCTTCCCTTGGTATTGTGGCCTTGGCCCTTGGTTCCTTTGTAACAATTGAGGGGGATTGGGTTGAGTAAGGGTGGTGGATGGGGTGGGAATCCGGGTGGTGCAAGGTAGTTTTGAGACTTGTAAGAGAGGTTGTTTGGATTGATGATGGGTTTGAAATGCTCTCGATGTTCTTCTTGGTAAGCATAACACTCAACTTGATAACCTTGAACCTTATCACATTGTTGGTAGGGATGGGGACCTCCACAAGTCTCACATGAAAGAGCAATAGCATTCACATCATTAGTGTAATTCTTGTTCAAAGAGAGTTCACAAAATTTCATGAGTGTGTTGGTCATAGTATCAAGCTTTTGAGAGATCATCTTTTCCATTTGAGGAGTAACACTCTCTTGCACCACATGGACTCTCTCATCAAATTGTGTGTTAGCTTCCACCATCGATTTGGTCTCAATAATGTCCTAAGCTTCTTGAAAGGATTTAGAAAGAATATTTCCACCCGCGGAAGAGTTGAGTGAATCTTGGTGGTGTGGTCTTAATCCATTATAGAAAGTGTTGATTTGGTGAACCTCATTGAATCCATGATTTGGGCATTTCCTCAATAACTTCTTGAAATTATCCCATGCCTCACTAAATGTTTGATCATCCTTTGTTGAAAACCAATAAAAAAATTTCTCAAAGCTGTAGTTCTTGATGGAGGAAATAACTGGTTCAAAAACTTCTTCCTTAAATCCTCCCAAGTGAAGATGCTCATAGATGGTTGCCTATCATACCAATTTCTAGCAAGACCCTCTAAGGAGAATAGGAATAGGATCAACTTAATGGCATCAGGAGGGACCCCATTATACTTAAGTGTATTGCAAAGTAACAAGAACCTCTTAATATGGTCGTGGGGGTCATCTATGGGTCTCCCTAAGAAGGAGATAGAAGAAACCAAAGTGATCATATGTTTATTAAGCTCAAAAGTGTGTGCGGATATCTCGGGTATAACAATGGCATCGGCATTTCCCTCCACATTCGATTGGAGGATCTCCATAATAGGACGTTGATCCATGGCTACAATAGCGGTGTCGAAAGCGCGATACTAGTGATCGGCTTGATGGACGGTTTTGTTGTTCTTCCTTTTTGGAGAACGAAATACACCAATCGGTATGTTTACACGTGTGCGAGTACACGTGTAAGTAAACTCGAGGAGTGAGAGAGGAGCTCTCGGTCGAATTTTGAAGGAGAAGAGATTATCTCCCTCGAGGTGCAATAATTAATATCCACAAGAAAATATAATATATGTAAATAATACTTGGGTGGCAAAACCCCCAACAAGATTTCCTTCTTAGAATACTCACTAGTGAACGGGGGTTAGGTGGCGCGAAGCACTTAAGTACCTATTAACCCTTAGACGGCATTTTATAGCACGTCACCTATCTATTCACTTTAGTAGTTTGTATTCTTCGAATTCTTGCCTATTGGAAATATTTATCTATTTTTGCCTTTAATTTAATTTGATCGATACACGTGTCAAGGACCGGAACGCTCCCGAACACTGTGTATTGCAAAAGCAATACTTATGGAACTATGTGTATTGAGTGTTCGTATACGTATACTTATTTACATATAATAATATATCAAAAATATATTTGTATTTATTGGATTTTAAAAGAAAATACTATATGTACGTAAAAATCGATGAAAACCAATAATATATATTTTTGGGTGCAATCTTTTAGGAAAAAGATTGCTTTTTGGATTTTTTATTTTTTTGGTTCAATTCTTTAGGAAAATAATTGATTTTGTGATTTTTTATTTTTTTATTTTTATCTTTTTTATTTTTTTTATGTTTTTGATTTATAATACGTAAAAATAACGTTCACAAAATGAACGATTCCAAAATATAATCGTCTCACTCGAAACCGTTAATCTTCACGAAAAGAACCGACAGCGGCGCCATTTAATATTCGTTTTCTCTCGGTCTTATCGACTTGATATAACAATCTCAAGTATGACTTTATTGTTTTTGGTTGTAAATGCTTGATTGGTATTCTATGTCTAGTTGGCAAGTAGCATGTAAAAAGGTAAAAATATTTGTCTAATACGTAATACGTACTATACTAAAAACACTTAGCAAGTACCGCAATTAAATGCACGAAATATAAAAAAAATGCAAAGTACAAATTCAAACTACATATTTAAAGTGCAAAATACAAATGCTAAACTAAAATTTAGAAATAACAAACTAATTAATGTTTAGAAAAATAACAAACTTGTAAAAAAAATAAGGAACTAACAAATTGTAACAAACTTTCTAACAACTTTTTAACAAAATAATTTTGTTAAAAAAATGAAAATACAAACTTTATAAAAAATTAGTAATTTTTATGAAAGTAAACGTCAATTCTATAGAAAATAAAAACAAACTTTTACACTAAAATTACTTTCTGTATAAAATCTAGAATACAAGTTCTATAATATGCAAAGAAAATACTTAATATTCCAACTATATATCAAACTAAAAATTACCTAATCTAAATTTTGCCAAACTAAATTTTGTTTATTTGAAATAAAAAACCACCGATCCAATAAGAACTACAAAGCCCATCTTGAAACTCATAGCTTGACAGTTTTTAGATTCCAATGACAAAACTTAACAAGTCCAAATAAAATCCGACTGACTAAAGTCAAACAATACACACTGACTATCAGAATAAACAATTCAACAAGTAAAATCAGTCAAGTAACTCCATTATTCTAAGCAGTAGAAACAAATAGCAGTCAAATTTATTCTATAATTGCTGATTAATAGAATATACTACTGAATGCAAAACTTAAAATGGAACTCCCCTCGTCCGAAGCCAGTCCTTTGATGTCGAATTAGGCATTATAAACCGATCTTGAAATGCTGCTACTCTTTTATTATTCAGAAATCAGCAACAAGTCACCAACCGAAATTGACAGAAATCAACACTATCCTTCTGTAACAGAAACATAATCTGCTGCTACGCATGTGATGTCAACTGATTAACAAGAACTCGATCAAAGTCATCTACTGATCTTGAACTGAAATCACAACACCGTCTCAACAGCGGACCTAATTCAGAAATTGAACAATCAGCTTACAACTTCGACAATTCTAACTACTTCTTTGCTGAATGTAAATCTTGCTCCCAGGCCAGCACGAATAAGCTATTGTAACATAAGAACTGACAGTGGCTTATCACAATAAGCTATGATCAGCTTATCGCATCTTTATTCCAAACAGCAACTCTTAATCTTGTAGAACAAACTAAATTGCTACCTGATAGGTGTGAAAACACCCATCCTTTTACCACTTAATTCTGGCTAAAACGAGACCAAAACACGTATTTAATATCATTTGTTTGGAATTATGCGTGGTTTTTGTGTTTATTGTGTTTTCAGAGTCAACCGGATGAATATTGAAGAAAACATGGGATTGCACGGGTTTTATCGAGGAAAAAGACTCAAGACGAAGTCTATTGTCCAAGAGACGCAAAAGATTTGAAGTCATTGTGCCTATTTGAAGATTTATCGAAGAATAGAGCCAAAGATGGAAGATTCATATATGTCGAAGAACTCGAGTCTATTAAACAAAAGATTATAAGACGAGTTGGAATTATTCACCGACACTTCTCAAATCCAAGTCGGAAACGTTTATTTAAAGAAGCGTGAAGACTAAAGAAGAATGTAACACCCCCACAAATGCTATGCGCAGCGGAACTACAACATTTGGGTGCTACACAGTTATCATCGCACACAAGATATATCAAACGACTCAAAAGACGTAAAAGTCTTGACATAATTTAAACATAGTTAAAATGTACATGTCTACTGTTTTCCAAACCCCAAAAGAATACAATACAGAGTTTGCGTTTAGGTCCCCACTGAATCTCAACCCAAAAATACATTTTCATTCACATGACATAGTATAAAATTTTTAAGTGCAAAAAGGGAGGAAAACAAAGTAGACCGCCAAGCCACAACAACTTCCATCCTCGCATGCTCCGCTGCTATCAATCTTGGTTACCTGAAACACATGCTTAAAATCGTCAACACAAAGGTTGAGCGAATCTATAGGTTTATCAAATCATAAGTTGAACATAAGTATTAAAAACCAATCCTGATCATTCAATAGCATTGTCGTACTCACAATATATTATTCAAGGAAATGACAATTGTGTTTAAGCTCATGACACTAATCCGTTAACTCAATCACCCGCGTAATAATTACCGGCGTGATTCAGATGAAACCAGTGCCCCTTCTAAAGGCATCAGTTGCAATTATACCTTATCTCTCATACAAGATAATCTACCGCAGAACTTACTCAACGTACAGCTTCTCGGCTAGCATTGGGTCGTTAGCCCCGTAGTACTACAAATTGTATAAGCGGCTATTTCCCCCTTCTCGAGGGCAAGACAATAGTTAATAGTTCATGAATTTAGGGACTTTTGCAACTAGGTACTCAACACAATTTCGAGGCAACATTCGGGTCCAACAATCAATCAAGACTTATGTTCATTTTCATTTAAATTAGCATGTATCCCCCTCGCGGGTTAAAAACATTTGAATAAAGTAAAGAGCGAGGCTATAGACTCACCTTAGGTGGTAGTGGTAGTATTAGTACTACAGCGTAAACGAAATCGATCACCGACGATGAGGATGCCCCGGGAAATCAAATACAACACCTAACGAATAAACACGTAATGAATCAACACATTCAAGTACCTTCAAGTACTGTATGTACACAATTAAGAACACTCAAGGTTCATATAAACTCACTCCAAAAATCCATACAAGTGATATTTACTAGACAAGAACCATTTTTATACTTTATTAAAACTATTGCGCAATTTGCAATTCTGCCGGTACATACCGAATGTACGAGTTGTTTTACTAAACTTATACCCTTTTATAAAATTTTGGAAAATTCTCAAAAATACCTTAAGACCTGTAGAAAATCCATTTTTAATTCCATAAAAAGTTTTCACTTCTATGACTCGTTACGCATCACATTTCTAAACATACACTTTTAGGACTGAATTTGCACGTTGACCATGTTAGACTCGTTTGACCCATTTAAAATACACCATCGACTAATCCGACACCTAAGTCTAAAAATAGACTCACAAATGCAGGTTTGATACCAAAAATCAACTTTCAAACATTTACCAAACTCTAGTTACAATCCTAGACATTCGACCTATATTTTGACAAAAACTCGTAACTTGTGATTCTCATCACCCGGTACGCCTCAAACTTTAAAATATCATAACTCTTGACTCGTTTTGAGTTAGAAGCTCTACCTTATACCGAATCGAAGCTAAAAAGAAGCTCTACAACAATATCCTATCTTCCCAACCTGGACTTAGACTTAAACCCACGAAAAATACCCTTAAATAATCTGTTCTAAAATCACTTCTTTAAAATCACCTCAAAACATCTTTTTGACCAATTTTAATCCTTCCTATACTCCTAATAACACCTAATAACTATCCTAATCAAATCAAAATACCCTAAATCACTTGTATGTTCATCCTCATTCAAAACCCATTTCATAAAACCACACATGCAATGTAATTAAATAAATTAAAAATGATAATAACAAGGAAATAAAACCATACCCACAAGAAACAAGATCAAACACTCAAGAACACCCAAACCCCCAATTATTTCGTGGGTTTTGGGGCTGAAATCACCAAGGAAAAATGTTTTCCTAGCTCCAATATTTCAAATCCATGTTCCTAAACATATTTAAACACAACCCACGAATTTAATTAGATCAAATCATGGTATTTTTCAAAATCTATAAAAATTAAATCTTGAAAAAAAAAGTTGTTGCATGTTGGATTTTTGTGGTGGGATTTACCTAAAATGATGTTTTAAGGATGGGTCATTGTTTAGATTTTTCAAAAATCAAGTTTTGGTGGTGGATTGGTGGTGGTGAATGTTGGCCGTGGGTTTGAGAGAAGAAAGAGGGGGAGAGAAAAATTTTGTAATGTAAAAATGAGAGTGTGTGTGAAAAAATGGCTTATATATAGTGGGGGAGGGTAGATTTTGTAAATAAGTCTATCTTTTGGCCTTGTTTGCAAAACTAGTTATAAGGAGAGGGATTATGCTTACTAGTCGGTTTTAAAAAATTTACGGGAGTCGGGTTTAGTCCCGGCTACCTCAAAATGTTTTTAAATGGTTCAAACGCACACAAAACGAATATACACATGGTTCCGACTCGACTTAACACGTAATAAAAATAAAATCTCGAAAAACTCAAATATCGATCAATCGATAATAAAAGGTAAATTTTGGGCATCCGTCGGTATCGTAGTCGTCATCGGTTCTTCTTAAATCGTCAAACGTTAAATTACGACCGCAAACGTTGGTTTCAACTTAAACCGTCAAATAAATCCACGATAAAAATGCTTAAAAATTTCAAAAATATACGTAAAATAGGATTAAATAAATGACGTTGGGCTCGGGATATCACATCCACAAGTGAGTCACAACTTAAGAGAGATGCTCATACTGGACAGCTCTTGAGACAATAACTTAGCATCATACGGCACTTTCACGGGTGTTACATCCTCCCCTCCTTAAGGGAGCGACGTCCCGGCGCTCTCCGGTTCTTATACTCGCATTTCGTACTACTAGAAAGATGGGGTACTTCTTCCTAAAGAGGTCTTCACGTTCCAATGTGGACTTCGGTTCACGTCTCGGGTTCCGTCACACCTTCAATAATGAGTGTTATACTTTGCTTAAATCTCTTAACATCTCGATCCATGGTCTCCACTTCAATTTCCCAAATTTTTTTTTCTTTCTCCAACGGGTATCAACACATCTCTTTCCACAGCTTCTCGCGATCAACAAGTGATTCTTAATCTACACCATCCCTTCCGTAGTCTCTCAAATCATTTCGAGTCCATTCAACTGAATCTTTCCTACTCCATTTCATCCAACTCGCGATCTATATTTTCATCATCATAATTCCTCAAAGGCTGCAGCTTCAATGCTACCATGGTAAATGTCGTTGTACAAAGGTACTACCAACGGCAATGGTCGATCTCAACAACTACCAAAATCAATCACACACGCTCGGAGCACGTCTTCCAACGTTCGAATCGTCCTTTCACTTGGTTCATCATCTCATAAAACAACCACTCACAAAATAAAATCGCACGGGTCACACATAACCCCTATCGAAAACGTTCAGAATATACAAGACGAAGTAATTAATACTAGTCCTACAAAATCACCTTATCGCAGTATTACGTACATACAAACCTACTTCGTCAAAAACGAATTCATCGATACGGAAATCATTCGACGTATACATAACTCTCTCGAAGACATCACAATCCAAACAAACACAAAAGCCATTATGAAACACATACAATCACATTACGACATGTTTGCAACATAGCCAAACCATGCCAAGTCAATCCGCTCAATCAAGTTAACTCATGCTTGCTAATCAGCCAAGCCATGATAAAATAAGAATATTCGACATATTTCTCGGATGAGTCCAGCCGAAAGAAAATTGCAAGTTAAAGAAGGTTCACAGCTTGCTAGCTATGGATGCATATCCAAAAAGAAATAAAATACATACATATGTCATCGCAGGGTGCTCACACACGGATCCATACCCAAAAGATATTACAAGAACACCATCTCACTTCCGTCCCAAACGTGGTCAAAATCTCAACAAGCATCACCGTTCACAGTTAAATATAAAAAATACATTACATGACACGTGTTCTCCATGATCGGACTTCATTGGAAAATGTCGTCTCAAGTTCTCACAACTTACGATCACTCGACCAGATTACTTACCACACAAATACATAAAAGGCAAGGGTTTACCACAAAAACATCAACTAGGGATATCTATCGTTTAACCATCGATAATCAAGGATGGTTGAGTCATGCAAAGAGGATTCCTCACTTAAATAAACGAAGACGACAATTGGAATGATCTTCCAATTACCGATGCACAGTTGGTAAACTTCAACAATTTATCATGTGTCGTTGTCATATCAAAAGAACAAGAAAAGAATAATAAATAAAGTACGATACATTCGCTGTAGGAGAAGTCTTTGTTATTTCCCTTAGAGTTATTCGAACTCTGATTTCCTCTACTTCGGTATTTTTCCATCTTTATTAAAAACTCTTCTCCCGGTGACGATACGAGCCCCTTTGGTATTTCATCAACACCCTCGTGATTCCGATGAAATTTGCACGTTACACACAACTCATAAAAACATTTTCCAAAAACTACTCGGTCACAGTGACTTACCAAGTCAACACCAAACGAAAGAAAAGATTTCAAGGAATACAAGAAAAATTCAAAAATTGTCTTTAGGAATCAAAGAAAATGCGATTACTTGCATAAGGATCCACCATTTTTAAAAACGTTCTCATCCAAACATTTATCAAAACACTACAAGTTTCAAGATGACCAATTTGTTTGACACGATAGTGCCCTTACTAAACTATGCATAATTAGCCAGATCATGCATACTTGAGTATCAAGCAACAACAACCAACAAAACAAGACTCTTCCCGAATTATGCATAGTTAGCTAAGCTGTGCATAATTGAGGATCGAGTGACAACACAAACATTATTATTACATACCAAACACGACTATGGAAGTTTTCGACCTAGCCTTCAAAATAATTAAATCATTTGAAATGAAATTTGAAATGGGAAAATATTGCTACCACCGTTTTAAGAAACACATCAAACATTTTTCGTCCACTTTGGAAACATACCTTTGTTTTGCCTTTTTATGAGAAAATAAATAAATAATTAAATAAAGAAATCGACACCCTTTGCATTTGGTTCACCAAAATATTTCACACACTCATACGTATTTTCCAAATAGACTATTCACAAAATGACGGTAAGGTGGTTCATGATTTAAGATCATTGCAAGCACAACAAGTGATAAAATTAAGATCAATGAGATCGAACGAGGTAAACAAGCAATATAATTGCCAACTGAAATTAACTACGTTAGAAATGAAAATACTTCAAATGTATGACAAAAGTCTCAGGATAATAACAGCGATCTACGAATACATGGAGTGAAAGTTGAATATCAACACAAGCGTCAAAAATAAAAATAAAAATAAAACAACGATCATAATTCCCATCGTCTCGAGTTGCACACACATTCCACGAAGTGTATACGGGAAGAGAAGAATAATCACTCTGTCGAATATAAACAATTTCACCAGGAAGATCGAGTTCTTTCACCTCTACAATTTGGTAAAGCGGCTTCGCCTCCTCGCTTTTGTTAAATATAAATAAACAACCACTTTAATGAAGATTTATAGCATCATACAAATAAGTACAAAATTTTAGGTTCCATTAACCGAAAGAAGAAAAGTCACAACGTCCATGAAGAGGACAAAAATACGCCGGGTAACATACCCTCATTGTCAAGTACTAGCGAAATAGTAGTTTTAAAATAAGTATAATAATAATGGTTTCATATCATGAAAAATGTTAAAATGAACAGTCTCATTACTACCCAAGTTCAGATATAGACTCGCAAAATAAAAGAAGGGATGTCGCACGATCGAACCCTCGTGACTCAAAACATTATATATACATCTTAATAAGATAATACAAATATTCGTTTGTTGGGTAATCCATTAGCGTATTATAATTTGTGTTACCTCATTAAAGATTTCAGACCTTTCACGTTTCAATCTACACAAAGTTTTCATTTCTGGAAAAATTTCAATCTCTCGGAAATTATTAACATTAGTAGATGCGGTGACTCGGTTATCATAATCGACAATTCATTAGGTTTGAGAATCCCCATACTTGTGTCAAAATCTCGTTAATGTTCATATCTTAAGTACCAAAACGTACATAGTAAGAATTTTCAAAGTTTTACGTTATTATTATTACGACTCATATTATCACAAATATACACGTATCCAACATGACTCAAACTAGTCCAATTAACTCTTACAATCAACCTTTGACTTTTATTACACACATGTTTTCCCCAAAACTGTTTTGTTAAATCATATTCGCGTAATTCGACTCAAATGATAAAGAGGTTTCACGTGGTATTATGTCGGATACTTACTGATTTTAGTCGAGACTTAAATCTCAATAATAATAATATAATAAACAATCAAAATGCTTATCTCAATAATTTTAAAATATATAAAATTCAACTTTTAATCCTTAGCCCATTATCAAATGATTTTAAAATTAACACATCTCGTCGCGGAATAAAACAAACGATTTTTCAAATGATTTTAAACAAGCATCATCAAATTATACATATTGATTCTCTATAACGACAATTTGACAAACAAATGATTTCAAATGAAGTTCCATCAATGTTTAAAATTTTATTTCAAGCATTATAATTTCATACTTAAAGTGTATATTCCGATTTTATCCCAGTTTATTTACTACAACGAGTGACGAGTTCTAGTTTACACCAATGCATACGTAAACATAACCTTATGTTTAAAATAAACCAATTTTTACAAAGTTTCTACCTCCAAAATATATGACCAATTTTTCTACTCTATATTACAAATTATGCCAAAAGTTTGCTACATTGACCCGAAAATTAATTCATACTAAATCCGAAGCTACATATACTCAATAGTCATCTCGCTAATTTTATTATAACTCCTTTATCGAACTAATTTAAACAAATTCTTAACAAGTCCATCACAATCTTTTAGTATCAAATTTTAATATATGAAAACAAGGATTTTACGAGTAATAATAATTACTTATTACGATTTACCAACCAAGGTTGAAAGAAAAAAAATATATTTTCACTTTGTCCATTTACACTCTACGCATATTTTATTGGTTACAAAACACATCATAAGTCATTTTTATCCAAAAGTTTCATCCGCCAAGTATTAAATATGTAAAACACTTTATGTTTAAACCACTCAATTAACAAAGCTTAGTGCTTACTTAACTCACACAAATGCCGGACCTCGTCATGTATAATATTAACTTCAAACTAATGAAACAACAAAACAAAATGGAATAAATGGAACGAGAATACGTATGTCAACTAAATGTTGTTATCGGCCTCGGATGAGTCTCGAAATCGTACTCCACAAAATTAACACAAAAACCAACCAAATTCCAAGTTATCGCGCTTGATCACAACGCCAGTCTATTTTAAAACACATCTTTAAAAATTCAAGTAGAATAGTAAACAACGATTAAATGGCAACACGCCTCAACCACGTTTCATAATATACACACATGATTCGCCGCCCCAATGTACGCATCGTCGATTATACTTCGTCTATGTTATAGTTACGTGAACTAACATATCAAACCCATTAGGAATAAAGGAAATAAAGTAATACGTAAGTAAATTACGTTTCAAAAGAAAATGTCCAAAATGACACATCACGGTGCGATAACGACAATCGAGATCGACCTAGTCGATATAAAATATGTTACGAAGCATCATTTACGTATCTAGGATATCAAACGAGGTTCATATTCGGTTATTCGAACAATAAATTAATTATCAAGATTGATAATTAGCGGTAAGGCCGAATTCTCAACAAAACCGCATTTTAATGTACGATAATTACTCAAGGACCATTGCTTCACGTGCAATGCCTTTAAATACCATAGTATATACATACTTATACATACAACCATTCCTACATACACGTAGGATTACAACGCGGTGTTGCCATGTAATGCAATGTAGCCCGTTATGCCAAATACATGCAACCTATAATATAATCTTACAAGAATTTGTAAATTACGATAATAAGTACTCAACGTACACAACAATATATTTCAATATATATCAAAGTATTTACTTACTAAATACTTAGGGAATTCATATCAATTTCGAGGGATACATCTAAAATATAAAGCAATGCTAAAGAATTCTTACCGGAGCCATGCAGGATAGTTGTGTGCTTGGACAATTTCTTACGACACCAAAAGTTATAGTTTAGGATTTTTCAAATAGACCTAGTTCTCTATAACTCATGGCTCTGATTACCAATCTGTAACACCCCCACAAATGCTATGCGCAGCGGAACTACAACATTTGGGTGCTACACAGTTATCATCGCACACAAGATATATCAAACGACTCAAAAGACGTAAAAGTCTTGACATAATTTAAACATAGTTAAAATGTACATGTCTACTGTTTTCCAAACCCCAAAAGAATAAAATACAGAGTTTGCGTTTAGGTCCCCACTGAATCTCAACCCAAAAATACATTTTCATTCACATGACATAGTATAAAATTTTTAAGTGCAAAAAGGGAGGAAAACAAAGTAGACCGCCAAGCCACAACAACTTCCATCCTCGCATGCTCCGCTGCTATCAATCTTGGTTACCTGAAACACATGCTTAAAATCGTCAACACAAAGGTTGAGCGAATCTATAGGTTTATCAAATCATAAGTTGAACATAAGTATTAAAAACCAATCCTGATCATTCAATAGCATTGTCGTACTCACAATCTATTATTCAAGGAAATGACAATTGTGTTTAAGCTCATGACACTAATCCGTTAACTCAATCACCCGCGTAATAATTACCGGCGTGATTCAGATGAAACCAGTGCCCCTTCTAAAGGCATCAGTTGCAATTATACCTTATCTCTCATACAAGATAATATACCGCAGAACTTACTCAACGTACAGCTTCTTGGCTAGCATTGGGTCGTTAGCCCCGTAGTACTACAAATTGTATAAGCGGCTATTTCCCCCTTCTCGAGGGCAAGACAATAGTTAATAGTTCATGAATTTAGGGACTTTTGCAACTAGGTACTCAACACAATTTCGAGGCAACATTCGGGTCTAACAATCAATCAAGACTTATGTTCATTTTCATTTAAATTAGCATGTATCCCCCTCGCGGGTTAAAAACATTTGAATAAAGTAAAGAGCGAGGCTATAGACTCACCTTAGGTGGTAGTGGTAGTATTAGTACTACAGCGTAAACGAAATCGATCACCGACGATGAGGATGCCCCGGGAAATCAAATACAACACCTAACGAATAAACACGTAATGAATCAACACATTCAAGTACCTTCAAGTACTGTATGTACACAATTAAGAACACTCAAGGTTCATATAAACTCACGCCAAAAATCCATACAAGTGATATTTACTAGACAAGAACCATTTTTATACTTTATTAAAACTATTGCGCAATTTGCAATTCTGCCGGTACATACCGAATGTACGAGTTGTTTTACTAAACTTATACCCTTTTATAAAATTTGGGAAAATTCTCAAAAATACCTTAAGACCTGTAGAAAATCCATTTTTAATCCCATAAAAAGTTTTCACTTCTATGACTCGTTACGCATCACATTTCTAAACATACACTTTTAGGACTGATTTTGCACGTTGACCATGTTAGACTCGTTTGACCCATTTAAAATACACCATCGACTAATCCGACACCTAAGTCTAAAAATAGACTCACAAATGCAGGTTTGAGACCAAAAATCAACTTTCAAACATTTACCAAACTCTAGTTACAATCCTAGACATTCGACCTATATTTTGACAAAAACCCGTAACTTGTGATTCTCATCACCCGGTACGCCTCAAACTTTAAAATATCATAACTTTTGACTCGTTTTGAGTTAGAAGCTCTACCTTATACTGAATCGAAGCTAAAAAGAAGCTCTACAACAATATCCTATCTTCCCAACCTGGACTTAGACTTAAACCCACGAAAAATACCCTTAAATAATCTGTTCTAAAATCACTTCTTTAAAATCACCTCAAAACATCTTTTTGACCAATTTTAATCCTTCCTATACTCCTAATAACACCTAATAACTATCCTAATCAAATCAAAATACCCTAAATCACTTGTATGTTCATCCTCATTCAAAACCCATTTCATAAAACCACACATGCAATGTAATTAAATAAATTAAAAATGATAATAACAAGGAAATAAAACCATACCCACAAGAAACAAGATCAAACACTCAAGAACACCCAAACCCCCAATTATTTCGTGGGTTTTGGGGCTGAAATCACCAAGGAAAAATGTTTTCCTAGCTCCAATATTTCAAATCCATGTTCCTAAACATATTTAAACACAACCCACGAATTTAATTAGATCAAATCATGGTATTTTTCAAAATCTATAAAAATTAAATCTTGAAAAAAAAAGTTGTTGCATGTTGGATTTTTGTGGTGGGATTTACCTAAAATGATGTTTTAAGGATGGGTCATTGTTTAGATTTTTCAAAAATCAAGTTTTGGTGGTGGATTGGTGGTGGTGAATGTTGGCCGTGGGTTTGAGAGAAGAAAGAGGGGGAGAGAAAATTTTTGTAATGTAAAAATGAGAGTGTGTGTGAAAAAATGGCTTATATATAGTGGGGGAGGGTAGATTTTGTAAATAAGTCTATCTTTTGGCCTTGTTTGCAAAACTAGTTATAAGGAGCGGGATTATGCTTACTAGTCGGTTTTAAAAAAATTTACGGGAGTCGGGTTTAGTCCCGGCTACCTCAAAATGTTTTTAAATGGTTCAAACGCACACAAAACGAATATACACATGGTTCCGACTCGACTTAACACGTAATAAAAATAAAATCTCGAAAAACTCAAATATCGATCAATCGATAATAAAAGGTAAATTTTGGGCATCCGTCGGTATCGTAGTCGTCATCGGTTCTTCTTAAATCGTCAAACGTTAAATTACGACCGCAAACGTTGGTTTCAACTTAAACCGTCAAATAAATCCACGATAAAAATGCTTAAAAATTTCAAAAATATACGTAAAATAGGATTAAATAAATGACGTTGGGCTCGGGATATCACATCCACAAGTGAGTCACAACTTAAGAGAGATGCTCATACTGGACATCTCTTGAGACAATAACTTAGCATCATACGGCACTTTCACGGGTGTTACAAAGAAAGAAGAAAAAGAATCCCAAACCAAAGCCCAATCACAAGCCCACCACCACAAGACTTGCCTATAAATAGGACCTTACTTCACAAAAATTCACACTTAGTTTTTTAGGTAGTTTTGTAGTTTTTCATTTTCTCTCTAGTTTTAGAGAGAGAAAGTTCTAAACTTTCTCTCACTAGATTTCATATTTTTCTCTTTCAAGATCAAACCTTTGTATTATTTTTCATTAATCAAGTTTAGTTTACAAGCTTTTAATCTTTAATCTCATCCTTCCTTTCTTTGATTTTGATTGATTTTGGTACAAATCTCGTATGATCCGTGTTGTTCATCAATGATTTGTGCTTAAAAAGTTGATTTCTTTTTATGTTTCCTTAAGTTTATACACGAATAAGCTTTAAGATCCTTGTTCTTATTGGCTTATTTGTTGATTTAGCTTATTTACTTTTTAAAGTTTTTATAGAAAGTTCATCTTTTTATTATTTGATTTATGTTTTTTCTTATTTGAAGCTTAGATAAAGTGTTTTTAGTGCTTATTTGATCAGCTTATTTGTGGATTCGTGCTAGTTTGGAGGAGCTTATTCAATAGCTTATTCCCTAGCCCTAGTTTCGGATTAGCATAGTTTTCGGAAAGGGCAAATCCCTTTTCCGATCGGGTATTCCGACCAAGGCACCCCCTATTCCGATCCATAGATCGGAATAGGGTTTCAGTTTTTCCGATTAGTACCCATTGTCATCATTCCGATTGTCTTTGATTTTTATTATTCCGATTGGTAAGTTTCCTCGCATTCCGATTGAGACCCATTGTCATCATTCCGATTGGCATGATTCGCAAGTATTCCGATTGATCCTCTTAGTCCATTATTCCGATTTGCCAACTCCTCAACATTCCGATCAAAGTGATCGGAATATATTCCGATTGGTGTATTTTTTTCCCTTATTCCGATTTAGCCTATTTTGCTTTACTCCGATCTTACTTTCTTTTAGTACTTTTCAATTAAGTTCATATTTTTTACAAAGTTTTCCAAGTGTTAGTTTTCATTGAATGTTCATTTATTTTTATAATAAAATATTTAAGTTTCCAAGCATTTATTTTTAAAACTCGTCTTTTTACTTTAATCATTTAAAGCTTTAAGTTTACTCTTCGACACTTAATTACTTGTTATTAGTTTAAAATAGATAAACAAACCAACCCCTTTTTTATTAACCAAGAACAAATCATTCCGCTTAGAGCCGAGATCAGTTCGAGAGGATACCGAGACCGAATCTAGAACCCAAGCAAAAACCCTTGTATCAAATGGCGCCGCTGCCGGCTCTTCTCGTTAAGATCAACAGTTTTTTGTGAGAACTTGGATTTTGGGATCCGTTCACCGTGAACGTTACTTTTTCATAAAAAATTTCAAAAAACCCTAAAAAATATAAAAATTTCAAAAATACAAAAAAATTAAAAAACAATAAAAACCAAAAATATTTTTGCTTTGTTTTTGCCTTGTTATTTCTTTTGCAGGTGCATGCGTACACGATCAACGTCTTATCAAGAGCCCGAGCCTCTCGAAGACCTAGACATGGCCGGTGTACAAAACAACAACAACAATAACCCACCTCAAAACAATAATAATAACTATAACAACCCGCCTTTCAACAACAATAATAACAACAACAATGAGCCTCTACCGGATAATCGCCCGATGGTTGAACTTTTGCAAGCACATATGGAGGGCAACGATGATCCAATTGTTATACCCGCGATTGCAGCCAAAAACTTTGAGCTTAAATCCGACTTTATCCAGATTGTCTCTGCTCAACCATTCTTGGGGCGTACCATTGATGATCCTCATGACCACATCAAGAGATTCTTGCAACTCACGAATACGGTCAAATTCAATGGTGTTCCACAAGAGGTAATCCGTTTACAACTTTTTCCCTTTTCTTTAGAGGGACAAGCCATGAATTGGCTTGCTAAGGAACCGCCACAGAGTATTCTTACGTGGACGGATTTGGAGACCAAGTTTATCAACTACTTTTTCCCACCCTCTCGTACTACCGCTTTGCGGAATGAAATTATCAATTTTGAACAAAAGTACGATGAGTCGTTTAGTGAATCTTGGGACCGTTTCAATGACCTTTTGAGGAAATGCCCACAACATGGTTTTACCAAAGTGCATCAAATTAATACTTTTTATAATGGTTTAAACATGAATGACCAAGATTCACTAAACAGTGCCTCGGGGGGTAATCTTTTGGCTAAGACTTCCAATGCTGCTTGGGATATGATTGAGAATAAGTCTCGTGTGCAAACCAAGAGTGTGCGGACCAATGTCGCTAGTGCTAGTACTAGTGACAGCGACAAGCGAATTAACAAAATCACTGCGCTTCTTGAATCGCTTGCTACCCAAACCGCCAGCAACACCAACAGCATCAACGCTAAAAACGCTAAAGACGCTCAAGTAAATACTGTTAGCCAACCATGTGAGATATGCGGGGGTCCTCACTCTTACACCACTTGTACTGCCACCCAAAACTACCCTTCTGAGAACGTGAATGCAGCATACGGTACCTATCCTCAACCCACTTATCAAGCTCGTCCTCAAGGTGACCGCAACCTGCTTAGCTACCGCTCCAACAACTATCTCTCACCACCTGGGTCTACTCCTAACAACCCAAACCAACAACAAAACCTCAACCGCCCTCCTCAACAACAACAACAATCTCGTGGACCATACATACCACCTCACAAACAACAACATCCACCTCAAAGAAACAACCAAGTTTACCAACAGCCTGCTTATCAACCACCCACATACAATGCTCCTCCCAACCAACCCACCGCTTTACACCGAGAAGTGGAAACCTACATGAGGACTAACGATGTGATCGTGGAAAATCTTCAACAGGAAGTGCGTAACTTGAAAGCAGACCTGATGAAACAAGGGAACGATCTGAGAGCTGATATGAGAAACACTATGGATAGTCAAACGAATGACTTAAGAAACATGATGGCTAGTTTCTTCCACGGTAATCAACCCTCTTCTTCGGGTACTCTTCCGAGTAACACCGTTACGAATCCAAGAGGGGAGATGAAAGCAATCACCACTCGCAGTGGCAAAGGTACCAAGGAACCCGAGCTTCCTATACCTCCACCGGTGGTTGTGACTAAGGAGAACGAGTCACCTGTTCCTATTCCCCAACCTTCGACTTCCCCAATTTCTCCACCTCTTACTTCTACCCCTCCTCCACCCAAGGATGTGAGTGATCCTTCGATCCCAAAGCCTTCCTCTTCTTCCGATATACCTTATCCCTCAAGGTTGAGGAAAGAGAAGCTCAAAAGCAAGGACGATATTCAGGTTTCGAACTTTCTTAAAATGTTTAAACAATTGAATTTTAACATCTCCTTCGCTGAGGCTCTCGCTCACATGCCTAAGTACGCGAAAATGTTCAAAGATCTTCTTAGCGACAAGGAGAAGCTTCTTGATATTGCTAACACCCAACTTAATGAGAATTGCTCTGCAGTGCTCTTAAGGAAATTGCTAACCAAGCTTGGTGATCCGGGTCGTTTCTTAATCCATTGTAACTTCCCGGGAGTAGAGAATTGCATGGCCCTAGCCGATCTAGGTGCCAGTATCAACTTAATGCCTTTAAGTGTGTGGAAGCAATTATCTCTCCCTGAGCTAGTCCCCACCAAAATGACTCTGGAATTAGCTAACCGTACGGTTTCTTATCTAGTGGGGATAGTTGAAGACGTCTTTGTAGGAGTCGACAAATTCACTTTTCCTGCCGATTTCGTCGTCGTCAACTACGAGATGGACCCTCGTGTGTCATTAATTGTTGGTCGTCCATTCTTGAGGACCGGTCGCACTCTCATCGATGTTGAAGCCGGTGAGCTTATCATGAGAGTGGGTGACGATAAAATTGTCTTCAACATGGGAAAGTTGTCTAAACAACCTTATTCCAACAAGAGTGTTAATTGTATTGACGTTCTTGATGAGGCTTGTGAAGAACACTTCCAAAATGCTTGCAAAAGTATTCCTACTTCTCTTCCCAATGTTGAGACCGTTTCCTCTATTGATTCATCACTGTCTCTATTTGGAGATAGTGATTTATTTTGGAAAGATCTTGAAGCCACCATGGGAGATGTGAACTTAACTAATGACGAGTCTCCCACCGATTTGGCCGACGACGTGAATTTCTTTGAAAACCTTCTCAAAGAAGACAATCTTTCTCCACCATCTCCCACGGTTATTGTTATCGATGCTCCGACTTTGAAAACGCCTCCCATCGAAAATCCTCCGGATTTAGAACTTAAGGAGTTGCCACCCCATCTCGAGTACGTGTTCCTTGAAGAAGAGAAGAAGTCACCCGTAATTATTGCTAAGAACTTGAAAGAAGAAGAAAAATCTCGCCTCATCGCTGTGCTTAAAGCTCATAAGAAGGCAATTGCTTGGAAAATTTCCGACATCCGCGGAATTGATCCGAACTTTTGTACTCACAAAATTCTAATGGAAGATGACTTTAAACCCGCAATCCAGAGCCAAAGAAGGGTTAATCCTAAAATTCATGACGTCATCAAACAAGAGGTTATCAAACTTCTAGATGCCGGCTTGATTTACCCTATCTCGGATTCGCCTTAGGTAAGTCCCGTCCATTGTGTGCCCAAGAAGGGTGGAATAACCGTTGTTTCCAATGAACACACCGAGTTGATTCCCGCTCGTCTCGTTAATGGGTGGAGAGTTTGTATTGATTATCGCAAGCTCAATGATGCCACGAGAAAAGACCACTTTCCTCTTCCTTTCATGGATCAAATGCTCGAACGTCTTGCAGGTAATGACTATTACTGCTTCTTAGACGGTTTCTCCGGGTATTTTCAAATTCCCATCGATCCCAAGGACCAAGAAAAGACCACATTCACTTGTCCCTATGGGACATTTGCTTACAAACGCATGCCTTTTGGTTTATGTAATGCTCCTGGGACATTCCAAAGGTGTATGATGGCTATATTCCATGACATGGTGGAAGACACTATGGAAGTATTCATGGATGATTTCTCGGTTTATGGCGATTCTTTCTCTGTTTGCCTTGCCAATTTAGAACGTATGCTGAAGCGGTGTGAAGACACTCGCCTTGTTCTTAATTGGGAAAAATGCCATTTCATTGTAAAAGAGGGCATCGTGCTAGGACACAAAATTTCCAAAGCCGGTCTCGAAGTAGACCGTGCTAAAGTCGATGTTATCGCTAAGTTGCCTCCACCTTCAACAGTGAAGGGTGTGAGAAGTTTCCTTGGTCATGCGGGCTTCTACCGTCGATTCATCAAAGATTTTTCTCAAATCGCTCGCCCGATGACCCACCTCTTGGAAAAAGATACTCCTTTTATCTTTTCCAAAGAGTGTCTTGAAGCCTTCAACTCGCTTAAGGATAAGCTAACTAAGGCACACGTCTTGGTTACCCCTAATTGGGAGCTTCCCTTTGAGTTGATGTGCGATGCTAGTGACTTTGCTATTGGTGCGGTTCTGGGACAAAGAGTGAACAAACACTTCCAACCAATCCATTACGCTAGCAAGACAATGACGGGGGCCCAATTGCATTATACGACAACCGAAAAAGAGCTTTTAGCTGTTGTCTATGCCTTTGAAAAGTTCCGCCCCTATCTTGTCCTTTCCACCACAATCGTTTACACCGATCATTCCGTGCTAAAGTACTTGTTGACTAAGCAAGATTCCAAACCAAGAATTCTTCCTTGGGTTTTGCTACTCCAAGAATTAAAATCGAAATTCGCGATAAAAAAGGGGTTGAAAACCTAGCCGCGGATCATCTCAGTAGACTTGAGGATCCTTACCAGGGGGATCATCCGACCAAAGAAATCAATGATTCTTTTCCCTTGGAGACCTTAATGTCTATCAACTCGACTGCTGATGAAACCCCGTGGTTTGCGGACATTGCAAACTACTTGGCGGGTGGAATTCTCGTTGACGGGTTAACATCCCAGAAAAAGAAGAAGTTCTTTAATGACATTAAGACTTACTTTTGGGATGACCCGTATCTATTCAAACAATGTGCTGATTTGATTATTCGTCGATGTGTTGATGGACCGGCAGCTTTAGAAATCCTTGACGCTTTCCACAAAGGACCCACCGGTGGTCACTTTGGTCCCAACTACACCGCCAAAAAAGTGTTTGACTCGGGATTTTATTGGCCCACCATCTACCGTGATGCTCACGAGATGGTTAAACGTTGTGATGCCTTCCAAAAACAAGGCAAGACCACTCATAAAGATGAGATGCCTCAAAATTTCATACAAGAATGTGAAATCTTTGATGTTTGGGGTATCGACTTTATGGGGCCATTCCCTTCCTCTAAAGGAAACAAATACATCCTTGTAGCCGTTGACTACGTTTCAAAGTGGGTTGAAGCCAAAGATTTACCTACTAATGATGCAAGGGTGGTTTGTAACTTTTTGAAGTCGATGTTCGCAAGATTCGGCGTTCCTCGTGCTATTATCAGTGACCGCGGGACTCATTTTTGCAACGATCAATTTGCAAGAGTCATGGCTAAGTATGGTGTCAATCACCGTCTTTCCACCGCCTATCATCCCCAAACCAATGGGCAAGCCGAGATATCCAACCGTGGATTGAAGCGAATTTTAGAGCGTACTGTGGGAGAGCATCGTGCCGTGTGGGCCGATAAGTTAGATGATGCTCTGTGGGCTTTCCGTACTGCTTATAAGACCCCGATCGGTTGTACACCTTATCGTCTTGTGTACGGGAAAGCATGTCACCTCCCTATCGAGCTGGAACATAAGGCATACTGGGCCTTGAAGTGGGCTAACTTCGACATCAACAAAGCCGGTGATCATCGCAAGATTCAACTCAACGAGCTCAACGAACTGAGGAATGAAGCTTATGAGAATTAGCTGATCTACAAGGAGAAGACGAAGATCATTCATGACGCAAAAATCAAGAACCGAGAGTTCCACGTTGGTGATCAAGTCTTACTTTTTAACTCTCGGTTGAAGATCTTCTCTGGTAAGTTGAAGAGCCGCTGGTCTGGCCCATTCACCGTCGCCAAAGTCTTTCCATATGGGACCATTGAGCTTTCTCAGCCAAATGGGCCCAATTTCAAAGTGAATGGCCAGCGTCTGAAGTTGTACTTTGGTGAGGACATCTCTCAGGAGATGATTCCATCCCTCACCACGTTCCCCATGAACTAATTTTGGGTCGAGTCAGGCTCGTGACTCGGTTATCAAAAACAAGCGCTCCTCGGGAGGCAACCCGAGTATCTATCCTTTTATGTTTTTACCTCCTAAGTGTAGGGGGACCTGTATAGCTGTTTGTTTTTGTGTGGTGATGTGATTACAGGGATGAATGCACTCTTGGAACCTTTGAAGAACCGTGCTCCCGTGTTATCTGAAATCCGGTTCTATCTCTCAACTATCATGATTCAATTTTCTTCATACTCACATTTGAAATTAATCACTTTAGTCGTCTCTTCCTTAGCTTGATTTAAACAACGTGCACAATGTCATAAGTGTAGGGGAAACTTTTTCCACATGCTTAAACATTGAGGACAATGTTTATCTTAAGTGTAGGGGGGACTTCTATCGAAGTTTTAAGTGGACTTTTCCATGAAAATGCCTTCATTTAACCGGAAAATCATTTTTTTCAACATTTTTCAAATTTTTAATTAACTTTTGCCATATAGTCGTAAATTTTTAAATTTTTATCGTTGCTTTCATATGTATATATCCCGCAATAAAGTCAAATTTTAATAAAGTGGTGTAGCTAGTTTAGAAGTCTTTGGCATATTAGGCCCGTTGCGATTATTTTGACTCAACCCGAATAGACTTATCTGAGTTTATTCTAGCTAGTATCCTTAACCATGTAGACCTTAATTGGTTTATTAGGCTAAGTATCCATGAGTCTCATTACTTGAGATTTTAAATTGTGGAGAACGAGAGATGATAGAGTCAATTATAAGTCGGTAGTCTTGCACATGCTCACTTGGTGTAATTATTTGCATATTCTCCCATCACTTGCTAGTATATTATCTGCAATAAGTAAGGTCGTACGATTTGAAAAGTTACTTAGCTTCTAGCCCAAGATCGTTTAAAAGTTCCTCGGTAATGATAAGAGTTCATAGCCAAGGCATAACTTATGAAGCGAGGCGCGAAGATTGGCGAGTCCGAAAAGGCCCTAACAAGGCATGAGGATTCCATTTTATTGCTGAAGATCCAAAGTGATGTGAAAAGCATTATTCCCAAAATCAATATGATGGATCAAGACTCACGACGAAAAGCAATCAACTCCCATAAAGATCATGGAGAATTCTATCCGAAAAGACCCTAACAAGGTATGAGGATAAATAGATCCAAGTCCGAAAAGGAGGCGGATCGTTGTATCTCAAAATCCCAATTAGAGATTGAAGAAATAATCATGAAGTCGTGGTCAACAAAGTTGGAGTACCCCTCAAAAGTCTCCAAGTGAAGAAATTCTATAACGAAGAGAAGACCATTATCTCAAGAACGTCTCTCAAGATATGAAGTATGAAGTACATGCCAAATATCGGCCCGAGAAAGGTCTCAAATCGCGAACCAAGTTATGCCAAGATATGAACTTTTTGATATCCCGAGAAGCAGTTTTAAGAGATTTTGTCCTTTAGCTAACTATTGATCAAATCGTCCTACTTTGCTTTCAGCCTAAATAAACTATCGAAATAAGTCCAAAAATGCATCTTCATGATCATTCTAAGACAAAAATAAAATATAAGAGATACACCTAGGAATAAGGGAGTTTAAGCATTTAATTAAGCCATGTGTGTAAGTGTTTGAATTGCTAACTTATAATAACAATGATCTCGTTTTTAAGCTTAGTTTGGGGAACGTGAAACTTGAGGGTGATAAATCTTCGCAGCACCAAAGCCCTAATGTAAGTCCTTGATCTCTTTGCAAGTTATTTCCATCCTTTTGTTTACGTTAAAGTTTTAATTTCTCTTAGTACTTTCATTTATGTTTAGTAGTATATTAATAAGGCCAAGGTTGATTGATTATGAGAAAAGTGTAAATGTGCTTTGTCACTAAGCATTGCATGAGGGCATGGCAATGGTTAAGTGTAGGGAATTTGATAGGTGTGAAAACACCCATCCTTTTACCACTTAATTCTGGCTAAAACGAGACCAAAACACGTATTTAATATCATTTGTTTGGAATTATGCGTGGTTTTTGTGTTTATTGTGTTTTCAGAGTCAACCGGATGAATATTGAAGAAAACATGGGATTGCACGGGTTTTATCGAGGAAAAAGACTCAAGACGAAGTCTATGTCCAAGAGACGCAAAAGATTTGAAGTCATTGTGCCTATTTGAAGATTTATCGAAGAATAGAGCCAAAGATGGAAGATTCATATATGTCGAAGAACTCGAGTCTATTAAACAAAAGATTATAAGACGAGTTGGAATTATTCACCGACACTTCTCAAATCCAAGTCGGAAACGTTTATTTAAAGAAGCGTGAAGACTAAAGAAGAAAGAAGAAAAAGAAGCCCAAACCAAAGCCCAATCACAAGCCCACCACCACAAGACTTGCCTATAAATAGGACCTTACTTCACAAAAATTCACACTTAGTTTTTTAGGTAGTTTTGTAGTTTTTCATTTTCTCTCTAGTTTTAGAGAGAGAAAGTTCTAAACGTTCTCTCACTAGATTTCATCTTTTTCTCTTTCAAGATCAAACCTTTGTATTATTTTTCATTAATCAAGTTTAGTTTTCAAGCTTTTAATCTTTAGTCTCATCCTTCCTTTCTTTGATTTTGATTGATTTTGGTACAAATCTCGTATGATCCGTGTTGTTCATCAATGATTTGTGCTTAAAAAGTTGATTTCTTTTTATGTTTCCTTAAGTTTATACACGAATAAGCTTTAAGATCCTTGTTCTTATTGGCTTATTTGTCGATTTAGCTTATTTACTTTTTAAAGTTTTTATAGAAAGTTCATCTTTTTATTATTTGATTTATGTTTTTGCTTATTTGAATCTTAGATAAAGTGTTTTTAGTGCTTATTTGATCAGCTTATTTGTGGATTCGTGCTAGTTTGGAGGAGCTTATTCAATAGATTATTCCCTAGCCCTAGTTTCGGATTAGCATAGTTTTCGGAAAGGGCAAATCCCTTTTCCGATCGGGTATTCCGACCAAGGCACCCCCTATTCCGATCCATAGATCGGAAAAGGCTTTAAGTTTTTCCGATTAGTACCCATTGTCATCATTCCGATTGTCTTTGTTTTTTATTATTCCGATTGGTAAGTTTCCTCGCATTCCGATTGAGACCCATTGTCATCATTCCGATTAGCATGATTCGCAAGTATTCTGATTGATCCTCTTAGTCCATTATTCCGATTTGCCAACTCCTCAACATTCCGATCAAAGTGATCGGAATATATTCCGATTGGTGCATTTTTTTCCCTTATTCCGATTTAGCCTATTTTGCTTTACTCCGATCTTACTTTCTTTTAGTACTTTTCAATTAAGTTCATATTTTTTACAAAGTTTTCCAAGTGTTAGTTTTCATTGAATGTTCATTTATTTTTATAATAAAATCTTTAAGTTTCCAAGCATTTATTTTTAAAACTCGTCTATTTAATTTAATCATTTAAAGCTTTAAGTTTACTCTTCGACACTTAATTACTTGCTATTAGTTTAAAATAGATAAACAAACCAACCCCTTTTTTATTAACCAAGAACAAATCATTCCGCTTAGAGCCGAGATCAATTCGAGAGGATACCGAGACCGAATCTAGAACCTAAGCAAAAACCCTTGTATCACTACCATCACTACAGAGATCAATACTATTCTCGCAAATCCTTAACAGAAACAATCGTAACACTCTCGCTGGCTCGTAACAGGACTGAAATATCGATGAAGAATCGAGATATAACTTCACTAAAACATCTTCAATCTCGAACAGAAACAATATCTCCTTCAAAGCTTGTGATCAACGACTAAATGCTCACACGAAATATTGAGAATCACGATTACCAATTCAGCTTAAAGATTCTATAGTATCGACAATACTTTGGACTATCCACTCAAACCACTAGGAACCGCTAATCGAAAACTCAAAACTCCAAGAAGATAGCATCAAGAAACGAATCACTAGCCTCGAATCCCAGTAACTATAACCGCCTTGGCAGCAACTCTGATCTATAATAACTAGATTTTACTTAGTTATGAAAGTTCGTTGTTCCGATCTTTTCGAATTGATTACTAGTTAAGAGTGCGAATCAGTCGTTCTTGGTGGAAAATAAAACTGGTTTGTTTGATTATCTATTTTGAACTAAAAGAGAATATGAAAATGTCGTTGTGTAAAAATAAAGCTTTAAAAATTAAACTAAAAATTTCAAGTTAAAAGTAAATGATTAAAAATAGAAAAACACTTTGTAAAACTAAACAATTAGCCCATCGGAATGCCCCAATCGGAATCACGTCAGAATATCTAAAAATACTACTGTCGGAATGTAATCGGAATACACCAAAAGGAATATGATCGGAATGCCAATCGGAAAGCAATCTGTAAAATCCATGATTTTACCATGATTTTATGTAATGAAGTTTCACCCATTAATCCTAGAACACATAATCATATGTATATTCCTATAGGTTGAGTGTGAACTTGTTCATTTAGGTACTTATACCTTTACATTCATACTTGTTGTAAATAAGTTACATAGCTCAAACCTTGTACTTAAGACTAGGAGAACAAATGATAAAAGTGTATAATCAATACTTGGCTATACACACAACACTAAATCAAAGTTGGAAAAACATGCTACATAGTGTATGTAGCCGTGTATGTGTGCAAGTGTGTATACCACAAACATGGTCTTAACCTCCTTGGACTAGCCCAAGACTATACTCTTTATGTACTAGCCCAACATGAGCCCAAGCTAAAGCCTATTAACCCCCTTTTTGGCTAGCTAGACACGACACCCCATATATGGAAGAAGAAGGGTTGTCCTGGTTTTGGAAAAGCCAACACATGGCACAATGGTTCTTACCAAGGCAATCATGCCTTTTAGCTTCACCCTTCTCTCTCCCCTTTAAGCTGAAACACACACATACATTCTCTCAACCTCTCATGCAACCAAATCTCATTCTCTCTTCACCTTTCTCTCTTAAATCATTCGGCATTAAGCCACAACAATCCAAAGTTGTTCATTAAATCTACTAAATCCTTGCCCCTTATTTACTACTAATCATTTGGTGGCATCATCATCTTTGGAATCACTATAACAAGCCCTAGCCGAAACCTTAAAGGTCACGGCTTGGTTATAGTTAGGGTTTCCATCATCCTCTTGATTAGATCTCTAATCTTCTTGTTCTTCTAGATCTTCTGTGGTAACTTTTAAGAAAGAAAGGTATACACCACTTGTCCTTCCATTTCTTCATGCATGCATCATCATACATCTATAAACACAAGTAAATAACATGTTAAAGATCAAAGTTGGTAAAGCTATGACCATTATAAGTCATGACATATTTATAAAAATCATGTTCATGATTTAAAAATCTTTAGTAAGAAACATATGCTTTATATTCCATATTTTAAACTAGATTTAAAAACCATATGAGACGTTTTGTAAATCTAAAGGTTGCATGAGTTACAAATCTTGTTTTATGGGACAATGGTTAAACCAATAGTCATAGATCTCATAAAATAGATGTGTGTAACCTAAGAGTCTTGAAGACCATGACCTTAAAGGTCACGGCATATATGGTTAATGTATATGTGATTTATGTGTTAAGTTTAAATGATGGAATATGGAATGATACATGTTAAAATGACTATTAAAAATCACAAATACAACTTATGTGTATAAATGTAGCCGTGGGTTACATATGATTTAAAATGGATTAAATGTACATGCATGCTATTGTAAACCATAGATCTAATGACAAAGATTAACTTGAGTATGTTAAACATAAAACAAGATTATGGGAACCTTGGGAAGAGACAATATAGCCGTGAGCTATATGTAGTCTCCTTGGAAAAATAGTGACCTTGGAAACATGCATGTAAACTAGATAATCATGATTGTGTTTTTAAATAATTACAAGACTTAGAAACTATATATAGTGTTCATCTTGGAATTACCAAGATCTAAAATTATAGCCATGAGCTATATAAGAATGTACATGGATCTATGTTTGATTTTTAGGCCTAGACATAGTTTAGATCTTATTTTGGACTTGTAACTTATTTTCTTGATATGTACATAGTTAGATCTATTGTTGTAACACTTATAAATGAACATGCAACCTAAAAAGGAGACTTGACTTATGGTAATAAGCTATAACTAATTATAGCCGTAGGTTATAAGCCCCTACTAGGGCTTATGACTTACTTGTAACCTTATGACACACCTAGATCTAATTTGGTATAACACATGAAATGAATTTTTAAGATTATTCATCTATTAGATTGAAAACTAAATATTAGTAAGCATAATAAGCTTATAATAATATCCTAAGTAAAAACTTATATAAAATGAAAAGTAGTGTTAATGGACTATATAAGCCCATGAAAAGTTAAACAAAACTTAAATGGACCCAATAAGCCCATTTGATAACTTATAGTAACTAAAATGGACTTAAGATTACACTTAGGCCCATTTAACTAATTAAAGGACTTAATATAGTTAAGCCCCATAAATGATTTAAAGGCCCATTTAAATAAATTAGTGACTTGAAATGTAGTTAAGCCCACTAAAATAGCCCATTAGATGTTTAGCCCATTTAATGAGCCCATATAAAGTTAAAATGTTAAAATGAAAGTTTTTATAATAAAATAAAACTTATAAAAACTTTTTGGATGAAAATGACAATTCACAAAACTTAAGGACTAAAGTCGTGACTTATGAAACTTGTTTTGATAAACTAGTAAACACAAGGACTGAAAATGTAAATATCCAAAAGTCTAAGGTTTAATAATTATTTTTTGTGGCAACTTAAACCCTAGGGACCATTTTGGGAAGTTATTAAAAGTTATTTTGTCATTCTAAAACCCTAAGGACCATTTTGGAAATAGTCCAAAACTTAAAGAAGCCCTAGGGGATGTTTTGTCATTTTAGTAAAGTTACAAAACCTATATAATACTAGAGGGACCAAATCTGCCATAAGCCAAAACTATAACAAGCCCTAGGTATTAAATATGAAAAATCCGAAAGTTTACTTGTTTAAAAATATGGAGGGACTAGTTTTGCCATATTCCGAAGCATTTCCAAGCCCTAACCTTAACATCTATTTTTAATTATAATAAAACATAATTAAAATACTTAGACCATAAGAATTAAGGTATAAATTCTTAAGATTAAATTATTTTATAAATTATAAAATGATTTATGGAAACCTTAAAGTTAAATAAAATAATATTTTTTTATAAAATATTTATATTTACTTTAGGAAATAATTGTATAAACAACTATGAATATGTATTGTTAATACATGTACTCATATACTTTTAAGAAATAAAATTATGTGAACGTTAATTAAATTAAATGTTACTACGTAAATATATTATAAGTAAAACCCCATACGTTTACTTAAATATAGAACATGGTTATAAAATTTAACGGGATGTTATTGATACAAGTACTATAAACACAGATTAATATTTTAAGTGAAACATTTTCTTTTATGTTTACTTAAATGTAAAACTTAATTGTAAAATTGAATGATTACTATAAATACATGTATGCTAACTAATATTAATAGTTAAACATTTGATGTGAACTTAGAAATGAAACTTATATAAATATGTTAAATGAATATTGATGCTACTTGAACTATGGTTAATTAGATAATTACCATAGTATGAATGAACTGAATAAAATCCGTATAAGCATGCCTATATGTTATTTGTACTATCTATTAAGACTGTACTATCTGATTAGGCATAACTTTGGTGTGAGGTTTAATTGGATACCCGTGTTAAACAAGCAATTGCCTACTCCCAGGTGAGTTTACAGCCCCCTATAAACTTTGATAAAACTTTCCCTTTTTGGGAAAGAAAAATATGCAAACATATATTGGACATAACTGGATTGTATAAACTGGATTATGATTGCTTACTATTGAAACTGTTAAATTGTTGTAAATCGCCCGAATGTTATAAATAGATCTATTAGGGATTGACCATCCCCGTCTGGGTGAGTCATGCTCACAGTGCCTTGGCCGGGACAACAAACGTATACCATGTTGGAACTGGAATGGGTGTCTTTTTGTAAGACACTACGTCCTCATCTGTTGAGGACTATGGGGTTAAGCTTCAGTTTCTAATAATAAACAAATGTTATTTACATTTAGTAAGAATGCTTTGTGCATCATTACTTCTTTGATTATTGTATGTCCAAAACTAATTAATTGTTAAAATCTGTAAATTCACCAACTTTATGTTGACCCGTTAGTATGTTTTGCACAGGAATATGAAGTTAGTACGTGGTGTGTGCATGGTCTCCAGCATCTTAGTAATCTGGATCGTAGGACTCGTCCGGGGTTCTAGTTGGGAAACTCAAACAAACACTCTTCACCATGTTTAAGACAATTTTTATTTATTTGTTTAAAAAAACATGTAATATGTTTTGACTAACTCTTTATCTTATGTTCTACGGACTATATGCTATCGATCCACCCTTGTGACATCTCTGTGGATATATTCCACATATTTTGACCCTACCCGGGGTGTCACGGAGAATGGTATCAGATCATTAGTTATAGAGAACCAGATAAATTTTTAGATAAAATAAAAATAAAATGATTTTTCTTTTATTTAAAACTGGACTATAACTTATAAAACTCTTTTTGGGATTTTATTTTGGGACCGTCTTAGTTAAACATATAGATCTTAGGGCATTTTATGCTATGTGAACTAATTGTATATATATATATATATATATATATATATATATATATATATATATATATATATATATATATATATATATATATATATATATATATGTTTACTACACTTGATTATTAATACTGTTTAGTAAGGTGTTGCTATATGCTAGACGCGTTAAACTTGAAAATTTTTACACTACATAGTAAAATACTGAAGTGAGAATATGAGTAATATTAAACTAAACTTCACACTTGCTAATTGATAAATAAACTACTTGCCTGATAGTACATATATATGTATAAGTATAAATAACTGTAACCTTAAAAATTCTAATAATTGTTTAAAAAGGGGATATATTTCATAAAGCATGTAATCTAAATAATATTGTTCTTTGTTTGTAAGCCTATACTCACTTCAAACTTAAAATAATACTATTTCAGAGCATCATGACTCCGCCTACTGCATCTACGACTCATCTACCCAGAGTAGCTCCTACTCCAGTTGTTTGTTCATCCCCACGATCGACGCAGTGTGGATGGTTGTCAGCCTCATATACAGAGGATGACCCAACCACCGAAGCTGTACTCCCCGAGGACCCATTTTCTATCTCAGCATCTGCCACACCGGCCCCAACTTCTATGGAGGAGGATCGGGTCCCTTCTAGCATACCATCTTCCATGCCTCTGTCCTTTTCATCAAGCTATTTCTCTGGACCCGCACCCGTCTCCACTTATGAGACCGGAGAAGGCTCCGGGGCAGGACGTGTCGATTCCGTCTAGGCCCAGATCTCCGCATTGGCTGCACGCCATGAGCGAGAGATGTCCGACCTCCGCAACCAGTTGACAGTGAGTCAACAGAGCCATCTCTTCATCTATGAGCGTATTGACACACTTTTCCGTAGGAGGGGAAATTCCCAGACCGCTAAGGGCATCCAGGCAAGGACGGACGAGGCGCTGAAATGGTTATTGGATGAGAACTACCGCCTCCACCAGCGCGTTCAGGTCGTGGAAGGTCTGCAGCATCAGACCTATGCTGCCCTTGCCACTCAGGAGCAATCATTATACATCTTCTTTGATCTCGCCACTGTCCGGCATGATGGGGTTACTGGGGAGATGTCTTACCTCCGGGGGGGTGGTCGATAGGCTCCGGAACCAGCTACTGTCTACACTCCGTACGCTTAAGGAGACCCGAACGACAGTTTGGACTTTGTGGAACACCAGGAAAAATTCTGCAGCCCCACCAGCTTCATCCGCACCGTCAGCCCCGACATCTTCTAGTGGACAATCCAAGCAGGATTAGTATAGATGTACTAGACTTCTTGTACATTATGATAAGTTCGCGGGTTACATCCCGGCTATCATGATATAGGGCCTTTGTACTTTTATCTCTTTTTCAGCTTTCGGTGATGTAATCCCGCACTTTATCTTTCCTTTTCTTTGGGCATGTATTTTGGATATGATGTACTTAAGACAATGTGTACCACTACCCGGAGCAGGGCCAGCTAAACCTTGTTCCGGATTTGATATGCTTGACGAATGTTTAAAATTCCTTACGGAACTTTGCATGAAATCACTCTCTTATGTTATATCTGTTGTGCAACGTATTATATTATGAAATCCTGACAGGTTATCAAAATTTGTAATGAATTTTATGCATGAAATCATCCTCTTGCAAATAATATAAAGACTGCACTAACGATTGAATTAATAATCTCATTTTGTGTATGATTATAGACAAATGGTGATTTCCCAATCGAACCCCAATAATGCAACTGTTTTCAATACCGCTAATACCGAAGTACCTGAAGCTACTCAAAATGTTACCGCTGCTCAACTCCGGGAAATGATTGGTGAAGGCATTTCGGCAGCCATGACAGCCAGAGAAGTTAATGTGGGCGATGACCCAAACCGCAACATACGCAGAAACAACTCCAACAGGGGTTGTTCGTACCCCGACTTCTTGAAATGCAAACCCTCATACTACCGAGGAAAAGAAGGAGTTGTTGAACTAATGTGATGGTCTGAAAGACTAGAGACAGTTTTCTGCATCAGCGATTGTGCTGACGAGAACAGAGTTAAGTATGCTACATGCACTCTACTCGATAGAGCCCTTACTTGGTGGAACTCTGTGGTCACCACCCTTGGACATGCCGCTTCTTATACTCTCACTTGGGCCAACTTCAAGGAAAGAATGACTGACAAGTACTGTCCCAGAGGAGAAATGAAGAAGTTGGAAGTCGAGCTGTGGGATCTCAAGTGTAAGAACAATGATATCATTTGGTACAACCAAAGATTTCAAGAGTTAAGCTTGATGTGCACCAGAATGTTTCCTCTAAGGAGTGACAAGATTGAGAAGTATGTCAGCGGACTCCCTGACAACATTCATGACAATGTGCTAGCTTTACGTCCCCCTCATATCAGAAACCATTTGCAATGGATTTACCCTCCTAACCAAATCCACAACGCTAATGGTCCCCTCCCAGATCCGGGAAAAGTATGACTACAACACCCATTGAGAAGCCCGCGCCTACCCATCCACAGTAGTAGTCTCCTTTACTGCTCAATCGGATTTATAGTGCGATCCGGATAAAGATCTCTTTGCATTCCTCGCCTACCCATCCACAACAGAAGTCTCCTTTACTGCTCAATCGGATGTATAGTGCGATCCGGATAAAGATCTCTTTGCATTCCTCGCCTACCCATCCACAGCAGCAGTCTCCTTTACTGCTCAATCGGATGTATAGTGCGATCCGGATAAAGATCACTTTGCATTCCTCGCCTGCCCATCCACAGCAGCAGTCTCCTTTACTGCTCAATCGGATGTATAGCGCGATCCGGATAAAGATCTCTTTGCATTCCTCGCCTACCCATCCACAACAGTAGTCTCCTTTACTGCTCAATCGGATGTATAGTGCGATCCGGATAAAGATCTCTTTGCATTCCTCGCCTACCCATCCACAGTAGCAGTCTCCTTTACTGCTCAATCGGATGCATAGTGCGATCCGAATAAAGATCTCTTTGCATTCCTCGCCTACCCATCCACAACAGCAGTCTCCTTTACTGCTCAATCGGATGTATAGTGCGATCCGGATAAAGATCTCTTTGCATTCCTCGCCTACCCATCCACAACAGCAGTCTCCTTTACTGCCCAATCGGATGTATAGTGTGATCCGGATAAAGATCTCTTTACATTCTCTTCTGTTCACCTATAATGACGGAAGCTTCCATAAATGCCAGATTAGGCGTATAAGAATAACCTAGGTGTAGACCACTTCGTGTTCGTGCCGCCATCCGTACCTGAGAGAGAACCTGAAACAAATCATGTACTTAGAACATCTCTTACTTAGAAGATAACTAGGTTTTTAGTAGCTTTGAGGACAAAGCTAAAATAACGGGGTGGTGCTGTAAAATCCATGATTTTACCATTATTTTATGTAATGAAGTTTCACCCATTAATCCTAGAACACATACTCATATGTATATTCATATAGGTTGAGTGTGAACTTGTTCATTTAGGTACTTATACCTTTACATTCATACTTGTTGTAAATAAGTTACATAGCTCAAACCTTGTACTTAAGACTAGGAGAACTGATGAAAAAAGTTTATAATCAATACTTGGCTATACACACAACACTAAATCAAAGTTGGAAAAACATGCTACATAGTGTATGTAGCCGTGTATGTATGCGAGTGTGTATACCACAAACATGTTCTTAACCTCCTTGGACTAGCCCAAGACTATACTCTTTATGTACTAGCCCAACATGAGCCCAAGCCAAAGCCCATTACCCCCCTTTTTGGCTAGCTAGACACGACACCCCATATGTGGAAGAAGAAGGGTTGTCTTGGTTTTGGAAAAGCCAGCACATGGCACAATGGTTCTTACCAAGGAAATAATGCCTTTTGCCTTCACCCTTCTCTCTCCCCTTTAAGCCGAAACACACACATACATTCTCTCAACCTCTCATGCAACCAAATCTCATTCTCTCTTCACCTTTCTCTCTCAAATCATTCGACATTAAGCCACGACAATCCAAATTTGTTCATTAAATCTACTAAATCCTTGTCCCTTATTTACTACTAATCATTTGGTGGTATCATCATCTTTGGAATCACTATAACAAGCCCTAGCCGAAACCTTAAAGGTCATGGCTTGGTTATAGTTAGGGTTTTCATCATCCTCTTGATTAGATCTCTAATCTTCTTGTTCATCTAGATCTTCCGTGGTAACTTTTAAGAAAGAAAGGTATACACTACTTGTCCTTCTATTTCTTCATGCATGCATCATCATACATCTATAAACATAAGTAAATAAAATGTTAAAGATCAAAGTTGATAAAGCTATGACCATTATAAGTCACGGCATATTTATAAAAATCATGTTCATGATTTAAAAATCTTTAGTAAGAAACATATGCTTTATATTCCATATTTTAAACTAGATTTAAAAACCATATGAGACGTTTTGTAAATCTAAAGGTTGCATGAGTTACAAATCTTTTTTTATGGGACTATGGTTAAACCAATAGTCATAGATCTCATAAAATGGATGTGTGTAACCTAAAAGTCTTGAAGACCATGACCTTAAAGGTCACAACATATATGGTTAATGTATATGTGATTTATGTGTTAAGTTTAAATGATGGAATATGAAATGATACATGTTAAAATGACTATTAAAAATCACAAATACAACTTATGTGTATAAATGTAACCGTGAGTTACATATGATTTAAAATTGGTTAAATATACATGCATGCTATTGTAAACCATAGATCTAATGACAAAGATTAACTTGAGTATGTTAAACAAAAAACAAGATTATGGGAACCTTGGGAAGAGACAATATAGTCGTGAGCTATATGTAGTCTCCTTGGTAAAATAGTAACCTTGGAAACATGCATGTAAAATAGATAATCATGATTGTGTTTTTAAATAATTATAAGACTTAGAAACTAGATATAGTGTTCATCTTGGAAGTACCAAGATCTAAAAATATAGCCGTGAGCTATATAAGAATGTACATGGATCTACGTTTGATTTTTAGGTCTAGACATAGTTTAGATCTTATTTTGGACTTGTAACTTATTTTCTTGATATGTACATAGTTAGATCTATTGTTGTAACACTTATAAATGAACATGCAACCTAAAAAGGATACTTGACTTATGGTAATAAGCTATAACTAGTTATAGCCGTAGGTTATAAGCCCCTACTAGGGCTTATGACTTACTTGTAACCTTATGACACACCTAGATCTAATTTGGTATAACACATGAAATGAATTTTTAAGATTATTCATCTATCAGATTGAAAACTAAATATTAGTAAGCATAATAAGCTTATAATAATATCCTAAGTAAAAACTTATATAAAATGAAAAGTTGTGTTAATGGACTATTTAAGCCCATGAAAAGTTAACCCAAAACTTAAATGGACCCATTAAGCCCATTTGATAAATTATAGTAACTAAAATAGAATTAAGATTACACTTAGGCCTATTTAACTAATTAAAGGACTTAAAAATATAGTTAAGCCCAATAAATGATTTCAAGGACCATTTAAATAAATTAGTGGACTTGAAATATAGTTAAGCCCACTAAAATAGCCCATTAGATGTTTAGCCCATTTAATGAGCCCATATAAAGGTAAAATGTTAAATTGAAAGTTTTTATAATAAAATATAAATTATAAAAACTTATTGAATGAAAATGACAATTCACAAAACTTAAGGACTAAAACCGTGACTTATGAAACTTGTTTTGATAAACTAGTAAACACTAGGACTGCAAATGTAAATATCCAAAAGTCTAGGGTTTAATAATTATTTTCCGTGGCAACTTAAACCCTAGGGACCATTTTGGGAAGTTATTAAAAGTTATTTTGTCATTCTAAAACCCTAAGGACCATTTTGGCAATAGTCCGAAACTTAAAGAAGCCCTAGGGGCTGTTTTGTCATTTTAGTAAAGTTACAAAACCTAGATAATACTAGAGGGACCAAATATGCCATAAGCCGAAACTATAACAAGCCCTAGGTACTAAATATGAAAAATCCGAAAATTTACTTGTTTAAAAATATGGAGGGACTAGTTTTGCCATATTCCGAAACATTTCCAAGCCCTAACCTTAACATCTATTTTTAATTATAATAAAACATACCATAAGAATTAAGGTATAAATTCTTAAGATTAAGTTATTTTATAAATTATAAAATGATTTATGGAAACCTTAAAGTTAAATAAAATAATATTTTTTTTATAAAATATTTATATTTACTTTAGGAAATAATTGTATAAACAATTATGAATATGTGCTGTTAATACATGTACTAATATACTTTTAAGAAATAAAATTATGTGAACGTTAATTAAATTAAATGTTACTACGTAAATATATTATAAGTAAAACCCCTTACCTTTACTTAAATATAGAACGTTGTTATAAAATTTAACGGGATGTTATTGATACAAGTACTATAAACACATATTAATATTTTAAGTGAAACATTTTCTTTTATGTTTACTTAAATGTAAAACTTAATTGTAAAATTGAATGATTACTATAAATACATGTATGCTAACTAATATTAATAGTTAAACATTTGATGTGAACTTAGAAATGGAACTTATATAAATAAGTTAAATGAATATTGATGCTACTTGAACTATGGTTAATTAGATAAATACCATAGTATGAATGAACTGAATAAAATCCATATAAGTATACCTATATGTTCTTTGTACTATCTATTAAGACTGTACTATCTGATTAGGCATAACTTTGGTGTGAGCTTTAATTGGATACCCGTGTTAAACAAGCAATTGCCTACTCCGAGGTGAGTTTACAGCCACCTATAAACTTTGATAAAACTTTCCATTTTTGGGAAAGAAAAATATGCATACATATATTGGACATAACTGGTTTGTATACACTGGATTATGATTGCTTACTATTGAAACTGTTAAATTGTTGTAAATCGCCCGAATGTTATAAATAGATCTATTAGGGATTGACCATCCCTGTCTGGGTGAGTCATGCTCACTGTGCCTTGGTCGGGACAATAGACGTATGCCATGTTGGAACTGGAATGGGTGTCTTTTTGTAAGACACTACGTCCTCATCTATTGAGGACTATGGGGTTAAGCTTCAGTTTCTAATAATAAACAAATGTTATTTACATTTTAGTAAGAATGCTTTGTGCATCATTACTTCTTTGATTATTGTATGTCCAAAACTAATTAATTGTTAAAATCTGTAAATTCACCAACTTTATGTTGACCCGTTAGTATGTTTTGCACAGGGATATGAAGTTAGTACGTGGTGTGTGCATGGTCTCCAGCATCTTAGTAATCTGGATCGTAGGACTCGTCCGGGGTTCTAGTTGGGAAACTCAAACAAACACTCTTCACCATGTTTAAGACAATTTTTATTTATTTGTTTAAATAAACATGTAATACCTTTTGACTAACTCTTCATCTTATGCTCCACGGACTATATGCTATCGATCTACCCTTGTGACATCTCCGTGGATATATTCCACATATTTTGACCCTACCCGGGGTGTCACACAATCGGAATATCACAATCGGAAAGCAATCGGAATAATTAAATAGTAAAGCTATCGGAATCAAAGGAATCGGAATATCACAAAAACCTGATGTCAGAATATCAAAATAATTCCACCCGTCGGAATGTGGGTCGGAATCCCAAAACCCTATTCCGATCCTTGTGATCGGAATAATAATGGTACCAGTCGGAATGTAAAGCTCTGGTCGGAATACGCAATCGGAAAGGGGTTTACCCTTTATAAGCTCAAACTAAAACTTAACCAAATTTACAACGAAAAGAACTAATAAGCACAAATAAGAACTTTTAAACTTAAAATAAGCAAAACTTTTTAAATCAAACCATAAAAAGATTAGACTTTTTAAGAAAACTAAAAAGTAAATAAGCTAAACACAAACTAAGCCAATAAGCATGATAAGCTCAAAGCTTAATCCGTTTAAAAACTTAAAGATGAATAAAAAGATAAACTTTTTAATCACATAAACATCAAGATGAAACTAAATCAAAAATGATAACGAATCAAAAGTAAATAAAATCAAGAAAGGTAGAAGAAGAATAAAGATAAAAAGCTTAACTTGAACTTGTAGATTAAAGATTCAAAGATACAAGATTGAATTAAAGCTTAAACATGAAAGATAGTAAAGATGAAATTTTAGGGAGAGAAAGTTAAACACTTTCTCTCTCTAAAAACTAGAAAAAAAGTAAAGTGACTAAAAACTAATTAACTAATACCCTCCTAATGTGTCATTAGGAGGGTATATATAGGAGGTGGGGAGTGCATGTGTTGCTTCCTTCTTTCTTTTCGTCTTGACTCGATTTAAATTCTTTGTCTTTCTCCACGTCGTCTCGGGATATGTCGATATAAATTGAACTTGTCATATAATTTTCTTCTTCTATTAGACTTGAGTTGTTCGACTTCATTAAACTTCCGTCTTTAGACTTTTTCTTCGATAAATCTTCAGAATAGGCCTTGGACTTCTGTTCTTTTTACACTCTTGATCTTTTGAGTTCGTCTTTTCTCGTTTTCTTCGATAAAAGCCCGTGATAGCCCGTGTTTTCTTCCTTTTTCACATTTTTATCTTGAAACACAATAAAAACACAAACCACGCATAATTCCGACTTTTACGACATAAAATACACGTTTTGGTCTTGTTATTATTGGAAATAAGTGGTAAAAGGATAAATGTTTTCACCCTTATTAAATCCCCTACACTTGACCATTGCAATGCCCTCATGCAATGCATTAATTTCAAAGCACAGTTTAAATTTCTCATCATAAATAACCCACCTTGGTCTTTAATAAATACTAAACTTTTAAGGTAACTAAAAAGATAAAAATATGTACAAAATAAGTAAAGAAATCAAAGACTTACATTGGGGTTTTGGCTGTCATGAATGTTTATCATCCTCAAGTTTTACGTTCCCCATACCAAGCTTAAAAACGAGATCATTGTTATTATAAGTTAGCAAACTAACACGAACTCATGTGGCCCAATTATTTACTTAGACTCCCTTATTCCTAGGTGTATCTCTTATATTTTATTGTTGTCTTGAATGATAATGAGGATGCATTGTTTGACTTATTTCGATAATTATTTAGGCTGAAAATAAAGTGGGACTTTTTAATCAATAGTTAGTTAAAGGACAAAATCTTTTAAAACTTCTTCTCAGGACCTCTTAAAGTTCATATCTTGGCATAACTCGATTCACGGTTTGAGACCTTTCTCGGACCGATATTTAGCAGCGACTTCACACTTCGAATCTTGAGAGACGTTCTTGAAATTATGGTCTTCTCTTCATAATAGGAATTTCTTCACTTGAAGTTTTTGAGAAATTCTTCATATTTGGACCACGACTTCTTCATTTTTCTCCAATCTTTATTTTGGACTTTGATATACAACGATCCGCCTCCTTTTAGGACTTGGATCTATTTATCCTCATACCTTGTTAGGGCCTTTTTGGATAGACTTCTCCATGATCTTTAGGGGAGTATTTGCTTTTCGTCGTGTGTCTCGATCCTTCATATTGATTTTTGATAAATGATTCTTCACATCACTTTTGGATCTTTAGCAACAAAATTGTAGCCCTCATGCCTTGTTAGGAACTTTTTGGACTCGCCAATCTTTGCATCCCGCTTCAATAAGTTATGCCTTGGCTATGAACTCTAATTAATACCGAGTAACTTTTAAACGATCTTGTGCTAGAAGCTAAGTAACTTTTCAAATCGTACAACCTTATTTATTGCAAATAAATTTATTAGCAAGCGATGGGAGAAAAAGCTTATAATCAACTCACATAAATTCACGAAAGAATACCAAACTTAAAATTGACTCTATCATCTCTCGTTCTCCACAATTTAAAATATCAAGGAATGAGACTCGTGGATGCTTAGCCAATTAAATCAAAGTTTTGGGTTTTCAAGTCATCTATAGGATCTTGCAACTTCTTAGACTTTTTCAAGTTTAGAATTCGCATTTTAAAGTTCCCTTGATAAACGACTTTCTAGGATCAATTATAGGAACTTGCGAAAAGTTCTTGTTCTTTACCCGTAAGAGTTAAGACGTTCGCGTTTTAATGTTCCCTATATAAAAGCCTAGCAAAACTTGACTTAAACACGTTAAGGATACTAGCTAGAGTAAACTTAGATAAGTAAACTCGGGTTGAGTCAAAATATTCATGACTTTGAAAAATTAAAACCACTTTATTAAACTTTATTCTTAGCAAAGAAAGTAAATAACGATAACAAAGGAAAATACTACTATACTACTAGGCCAAAATAGATTAAAATTTTTGAAAAATGTCGAAAAATCAAATTTTCCGGTTAAAATGAGGGCAAATTCATAGAAAAGACCACTTATAGAAGTCCCCCCTACACTTGAGATAAACATTGTCCTTAATGTTTAAGCATGTGGGAGTAAGCTCCCCTACACTTAGGACATTGTGCACTTTGTTTAAATCTTGGTAAGGGAAGTAAAAACTAGAGTGATATCAATATGAACATATAAGATATGAAATATTGAATCACGAAAGTTTAGGATAGAACCAGGAAGACGGGTACACGGGGTCACGGTTCGTCAAATGTCATCGAGAATGGATCTTTGAGGCTTTAATCCCTTCACATCATAAGAAACAAGACAACAAACACATACGGGGCTCCCCCTACACTTATTATGAAAACGGTAAAGGATAGATCAACGGGTTGCCTCTCGAGAAGCGCTTGTTTTTGTTAACAGAGTCACGAGCCTAACTCGACCCAGAACTAATTCAAGGGAAACATGGTGAGGGATGGAATCATCTCATGAGAGATGTCCTCACCAAAGTACAGCTTCACACGCTGGCCATTCACTTTAAAATTTGGCCCATTTGGTTGAGAAAGCTCAATGGTGCCATAAGGGAAGACTTTGGCGACGGTGAATGGACCAGACCAACGGCTCTTCAGCTTGCCCGAGAAGATCTTTAACCGAGAGTTAAAGAGTAAAACTTTATTACCCACGTGGAACTCTCTGTTCTTAATCCTTGCATCATGAATGATCTTGGTCTTCTCCATGTAGATCAATGAGTTCTCATAAGCTTCATTCCTCAGTTCGTTGAGCTTGTTGAGTTGAATCTTCCGAAGATCACCGGCTTTGTCGATGTCGAAGTTAGCCCACTTCAAGGCCCAGTACGCCTTATATTCCAGCTCAATGGGGAGGTGGCATGCTTTCCCGTACACAAGACGATAAGGTGTACAACCAATCAGGGTCTTATAAGCAGTAGGGAAAGCCCACAAAGCATCATATAATTTATCGGCCCACGAGGCACGATGCTCTCCTAAAGTACGCTCAAGAATTCGCTTCAATCCAAGGTTAGATATCTCGGCTTGACCATTTGTTTGGGGATGATAAGCGGTGGAAAGACGGTGATTGACACCGTACTTAGCCATGACTCGAGCAAACTGATCATTGCAAAAATGAGTCCCGCGGTCACTGATGATAGCATGAGGAACACCGAAGCGAGCAAAAAGCTGCTTCAAAAAGTTCACAACCACCCTCGCATCGTTCGTAGGGAGAGCCTTAGCTTCAACCCATTTAGATACGTAGTCAACGGCTACGAGGATGTACTTGTTTCCTTTAGATGATGGAAATGGCCCCATAAAGTCGATGCCCCATATATCAAAGATTTCACATTCTTGTATGCAATTTTGAGGCATCTCGTCTTTATGTGTGATCTTGCCTTGTCGTTGGCAAGCATCACAATGCTTAACCATTTCGTGAGCGTCATGATTAATGGTGGGCCAATAAAATCCAGAGTCAAACACTTTCTTCGCGGTGTAATTGGGACCAAAGTGACCACTAGTGGGTCCTTTATGGCAAGCTTCGAGAATGTCTAAAGCTGCGGGTCCATCAACAGACCGATGAATAATCAGATCAGCACATTGTTTGAAAAGGTAAGGGTCGTCCCAAAAATAGTGTTCAATGTCTTTAAAGAACTTTTTCTTTTGTTGGGATGTTAACCCTTCCTTGAGAATTCCACCCGCCAAGTAGTTTGCAATGTCCGCAAACCACTGGGTGTCATCGAGATTGGAATTGATAGACATTAAGGCCTCAAGGGGAAAAGAGTCATTGATCTCTTGATTTTGATGATCCCCTTGATAAGGAGCCTCAAGTCTACTTAGATGATCCGCGGCTAGGTTTTCGGCTCCCTTCTTGTCACGAATTTCAATTTTAAATTTTTGAAGGAGCAAAACCCAACGAAGAAGTCTTGGATTGGAATCTTTTTTAGTTAACAAGTACTTCAACGCGGAATGGTCGACATAGACAACAGTGGTGGAAAGGACAAGATAGGGGCAGATTTTTTCAAAAGCATACACTACAGTTAAAAGCTCTTTTTCGGTAGGGGTATAATGCAATTGAGCCCCCGTCATTGTCTTGCTAGCATAATGGTGTTACAACCCTGGTTTTGAGGTTCGTCACTTAGTTTTATTTTGTGCTAGTTACGTGTCTTTACGTGTTTATGTGCTTATTGGTGTGTATAGATTGTGGTTAGGATATCGTTTCCGGTACGGGGTACCTTGTGAGTGAAACGATGTGTGATGATTTCATGTTCATGAGTTCACATGGTAGTGACTATGAAGTGAGATGGTGTTATTTAGTGGTTTCACGTATACGTATATGTATTATAGAAATCGTATTTTTACGATTTACGGTTTAGCATTTAGAGGTCTCGGATGAGGTAATTAGTCATATGTATATTTTTTCGGGAGGGTTTTAAGTCATTTAGGACTTAGTTATAAAGTTTATTTCAAAATTTGAGACTTTTTATAAAAGTGTATATTTTACGTCTTTTACGGTAAAACGCGTAAATTTGACTAGTTTTACGGTTTTGAGGTTTTGGAGGCTTTAGGAGCTGAAATAAATTAAGGAAAATTAAGGTAAAATTAATAAGATATTAATTAATAATAAAATAAAATAAAACGAAATAAGGGGGTGTTGGGTCGGATTGGTAGACGCAAGAAAAGAAAGGGAAAAAGGAAAAAAAGAGAAAAAGGAAAGTGGGCTATGGGTTGGACTAGGATTCACCCATACCCTATATAATGTTTTATTTTAAACCAAAAGTCATTATTTTTATTCCTGGAGATCATAGTAGACGGTTTTAAGGAGAGTTTTTAGGGTTTCAGTATTTTTTTCATCTTCCATTAATTTAAAGGTAATCTTCAATAACCCTTTCCAATTTAATTGTTTTAATGTTTTCTTTAATCATCTTATGATGGATTTAGGTTAGGCTTTAATTTAAAAACAGTAAATTAATGTTATATTAATGATATTATGATGATTACATAAACTAGGGCTTGTATTTAATGGGGTTATGGGTAATTAATTAGGTTAATTTAATTAAACCCGTTTTTATAAACTGGGCAGAATTTTGAGTCAATTGTTTTGATCATATCGGGAGTTCTACAAACTCTTATTTTGCGATCCAAGTATCCCTAGAAAGCTAATTGAAGTGTCTTTCCAATGCAAGAAACTAGAACTAAATTGGAGGTAGGTTTGTGGGTCAAAAACAGGTTACAACAGTCGGAGGTCAAAACAGTTTTGAAATCAGCCTGTTTTCTTTTTAAGTTTTAAGATGGTTAGGGTACTTAGGAGTACACTTGGACCTTGAAACGAAAATGAGAGTTAGTTTATATGTTATATGAGATATCTGGAGGAGGGATAATCAATTGGGATAGTGGAAGACCCTCTGGTCATAACAAACTTTTTGTATGTTCAAAATCAGTAAATCTGGAATGACAAAAGTACATATATATATATATATATATATATATATATATATATATATATATATATATATATATATATATATATATATATATATATATATATATATATATATATATATATATATATATATATATATATATATATATATATATATATATATATATATATATATATATATATATATATATATATATATATATATATATATATATATATATATATATCGGGGCTTTAACAGTAGCTTTAAGGTTGGGGCAAATGGAGGTGTTATATAACATATGTTAGGGCATAAATATTCCCTTTACAGAGATCATGGGTATGTTTAAGTGGGCGTTTGGCTTATAGTTTGGAGACCTAAAACTGGGACTGTTTTGGGTATAATGTTAACGGGACGGGTTATGAAGTAAAATGAGTTAAGGGCTTTATAGAGGGGTGTAATGAGATGCTTAGAGCATTTATATGAGGTATTTATATAGGAGGAGGTTAGATGTCCATCATAGGTTGATGAGCCATCTTAGTGATTGGTTCATGTTTTGATTATGTGTTTTTAGTTTGTTAGCTTTTTGCTAGTGCCAGGACTTTTGGAGAAGCTCAATCAGGTAAGTTTCATAGTCCCATGTTTACTAATGATTTTGACTTCCAGATGGGATGGAAGAGACACTATGTTGTTATTTATATATTATGATGTGAATGTTTGGCGTTGGTAATACACTTATGTGTGCATACTTATATGATTAACTGCTAGTTAATTCTTAATTGTTTATGTTTTTGACTTGGTACCAAGGGGTTATTGGCAAGGCGGGGCCTTGGGATTGGTTCATAGATGTTTGAGTACCTATGGTAGTATGGTGTTTGGTAAGGCTGGGATCCTTGGATTTGGACTTGGTTTTGGTTTGATTAGTTAAATCTTGAATGTTAGTTTGTTAATGCATGTTAGTATCACATTGTCCATACATTTTTAACTTTTGGTTGTACTCACAGCTTATGGTATGATTTTGGCGTTTGAGTCTAAACCTATGACTCTCACCAATTTTATGTTGACGTGTTTTAGTGTCTCTTTCAGGTGAGAATGTGGTTAAGCTTGAGGATAGAAGTGGCTAGATTTGGATGCATTAGGGTTGCATTTAGAAGGAGATCCCCGTTCCTTCTTAGTTTATTTTTATGTGTTTTGAATAGTGATACTATGAACCTATATGTTGATTGTTAGTGTTATTTGTTTGTCGTGGGTAAGAGGTAGGACTTTTACCTACTTACCTAGACTCCTGCTATGTAGAGATATTGTCATGACATTTGTGTCGCCATTTATGACATTATATTTTCATTTTAGTTTTCTCTATAGAGACACCGTTTGTTCTGATATTATACATACGTCGCGCCCCATATTCCGCCATGGTGGGGTGTGACAGAATGGTATCAGAGACAATGGTTATAGAGAATTAGGTTGCCTAGTCGCGTAGCCTAGTCTATAGCTTAAGGGTCCCTGCATATAGGCGTCATAAGAGTATGTGTGCATTTTATAATAATTGATGTGTTTGGATGTTATTTATTGCGATGTTTTGACTAGTATGAATTGAACCATAGTAACTTCATACTTAGCCACATGCTATTTTCTTTTCGGGTTGTGACTAGTGCGGGTTTGAACCATAATCATCCACGCTAGTCATTGTCGTATTTTGCTTAAATTGTACATTATAGTACATAATTTGGTACATGGTAGTTTCTATCTTTTGTTGGGTTATTTTATGTACCCGAGAGATATTATTTTCTTTTGATGTTTAAGTCATGTTCCCTAAGAATCATGTGGTGGTTCGAGTTATTAGGAGTAGGTGGATATTAAGGGTTTTAAGCTGTTTCCACTCTTACGTGCGACATGACTTATAACTGATTATGTTTTCGTTTTGGATTTAGTTTATGCTGTTTTAGCTAGACTATGGATTTACGTATTTCAAGAGTATTACTATGTTATTTTAATAGATGGAGTTTTGGACTTTATTGTTTATGTGGTTATGAGCTTATGTGAGTAGATGGATTTATGTGTTATATGTTGTATTGATTCTTATAAGTGTCATCATAGGAGGGAGTGCATTGGGGGAAGGGTAACTGTATAAGTATGGTGGCCAACATAGTTATACGAGTACCACAACTTCAATGGGTTCTCAAGTATGATTGCATGAAAGAGGGTTAGTACATGCTTGTATATGATGAGATGTAGAATTTGGGTATACGTATTATATATGGGTTTATGTAATGGCTACCTATGATATGGCTATTGTTCTTTTTGTGTTATATGTTTTGGGTTATAGTTGTGTTGTGTGATTATGGGGTCACACGATATGGTTTGGTTTTGGAGGTGGGCTTTATGCCTTGTTGTGGCACGGTGAGATGGTGATTACTCGTATGAAAAAACGAGCTAGTACATATGCGGATGTATAGATACTAATAGATGTTATGTTATGATTTACGGTCGTTCAGTAGTTATTATAACTTGAACGTACCTAGTACTCTCTTGTGTTTAAACAATTTATTAGTGCTCCAGTTTGATGGAGTCTCAACGACGTTTTGAATCTTTTGAAGTGTGTAGCGTATTCTTTGAGTTTCGTATTTCACGTGTACGTTTTAAAATGGTGTTCTTGGTTGTAAGTCTATTGAAATAACTTGGGATTTCCTTTGAGATAATGAAATCTTTTGTGTTGAGTCTTACATTTCTTTTGGTCGGTATATATTGAGAAAAAGGGGGACTTGGAAATCTATTATAGGGTTAGATAGTTGGTTGTATTCGGTAAAATAAGGGTAAGGTGTTGGACTCGTGTTTGAAACAAGGTGCAACATAAGATTTTTTTTAATCAACACTTATTTATTTCAAATTCTAAAAGACTTTCTTTAAAATAAAGCGAAGTAAAATTTCTTTCTACTTACATAGTTTATGTAATTGGGTTTAACCGATTCACGTCATTTATAATTATTAATACAAGGTTAAATTGATTTTATGAAGATTTCACATACAATTATATCTTTCATTTAAAAGGATTGCATTAATCACTAAGTTTATTCTTTAGTTTTTTTAAAACAATTGGTATAAAATTGTTTTGGTCGTAACTTGTTCGTTTTTAAAGCTTTTTGGATGATTCAAAAGCCTAATATTATGTACTCAGAACGTACTTTTCAAATATTCAGAATGTATAGTCATGGGAGGTTGGTATCTTGGCAAAAATTATTGTACAAGTGTCGGGTTAAAGGTTAAGTTTGAATAGTAGTTTATTTTTATGATTTGGGATGCACGGGATACCTAGTTTTTAAGTTGAGTTTTGAGTTCGTCAAGAGGGTTGTTTGTAGATTGTTTGAGTCACATAGATGTGAGAGGTAGTAATAAATAAATAAATAAATAAAAAAGATATATATTCTTTTGGAAAATTCGATCTTTTGCACGGTTTAAATAATATGTCGCGGGGCGTAATATGTTTGGTTGCCATTGGGTGTTTCTTGGATTATTTTTCGTTGTCATGGGTCATTTTGAATTGATACACATTTTGGGTTTGAGTTTTGTTTTGAGTCTCATGGTTTTTGACTTGTTTTAACTGGTGCACGTGAAATGTCGTTAGTTATCCGTGGGTTTGATTCGTTGATCGTATCTGGTGGATTCAGGATGTAGTTTTGGTTTCGTATTGTTTGGGAACGTTGAGGTAGTCATATGAAAGACTTGGTCGCGCCTACACGATTAAGTAGGTGGCCATGAGAGAACGGTCGGAATGCCCTTAGTGGGGCGGGAAGAAGTTCGTAGACAAACTAATGTGAATATATGGACTCTTTGGAGTACCAGGGAGAAGAATAGAGATTTGTATAATGTATGGATATTGGCACAAGTAACGCGCCATAGAGAATTGTTAGAAATTGCAAGGGATTCAGGATAAAGGTTGAGTTGCCTGGTAGTAAATGTGATGTGGAAGCGGTTGAGTGGTCTGATAAGAGGAAGTATTGGTCTTATAGAATACGTGTAGATTTTCGCGAGTAGAACGAGGTAGAAATTCATTCGTATTGCCGCTGAGAGAGGATGCAATGAGGACGTAATTGAAACTGCTAAGGGTGTTGTATGAACGCCTTGGGTTTACGGTTATGAATTTGGCTTCGCCAAAGCACTAGCGGTTTTCATGGAGTCAATGAACCGAGTGTGCATGAACGGGTATAAACGAGTGGTCATCGGGAGCATCGACGACATCTTGATCTACTCAAATCTTAGAAAGAGAGTGAGGTAAATTATGAGTTGGTTTGGAGTTGTTAGGAAAGGGAATTATACGTGAGATTTTCAAGTGTGAGTTCTAGGATTAAGTATACTATGATGAGTAGTAAGAAATGATAGCATATCATGGAACCAGCAAGGGGCGAAGTAAAGAAGGATGAGGAAGCATTTTGGAGGCTGAAGAGGTGGATTGGATAATGAGCCGATCTTGGCATTATCGGAAGGACTGGATGAATTCGTGAAGCATGACGATACGTGGAGCAAGGATTTGGATGTATACGAGAACGACAAACAAAGGCGGTTGTTTATACGTTGTGGGAACTGAAGATTTGGAAGAACTAGATAAGACTTAATTAGTGGAGCTGGATTGTTATATCTGCCTAGAATGCTAGAGGCATTTGGTGTACGAGACATAGAGAATGATCTATACGGATCATGAACGTCTCCAACTCATACTCAATCATCTTGATTGAACATTTGACAAAGGTGATGGGTGGAGTTAAGTGGTGAAAGAAAATTGCAAGGCCAAGTACCATCTGGGAAAGGCAAGCATGGTTGATGAGACATGGAATAAGAAGAATGAAGTGATGTTGAGATGAACTTGAACTATAGGGATGACGTATTAGGGCGGTTTGGATAACGGATATAGGTTGCATGAGTTGAGTTGTCTAAAGCAGAGAACGCGTCAACATGTATGTTATGTGGCTTGGACAATCATATGGTGAAAAGGGACGTAGACTATACTTCCTACATAGATAGGAGTAGCTTAGAAAGGGCGATGTAAGGACGAAGTTGGTGAAAGGGATACATAATGCGGTGGAGGATTAAGTACGATGAGAGTTGGATGATAGTCGATAGACTGACTAATTCATCTCATATTTCAAGAGGAATGAGAAGTCACGTAGTTGAGAAGTTGGAAGGATTGCGTACGAATGTGATGGAATAGAGAGTTTTGCGTAAAAGTTAGCCTAATATGTATGGAATGCCTTATGAAGGATTATGGCAAGGGAAGAAACGATGGGAAGCATCACATCGTGATGTATGGTAGGAGCCGAGGAAGGAGAAGGAAGTGTGTATAGAAGCGAAGCATGAATGAAATAGGTCGAGATAGGAACCGGAGGTAGAACTTTGGTAGAGCCTAATGAGTAGAATAAAGCACAAAGCAGGCTAATACTATCGTAGTGTGGAAAGGGAAGTGGCACTGACCTATATTGATTGTTTGGGAGGCTTAGTATCGATAATCGAATGGATGAGGAGTTATAGGTGTGATGTGCCATAGGGACGAAGGGCTTGGTCTAACTTTAACCGTCCTTTTGATGATGTGTATAGATTATAAGATGATTTGAATTGGAAGAACTAATGGATATGTGAAAGACCGTCATAGGTCACTTTGTAAGGAAATTGGAATTTTTAAGTAGTTTGGGGTACGGACTGAAGGGAGTTGATGAACATGATTGGATATGAGTATATCCAGCTAACTGGGAAAAGGATAGGCAAGTGAGATATTTATGCAACCTTATGAGTTACATTGAGGACATGAGTGGTTGATTTAGAGGGAGTTAGGAAACTCTTTAGCGGTGGTTGAGTTTTTCATATAATGATAGTTATCATACTAGAAGTCGATAAAGGCCATTTGAGGCACTATATGAAAGGATAGGGTGAGTTGTCCCTATTGTGGACTAGAATTGGTAAAAGAGGCTACTAATGTGGTAATGATGTTGTGGAAAGGATGAGAGCAACAAGGGATGCTATGTAGAAAAGGAGGAAACCACTAGAGTTAGTGACAAAGTTATGTAGGAAGTTTCACCCATAGTAACGGGTGGTATGTTTTGTTACAATGGAAGAGTTGATGTAGAGTTTTGTAGGTCCATTTATGATCTTTGGAAAGATCGGACCATTAGCTTATGAGCATAGAATTACCTGGGGGAAATGAGTTGTATACATGATACATTTCATGTATTGAGATTGGTAAAGGTTGTTTGAGAATGCATTTTGCATGTACGGTTATTCGGGACTTGTGTTAATAAGAGTCATTGTTTTATCAAAGAGTCATTTGTGGGATTTATTGATTGTGAGGTAAAGTGTTTAGCAATGAATTTAAATATTGTTGGTTAGTATATGTGGTAATTTGAGACATGAACTAAAGAGGAGTTCATTTAGAACAAGTATCCTCGTGTGATTTGTTGTTTTTGTGTTTGATCCTAAGGAGTAAATCTCGGGACGAGATTTCTATTAGGAGGTAGTGATGTGACAACCCTGGTTTTGAGGTTCGTCACTTAGTTTTATTTTGTACTAGTTACGTGTCTTTACGTGTTTATGTGCTTATTGGTGTGTATAGATTGTGGTTTGGATATCGTTTCCGGTACGGGGTACCTTTTGAGTGAAACGATGTGTGATGATTTCATGTTCATGAGTTCACATGGTAGTGACTATGAAGTGAGATGGTGTTATTTAGTGGTTTTACGTATACGTATATGTATTATAGAAAATCGTATTTTTACGATTTACGGTTTAGCATTTAGAGGTCTCGGATGAGGTAATTAGTCATATGGATATTTTTCGGGATGGTTTTAAGTCATTTAGGACTTAGTTATAAAGTTTATTTCAAAATTTGAGATTTTTTATAAAAGTGTATATTTTACGTCTTTTACGGTAAAACGCGTAAATTTGACTAGTTTTACGGTTTTGAGGTTTTGGAGGCTTTAGGAGCTGAAATAAATTAAGGAAAATTAAGGTAATATTAATAAGATATTAATTAATAATAAAATAAAATAAAAAACGAAATAAGGGGGTGTTGGGTCGGTTTGGTAGACGCAAGAAAAGAAAGGGAAAAAGGAAAAAAAAAAAGAGAAAAAGGAAAGTGGGCTATGGGTTGGACTAGGATTCACCCATACCCTATATAATGTTTTATTCTAAACCAAAAGTCATTATTTTTCTTCCTGGAGATCATAATCGACGGTTTTAAGGAGAGTTTTTAGGGTTTTAGTATTTTTTTCATCTTCCATTAATTTAAAGGTAATCTTCAATAACCCTTTTCAATTTAATTGTTTTAATGTTTTCTTTAATCATCTTATGATGGATTTAGGTTAGGGTTTAATTTAAAAACAGTAAACTATATATTAATGATATTATGATGATTACATAAACTAGGGCTTGTATTTAATGGGGTTATGGGTAATTAATTAGGTTAATTTAATTAAACCCGTTTTTAAAAACTGGGCAGAATTTTGAGTCAATTGTTTTGATCATATCGAGAGTTCTACAAACTCTTATTTTGCGATCCAAGTATCCCTGGAAATCTAATTGAAGAGGATTTCCAATGCAAGAAACTAGAACTAAATTGGAGGTCAAGAAGTGGGTCAAAAACAGGTTACAACAGTCGGAGGTCAAAACAGTTTATAAATCAGCCTGTTTTCTTTTTAAGTTTTAAGATGGTTAGGGTACTTAGGAGTACACTTGGATCTTAAAACGAACATGAGAGTTAGTTTATATGTTATATGAGATATCTGGAGGAGGGTTAATCAATTGTGATAGTGGAAGACCCTCTAGTCATAACAATCTTTTTGTATGTTCAAAATCAGTAAATCTGGAATGACAAAAGTATATATATATATATATATATATATATATATATATATATATATATATATATATATATATATATATATATATATATATATATATATATATATATATATATATATATATATATATATATATATATATATATATATATCGGGGCCTTAATAGTAGATTTAAGGTTGGTGCAAATGGGAGGTCTTAGCTAACATATGTGAGGGCATAAATATTCTCTTTATAGAGATCATGGGTATGTTTAAGTGGGCGTTTGACTTATAGTTTAGAGACCTAAAATGGGACTATTTTGGGTAAAATGTTAACGGGACGGGTTATGAAGTAAAATGAGTTAAGGGCTTTTATAGAGGGGTGTAATGAGATGCTTAGAGCATTTAAATGAGGTATTTATATAGTAGGAGGTTAGATGTCCATCATAGGTTGATGAGCCATCTTAGTGATTGGTTCATGTTTTGATTATGTGTTTTTGGTTTGTTAGCTTTTTGCTAGTGCGAGGACTTTTGGAGAAGCTCAATCAGGTGAGTTTCATACTCCCATGTTTACTAATGATTTTACTTCCAGATAGGATGGAAGAGACACTGTGTTGTTATTTATATATTATGATGTGAATGTTTGGCGTTGGTAATGGACTTATGTGTGCATACTTATATGATTAACTGCTAGTTAATTCTTGATTGTTTATGTTTTTGACTTGGTACCAAGGGGTTATTGGCAAGGCGATGCCTTGGGATTGGTTCATAGGTGTTTGAGTACCTATGGGAGTATGGTGTTTGGTAAGGCTGGGAGCCTTGGATTTGGACTTGGTTTTGGTTTGATTAGTTAAATCTTGAATGTTAGTTTGTTAATGCATGTTAGTATCACATTGTCCATACGTTTTTAACTTTTGGTTGTATTCACATCTTATGGTATGATTTTGGCGTTTGAGTCTAAACCTATGACTCTCACCAACTTTATCTTGACGTATTTTAGTGTCTCTTTCAGGTGAGAATGTGGTTAAGCTTGAGGATAGAAGTGGCTAGATTTGGATGCATTAGAGTTGCATTTAGAAGGAGATCCTCGTTCCTTCTTAGTTTATTTTTATGTGTTTTGAATAGTGATACTATGAACCTATATGTTGATTGTTAGTGTTATTTGTTTGTCGTGGGTAAGAGGTAGGACTGTTACCTACTTACCTAGACTCCTGCTATGTTGAGATATTGTCATGACATTTGTGTCGCCATTTATGACATTATATTTGCATTTTAGTTTTCTCTATAGAGACACTGTTTGTTGTGATGATATCTGTAACACCCCCAAATTTATACAACTCAATACAGCGGAAGACTAGTTGGTGTTACGGGATAGCACATTACTCACATCATAGATAACGCTTAATTTTCGCGTCGTTTAATAATAAAACATTTCCATTCATAAATATCAAATTTACATAGGTCCCAAGTCATTGTATTTAATACAGGTTTTACAAAGCATTTGAATGGAAATAAGTATTTAGGTGCAGGCTATGAATTCTTGTTGTCTTCCTGAGAATTACCTTCAAGTACCTGAGATAAGACATGTTAAAACAAAAGGTCCGCGATAACGCCGAGTGAATTCATAAAGTTTAATATGTTACATCAATATAACTTTGGTATAAAATCATTACCAAAAATCGTCTCATACAAAATCATTGTAATAGACCATAAAATAGCCAAAATTATTTTTATACAAATCCTTATCGAAAATCATAATATAGGCATTTGCCTTAAAAATCATTATACGAGCCAATGTCGTAAAAACATCATACAATACGTTTTATAACGTTGTATAGGTTAAATAAAAACCGTTATATGAACATGGTTATATAAAACCAAAACACGAACATAAAATCAATAGTATGACCCCGTATTGCTAGTCAGGCAATACACCGTAATTCGGTGCGTATAGTAGTATTTCGTTAACTGGATTATTATAAGCCGCATGACATTGTTACCTTACTAAACCAAACAACGGGTAGCTAGCCCGAACTCAATTTGCCCATCTAAATTAGCATGTCGTCACAAAGGTCACGCTGTGGAAATATTCTCATACATAAATCCGCTTACCAATCAATGTGGCACGACGGGGATCAACCGTCAAGGCGCGAACTAGGGTGATCGTCCCCAAATAGTACTATTATATACATAAGAGTTTACCAAATCCCGGTAGTTCACAATTCATGCTAATGGGACTTTTAGTGACATAACCTAACTTTAATAATCCATTTGATTTCATCTATCGGGTCATTTAATCATTTATCGGGTCATATAATCGGGTCATACAATCATTCGGGTCCAAATCAATAAACAAACAATCGGGACAAATGGTGTCCTATTTTATAAAAACTAACATGTTATATCCCTCGCGGGTTTATAAAACATTTCATAAAAACATTTAAAAGAGTGCGAGGCTATGAACTCACGTTGATGTCGGAAGGCGGGTTATCAGCAATTCGGACGTACGGTACGTGCTTCAATCACGGAAACCTAGACAAATAATACTCGTCTTAGACTCATGTCTAATGACTTTATAAAAATAAAAATTATGTATACATATGATGATTATATATATATGATGATCAAGTGGGTTTACATATTCTCTTTTACTCATTTTAGTGTCTACGTATTGGTAACTTCTTACTAGTTTACTAGTTTTACCTATTTTCGTGTTTTAGGTCCAATAAGCTTATTATAAGTTCATTAACTTGTATTAGTCCATTTCATACTTGTATTATCAGTATTTATACTTTATATGTTGAGCCCAAATGGGTTAAGCCCAATAAATAAGTTTATAAGTGTTTTAGCCCATTTTGTTGTATTATTAGTCCAATAATTTTAATTTAGTCCGTTAATGTCCGTATGTTATATAGTTCGGGTTTTATCGGTTTTTACTTGCTATATATGTTTATATATCAGTATATGAGTTTATAAAAGTTTACATTAGGCGGGTCCAACCGTCTAAGTTTTATTTAACAAAAACGTTAATTTTACGGTAATAGCCGAAAAAGTCGTAAAAATCATGTTTATAGTTTTATAACTTATAAAACTTATCAAATTACCATTTTTATAAAATGTATCATTTATATATCCTTATAAATATTTATATAAATGTATTATATAAGTTAGTGGGTTTTAATTCATATTTTATACTATTTTTATTTGAGTGCTTATATAATACTATTATACTTTAATTTCCCAAAATCTGATTTTTATCTTCATTTTCACCAAAACTACCATATCTAGAGTTCTATATGGAGATAGAAGCTCAACATTTTATGACATAAACTACATGATATGTTCTCCATTTAACTCTAGTATAGCTACTGTTGAATCGTCCACTAAGTATTTTCTAAAAATCGTCTAAAACAGTGAACTCAGATTTGTACTCTAAACTTGTTTTGATCATATCTCACTCATCCTATTGATTCCATTGCATGACCAACACTCACATGTGTACAAGACATATTAATTACTGTATATCAATTAATCTATACCATTTATATCAGTTCATCATATGGTTCTTTATTGTTTTATACAGCCAACAAATTAAACAAGATTTTAGCCTTGTTTCTTATAGTTTTTCATCTTTTTAACCATGTTTATCAACACCAAATCCCCACTCAATATTTTTAATCATCATTCATCATCATATACATGTACATAAGTATAAGAAATACAAGATTACATAATCAAAAATAACAAGAGGATGAGGAGGACAATCTTTATACCACCAAGTTGATGTAGGTTGTGATTTGGACATGGATTTTGATGGAGAAACTTGTGAATAACCAAGACCATCTTCAAGACCATCATTATTCATGAACACCTTGTGGAAAATCAGCCCCAATAATCCATGGAAACTCCTCCTTGGATGTTATAATCACCATCAATCAATAGGGTTTCAAAAGGGCTTCATCATGTGTGTAAATAACACATGATTTCATGGTTGGAATTGATCAAAATGGGTGTTATGTTGTGAGAGTGGACGGCATCTAGAGAGAGCAAGAGAGAAATTTGTGGTGGTTTTTCATGGTAAAAATGAGATAAGTGGTTTAGCTAATGGGTTTTGTTAGGCTAGTGGGAAGTGTAGCTTAACTTGTAAGCTTAGCTTACAAGTGTAAGCTATATTGTTGCAAGTTTGCCACATCAAGGGTGGTGGTGGCATTATTTTGGCCGTCCTATGTGTGGGGTGAGACAAAACTTGTTTTTGTCTCATCCCACTAATTTATGGGTATTCCTCGATTCTAGTTTCCTCGATTTGCGTGCCCTCGGGTCGTTTTACGAAAAATGTTTTTATAAATTATGAATCAACGGCACAAAACGAATCTAATAAAAATTGTCTCATCAAAAACGGAGTTCGAAAACGTAAATACGTAATCCTAGGGTTTCCGGTTTAGTCGTAAAGGACGTTAAAATAAAATCGTAATTCCTAATCTCTTCTCGTAAATTTGTGAGTTTATGAACCAACACAAATTTAAAATCTCAAAATAATATTCACGGACAAAATTATTTTCTGAAATGTCGGACTGTCACCAAAAACGGTGTATGTAAACGTAAGCACGTAACGTAGAATCCTCTGGTTTAGACGTAGTCGACGCTACTTCAAGACGTAAATCCAAATTACTTACAAAAAATAAGTGAGTTCATATTATAACATTAAAATAATGATTTTAAATAATACTTGAGAATAAAATATCAACCATAAATTGACGGATTGTCACAGCATTTACCCCTAAACAGGATCTTTGTCCTCGAAGATCATCTTACTACTCGCTTCTTATAGAGTTAAAGCCATGTGGGTATTTCCTCCACATTTAGTCTTTTCTCACAAGTGTAATTCATTACAATACGCGAGTTTCATCAAACATAACTACGGGAATAAGATCAGGCTTAAGGTTGACTTACTTTCTCTATCCATGGTGTTCACGGGTTTTTGATGAATGCAACTTTTCGCCGATCTAAACTTCATTAAGGAATAGTCAGATTTTCACTTGATAGACATTTTATCAAGTTCGATTTACAAAACTTAATTGACATAGCACTTGAAGTCCTAGAGTAGATCCAACTTATATGCCTTTCAAACCAATCTTTTACATCATCTCAAGGGTCCCATACAATAGGGACTTATATCCCATGATCTTTCAGATCACCAATACATTTTTCCATGGTTAGAATCTTTGGCATAATTTCGCTACCCGTCTGGTACTTCAAGGTCTACATTTCATATTCACATAACCTTCTGCCCACTACTGGCAGTCAATAATCAGATCCTAATTTCAACAATCATTTCAGGTCTCGCGGGTCGAGTATTTTGTATGGTTAGGTTCGCCATCATAGGAAACCTTAAACCTAAAAGACATGTCCAACTCACAGTGGGTGTATGTCGGATGTCTTCATCTCAACTTCTGCTTACAGATGCTCTAATATATCCTCACAAGATTCGATCTCAATCCTAATACGATAGTTATCAATGATAATCTTTCCAAAGGAAAGCAATTATACGGTTTATTGCCAAAGGTAAATTATTCAAGCATAAAACAAGACTTCTAGTGTTTTGTATCGTTACTTTACCTCGTCCCTTCGATTGGGATGGTATACAGTACTCTCATCAAGATTCGTTCTCAATGACTTCTGAGCAAATCTCTAGAAATTCGATGCGAAGCGAGGATCTTGATATAGATGATCGATACAGGCACACCATGTTTACACAACTTATTTAAATACAAAAGAGTCAATTTCTACATCATGAATCTATCATTAACAGGAACGATATTAGCAGATTTGGTCAGTCTGTCGACGATTACCCAAATCGAATCAAATTCAGATGATGACCTTTGCAATAGTTAGACGTTTACTAATGTATGAGGCGGTGTCTGCCTTCATAATTTGCCATTAGTTCAACTTCTTCAGATAAAGATACATTTAATCAGAAATGACAAGAATAGAATACTTATACTTACAAGATTCCAACATAACTATATCTCAAAATCTCCATATTTAGGCAACCACGAGTGGCCTTTTATACATTTTAACGCCATCGGCTTCTCAATTTTAATGGTTCACATTAGCCGTGAAACCTTTCACTATTTATATTATCCTTCTTACAAACATCAATTATTTTTAAATTGTTCGGCAATTTATTTTGTACTACCATTACTAAGGAGCACATCCTAATTGGTTCTTTATATTTTCTACATAATGTATCAGTAATTACGTTCACCTTTCTTCATATTTTCTAAGTTTTAATTCTATCTCAACTATTGTTTTTATCAGTTTTGCTCAATCCGACGTCTAAAGCGTCGATAATTACTACAAATAATTAAATAATAAATATTTAATTTTTATGAAGGAGTTTTTAAATTTTCTTAGTTTTTCCAATTATATAAAAATGTTCAAAATAAATTTGAATTTAATTAACAAGATTTTTTGTTGATTTAAAATAATTAATAAGATCTGTAAATTTTCAAAAAATCTTTGTTTATACTCTGGTCAAAATTTTCTTAGTTGACAAGTAAAAATTGTCGTTTCAAGTTTTAAGTCAGGGTTTAAATGGTTTCCTCAATCCCTCTTAGGTTGTCGTGAGGTATACACAAACATTTACCCGTAAACAGAAGATTAGTTAAATGGTTTGTGTATAAGGGAATAATCCCTTAAAAATCCTTTGTTAAAACATTTGTCAAAATATATTTGCACTTTCTTTTTAGTATAACTCAAAGTCTTAAATGACTTCTAATTTTTGAAGAGTCAATATAGATTCCATTATCTTTCAATCATACGGTCAAATAATGTAAAGGATTAAGTCTTTAATCTCATGTTAATTATTTAAGGTGCAGGTTTTTATTGTTCGGCCAATTCGGGGCAATCTATAAATAATTATTAACTCCTTCTTATTCTTATAAACAAACAAATAGTCCTTAATGATCACAAGCATAAATTTATCAAATTACAGCCTACATACGTGATTCACCAAATTTATGGATGCTACATGTGCATTAGTCAATCCAAACGACATAACATGAAACTCATAATATTCATTACAAGTTCTGGATGTAGTGATTGGAATAGATAATCTTTTTCGCGGACGCGAAGTTGATGATAACCATGCCATGGATCAAATCTTTAAAACATACGCTAGAACCTTGTAAATGATCGAACAAATCATCCATTTCGAGTTATGGATATCGTTTTCGATTGTCAATTTACTCAGTTCACAGTAATCTATAAATATAAGGAATGGTAACACCATAGCTCTTCATGATGACGAGCTCGGTAGAATAAAATCTTTCTCCGACAACTCTCTCAGTTGTATGATAATTCCTTTAATTCAGATGGTGCTGACGTACAGTGCACAAGCCACAGGTGCAGCACCGAGATTATAATCAACATCAAATTCAACTTGCCTTAATGGCGAAAGTCTAGGTAATTCATCAATAAATACCTCCTAAAGTTTCAAATAACATAAACATGTTTTAATAAATTCATATTAGGTTCTTTCTAGATTATAATATCTACGACTAATTCACAGCCATTCATGGTATAATTTCAAGTCGATATACAGGATATGGTCACCCATCAAGAATTTATTTAGATCACTTTTGATAATCAACAACTTATCATTTAGGGGAATTCAATTCGAGTTCCCATCAATTAAGACAATGTCGTCATGTCATAATCAATCAATCCATTCTACTGGCACTATCAACTTTTTAGTTTTATTTCCGTCGATAAGATGTGAACTTCTCAAAAGACTAATAATAACTCATAATCCTTCACAAATTCAAGGATATCAGGAGACATAACTAACCTTAAAAGAGTAAGGTCAACGCATAATCTACGCGAGAAAATTTCAAATCAGATACAGACGAAAACATTTAACGAATATGAATATATCCCATGTTTTCATAATTTGAGTACGCATTTGAAAGCTCCTCGGATCGTTACCCAGGTCATTCAAATGAAATCAAATCAAGAGAAATGATAGGAACGTCGATACATCCAGTCGGGTATCAACGCTCGGTAATCAGATACTTTTCCTAAGAATCTCATTACGGGAGAATTGGACAAGAAAGAATTGTCAATTGTCAAATAAGACAATTTCCACAGATGAGTAAATTCGATTCAGAAGAATAGATGCTACAGGCACATATGTAGGTGTCCCTAACATTATGTCCCTATTTTTCACTTCTTGCAGATCTCATACAATTTAATATTTCACAATCTTCAAAGAAAATGTAGTTTTTATTCATTAGTTTTATGGTGACTACTAATCAGCCTTGCATGGTCCATTCCAAATTGTATGTAGGCGCGCCACTATATACAATTTCAAGATTAACGATGCAATACTCAGTTCGTCAAAATTTTATCATCATGTTTATAATAAAAACATTTTCATGCTTAATTCTTAAATAAGAATCAAGAATAAATTTACAAAGATTTTCTTTGTTATGGAAACAATTAAGTCTTCCAAGGTGCTTTATAAACAACCTCATTTCGATAACAATCACTTATAAATCTTACTTTGAATAATCCTTATAGTGATGAAAATTAAATTTTCTCAATGGATACGGTTTTATCTTATAAAAACAATGAGTGATCTGCAAAAGAGTGATGAAAGGTTGTTCACCAAGAACTAACTACAATATGATAGGAAATGAGCTTTAGCCAAATAATCATGAGGTTCATGATCTCGATGGCACTCAAAAGAATAATCCACAACGTAACTCAATTCAAGATGAGTACTTGTTCAATGGTTGCATCACTAATGCGAACATTAGGATGAAGCAAGAAAAGATAGATATCATCGATAGATGTAGGATTTAGCAATCAAAGGTAGTCTTTTTCATTAATCACAAACAAGTCAAAATTGTACCGTAACACATTACGTGTCACTATGTCATACAATTCTCAGAACTCATCCTACCAACTGATGTCTAAGTTAAGTTAGGGATTTTTAAAAGATACCACAATGAATACTAATCTACAAGAGTCATTAGGTGTTCCACATGTCCCGGAAGATCCATCGGTCCCAATTCAGAAGAAGATTTCTTCAATTTATTTCTTGGACACTGGGCATCCTTATTAGTGGACAATGGACTAGGAACAACCCTTAACACGAATCTACAATCAATTAAAACCTTATAATTCAATCACAGGACTTAACGACGTCCTCTTATCAACCCATATTCCATAAAAGTTAAATTTTATTTTATTCAAGTTTCAATCAACTTATACTTAACGCAATATCCAACCTCATTCTCCAATACTTTCAACCTTATTTTTAGACCTTAATAGGACAATAAAAGATCGATATGAATCAACACTTAATTTCCAATCCTATAGCTCTTACAACAACAATTATCAAATGAGTCACTAGTATGAAATGACTCGATCATTCAATTAGACTTCTCGGAAAGGTACTAGTGGCATGAGGCTTTTGGGTAATGGTTCCATTGACAGCCTCAAGTGCAACATTCGCCCTTTCGATTCTCAAATTTAAGAATTAGATGACAACGAATCAGATGACATCTTTCTAGGTGGTAACGTTTTGTCAAACTCCACTCTATAAGGAAAGATCGTCATGACATCGATATCAAATTTAATCTCACCAATTCTTCTTAATATCACAATCAACTAATATCTACATTTCTACGAATATCAACCATTTGTTGGGATCAGAAATATCCACAACTTGGTTTAGATCTAGGATAGCTAGAATTCCTACGAGAATAGCTTCGATTAATTTACTAGGGGATTTAGGGTTCCTTGTGATAATCTACGTCGTACAAATACCTCGTATAAATATAAAAATAATCATCAAACAATCATGTAATAAAATTACATCATATATATATATATATAATCTAGGTTATATATATATTAAAATAACACTTCTCAGTCTGGCCTTGTCGGTAACTCGGGAATTCTTCGGCACCGTTATAGTCAAAAGATTTTTAGACATTTTTAGAAAAATGTTTATAGTTAAATGATTTTGAAATGTTTTATTCAAAATCTTGGTTTTAAAAATCTTTCGTTCTCTATAAAGAGAGCTCTGGTACCAAACTGTAACACCCCCAAATTTATACAACTCAATACAGCGGAAGACTAGTTGGTGTTACGGGATATCACATTACTCACATCATAGACAACGCTTAAAATTCGCGTCGTTTAATAATAAAACATTTCCATTCATAAATATCAAATTTACATAGGTCCCAAGTCATTGTATTTAATACAGGTTTTACAAAGCATTTGAATGGAAATAAGTATTTAGGTGCGAGCCATGAATTCTTGTTGTCTTCCCGAGAATTACCTTCAAGTACCTGAGATAAGACATGTTAAAAGAAAAGGCCAGCGATAACTCCGAGTGAATTCATAGAGTTTAATAAATTACATCAATATAACTTTGGTATAAAATCATTACCAAAAATTGTTTCGTACAAATCATTGTAATAGACCATAAAATAGCCAAAATCATTTTTATAAAAATCCTTATCGAAAATCATAATATAGGCATTTGCCTTAAAAATCATTATACGAGCCAATGTCGTAAAAACATCATACAATACGTTTTATAACGTTGTATAGATTAAATAAAAACCGTTATATGAACATGGTTATATAAAACAAAAACCAAAACACGAACATAAAACTAATAGTATGACCCCGTATTTCTAGTCAGGCAATACATCGTAATTCGGTGCGTATAGTAGTATTTCGTTAACTGGATTATTATAAGCCGCATGACATTGTTACCTTACTAAACCAAACAACGAGGATCAATTTGCCCATCTAAATTAGCGTGTCGTCACAAAGGTCACGCTATGGAAATCTTCTCATACATAAATTCGCTTACCAATCAATGTGCCACGACGGGGATCAACCGTCAAGGCGCGAACTGGGGTGATCGTCCCCAAATAGTACTATTATATGCATAAGCATCTACCAAATCCCGGTAGTTCACAATTCATGCTAATGGGACTTTTAATGACATAACCTAACTTTAATAATCCATTTGATTTCATCTATCGGGTCCTTTAATCATTTATCGGGTCATACAATCGGGTCATACCATCATTCGGGTCCAAATCAATAAACAAACAATCGGGACAAATGGTGTCCTATTTTATAAAAAATAACATGTTATCTCCCTCGCGGGTTTATAAAACATTTCATAAAAACATTTAAAAGAGTGCGAGGCTATGAACTCACGTTGATGTGGGAAGGCGGGTTATCGGCAATTCGGACGTACGGTACGTGCTTCAATCACGGAAACCTAGACAAATAATACTCGTCTTAGACTCATGTCCAATGACTTTATAAAAATAACAATTATGTATACATATGATGATTATATATATATGATGATCAAGTGGGTTTACATATTCTCTTTTACTCATTTTAGTGTCTACGTATTGGTAACTTCTTACTAGTTTACTAGTTTTACCTATTTTCGTGTTTTAGGTCCAATAAGCTTATTATAAGTTCATTAACTTGTATTAGTCCATTTCATACTTGTATTATCAGTATTTATACTTTATATGTTGAGCCCAAATGGGTTAAGCCCAATAAATAAGTTTATAAGTGTTTTAGCCCATTTTGTTGTATTATTAGTCCAATAATGTTAACTTAGTCCGTTAATGTCCGTATGTTATATAGGTTCGGGTTTTATCGGTTTTTACTTGTTATATATGTTTATATATCAGTATATGAGTTTATAAAAGTTTACATTAGGCGGGTCCAACCGTCTAGGTTTTATTTAACAAAAACGTTAATTTTACTGTAATAGCCGAAAAAGTCGTAAAAATCATGTTTATAGTTTTATAACTTATAAAACTTATCAAATTACCATTTTTATAAAATGTATCATTTATTTATCCTTATACATATTTATATAAATGTATTATATAAGTTAGTGGGTTTTAATTCATATTTTATACTATTTTTATTTGAGTGCTTATATAATACTATTATACTTTAATTTCTCAAAATCTCATTTTTATCTTCATTTTCATCAAAACTGCCATATATATAGTTCTATATGGAGATAGAAGCTCAACTTTTTATGACATAAACTACATGATATGTGCTCCATTTAACTCTTTTATAGCTACTGTTGAATCGTCCTCTAAGTATTTTCTAAAAATCGTCCAAAACAGTGAACTCAGATTTGTACTCTAAACTTGTTTTGATCATATCTCACTCATCCTATGGATTCCATTGCATGGCCAACTCTCACATGTGTAAAAGACATATTACTTACTGTATATCCATTAATCTATACCATTTTTATCTTTTCATCATATGATTCTTTACTGTTTTATACAGCCAACAAATTAAACAAGATTTTAGCCTTGTTTCTTATAGTTTTTCATCTTTTTAACCATGTTTATCAACACCAAATCCCCACACAATATTTTTAATCATCATTCATCATCATATACATGTACATAAGTAAAAGAAATACAAGATTACATAATCAAAATTAACAAGAGGATGAGGAGGACAATCTTTATACCACCAAGTTGATGTAGGTTGTGATTTGGACATGGATTTTGATGGAGAAACTTGTGAATAACCAAGATCATCTTCAAGAACACCATTCTTCATGAACACTTTGTGGAAAATCAGCCCCAAGACTCCATGGAAACTCCTCCTTGGATGTTATAATCACCATCAATCAATAGGGTTTCAAAAGGGCTTCATCATGTGTGTAAATAACACATGATTTCATGGTTGGAATTGATCAAAATGGGTGTTATGGTGTGAGAGTGGACGACATCTAGAGAGAGCAAGAGAGAAATTTGTGGTGGTTTTGCATGGTAAAAATGAGATAAGTGGTTTAGGTAATGGGTTTTGTTAGGCTAGTGGGAAGTGTAGCTTAACTTGTAAGCTTAGCTTACAAGTGTAAGCTATATTGTTGCAAGTTTGCCACATCAAGGGTGGTGGTGGCATTAGTTGGGCCGTCCCATGTGTGGGGTGAGACAAAACTTGTTTTTGTCTCATCCCACTAATTTACGGGTATTCCTCGATTCTAGTTTCCTTGATTTGCGTGCCCTCGGGTCGTTTTACGAAAATCGTTTTTATAAATTATGAATCAACGGCACAAAACGAATCTGATAAAAATTTTCTCATCAAAAACGGAGTTCGAAAACGTAAATACGTAATCCTAGGGTTTCCGGTTTAGTCGTAAAGGACGTTAAAATAAAATCGTAAGACATAATCTCTTCTCGTAAATTTGTGAGTTTATGAACCAACACAAATTTAAAATCTCAAAATAATATTCACGGACAAATTTATTTTCTGAAATGTCGGACTGTCATCAAAAACGGTGTATGTAAACGTAAGCACGTAACGTAGAATCCTCCGGTTTAGACGTAGTCGACGCTACTTCAAGACGTAAATCCAAATTACTTCCCAAAAATAAGTGAGTTCGTATTATAACATTAAAATAATGTTTTTAAATAATACTTGAGAATAAAATATCAACCATAAATTGACGGATTGTCACAATATCCATACGTCGCACCCTATATTCCGCCATGGTGGGGTGTGACAAATGGATTGGTTGGAAGTGTTTGTTCACTGTTTGGCCCAAAACCGCTCCAATGGCAAAGTCTTTAGCATCGCACATCAATTCAAAGGTAGCTCCCAATTAGGGGTAACCAAGACCGTTGCCTTAGTTAGATTGTCCTTAAGAAAATTGAAGGAGTCAATACACTCTTTAGAAAATATAAAAGGAGTATCTTTTTCTAAGAGGTGGGTCATCGGGCGAACGTTTTTAGAAAAATCTTGAATGAATCGACGATTGAAGCCCGCATGACCAAGGAAACTTCTCACACCCTTCACGGTTGAAGGTGGAGGCAATTTAGCAATCACATCAACTTTAGCACGGTCCACTTCAAGACCGACATTTGAGATTTTATGTCCAAGCACAATGCCTTCTTTTAGCATGAAATGGCATTTTTCCCAATTAAGAACGAGACCAGTGTCTTCACACTGTTTGAGCATACGTTCTAAATTGGCAAGGCAAGTAGAGAAAGAATCACCATAGACCGAGAAATCATCCATGAAAACTTCCATAGTTTCTTCAACCATGTCATGGAAGATAGCCATCATACACCTTTGGAATGTCCCAGGAGCATTGCATAAGCCGAAAGGCATTCTTTTGTAAGCAAATGTTCCATAAGGACAAGTGAATGTGGTTTTATCTTTGTATTTAGGATCGATGGGAATTTGAAAATACCCGGAGAAACCGTCTAAGAAGCAATAATAGTCATTACCCGCTAGACGTTCAAGCATTTGGTCCATAAAAAGAAGGGGAAAATGATCCTTTCTCGTAGCATCATTGAGTTTGCGATAGTCTATACAAACTCTCCACCCTGTAACGAGACGAGTAGGAATCAACTCGTTGTTTTCATTGGGCACAACGGTGATTCCACCTTTCTTAGGCACACAATGGACTGGACTAACCCATGGTGAATCCGAGATAGGGTAGATCATTCCCGCATCAAGAAGTTTGATAACCTCTTTTTTGATAACGTCATGGATCTTGGGATTCACCCTTCTTTGGTTTTGAATAGTGGGTTTAAAGTCGTCCTCCATGAGAATTTTATGTGTGCAAAGGTGAGGATCAATTCCACGAATATCGGAGATTTTCCAAGCAATCGCTTCCTTATGATTCTTCAGCACGTCGATAAGTCGATTCGTCTTCTTTCAAGTCCTTAGCGATGATGACGGGTGACTGCTTAGTGTCGTCAAGGAACACGTATTCGAGATGAGACGGCAGATCCTTAAGCTCTAAATCCGGAGGATTTTCGATGGAAGGCGTTTTCAATTTCGGTTCATCGATAGAGATGTCCTTAGGAGATGGTGGAGAAATATGGTCCTCATTGAGAAGTTTCTCAATGGTACGAACGTCTTCCTCCCAATTGGAGGGAGAATCGTCATATTGTAAGTCCACATCTCCCAGAGTTGCTTAAAATTCTTTCAAAAGGAGATCACTTTCTCGAAATGGAGTTAGTGATGGAGCAATAGAGGCAACGGTCTCAACAATGGGTAGAGAAGAAGAACCACTATTACAAGCGTCTTTGAAATGTTCTTCACAAGCCTCATCAAGAACGTCGATGAAATTAACGCTCTCGTTTTCATGAGGTTTCTTAGAAAGCTTACTCATGTTGAAGATGATTTTATCGTCACCAACTCTCATGATTAATTCGCCCGCGGCTACATCAATGAGAATGCGACCGGTCCTCAATAATGGACGTCCAACGATTAATGGAACACGGGGATCCATCTCGTAGTCAACGAAAACAAAATCCGCCGGGAAGGTGAATTTGTCGACACAGACCAAGACATATTCGGCTATTCCCACCGGATAAGCAACCGTACGGTTAGCTAATTCTAATGTCATTTGTTTGGGGACTAGCTCGGGTAGAGATAATTGTTTCCAAACACTTAATGGCATTAAGTTTATACTAGCACCTAGATCGGCTAGGGCCATACAATTCTCTACCCCGGGGAAGTTGCAAGGAATTAGAAAGCGACCGGGATCTCCTAACTTAATTGGAAGTTTTCTCAAAAGAACGGCAAAACAATTCTCATTTAATTGGGCATTGACGATGTCGAGCAATTTTTCCTTATCACTTAAAAGATCCTTAAACATCTTAGCATATTTAGGCATGTGAGCGAGAGCCTCATCAAAGGAGATGTTGAAATTCAGTTGTTTAAACATTTTAAGATAGTTAGAAATCTAAATATTATCCTTGTTCTTCAACTTCTCTTTCCTCAACCTTGAGGGATAAGGTATATTGGGTTGAGATGAAGGCTTTGGAATGGAATTCTCACTCACATCTTTGGGTGGTGGAGGAACCGGTTTTGGAACCGAAGGTATGGTATAAACTTGAGGTACCGGTGGGACATAAGGTGCAGACGAAGGCATAACGGGTGGTATATCACAAGTAGAAGGAATCGCGTGTCCTTGGTTAGTTGGTGAAGAAGAAGGTTCAACGATGATCTTACCGCTCCTAGTAGTGATGGCATTAACGTTGGCCCTAGGATTGGTCACGGTGTTAGAAGGGAGAGTACCTTGGGGTGGGCCTTAGAGATTAATGGCTTCATTCATTAGCATAAATTTCTTATCAGTCGATTCTTGCATAGCAGTCATGATTTTCTCATGTTCACTCAACTTATCAGTCAACTTTTGAAGAACCAATTCCATTGAAGGGGAATTCGTCTTTTGCCCTTGATTTTGAAAACCTTGGTTTGGATATTGTTGTTGATAAGCATTGTTATTATTAAAACCTTGGTTAAAGTTGTTATTTTGAAACCCTTGGTTTTGCCCATTAAAAGTCCCTTGATTTTGACTATGAAAATTCCCTTGATTTGAGTTATAATTCTTTTGATTATTAGAAGAATTCCCTTGGTAGTTACTTCTTTGGCCTTGGTTCTTTGGTGGGTATTGTGTGTTGTTCAATGGAGGTGGTGGTGGTCTATTATGGGATTGAAAACCGGGTGGTGAAAAAAAGTTATTCGAACGATAACTAAGCAAATTGTGGTCACCTTCAGGACGTGCTTGATAGCCTCCCATAGAAAGGTTACCGTTGGCGGCATACACATTTTCCGGATTGTCTTGAGTATAAGGACAATCGATGTATGAATGAGAATCCCCACAAATCTCACAAGACGTGGCTACAGCTTTAGCTTGTTGAAATTGGTTAGTGGCTAAAAGTTGCATATTTTTGCTCATTTAGACTATTGCACGGGACATTTCGGTCATATCAAGGTTTGAAGAAGTAGAAGAAACATTGACTCTCGGGTTTGATCTTGAGGATGCGTATGAATCCCAATTTTTGTGGTGAGTGGTCATGTTCTCTATGAGCTCTCTACACTCCTTAGGTCTTCTCTTCATGAATGTACCACCGGCGGCAGCATTAATCGTATCTCGATCACGAAAAGTTAAACCATTGTAGAAGGTATCAATCAAAGTAACGGGGAGCATGTTATGGTTCGGACAACGGTCCATCAAGATATTATAACATTCCCAAGCATCGAAAAGCGACTCATCAGGTTCTTGAGTAAATCCACTGATTTGGTTGCGAAGACTAGTGACCATGGATGGTGGAAAGTAGCACGACAAAAATCGTTGAGTCATATCATTCCATGTATGAATTAAGTTTTTGGGAAGACGATCAAACCATTTTTCGGCATGGTGGGATAAAGTGTGTGGGAAAAGATGTAGGCGAAGAAATCCATAGTAACACCGGGAAGTTTCATGCTTTGGTGACGGTAATGAATTTGTCGAGGTGTTTGTTGGCATCATCATCGGGTAATCCGCGAAAAGGACAAGCATTTTGAACATGCTGGATCATGTGATGCTTCAACGAAAATTCAGGAGCCTTGCATCGGCGCAATCTGTCCTCCGCGTCCGTTCATGGTGGGTTGACAAAGCTCCTCCATTGTTCGTAAGTCCGGTGGGGGAACATTGTTGTTGTTGTTATTATTATTTAAATTGGGTAGAGGTGGGTTGTTATTGTTGTTGTGCACACCAGCCATATCTAAATCTACACGAGTCTCGGGCTCTGGATAAGTTGTAGATCTAGTACGCATACACCTGCAAAAGAAAAAGAGAAAGATACCAAAGAAACAAAGAATATATATGTACTTGTAAAATAAAATCTTTTTGGTGCAAAACTTTGGAAAAGAAATGCTTTTTATGATTTTTTAATGTTTTTGTATTTTTGAAAAAATTTTAAATTTTTATGGATTTTTTTTTAAATTTTTAAGCAAGGAAAATAACGTTCACGAATGAACGGATCCCAAAATCCAACGAGTCTCTCACTAAAAACCGTTAACCTTAACGAAAAGAGCCGGCAACGACGCCATTTAATAACTAGATTTTACTTAGTTATGAAAGTTCGTTGTTCCGATCTTTTCGAATTGATTACTAGTCAAGAGTGCGACTCACTCGTTCTTGGTGGAAAATAAAAATGGTTTGTTTGATTATCTATTTTGAACTAAAAGCGAATAGGAAAATGTCGCTGTGTAAAAATAAAGCTTTAAAAATTAAACTAAAAATTTCAAGTTAAAAGTAAATGATTAAAAATAGAAAAACACTTTGTAAAACTAAACAGTTAGCCCATCGGAGTGCCCCAATCGGAATCACGTCGGAATATCTAAAAATACTACTGTCGGAATGTAATCAGAATACACCAAAAGGAATATGATCGGAATTCCAATCGGAAAGCAATCTAAATATCACAATCGGAAAGAAATCAGAATAATTAAATAGTAAAGCTATTGGAATCAAAGAAATCGGAATATCACAAAAACTTGCTGTCGGAATATCAAAATAATCCCACCAGTCTGAATGTGGGTCGGAATCCCAAAACCCTATTCCGATCCTTGTGATCGGAATAATAATGGTACCAGTCGGAATCTAAAGCTCTGGTCGGAATACACAATCGGAAAGGGGTTTACCCTTTTGCGATGGAATGTAATTTGCAATAAGCCAAGTTTATAAGCTATTTTTATAAGCTCAAACTAAAACTTAAAAAAAAAATGAACTAATAAGCACAAATAAGAACTTTTAAACTTAAAATAAGCAAAACTTTTTAAATCAAACCATAAAAAGATTAGACTTTTTAAGACAACTAAAAAGTAAAAAAGCTAAACACAAACTAAGCCAATAAGCATGATAAGCTCAAAGCTTAATCCGTTTAAAAACTTAAAGGTGAATAAAAAGTTAAGCTTTTTCATCACATAAACATCAAGATGAAACTAAATCAAAAATGATAACGAATCAAAAGTAAATAAAATCAAGAAAGGTAGAAGAAGATTAAAGATAAAAAGCTTAACTTAAACTTGTAGATTAAAGATTCAAAGGTACAAGATTGAATTAAAGCTTAAACATGAAAGAATGTAAAGATGAAATTTTAGTGAGAGAAAGTTAAACACTTTCTCTCTCTAAAAACTAGAAAAAAAGTAAAGTGACTAAAAACTAATTAACTAACACCCTCCTAATGTGTCATTAGGAGGGTATATATAGGAGGTGGGGAGTGCATGTGTTGCTTCCTTCTTTCTTTTCTTCTCGACTTGATTTAAATTCTTTGTCTTTCTCGACGTCGTCTCGGGATTTGTCGATATAAATTGAAGTTGTCTTATAATTTTCTTCTTCTATTAGACTTGAGTTCTTCGACTTCATTAAACTTCCGTCTTTAGACTTTTTCTTCGATAAATCTTCAGAATAGGCCTTGGACTTCTGTTCTTTTTACACTCTTGATCTTTTGACTTCGTCTTTTCTCGCTTTCTTCGATAAAAGCCCGTGATAGCCCGTGTTTTCTTCCTTTTTCACATTTTTATCTTGAAACACAATAAAAACACAAACCACGCATAATTCCGACTTTTACGACATAAAATACACGTTTTAGTCTTGTTATTATTGGAAATAAGTGGTAAAAGGATAAGTGTTTTCACACTTATTAATCTACTCTGCTTCAATGATAGTACTCACAGAAACTAACTAAGACTAAACTGAAGGATAACAAGAACTACTGAACTTCATCATTTCTTCCATTACGATATCCCTAGAATCTTCACAAACAATTCAGAGCAAGAACTGAGTTCACTCGCAGTAACTAAACTGAAGATAAATCGAGAATGTAAGTGAAAACTGAATCGAGTCTTTATTAATGGAGAATTAATTCGGTTACAACAAATCCTTAACTAACTAACCAACAAGTATGTGTGTGTCATTACACATACCTGTGGTGAAAAAAATGAACAGGAAAAAATTTAGGTGAATTAAAAGCTAAGTAAAAATGTCTAACTGTTACAAATGGAGATGACTACCAGTATTTATAGAAGTTAGAGAGGTGTGAAGAGTAAAGTGTCAATGACGTGGCTCCACCAATGGGATGATGCCACGTCATGATCAGATTTAGGGTTCATGAACTGTAACACCCCCAAATATTCAAACTTTTGTTCAGCGGAAGAGTCGTTGGTGATACGGGATAGCACATTACTCAAATCATAGACAACGCTTAAAATCGCGTCGTTTAATAAGTATTTTCCATTCATGAATATCAAATTTACATAGGTCCCAAGTGATAGTATTTCATACAAGTTTTACAAAGCATTTGAATGGAAATTGTTATTTAAGTGCGGGCCATGAATTCTTGTCGTCTTCCCGAGAATTACTTTCAAGTACCTGAGATAAAACATGTTAAAAGAAAAGGTTAACGAAAACGCCGAGTGAATTCATAGAGTTTAATAAAATCCATTAATATATCATCGGTATAAAATTATTACCGAAAATCATTTTGTACAATTCTTTGTCTTAGGCCATAAAATAAGCCAAAAACATTTCATACAAATCTTTGTTGTAAATAATACTATAGGCTTTTTCCTTAAAAACCATCATATGAACCAATGTCGTAAAAGCATCATACAATACATTTTATTATGTTGTATAGAGTTAAATAAAAACTGTTATATGAATATGGTTATGTAAAACCAAAACACGAACATAATATCGATAATAACACCCTGCATTACTAGTCAAGCAATATATCGTAATTCAATGCGTATAGCAGTATTTTCGTTATTGGATTATTATAAGCCGCATGACATTGCTACCTTACTATATCAAACAACGGGTAGCTAACCCGAAACTCATTTGCCAATCTAAAACAGCGTGTCGTCACAATAATCACGCTTATATAAATCTTCTGATACATAAATTCGTTTACCAATCAATGTGGCACGACGGGGATCAACCGTCAAGGCGCGAACTGGGTGATCTTCCCCAGATAGTACTATTATATGCATAAGCGTCTACCAAATCCCTGTAGTTAACAATTCATGTTAATGGGACTTTTAGTGACATAAACTAACTAATAATAATCCATTTTGTTTCATTCGTCGGGTCATATAATCATTCATCGGGTCATATAATCATTCGGGTCCAAATCAATAAGCAAACAATCGGGACAACTGGTGTCCTATTTTTATTAAAACTAACATGTTATCTCCCTCGCGGGTTTATAAAACATTTCATAAAACATTTAAAAGAGTGCGAGGCTATGAACTCACGTTGATTGGGAAAGGCGGTTATCGGCGATTTGGATGTACGGTACGTGCTTCAATCACGGAAACCTAGACAAATAATACTCGTCTTAGACTCTTGTTCAATGACTTTATAAAAACAATGGATATGTATATATGATGATATTTATAAGTATGATGATGATCAAGTGGGTTTTTATATCTTCATTCAACATTATAGTGTTATGTGTTAGTCAAATTTTTGACTAGTTATACTAGTTTCAATCCAATTCCATATTAAGGCCCAATAAGCCCATTAAAGCCCATTAAGAGTTCAACTCTTTATATTAGTCCATTTATACTTTTATTATCAGGCCTATACTCACATGTTGTGCCCAAGTGGGTTAAGCCCAATGAGTAAGTCCATTAATGTTTAGCCAAACTTGTCGGGTTAATAATCCAATAAGGCTATTTTGGCCCGTTAATGTCCATAAGTTATAAAGCTCGGGTTTTATCGGTTTTTACTTGTCATATGTACTTATACATCAGTATATGAGTTATAAAAATTTTACATTAGACGGGTCCGACCGTCTAAGTTTTATTTGACGAAAACGTAAATTTATAGGTTTTAGCCGAAAAGACGTACAACTTATGTTGATAGTTTTATAACTTATAAAATTTATCAAATTACAATTTTTATAAAATGTCTCATTTATTTACTAAAGTAAATACTTATTTATATGTAATATATAAGTTAGTGGGTTTTAGGTATACATTTTATATTATATTAACTTGAATGCTAATATTATACTATATACTTTTATTTTACAAATCTGATTATTATTTTCACTTTCACCATTTTTACCATATCTTGAGTTCTACAAGGAGATAGAAGCTCATTTTTATACACCATAAACTACATGATATTTTCTACAATTAACTCAGCCTTAGCTACTGCTCAATCTATCTCTAAATGTCCCTAACAGTCCGTCCAAAACAGACTACCCAGATTTGTACTTCAATATTGTTTTGATCATATCTCACTCATTATAAAGATTCCATTATATGGCCAACTCTCACATGTATACAAGTCTTATAACTTACTGTATATTAATTCATCCATGCCATTTTAACAGTTTAACATAGGGTTCTTTACTGTTTTTTATATAGCCTACTTATTTAAACATGATTTTACCACTTTTACATGTAGTTTTCAATCTTTTTAACCAAGTTTATCAACACATGGTCCCCACATAATATTTTGATCATCATTCATCATCATATACATATACATAAATAAAGAAAATACAATATTACATATTCAAAATAACAAGAGGATAGGAAGAAACAATCTCTATACCACTAAAGTGATGAAATGATGAGTTTTTGGATGAACAAGACTTAGTTTTGGGTAACCAATCTTATGAGATATCAACACCACTTCTAGGATCACCAAGTATTTGTATACTCCTCCAAAAATCAGCCCTTGATCTCCATATAAACTCTTTTTTAGTTGTTAAAATCACATCCAATCTTCATAACTTCAATGGGTTTTCATCATATGTAAATTATACATATGATTTGTGGCTAGATTTTTGGTTAATGGTGGTGTTTGATGGTGATATGGGACGGCCAAGGAGTGATGAGAGAGATTGGGAGAGTTTTATTTCTAGTTTGCATGTTACGAGAATGGTATATGGTTTTGTTAGATGGTTTTAGCTAGTTTTGGTAAACTTGGGAGGACAAGTGTCCACAACCTTGCTTAATTTTGACACACAAGGGTGTGTTGGTGAAGCTTTGCCGCCACTTGTATGTGGGTGGGGCAAGAGTTATCTTGTCTCATCCCCATTTATTTACGGGTATCCCTCGATTCTAGTTTCCTCGATTTGCGTGCCCTCAGGTCGTTTTACAAAAAACGTTTTTATAAATTATGAATCAACGGCACAAAACGAATTTAATAAAAATTGTCTCATCAAAAACGAACATAAAAAACGAACATAAAAAACGTAAATACGTAAACCTAGGGTTTCCGGTTTAGTCCTAAAGGACGTTGAATTATGAACGTAAGTCCTAATATCTTCTCGTAAATTTGTGAGTTTATGAACCAACACAAATTTAAAATCCCAAAATAATATTCACGGATAAATTTATTTCCTGAAATGTCGGACTGTCACCAAAAACGGTGTATGTAAACGTAAGCACGTAACGTAGAGTCCTCCAGTTTAGACGTAGTCAATGCTACTTCAAGACGTAAACCCAAATTTCTTCCCATAAATGAGTGAGTTCATAATATAACATTAAAATAATGTTTTTAAATAATACTTGAAAATAAAAAATCGTCCATAAATTGACGGATTGTCACAGCATTTACCCCTAAACAGGATCTTTGTCCTCAAAGATCGATTTATCTTACTACTCGCTTCTTATAGAGTTAGAGCCATGTGGGTATTTCATCCACATTCGGTCTTTTCTCTCAAGTGTAATTAATTACAATACGCGAGTTTCATCAAACATAGCTACGGGAATACGATCAGGCTTAATGTTGACTTACTTTCTCTATCCATGATGTTCACGGGTTTTTGATGAATGCAACTTTTCGCTGATCCAAACTTCATCAAGAAGTAATAAGATTTTCACTTGATAGACATTTTATCTAGTTCGATATACGAAACATAATTCACGCAGCCCTTGAAGTCCTAGGGTAGATCTAGCTTATATGCCTTTCAAACCAACTTTTACATTATCTCAATGGTCCCATACAACGGGGACTTATTTCCCATGATCTTTCAGACCATCAATTCATTTTTCCAGGGTGAAATTCTTTGGCATAACTTTGCTACCCATTCTGCACTTCAAGATCTACATTTCATATTCACATAACCTCTTGCCCATTACCGGCAGTCAATAATCAGATCCTAATTTCAACAATCATTTCAGGTCTCGCGGGTAGGGTATTTTGTAAGGTTAGGTTTGTCATTATAGGCAATCTTAAACCTAAAAGACATGTCTAACTCACAATGGGTGTATGTCTGGTGTCTTCATCCCAACTCTCACCTACAGGTGCTCTTCATATAGATCTTAACAAGATTCGATTTCGATCCTAATACGATAATTATCAATGATAATCTCTCCAACGGAAAGCGATAATACGGTTTATTACCAAAGGTCAGTTATTCAAGCATAAAACAATATTTCTAGTGTTTCGTATCGTTACTTTACCTCGTCCCTTCGATTGGGGTGGTAAACAGTACTCTCATCAAGGTTCGTTCCCAATGACTTCTGAGCAAATCTTGAGAAATTCGATGCGAAGCGAGGATCTTGATAGAGATGATCGATACAGGTACACTATGTTTACACAACTCCTTTAAATACAAAAGGGTCAATTTCTTCATCGAGAATCTATCATTAATAGGAATGATATTAGCAGATTTGGTCAGTCTGTCGATGATGACCCAAATCGAATCAAATTCATATGATGACCTTTGCAATAGTTAGACGTTTACTAATGTATGAGGCGTTGTCTACCTTCATAATTTGCCATCAGTACAACTTCTTCAGATAAAGATACATTAAATCAGAAATGGCATGAATAGAATACTTAAACTTATGAGATTCCAACATGACTAAATCTCACAAACCTCCATATTTAGGCAACCACAAGCGACCTTTAAAAAATTTAATGCCATCGGCTTCTCAATTCTAATGGTTCACATTAGCCACGAACCCCTTTTTTTATTATCTATATTATCCTTTTTACAAGCATCGGCTATATTTTAAATTGCTCGGTAATTTATTTTGCATAGTCATTATTAAGGAACACATCCTAATTGATTTTTTATCCTTTCTATGTAATGTGTCAGTATCCACATTCACCTTTCCTGATGAAATAATTATCATAACCACAATTCTTTCAGAATTTCTTTCTTAATATTCTCTAAGTTTTAGTTTCATCTCAACTATCATTTTTATCAGTTTTGCTCAATCCGACGTCTAAAGCGTCGATAATTATTACAAGTAATTAATTAATAAATATTTAATTTTTATGAAACATCAGCGTAAAAAAAATATTAAATTTCTCAGTTCGTCCAATTATAGAAAAATGTTCAAAATAAATTTGAATTTAATTAACACGATTTTGGTTGATTTATCGAAAATAATTAATAAGATCTGTAAATGTTCGAAAAATCTTTGTTTATACTTTGGTCAAAATTTTCTTAGTTGAAAAGCGAAAATTGTCGTTTCAAATTTCAAGTCATGGTTTGAATGGTTTTCCTCAATTCTTCTTAGGTTGTCTTGAGGTATACACAAACATTTACCCCTAAAGGAGTTTAGTTAAATGATTTGGGTATAAGGGAATAATTCCTTAAAAATCCATTGATAAAATATTTGTCAAAACATATTTGCGCTTTCTTTTTGGTATAACCCAAATCCTTAATGGCTCTAATCTTTGAAGAGTCAGTATAGATTCCATTATCTATTAATCCCTACATGGTCAAATAATGTAAAGGATTAAACCTTAAATCACATGTTAAATATTCTAGGTATAGGTTTTTCACTACTAGGCCAACGCAGGGCAGTCTATATATGTTTATTAACTCCTTCCTATATAAACAATCAGATGGTCCTTAATGATCACAAGCATGAATTTATCAAATTACAGCCTACACGCGTGATTCACCAAATTTATGGACACCACATGTGCATTGGTCAATCCAAACAACATAACATGAAACTCATAATGTTCATCACGAGTTCCGGATGTAGTGACTGGAATAGATAATCTTTGTCGGGGATGCGAATTTGATGATAACCATGTCGTGGATCAAATTTTAAATATAAGCTAGAACCATGTAAATGATTGAACAAATCTATCATCTTGGGTAGTGGATATAGGTTTTGATCATCAATTTACCTAGTTTACGGTAATTCAACAAATATAAGGAATGATAACTCCATATCTTTTTATGATGACGAGCTCGGTAGAACAAAAGCTTTTTCCGACAACTCTCTCAGTTGCACGGTAATTCTTTTGATTCAGATGGTGCTGAAGTATAGTGCACATGCCACAGGTGCAGCACCGGGAATATAATCAATACCAAATTCAACTTGCCTTAATGGCGAAAGTCTAGGTAAGTCACCAACAAATACCTCCTAAAGTTTTTAAATAACAGAAACATCTTTTATTAAATTCACTTTAAGTTCTTTCTAGATTACAAGATCTACGACTAGTTCACAACCATCCATGGTATAATTTCAAGTCTAAATGCAGGATATGGTCATCCATCAAGAATTATTTAGATCACTTTTGATAATCAACATCTTATCTTTTAGGGTAATTCTACTCGAGTTCCCATGAATTAAGACAATGACATTATGTCATAGTCAATCAATCCATTCTACTGGCACTATCAACTTTCCAGTTTCATTACCGTTGATAAGATGTGAACTTCTCAAAAGACTAATAATAACTCGTAATCCTTCACAATTCAAGGATATATGGAGACATAACTACCATTAAAAGAGTAAGGTCAACGCATAATCTACGCGAGAGAATTTCAAATCAGATAAAGACGAAAACATTAACGAATATGAGTATATCTCATGTTTTCATAATTTGAGTACGCATTCGAAATCTCCTCGGATCGTTACCCAGGTCACTAAAATGAAATCTAATCAAAAGAAATGATAGGAACGTCGATACATCCAGTCGGGTATCAACACTCGGTAATCAGATACTTTTTCAAAGAAATTCACCACGAGAAAATTGGACAAGAAGGGGAGGTCAATTGTAAAATAAGACAATTTCCACAGATGAGTAATTTCGATTCAGAAGAATAAATGGTACGGGCACATATGTAGGTGTTCCTAACAATATGTCCCTATTTTTGCACTTCTTGCAGATCTCATAAAATTTGATCTTTCATAACTTCAAAGAAAATGTAGTATTTATTAATAAATTATATGGTGACTACTAATCAGCCTTGCATGGTCCCTTCCAAATTGTATGTAGGCGTGCAACTATATACAATTTTAGGATTAACGGTGCAATACTCAGTTCGTCAAAACTTTGTCATCATGTTTAAAAGAAAAATATTTTCATGCTTAATTCTTGAATAAGAATCAAAATGATTTTACAAAGATGTTCTTTGCTATGGAAGCAAATAAGTTTTCTAAAGTGTTTCATAAACAACTTTATTTCTATAACGATTACTTATAAATCTCACTTTGAATAATCCATATGGTGATGAAAATTCAATTTTTCTCAAGGGATACTGTTTTAACTTTATAAAAACAATGAGTGATATGCAAAAGAGTGATGAAAAGTTGTTCACCAAGAACTAACTACAATATAATAGGAAATGAGCTTAGCCAATTAATCATGGGGTTCATGACCTCGACGACACTCAAAAAGAATAATCCACAACGTAACTCAAATCGTGATGAGTACTTGTTCAATGGTTGCATCACTAATGCGATCGTTAGAAAGAAGAAATAAAAGGTAGATAACATCGATACATGTAGGATTTAGCAATCAAAGGTAGTCTTTTCATTAATCACAAACAAGTCAAAATTGTACCGTAACACATTACGTGTCACTATGTCATACAATTCCAAGAACTCATCCTACCAACTGATTCTCAGTTAAGTTAGGGATTTTTAAAAGACACCACAATGAATACTAATCTACAAGAGTCATGGGGGTTCCACCTGTCCTGGAAGATCCATCGGTCCCATTCAGAAGAAGATTTCTTCAATTTACTTCTTGGATACTGGGCATCCTCTTCATTGGACAATGGTCTAGGAACAACCCTTAACACGAACCAACAATCATTTAAAACCTAATAATTCAATCACAGAACTTAGCGACTTCCTTTTAACAATTTCTTATTCCATACGAGTTTAATTTTACTTCATTCAAGTTTCAACCAAATCATACTCAAAGCGATATCCTACCTCATTCTCCAATACTTTCAACCTTATTCTTAGACCTTGAAAGGGCAATAAAAGCTCAATATGAACAACATTTAATTTCTAATCCTATAGCTCTTACAACAATAGTTATCAAATGAGTCAGTATTAAATGACTCACACATTCAATTAGACTTCTCGGAAAGGTACTAGTGGCATGAGGCTTTTGGGTAAAGGCTCCAATGACAGCCTCAAGTGCAACATTCACCCTTTCGATTTAAAATTTATGAATTGGGTGACACCAAATCAGATGACACCTTTCCAGGTGGTAAGGTCTTGTCAAACTCCACTCTATAAGGAAAGATCGTCATGACATCGATATCAGTTTTAATCTCGCAAATTCTTCTTCAACATCACAATCAACTAATATCAACATTTCTACGAATATCAACTATTTGGTTGGGATCATAAATATCCACAACTTGGTTTAGATCTGGAATAGCTAGATATTCCTATAGAAATAGCTTCGATTAATTTGCTAGGGGAGTTAGGGTTTCCTGTGACAATCTAGGTCGTATAAATACCTCGTATAAGTATTAAAATAATCATCAAACAATCATGTAATCAAATTACATCATATATATATATATATATATATATATATATATATATATATATATATATATATATATATATATATATATATATATATATATATATATATATATATATATATATATATATATATATATATATATATATATATATATATATATATATATATATATTAAAATAATACTTCTCAGTCTGCCCTTGTCGGTAACTCGAGAATTCTTCGGCACCATTATAGTCAAAAGATTTTTAGACATTTTGAGAAGAATGTTTATAGTTAAAAGATTTTGAAATATTTTATTCAAACCTTGGTTTTAAAAATATTTCGTTCTCTATAACGAGAGCTCTGATACCAAACTGTAACACCACCAAATATTCATACTTTTGTTCAGCGGAAGAGTCGTTGGTGTTACGGGATAGCACATTACTCAAATCATAGACAACGCTTAAAATCACGTCGTTTAATAAGTATTTTCCATTCATGAATATCAAATTTACATAGGTCCCAAGTCATAGTATTTCACAACAAGTTTTACAAAGCATTTGAATGGAAATTGTTATTTAAGTGCGGGCCATGAATTCTTGTCGTCTTCCCGAGAATTACCTTCAAGTACCTGAGATAAAACATGTTAAAAGAAAAGGTCAGCGAAACGCCGAGTGAATTCATACCGTTTAATGAAATCAATTAATATATAATCGGTATAAAATTATTACCGAAAATCATTTTGTACAATTCTTTGTCATATGCCATAAAATAAGCCAAAAACATTTCATACAAATCTTTGTTGTAAATCATAATATAGGCTTTTGCCTTAAAACCCATCATACGAACCAATGTCGTAAAAACATCATACAATACGTTTTATTACGTTGTATAGAGTTAAAAAAAACCGTTATATGAATATGGTTATGTAAAACCAAAACACGAACATAATATCAATAATAAGACCCCGTATTGCTAGTCAGGAAATATATCGTAATTTAATGCGTATAGCAGTATTTTCGTTATTGGATTATTATAAGCCGCATGACATTGCTACCTTACTATATCAAACAACGGGTAGCTAAACCGAAACTCATTTGCCCATCTAAAACAGCGTGTCGTCACAATAATCACACTTATATAAATCTTCTCATACATAAATTCTCTTAGCAATCAATGTGGCACGACGGGGATCAACCGTCAAGGCGCGAACTAGGGTGATCTTCCCCGAATAGTATTATTATATGCATAAGCGTCTACCAAATCCTGGTAGTTAACAATTCATGATAATGGGACTTTTAGTGACATAACCTAACTAATAATAATCCATTTCGTTTCATTCGTCGGGTCATATAATCATTAATCGGGTCATATAATCATTCGGGTACAAATCAATAAGCAAACAATCGGGACAACGGGTGTCCTATTTTTATTAAAACTAACATGTTATCTCCCTCGCGGGTTTATAAAACATTTCATAAAATATTTAAAAGAGTGCGAGGCTATGAACTCACGTTGATTGGGAAAGGCGGTTATCGGCGACTTTAATGTACGGTACGTGCTTCAATCACGGAAACCTAGACAAATAATACTCGTCTTAGACTCTTGTCCAATGACTTTATAAAAACAATGGCTATGTATATATGATGATATTTATAAGTATGATGATGATCAAGTGGGTTTTTATATCTTCATTCAACATTATAGTGTTATGTGTTAGTCAAATTTTTGACTAGTTATACTAGTTTCAATCCAATTCCATATTAAGGCCCAATAAGCCCATTAAAGCCCATTAAGAGTTCAACTCTTTATATTAGTCCATTTATACTTTTATTATCAGTCCTATACTCACATGTTGGGCCCAAGTGGGTTAAGCCCAATGAGTAAGTCCATTAGTGTTTAGCCAAACTTGTCGGGTTAATAGTCCAATAAGGCTATTTTGGCTCGTTAATGTCCATAAGTTATAAAGCTAGGGTTTTATCGGTTATTACTTGTCATATTTACTTATACATCAGTATATGAGTTATAAAAATTTTACATTAGACGGGTCCGACCGTCTAAGTTTTATTTGACGAAAACGTAAATTTATCGGTTTTAGCCGAAAAGACGTAAAACTTATGCTGATAGTTTTATAACTTATAAAATTTATCAAATTGAAATTTTTATAAAATGTCTCATTTATTTACTAAAGTACATACTTATTTATATGTAATATATAAGTTAGTGGGTTTTAGATATAAATTTTATATTATATTAACTTGAGTGCTAATATTATACTATATACTTTTATTTTACAAATCTGATTATTATTTTCACTTTCACCATTTTTACCATATCTTGAGTTCTACAAGGAGATAGAAGCTCATTTTTGGACACCATAAAATAAATGACATGTGATACAATTAACTCAGATTTAGCTACTCCTAAATCTATTTCTAAATGTCCCTAACAGTCCGTCCAAAACAGACTACCCAGATTTGTACTTCAATATTGTTTTGATCATATCTCACTCATTATAAAGATTCCATTGTATGTCCAACTCTCACATGTGTACAAGTCTTATAACTTACTGTATATTAATTCATCCATGCCATTTTAATAGTTTAACATAGGGTTCTTTACTGTTTTTATACAGCCTACTTATTTAAGCAAGATTTTACCACTTTTACATGTAGTTTTCAATCTTTTTAACCAAGTTTATCAACACATGATCCCCAAATAATATTTTGATCATCATTCATCATCATATACATATACATAAATAAAGAAATTATAAGATTATATATTCAAAATAACAAGAGGATAGGAAGAAATAATCTCTATACCACCAAAGTGATGAAATGATGAGTTTTTGGATGAACAAGACTTAGTTTTGGGTAACCAATCTTATGAGATATCAACACTACTTCTAGGATCACCAAGTATTTGTAGACTGCTCCAATAATCAGTCCTTGATCTCTATATAAACTCCTTTTTATTGTTAAAATCACCTCCAATCTTCACAACTTCATTGGGTTTTCATCATATGTAAATTATACATATGATTTGTGGCTAGATTTTTGGTTAATGGTGGTGTTTGATGGTGATTTGGGACGGCCAAAGAGTGATGAGAGAGATTGGGAGGGTTTTCTTTCTAGTTTGCATGTTATGAGAATGGTATATGGTTTTGTTAGATGGTTTTAGCTAGTTTTGGTAAACTTGGGAGGACAAGTGTCCACAACCTTGCTTAATTTTGACACACAACGGTGTGTTGGTGAAGCTTTGTCGCCACTTGTATACGGGTGGGGAAAGAGTTATCTTGTCTCATCCCCATTTATTTACGGGTATCCCTCGATTCTAGTTTCCTCGATTTGAGTGCCCTCGGGTCGTTTTACAAAAAACGTTTTTATAAATTATGAATCAACGACACAAAACGAATCTAATAAATTAAAAAATGTAAATACGTAAACCTAGGGTTTCCGGTTTAGTCGTAAATGACGTTGAATTATGAACGTAACTCATAATCTCTTCTCGTAAATTTGTGATTTTATGAACCAACACAAATTTAAAATCCCAAAATAATATTCACGGATAAATTTTTTTCCTGAAATGTCGGACTGTCACCAAAAACGGTGTATGTAAACGTGAGCACGTAACGTAGAGTCCTCCAGTTTAGACGTAGTCGATGCTACTTCAAGACGTAAACCCAAATTTCTTCCCATAAATGAGTGAGTTCATAATATAACATTAGAATAATGTTTTTAAATAATACTTGAGAATAAAATATCGACCATAAATTGACGGATTGTCACACGAACTATTTGCAGATTTGGGAAAAATCGGGATAATTGATGTTTTGTCAATTAAGTTGCTAGGAAGTATATATGGATCCATGAGAAGCATATTTCGTTCTTTAATTTCCCTCTGAGATGCATCCATTCGATCCCAATTTGACTGCCAAAAGAACTGATGATGTGTCGCCTTTTAATTGGGTGTTGAGTACTCACACGGATTGATAAAAGTTGAATTCGTGTGATGGGCCTCTATGCAATCTTACTGGTCCACTTGGCGGCATTCACTGTAACTTTATCCCATGTCCAACTTTATTCCTTGTATTCTTTGGCAGATTTACTTCTTTGATGTAACTTTGGAATAATAACACTTCAAGCCCTTGATTCTTCAAATATATGGAAAATAAAAGATCTTGAACCTTGTCTTGTCTTTTTCTTCGTCTTTTCTTTAGATATTTCTCGTGAAAGCTCGTGATTATCTCAAATGTACCTTTATTGCCTGAAAATACACAAACATAAAATATACGCGTAATCCTGATAATTTACAGTTTAATATAATGCATTAGGCGGTGTTTTAAGTGTTTTTAGGTCATAATTGATGAGTGTTTTCACACTTATCAATGAGCTCGATATTAAATTCTACTTCACGTGAAGGTGGTATGCCCGGAAGTTCTTCTGGAAATACATCTGGAAATTCTGACACTATCGGCTGAATCTGAATTGATGGAGATTCAGCATCCATGTCTTGACAATAGCTAGATAGCCCTCACAACCATGTGAAAGTAATGCACGTGCTTGCAGGGTTGAAATGATTTGTACAGACCTTCCGGGTACGAACCCGTTGTGAATGTACTCTGGTGCATTAACATCACTGAAGATGTAACACCCCGAAATATACACAATTCAATACAGCGGAAGACTCGTTGGTGTTACGGGATAGCACATTACTCACATCATAGACAACGCTTAAAAATCGCGTCGTTTAATAATAAAGCATTTCCATTCATAAATATGAAATTTACATAGGTCCCAAGTCATAGTATTTCATACAAGTTTTACAAAGCATTTGAATGGAAATTATTATTCAAGTGCGGGCCATGAATTCTTGTTGTTTTCCCGAGAATTACCTTCAAGTACCTGAGATAAAACATGTTAAAAGAAAAGGTCAGCGATAACGCCGAGTGAATTCATAGAGTTTAATAAAACCATTAATATATCATCGGTATATAATTATTACCGAAAATCATTTTGTATAAATCTTTGTAATAGGCCATAAAATAGTCAGTCATTTTATACAAATCCTTATAAAAAATCATAATATAGGCTTTTGCCTTCAAAGTCATCATACGAACCATTGTCGTAAAAACATCATACAATACGTCTTATAACGTTGTACATAGTTAAATAAAAACAGTTATATGAATATGGTTATGTAAAACCAAAACACGAACATAATATCAATAATAAGACCCTTTATTACTAGTCAGGCAATATATCATAATTCAATGCAAAAAGTAGTATTTGCGTTTTTGGATTATTATAAGCCACATGACATTGCTACCTTACTATAACAAAGAACGGGTAGCTAATCCGAAACTCATTTGCCCATCTAAAACAGCGTGTCGTCACAATAATCATGCTTATATAAATCTTCTCATACATAAATTCGCTTACCAATCAATGTGGCACGACGGGGATCAACCGTCAAGGCGCGAATTGGGGTGATCGTCCTCAAATAGTACTATTATATGCATAAGCGTCTACCAAATCCTGGTAGTTCACAATTCATGCTAATGGGAATTTTAGTGACATAGTCTAACTTTAATAATCCATTTTAATTCATACATCGGGTCATATAATCATTCATCGGGTCATACTATCATTCGGGTCCAAATCAATAAACAAACAATCGGGACAAATGGTGTCCTATTTTATCAAAATTAATATGTTATCTCCCTCGCGGGTTTAAAAAACATTTCATAAAAACATTTAAAAGGGTGCGAGGCTATGAACTCACGTGGATTGGGAAAGGCGGGTTATCGACGATTCGGATGTACGGTATGTTCTTCAATCACGAAAACCTTGACAAATAATACTCGTCTTTGACTCTTGTCCAATGACTTTATAAAAATCATAACTATGTATATATGATGATTTTATAAATATGATGATGATCAAGTGGGATTGTACATCTTTATTCAACATTATAATGTTATGTGTTGGTAATTTTCAAGACTAGTTACACTAGTTCAACTTGTTTACATTTTGAGGCCCAATAGGACCATTACAAGTCGAATGCTTTTCATTAGCCCAATTATACTTTTAATATCAGGACCATAATCATATGTTGGGCCCATGTGGGTTAAGCCCAATGAGTAAATCCATTAGTGTTTCACCAAACTAGTCGGGTTAATAGTCCAATAAGGCTATTTTGGCCCGTTAATGTTTATATGTTGTAAAGCTCGGGTTTTATCGGTTATTACTTGTTATATAAGTTCATATATCAGTATGTGAGTTCATAAAAGTTTATATTAGATGGGTCCGACCGTCTAAGTTTTATTTGACAAAAACGTTAATCTTTTCGGTTTTAGCCGAAAAGACGTAAAACTTAGGTATTTAGTTTTATAACTTGGAAAAACATCTATACTTGTAATTTATATAAAATGTCTAATTTTAATATCAATATATATAACTCTTTATTTATAATTATTATTAGTAACTAGTGCGTTTTATATATGTATATTTTATAAATACAAAACTTTGAGTGCTTATATTATATACTATTTATTTTATAAAATTTGTCCTAAATATTCAGTCCACTAAAATGTCCATAGCTAGAGTTCTATAAGGGGATGGGAACTCAAATGTTTATGAAAGAAACTACATGATATGTGCTTCGTTTATAGCTACTGATGAATCAGCCCCTAAGTATTTTAATAAATTCGTCCAAAACAGTGTATGCACATTTGCACTCCAATCTTGTTTTGATCATATCTCACTCATTATAATGATTCCATTGCATGTCCAACTCTCACATGTGTATAAGACTTATAACTTACTGTATATTAAGTAATCTATGCCATTTTTACAAGTTATCATATGGTCATCTTCTGTTTTATACAACCTACTTGTTTAAGCTAGATTTTATCATTCTTTCATATAACTCTTAACCATTTTAATCATGTTTATCAACACAAGATCCCCACACAATGTTTTTAATCATCATTCATCATTATATACATATACATAAATAAATCAAATACAAGATTACATAATCAAAATAACAAAAGGATAGGAAGAACAATCTCTATACCACCAAGATTGTGTAGGTTATGATAAAGGCTTGGATTTTGATGGCAAAACTTGTGATAGACCAACACCAACTTTAAGATAACCAATCTTTATAAACTTCTCATGGAAAATCGGCCTTATGACACCAAGAAATCTCCTCTTTGGATGTTAGAATCACCTCCAATCTTCAAGGCTTCAAAGGTTCTTCACCATATGTGTAGATAACACATGGTTTGTGGTCAAAATTGATCAAATGGGGTTGTGTGATGGTGGAATGGGACGACATTAGAGAGAGTTTTGAGAGACATTGGTGGTTTTGCATGTAAGATAAATGAACAAATGGTTTGGGTGTGAGTGGTTTTATTATTGTTGCTAGTGTGGTGAAGTGGCTAAGACATATGTCTTAGCTTACTTCTTAAGCTTGACACATCATGGTGTTGTGGCTTATTTTAGCCGTGGGTTAGTGCGGGTGGGACAAGTGTCACACTTGTCTCATCTCCACTAATTTACGGGTACTTCTCGATTCTAGTTCCTCGATTTGCCTGCCCTCGGGTCGTTTTATGAAAAACGTTTTTATAAATTATGAGTCAACGGCACAAAACGAATCTAATAAAAATTGTCTCATAAAAAATGGAGTTCAAAGACGTAAATACATAAACCTAGGGTTTCCGGTTTAGTAGTAAAGGACGTTAAATTATGAACGTAAGTCTTAATCTCTTCTGGTAATTTTGTGAGTTTATGAACCAACACAAATTTAAAATCCCAAAATAATATTCACGGATAAATTTATTTCCTGAAATGTCGGACTGGCACCAAAAACGGTGTATGTAAACGTAAGCACGTAACGTAGAGTCCTCCGGTTTAGACGTAGTAGATGCTACTTCAAGACGTAAACCCAAATTTCTTCCAATAAATAAGTGAGTTCGTAATATAACATTAAAAATAATGTTTTTAAATAATACATGAGAATAAAATATCAACCATGAATTGACGGATTGTCACAGCATTTACCCCTAAACAGGATCTTTGTCCTCAAAGATCGATTTATCTTACTACTCGCTTCTTATTGAGTTAAAGCCATGTGGGTATTTCCTCCACATCCGATCTTTTCTCACAAGTGTAATTCATCACAATACGCGAGTTTCATCCAACATAACTACGGGAATAAGATCAGGCTTAATGTTGACTTACTTTCTCTATCCATGATGTTCACGGGTTTTTGATGAATGCAACTTTTCGCCGATCTAAAGTTCATCAAGAAGTAATCAGATTTTCACTTGATATACATTTTTTCAAGTTCGATATACGAAACATAATTCACGCAGTCCTTGAAGCCCTAGGGTAGATCCAGCTTATATGCCTTTCAAACCAACTTTTACATCATCTCAATGGTCCCATACAACGGGGACTTATTTCCCATGATCTTTCAGATTATCAATTTACTTCTCCATGGTGAAAAGTTTTGGCATAACTTCGCTACCCATCCTGCACTTCAAGATCTACACTTCATATTCACGTAACCTCCTGCCCACTACCGCCAGTCAATAATCAGATCCTAATTTTAACAATCATTTCAGGTCTCGCGGGTCGGGTATTTTGTAAAGTTAGGTTTGTCATCATAGGCAACCTTAAACCTAAAATACATGTCCAACTCACAATGGGTGTATGTCGGGTGTCTTCATCCCAATCCTTACCTACAGATGTTCTTCATATAGATTTTAACAAGATTCGATCTCGATCCTAATACGATAATTTTCAATGATAATCTCTCCAAAGGAAAATGATTATACGGTTTATTACCAAAGGTCAATTATTCAAGCATAAAACAACACTCTTAGTGTTTTGTATCGTTACTTTACCTCGTCCCTTCTATTGGGGTGGTAAACGATACTCTCATCAAGGTTCGTTCCCAATGACTTCTGAGTAAATCTCTAGAAATTCGATGCGAAGCGAGGATCTTGATAGAGATGATTGATACGGCACACTATGTTTACACAACTCTTTTAAATACAAAGAGTCAATTTCTTCATCGAGAATTTATCATTAACGGGAATGATATTAGTAGATTTGGTCAGTCTGTCCGAATCAAATTCAGTTGACCTTTGCAATAGTTAGACGTTTACTAATGTATGAGGCGATGTCTGCCTTCATAAGTTGCCATTAGTACAACTTCTTCAGATAAAGATACATTAAATCAGAAATGACATGAATAGAATACTTAATCTTATGAGATTCCAACATGACTAAATCTCAATATCTCCATATTTAGGCAACCATAAGTGGCCTTTAAAACATTTAACGCCATAGGCTTCTCAATTCTAATGGTTCACATTAGCCGCGAACCCCTTTTTATTATCTATATTATCCTTTTTACAAGCATCGGCTATATTTTATTTTGCTCGGCAATTTATTTTGCACAGTCATTACTAAGGAACACATCCTAGTTGATTCATTATCCTTTCTATATAATGTGTCAGTATCTACATTCACCTTCCCCGATGAAATAAATATATTGACCGTATTCATTCAAAAATTCTTTCTTCATATTTTCTAAGTTTTAGTTTAGTCTCCACTATCATTTTTATCAGTTTTACTTAATCCGACAGTTTAGAGCGTCGATAATTATTACATGTAATTAAATAATAAATATTTAAATTTTATGAAACATACACGTAAAAAGTTTTAAATTTTCCAGTTCGTTCAATTATATAAAATTGTTCAAAATAAATTTGAATTTAATTAACACGATTTTTGTTGATTTATTGAAAATAATTAATAAGATTCGTAAATGTTCGAAAAATCTTTGGTTATACTTTGGTCAAAATTTTCTTAGTTGAAAAGCAAAAATTGTCGTTTAAAATTCCAAGTCATGGTTTAAATGGTTTCCTCAATCACTCTTAGGTTGTCTTGAGGTATACACAAACATTTACCCCTAAACAGGAGTTTAGTTAAATGTTCTGGATATAAGGGATTAATCCCTTAAAAATTCCTTTGATAAAACATTTGTCAAAACAGTTTTGCGCTTCCTTTTTGGTATAACCCAAAACCTTAAATGGCTCTAATCTTTGAAGAGTCAATATTGATTTCATTATCTATTAATCACACGGTCAAATAATATAAAGGATTAAGCCTTTAATCACATGTTAAATACTCAAGGTACATGTTTTCATTGTTCGGCCAATTCAGGGCAATCTATAATTAATTATTAACTCATTCTTATTCTTAGAAACAAACAAATGGTCCTTAATGATCACGAGCATGAATTTATCAAATTACAGCCTACACACATGATTCACCAAATTTATGGATGCTACATGTGCATTGGTCAATCCAAACGACATCACGTGAAACTCATAATGTTCATTACAAGTTCTGGATGTAGTAATTGGAATAGATAATCTTTTTCGCGGACGCGAATTTAATAATAACCATGTTGTGGATCAAATTTCTTAATATGCGCTAGAACCTTGTAATTGATCGAACAAATCTATCATCTTGGGTAGTGGATATAGATTTTGATCATCAATTTACCTAGTTCACGGTAATTCAACAGATATAAGGAATAATAACACCATAGCTCTTCATAATGACGAGCTCGGTAAAATAAAAGCTTTCTCCGACAACTATCTCAGTTGTACGGTAATTCTATTAATTCAGATGGTGGTGACGTAGGGTGCACACGCCACAGGTGCAGTACCAGGAATATAATCAATACCAAATTCAACTTGCCTTAATGGCGAAAGTGTAGGTAATTCACTAGCAATTACCTCCTAAAGTTTCAGATAATAGAAATGTCTTTTAATACATTTAGTTTAAGTTCTTTCTAGATTACAAGGTCTATGACTAGTTCACAACCATTCACGGTATAATTTCAAGTCTAAATGCAGGATATGGTCATCCATCAGGAATTATTTAGATCACTTTTGATAATAAACATCTTATCTTTTAGGGGATTTCTACTCGAGTTCCTATCAATTAAGACAATGTCGTCATGTCATAATCAATCAATCCATTCTACTGGCATTACCAACTTTTCAGTTTTATTGCCGTCGATAAGATGTGAACTTCTCAAAAGACTAATAATAACTCATAATCCTTCACAAATTCAAGGATATCAGGAGACATAACTAACCTTAAAAGAGTAAGGTCAACGCATAATCTACGTGAGAGAATTTCAAATCAGATACAGACGAAAACATTAGCGAATATGAGTCTATCCCATGTTTTCATGAATTGAGTACGCATTCGAAAGCTCCTCGGATCGTTACCCAGGTCTTTCAAATGAAATCTAATTAAAAGAAATGATAGGAACGTCGATACATCCAGTCGGGTATCAACACTCGATAATCAGATATTTTTCCAAAGAATCTCACCACGGGAGAATTGGACAAGGAGAGGATATCAATTGTCAATTAAGACAATTTCCATAGATGATTAAATTCGACTCAAAAGAACAAATGGTACGGGCGCATATGTAGGTTTCCCTAATAATATGCCCCTATTTTTCACATTTTGCAGATCTCATAAAATTTAATCTTTCACAATCATCAAAGAAAATTTAGTGTTTATTATTAATTTCATGGTGACTACTAATCAGCCTTGCATGGTCCCTTCCAAATTGTATGTAGGCGCGCAACTATATACAATTTTAAGATTAACGATGCAATACTCAGTTCGTCAAAACTTTGTCATCATGTTTAAAATAAAAATATTTTCATGCTTAATTCTTGAATAAGAATCAAAAATATATTTACAAAGATGTTCTTTGTTATGGAGACAATTAAGTTTTCTAAGGTGTTTCATAAACAATTTTACTTCGATAATGATTACTTATAAATCTCACTTTGAATAATCCTTATAGTGATGAAAATTCAATTTTTCTCAAGGAATACTGTTTCAACTTATAAAACAATGAGTGATCTACAAAGGAATACTGTTTCAACTTATAAAACAATGAGTGATCTACAAAAGAGTGATGAAAAGTCGTTCACCGAGAACTAACTACAATATAATAGGAAATGATTTTAGCCAATTTATCATGAGGTTCATGATCTCGATGGCACTCAAAAAGAATAATCCACAACGTAACTCAGATCGAGATGAATACTTGTTCAATGGTTGCATCACTAATTAGATCATTAGGATGAAGCAATAAAAGATAGATAACATCGATACATGTAGGATTTAGCAATCAAAGGTAGTCTTTTCATTAATCACAAACAAGTCAAAATTGTATCGTAACACATTACATGTCACTATGTCATACAATTCCAAGAACTCATCCTACCAACTGATGTCTCAGTTAAGTTAGGGATTTAAAAAAAATACCACAATGAATACTAATCTACAAGAGTCATTAGGTGTTCCACCTGTCCCGGAATATCCATCGGTCCCTATTCAGAAGAAGATTTCTTCAATTTATTTCTTTGACACTGGGCATCCTCGTTAGTGGACAATGGCCTAGGAACAACCCTTAACACAAACCAACAATCACTTAAAACCTTATAACTCAATCACAGGGCTTAACAGATTCCACTTAACAATCTCATATTCCATATGAGTTAAATTTGACTTTATTCAAGTTTCAGCCAACTTATACTCAATTCGATATCCTACCTCATTCTCTAATACTTTCAACCTTATTCTTAAACCTTAAAAGGGCAATAAAAGTTCGATATGAACAACACTTAATTTCCAATCCTATAGCTCTTACAACAATAGTTATCAAATGAGTCACTAGTATGAAATGACTCACACATTCAATTAGACTTCTCAGAAAGGTACTAGTGGCATGAGGCTTTTGGGTAATGGTTCAAATGACAGCCTCAAGTGCAACATTCACCCTTTCGATTTCAATTTAATAATTGGGTGACAACAAATCAGATGACACCTTTCTAGGTGGTAACGTTTTGTTAAAATCCACTATATAAGGAAAGATCGTCATGACATCGATATTAGATTTAATCTCGCCAGTTCTTCTTTAATATCACAATCAACTAATATCAACATTTCTATGAATATCAACCATTTTGTTGGGATCATAGATATCCACAACTTGGTTTAGATCTAGAATAGCTAGAATTCCTACGGGAATAGCTTCGATTGATTTGCTAGGGAAGTTAGGGTTTCTTGTTACAATCTACGTCGTATAAATACCTCGTATACGTATTGAAATAATCATCAAACAATCATGTAATCAAAATACAACATATATATAAAATCCAAGTTATATATATATATATATATATATATATATATATATATATATATATATATATATATATATATATATATATATATATATATATATATATATATATATATATATATATATATATATATATATATATATATATATATATATATATATATATATATATATATATATATATATATATATATATATATATATATATATATATATATATATATATATATATATATATATATATATATATATATATATATATATATATATATATATATATATATATATTAAAATAACACTTCTCAGTCTGGCCTTGTCGGTAACTCGGGAATTCTTCGGCACCGTTATAGTCAAAAGATTTTTAGACATTTTGAGAAAAATGTTTGTAGTTAAAAGATTTTGAAATGTTTTATTCAAAACCTTAGTTTTAAAAATCTTTCGTTCTCTATAACGAGAGCTCTGGTACCAAACTTTAACACCCCCAAATATACACAATTCAATACAGCGGAAGAGTCGTTGGTGTTACGGGATAGCACATTACTCACATCATAGACAACGCTTAAAAATCGCGTCATTTAATAATAAAGCATTTCCATTCATAAATATCAAATTTACATAGGTCCCAAGTCATAGTATTTCATACAAGTTTTACAAATCATTTGAATGGAAATTATTATTTAAGTGCGGGCCATGAATTCTTGTTGTCTTCCCGAGAATTACCTTCAAGTACCTGAGATAAAACATGTTAAAAGAAAAGGTCAACGATAACGCCGAGTGAATTCATAGAGTTTAATAAAACCATTAATATATCATCGGTATATAATTATTACCGAAAATCATTTTGTACAAATCTTTGTAATAGGCCATAAAATATCCAAAGTCATTTTATACAAATCCTTATCAAAAATCATAATATAGGCTTTTGCCTTCAAAATCATTATACAAACCATTGTCGTAAAAATATCATACAATACGTCTTATAACGTTGTATAGAGTTGAATAAAAACAGTTATATGAATATGGTTATGTAAAACCAAAACACGAACATAATATCAATAATAAGACCCCGTATTGCTAGTCAGGCAATATATCGTAATTCAATGCATAAAGCAGTATTTGCGTTTTTGGATTATTATAAGCCTCAAGACATTGCTACCTTACTATAACAAAGAACAGGTAGCTAACCCGAAACTCATATGCCCATCTAAAACAGCGTGTCGTCACAATAATCACGCTTATATAAATCTTCTCATACATAAATTCGCTTACCAATCAATGTGGCACGACGGGGATCAACCGTCAAGGCGCGAACTGGGGTGATCGTCCCCAAATAGTACTATTATATGCATAAGCGTCTACCAAATTCCGGTAGTTCACAATTCATGCTAATGGGACTTTTAGTGACATAACCTAACTTTAATTATCCATTTTAATTCATACATCGGGTCATATAATCATTCATCGGGTCATACTATCATTCGGGTCCAAATCAATAAACAAACAATCGGGACAAATGGTGTCCTATTTTATCAAAACTAACATGTTATCTCCCTCGCGGGTTTATAAAACATTTTATAAAAACATTTAAAAGAGTGCGAGGCTATGAACTCACGATTGGGAAAGGCGGGTTATCGACGATTCGGATGTACGGCACGTGCTTCAATCACGGAAACCTAGACAAATAATACTCATCTTAGACTCTTTTCCAATGACTTTATTAAAATCATAACTATGTATATATATGATGATTTTATAAATATGATGATGATCAAGTGAGATTGTACATCTTTATTCAACATTATAATGTTATGTGTTGGTAATTTTCAAGACTAGTTACACTAGTTCAACTTGTTTACATTTTGAGGCCCAATAGGCCCATTACAAGTCCAGTACTTTTCATTAGCCCAATGATACTTTTAATATCAGGACCATACTCATATGTTGGGCCCAAGTTGGTTAAGCCCAATAAGGCTATTTTGGCCCGTTAATGTTCATATGTGATAAATCTCAGGTTTTGTTGGTTTTTACTTGTTATATAAGTTTATACATCAGTATGTGAGTTTATAAAAGTTCACATTATACGGGTCCGACCGTCTAAGTTTTATTTGACAAAAACGTTAATCGTTCGGTTTTAGCCAAAAAGACGTAAAACTTATGTATATAGTTTTATAACCTTGAATAACATTTATACTTGTAATTTATATAAAATGTCTCATTTTAATATCAATATATATAACTCTTTATTTATAATTATTATTAGTAACTAGTGGGTTTTATATATGTATATTTTATAAATACAAAATTTTGAGTGCTTATATTATATACTATTTATTTTATAAAATCTGTCCTAAATATTCAGTCCACTAAAATGTCCATATCTAATGTTATATAAGGAGATAGGACCTCAAATTTTTATGACAGAAACTACATTATATGTGCTTCATTTAGCTCCTTTATAGCTACTGATGAATCAGCCCCTAAGTATTTTACTAAATTCGTCCAAAACAGTGTATGCAGATTTGCACTCCAATCTTGTTTTGATCATATCTCACTCATTATAATGATTCCATTGCATGGCCAACTCTCATATGTGTATAAGACATATAACTTACTGTATATTAAGTAATCTATGCCATTTTTACAAGTTATCATATGGTCATCTTCTGTTTTATAAATCCTACTTGTTTAAGCTAGATTTTATCATTCTTTCATATAACTCTTAACCATTTTAATCATGCTTATCAACACAAGAACCCACACAATGTTTTTAATCATCATTAATCATTATATACATATACATAAATAAAGAAAATACAAGATTACATAATCAAAATAACAAAAGGATAGGAAGAACAATCTCTATACCACCAAGATTGTGTACGTTATGATCAAGGCTTGAATTTTGATGGCAAACTTGTGATAGACCAACACCAACTTTAAGATCACCAATCTTTATAAACTTCTCATGGAAAATCAGCCCTATGACACCAAGAAATCTCCTCTTTGGATGTTAGAATCACCTCCAATCTTCAAGGCTTCAAAGGTTCTTCACCATATGTGTAGATAACACATGGTTTGTGGTCAAAATTGATCAAATGGGGTTGTGTGATGGTGGAATGGGACGACATTAGAGAGAGTTTTGAGAGAGATTGGTGGTTTTGCATGTATGATAAATAAAAAAATGGTTTGGGTGTGAGTGGTTTTATTATTGTTGCTTGTTTCGTGAAGTGGCTAAGACATGTGTCTTAGCTTATTTCTTAAGCTTGACACATCATGGTGTTGTGGCTTATTTTAGCCGTGGGTTAGTGGGGGTGGGACAAGTGTCCCACTTGTCTCATCTCCACTAATTTACAGGTACTTCTCGATTGTAGTTTCCTCGATTTGCGTGCCCTCGGGTCGTCTTACGAAAAACGTTTTTTTAAATTATGAGTCAACGGCACAAAACGAATCTAATAAAAATTGTCTCATAAAAAACGTAAATACGTAAACCTAGGGTTTCCGGTTTAGTCGTAAAGGACGTTAAATTATGAACGTAAGTCCTAATCTCTTCTCGTAAATTTCTGAGTTTATGAACCAACACAAATTTAAAATCCCAAAATAATATTCATGGATAAATTAATTTTCTGAAATGTCGGACTGTCACCAAAAATGGTGTATGTAAACGTAAGCACGCAACATAGAGTCCTCCGGTTTAGACATAGTCGATGCTACTTCAAGACGTAAACCCAAATTTCTTCCCATAAATAAGTGAGTTCATAATATAACATTAAAATAATATTTTTAAATAATACTTGAGAATAAAATATCAACCATAAATTGACGGATTGTCACCGAAGATGACTCGATATGAATGGCAGTTTATGGTAGCATGATGCTTGGATAGCCAGTCCATGCCCAATATCATGTCAAAATCATTCATGTCAACAGGACGAATCTTGTCATCAAACTCTAGGGGAAGGCTCTTGTACACATGGGTTATGCGTACAGAGTCTCTTAAAGGCGTGGAAATAATCAGTATATTCTCTAGTGGCATGGGGAGTATCTTAACATTCTTAGCATAAGTAGTAGAAATGACTGAGTGAGTAGCACTCGTGTCAAAAAGAACACATGCAGCTTGACCATACATATACAAGATTCCAGTGATGGTACCTGTAGACTTGTTGGCCTGATCGCGAGAAGTCGTGTAAACGCATCCACTAGTAGGAGGCGGCTTGGTATCAGCATGTCCAGATGTGCCCTCCATCTCACCCTTGCGGTGGTCCTTCATGCGATGGCCAGGAAAACCACACTTGAAGCATGCGTCGCAGTCACGGCGACATGGCCCTGGGTGCCTACGGTTGCAGGTAGTGCAAAGAGGATGAGTATATCCTCCAGCAGGTATCCTTCCTGGCTGAGAGCCTAATAAGAACAATATACATGAGACATGATATTAGGTACAAAGGACAATGCGTAAAATTATTCGTAAGAGGGAATACTAGTGATAGCTGGACGGTTAGGCTGTGAACCTCTTTGGTTCTGGTCCCTCCCGTTACCATGATTCCTGGTAGATGATTATCGAATGTGTCAGAATTAAGAACTATTGCATGAAATCATAAGGAAATGAGTAAGTATACGGACCTGTTGCTGTTGGAGTTTCCAACGTTGTAACGGTAATTATCATTACCGCCACGCCTATCCGTAGCAGAACGGTCGTGAGTCTGACCGTTTCCCTTGGGCTGAATAGGCTGTTGCTGAGTAGCCGGCTGAGACCGGTCCCTAGTCCTCTGCCTGGAAGATACAGTTTAAAAGAGATTAAAAGTATTGACATATGCTGAAAAGAATACGATTTGGTCACCGCTGAATAACGAATGTTTACCTCTTCTCGGGTCTCTCTGCTTCCCCGAACTCTTCCGTTTCTTGCAGCATCTCCAGCTTACGTGTTGCATCGGCCACTTGTGCCACTGTGTTGAACGTAGCACACACCAAGTTGTTTGCGAACGATGTACGAAGATCCCACCGGAAGTGGTATGCTTGCTCTTCGGGAGTACCTGCTGTTGTACCAAGAAAACCAGCTAGACGGAGAAAGCGCTGCATGAACTCGTTGCTGTTCTCTCCAGCTCTCTGTCTGATTCCATGGTACTCTCTCTTCATCTTGTCTTGCTCAGCCTTTGGAAAGAACTGTCCTATCACCAAATCCCTGAACTGAGCCTAAGTCAAACCAGCCACCCATTTATCACCTCCCTCAGACTGCTTCAGTGCCTTCCACCATGATAGCACATCGCCTTCGAACCGGTAACAGGCTAACCTCGACTTGAAGACGGGGTCACAGCCCATGCATCGAAGATTTTCTAGTCGTTTGGACTGTATCGAATATCTTATCTAGAGTTGATTTGTTATGATGGCTTGGCGTTGAGAAACGCAACTCGTTGTAATGAGTTTTTAAAGACTTGTCTATGGTTTTGAATATTTGGTTGGAGAAATCCGCTTAGAAACCGTGATAAAATATTGAACTTGTTGGCAACTTGTTTTGAGCTTAGTCGCTCGAATAAACATAAGTATTGAATCACACTAAGTAAGTTGTGTAAACACCATTTTGACGAAAAAGGATCATCATTCTTTACCTACATAATCATATCTCGATCATTATTATCATCATCACGAACTCATACAAAGTATCTCATATTAGTCATATTTGTTACTATTGTTATTCATGTAACACCCCATTTTGGTAAATGGAATGTCACGCCTGGTTATGGCGTGTCATCAAAGCATACAACGATAAATGTATTAAACATTACGTGACCATAAAAGGAAATACCGGAAACAAACATCGGTACCCCAAAGTAAAGCTCAACACAAACATAAGTACTTTAAATGAAAAGGACTAAAAAATGTCCATAGAAATGAGTATCAAAAATATGAAGAAATGCATAAAGTAATGAAGGCTAGGAAGCTTCCAATCCATATGCACGTACGCTTAAAGTCTACGAGCGTCCCTGAGTACCTGCCGTTTTGGGAACATGAAAGGAAAACGGCTGAGCATAACGCTCAGTCCACGGATATATAAGCATAGAATGAATAACATAAGCATAAACAACATATAGCAGCGGAATTGATTATGTCCTGGAAAACCTAGTATAACTTAGTAAAACTGGTTTTATAGTTTGAAAAGCCTTATGTTTATCTTATAAAAACTGTTTAACATGTTTACCATTAGCCAATATAGGTCATGAAATATCAACGTGCATGAATACTTGGAGGGGTGACCTCGTCATGCAATTAGAGGGGCTGCCTCTAATTAATATAAGTTTTGGGTAGGAGGGATCAGCTCCTTGTGAAGGATGAAAGGCACACACCACATTCACCTGAATAATCTAAAAAACATGTAACCTAGGATGCACCCATACGCTCCACATGATAATAATAATATGGACAAAAGCTGAAGGGACGCCACTAGCTATCACTCCGTCGTGATGAAGTCATAACACTGGTGCCTCCAGTATTATGGTTATGGTACCTCCATAACAAGTGAAACTGGTCATGTATGTATATGGCTTTAAGCATCTAATTAAACATAAGCAATTCAAAAACATATAAAACATATACTGGGAAAACAGTTGGCTGTATACGGGGAAATCCTAATAAGGAAAGAATGTCCATACTGAAAGGACGGAGAATCCGTACCTTGTGTCCAGTGAACGAAGAAGACGAACGGAAGAGAGTCCTACTTCGATATCACTAACGCTACATAAATAATATACGTGTATAAGTGTTCTGATTACTGAGTACGTAACTGGTTCTATATCATGTTTTAGCTTCTTTTATATGTTCATGTCATGTTTTACTGATTTTAACGGTATGTTGTGTTTATCATGTATTCTGTCTATTTTGATTAAGTATTACTTGTATTTCTTGTATTATTATACTTGTTGTGTAATAATAAAAACTTTCTAAAAATAGCAGGTTTCCAAAAATAGAATGTTTTCAAAAATAGAATGTTTCCAAAAATAGAAAGTTTCCAAAAATAGAAAGTTTCCAAAAATAGAATAGCTACTTAAAATAGAAAAGTTTCTAAAAATAGAAAGTTTCCATAAATAGATTAGCTGCTTAAAATATATAAGTTTCTAAAAATAGAAAGTTCCATATTTAGAAATAAACTGGATTATTAAGCTAATAATATAAGCTTAAGTTTTACTGATTAATATTCTAAGTCATGTGATTAAATAGTATAGTTTATTAATTATTACATGTAAATTAAATAAACTATAGGTTATAAGATTTAATTAAATATAACATGATTTAATTAAATAAAAGGGTAAATAGTACTTAGGTTAAAACATGTATTAATATTTATTATTAATATAACCTAAGTCATTGAAATTAACTAATTATATGACATGTTTTAATAATTAATTAATTACTTTATTCTAAAATTAAATCGTAAAATACTTAGGTTAAATTCATGTATTATTTCTAATAATAATTAACCTAAGTCATGTCTAAATTAAATTAATTCTATAACATGTTAATTTAATTTAATTACATCTTGTAATTATCTATCTTGTAAAAATAATTAACTCGTAAAAATAAACCATGAACCGAACCCGTGTTCTAAATCTAAACATGTCATGAACCGGTCCATGAAACCCCTTGAACCGGACCAATAAACCCTTACTTATGGCGAACCGGCTTGACCGATCGCCACGGTTTAGGTCAAACCGCCACTGGCTTAAGCCGGTGGTGCCCTTGTTTTCAGCCGAGACCCCAAAGGCACAAGGCTAACCCTGACATGCGTCGGGGTCCCTTGGTTTCTTGCGGCCGAGACACCCAAACCAAACCGAGACCTTGAGGTCTCGGTTGGTGGTGACCACACAACCACCGAGAGCTTGGCTCTCGGTTCTACAAATCTGTCGAACCAAACACCCCTTAAACCACCATGTTTTTAATACCCCCATGATTAGATCTAATTAATTAACATGTTTTAATTAATGGTTTTTGATAAACTCATGATTTCATGTGTTTAGATCTAAAAAAAATTAAAACAAAAAATGTTTAAGGAATTACCGATTCGTGAACACAAAGAAAATTAATAACACGAACGATCTTGTAAGAATTGGATCAACCAAAACCAACCAAACACCCCTTCTTTGTGTTTATATACGGCGGCCAAAAGGAGAAAAATGAGGAGCAGGGTTTTTTGATTTTTCTAATATTCTGTATTATGAAAACCTATTCTTCTTCTTTTCTTTTTAGTTAAATTTTAAGTGGGCTTGGCCCCTTCCTTTCTTGTCTATGTCGCGACTATGAGGGGCCCACAAGGGGAAACCCGGTGTTTATCCGTGTTCTAATTATTATGTGTTCTCGTGTCCGTGTTTAAGTGATTTATTTATTTATCGTTCGTGTTGTAAAATATATTTATACGTAATCGTAATAAATATACGTAAATACATAATAATAGGTTCGTGACTATTTACGTTCATGATTTCATGTTCGTGATTATTTTACGTTCATGTTTTCCGTGTTCGTGATTATAATTATTGTTGATAATAATTATCGTGTCTTAATACGTAATAAATACTGATCGTGTAATAACACGTACGTAATACTGGAAATTCCTATTCGTGAAACATTAACGTGCTATAAAAGGAAAATTTTCATCATGTACGTACGATTATATGAGTACTATTCATGGTAAAAGCATGCGGGTTTTACAATTCATATCTATCATTTCTTTCTTCAATTATTTTATTGATTACCAAAACGAAACTAAGTCTCAGCGAACGATCCTGGCATACCACTACAAGCTATATAACGAATGAAAGGGTATACTTGCCCGTGTTTGTATTTCTAGTCCCTTGTTTTGTCTAAACCTTGTAATATAGATTTAAGAATTGCAAAACGAACATCAAGTTTTTGGTGCCGCTGCCGGGGACTTATAATCCTGTTTTATAACCAAAACTTTCGTAATCTTTGAAGAATTGAACCTTTTCCTACTCAAACAAAACCCAAAATTTTTCTTCATTACAGAAAGTACGCCGTAAAATCTAAAAAGTGCGCCGCACTTCCTGTAGCGAACAAAAGTGCGCCACACAATCCAAAAAGTGCGCCGCACATTTCTTCTATAAACCAAAAACCCTTGTTGGATACACACCCGTTCATCCGAAACTCCACCATTATCACCATTATCAGAACCTGAACGTACCCTTAACCGAAGGTTACGTAGACTTCACCTTCGTGTACCTTTAGATAGGAGACACGAGCAACATCAGCCTCGCGAAATCAACCAACCTTTCGACAACCATTCTCAATAACTATTTCTCACCAAACTCATCAACCGTTACGATCCAATGTCGGACACCGATGATGAACAAATGTGGTCAGCCGATAGAGTTGTAGCACCAACTCCTGGCTCCGCAATCGTTTTACCTGAAATTACGAACGATTTTGCAACCAAAGGAAACCACTTGACACTTGTCAAAAACAACCAATTTGATGGACGAATCAAAACCGATCCTCATAAACACATCCATGAATTTAGCGGAATATGCAAAATTTTTAACTATGGAGAAGGACAAGCTGAAGCCGTTCAACTCATGATGTTTCCATCATCCCTGACTGGAGAAGCCAAGTCATGGCTCGACGAACTTAACGAAGGAACCATTCGAACATGGAAAGATCTTAGAATCGCTTTCATTAGCTGATTCTTTCATCCTGTACTATTTGAAAAACTCCTCGGAGAAATCCGAAGCTTTTCTCAACAAGATCGATAAACTCTCACTGACGCATGGTTAAGAATGAAAGAATTACTCAGAAACTGCCATGGTCATGGACTAAAAAAGAAGGAATAATCAAGATTTTCTATCATGGTCTTGACGATGCTACCTAATATGCATTGAACGCTGCAGCAGGCGATATTTTCCTTTACAAAACCCCTAACCAAGCATACCAATTGTGAGATGACAAAGTCTTACTCAAGCTTGATTGGTCCAAAAATCATAAAAACAAAACCCACAAAAAACCGTAGCTTTTGCCGAAGAAAACAACAACCTAACCGACACTGAAAAAATTATGGCTCGCATGGACGCCATGTCTCTCAAAATCGACACTCAATATAAAGAGATGAAAAACAAAAGTCGTGAAACCTGCAAACACTGTGGAGGAAACCATCCTTCTAGTGAATGTGATGACGATGACACACCTATGACAAAGGAAGAAGAAGCCAATTTCATGAACACCTTTCGTCGAACTCGATTTCATAACGATTATCGTAATCGTGACCGTGATAATTGGAGATCTCACGATAAACCAAGTTACGATCGCGACAAAAAGAAACCTAACCAAATAGAAAACAAACCCAACCTCGAAACCAAGCTCGACAATTTTATCGAATCTAAAAGAAAAACTAACCTTTTCGTGCGAGATACATTCACTGACCTCAAAACAAAGTTCGAGACTTCAAACAAAAACCACCGAGCTTCCATTCAAAACCTCGAAGCTAAGTTTGATCGTTTTGTCGATAAGCAATCGAATCGCGCTTCTAGTTCTTTACCTAGCAACACCTACCCAAACCCCAAAAACAACAACAAATATCAAGCACCGCAAGCTCCTAATGAACATGTGAATGTCGTACTCACGCGGGGTGGTTAATCTTATGAATCACCTATCAAACCTACCCAAGACACACCAACCTAAAACCCACTCGATAGTGACGATGAGGATGAAGCCCAACCAACCAAAACCAAACCCACTGAAAACTTAGACCTAACACCAAAACCTTATAAACCAAAAATACCATACCCTCAACGCTTACGCAAGCAAAAGATGCAAGCTAAGTATGGTAAATACCTCGACTTAATCCAAGAAGTTAGAATCAACATGCCTTTAGTCGATTTTCTGGCTGGAATGCCAGACTATGGCAAGTTTATCAAAGAACTTATCAAAAGAAAACATAAGTTTGAAGATGTATCTTCAGCTTTTCTAAATGATGAATGTTCCGCCATTATCCAAAACAAAGTACCAACAAAACTTGGAGATCCTGGAAGTTTTCTAATTCCATGTACTTTTCATCACTCATATTCTTGTAACGCCTTGGCCGATCTTGGAGCTAGTATCAACCTCATGCCATACTCCTTGTATGCTAAACTCTCAAAAGATGTTCTCAAACCCAGAAAATTGAGCGTTCGCCTCCTAAACCGTTCTTTTCAATACCCAATGGGAATAGCCGAAAACATGCTCGTTGATGTTGGAAAATAAATTTTTCTTGTCGACTTTGTAATCCTAGAAATGGAAGAAGATAGCAAGGTACCACTTATCCTTGGTAGACCTTTCTTACACACAGCTGACGCTGTGATTTGTGTGAAACAAAAACAACTCAACCTTGAAGTTGGAGAAGATAGAATTTCCTTTTCTATCAATGAAGCAATGAAACACTCTTATTCTAATGACGATACTTGCTTTAGTATTGTTGGAAATATGTTTTAAGATATATTAGAAGTATCGGTCACTCCAACAATACTATTAAATGTCATTAGCTCGTAGTTAGTTATCGTATTAAACTTTAATTACTAACCAACCCATGGGCCTGTCCATGGGTTGTAGACCCAAGCCTATTAAGGGTTGGGGTATATAAAGCTCCTTCATGGAAAGGGGTTGGTTGTTCATTTTACATTTTAAAGAATACACATATTTCTCTCATGTTTCTCTCTCTAGTTTCTCTCTCTAGAAACAACAACCCACTTGTTAGGATCATATATTATCACTATTCTACAATTGGTATCAAGAGCCATGGGTGAAACAAGGTTTTTTTTGTGTGTTAGTTTTAGTTTTATACTCTTTTAATCAAGATATATCCATGGTTTAAAATTTTTTTGTGTTTTTCACCCTAAAATAGAAATTGCCTACATAGTTGTGGTAGGGATTTGTGATATTCATATTGGTGATTTTTATGTAAAAATTGGTAGTTTTGGCTTGATTATTGGGTAAAATTACAAGTGTATAATTTTTGTTTACAATTCGGAATAAGAGGGTTTAGATATTCCAAATAACAGGGTTTTTGTATTCAAAATTAGCATCAAGTTTTCCACATTCTGAGTTGTCACCAAGTTCAAGAATCCGAATTAGCATTAAGTTCATATTCCGAATTAGTTCATATTTCGAATTAAGTTCTTATTCCGAATAAACATCAAATTCCGAATTAAGTCCATAATCCGAATTGAATTCAAGAACACCATATTCCGAATGAGTTCATATTTCGAATTAAGTTCTTATTCCGAATTAACATCATATTCCGAATTAAGTCCATAATCCGAATTGAATTCAAGAACACCATAATCCGAATTGTGTTCTAGAACATCCACATTCCTAATTGTCAACACATCTTCATATTCCAAATAATTAACAACTTCCACATTCCGAATTATTAGAAGATTGCACATTCCGAATTGATTGAAGATTGCACATTCCGAATTGTTAGAAGATTACATATTCCGAATTACCAAGCAAACCACATTCCGAATTGTGTATTGATTTATTCAATATTTGGACTTGTAATTTTCGGAAGAATTCTACATCAACACACAACAAATTTCACAACTTTATTTCATTGGACGATCAAAAGATAATCTTTTTCCTTCATGTGATCAAAAATGAATTCTCATTCATTTATGCCTACAATAACATCGCTTACTGATCTTTCTATCATCTCGGGTACCGATACCCGTCCATCGTTGCTTATCAAAGAGCTATTTGAAGCATGGCAAGGTTGCACGAGGTCTTATATTATGGTTAGACCTAGTGGGAGACTTATGGTTCAATCCATTGAGCAAGGACCACTCGATTGGGGCGAAGTTACTGTAGAGAACGTGACTTAGCCAAGGCTATTTCATGAATTAACGCCTGCTAATCAAATCATTGCCGATGCGGATGACAAGGCCGTTCAGACTATACTTCAAGCTCTTCCACCCGATATTTATCAAATGGTAAGCAAACACAAGGTAGCAAAGGAACTTTGGGATCGCTTAACGGTTTTGTTACAAGGGACTTCACTTTCTAAGCAAGTACGAGAGTGTCAACTCTATGACTTGTTCGATTGGTTCTCATAAATTCCAGGGGAAACACTTCATGACTACTACTGGCGCTTCATTACATTGATTAATGATTTGAATCTGTATAATCTTACGATTGCCCAGTTTCAACTCAACACCAAGTTTTTGAACACGTTACCCCCAGAGTGGAGACAATACGTTACTGACGTTAAGTTGATTCGTGATTTGCACAAATCAAATTTAGATCAACTATATGCTTTCTTGTAGCAACACGAGAAGCATGTGCTCCAGAAACGCATGTCTCAAGGATCTTATTCCGAACCATTAGCGTTAATGGCAAATCATCCAACATTCTCATATAACAACACTCTATATGCTATGGGACAACAATCTTATCAAAAGCCCATGTTTTAGACTCCAAGCTTTCCATAGTATTCGATATTACCACAACCACCTACATCATATCAGCAACAATATCATCAACCATCATCATCATCACAAAGTGATTCACATCAATCACCCTATGCTCAACAACCATACTCTCCTTATCAACCACCAACAAATCCTGCTATAACCTATCAGCAACAAGAAGTTCCTCAACCCCACTATTCACAACATGTTAGTACTTCTTCAAGTGTGTATGTAGCCCCACCAACACTAGTTTTCTACTGCGATGATGAGGTTCCAGTTCCTGAGTTCAAACAAGGGGATAATCCTACTGATGTACTAGCACAAATGTCTGCCTACATAACTCAAACATTGAATAAAAGAGGTTACAGAGGTCCATCTCCAACAAATAATCACTTGAGAAACTCTTCTAACTCTTGTCAACAAGCAAAAATTCAAGATGGTAGAGTCACTATGAAACCACTTCAGGGGAGACCAAGTTCATCCAATACCGTTGCACGCCCATTTAACACTACTCCAAGAGGAAACAACACTGGCAAAGTGAAGATGATTATCTGCTACAACTTTAAAGGGGAAGGACATATGGCTCGGGAGTGTAAGAAACCAAAGAGGAAGATGGATGGTACATGGTTTCAAGAAAAAAATTACTTGGTTAATGCTCAAGCACAAGGTCGAGAGCTCGATGAGGAGGAGTTAGCATTTCTCGCAGATCCAGGAGTTACGGACACTGAAGGACTCACAACAGCTTTCACAAACAATGTAGCATATCAATGCGATGATCTTGATGCATACGATTCAGACTGTGATGACTTAAACACCACCAAGGCAGCTCTTATGGCAAATCTTTCACTCTATGGGTCTGACCAAATCTATGAGGTACCAAATACTGCCAATGATACTAGTATTGTACCTTATCAAGTTGAGCAAGTGTCCGAGTATCCGGAACATCCTCCAGTAGTTAGTAATTCAAACGAGGAGACAAACAATGATAGCGATATCAATGCAAGTCCCCATAATTTGAGTGAAACACAACTGGGAGCTATTACTGATTGTGGTAAAAATACGTCTTTAGGAAAAAGAGCGTATATGAGCGATAAGTATTTAGTGATGATTTAGGAAAATCAAACTCTAATGACCGAATTAAGTTCGTTTCCCAAGGAGGTATATGTGTGTGAAAAACTTTTAAATGATTTTAGACTAATATTGAGAAAGAAGGGATGAGAAAATAGAATGACGGATACGTGAAAATTATTACTACGACGACTAAATTAGAAACCGTAAAAAGAGCTAAAATAAAAATTAATTCTAAAAATTCTCAAAAAATTACCAAAATCAAATAAATATAACTAAGAGTTTAAAAATGATCAAAACTTTTCCAAACCTTTTAATTAATTAAATATTAATTTTTAAATGCTAATAAAAGCCCTAAAAATCCAATTAATTATTAAAAAGTCCAAATAAAGATTTTTCACTTTGTAAACCTGTAAAATGACTTAAAAAGACTAAAAACTATTCTTATAAAATTTTAAACTAAGGAAAGCTATTTTTAAATGATTAAAACTATTTAAATATTAAAATAATTCTAGAAATTAAGAAAATGATGCTAAAATTAATCTAAGAGTTTTAAAAATCCTATTTTAATGTATTTAATCTAAGAAAAATGTAAAAGTTACAAAAATGTGAAAATTGAAATTTAATAATAAAATATTATTAAAATATTATTAAAAACCCATATAAAAAATTCTAAAAACTTGCAAACTAGATTATTTTAACCTAAATAATCATAAAATGAAAGTGAAATTACCAAAATACCCTATTGGGACCCCAAAAGGGTTAAATTAAAAAACATTGCACTTAAATGGGCTTTTTGGCCCAATAAGATCAAACTCAACCAAATAAGCTGAAAATAACGAGTTTGACTCAAAATTTCGTTTTAAGCACAAAAGTCTAAAGGCCCAAAAGTTGAAAATATGCTTATTACAGCTTAATAAGCCTTTTGGCCCATTAAGCTATAAGCCAATGCCATAAGCTCTAATTGAACACACAACATCTTATTGAGATTCTAAACCGATCTACAAAAAGAAATTTTGAAAGAGCTCAAGTAATAAGCCAGAACTTTGAAAAGAACTTTTTCACTAAATGACAAAATAGTCGGGTTTGAGTTCTAGAGGGTTTCAAAAGCTGATTCTTTTTGCAAAAGCTCACAAATAGCTTAACTAAGAATAATCAACAAGAAAATTCAAAAAAAGCCAAGTAGAATAAGCTGTGGAAGCCAATAAGCTGGATGAAAAAGCAAAATAAGCTTGTTTCCTAGCAACAGCTTACCAAAAGACTTGTAACTTATCAAATATGATATTAAGCTGAGAAAAATGACACCTATCACAAAATTAAATTTGTTGCATGTACCAATAATCGGTTCTGAAAAATAAGCCAAATTTTGTGCTTATTTGACCAAAAGTCAAAGTCCACCAAATGTTACCAAATGACCAGGGATTGATGATAAGCTTGTTTTAAGCAAATTTTGTGAAAAACTCAAGGCTGAGCCCTTGTGAATCAAGTGGTCAGTTAACCAAAACTTGACAGATTTTCGCAAATTCAAGCCAATAAGCCAGTTTGCTATAAGCCAGCAAATAAGCAAACCAAATAGCAAGAAGCACTCACAAGCAACACAATAACAAGATTCAAGCAGTTAAACAACATGACATACACTAGAATAGCAAATGCAAGCCTAAATTGAGGTGGTCACTTTGCTGATGCAAATGACCACTTCAGCCAACTTTGATAAGCTATAGCACCCACAATAAGCCACCAAAATCACAAACAGATATTTCACAGAGAGCTTATCACCTAAACTCTTCCCAAACCAAATTTCAGACCCTAGATCTAACAAACAAAGATTTTATTGGATCTGATGTGTTTGACCAATTTCAAACCAATATCTTTAGATTTTTCCAAAACTTTGAAATCCTTTTCCAAACCTCTTGAGACTTAACCAAGGACCAAAACCCATGACAAATGACTTGTTTAGACTATCCAAACCCTAAGAACCAAGGGCACAAGGTCACAAGTCCTTATGATCCCAAAAACCAAACAACCTTGTTTTAGCCCCTCATCAAACAAACTTTTGATTCCAACATACAACCTACTGATTTTATGATTCAAATATCTTACCTAGGTGGCAACTAACAGATACAACCAATAAAACACAAAGCACAAACACAAGAACACTAAATCACATGGCAAACCTCATAACAGACATGAACATGATATTTTTTAGAGGAAACTGAAATAGAGCTTATACCTATCCCCCACAACTTCCTATGGAGATCAGCTATGCTCCTTGGACCACTCTCAACAGCTATAGAGTGACCAAGGTCTTTGAAATAAGAAGGATCAAGCTCTGCTGATGGTTCAAAGTAGAACCAGACCTTGATATTTATGATCTTCAACACAAGGCAACAAATAGCCTAACCAAAGGCTCAAATCCCTTCACAAGCTTGGTGTCAACAAGCTTGTAAGAGTTTAGGGCTTATGGTTAAGGGTTAGTACAAGAAAAATAGGAAAACAGATTACTGATTTCAAGCTTATCTCAAACTTGAAAACCTTACCAAACATAAACGTGCTTTAACTAAAAGATCAAAGCACCTTTATAACATCAAATGGAACTCAGAATCACTCTTAAAGATTACCAACTTTTAAAAACATAAAAAGGAATTACAATTTTCTTAAAAATACCAAACTTTTATAAATTTAAAAAGGGATTACAATTTTAAAGAGTAAAACTAGAAAAAGGCTCTCTCACAAGTTGAGGAGTCCTTATATAGGACACAAGGGCTGAGTTTACAATGAGAAACCCTAGCTACAAAATATCAAAATTGCCCTTGAGTCTTCTAGATGAATTTGTTGATGTGAGCTGTCCAAATGATACTAGACGTTCATTTTAGCTTTGTGACCAAGCAAGGAGTGAGGGTTGTTGATTTGGCCACGTGTCATTCCATGGAGGTTAAGGTGTGATGTGATAGGTGGACGGCTTGAATGGTGGGGTCCATTGGGTGGAGTGGTGATGTGAGGTGTGGGATGTAAACGTGTGAGGGTTAATCATTATTTTGTAAAGGTAATTTAGAAAAACCCTTTGGCAGTAAAAAGTTATTTCTGGGTTGCATAGGGTGAATAATGGTCCCCTTTGATCTGGTTTTGGTGGAGTGGAAAGTGTTTGGCGCAATTAAATATTTGAATGTTTGGTTGTGGCAAAAGTGGCCCACAGTCTTTGGCAAAAGGTGAATAACAAGTTTCTTTCCTTAGCAAACTCGTTTCCCTTTGTTAAATAACTTTCTGCTTTTAGGTTTTAGCCACAAAATGTTTCAAAATAATGTTTTAGGGCTTTTAACACTTTGGCATAATTACAACTTTAGTCCTTTTGATATTTAATCCATTTTAAAATGACTAGAAATGTAATATTCTTGAACTTTAAGGGCTTCTTTGGATCTTGGAATTTATGAAGGACCATCATTGACAATTTAGTATTGTTGAGGGACTAATTTTGCCAATTCTTCAAACTTGGAGGACCTTTTTGTAATTTTGACAAACTTAAGGGACCAAACTTGTAATTATGAATATACAAGGGTATTAAGTGTCATTTCTTCATAAATGAGAGCTCAATCTTGTACATCTTCAAATCTTCAAGGGTTTTTCTTTAATACTTCACAAACTAGGGCCTGGTTCTTTGTGCAGCTTCGTTTCTCGTGTTCATTTTTCCTTATTTCTTGTAATCTTTTGTCTTTTTCACGATATCCATACCTAAAATACACAAGTAAACAAACACAAGCATATATATGGTATTTTATGACATTTTTATGCATTTAAAGCTCGAAAAGAACGATGAGATCATGTATAAATGCCATCTCATCACTCCCCCATACTAAGCTATTGTCGTGCCCTCACGCAATGCTAGAATAAAGTATCTAAGATTCTCCAAAATTCAATTTTATTAACCTTTATTGAAAAGTAAAAGACTTGCAACACTACTACGAAGATGTGTAAAGACATAATGTATGATTTTCATCACGTGTGTGACTTTTAGGGTCAATGAATAGAAACAAGTAAATGTCCCATAGAGTAAAGTTCGTCATCCTTTATTGTCATACATTCCATGCTAAGTGAAAAAACGAGATCACTGTTGGTACAAGTCACAATGCTAACACTACTCATACGTTCAAATTGTGTAATACTTTTTTCTCCCCGCAATCCTAGTTATTATGAAAGGAAATGGGTTTCTAGAATTTTTTAACTATTTGTCATGGATCACAAGTGATTCATATTGACTTATTTGAGTATTTATTAGTCCGAAATAAAGTAGCATGATTTAATCGATAGTTAGCCGAAGGAAAAAATCTTTTAAAACGGCTTCTCGTGTATCTCCTTAAGTTCATATCTTGACATAACTCGTTTCATGATTTGAGACCTTTCTCGGACCGATATTTGGCATGTACTTCATAGTTCAAATATTGGGAAGACGTTCTTGAAATTATGGTCTTCTTTTCATATTTTGAAATTTCTTAACTCGACGTTTTTTAGAGATTCTTCATACTTGGACCACGACTTCATCATTTTTCTTCAATATTTATTTTGGATTTTGATATACAACGATCCGCCTCCTTTTAGGACTTGGATATATTTATCCTCATACCTTGTAAGGGTCTTTTTGGATAGACTTTATCCATGATCTTTAGGGGAGTAATTGCTTTTCGTCGTGTGTCTCGATCCTTCATGTTGATTTAGGAACAATGATACTTCACATCATCTTGGATCTTTAGCAAGAAAATAGAGCTCCTCATGCCTTGTTAGGGCCTTTTTGGATCTTCACCAATCTTCGCATCCCGCTTCAATAAGTTATGCCTTGGCTATGAACTTATTCTGTAGAATATTGATAATCAATGAATCTATGAAGGGGTTTGTTAATTTCTAGAGAGAGAAAGTTAGAGAGAGAAACTGAGAGAAACTATGTGAATTTTATTAAGTGGAAATTAAGAAATGATAACAACCAACCCCTTTCCTTAGTGGAAAGGGGTATTTATAGTTCCAAGTCATAAGTGGACTTGGGCCGGTCCATGACAAGCCCATGGACCGGTTCTTACTTAAGTTAATAAGCAAATAATAACTAATTACTAACTACGAGCTATTACAACATAAATCATATTGTGGAGTGACCGATACTTCTAATATACGTTAAAACGTATTTCTAACAATCTCCCCCTAAGGGAGGTCACTCCACGTTACAAAGTTCTAAACCTAGCATACTATACTAAGTCTTCGTTCTTTAGCTCGTAGTCTTTTCTTCTTTTCTTTCTTTTGTTGTGAATATGTTGATTTGATCTTTTTGGCTTTGACTTGAGAGCATTGTTCTTTGGCCTTTCACGTGCGATCTTTGCCTTTCTTGTGAACTTTGCCTCCTCGTGACTTCATGTTCCACACACTTACGTCTTTTTGTTGGATTCTTGAAAGCTTCAGAGTTTGATACAGCGGAAGACTTCATCTTGTACTTTCTTGAATTTTTTGTTGCAAAAGACATAAGCATGTGGGAACGACTTTTACAGGTACACCGCAACACCACCGTCTTCACTGGTACTCAGCAACGCCACCGTCTTCAACAGGTACTCAGCAACGCCACCGTCTTTAGCAGGTACACAGCAACGACACGAATAAAATGGCTTTGAACATTTTATTCTAATTCGGTAGCATTTTACCTCCGGTCGGTGAAGACCGTTGGACGATATTAGATATCGTACCCGTGACGGATAGTTTCAATTAAGTAACTTCCTGACAGGATTTCGCGGGTAAACCCGTTCTCTTTACTCGACCGTCCAAAGCTGACTGCGAACATAAAGAGTGAATCACTTGGATAAATTATCCTTGTGATTAAAAGCCGTCAATTCATGAAACCTGGAACAAGTGAATTTCAATTAAGATTTTCACCATCGTTGCTTTCCAGTTGTCACGAGCTCGATTCATAAAGAATCTTGCACGTTACCTACCAAGTGCTGTTTGATGTTGACACTAGAAGGATTTCCACTCGTCACTGTGGTCAATAAAGAGTCACTCTGAGTGTTCTGGCAAGATCATATGATAATGCGAAGAGGCCTGGAACGAGTTTAAGTTCAATTAAGAATTAAACCACTGTTACCTTCCAGTTTTTCACAAGATTGGTTCTAAAAGAACCGCACGTGTAACCTACCATGAGCTTGTTTGATGTTGGCTCAAGCAGGATTTCCATCTTCATTGTAATACTTACGTATAACTCGGATGTTCTGGCAATATTACAGTAATATTGCGTAGGACTCATGAAAATCTCTTACTTTTCACAGTGTGTGAGAAAGCAAGGAATAAATGGAAAGTGTCCTAATGAGACTTTTGATGATCTCTTGGCTCTAGACTCGATTGTGCGTTTTGATTTAGTAAGCGATGGCTGGAGAGGAGTGCCACCTTTTCAATACCAGTTTATTCGGAGTGAATAAACCAATAGATAACGTGTTGATCTCCGTGTGATTAAAACAAATACCTTTTGAGAGATATTTGAGTTAGCTGGGGAAGGGTTGTGCATTGCATCACTGGGTCCATGATGTCTTTCTTCAATACCGAGAATCATTAGCAAAAATGACCTCAATAGCATATGTATTGACCCGGTTTCTGCCTAAAGTTGTAAGGAGGGCTTCTTTCTTTACACCCTTTATCTTTACATTTCTTTTTCATTCTTCAACCCCTTCAATGCTTACCAATACGTCATCACTAGCACCTTGTTGTGATTGTTCCAGTGCTAGCTTAAGTACTTGGTCGGCATTCAGCTACGTTCACATTCTTTCTCCATCTTTCCTAGGACTTCTAATTCTAACTATGGAATTGTCCTTGGGAAGATTCCATCGGCTCTGATGAATCATTGGACTAAACCTATTCCTACCACCCTTTTGTCACCACATCCGTCGTGAATTAAGCGTGTTTTGGGAAGGAATTGCCACCATGAAAAATCATTGAAAATCACCTAAGGTACTTGTGATATTAAAATCAAAAGTGTTGTACCTTAGGTGTTTTGATCATCAAAAACGCTCCCCCTTAACACGTGCTTAACACATATTAAGTTGGATTATCATTAAGTCTTTTTCATCTTTTAGCCAAGTATCACTTACGTCTCCTTAATCCCATTTTCTCCCCTTATCCAAAATGTTAACCATTAATATTTGGGATATTGAATGGATTAACCGGTCTTTGGGTAAAAATGAAATCAATGTTTGGCCATAGAACAAGTTATTGCTCCCCCTTAAGTTAATAAGGGATAGTTGTAGTGCTTTGGTATGACATATTTTGAAAGATTTAGAATCTCGTGAGAAATTCTTGAAAAATTATCATACCTTAACACTACACCAAGCCATTCAAGCACATTATTCACAAATTTACATATTCACAATTGAAAACCAATATAAAGTGACCTGAGATGTACGACCCATCAGATGGATCGTTGCAGTAGCTTGTGGTGCACTAAATACGGTCTTCCACCCACGAATCTTTCCAAGCTCCTCATCAATCTACGTTCACGGAGCTTTTGATCGATCTTTTTGATCACATACTTTGCCATCTGCCGGTAACCCGGATGCCAATCCTCCGTCATCTCTGGCAAAGTCCCACCCGAGTTCAGATGCTCCAACTTATCTCTGACTTGTATAAGAGTTCCATCACTATACTTGTGGAGCTCCCCCACCCTCATAAACTTCATCAATCCTCGACTGTTCAAGTAGAAAATGCCAGAATTCGGGACAGAAATGCCGGTGTAGGGACATCTTTCTACATGTTGAGGTAGCACTTGATTCGCAGGGCGAGTTAAATTGAGCCTCCTCTGATAGCTTTCGACTCCCAACTGAAGATCCTCAACTCGTGACTTGATGACAACGCTTCGTGTGAACATACGAAGTGCTGTATTCAAAGCAATCAGGTCTTCACGAGGAATGTCAGTAAGTTGATCTCGGGTCATCAGAAGCAGCATATCTTCGATATCCTCAAGGCGAATGATGGAAAAATCTCCTTGCTGGATTTTGTATTCCCTGTCATCCTCCCTTTTCAAGCGAATCTCCGTCACATGATAGTAGCCGTTCTTGGCTTCAGTTTTCATTCCTAAGATGCTGGAGATGCGGATGTCGGATCTAACATTGCTTCCAGACTTGACCAAGCAGCAACCCCTGTACGCCCTTCGGACTCTTTCGTCCCAATGAGATGCACCTATGACAGCATACATATCATAATTACGATTCATTTTAGGGACCCAGAGTCGATTTACCTTTTCCTCGATATAGGGTATTGTCCCCCAGTTGGCAGCTTTCAGCAATGTCAGGGAGGTTGCGTACTTTGATGATCCCTTCAGTAGATACTCAAGATCGTTGGTGACGAAGAAGTCAAGAGCAATCTGATTATCTTGAGCAGGATCCATTGGAGGTGGAGCTCTTTCTGATTCATGAAGTCCTGGCCTTTGAACGGTTTTCAAAGCCTTTATGATCTCATCGGCATAATACTCGAACTCCATTCGGGGTAATCGGGTTTTGGCACGCAGTCTCTTATCTTTCATCGCTTTCTTGACCAAGGATGGAGTAACCGAAGTCTTATACTCATGAGCAAGAAATGCACATAAGTCAATCGGACTTCGGATACGCAGATACAGCACATCTTTGTCAGCATCTGTGATCGGATCAAATTGAGCTGCTGCCGTGATCCAAGCTTGTGGTGGTGCAGACTCGTCTATCTCCAACGTGTCTTCCCAGGCACGAATGCTTGGTTCAGGAACCGTAGATTGTTGAGCTTGTTGTTGAGGAGTTGAAGTGCGAACATCTGTTGGTTCAGTTTCAGGCATTTCAGCAGTGTCTTGAACTGGAGAATGTTGTGCAGCTTCGGGTTCCGTCACTGATTCTGCAATCACAGGAGGAACAACAGCAGAACTAATGGGGTTAGTGGTAATAGGTACAGACACAGCGATAGAGATACCAGGAGCCGAAGACACCGTAGTGGCATTCACATCGTGGCGCCACTTAGTTCGTCTTGATTCCGAGGATGTCGATTTGTCCTTCTGTGCTGCATCTTTTGTGGACTTGGTTCCAGTCTTAGTAGCAGTCTTCTTGGAGCTGGTAACCTTGTCTCCCTCTTTCGGTTGTTCTCCCCCATCATCATCCTGATTGTCATTCCCGTTACTGCCCCTTGCACTCTCCTGATTCTCATCACCACCATCATCGCCATCATCATCATCCTCATCCTCATCATCATCCTCATCGTCCTCATCATCATCATCACCACCCTCGTCATCGTCTTTATCCTTTTCTCCTTCTTCTTCTTCTTCTTCCTCTTCTTCACCCGTACCCTCTTCTTCACTCTCTTCCCTTTCTTCCTCAGGTAAGATGTGATATGGTACCACACTTCCAAACATTTTGAATAATCTATCATCCTCCATGATAGCATCATTCAGGGATTTATATAGAGCCCGTTGAATCCTCGATTTATCATGCGACCCAAGTTCCACCATTCGAGCCTTAAGGATCTTCTTCAATTCAAAATCCGTCAGGTCATAAGCAATCTTATAGGCGGCTTCTGAAGGGTTGGATGATTTAACCATCAAGTTGTCAGCAGCAAGTGTCTTCAACTCGTCACGAAGCTTAGGCATTAAGGATTCAACGGATTCTTGCACTCTTTCTTTCACAGATGCTTCAAGTGCTTCTTTTTGTTCCTTATATTTATCCCTCATTGCTTGAAGTCTGGTAATGCGTGCAGCATGTTTATTAGCCTCAGCCTGCTTAACCTGAGCAATTTCCTCTGCATGAGCCTTTCGTGTAGCTTCCAAGTCTGCAGCGAACTTGGCAATCAACTCTTCTTGAGCTTTCCTTGATGCTTCTTCACTTTGAGCTCTTCTATTTAACTCTTGGCGAAGTTCATTCATTTCTCTCTTGTGAGCATCCGTATGTTTATCCAACATCTCGCCCAACACTATTGCTGCCATTGCAGAAGTTGCAGATGTTGCAGATGTTGATGGAATAGGCTCGGTTGTAACTGCTGTACTAAGGGTAGGGATTATGGGTGGTGGAAGAAATGGTGTGGAAGCCGGTCGGGTTGGTCGGGTTGTTAAGGGTTGGATTGGTGGTGGTAGAGTTGCCAAAGGTTGAGTTGTCACCATGATCGTAGGAGCAACAGGTTCCTTTTCCACACTTGTTGAAATAGGGATTGATGGCTCCTTCGAAGTGGAATAGTTTTCAGGTGACCCAAACTCATCAACATCATGCGGTTCCTCGTACTCATCCTCGATATCTACCCTCGCACCTGAACCACTACCGCCTGTATCTTTCCTACTCCTTTTAATAGCAATCTTCATCATTTGTTGCTCGGATTTATCAAGAGTAGGATCAACAATATCTTCTTGATCACGTAGACGCATCAAATCCTTACCCTTTCCCTTCTTACCCTCTGTCTTCTTCTTCTTGGGTTCGGGTTCAGGTAACGCTGCTGGTTGTTTGCGTTTACCTTTACTCTTAACCGTTGTGGATGAGTCTTCTCCAGTTTGAAGGTTTGCTTTCAGCCTTTGGATTTCTAGCTGCAGTAGCTTGTAATCAGCAGAATCTTTGATTTTGTTTGACAGAAGGTAATCAGGAACAGGACCCGGAATCACACCAGTAGACGGTCCTTCATGCCTCAGATCTACAGTATCATCAGCTTCTTCAGTGTGATAGCGACCTCCTGCACGCCTATCAATAGTAGCATCAAGCTTCATAAAATAATTTATGATGAGCTTAATAAACCGAGGATAAGGAAAGAAGTTTGTCTTCAGCTTCTTGTTGTGGAAGAGTTGAAAGGTGAATTCTTCCCATATCAACAAAGCATAATCTGAATTCGCAGCTTTGTACATGCCATAGAAGAGGTTCATTATCGGACTGCGCAAAGCATCATGGCCACTCGTTTTTGGTGTAACGCATTTACTGAGAATACCCATCAAAGCTCTCCAGGGTTGTCCTACCTTAGCAGTAGTAAACTCAGATGCAACTCGTATTTCCGGACATCCAAGTGCGTCAAATAACTCCGCGAGTTCATCTTTATTGGGATCCCTTGAGAATGACATGCCCTTGGGTGTATCCCGTATACCAAGTATCTTACGGAAGTCTGAAACGGTGAGTGTCTGCTGCTTGTTGTCGATGGTGAAGGTGATCTTGTTCGAAGTGAAATCCTTGGTTGCCCAAAATTCAAACATATACTCATAAGGCACCGAGGCTGTGCTCCTAAGGGCGTTCTTGAAATGAGAGTTATCAAGAATGGCTATGGCGACCTTAAAACCATGGTGAGTGGATTTAGAAACTTGCTTCAGCCTATAGTTGTTGGGTATAAACTTAAGGGTTCGGGCTTTAGCAATATCGGCTTCTCTAGATTCTTGGATAGCTTGTACTGTTGGATTAGTCATTTTATCTGCTTAAGATAAGACATGAAAGGTTGATGCACAAAAACAGATAGATATATATCATTCTTACTTCTAAGCATAACACATTTCATAAGATAAAACAACAAGTACATAGATAGCATGCAAACAAGAATAATCAAACTCTTCATCCGGAACTTTTACTCATTCGGAACATATTCATCCGGAACTTTTCCTCATTCGGAACATATTCATCCGGAACTTTTCCTCATTCGGAACTTCTTCATCCGGAAGTTCTTCATTCGGAACTTCCTTCATCCGGAAGTTCTTCATTCGGAACTTCCTTCATCCGGAAGTTATTCATTCGGAACTTCCTTCATCCGGAACATTCCTTCATTCGGAACTTCCTTCATTCGGAAGTTCTTCATTCGGAACTTCCTTCATTCGGAAGTTCTTCATTCGGAACTTCCTTCATTCGGAAGTTCTTCATTCGGAACTTCCTTCATTCGGAAGTTCTTCATTCGGAACTTCCTTCATTCGGAAGTTCTTCATTCGGAACTTCGTTCATTCGGAAGTTCTTCATTCGGAACTTCCTCATTCGGAAGTTTTTCAGAAGAAATCCTTCATTCGGAAGTTCAAAGCCATGTTCATCCGGAACTTTTACAAACGAGGTTTATGATGATTAATCTAGCGCGTTTGTGAGTTTCTAAGGCAAACTAAGGCAATATAAACATCATTTAATCTATTCCTAACAAAACCCACCATAAATCCCTTGTAAATTAACCCTAATTTAGGAATACCCCTAAATCTGATTAGATTGATTAATTGAACAGAATTATATGATGAATGGAGTGAATTAGACGTGTAAATGTTGATGTTTATACCTTAATTAGATGAATGAACAAGAAGCTAGATGGATTAAGCGAGTGAGTTGAGTTCTTGAGTGTGTGTGTAACAATGGCGGCAAATGAGATGAGAAACAGTGATTAGAAATAATAGTGAGGGGCGGGGGGTGTATAGTTTGACTTAGGTCAAAAAATTTTGACAAGTTTCAACTAAATATCACTTTAGTCCATACACATTTTCATTCCTTTTTCTTTTTGTTTCCTAGTTTTTTCCATTACACTTAACTCTTGTTAAACGTACACACGACTTAGCAAACGCATCTATTAGCATATCCTCAAAATCTAAAAGCCATGCCTATCACTTAGAACGAACACAAGTCGTTTTCTAAAGCAAAACCACTCAATTACCATTTAGCCCTTAATTTTCACAATTACTTTTGAAAATCAATTTTAATGACAAAGATGATTTTACTATTTCTCCCCCTTAAACGATGACCCGTTTTCTATTTAAAGAGCTGTAGTCATTGTTTAAAGAGTCAAATAGTGATGAAAGCATTTCCAATTTATCTCTTGAAAAATTTTGATTCGTGGTGTCAATAAGATTTCTCTTATTTTAACAAATTAATGCACTGAGACGTACACAAATTCGTGTTAGACCAAGTTATAAAGTAAACTTGATCCCTTTGCATGATTTGGCTTGTAAATCACGCCCGAGAAAATTAATTCCCGTTCTGAGCCAACGTTTTCTAAGGAAATACGTGACTTTAATGTGAAAACCGGGTTGCAGTCTGAAATAACTACAAGCCATAATGGGCATGTTTTAAAAATGTTCAACTTTTATACGGACTCTATTTATGGCACCGTGTCAATATTGATCGACATTTCTAAGGCTGTAAATATTACCGTACTAACAGACATGCCCGATTTAAAACGAAAAATATTTTTGGTTTTTCTTGGTTTTATAATTTTTATGGTTTTTCTAGGTTTTATATTTTTTATGGTTTTTCTTGGTTTTATATTTTTTATGGTTTTTGTTGGTTTTCTATTTTTGTATTTTCTTTTTGTGGTTTATATATTTACGATAATATACATGATCACAACCAAAGGATACTCTGAATAGTTTACCACGACTATTCAGCTGATTCTTCTGCCAACTCTTTGAGAGTCGCTGGAGTGAATGATTTCATGCCAAGCTTGTCGATCAAAAACTCGATTCGTCCTCGATCTAAGGCTTTGGTGAACATATCCGCCAGCTGGTACTCAGTAGTGACAAAATACAGCTCGATCACTCCGTTCTCCACCTGCTCCTTGATGAAATGGTAGCGAATGTCTATGTGCTTGGCCCGGGAGTGTTGAACATAGTTGCAGCAAAGGGCAATGGCGCTCTTGTTGTCACAATACATCGGGATTTTGTTAAATCCAAGACCGTAGTCAGTTAATTGTGATCTCATCCAAAGGACTTGAGCACAACAACCGGACATGGCGATGTATTCAGCCTCCGTGCTTGAAATTGCAGCGCTTTTCTGCCTTTTTGAAGACCAACTTATCAATCTATCTCCTAGGAGTTGCACAGATCCAGAAGTGCTACGCCTCGTATCTTGACATCCAGCATGATCGGCATCTGCGTATGATATTAAAGCAATCGAGGAATCTTTCGGATACCATAGACCACGATGAAGTGTTCCTTTTAGATACCGAAAGATCCTTTTAACTACATGTAAGTGCTTTTCGGTAGGCCGAGCCTGATACCGGGCACACATGCATACAGCAAATTGCAAATCAGGCCTGCTAGCAGTCAGATAGAGAAGGGTGCCGATCATTCCACGGTAAAGTTTCGGATCGACAATAATCCCATCCCTATCTTCATCTAACTTGGTTTTCTCAACCATTGGAGTGTCTACGGGGTCACAATTCTCAAAGTTATATTTCTTAAGAGATTCTAGAGCATATTTGGATTGATTAATAAAGATGCCTCTGGGATTCTGAGAAATCTGTAATCCTAAGAAAAATGAAATTTTTCCCATCATCGACATCTGAAAGCGTGTGGACATTATCTTCTCAAATTGTTTAGACAATTCTATGTTAGTGGCAGCAAAAATTATATCATCAACATAAATTTGTACCAGAAGCATGTCGTTGCCGTCCTTGAGAGTGAATAGAGTGGGGTCCACTTTGCCTTTGGAGAAGCCTTCCGACATGAGATATGTTGACAGGAGATCATACCACGCGCGTGGAGCTTCTTTCAACCCATAGAGAGCCTTCTTAAGCTTGTACACATGGTTAGGAGACTCCGTACTGACGAACCCATCCGGTTGACTAACATAAACCTCTTCCCTTAGTTCACCGTTCAAAAATGCCGTCTTCACATCCATTTGATAGACGATCATGTTCATATGAGCAGCAAACGCAAGGAATAGTCTAATCGCCTCCAATCTAGCCACAGGAGCAAAAGATTCCTCAAAGTCTATACCCAAGGCTTGTTTATATCCTCTAGCGACCAATCTTGCTTTATTCTTCAATACCGAACCCATCTCATCAAGTTTAACCTTATAAACCCATAACAAAGTAAGGATGTTAACCTTGTCAGGGCGAGGAACCAATTCCCATACTTCAAGTCGTTTGAATTCATTGAGTTCCTCTTGCATAGCTTCGATCCAAGAAGATTGGGTCATAGCCTGCTGCCAATTTTTGGGTTCAACTTCAGAGAGAAATGCATCAAAGTAACAATAAAGTGCACTATCTTGTAATTGATGGCGCGTAGAGACTGGTCGATCTAGATCTCCAATAACATTCCTAATTGGGTGATCTTTTGTCCATTTAGTGCTATGGTTTTCAATCCTAGGTGGTCTGGAGTGAACAATAGATGGAGCTTCTTCTGAGGTAGACGCGGCTGAAGGGTTTTCAGGGATCGCTACACCAAAGAAAGGAAGCTCTTGCAAGTGAGCATATTCCAAGTCGTGATCAGTAGAGTCCTCTTCCACATCATTAGGCACAAGTAGGGGTGATGATTCAGGTGTAGTTTGAGAATCACTTGGTGAAGGTGCATCCGGTTCAATGTGAATTGTAGATGCATTAGATAAAGGTTCATTAACTTGAGCAACCACTTCAGGTATTGGAGCAATTACTACAGGTACTGGAACTTCATCAGTCGGGGGATCGAAGAATTCATCAAACAATGGTTGAAACAGTTTATCCCACTCGGGCCTTGAAGGTGGTAAAAATGATGTGGAAGTAGGATTGTTGGGAACTAGTCCGGAACTTATAGCACCGGGTCCCATCTCATGAAGCGCGGGTTCAGAGCTGTGTTGCTCAGAAGCCATCGCTGTCAGCTCGTCGAAATCAGCGTCCATAGTTTCTACAATCTTGCCAAGACGACGGTTATAGATTCGGTATGCTCTTTTGGACGGTGAGTAACCAATGAAAATACCTATGTCGGCTTTTGGTTGAAGCTTACCCAAGTTCTCACTATTGATGTTTGGATAACACAGAGCACCAAACACATGGAAGAATGAAACATCGGGTTTGCGGTCATGTAGATGCTCATAAGGGGTTTTTCCATGGCGTTTCCGAATGATAGAACGGTTTTGGGTAAAACATGCAGTAGAAATAGCCTCTGCCCACAAGAACAATGGAGCGTTCGCATAAATAAGCATGGTCCTAGCAGCTTCCATAAGTGTACGATTCCGTCTTTCAACGACACCGTTTTGTTGTGGAGTGCGTGCAACGGATGTTTCATGTGATATACCAACTCCTTCATAATAATCACGAAGAGTCTGGTTGACGAACTCTGTACCATTGTCTGTACGAATACGGCGGACAGTGGTATTCAAACGTACCTGAATGAACTTCAGAAAAGTGATGATAGCCTTCGGAGCTTCATCCTTTGTACGTAGAAATCCAACCCATGTAAACCTTGAGAAATCATCCACAATGACGAGAATGAATTTCTTACCGCTCACACTTTCAGTTCTCATCGGTCCACAAAGATCCATATGCAAAAGATGAAGTTTTTCTTGATTAGTGTCTTCAGCTTTGGGTTTGTAAGATTTCTTGGTGCTTTTCCCCCTTGAACACGCGGAACATAAATGATCCTTGTGAAATTTAAGCTTGGGAAGACCACGAACTAACTCGTTTTTAGCCAGATGATTAATAGCATCAAAATTAAGATGAGATAATCTGCGATGCCATAACCATGACTTGGTCTTAGAAGCTTTAGAGAGAAGACATACTGGAGAAGCGGCCATCATGTCTTGTAAGGACAAAGTATAAAGATTTGCACCACGAGATCCCTTCAACAAATCTTTTCCTTCCAAGTTGCGGATGAAACAAGTGTGTTGTCGAAAAGCAACCTCAAGGTTGGAATCACAAAACTGTCCTACTGAGAATAAGTTATGACCAAGACCTTCAACATAGTATACCCTAGAAATCGTCACGTTTCCAATCTGATATTCACCATATCCCATAATCTTTGCTATATGATCATTCCCAAATTTAACCGTACCAAGAAACTTGCTGACGAAATTTCGGAGCATCGAGCGATTTCCGGTCATATGTTTTGAACAACCGGAGTCCAAATACCACAGGATGATTTGGACCACCTGAAAATATCACCACACAAAGACAATGTAGAGGTATCGGAATCTGAGTGTTCCTTGTTATTAGCAGGTACAGATTTAATAATCTTAGATTTGCTAACTCTAGGTTTCTTAGATTTCCTAGCCTTCTTCTTCTTAATTGGTGGTGTAGATTCTAATTGGCTCAAATCCTGAGGTATTTCTTCACTAATAGGCACTACAGTGGGGGCAGACCTAATTAAAGGGCGCTGTTTCCATACTTGAGTGCGAGTGTTCCTAACTAAAGGACGCTCAGACCTAACCTCGATAGATGCATTCCTAGTTAAAGGGCACATTTTTCCATCTAGTGTAAAGGTCCTACCAGTGGGACGCCATTGCCAGCCAACTTGGGCACGAGTTCTACCCGTTGGCTTCCATTCAAGACCATTCTTAATAGCATTCATTTCATTAACGTGATCAATCAGACACAAATCATGACTCTGGGAAAACATACATTCATTACAATTCCAACAATTTAAATCAGAATTCACGAATGGTTTAGGCTGCTGCACAGGCGCAGAGCTTTTAGTCTTAACATGATTCATTTTATTTAAAACTGAACTAGCATTCCTATTGTGGACTTCTACTTTCTTCTTTGTGGCACTACTAGTGGAGGGCTTGATCTTAGCTTTCTTGAGTGGCGATCCTTTAGCCTTAGTAGTCTCTTTTAATCCTGTAGAAGGCAAATTGGGAACATTAGCAGCAGATTTTAAAGGTGTCTTACTTGATTGTGCCAATGACGGTTTCACTCCTGGAGTCTTATTAAATGGAGTGACAGCAATGGGCTTATTATTAAGTAGTGCAGAACCTGGTGTACCTATGTATTGCAAATAAGCCAAGCAATATTGAACTCGCTTAACATATTCATGAGCCGAATAATAGTCGCTACTTGAGGGATCTAAGGCATAAAGATCGTCTAAAATATCCCTAAGAAGATCGACATGCTTAATGGCATTCCTCATATAATCATCGTATACAACCGGGTTTCTCTTATGAAGCGGATTCTTATAAAGCACTACTTTCTTGGTTGTTGGAGCACTAGTGGACGGTGCAGAGTCGGTAGCTAAGTTATCAACAACTTCTTGTCGGGTGAGAAGAAGTGTCTCCTTTAACTCAGCCAAAACCATATTTTTGTCTATGAGCAGGATGTTCAAGTCAGAGATTTCTTCGCACTTTTGGTTCAGTTGTTCAACATAATATTGTTGCTGTGCCGCATTAAAAGCGAAGCGTTCTTCTAGTGAACCATAAAGAGCGGATAGTCCCTGCCTTGTCCGATCCATCTCCCCTAGAACAGTTGATAGTCTAATTTCTAAGACCTGGTTTTTAGACTCTGCGGCCTCTAGTTCCATTCTTAATGTTTCCTTTGATGATATCTCTCTCTTCAATCTCATGATTTCTTCCTCTAATGTCTTAACAATTGCAATCATCTTGTCACTTGTCTCAACACCGTTTTCACAAACATTTGATATCAAAAGATTTTCTTTTTGAGCTTGTTGTTTTAATTCTAAAGATATACAATGTTGTTCTAGTTGATTAAAGCGTTGAGAAAGTAAATTATAAGAATCTTGTAGCTTTAAAAACTCAGCGTTAGATTCGTGACAAGAATGATTATCTACCTCATTTACAGTTTCAGCAACATTTACAGAAATATCACAAACATCATCACAAATATCCTCACAAATATTCACAGCATCACAATTCATCATAGCGGATGTAAGCTCATTCGAATATTTAACATTTACAATAGTAAGCACATCACACGAGATTACTTCGGACAAGAATCGGTCATATTCGGTTGAAATCTTTTCCTTTTCAATTAGTTGCAGTTCGTAAGCGGTGTCCATTTCATAAAACACTTTTTGAACTTCACCAATTTCAAACTGAAGATTTTCCTTAAGAGATGCAAAACTTCTTTTTAGACTTTCGACAAACGGATTGATCTCAGTTTTAAACACCTCGTTCATGTGTTCGAAAGCCCATTCTCCGGCATTTAAGCCATTTGAAGTCGTACATTCCAAGATGACCTTGTCAAAGTTAGTAAAGTATCGGTTAATCTCTTGCAAGTTTAACCATACAGTGCTAACAGGTGGAAGATTCTTTGGAATTTCCTTAGGACCTTCCATGTTGACAAGTGTAGGAAATGTACTAGGGCTTTCTTCCTCTATCATGTAGGTTGGTGCTGTAATGAGATCTTTGTCCATATGGAAGCGAACTCTAAAATCAGTTTTAGCAAGCTCCTTATTCATTTTAAAATAATCACAATCGGGATATTTAGCTGAATTGTATGACCGATCCTCATCAACTAGAACCTTACTTGTTCGATCATTGGGAAAAACAATCGGGTCTAAAGCCAATCCTAATTGAGTTGCATTATAAAGTCTAGGACTATGTCTTAAAGCTTGTTTTGCATATCGTGGATTAGGGGGAAGGCCTTTTAGACGTGATAAGTTAAACTCTTTAAACGAAGCATCAAATAAGTGAACTAGTTGTGAAGCAGCGTATTGTCTTAACAGCAAGTAATCTAGACTTCTAATCTTATTAGTGGCATTAATCTCCATTTCAGTCTTCTTAGATTCTAGTGATTCAAAATCCATTTGAAGTTTTTGAAAATTAGTGACCACTAACTCCTTTTCTCGAAGTTCATTAGACAAATTTGCTCTTAAGTTTTCTATTTCTTGCAAGTGACCCATTTGTTTGTTTCTAAAGTGATCATATTCGAGATTAGTTAGAACACTAGACGAAGGCACTAATTCCAAAGTTTGTACTTTCTCATTGCTTAAGGCAAGCTCATCAGACAAATTCTTATTCTTAGCTAAGGTTTCTAAGAGTGCAGCATTCATTTGGCTAAGTAGTGTAGCAGGAACCATGACCAAATCTTGTTGAGCAGGAGTAGGCATATGCGAACTGGTTCCCGGTTGTGATTCACTCAAAGTCTGGGGACTCACATTGATATTGCTATCATTGTTTGTCTCCTCGTTTGAAAGACTCACCACCGAAGATTCATTCGAATTAGCACTCTCTTGCCCAACTTGATGTGGTTGAATACTAGCATCAGTGGTATTATCGGTGTTGTTAATAAGTACCTCAGATTTCTTATCTGGCCCTAAGCTGGAGAAAGTTGCCATGAAAGCAGCCTTTGCAGTTTGAAAGTCATCACAGTCGGAATCATACGCATCAAGATCATCGGCTTGGTAAGCGGCATTCTGCGTAGTGACAACGTCTTGTTCAGCAATCCCTGGGTCAGCAAGAAATGCAAGCTCCTCTTCATCAAGTTCCCTTCCTTGCGCCTGAGCATTTACCAGATAGATCTTTTCTGCAAACCACTGTCCATCCCTTTTCCTCTTAGGTTTCTTACAATCCCTGGACATATGACCCTCTTCTTTGCAGTTGTAGCAGGTGATCATTCTCAACTTGCCTGTATTAGCCCGTGGAGGATTGTTGACCATTGGAGCAGGAGCAGAATTGATTGTGCGAGCATTGGTTGATGTGGAAGGTCTCCCCTGATATGGTTGAATTGGCTGAACCATTACCCTGCCATTCTCAATTGTAGCTTGTTGGCGAGAATTGGATGAATTCCTCAACTGATTGTTGGTAGGAGCTGATCCTCTGAATCCTCGTTTACTTAAAGTTCTTGTGAGATATGCAGACATAGTAGTTAGCACTTCAACTGGGTCAGCTCCTTGTTGGAAAACAGGAACAGGGACTTCTTCATCATCACAATACAGTGCTTGATCTGGATGAGCTGCATAATCAGTAGAAGGAATACTCATTTGATCAGGGTAGCTTGTTTGATATGCTGCATTCTCTTGATAAGACGAATATGAAGGCTGAACATAAGGTGCAACATTTGCTGGATGAAGTTGTGAACCATACTGTGGTGAAGGTGCATTGAACCGATACTGTTGCTGATGTGAGGTGGGAGGTTGTGGTAAAATCGAGTATTGGGGAAAAGTTGGTGTCATGTAAGGTGATGCATGATAGGCTTGATGTCCCAAGATATAGGGTGTGTTGTTGTGTGACAAACTTGGTTGATTCGCCATCAAAGCTAAGGAATCTGGATACATACCACGAGGAGAACGATGCATAATCACATGCTTCTCATGCTGCTGAAGGAAGGCATATATTTGATCCAAATTGCACTTGTGCAGATCCCTGGTTAACTTGACATCGGTAATATACTCACCCCATTCAGCTTGAGGTAGAGTATTCAAGAATTTGGTGTTAACCTGGAATGGAGCAATCTCAAGATTGTATACATTCAGATCATTCATGAGTGTGGTGAATCTGAAGTAATAATCGTGAAGTGTTTCCCCTGGGTTGTAGGTGAATCTATCAAACAAATCATACAGCTGACACTCCCTTTCTTGTTTGGTGAGAGACGTGCCTTGTAGCAACACCTTAAGACGTTCCCATAAATCTTTTGCCACAGTATACTTGCTTACCATCCTATAAATATCATGGGGAAGAGCTTAGAGAATTGTTTGAAGTGCTTTTTCATCTGCATCTGCAACAAGTTGTTGAGCTGGAGTGAGTTCTTCAAATTCTCGTGGTCTAGTCACGTTGTCAACCGTAATGGTACCATAGTCGAGTGGACCATTCAAAATCGATTTGACCATCAGCCTTCCGTATGTAGGTTTCCCCTTTAGATATTGCATCATTCGACCTTGCCATGCCTCAAACACCTCTTTAATGAGCATCGGTGGACGGCTATCAGTTCCCGTTATGATTGATATATCCGTAAGAGATGTCATCTGAGGCATTACTGAATTTGGATTCATTTTGTTTTCTTCAAAGAAACAGAGATTATCGGTTGATCGAGCAGTGAAGTAAAGCTTGTGAATTGTGTTGTGTTTTTGTTGTATGAAACCAAGATTAAATCCTCTAAAAAATCGTCGAAAAAACAAGCAAAATCACCCTTGATTCGGAACTTTTTGTTGATTCGGAAGTTTGATTCGGAAGATTACCTTGATTCGGAACTTTTTGTTGATTCGGAAGATTACCTTGATTCGGAACTTTTTGGATTGATTCGGAACTTCTTGGTTCGGAAGTTATTGATCCGGAACTTTGGCTTGATCCGGAACTTCTTGACTCGGAAGTTCTTGGTTCGGAAGTTTCTTGATCCGGAACTTCTTGACTCGGAAGTTCTTGGTTTGGAAGTTTCTTGACTCGGAACTTCTTGGTTCGGAAGTTTCTTGATTCGGAACTTCTTGACTCGGAACTCCTTGATCCGGAACTTCTTGATCCGGAACTCCTTGATCCGGAAGTTTTGCTGAATGAACAGAAACTTTGTCCGATGAACAGTAGAACAGTAAAACTTACGATTAAGCCCAGATTTTGACCAAATAACCCAAAAAGTTTTGTGCTTTCGACTAAAATAAGTAACAACTAATACTTATCCACTAATCCCAATCACAAAAACATCAAAAACACCAAGAATCAAGATGATTTTTCTTAAAGAACACTAATACAATCAAAAACTAAAAAACCACACAAATCACCACCTTAAATCACCCCATAGCTCTCTGATACCAAATGTAGAATATTGATAATCAATGAATCTATGAAGGGGTTTGTTAATTTCTAGAGAGAGAAAGTTAGAGAGAGAAAGTGAGAGAAACTATGTGAATTTTATTAAGTGGAAATTAAGAAATGATAACAACCAACCCCTTTCCTTAGTGGAAAGGGGTATTTATAGTTCCAAGTCATAAGTGGACTTGGGCCGGTCCATGACAAGCCCATGGACCGGTTCTTACTTAAGTTAATAAGCAAATAATAACTAATTACTAACTACGAGCTATTACAACATAAATCATATTGTGGAGTGACCGATACTTCTAATATACGTTAAAACGTATTTCTAACATATTCAACCCTGAGCAACTTTTAAACGATCTTGTGCTAGAAGCTAAATAACCTTTCAAATCGTACGACCTTACTTATTGCAATTATGTTTATTCCTAATGCATTGATCTTATGGGAGAAAAAGCCACAATTAAAAACATATGAGTTTTTGAAAGAACATTTTCATATTCTACGTTTAGCATGATCATTTGTCTAACTCTATCATTTCTCGTTCTTCACTATTTAAAGACCTCTAATTAAAGAGACTCGTGAATACTTAGCCATGCAAGTCAAAATTAAGCTAAATTTGGATTAGCTTTCATTAAGACTATGTCAAATCAAAGTTTTGGGTTTTCAAGTCACCTATAGGATCTTGCACAACTTTTTCAAGTTTTGAGAATGCATTTTATAGTTCCCTTGATAAGTGACTTTCTAGGATCAATTATAGGAACTTGCGAAAAGTTCTTGTTCTTAACCCGAATGAGCTAAGACTTTCGCGTTTTAAAGTTCCCTATATAAAAGTCTAGCAAAACTTGATTAGAGCGGGTTAAAGAATGTAAAGGGCTCCAAATGTCAAAAATTAGCTCTTATTCTATCCATCGTAAAATATACATTCGTGTCTTAAAAACACTTATGAAAACTAAGAAAAATTTAAAAATTGGTCCATTTTTAGCCTTATTAGCAACAAAACAAAACAAAACGTTGAAAGTTGGAAAACGTGAGGGCGTAGCTAATCAAGTATCTATTCACCCCCCATACTAAAATTAAACATTGTCCTCAATGTTTCGAGTCTAAAGGTGGAGCACCCCCATACTAGAGACAAAGAGTTGAATGCTTAGGATCTAGCATGGAAAGGGTGATCAACAATATATCTAAAGCCGTTTATTAATTATGCTAAAAGATAATTATTAGAACAATAAAGGATATGTCACGGATTCGTGAAAAATTCTTCAAGCAAACGATCGAGGCTCACGTAAACAAACACGAGAGTCTTCAATCAAGGCGATGAAGATGATCTAGATAACACATTCACAAACAACCACGAGACAACGAGTTGGAAGAGCACAAATCCCCTCTCATTATTCAATTAGAAAGCATAAAATTATAAGCATGGGATCTCCCCTACGAGGCACCTCGTTTTTTATTATCGAGTCTTGAGCTCGACTCTATCCCCTCAATGCTAATTATCATTGGGGAAGGTGACTTGGTCGAGGTCGTCCAACGAACGCACTTCCCCACCAAAGTAGTGCTTAAGCCTATGTCCATTCACCTTGAAGTTAGGACCATCATTTTGAGCTAGCTCTATGGTCCCATAAGGAAAAACTTGTGTAATGGTGAAAGGACCCGACCAACGAGATTTCAATTTCCCGGAAAATATCTTCAAATGAGAGTTAAAAAGTAACACTTGATCACCAACGTTAAAAACCCGGTTTTTAATCTTTCCATCATGAAACTTTTTAGTCTTTTCTTTAAAAATCAATGAATTTTCATAAGCATTGTCTCTTAATTCATTTAATTAATTTAATTGTATTTTTCGGTGATCTCCTGCGGTCTTCAAATCATAATTTGCATGCTTAAGGGCCCAATATGACTTATGCTCCAATTCAATGGGCAAATGACAATTCTTTCCATAAACCAACTTATATGGAGTACAACCGATAGGTGTCTTATAAGCGGTCCTAAAGGCCCATAAAGCGTCATCGAGTTTGTCGGAACATGAAGCACGGGTTTCTCCAATCAACCTCTCTAAAATCCTCTTCAAAGATCGGTTTGAAACCTTGGCTTGCCCACTCGTTTGCGGGTGATAAGCCGTAGAAACACGATGAGTAACTCCATATTCCTTTAATACCTTCTCGAATTGGACATTACAAAAATGGGTTCCACGATCGCTTATAATAGCACGAGGGATTCCAAACCGAGAGAATAGTTGCTTTAAAAACTTCACTACCACACGAGCATCATTAGTAGGTAAAGCCTTAGCTTCCACCCACTTTGAAAGGTAGTCGATGGCGACGAGGATATACTTGTTACCATGAGACGATGGGAACGGCCCCATAAAGTCTATTCCCCAAATGTCGAAAATCTCACACACTTGAATTATGTTTTGCGGCATTTCATCACGATGAGACGAATTCCTTGACGTTGACACGAATCACACGACTTCGAAAGTGCGTGTACATCACGATAGATCGTAGGCCAAAAGAAGCCGACATCGAACACTTTCTTAGCCATGAGATTAGCACTGTGGTGACCACCCGTGGGTCCTTCGTGACAAGCTCTAAGGATGTTAGAAGCTTCGGTACCAAAAACACAATGTCGAACGAGTTGATCCGCACAAACCCGAATGAGATAAGGGTCGTCCCAAAAATAGAACTTGACGTCACGATAGAATTTTTTCTTTTGTTGTGTCGTCATACCCTTGATTATGAAGTTCCCCACATGGTAATTTGCAATGTCGACAAACCATGGGGTGGTGTCTTTAGAATTCACTAACCGAGAGTCTCGAGAGGAAATGTTTTGGTGATTTCCTTGTTCTCGAAAACATCTTTGTGAGGATCTTCTAGACGAGAGAGATGATCGACCGCTAGATTCTCGACTCCTTTTTTTTCAAGGACGGTGACATCAAATTCTTGGAGGAGGAGCATCCAACGAAGCAATCTCTGCTTAGCATCTTGCTTAGCTAAGAGATACTTGATAGCTGAATGGTCGGTATACACGATGCTTTTGGTCAAGACGAGATAAGGTCGGAATTTCTCAAAAGCATAAACCACGACAAGGAATTCATTTTCCGTTGTGGTGTACTTTAATTGAGCCTCGATCATCGTCTTACTAGCATAATGGATAGGACGGAAATGCTTTTCATAACGTTGCCCTAAAACGGCCCCTATAGCATAATCACTTGCACCGCACATGATTTCAAAGGGTAGTTCCCAATTAGGAGCAACAAGAATGGGAGCTTCGGTAATTTTACTTTTAAGAGTTTCTAAAGCTCTAACACAATCCTCATTGAAGTTAAAAGGAGCATCCTTCTGGAGAAGGTGTATCATTGGTCGAGAGATTTTCGAAAAGTCTTTGATGAAACGACGATAAAAGCCCGCGTGGCCTAGGAAACTCCTAACTCCCTTGACGGTTTTGGGATGAGGTAACTTGGCGATGACGTCTACCTTAGCTTTATCGACCTCAATCCCCGCTTTCGAGACCTTGTGCCCTAAGACGATTCCTTGTTTACACATAAAATGACATTTTTCCCAATTAAGCACAAGGTTGGTTTCTTAACAACGTTTAACATTTGATCGAGATTAGATAAGCACGATGTGAATGAATTGCCAAACACCGAAACGTCATCCATAAACACTTCCATCGACTTCTCGATCATATCATTAAAAATATCCATCATACACCGTTGAAACGTACCCGGTGCATTACAAAGTCCGAAAGGCATCCTACTATAAGCAAACGTCCCATAAGGACACGTAAACATAGTTTTCTCTTGATCACGAGGGTCGATAGGGATTTGAAGGTAACCGGAAAAACCATCTAAAAAGCAATAGAATTCATTTCCCGCGATTCGCTCCAACATTTGATCCATGAAGGGAAAAGGAAAGTGGTCTTCACAAGTGGCATCATTTAACTTTCGGTAGTCAATACACACCGTCCAACCGGTCACAACACGGGTGGGAATTAACTCGTTGTTTTCATTGGGCACAACGGTCATTCCTCCCTTTTTAGGGACACAATGGATTGGGCTCACCCATGGGCTATCGGAGATAGGATAAATCATTCCCGCATTAAGGAGTTTTAAGACTTCCTTTTTGATGACATCGTGAATTTTGGGGTTTACCCTTCTTTGACTTTGAATTGCGGGTTTGTAGTCCTCCTCCATTAAAATCTTGTGAGTACAAAATTTTTGGTCAATACCCTTAATGTCGGAAATTTTCCACGCAATTGCCCCTTTATGAGCTTTAAGAACATTCAAAATTGCGGTTTTTTCATCATTAGCAAGATCTCTTGTAATAATAACCGGCAACTTGTCATCACCTTCCAAGAATACGTATTCAAGGTGAGATGGAATATCTTTCAATTCAAGGATAGGCGGTTCCTCGATCGAAGATTTTTGTTCAACACTCATAACTTCCATCGGCGGGAGAAATGGTGGAATAGAAGTATCATTACCAATAATCACCTCATCTTCATCGTCGATTTCATTTGAAGTAAAATCGCCTCCTTGGAATGGAGTGAGATTTAGTGTAGAATTAGCAAGAATCGGATCCAAAATAGTGGGATTGCCACTTGACGAGCTATCTGAAAAACCTAACACATCTTGTGAAAACTCATCGCAAACCACATCAACTAATTCGATGTGATTGATGGTAGCGATTGCATAAACATGAGAAGGTGTCGAGTTTTGAGTAGCGTTATAACAAGTTCATCTTTGTTGAATCTCAAAGTAATAGTTCTTGCATGAAAGTCGATAAGCGATCTCGAGGTGTCTAAAAATGGACGACCTAAAATTAGAGGAACTTGAGGATCCGCGGGGATGTCAACTACTATAAAATCAACGGGATAGTAGAACTTCCCCACTTTCACGAAAACATCCTCGGCTACTCCACATGCTAAAATTGTAGAATGATCAGCCATCTCGATAGACATGTTCGAAGGAGTAAGAGCCGGAAGCGAAAGCGATTTCCAAATGGAAAATGGCATCAAATTAATGCTCACACCAAGATCGGCCAAGGCGGGGCATTCTTTCATATCTTGTATATCACAAGGAATGAGAAACTTCCCGGGGTCACCAACTTTTTCCGGTATGCGATTAAGATAAACTGAAGAACAATTAGCAAGCTTTGAAAGCTTTTCCTTATCGTTCATCGTACCTTTGAAAGTGGAAGCGAAACGAGGCATGTATAACAACGCGTCGGCTAAACTTACATCAAAATGAACTTGTTGAAACATTTTTATCAAAAGATCGATTTGTTGTTTGTTACGTTCTTGCAGTTTCTCTTTGTTTCGTCTCGAAGGGTAAGGTAAGGGTGGTGTGGGTTGAACATTAGGAAACGGCCTTGGAATCTCGGGTTCCATGATTGGTATTGGTTCAACCGTAGTTGTGGTATGAGCGGTACTTTGTGGGCTTGTGATATACTCCTTTTCGACCATCACCTCGGGCTCTTTCTCGATTTCCTTCTCTGTAGAAGTACTTGGACGAAAGATTGGTTCCTTGAAATTTTTACCACTACGAGTAGTAATAACCTTCATTTCTCCCTTCGGGTTTGCAATGGTATCACTAGGAAGACCACCCGAGGAAGAAGGTTTACACATGATTGCTTCAAACATTTTTGCCATTCGGTCTTAAAATTTTGATTGCCTAGCATCCGCTTTTAACAATTCTTTCTTAATCTCATGTTGTCCTTGTTCCATCCTTTGTTGATTTTGTTGAAGACGTTGAACGTTTCCTTCCATTTTATTAGCATGAGTCTTAAGTTCATTAGCAAGTTCGTTTTTAAGCTCGTTTTTCAACTCGGATCCTAAGCTAATCATCTCACGTTGCATATTACCAAACTTAACATTGTTTGCTTTTGTGTAATCCAAAAATTCTACATTAAGATTTTTAGTGTGAGCATTCTGAAAACCTTGTGTAGTGTTTTGAAAATCACATTTTTGGTTTTGATTTGAAACTCGTCCATTCCCACTTTGATAATTCCCTTTGTTGTAATTACGTGAATTGCCTTGATAACCACCATTTTGATTGTTGTTTCGATAGTTGTTAGCATTTTGGTTTGGTGGAGCTTAATTTGGGCGGGAACCTTGGCCGTTTTGGTTGTAAGTTCCCGTTGCTACATAAGCACTCGAGTGTCACCACTGGCGGTAATTGTGACAACTCGTAAATTTGAACTCACTATTATTCTCAAATAATAAAATAATTATCGCTACAATTTTTTTCATCATTTTAAAACATTGTTAATTATAAAATGGAAGGTAACTTACAAGTAACAAATTATGTTATCACCGATAATATATACAACGTACTATTTGAGAACATATAAATCATATAGATATTAATAGTTACTCGTTTAAATATTTATTGTAAAGTAGAAAATAATTACTGTGCTATTATAAAATCGTTATTAAGTCTAACCGGAGGTCATCCAACTAAAAGCTTATGTGTTCTATATGTTTTATGTGAAATGAATTATTTTAAGTTTATGGGTCATATTAAGGTCAATAATAGTTTATTTTATTAGTTAACGTAAATTATCGAAATCACCGGTAATTATTAATAGAAAGTTATATAAACGTTTTCAACTCATGATTTCTTCAAAACAATATATGATGGGCTATAAAAGTCTATAGATCATATAATTTTAACTTTTAATTTAGTTTCAAGGTTTAAATTAATTTACTAAGGTAATCGTATTTTATTTAATAATTAATTATAAAATATCGTTTTTATGTCTAAACAATCACGAAAACGTATAAATTAATTTATCAACTTCAAACTAATAAAATTAACTTTTAAACTTCAAAATTAATAATAAGAGCTTAATTAAATTATTAAATTACTAGAAATAAGCCCATAATTAATTTTGAAAGCCCGTAAGTAATTTTAAAAGCCCGTAAAGCCAAAATAAACCCAATTAATTGCACGAAAACCTATATTAGCCCATGATAATCACTACTTAATAGAAATTTCGTGTGTTATGTCATGGGAATTGATTAGGACGTTTAAATTAACTAGAAAATAGGAAAAACCAACTTAGATAATTAGGAAACCAACTAGAATTAGGATACTACTAATATTACACTTTATATAGTTGCCAAAATAATTCTTTCTTTGTTTCCTGGCACAAATTTAGTCGAACCATACTCTTCTATATCAACAAACGAACAAAAAAAACATTATCCCTAAAAATCCTCTCAAAACAATCATCTTCTATCTTCATTATACTGTTCTTCAATCTTTCTCCATAGTGATTATTTTTCCCGCCACAATTCAAGATTTTCATGGATTATTAATGTCATGGTGATAAGCTTCTAGTGGTGTATAAGTAGGATAGCAATTAAATGTCTTGATATATCAAAAATCAAACCAAACGAATCCCTAATTGTTCTTGTTGCTGCCGTCCACTATCACCATCATAAACCACCATAACCACCATTGTTACTACCTCAACTAACTCTTATACATCAGCCCTAAACACCCTCTAAACAGACCTCAAAGTTCGTACCTTAAAGTGCCCCAAAAACGAAACCCTAGCTAAATCAAATTAGGGTTTTCTTCAAAACCCTAGATTCAGATTTTGTCGTGTTCATGTTACTCGTGTTCGAATCCTTTACAGAAATCTTGGGTGTCTTTTCTGGTCTTCCAAGTGATCTCAAGAAAACTCCTTAAGTTTCCTAAGTGTGCGTGTTCATGTCGTGAAAGTTGAAACCTAGTCGAGACCAAATTAGGGCATCGTAGGGCGTAAACTCGATCAAACCACTAATACATTGTAAGTAGTGTAATACTTAGCCTTAAATAACATATGATGCATGTTAAACCTCAACTTAGTGGTGCTTAAAGCTTAGAAATACTTCGTAAGTAATAAAAGTCGTTAAAAAGCCTTATTTGGTAGATTAAAGCTCTTGCACGTTTCCCGAGGTAGACACCTCCCCATGAATTTCTAAAGTAAAATACTAGACCTTATTACGATTCCATAGCCTCTTGAATCACTTAAAACGGAGTTATAACGAACCGGGAAACTTAAAATGAAATTTTAAATAAAAACATTAAAATCTGTCAAAGCTGTGAAATATTCCAAGTCTGGAAACTGTTTGGTCGGGAGAGTCATGTTTGGACGCGATATCGAGCCTCTTAGAGGCCAAATGGGTAAATTTTGCTCAAGGACAATATTAATATTCACCTGTCATAGTTTCTAAAACAGTAAGCCGTTTTACCTGAAAGTTAATGAGCAGTAAGATACATGTCTATAAAGTTTCTGAAAACCATCCTGTCTAGTGTTAAACTGGTTGGAACTACGTTTTTATTAGTTAATTTAGACCCATTTAGAATCTAAATCACGACTAGCTCAGGAGAACATTATCGTAGCCTACCAGGTGGGTTACCCACATAAACTTTGTTTGTGTCATAACTCTAAAGTATGCAAAAGTTACGGGCACTCAAAGTAGGCTCGTTGGACACTTTTCAAATTTTGGAAAACGTTAAAAATTATCATTTTATATAAGAATTCAACTAGTAACATGTAGTGTAAAACGCCTAGTTAAATTCCGACTATGTAAACTTAATTATGAATGAATACACGTAAAAATGACGTTATCGTAGAAAATCTAATTATACTAAAACGTAATTACGCTAAAACTGTTCTAAAAGTTGTAAGCATAATAAAATGTCTAATTTATAAATGATAGTCAAATAAAAGTGACACACGATAGTAGCTCTCAAAATAATGAAGAAAACGATTTTAATTGTAAAACACTAGGTTCTCATATTCGTACTACTGTAGGAATTAAATAAAACTTATATTGTAAAAATATTATCTGCAAAACCCGAATAACTACATTTTACTTGAATACATATCAACATGTAAATGATTTTATAATGCATAACATGAATATATAAAATATTAGTTATTTGTGAAATCGTAGTTTAAAAGAATGAAACCTAACCATAAAGAACTGAAAGAAGTAGAACAGATTAATTACCAGAAACATTTATAAAACTTAAGTCGTTATTATTCCAGCCTAAGCACCAACTAAGAACGGGTTCGAACATGCATGTCATAATCATCAAGCATATAGTTAATATGTATTATCTTGTTTAGGTTATCACTAAAGTTCTACTTTATTTCTACAACTACTTCCGTCTACAAGGTGAGTTTCTTAGCCTATTTCTCAAATTGTTTATCAACTGTGAGTTACTAGCCCTTCTCTATTTTAAAATGTTATCATCTTTTGGGGTGAGAACATTGCTTGATTTATAACGCGTGAACACAAGTGAACTATTCTTTACTAGTTGAATTATGTCCTGAAACAACACAAATGATAACTACCCACGAATCATGAACCGTTAGTCACCTAGCTTGTTACATCGAAGTGAGCGCGAATGTTATGGATAGATCTATCGGAGTTGACACTCCTATTTACTTTGAATCAGTCCGTTCAAGTAAATACAGTTTCATTTGAAGACAATGGGTGACTTGGGTTAGTCACCTTCACGGGCACATACAAAGTCAGTTAGACTCGTTAAGGCATCGGGGTGTCATGAGCTTAGATAGTAGTAAAGATAAACTATGTGACTTTATGTGTGTGTATATTGTCACAGGTGGATACGAATCTTGTGGTTCATTGAAATGGTTTTTATTGCTTTTTTAAACTTAAACCTAGGAACTCACCAACTTTGTGTTGACACTTTAGCAATGTTTTTCTCAGGTATGCTACTATGTGGAGTCTACATTGTTGTTTTGGCATGTAGAGGTCGTTCTCTCGCATCAAGTCCTCTTCACGCCCTAAAGTCGCAACCCAAATCCAGTCTTTCACTGCAGTGAAATTTGGGGGTGTGACAGAATGGTATTAGAGATCTTGATTATAGAGAACTAGGTTGCATTAGTAACTCTAGACTATAATTGGCTCTAAACTACATGATAACTCGGGACGAAATCCTCTATGGTGGGGTGAATGTGACAACTCGTAAATTTGAACTCACTGTTATTCTCAAATAATAAAATAATTATCGCTACAATTTTTTTTATCATTTTAAAACATTGTTAATTATAAAATGGAAGGTAACTTACAAGTAACAAATTATGTTATCACCGATAATATATACAACGGACTATTTGAGAACATATAAATCATATAGATGTTAATAGTTACTCGTTTAAATATTTATTGTAAAGTAGAAAATAATTATTGTACTATTATAAAATTGTTATTAAGTCTAACCGGAGGTCATCCAACTAAAAGCTTATGTGTTTTATATGTTTTATGTGAAATGAATTATTTTAAGTTTATGGGTCATATTAAGGTCAATAATAGTTTATTTTATTAGTTAACGTAAATTATCGAAATCACCGGTAATTATTAATAGAAAGTTATATAAACGTTTTCAACTCATGATTTCTTCCAAACAATATATGATGGGCTATAAAAAGTCTATAAATCATATAATTTTCACTTTTAATTTAATTTCAAGGTTTAAATTAATTTACTGAGGTAATCGTATTTTATTTAATAATTAGTTATAAAATATCGTTTTTATGTCTAAACAATCACGAAAACGTCTAAATTAATTTATCAACTTCAAACTAATAAAATTAACTTTTAAACTTCAAAATTAATAATAAGAGCTTAATTAAATTATTAAATTACTAGAAATAAGCCCATAATTAACTTTGAAAGACCGTAAGTAATTTTAAAAGCCCGTAAGGCCAAAATAAACCCAATTAATTACACCAAAACCCATATTAGCCCATGATAATCACTACTTAATATAAATTTCGTGTGTTATGTCATGGGAATTGATTAGGACGTTTAAATTAACTAGAAAATAGGAGAAACCAACTTAGATAATTAGGAAACCAATTAGAATTAGGATACTACTAATATTACACTTTATATAGTTGCTAAAGTAATTCTTTCTTTGTTTCCTGACACAAAATTAGTCGACCCATACTCTTCTATACCAACAAACGAACAAAAAAAACATTATCCCTAAAAATCCTCTCAAAACTATCATCTTCTATCTTCATTCTACTGTTCTTCAATCTTTCTCCACAGTGATTATTTTTCCAGCCACAATTCAAGATTTTTATAGATTATTAATGTCATGGTGATAAGCTTCTAGTGGTGTATAAGTAGGATAGCAATTACATGTCTTGATATATCAAAAATCAAACCAAACGAATCCCTAATTGTTCTTGTTGCTGCCGTCCACTATCACCATCATAAACCACCATAACCACCATTGTTACTACCTCTACTAACTCTTATACATCAGCCCTAAACACCCTCTAAACAGACCTCAAAGTTCGTACCTTAAAGTGCGCCAAAAACGAAACCCTAGCTAAATCAAATTAGGGTTTTCTTCAAAACCCTAGATTCAGATTTTGTCGTGTTCGTGTTAATCGTGTTCGAATCCTTTACAGCATTCTTGGGTGTCTTTTCTGGTCTTCCAAGTGATCTCAAGAAAACTCCTTAAGTTTCCTAAGTGTGCGTGTTCATGTCGCGAAAGTTGAAACCTAGTCGAGACCAAATTAGGGCATCGTAGGGCGTAAACTCGATCAAACCACTAATACATTGTAAGTAGTGTAATACTTAGCCTTAAATAACTTATGATGCATGTTAAACCTCAACTTAGTGGTGCTTAAAGTTTAGAAATACTTCATAAGTAGTAAAAGTCGTTAAAAAGCCTTATTCGGTAGATTAAAGCTCTTGCACGTTTCCCGAGGTAGATACCTCCCCATGAATTTCTGTCATACAGTAAAATACTAGACCTTATTACGATTCCACAGCCTTTTGAATCACTTAAAACGGAGTTATAACAAAACGGGAAACTTAAAAAGAAAATTTAAATAAAAACATTAAACTGTCAAAGCAGTGAAATATTCTAAGTCTGGAAACTGTTTGGTCGGGCGAGTCATGTTTGGACGCGATTTCGAGCCTCTTAGAGGCCGAATGGGTAAATTTTGTTCAAGGACAATATTAATATTCACCTGTCATAGTTTCTAAAATAGTAAGCCGTTTTACCTGAAAGTTAATGAGCAGTAAGATACATGTCTTTAAAGTTTCTGAAAAACCATCCTGTCTAGTGTTAAACTGGCTGGAACTACGTTTTTATTAGTTAATTTTGACCCATTTAGAATCCAAATCACGACTAGCTCAGGAGAACATTATCGTAGCCTACCAGGTGGGCTACCCACATAAACATTGTTTGTGTCATAACTCTTAAGTATGCAAAAGTTACGGGCTCTCAAAGTAGGCTCGTTGAACACTTTTCAAATTTTGGAAAATGTTGAAAGTTATCATTTTATATAAGAATTCAACTAGTAACATGTAGTGTAAAACGCCTAGTTAAATTCCGACTATGTAAACTTAATTATGAATGAATACACGTAAAAATGACGTTATCGTAGAAAATCTAATTGTACTAAAACGTAATTACGCTGAAACTGTTCTAAAAGTTGTAAGCATAATAAAATGTCAAATTTATAAATGATAGTCAAATAAAAGTGACACACGATAGTAGCTCTCAAAATAATGAAGAAAACTTAATTATAAAACACTAGGTTCTCATATTCGTACTATTGTAGGAATTAAATAAAACTTATATCGTAATAATATTATCTGCAAAACCCGAATAACTACATTTTACTTGAATACATATCAACATGTAAATGATTTTATAATGCATAACATGAATATATAAAGTATTAGTTATTTGTGAAATCGTAGTTTAAAAGAATGAAACCTAACCATAAAGAACTGAAAGAAGTAAAACAGATTAATTACCGGAAACATTTTTAAAACTTAAGTCGTTATTATTCCAGCCTAAGCACCAACTAAGAACGGGTTCGTACATGCATGTCATAATCATCAAGCATATAGTTAATATGTATTATCTTGTTTAGGTTATCACTAAAGTTCTACTTTATTTCTACAACTACTTCCGTCTACAAGGAGAGTTTCTTAGCCTATTTCTCAAATTGTTTATCAACTGTGAGTTACTAGCCCCTCTCTATTTTAAAATGATATCATCTTTTGGGGTGAGAACATTGCTTGATTTATAACGCGTGAACACAAGTGAACTATTATTTACTAGTTGAATTATGTCCTGAAACAACACAAATGATAACTGCCGACGAATTATGAACCGTTAGTCACCTAGCTGGGTTACAGCGAAGTGAGCGTGAATGTTATGGATAGATCTATCGGAGTTAACACTCCTATTTACTTTGAATCAGTCCGTTCAAGTAAATACAGTTTCATTTGAAGACAAATGGTGACTTGGGTTAGTCACCTTCACGGGCACATACGAAGTCAGTTAGACTTGTTAAGGCATCGGTGTCATGAGCTTAGATAGTAGTAAAGATAAACTATGTGACTTTGTATGTGTTATATTGTCAAATGTGGATACGAATCTTGTGGTTCATTGAAATGGTTTTTATTTCTTTCTTAAACTTAAACCTAGGAACTCACCAACTTTGTGTTGACACTTTAGCAATGTTTTTCTCAGGTATGCTACTATGTGGAGTCTACATTGTTGTTTTAGCATGTAGAGGTCGTTCTCTCGCATCAAGTCCTCTTCACGCCATGAAGTCGCAACCCAAATCCAGTCTTCCGCTACAGTGAAATTTGGGGGTGTGACAGTAATGCACTCGGAAAGATCATGAGCTCCACCACAAGATAAACAACTCTTTTCAACCGCTTTAACTGATGCGGAATTCAAAGCATCTTGTGGTTTCCAATGTGTCATAAGCGTCGAAAACCTATCGAAAAACCGATTTTCCTCATTTGCTTCATCATGTAAGGCATTAATGTTACGAGACGATGACGATGATGACGAACCCATATTGGCAACACTCGGTGTGTTACGAGGGTTATATACCTTAGATCTATTCTCGATAATCTTTAAAGCTTCATCGGTCGTTTTGCACAAAAAAATTACCACCCACGGCGGCATTCAAATAATCTCGTTCATGATCATTAAGCCCATTATAAAAAGTATATATTTGATGCAATTCCGAAAAATCTTGGTGTGGACATTCATGTAACATTTCCCTAAATCGTTCCCATGCCATTAAAAAACTTTCATTATTACTTCGTGTAAACCTTGAAATCTCATTTTTCCAATGTGTTGTTTTAGATGGTGGAAAAAATTGGTTAACAAACTTAGAGACTAGATCACCCCGTGTCAAAATCGAATTTGGCGGTTCATTCTCGAGCCAAATTTTGGCGGGTCCATCCAACGAGTATGGAAACAACATCATCTTAATGGCGTCATGTGGAACATCCTTAAACTTGCTTGTTGCGGTGAGACGATTAAAATTCCTTATGTGGTAATGCGGATTGTCTTTCTCATGACCTCTAAACTTATTTGCTTGCAACATCGACATTAAACCCGTCTTAATCTCGAAATTCTCCGCAAGGATAGAGGGAATCACAATAGCTTCTCCAAAACCCTCGGTGGGTGCTTGAAGCAACCCCATCATAGTACGAATAGCCATGGTGACTATTGGTTCTACAACGGGTTCGACAATTAGAGTTTGTTCTTCAATAAAAGGCTCTTGATTTCCTTGACTTTGACGACGTTTCTTGTTTTGCTTGATTACGAGTTAGCATAAACTTGACGTAGAATGGGAGGTGAGCAAAGAAGATTCTTTTTGGGTGTTTTGTGGATTTTCAATTTTTTTGTGTTTTTGATTGTTTTTTAATTTTTTTGGAGTTTCTGTGTATTTGTAGACAACAATCTACCAAATCTCTCCTCGAATCAAACTCTTGATTAAAGAAGCCTCAAAAGAATGAAAACGATCACGTGGAGTGAACTCGTTCGAACGACTTTAGAACTTTGGTGAAAACCAAATTGTTCAAGAGGGTTTAATCACAAGGAAACCAAGCAAATATATATGATACGTAATAATACTTTAGGTGGCAAAACCCTCGATTAGCCTTCAATCTGAAAATACTCACAAGCAAGCGGAGAAACGAGGCGGCGCGAAGCACTTAAGAGCCTTTTTCTTTAGGGTATATTTTATAATACCCTCCTTATACCTACTTTATAGTTCGTATTTTTCAAAATCGAGCTTCACGAAAGTATTTATCTATTTTTGCCATTTTCTTTTTGTTTGAGATTCGAATACAATAATTAGGAGATCAAATCCCATTAAGGTTGTGTTTGCACACTTTTGGAGATATTTTGTATTTGTTGTGATACTTAATACAATATAGTAATAATAATTTCACAAGAAAAACGAAAAAACCGGTAATACGTATTAGTAGAGTTCTACTAATACAAATACTATTTATGGCTAATATTAAAACAAAATGACAAATTAATCACGACACACCTCCCCGGCAGCGGCGCCAAAATGATTGGGATAAAAATACGTCTTTAGGAAACAGAGCGTATATGAGCGATAAGTATTTAGTGATGATTTAGGAAAATCAAACACTAATGACCCAATTATGTTCGTTTCCCAAGGAGGTATATGTGTGTGAAAAACTTGTAAATGATTTGAGATTAATATTGAGAAAGA